>OY728161.1:582409501-583753251 GCA_963277665.1 Viscum album
AACCAACACCCCCTCCCCCACATGGACATCCCATCCCACCCCCCTTGGATAGCCCCCCCCCTCGTGATATCCCACACCCCCCTCCCCAACAAGGATAACCCACCCACCACCACCCTTAGACAACCCACCCCCACCCTGGACAGCCCACACCCCACGTCCCCTACATCCCCCCTACTCTCCCCCCCCCCCCGATAGCACCCCTGGATAGCCCCCCCCCCCCACCCACCTGGAGACCCCCCACTGGAAACCCCCCCCCCCCATGGATAGCCCATACCCCCCTCCCCACATGGATACCCCCCCAAAGGATAGCTCACCCCTCCATGGATATCCCACACCCCTCCCCTGTAGCACCCCCCCTCCCCCCCCCCCCCCGCCTTGACATTCCACCCCACCCCCACCTGGACACCCCCCCACCTGGACAGCCACCCCCCAACCTGGACAGCCCCCCTGGACACCCCACACCCCCTCCCCCACCCAGAAACCCCACCCTGACCCCCCTGGAGAGCTAACACCCCTCCTTGGGGCATCCCATACCCACCTCCCCCAAACCCCTAAAGCCCCTACCCCCTACATCCCCCTACCCCCTGGACAACCCCCCCCCACACACACACACCTGGTCAGCCCCCCACACCTGGACATCCCCTCTACCCCTCCTACAACCCCACTTAGGGTATTTTTATTTAAAATAATTGTATTCATTAATAAAGCCAAACTATCATGCATTATCCATTTCAATATATAATAAAGATAAAACCAACTAAACATAATACATAAAACCCCGATAAACATAAAACATATAACAAATCCTTTACCCCATTGAACAAAAAACATAAAACAAACCCTTTACCCCTGCACAAAACAAACCCCACTAAACATACCATTTACGATTTATGAGGTGTAGAAGAAAAAAACATAAAACAAATAAAGGTTTCGGTACTCAAATAACTCAAATTTATCAAAAATCAAAACTTAAAACATAAAATAAAAAGAGCAAGAACACTAAAACTAATGTAATAATTACTAATTATAAGTGTAGAAATAAAAATTTGTTTGATTGAAGAAGAATATTTAGTTAGAAGGTGTTTCACAGCTGAGAAGAATTCTGGAGGAGCTATGGATTAGGTTTGTAATCGGGTAGACTGGATGTTGGGGGCACCGGGTATTTGGGGGAAAATTAAGCCAATGATTTCTAAAAACCATTGGGAAAGCTTCTCTTTACCAATGGTTTATCAAAACCATTGGTATACCATAGAAAAAATACTTTTTCCCAATGGTTTTATCAAACCTTTTCTTAAATCATAGAAATATATACACATTTCCAATGGTTTGTACAAACTGTTGGAAAATGTTACTTCTTTTACACTATTAAAACGGTTTCCTCAAACCGTTGTTATAGTACCATTTGGAAAACACTATCTTCTAGTAGAGTCAATGTCCTAATTTGGAAGCCGATGTGTGTAATGTGGGGCTGGGTTTTTCATGTGACTATTTTAATTTATTTGGGAGGATGATTACTTCTCACAACACATGTCTAGTTATTATACACATTTATAACCTTCCCCCATTGTTGGGTATGAAAAAACATTTCACTTTCATGAGTATACTCATATTTGGCCCTTTTGATCCTAAAAATGATATAGATGTATAAATGAATCCTTTAATAAAAGATTTGAAACTTATTTGGGATGGGGGTGTTCACACATACGATGCATGTTCAAAAGAAATATTTCAGATGTGTTCTACATTTATGTGTATAATCAATGATATTTCTGCTTATGCAATGATGTCTGGATGGAGCACAAAGGGAAAACTATCTTTTCTTCTTTCTATGAAGAATACATTATCTAGAAGACTGAAACATTGGTGTAGTTTCAATTTTATGGGATATCGATGATTCTTTTCAATGGACCATCCATTTAGAAATAATCATTGAAGATTTGAAAATACCATGGAGGTCGATGATCTGCCATAGCATGTGTCAATAATTGATGTGCTTAATGAATTTAAAGATTTTAAATTTTCATTCAAGAATTGTCAATTGAAATATGGAATGAGAAATGATGTTTCAATTGAAATCTTTTACAATTGGAAGAAGATGAGTATCTTCTTTGATTTTACTTATTGGTTAACCGATTTGTGAAATAATTTCTTAGATGTAATTAAAATTGAAAAGAATATATGAGAAATTTTTATTTCAATTATACTAGATGTTATGGGAAATACAAAATATGATTTACTGTCTCGGTTTCACTTGGGGATTGGGGTATTAGACCAAAATTGTATCCTATACGTATCATTGAAAATAAATGGAACGGTCCATGTTCTTCTTATGTGATGACACCTACAAAAAAAGTAATAGATGGAAGTACTAGAGTATAATAAAGTTCCTGATGGATATTCAAGAAACATTTCTAAATGGGTCAGTAGAAGAGAGTTGAAGATATAATATTTGAAGAATCGTGATTATCACATCCTTCTACATGTGTTGATTCCAATATCAATCTATCATATTTTGTATAATAAATTAAGATTGGTTGTTATTCGGTTGGGATATTTTTTAGAGATCTTTGGGCTAATAATATTTTGAAGTCTTTATTGTAGAAAATGTTGATATATGACCCATTAATTTTGTGTGAGCTAGAGAAAATATTTCCTCCATCATTTTTCATAAGCATGATGCACCTCACTATTCATATTCCAACAGAAATACTTCTCAAAGGAACTATTTCTTTTCTTTGGTTGTATCTAACTAAAAGAAATATGTACAAAATAAAGTCTTATGTCTGAAACAAGAAATCATCATGGAGGTTCTATTGTGAATGGTTACTGGGCTCAAGAATGTATAGATTTCTTCTCTAGGTATTTTTCTGATCTTACTACAAGAATGAATAGACCTATGAGAAATGAAGAATAACAGTATGAGTGAATTATGCCCAGTTTTCCATAACTTCCTTAAATAGTAGGAATTACTAGATCATATAAATTGAATTCATTTTTCCTTGAAGAGCAGAAGATGGCACATCACAATTTTTTGGTCAACTATGATTTGTTTGATGACTACATCAGGTATATAAATTAAATATGTATATATTACATATCTATTCAACTATTCATATTTTTATCTATAGGGAACATAAATAAGTGATAAAAAGAAATCATCGTTCTTTATCTTATAGAATGAGACAGACTTTGAATAGAAAAGAGTTTTTTGGTTGGTTAAAATTAAAGTTAAATATATTTCTGTTTAAAATAATTAAATAAATATTTAATTAAGTTTAATATTCATTTATATTTTAGGTAGTGAGTTTTCTTACAGACTCTATCTCTATGGAAATAATAGCTTTAGATTTTGGTCCTAATACCGTGATTCGTGACTGTAAATCAATTGTTATCAACGAGTATATATTTATTAGGACTGAACAAGTAAAGAACATAATAATTGAACATGATGGTGTTGTGGTTACTACCACAACAGACTGTCATGTGACTAATTTTGTTTTAAGAATTTTTTCAGGATCCACCTCTTAGGCAACAATTATTTGATGAGAATCCTAGTAATAGTCTCAATACTCAGGCCGGTTGTATGAGGGGTGTGGTATGAGAGATAGGCGATCTAGTTGGCATACTCGATTAGACTCTTCCCCTCCCACTAACATACCATCTATCCCACATTCTGATCCTAGTGTGTTGTTAGGGACCCATGGGATATTTAGTCCTCCAATTATTTCACTACCCATTACATTTGTGTCTCCTCACACATCATTGCTATAACTGATGATGATTCTCACTCCCAATCCAGCATTCAGCCAGCCATCAATGTCATCGTCTTTTACTTCTACTTCATTCACTTCATGTTTCTATATTTAATATTCTTTAACTCTTGATCCACCATAGTCTGTCCATGCGGACATACACTATGACCCACTAAACTTATACAGGGTTTTCTTTCAGTTTCTGAAGATACAACAGCACCCATTGATCATACTTCCCCAAGTATATTTATAGAAACCAAAAAAAAATTATAACACTATTTATTTTCATTATAACATGTATAGATACAATATTTGTTTTCCTTTAATAATAGATACATCTATTAATAGGGGGTGTGGGTGGGGGTGTACATGCATGCGTGTAGTGTGGAACTGCTGCACACATTTGATGATGGACTATAATGAAGACAATAAAATGATTGAAAAACAGGGCAGCAATGTCGGTTTTTTTTTGGAGACACTTGCCAAATACTCCAACATCATTCTCATTAGTCCGTTCTCATTTAGACAGTTTCCAAATAAAGTCAAGAATAATGGTTGGGCACAAGTATGGGTAAAAAATATGTTTTCTTTCATGTAATATATTATTTTGTATTAATATGAAATAATATTTTTGTGCTAGCTTCGGTTTAAGTTTCCTATTGGTGAAGGTACACAACCAACACATCTAAAAGATTTATGTGATCTTTGGAGAGCATATTAGAAAGAGTTTTATATTGGCTGGGATCTTAGAGTTGTCATAGAGTTAAAGGTATTTCCTTTCATAGATGATTGTCTATTAAAACAATATTGGTAGATGATTACTCATTGAATGACTATCCAGTTTAAGGTATTAATCACATTTGAGGTATTTAAATGAAGATTTTCAAGTTTTTCATTAATAATATCTTTTATATTATTTAAGTTTATTTCAGAATCATCTGGAAGAAATAAAAAAAATTGATTCTAAAAAATTTCTCTACACATTAGGATGTACGATGATGTCTGATCATGAGAGGAAGTAGGTATGATAGTTGTTTATAATTTTTCTTTACGACTTTCACTTTCTATTTTTTCTCCATAATTTATTCAATTGATAATTTTTTCATGCAATTTTAGTTACAAAATTAATTATTGGTAACCTATATTTAATTATGGTTTCCTACATTCAATTTCATTATAGAGGAAAACATTGTATATTTAAGGACATGATCCTGGAGTAAAATTGTTTTCTCAAGAAGAAGGAAAAAAGATGGAAGTGTGGTTAACAAAATAACTCAATAAAAAATTGTTTATTTTAATTTGTTTATTTGAAATTTTAATATCTATTTTTTAACTTAATAATTTATTTATTTTTATAAAACTATTCATTAGAGTCCATTGATGCCTAGTAACATGAAAATTTTGGTCCAAATGATCACTTGCATTAGGTGTTGGGAGATAACCACACTAGTAGAGTACGCTACTGACCTTGGAGGAGTATAGTCCTGATGAGTTATTGGCTCTCTCCAAGTATGAGTTTTAGTTCCACCTTGTTCTAGTAGGGTAAGTAATAGGTATAATAGGATGAAAAGGGACCATAGAGATGGAAAAATAGTCTAGTAGGGAAAACACTACATTTATGAAACTAAATGATTTTTTACGTCTAACACTTCCACTAGAGGCCAACACTGTATGTGGTGAATATATGTCATCGATGCTTTCTATATATGGTGCACTAGGGGGTAGTTATATTGGTATTCAAGAAAATTTTATTCCATGAGATGATGATGGCGAGGAGGCCGAGGTGGAGGAGGAGGGAGAGGAGGCAGCTGAGGCAGAGTACGAGGGTGAGGAGGAGGGCGTTGAGGAGGGTAGGGATGTTTATGGGGAAAATGATGAAGACAGGGATGATTCTAATGATGAAATTGATCATAGATATGGTTATAAGAGAAATATTGATCCATTACATTTTTGACTGATATTATTGACATTTTAGGTTTGATGATTTGTTATGCCTGAATATATGTGTGATTAGGTAGGTCACATTATCATTATTCCGTTATCTAAAAATAATACAACGTGACTTGATGTTTTACTATGACTATATATATGTGTGACTGATTCACCCCTCCCCTGGACACCCCCACCCCCTTGGATATCCCCACCCCCTAGATTTCCCCCACCCCAGGACACCCCCACCCCCTGGAAACCCCCACCCCCTGGACAGCCCCCACCCCCTGGACACCCCCACCCCACAGACACCCCCACCCCCTGGACACCCCACACCCGTGGACACCCCCCTAGACAGCAACCCCCCAACCAGACAACACCCTCCCCCCTTGGACACCCACCTGTACACCCCCCTTGACCACCCACCTATACACCCCCACCCCTGGACACCCCCTCGGACACCCCCACCCCCACGGACACCCCCCACACGCTAGACACCCCCACCACCCTGGACACCCCCCATTGGACATCACCCCCCTACCCCTAGACACCCTACCCCCTTGGACATCACCCCCATCCCCTCCCCCTAGACAACCCTCACCCCTTGGACACCGCCACACCCCTAGACACCCCTCACCTCCAATAGACACCCCCCAGACACCCCCACCCCCTGGACACCCCTCACCCCCATGGACATCCCCCCACCCACTGGACATCCCCACCCCTTGGAAACCCCCACCCCCTAGAGACTCCCACACCCCTGGACACCCCTGTGGACATCCCCCACCACATGGACAACCCCCACCACCCCTAGACAACCCCCACCCTGGCACACCAACACCCCCATGACACACCCACCCCCTAGACAGCCCCCACACCCATGGACACCCCCAAAGCCAGCAAACCCCACCCCCTAGACACCCCCACCCCCACCTGGACACACCCCACCCCCTTGAATAGTCCCCAACCACATGGACCCCCCTGTTCATCCCCCCTGGACACCCCCACCCCCTTCAAAAGATCCCCCCCCCCACCACGGACACCCCCACCCCCTACGAAAGAAACCCCCTCCACAGAAAACCCCACCCCTTTGGAAATCCCCCACCCTTTAGACATCCCCCCATCCCTAGATTTCCCCTACCCCCTAGAAAATGAATGTTTGGAATCCATGTATCCATTTTCTTATATAATTACATGTGAAAAAGTGTGAAAAGTATTAGTCAATCTTCAATCACACTGATTTCAACTAAAATCTCTCGTTCCTATGAATTCAATTCGGAATTCATATTTTGTATTCCATATTCTGTCTGCCATATTATTCATATTATATATTCTATATTAGTTATAGTCTATTCTGTATGCCATATTAGTCATTTATCCATATTCTGTATGCTATATTCTGAATTCAATTTTGTGTGATGTATTCTATATGTGTTATATATAATTAAATTATGTATGTATTGAATTCTGAATTGAATACACTATACATAATTCATAATTCTTTATGTAATTCATAATTTATTTTGTATGTGTTATTCATTCATAATTCGGAATTCAGAACATAATTCATTTTGTATGTATTCAATTGGGAATTCAATTCTAAATTTTGTATTGCATAGGGTAATTGGGTTCTAAATTGAATTCTAAATTCAATTAAATTCTAAATTTAATTAAATTCTAAATTATTTATTCGGTTCTACATATACATGCTTATAATTACTGGTGAACCGGGGATTTCATAAGGGGTGGCAGGCCATCCTACTACTGTAATTGCTACCAGGCTATACCAATGGTTGTAAATCATTGTTAGATGT
Source organism: Viscum album (assembly GCA_963277665.1). Classification (NCBI taxonomy): domain Eukaryota; kingdom Viridiplantae; phylum Streptophyta; class Magnoliopsida; order Santalales; family Viscaceae; genus Viscum; species Viscum album. The sequence goes on from OY728161.1 coordinate 582,416,997, forward strand.
GTGAAAAGTGACTTTATACCAATTTTTTACATAAAACCATTAGTAAAACTATATACTAATGGTTAATAAACCATTGGAATAGAACCTGTTATCTATCTTTACCAATGGATTTATGTAAATCATTGGTGAAGGATTATTCTAACTATTTCAAAACCATTTGAATAGATCTGAAATTCATTAATTTGGAATAGTTATAAATCGTTGGTATAATGTGCATTCTAGATCCATATACCAAGAGATGTCTGGCCTTTTCCAATGGTTTGAAAACTACAGTATATGTCATGTTTCTAGTAGTGGTGGTCTTGCTGGATATGATTAGTTGTCTCATGGGATCAAGGATATAATTTTTATAAAATTATATTAATATAATTCCTATAAATTTCCAAAAAAATTGATGAACATCCTAAATATATCATTAATTATAAAATTTGTTTTTAATGACTAAAGACTTATATTAAACTTATTATTGTCACAAAATAAAATTATATCAATTGACTATAATTAAATCATCCTCAAGAAGATATTAAATATTACCCTTTTCGTAATCAGGTGTTTTTAAAAAAAAATATCACCTTACCATTAAATCACATTTCTAGTTCATTAGTTATATCTAACATATTCTCGTAAATCCTTAAAGAGAAACTTTTGTAGAACAATCCTTAGAAGTTTCATAATTATTATAACTACCTTACAATAGAAAAAATTTCTTCAACAACATGATTATATTTTTTCAACACCTAAACACATTAATAAATGGCCTTAAATGATTTTTATAATTTGGGACCATATATATTAATCCATGGTTTGGGGAACTGACTTGGATAATGACCATGTTCCCCAAATATATGATATTGAACAATTAGTAGTGCCTTAGGTTGAACATTATTTTTCTACATATTTTTAATTAGACTCATTATTTTTATCTAGTATACATCTAATTTATACCATCCTTTTCCACACAAAAATCATCTTTTAGTTTATTTATGGTATGATACATTGTGTATATTAAAACATTATTTACATGTAGGAAAATTGAATCATGTTTTATTTTTCATAATTAAAACTATAACTTCCATGAGATATCATTCATTCCTATTTTGATGTGTTTGGAAATTTAACTATGTTCTCTTTTTTAATGATAATTCGAGATAGCTCATTTGGATTGATCATTAATATTTAAATATAATCCACATTATATTATTATTCTCAATAAGGAAATCATTAAATTTCTCATCACATTGGTTATCAATATGATTTCTCTAATTTTCCATCATTAACAAAAAAGAATAAAATAGAAGATGAGAATGAATAAACATTCAAAATGGAAAATATATTATAAATGATAATTATACCATGACTTATGAGTTTATATGTTTCAAAAGAGGCTATATATGGTACCATTTTTTATGAGTTTTTATGATTCATCAATTTTTTCAGGACCCTCACAATGGTTCATAAATAGTTTTTTAATTTCCAAAGCATATCCCTTAAGAGTTTCAACCCTGGTGTGAAAAAATCTCATTATCATGCACTAGGTGATAATATAGTCTATGTAATCATTCCCTTTTCAAATTTATTACCCCTAGGTATAAATTTTCTAGATAAACATCCAATTTTAATATCCATTCCTGGATTTAATTTCTTATAACTCACTAACTCCGTACTTCAGAAAAAATCTAGGATATTTTTAATTTACCTAGCCATGTAATTATACTTTTCACTAAGGTTATCATTAAAGTATTCTAGTATTAATACCAAAAAACAAAATATACCTTTCTATGTTACCAACTATAGTGAATCATTCCCTTTAAACATATTATTATATGAATTCATATATAAATATATAATAATGGAAACCTAAAGATTGTGACATAGTGTCTTTAGAAGACTAAGTTAATAATACATAAAATTGAGGATATAATAAAAATTATTCATTTTATTCTCTATAATGTGCTTATAAATACTTTTGATATACTAAAAATTCTTAGGATTATAGGGGGAATAAATAGATGAAATGGTTGATCTAAAAATCATAGTAAGGGAACAAACATGACAAGGAAACATAATATGTCATTCAAATGTATAACATGATTACAGGGTAATCATATTGAAGAATAAAATAATGAACATGTTATCAAAAGATCTTGTGATCAAAGTAAATATGTCAAAAACACATATCATAACATAAGAATGAGTCAAGGATAACTTCCTAGATAATATCACATGGTAGAAAATTTTCCATAACGGATTATTTTTATTCCATAATCCCACAAATAACCTATCAGGAGACTAAAAACATCACCTAATGAATTAGAGAATTATATGACTGAACCCATCATAACATAGGCATGATTATTTGAACGAATAATTGAAATCAATCATAATTCATAAATATCATAATTACCCATGTAAAGAAATGAGTTTCATAATCTTTTCTGGAATCATAATCAAATTAAATTTCAAAATGAAGGCTTTTGGGAGATGAACATAGGGCATGTTTTAACCCATAAAATTAAGTGAGAATAAGATAGGTATATTTTTATATAAATAAACACATATTATTGAATCTATTCATGACATGAAAGGTTTTTATTGTCGATAAATTTTTTTTAAAAGTTTATGTGGAATATTTCTTAAAAGAAATACCTTTATCACATTAAAATGAGTTCCAATTTTTTTAAAAAAATTCAAAATATTATAGGAATTTTTTTTAAAAAAAACTATGGAAACTCATGAAGGATGATTCAAATATTTTCAGTGGTCATAGTGGTATGTAATCCCATAGATACAAAATAAATTAAAAGAAATATTTTTTTCACACTTTTATAAAAAGTTTAAAAAAATTCCACTCTCAGAAAACATTAAGAATATACCTTTCTAACACTTTTTCAAAATTATATCATAGTTTAAAATAATTTGATACATATTTATTTGAATTTTACAATTATTGTTGAATAGATTTTTTAAAAAAACATAGGATTATAAAATTAAAGTGCTTTATTATTCAAAAATAAAATAATTTCTTACAATGGTAATTTAAGAATAAATAATCAAGATTAAAATGATATTGAAATATATACCCTTAACACATTGGAATATTTTGAATCAAGTCTCCAATCAATGAAGTGGATTAATTTTTAATTAAATATCATGATGTATTAGTTATTCATGATATAATATATAATGTTTCGGTATATACACCATTTAAAATAAATTAGGTACATAATAGAACTTGTGTCTCAAAAAGGATGTTTTGAGATTAGAACCTTACCTCGAGTTCTAGATTTATCATCTCTGTATTTTATTTCTTTTATAATAAAATTATATTAATTATTATTTAATAAAATTTTAAAGTTTTAATAACTTATAAATAATCCATTTACTTCAATTATTTTAATGACGTTTATAATTTCATAATCTATTATGTTCATGTTAGGTAATTTGAGGATTCTCGGTTCATAATTTTAAAATGACATATGTGTGTTCACTATGATCAAAGGGGACATTTTTAATTAATATCAAGAATAAAAATATTAATAAATTTATTACAGTTTTTATATGTAAATAAAATTTAAAATAATCTTGACTTATAATTATGAAAAATGAACTATGTTGCAGTCACGAAGATAATAGGTTATACGTATTTGTGTGTAACATTTCTACTTTGGAACAAGCACAATGGAAAGATTCAAGTGTAATTTTATATTTCTAGATTTATCGTAATATTAAAAATATAATTTTATTTCATCAAATACACTTACAATACCACCTATGTGATTCAATAATAAAAATAATGAATCACACCATTTTGTGAGGCGGTAGTCCACCAAACACATGAATGACGTTATCATATTTCAAGGGATGGAAAGTTAAGAAACAATATGATACAATAAATTTAAAAAATAATTAATATTTCATGAATATTATATATAAATATTAAATCTATCATCATGAATATTTTTGATAGATGATGATGTAAAATGAATTACATCAGTTTGTGAAGCGATAGTCCACCGTACACATGAACATTTGTTTAGTTTCCTATTTGATAGTAGAGAACATGGATAAATATTATTACAGAACATTTTTCAAATATCAGTATATATTAAAAAATATTGACATTATATTATAATTTATAAAAAATAATTTAATGAATAAAATATGAAGTAGAAAAAGAAGGATCTCAGTGAAGATGATTAACTTCACATAGATGAACCTCATTTGGATATCTTATTATAGACCCTATGGTTTGTCTTTTGAGAATCCCAGAAGCTCTAGTATGTGGATAATTATTTTGGGTATATATTTTGGTAGGTATTTTTAGATACAAAAGGATTCATATGTTTGAATATGTGAAGGGAGGTTCTGAACTTTTATAATTTATGAGAAGTGGAATTCATATAAATGCCCAAAACTATTCAATAATGGGAAGTTTCTCTCAAGAAAAAAACCTAAAATTTTTGATAAATAATGGATTTTAGAGGTTATATGGTATATAAATACCTCTAATTCTAAAAATTAATATAAATATTAATCTATTTACCTCTATAGTTACTCACTATTTACCATTTTTATTTTTCACTATGGTAACTAGTTTTTTACTCTTTTTACTACAGATTATGAAAAAAAATTAATTTGAAATTATTTCATAATATTAACTATTATAATTAAAAATATTTAATCCATTTTATAATATTCAAATAACCTAAGTGGTATAATTCTATTTAAAATTAAAATCTCAAATTGTGTCAAAACGGATTTTCAAAAAATATATTATTTAAGCAATAAATGATCATATATTTAATCTATGGCTAGAAATAACAATTATGTCACTTTAAATTAATATTTATATATATATATATATAATAATCAAAAAATAAATTTAAATAGTTCATAATTAGGGGTTATTTTAATTAATTAAAATGGAGAAACATTATGTACTTTAGAATAGATCTCAAAAAAATTGTTTTTTTAAGCCTAAATATAAAATTATACAAAAATCAGCTATAAAGTTGATTTAAATGTAATTAAATGTATTAAATATAAATTAATAATACTTATGGAACCTATAAATTAATTTAAAAGAATTATCATGCTTTTAAATTAAATAATTTTTAAAAAAAATGGAGGTTTTGCGAAATTCTTTATTTATAACTATTCATTGAAAAATCGATCTTTTCAAAAAAAAATATCAAAATTTATTCCTATATTAATATTAAAAATAATTATTTCAAAAATGATTTTAATTTTATAAAATATCATTTATAAAATTTTCGAAATTTACTTGTAATATGTTATCTGAAAATAAATAAAAACCATTATTGAGAAAAAAGTATTTTTGAAGCATAAAATGACTTTACTAAAATTTGAGTACTTATTTATTATAAAAAAAAATCTATACAGTTACATTATATAAAAACTGTATTTATTTTGTCATAATATGGTTATTCCCATTCATACCAATAATTTGTATGTCTACATTATAATGATCATGTTTAAAAAATAATTTATTAATAGTATATTAGAGTTTATTTAATCTCAGGGTTGTGTGTTATATGTGTAATAAAAAATAGTGTTCTTTTAAAATAATGCATTGTTAAATATATACATATAATAATATTTTAAAATATATTTTCACTCAAAAATAGTTAATAATGCGGACATGAATATGGATTAAACTAATAATGGATTATTATTTCACAACTTGTATCATTTAGGGAAAGATTTCACGGTCGAAAATGATTTGAGTAAATAGGATAATATATCATCAACAATGCTATGATTGAAACATTATAAAATATTAAATTATTTAATGAATATTGTTCTAGGAATTATACAAATAAAATCATTTTTTATTTTATCCCAGTAATCCTTTTAATTATATTTGTCTGTTAGAATTAATATAGAAACAAAATCCTTTTAAAATTATGATTACTTGATTTTTAACATAAGTATCCAATAAATAAAAACCTATGATAAAGAGGCTTAGTCTCTATGGGATAATAGGTTACCAAAACATAAAAATAATACTAAATCACAACACCATTATTTTATTTTGTATAATGACTTTCTAAATCCCTTTGATCTAATAACACTTCATAGAATAACATAGGGAATATTTAAAAGAAATTTGTGATCTATAAATCCTAGTTTGCGAAATAATATGATTACAAAGATTACCATGTGTGTTAAGTGACATAACATAACATTATAAAAAATAAGTCTAATGAATAATCATATGGGATCAAAACATAAAGATATCATATCAGAAGATGATGTTAATGTAGGAATGTGCTATCAATATAACAACACGAGGTTTTGTAAATAAAATTCCATTTTGATATGAATAAATTACTTATTAAGTAATAAATTTATAGATAATGCATACACTAATTTGGTTGTTTTGGACTGTTAAAAGTTAAATCCCATTAGATTTAAATGACCATTAAGAACCTTAACAATTGATAATATATTCAAAGTATAATATCCATTATAATAAGAATATATCAAGAAATTATATATTAAGGAATGAATATGGGGCATCATCCAGAAATATTTTACCCTATGATAAAATTTTTTCAGATCATATGAAGGATAAGACATCACTATGAGTTTCCTATAACTAATCCCAAGCGTATATCTAACAACTAAAACCTGAGATAAATTTTTTATGAGAAAGTTTCAGTCATATCGAGATCACAACCCAAACCGTGTTCACCATGCCGCCATAAGAGATCCCCACCATCGTGCACCATACCCTTAGGGAATATACTAGTGTTATAATGGGTTATGTATCTTGGCCCTTGTAATATTAATTTTTATGTTTTATTTTTAATAAAATATTTATTTTATTTATCTCTTTTTATAATTACTTTATTAATTATTTTATAATGATATTGACAAAAAATATATTTTGATACAAAGAAATAAAAATTATGTTTTGGAGAAATATATAGTTTTAAATAAGACACTCATTTTATAAATTCAATGATTTCTAAAATAAATGATATTTTACTAAAATATTCTTTTTATATAATAATGTTTTGATTATAAATGATAAAATAAATTAATGAAGTCTGATGTAAATTTTATAAAGGTGATAAAGAAACTAATATCAAAAAAACTAGTATTTTTAAAAATATATGTATTTTTAATTAAAATTAAATTTTATTATATTTTTAAAATTATTTTGATAAAATAAATATTATTTTTTTATATCAATTTTTCAATATTATCCAATAGTTAAATTTACATAATTTTCAAATACATTAAAATTTTTGGGTAAAAATTTAATACAGTATAAATATACAGTCTGTATTATGTCATAATAATTTAAAAAAAGTGAGGTAATAAATTCAACAAAAGGAATCCAGGACAAAATATTTATTTATAATTTAAAATAATGTGGTATTAATTTTATTTTATTAACATTATCAACCAATAATTAATCATCAAATACAATTTTATATTTTAATGTTTTAAAATAAATTCCTTATAATAATGACTCACTTACACATAACCAAGGGTATAATTTTATGGATTTAGGTTAATGGAATTATGAAGAAATGAAAAAAAACTCATTTTTCATATAAACAACGTGAAAAAAAACTTAGGAATGTTTTCAATTTTGATTATTTTGTTATATAGAGTACTGAACCTATTTTAAGAAATTAATTATGAATTCCCATCTATTTTTCTAAAAATACCAACCCATCCTCCCTATTATCTTCACCTAAAACTAATTTATCATTATTTTACTATACCATATCTTACTAAATATTACTAAATTTGTTCCCAATATCTTTATATGCTTCTCCTCATCTTTTAGAAGTGAAATCTCAGTGTAAGGGATCCTCTCATCTCTTTTTTTATTTAGAGTACTCACTTTGTACTAAGCCTCTTGAATTATAATTGTCCATGGTGTAATGTATTTTTACACATTACCTGTATTTTACTTATAATTCATATGTATGTATATAACATGTTTCTCTCTCAGTAAGACCTTCTATGAACCTTTATATACACCAATTATTCTACCAATATATTCTCATGATTTTCCATTCCGAAATTTGGAATTATGAATACCCATCCCCATTCCCACTCATGATTATTCACCTAGATTGAAATATCATTCATTGATTGAGGTGTCCCTTATATTTAACACACATTACTTAATTATGGTATTAAAATTGATTTAATACATTCATATGTTGTGAGATTTATATGGAATATAAATGCATTCACATGATATTAATGTGATGGGTGGGCCCATAATTGTATATCTCTCCAATGCATTGGGGAATTTTTTTTATATTGTGAGATTCCATGTATTGTTCGTGGGAGGTTATCCTAAGAAAAAATATTATTTCTTAGTGTTTACCTTCTCATATGGTTACAATGACATGTTTTATGTTGTTTCCATACTCGTATTTCTCCTTGAGTTTATCATCTTAGATCATGATTCAATTACCATGTATATGATTCTCACCTCTTTTATGTCACCATGATATCCATCTTGACTAACATGTATTAAATTCATCATTTAATTCATTTATTACTCACATACAAGTCTTGATAGCTCGACCCTTTCTTATGTACATATCTAGGTTATCCCTCTCTTTTTTAGAAGATCAATGGATATTATGACTATGTTTTGGATTCTCTAAATAATTTCATCGTATCCTTATTTCAAGGTATTATATAATGTATATAATGATTCAAATACACCGGGACTCTTGATATTTTGGGATTGTATTATGTGTTTTCTTATATAATAAATAATGAATGAAGGTTTACTAATGACATTTTTATTATAGTTGGTATAAGAAGAAAGTATAGTTATATTATGGGAATTAGGATTAGAAAATTTAGTGAAAGATATAAGAATAATACTAAAAATAGTAAAAAATACTTAAATTTTTTCTACAATTTTGTAACTGGTTTCTAAGAAACCAAATCATTTCTTAGATACTACAAGTTGATGTGGTTCTGACATAGATGTAACAATTGGTAACAACCCTAAAAATGGATCATTAGGAATTAACATGATCATCAAATATTACAAAAGAAAAATACCTTAATACACACTTTTTTTACACTCCTAGGATGTATGATTTTTTAAGTTTACAATATCATTATAAACCATTATGATAGGTAGCAAAAATGCATATATGATTTAATGTTAGGAAATAGAAAATGGATAAATTATATTGAAACACTAAAATTCATAAGTTAATTAATATAAGTATTTCTTGAAATATCCCTTCAATTTTTTTAGTTTCCCCTTTATTGTTTTATCATTTTTGTATTTCTCATCCCAAAATTTCTGTTTATTTTAGTCAATGGATGTGAATTTTAGAAACCAATTCAACAACCAATGTGATGAACAATGTAATGGCTTTCTAAATGATATGCCCAAAACCATGGGATCATGAGTCAAGATATTAATTACAATACTTACTCAAATATCTAATGTTATAATAAAAACCATTAATAATGGGTAAAACCCACATCCCCAAAGAAATAGAATGTTTTAATTGAAACCTTTATTTGATAAAGGCCTCTGAAATTTGGTGGATCTTCTGATCCTTCAATCATGAACAATAGATCAGCACAATTGAAAAGAGCATCAATATACTTCATTGATCTGAGAAAGATAAGGTCATAATTGGGGTTTATTATATTCAGGGAAAATATTATCAGGGGTGGAAAGTGATAAGAAAATACACAGCCTAAGGAATAGATCAATGTGATAGAGTAGAATGAATTTTGGAAAACATATTTTCATAAATATTTTCCTCTAACTCTCCATCTTAAAATGGTGATAGATATTGTTATACTCAAGAAAATTTATGATTATTTGATTGGGGAATATGAAGAAAATATAAAAAGACATTTAGAATAGGCCTTCAGTTTTTACGTCACCCTAAAAGTAAATTTGAATTCTTATTTGGTGGGATAAAACTGAGTCTAGGAAAGATTAACTATTTGAGACTTTGATAGTTATGAGTAAATTTTCCAAAGGTCCCTCAATGTAAAAACATAGATAAATAAATCTAAAGGGATTTATGGGTCGAGAGATATTTAGTAGAAAATGTATTTTAATTCTATAAGTGTGATAGATAAATCTCATGGGGTATATAACATCCAACATCCAACTTTTCAAATATGTTGGAAGAAGCATCCTGAAAATTTCTTAAAGAGGACAATGAAATGCATTAGGTGTGGTATGGGAGGGAACCTAGTGATAGAATTATTAATTGATAAATCCACTGATTTTATGGAAGAAATGAATTATTTATTCAACCTTTAACATATTGTCCAACGTATAAACTACAAGGAATAAAGACACTATGTGAATCATTACACTAATCCAAGGGTTGTCAATGATAACCGATAAAACCCCTCCAAGGCCTTTAAGGAAAGGTAAATCTAACACCATAATAACTACTAAGAAAAATCATGACAATGATGTGGTGAAATGTATGTTAGTTATTCATTCATGAAAATAAAATATTCTATTTGATTATATTTATATTCATTCTTTTATATAATGAATGTTTAGTATAACTAATTAAACCCAACTTAAAAACATTTATGTGGAGATATCAATGAAAAATAAAATAGTGAAATTATTTCTTCTATGTATATAAATTCCTCCCTATATATATTTCTAGGAATAACTTTCAAAAAAAATTATGATGCTCCCTTTAGTGTAAATCAATGAAATTATAGGTATATATTGGATTTTTTTATATAGATCCAACAAAAATTGCCAATAGAAATAATTCAAACTCTGTATCATGAACAAACCAATGATTCTATTCTGTTGAACTGTGGAGGATGAATCTTTTTTAGTATAATAACCTCAAGAATGTATATTATTTATTTATGAGAAAACATATCTAGATAAAATTATTTTGAATAAGGAAAGGATCATCCATGATGACATTCCAATTATAAGGGAATATGTTGATGCATTTACAAAAGAAGCTCATGGTCTTCCTCCAATCCATGTGGTTTATCTATACATTTATCATATTCCAATAAATTTTATAATATCTAAGAGACCATATAGAATGGACATTATTAAACATGAAGAGATGAAGAATAAAATAAATTAGAATTAGGATAAATTTCTTACCCACCCAAGTGCTTAACCATGGGGTTCATTGGTCCACTTCTTCAATAATAAGGATGGTTCAATATGTCTTTTCATTGATTATTGTGAGCTCAACAAAATCCCAAAAAATAAAAAGTATCCTCTTCCACATACTGATGGTATATTAGATCTACTATATGGAACTCAATACTTATCTATACTGGATCTTTGGTCAGGATATTATCATGTAATGCTTAAGAAGGTGAATATCTAAAAGGGTACTTTTTGTACAAGGTACAAGAACTATGAAGTCACATTGATTCCATTTGTAATCACTAATGATCCACCTATATTCATGGGATTAAATAGTAATGTGATTGGGTATTACCTTAAAAAATTGGTGGTATTTATAAAAAATATTATTATCTTCTCTACAAGTAAATACATACACGATGATAATTTCAATTTTATAGTGAATACCTTGAGAAATGAAAATGTGTATGTGACGTTAAGTAAATACGAGTTTTTGATGGCACAAGTAACACCCTTAGTAATTTTTATCTCTTTAAAGGGGATATCTATAGATCAATAAAAAATATATGCAATTAAAGGATTACCTAGGACAGTATCAATGATAGGGTTCTAAATTTTCCTTGTATTAAATGTTTACTATTGTCAATTTGTGATAAAATTAACTGGACTTTCAACCCTAATAACTAGGAAAACATGAATGGTAGTGAAGTTAGTTTAGACTGATGAATATGAGCAATCATTTAGAGAGTTAAAGAAGAGGATAATCACTACACCAATTCTCACATTTCCCACTAGTGGTGAAGGAGTTTTATCCATAATGATCCACCCAAAATGTTCATGGGTTTTGTCCCATAAAAGATAAAAAAATGATAGTCTACTAATGATACCAATTAAATATACTTGAGCATTTATACCCAACATGTAATCTAGAACTTGTTATAGTTACCTTCAACTTAAAGATTTGGTAACATTGTCTCCATAGTGAAAACTGTAAAATATATACAAGGTAAGAAATCCTTAAGTATATATTATCTCAAATGTATATTATGCACCAATAAAGGTGGTTAGAGCTGATCACGGAATATGATTGTTTAATCTATTTCCAGACCAGGAAGGAAAACAAAGTAGAAGATGCTCTAAGTGGAAAATAACCTAGTAACTCTATTGATGATGATGATTAAAAGGGATCCAAAATTCATGTACATTCAAATGATGGAAATGTGAATCACAAAACAGAATTCATCATACCTTACTAGAATTACATCTCAACCACCCATTATTGAGAGGATCAGAGAGACCCAAAAATAAAATGGGAAGATATAGAAAATAAATGAAAATATTATTGTGTTAAACTTTTATAAATAAAAATTTATAATTTTTGGAACATGGATATGTTACCCATAAATATCAAATCAATAGAGATAACATTTGTATGATGTGAATAAATAATCCTTTCCTATTTATCCACAAATCACTAAGATGTATAGAAATCTAAAGAAAAACTTCTCATGGGATAACATTAAGAGGGAAATCGTAGAGTTTTTATTTCAAATATTGGTATTCCAACAAGTCAAAAATGAATTGCATAATTCTAAGGGTTTTATGTAGTCATTTCTCATACCAGTATGAAAATTTAGAATCATAACCGTGATTTTTATCATAGGACTCTCGAGGACATTTAAAGCCACTAAATCCATTTGGGTGGAAGTCAGTCACCTTATAAAGTTTTCACATTTAATTCTCTCAAGTAATGTCTCTATATACATTGTATATACATAGTATAAGTGGTAAAACACCATGTATTTCAACTCTACATTGTATCTGATCAATATTAAAGGTTTACCTCAAGGTTTTGGATAAGCCTTCGACAATAATTGGATATAGAGCTATGTTTTAGTACAATATATCACCCTCAGATTGATTTTCATATTGATATAACCATTAAAAATCATAAGGTTATATTTTTATGATGTACACATTATTTACAAGGATGTTGGGATGAAGACGAAACCCCAGTGGAGTTATCATAAAACAAATGTTTCAATTCAAGTATTCAAATGGTACCATATGAGGATCTACATGGGGTGAGGTTCCAAACTCCATAATGTTTAGATAAAGTTGGAGAGTAGACGTTTATGGTATATTTACTTATTTGGAAGATGATATATAAGGTTCAGAACATTTATATTCAAATTAACTCCATGTAAATTCAATAAAACATTTATACCGATAATAGTTGATGAGACCTATAGTTTGATGTCAAAGATAAGGTGTTGCTTCCTATATCATCATGGAATAATGTAATGAGGTTTGCAGAGAATGGAAAACATTTCCCAAGACACATCAACCCATTTTTTACTCTTTATTGTGTTGGATCTATGTTGTATATCTTGCACTCCCACCTACCTAATCTCAATTACCCGATGTGTTCCATGTATCCTTCCTGAGAAAGTACATACTAGACCCCTCACATTTATTTAATCCAGAGATTGTCCCCCTGGATAATGATTTTTCATAGGAGTAACATACAGTGGATATCTAAGATTATAGAGATAGTGTTATATGAAAAAAATAAAAATCATATTATCAAAGTGTTGGGGAAGAATAAAATGTTTGAGGAAGAAACCTGGGAACCAGAAGATGTGATGAATCAAGAGTTACTTCATCTATTTTATTCTATGAAATATACTTCTTTGTGGAGAATTTATGAATTTTATAAGAGTTTAATGTCTCAATGTTTTATTAATAATTTTTTTTCAAATGAATATGTCCCTAATTAATAAATGTAGTTATAGAAAACACATGCACTAATTTGGTTATTTTCGATCGATATAAGTTATATCATGTTGTATTTAGTAAAAAACTAAGAATATAACCATGGATAATAAATAAATTTTATAGTGACCATTATGATTATTATATAATAATAATTATGATAAAAATACAATTGTAATTGATGAAAGGTGAGATGGCCTCTACCAACAATATTGTACCCTTTGAATTCCAATTATCAGAGATACTGAGGGAGATTGTGTCATTGCGCTTTAACCTTGACAAAGACCAAGATAATATCTAAAAAAGTAAATTTGATAGAAACTTTTTATTGGAGAACTTCAAGATTATCAATATCATGACACAAAAAATGTTTGCCAAACTGCACCATGAAATACCCACCATCACACACCTTACCGTTCAGGCATACGCTGATGTAATAATGGTTTATGAATCTAAACTATATTAATATGAATTTTTATATTTTATTTTTAGTAAAATAATTACTATGTGAATATATTTTTATCATTTATTTATCAATTATTATATAATTGTGTTCATAAAAATAATATTTTGATAAAAATAAATAATAATTTTATTTTTAGGAAATATATATTTTCAAATTAGATAACAATTTAAAAAATTAAATTATTTTTTAAATAAATTGTTTTTAAAAAAAATATTCTTAATAGATAATATATTTTTTTAATTTAAATGATAAAATAATTTAATGAAGTCCAAGTTAATTTTTATAATGGTTGGAAAGTTGTTAATATCATAAAAACTAGTCTTTTTTAGTAAATAAAGATATTTATTTAAAAGTAAATATTTTTATATTTATATTTTTTTATAAAATAAATATTATTTTTGAAATCATTATGTCAAAATTACACAATTATGTATTTTTTATAATTTTATAAGATAAATGATTTTTTGGGTAAAAATTAAATACGCTATAAAAATAGGGTTTGTTTTATGACATCATAATCATCCAAAAGTAATGTAGTAAATTAAATGAAAATAATGCATGACCAAAAATATATTTATCCTATAAATAATGTTTTTTAATATTATTTGATTAATTTTATAAACCCTTAATTATTCGTCCAAAACTTAAACAATATTATAAAATTTTAATATCAATTCATTATAAACATGACTCAATTATTCATCACTAATTGTATAGTTATAATGATTTATGTTGTTGTAATTATAAAATTATTTTAAAAAATATTATTTGGTTGAAACCATGTGAGAAAACCATTCAAGGGGTTTTTTTATTTTATCATATAGATTCAAAAACCTATGTTTAGAAATTAATAAATAAATCTCCTCTCTTTTTCTATAAATACCCACCCATAATCCAACTCATATTACATAAAACCCTATTAAGGATGATGTAACTATTCTTATCCATATGTAAATCCCCCCAAATGAGTACCAATTTCCTAATAATCTCTTATTATGCTTTTTGAAGCTCCCTTTAAAGGTTATAGATCCTCTCCTCTCCCTTTTTATTTCAAGTACTCTCTTTGATCTCATAATTTTTATTTCCAATTTTTCTTGTTGTAATGTATTTTCACACATCCATTTTAATATCATTATGATTAAAATAAAATTATATAACACCTTTATCTCTCGAAAATCACTTCAAAAAACATATACGTACACCTACTATGCTACCAAAATTATCATGTGATTTTCCATGATAATATTTTGAATGGTGAATACCCATCAGCATTTACACTAATGGTTATTCACATAGATTTACTTCAAAATAATTTATTTTAGAATACCATGTATTTCACCCACACTATTTAATCATGATATAAAATGTTATGAAATACAATCCTAAATTTCATGATTTATGTGGATCAAAAATTTAGGCACATCATATGATTGTGACAGGTGGACCTAGAATTATATAGACATGAAATGCATTGGGTATGGTTTTTATCTCATGAGTTTACATGTATGGTCCATGGGAGGTTATATTATGTAAACTATTTTATGATTTCATGGGGGTTATCCATGAATTTTGCTTACTATTTCATGTTTTATGTTGTTTCCACATTCCTGTGTTTCCTTGATGTTATCATCTCATATCATGCTCCGATTATAATGCTTATGATTATCACCCATTCTATGTCACCATCATATGCCTCTTGACAAACTTTTTTTACATTCATTGTGTTATTATTTTATTATTTAATTAAATAGATTTATATATTACCCTATTTTTATGTACATCCTCAAGTTATCTTGTGTAGTTTTAGAATGTAAATTGATATTATAGGAATTTTATGGAGTTTTTAAATAATTTCATTATATCATGATTTAGATTATTATATATGGTATATAATCTCCCGAAGACACTAGACATATTAGTATTTTGGGAATGTATTATGTGTGTCCTTATGTAATAAATCATCAATTAAAATATAACAAATATATGAGTTTTCAAAATTAACATAAAATATGATGTAAGAATATGTCAAGGACAATTGCCCGGACATAATCAAAGGGTTTAAAAACTCCCATCATGGATTAATTTTACATCATAATCCCATACATGGAATCTTATAAGACGAAAATATCACCCAATTCATATGATCCTTATCTAGGTGAAGCCCTCAAAATATATATATATATATATATATTAATATGTTTGAAAAAAAACAAAATCAACCAATATACATAAACATAAGAATTATTCATGGATGGAAATGGGTTAAATAATATTTCCCCATATCAAAATCCAAGGATAATTGTTAATGATTACAAATAAAATAATGAATGAAATATTTTATATTCACTTTTGAGTACATAAGAATATTTCTAAAGATATGGTGTTCATTTGAAAAAAAATTCATCAGAAAGGGGTTAGAATTGGGTATAGAAATTAACTTTAAAAATCATGTATTAGGGGATCCATTAAAGACATTTAAATATATGTATGGAATATTTTTTAAAAACTCATGGGTGAACACTAATGGGCCTACGGGTCATGTAAGGGTTCCCTTAAAACCGTAAAAGAGGTATTATCCATAATAAAATAAAAAATAAGGCTTCTAGGCCATTCAGGTAAAATGATTAAGGGATATAAAAGTTCCCCATAATCAGGTATGGTTTTAACGAAGTAATATGATAAATGAAACTAAATCATATATTAACCCATCAAAAGAATGAATAATAATCTAGTTATGTATATATGAGACATATATAGAGAATTTATGTGTATTTTATACCATAATATATAGATATAAGGTGATATAGATATAGAAAGGTCAAACCCCAAAGGAAATGGGTGGTTTAAAGAGATCCCATAACTGATATTCTAGAATCATTCTGAATATAAACATAATATCCTAAGAAATAAAATAAAATTCATTAATTCCTAAATTGAAATCATTTTCTATCTATATTGGATTTCTTATAATTATTTTCTGATTATTTATAACCATTTCGATGAGATATAATGACTAATTTTATTATTTTGACCGTGATTGTTTCATGATTGCACAGTCAGATCACTTGTACATAATTTTTTAAGTTCTTTTAAAACAAGAATACATCTAAAAAAGATAAATTAAATGTTATTCATGTACTAATATAATTTCATATGGTCCCAAATTCCAATATGAATTCTAACATAGGGGTGTTTTTTAGTAAAAAGGTTAACGTTATATCGTTAGTTCATTTAGTAATTTTTATTGGCCGTCCCAAATTAGATTCATTATATTTAATCAAATGATTATTAAAACATTAAAAAACTTGAAATATGTTATATTATACATATTATAATCATATTAAACCATAATATTCATTATATAACTATCCATGAAGGTGGTGAAGAGAATATTATGTTTTTCATGGAGGCGGTGAACCAACCATATTGTAAAGAACATTTTGGTTTTAGAATCTAAAAAAGTGATATTATAATATGGATATTAGACCATAATAACTATATGTCAGTATATTAAGGAAACCTACATTACTATTTCTTGGTTTATATAAAACATAATTGGGTCATATAATAATAATAATAATATAATAGGTTTGCTGAGGAATACCATTTAAAGATCCTTCTAATGGTATTTGGATGAGACCAAAGGAACTGGGACATGTGGAATGGGATTGGTAAGGTGATTCGTAAAAAGGTTTATGCTTCAAGGGTTACAGTTTTTGAATTAAAGAGGTAGTGAGGGTGGTAATTATAAAGGGGGAGCGGTGTGTTTTTTAACATTATTTTTATAATATTATCATTCTAGATTAATAATAAAAATACTATTGATAATTGTTTATATATAATGTAAATGGTTCATATGAGTTCTAAATTGGGTATTATTACATCATCCATTACTCAAAAATTCTTTTATTTAGCTAATAATGTTATCTATCATATTATACAGTATTTCACTATTTATAAAAAATAAATATTTTATAAATAATATACAAAATTTACTCAAACCATTTTTTGAGATTTAGATTCTAAAAATTTAATCCTTTTATAAAAATAATTTTATAATTATAAAAAATTTATTAGTTTTATAAAATCTTTATTTGTTTGAAAAAATTCCAATTTTATATTATAATAGATTTTTTGACATTTTGAAAAATCACTTAAGTTCTCAATATATTATATTTTCATTATAGTGAAACATAATAGTGATTTATAAACTCATTTAATGAATATAACATTCTATTAAATAATTTTATTTATTATAAACATGAAATAAAAACATTTTAGTTTTACAAAAACATGAAGACTTATTTTATAATTTTTAAAAGATTTAATTAATTTTATCAGGATATTTATATGTAATGTTTTCATTTTATAAGATACATAAATATTATTTTACATTTAAATAGGTGATTTTACTGTTATAAAACTTGATTTAATATTATTTAAGTTCATATTACTATTCCAATAGTTAGATTGCAATTATATTTGTCATATTACTACTCCAACAGTCATATTTATAACTGTAAATTGCATTCCTTAATTTATATAAATACATCATATTTCAATTATTTATAATTAGAATATATTTTCTTTCATTGTTATATATATATATTATCATTTTCAAAATAAATATTTCACTAAAAATATTCAGTTTCATTTGAAAAATGTTGTTTCTAAATGTGATTATTCAAGGAGATGGAGAATATCCAAATTTTCTTATTATTGTTATTATATTTTATATTTTTGTCCCATTATAATACTTTTAATTCATACAACCATATTTATATTCTAAATTTAATGTTAAAATTAATACAATAAAATGTAGTTGGTTTTATCATGTAGTGGGTGTGATAAATATGTCATAATGATATATTCAAAAGAAAAATTACATTGATAAAATTTTGGGTCATTAAATTATCTCCCATAAGAAAATTCTCCTATGAAATTTAATTTTATATACTAAGGTGAAAATTTGTGAGGGTACATATACATAATGGATTCCTCTAGTTCCCATGTCACCTCCTCATTAATATAGTTTCTCCATATTTATTTGGGTAGGTTAATTCTCATTTTGTGTAAAACATTATCTCTATGGGATAAATCTTCAACAACTACTCCTCAAACGAGAGATCATTTTCAAGTTTATCCACCTATGAATTTTTTACATGTGAGGGGTAAATTATATACAAAATCAAAAGTTATAAATGAAATACATCATATACATAAGAATGGGTTAATGGGAGTGATAGTTGATTTTCCAAAACTCTAACGCAATTGTGAATCTCAAAGGAGCTAATGTATATGTAACTTAGCTTTTCATTCTTCCCAAATATCATAACTCTATTCTAGTGGTATATGTGGATGATCACCTTATTTGTAACCTAAAATTCTAGTTCTCTTTTATGATTAATAGTATATCTATTTTATATAATTTTTTGTTACCTCGATGTGCTTCTAAATGGTATTGACCTTTTGTACCATTTTATCAACCATTATAGGGCCCATCAGGTTATATTCACAAATTTCATCCCAAGAGACAGGTGTTCTAAATATCTTCCCATAAATGGAATCATATGGTTCTATTTTGTTATTTGAGTGATTTTTATTATTGTAAGGGAACTCTACCATAGGAATATATTTATCCCATCCCTCTTTGAATTCCATTGAGAATTCTCTCAATATGTCATCAAGTGTCTGGATTGTCCCCTCAGATTGGATATCAGTTGGGGGATAATAATCCTTATTGATGATCAAATCACTATTTAGATATTATTTTTGACACTTTCATAACATAGAGGTAAATCGCAAGTCCTGATTAGATAAAATTTATAGTGGTGTTCGATACAACGTAAGAACTTCTATGATGTATATCATTTCAAGTTGATCACATGAGAAGTCCTATGGAATTGTAATGAGATGATAAATTTTTATAAGATGATCCACCACAACCCATATAGAATTATTTCCTCTTTATGTCTTCATAAGGCCATTGAAAAAGTTCATGGGGATTCCTTCACATTTCCTTATAGTTATTGGTAATGGTTTTATATTCCCACTATTACAAAAATGGCCTATATCAGTGCTCAAAATGGGCTTTAACAGTGCTAAAAAAGTGATGTAAATCTCGGCGCTAATATAGGGGGGCCCATTTTTATAGCGCTCTGAAAAGCGCTGATAAAGGCCACTTTTTTCAGTGCTAAATAAAAGAAATGATAAAAGACCCCTTTATCAGCACTTTTTTAGTGCTGATAAAAGTTTCCTTTATCAGCGCTTTTTAAAAAGTGCAGATAAAAGTCAAAAAAAATTATAAAAAAAATTAAATAATGCTCGGGGAGAGATTTTATCAACACTTGAAAACCGTTTTATCAGCGCTAGGAGGTCTCCCGCGTACTTCCCTTTCTGCGCATCCTCACACACACGCACCACCTTTGCCTCCACCCGAACTTGAACCCCCAACCTCTCCCTTTTGCAGCTGCACCTTTACCACTATACTATTTAATTTTTTTCTCTATTTAATGATATATCTCTTTATATATATATAGTTATATTAATTAGTATATTGATATAGATTCATATTAATACAAATAGATTTATTCATAAATTAGTATATATATATTCACTTGTATATTAATATATATTTATATTTATTTATTTATAAATATCATTAGTTATGAATTTTTATCCGTATATTTATTTGTATATTAATATATACTTATAATATTATTTTTAAATACAGTTATGAAATATGTTTTTTATGTGTGTTTGTAATTAAATAAATACATACATACATTCATATATAAAACACACAGACATAAACACACACACACACAGACACACACACAGACACATACGAATAAATATATATATATTTGTATTTGAAAAGCCATAGAATGTTAAAATGACCATAACATATAATATAGAATCCCGTTTCAAAACCACAGCCAGTCAAATCGATGAAAATGAAACAATCTTTGATATGATATGTGGTACAGGCCTAACGAAAATCCCGATCAAAAGTTATACGTGTTTAAATGTTAACAAATCAGAGTATCCCGACTAAAAACTCAGTTTTGGAGGACTTATCGGCCTTTTTGGCTTCTAAAAATGTAGTAGAGGCTTTTCCTGGGACAAAAGCGTGTAGATCTCGTCGCAGGCTTTGATTTGATATGCTGTAGAGCTCAAATGAACACCCGGATCAAAAAGTTATGGCCGTTTGAAGTTTGAGTTACATTTTCAACTTATTTTAGATCTTTTATTGGTTGTTTTGATTTTTTGTGTCTTCAAATTGTTATTAAATGTTTTTTAATCGATAATAATTAGAAAATTTTTAATTAGTAATAATTTTTTTAAATATTTTAAATCCATTTTCACTAAATTACATATATATTAAATGTAATAGTCTATTTAAATGTATATAAAACATATTTAAAAAATATATATTATATTTATATACGAATTAATATACTTATATAACAATAATTTTTTTTCATTATTTTTTCCACATAAAATTTATCATCACTAGGGGAAAGCGCTGATAAATCCACTCATTATCAACACTACTAAATGAAGCGCTGATAAAAGGGTCCCCTTTAACAGTGATAAAAAAAGCGCTGATAAAGGGGGGCCTTTATCAGTGCTAAAAAAAGCGCTGATAAAGGGGGACTTTATCAGCTATTTTTTTAGCGCTGATAAAATAACCCCATTATCAGTGCTTTTTTTAGTGCTAATAAAGGCCGCCGTTATAAGTTCTTTTTTTAGCGCTGATAAAAGCATAGCACATCCCTCTCCCATTTTTAGTAGTAGAGTCCCCTTTTATTTTTTTCATTCACCATTAACCTATTAAAATACCATTAACTTTGACGTATATTTTATGGTCTAATTCTTCATATGGGCCCACAAATTGATCTCTGAAAGATCATAATACTTATTATTGTTTCCTAGGTGGATAGAGAAGGTTTATATATGAGCATAATTCAGTATCCTCTTTTTATCACCCAATTTTGTGGTACATGTATCATGGAAAAAATATTATAACTCAGTATTTATAAATTTTGAACTCTAGGGACTTCCATTTTCTTATATATTCCACCTTCATTTTTATTTCCATTTCATCTTCTTTATCTACCTTTATCATCTCTAGAAGGGATGGTTAAGCAATAATTTGAATAATGGATGATAAAGATCTTTCCTTTATGATCACAATGTCTATCCTTTTCAACTATAATAATATATGATCCTTCTCATTTTGTATTGCTGATGATGTTTCTATATCTTTTATACTTAAATAATATTCCCCCTCATTTTCTTTATAGATAATGTATTGGATTGATAAGTCATAGTCCTTGAATAACCCAAGGCATATTCACTAAAACATATAAACCTTCTTATGTGGGAATATATTTTTTAGTATATTATGATCTATATATATATCACACGTCTACACATAAAGATAGTTTCACCAAATATTCATTATAGAGATCAATATATAAAAATCTATATTATGCACTAGTTAGTTCCAGTCATGAACTTCCAACAACTTTAGGTCATAGTCTTTCACTTTATCATTCTACATTATTGCACATACTAATCTATTTTTGAAGAATTGTTTAATACCATTAAAATTTCCCTATTTGAGGGCATCTTGAGGGATGATGTTTTGACAATCCTTTTTTCAATTAATCATATATATCATAAAATTCAATAATATATAAAAACATTAATCTATTTATAATCATCTAGGTTAGTAGGTTTTATAATCATTATAAGTTTATCACAAATCACTGGTAATACACAGCTAGTCCAAGGAAACTACGAATCTCCATCATAGATGTTGGTCTAGGCCACTCCTTATTTAGATTTGACAATGAAGGGTCTATATATATCCTATTACTGGTAAAAAAATTCCATAATAATGAAACTTCCTCAATCCATAACTAAATTTGAATTTAATTTTCATATTGCTTCTTCATTCATAGATTCTTTTGTATAGTATTAAAATTATCCTCATGACCCCCTTTATTTTGCAGTATATCAAAATATCATCTATAAATACTATAAAAAACAATTTAGGTAATATCTGAAGACTCTATTCATTGAATACATAATGATTTCATGATAATTAGTGAATTTCAGGGTCATCACTTTGAACTCATAGTGTCCAAACCCTATTTGAAAAGATGTCTTGATAATATCCTCCTTTTTCGACTTTAATTGTTGATATCCTAACCAAAGGTCCACCATAGAGAAATACTGGGCAAGACATAGTTCTTTAAATAGGTCATTTATCCATGGAAGGAGATACATGTTATTTATAATGATTTTATGGATTTCACAATAATCAATTAAGTGGTGCAATGACTCATCATCCCTCTTGATGAAGAGAAATGACACACCCCATAACAAATCCCCCATGAGTATATAAAACTTTTCCATATTCTCTTGTAAATTCTTCCTTAGTTCTTCTAACACAATTTTGGTCATTTTATAAGTAGTCTTGGATGTGGTAAGATATCAATGTCTGGGTTCTATTGGGAACTCAATCTCCCACTTTGGAGGAAGGCCAAACTACTATTCAATGACTACATTATAACAATCTCTCACAATGGCCATGTCATTAAGAATGAATATCTCCATTGAATCAATAATTTGAGGTAGATATTGTTTCTCCTAAATAAATAATATCCACACATGATATTAATATTCCAATGGATATACCTCATTCTCCTTATACATACAATGAATTTA
Organism: Viscum album; assembly: GCA_963277665.1. Lineage (NCBI taxonomy): Eukaryota > Viridiplantae > Streptophyta > Magnoliopsida > Santalales > Viscaceae > Viscum > Viscum album. The sequence continues at coordinate 582,441,113 of OY728161.1, forward strand.
AGGATAACTGTATATGTGAAGAGTGATCTCCCTCTAATGGTAATTAATGTTGGATTTATATAAGGATAGTAAATCCATGCCCAATATACCATCAAACTCCACTAAATCAATTATGAATAAAATATATGCATGGTTTAGTCAATGTAAATTTACTGTGGAAGATTTATATACTTCATCTGTAATAATTTCATTGCTTTCTATTCTCACAAATAGCTCAACCCCCATGTTTTGAGGTGGAATTTTAATAGTTCTACTAGGGATGAAAGTGATGATAGAATATATAGATATAAAATAAAACAATACATTTTCTATTCTTGAGTGAATAACCCATATACCTATCAACACATTATTTTTCGCATCAACATCAACAGAAGTGAGAGCATATTCTCTTTTTTCTATCTATTCCTTAGAGGTTATTGTCATTGATTTTATCATATAACTGTTGGATTAGAAATTGGTTTTCCCAATAATGATATTCATTCTAGTTGAAACACTATAACATACGCTAAAAAATATTTAGTTTTTCCAATAGGGGTATACATGTTGGTAAATGTTAATTTTCCATTTGTAAATAATTTTACAAAAGAAATTATCATGTCACTAAATTAAAGGTGAAAACTCTTTTTTTTGTTATTGCGATAGATAAAATTTTTTACTAGAAATTATAATAATAATAATAGACAATATATGTGTTGGATATAAATTTTAACAATTAATTCCTACAAAATTATTATTTGTTGATAATATTACTACCAACATTTATCTTATCATCAGTAATATTTTTAAAAATATTATAACAAATACAAAAAATTAATATCTATTTTTAAAATTATTTATAAATTTTATATTATGTATCACTATTACAATATTTATTTCAAATATTTTATAATATATTTATTGATATAGATAAATATTTATTATTTATTATATTTATTATATAATAATAATGAAATTGGAATATATGAAACAGTATAAAACTAATAATTTATTTCAAAAAACATTTTATAACATAATTTAACAACATATTCATCCTTAATATATTTATCTCACACATAGAGTGTCACTATCCGGGTTCACACAAGTAATGGGATCTATGCATGTAAGTAGCTCCCTTTTCTTGAAGATCCCTTTTCTTTCACCTATACCAATGGGTGGATGTAGAAATCTATGAGATGGTTGTTGCATTTTTGGTTCACTAAGCTAGTCCCATTCTATAAATTTGTTGTAGTTACCCATTCGTTACATTGTACTTATGGTTGGATGAAAAATTCTGTGAGATGGATGTCACTTTCATGGTTCACCACTCGTGTATGCATGTCCCCTTTTATAAACTTGTGGACAGAAGCAATTCATCCCCAATCTCACACCAGTAGAAAAAATATGATGTGTATAAATCATTAAATAGTTAAAATTAGGATTACTTGATAATTTTAAAACTAATATTTTAAATAGGCTCTATAAAATTACTACAATTCCAATTATTAATCACTAAAATATTAATATGATCGTAATAAAGTTGTTTATTAGTCCAATATAGTTTACTGGTTTAGGTATATTTCAAAATTGTGTTTTCATAGAATGGTGACAAATGATTCATCGGTGAATGAAACATTTACCTAAATTTTTTTAGTGATGTACTCAAGGGAGATCCCAAATTTTTTTAGGCTTAACTAGGATCATCTCCCATCCATGTTATTTGGATTAATTTTTTATCTGTGTTGGTGATTCACCAAAAAACATTTGCAATGTGACCAACTCTAATAATGACATCTAGAGAGTCCCAAACAACCACAGACCCTTATATCTATAGTATTCAGTCTACCTCAAACATTAGGTCCACTAGGCTACACCTGAAAAAAAATCCCAATCACTACACTTCTCCAAATGAGTTAAAATAAAGTTGTGTTTGGTTCTTTAAAATATTAAATAGCGAAACACTCTGAAGAATCCAAGAACCAATAAATGGGAATGCCTACACCTACTAAAAATAGATCATTAATCGTTAAATACATTATTGAAACATGGATGAAGTCACAATTCTATGGATATGTTGATAATGGTATACAAATACATACCTTAATCCCTTAAAACATCATATTGCATGTTTTTTAGTTCCTAGATGAACCTGCATATTGCAAGATGAAAACAAGTAACTTCTAATCCTGAAAATATGATAACCATAATTGTAAAACCATTAAAACTATAAAAAATTATTTTTGAAACAATAAAAAAAATATTACTATAAACCACTAATCATGAATATTCTTACCTGAAAACATATAAATAATTAATTTTGGAACTCGTAAACCTCAAATGCACAAACCAACAAAACTCTAACCTATAGAAATTTAAATTTTATCTAGATAACATACCGACTATAAAGCCAATAATATAATTTAATAAATATTTGAATACCCAAAAATAATTTATAAATTGATATTTTATTAACATTTTTTATACTTTAAATTTATATTAGTTTCAAATTTCAATAAGAAATTCAAAACTCAGGCTTTTATAGTGTACAAAAAATAATGATAACATTCTTACAACAAAAGATACTATGTTGATTAATTTTCAACCCATGTGAAGTGGTATTCATTGACTAGATTAATAAGATATTACGCAACACCAATATCATTATTTTATAAATATTTATTATGTAATTAAATTAATAAAAAATATTATACAAAATACATATCCAAATTATAAAACAGTCAAAAAAATGGTTGTAAATATTGATTAGTTATTTCGATGAAATAATTTCTATAATGTGTATAAAAATTAATTTATATTGAAAAAATATAGAAATGAAAAAAATATATCAACTAAAGAATCCAAAATTGAACAATATGTATTTAATTTAATAGATTGTATCAAAATAATACAATGTATTTATAAATATTTTTATAATGGTTTCAGATGAAAAATAATAATTAAGATAAATAGGATATCACAAACTATTTTAGTGTGGAATGAATATAACAAACATATTGACTTGTACATTTCGACAAAAAAATTTATTACAGAAATTATTCCAACTATGAAAATAGAAGAGTGAGAGAGATAATATATTTCACTATACATAGTTTTCAATGTTCATCAATGGTTATAGTATCAGTGAATATTTAAAAACATCCATAATTCCACAAAAAATCTATATCCTTCTTAAATATTTTTCATTGTCAAAAAATCAACATCATTTGGATTCCAAAAAAATACTCTCACATATATTGCACTCATAAAAAATTATAAGAAATAAAAATGATAATTTACACCGAACAAACATTCTATTGGATATGACAAACAAAAAATTTATGAATTCAAAATGTGTCGAACCAAATTAAAAACAAGTCAAATTTTATACCAAATATGATATTACCTCTTTAATACTACCATAAAAAAATTGTTTCTAATTTAGATTTTTTGAAAATCAATGATTCCACCTTTTAATAAGTTGAATGATTTATCAGAATAAAGGGGGTTAAGTTTCCATACAATTTACTACCATGTTTAGTCAACAAAATTCTCCATTTAAATGCAATAATAGTTATGTTCAATGTCATTTAATTCTTTTTTGTTTAAATGAAAACATCAACAACTTCTAAATAATTTTAATTTCTTGGTATTCCAATCACAACCATTAATGTATGAACAATCTTATTCTACAAATACATGGAAATAATATTGTTCATCCACATACTTCTAATTCGTTATGAATTCCTTATAAAATTTATGAATATTAGAACTGATACATTCTGTTAATTTGAAATAGATAGTAGTAAGTACTAAAACATAGATGCATTCAAATACACCTAATAATTTTTTCTTCTCATCCAGAAAATTTTAAACCATTCTACATTCTCTTGGGGGTTGAACTAACACTACACTTGGAAATTCTACGAGTTCAAGAACATAGATATCTTTACTTCAAGTTCACTCCTACTGAACCCCATAATTTAATATGAAATAATAAAATGATACTGGATCCTCAATTATATTACAAAAAGGGTGGGATATTTTTTTCTGATTATATATCATGAGCATATTGTAATGTGGAAAACTAGAATCTTTACAAATATTTTGACATTTTCTAATTCAATAAATATAAATCTACCGAAAATATGAAATTTAGGTAGTAACATTAAATAAAACATTATTATTGAAAGCTAAATGAAAAATTAAATCTATATAAACTATGTTAAATCTGATTTATAACAAGAACTATAAATAATTTCAAATTTTATATCATTCAGTATAGTTAAAATTAAACATGATTAAAAATGGTTCATTCATGGGAAAGTCATCAAAAAATAAACAATTAACATGAAGCATGGGATAATGGTATGTATTTTAACCCCCATTTTCCTTTCCCGTTATAACTTCATACCACTTGATCTAGCCTCCAAGCTACAATTAGAAAGTTGTAATTCTTAATCTTAAAGATAAAATAATTTTATCTAAATACAAAATCATATGTTCATTGGAAAAAAAAATTCTTACTAAAAACACACAGGCATGTACATGAAGAAATAATGACAAAATGTTCATTAAAAAACATTTGAAATTTGTTTACTAACTAATAGAATATTATACATAATTGCATTAGAAATTTCATCCAATTATTATAAAAAATTGAATATTTCTGATTTATTCATTTTTAAAATTGTATTTTATTACAAAATTTTAATTTTGAAATCAGTTGAAATAGAGGATCAAAACACTACGAAAAAAACATTTTTAGAATAGTAAAGATAAATAAGATAAACAAATTATAAAATAAATTAAAAATATGGGATAAGGGAGGATGATATATGTTGAATGATTTGGGAAGTGGAAAACATATGATAAAAAAACAACGGACTTATAAGAAATGTGTAACATATTATTTCTTTATTTATAATGAATCTACAAAAATACAAAAATAACACTTCCAAATAGATAAAAACCCTTCATTTTGTAGTATTAAACTATATTTTTAAAAAATATATTAGGTGATATATCCATTTATTTCATGTTTATATAAAAATACATATAGTGTTTATCATATTATATTCAAATATAAAAACAAATCAATAATATATTGTCATTATAAAGTGACCATTTTTCAGAGGTTTATATACTAAAAACAAAAAATAAATTCAATATAGTTATGTTGAGTTAGCTACCTTTCAATAACATACAAAACAAGAATGATATTTTGAAAAATATAGCAACAAACATGGTGGCCTAACACAAAAATCAAAGTGGATCACGTAATTTTTTTAATTAGTATCATAAATTCTCCAAAAAAACAAGAAAACATGTTTCATCTAAACATAAAAAACCCCAACTAAAATTTAATTCAAATAAGGAATAACCAAGATTTAATGATCTTAAAACATAAATTGGAGGATTTAATACAAGAGAAGAGTGTAAAGATTTAACCAATCGAATGATAACTAGGTTTATGTTGGTTCTCCTCCCAGAACCTCTTATTTATAGTTGAAAGTGGAATAATTGATCCACCATTAGTTGATGTTCAGTAATAAATAATGTTTTATAATAAAATTAGTGGGTGGAATCCATTATGATAAATTGAAAATTTGAATTCAAATACTATAACTCTAATGTTAGGGTGAGTAATGATGAGAATTAGGGAAAGGGGAGAATCAAGAAAAGCATAGACTATGCCAGAAATCACAGGAGGTAATACTAATGGAAACATACTCAAAATTAGGTGTTAGTGTGGTTGGATTATGGGGTATTGGGTGGTGCTTCATTATGATGCAGGAAATGGAAATGTATAGAGATTATGTTAAAGGGGGATGTGATATTAGACGGTGACATAAAATGCATGGGTGATCACAGAGGTGAATTAGGTCGATCCAAAGATGATGATGAAAGTGTGCTAGCCCAAGTGTAGAATGGAAGGTTGAGGAAGATGCGAATAGGTAGGTCAGACGCATGTAGGTGGGATGGTTTAGATTTGGTGGTCCAGGAAGGCTGCGCTTTATACTTAGAATAAAAAATCAAAGGGCCTTTGTAACCTAGGAAATAGATATTTACATTGATCTTATAAATAATATACATATATATATACTTGGTTTCTATTAATTGGTTATTGATAAAATAATTATTATTACTAAATGGTTTATTATTACATTTTTTATTGATGATATAATATTTTTTTTCTAAATGTTATTATTAATAACAGATTCATGAGTTAGTAAAAAAATGGTTGTATTAGTATGATAAACCCACAGATTTAAATGTTGGTAAAATATTTTTTTGTGTTAAACTGTCAATACCAATAGATATATCTATTGGTAATAGCAAGTGTTTGTTTTTAAAATAATTACTAATACAATATAATATTTGTTGTAAATTCTCATTTTTACTAACAAATATTTTATATGTCAGTAAATTAATATTTGTATAAGTATTTTTTTGTACAGATAGGATGAGTGCTGATCTGAAAATTCTTTTATTCCACCGCATTATGGGTTTTCTTCATGCCTCTTTGGAATTGATTAGTATGATTCCCCTCTTTTATACATTTTAATCATCTCCTTGATCCCTTGAGATATTTTCTAGGATGTTTCTTCCAACATTTTTTACACATAAGAAATTGGTTTTTATTTTCACAAGTATATTTATTTATTGATTATCTTGAATTAAAATCAATTTTATACTTTATTATTCAAGGGCATGAGACCACTATGACACTTCAATCACTATCTCGAGTATGAGGGTACAATTTATAATATCTTAATTAATTTAAAAGTCTCAAATTGATAAATATTTTTATACAATCATCTTTAACCCACTAAAGAAATATTACACATTACATTAAGTGTTGATGATAAAGTTGGAGGTACATCATTCAAGACAAGTTTCCCTCATATTCTTTAATAAACTCATCTTTCCATTTCATCAATCTATGTCACTCCCTCTACATTTTAAGATAGGGTTTTTGGGAAAATATTTATTGAAAAATATTTTCTTTAATCCTTCCCATTCCATGAAATCAATTTCCTCTATGGAATTCATGTTCTTAATTAGTGACTACCACTGATAAATTCTCCCTACATGTGATAAACAACCATCACGAATTTCTCTTCTTCTGGGAATTTGAGGATAGAGAATATATTTTCAATATAGTTATTCTATTTTTACATGATTAGAGGATCATAAGATACAATAAAGTTAAGAGTACATAGTTTCATAAAGGACTCATTGCCAAAATTTATCTTCGTTAAGAGGGGGGGAATTACAGAATATTCATGTTATTATTAATAAAATGGGTTAGCTGAGTTATTACTTCCATGAAGTCATTATCTCCTACTCACATACTGTTATGAATATCATTAGATTTATCCCCAAAATTACTATCATATTTTTTTAAACTTTTTCACATATTTACCCCAATATCTAATATAATGTAAATAATAATTATGGTTGGGAATACTTAAAATAAAAATTAAATAAAAGGAAAAATATGAACATATAAGTAATGACATATAAAATAAATGTAAATCCCAACTAATTACTCTATTGGATTTAATCTAGGTTATCCATGATAATTTTATTTTTATAGTTTCTAACGTAATTTGTTTTCAATTACATTATAATAGTTGGTAAAGAGTTTGTTTGTTTACCAATATTATTCACTGGGAGTGTTAGAATAGATGTGTACTAAAGTCTCTTTATCATTCACAATGTGAAAATTGAGTTAATAGCTAATATAGCCTATTCAGAGTAATTGTTCCTAGGTAAAATTCTATTTGATCCATGTTCACTTTTTTTATATAGACACATATGTAATTGATTTGAGGAAACTCATTCTATACTTCAGAAAAAATTTAGGATGTTCCCTTATACATGGTCTTATCCCTATGGTTATCACTAAATTATTCATGTCCAAATTCCCAAGAGTAAGTAAACATTTCCTTTGATACCATAAATAGTGACCCAATCCTTTCACACATGCAACGGACTGATTTTTAATATAAATATCCTATAAATTCAAACAAAAGATCAAGAGGTTTTGTGTCTTTGGAAGACTAGATTCATAAAAACTCAAAATGAATCAGAAACACAACATCATTATTTTTTTCTCCCTAAAATCCACCTAAATCCTTTTGAGATTAAAAACATACATAGTATAAATATGGAAGAACATTAAAGAAATGGGAGATATATAATGCCCAATATGGGAATAAACATCCTAATAAAGAAAACCATGTGTGTCAAATGACATAATTTGATATCATAAAAGATAAGTATCATGGATATTCACATGAGTTCATAACATAAATAACATGATATCATAAGATCATGGAAACATAGGAAAGTGAATTAACATAAAACGTGACATAAGCATAAGTTAAGGCTAACTGCTAATAAAACATTACATGGTGGATGAAGTCCAAACTTGTATTATGTTAAATCCATAATCCCATTCATAGAATATCATGATTAAAAACATTAAACAATGAATTAGTGATATTTCTAGGTGGACCCATCATATTATGTAAATACTTTTGTGTTCTAAAAAGGAAATCAGTCATAATGAATAAATATAAGTTTTCATAAGGAAAGGAATGTGTTTTTTAATCTTTCCATAAATCATAATCAAAGGATATTTCATAAAGTCTACTATGATATAAAGGACATAAATATTTTTTATTCTCATCCTACATGATTGAATTAAGTTATTACTCTAAATATGTTGTTCATTTGGAAAAAATCATGACAAAGGGTATATATATTGGTATAGAAATGAACATTCAAAACATTGTTTTGTGAAATTAGTTAAAGTCTTTAGAGAATGAATAAGTTTGGAATTTTCATTGAAAAAAGGTAAAATAGAATGGTCAAACATAAAATATTACTTTATTTAATTAAATAATTAATTTTAGTGAATAATTTAAATTATCGTTATTTAAAAGTATTGTAGGATATAATAGTTCCCCTTAATCAGGTTTTATTTTTAAAAATGTATTTTAGAAATGAACGTAAGGAATGTATTACCATGTAAAAGGAATATAGAAAAAGATAGTAATATATCTAATAGAAATATATAAATAATTTTGAATCATTTCATTACATCAAATAGAGATAAAAGTTGATTCATATAAAAAAATGTCATAACCCAAAGAAAAATGTTCTTTCAGAGAGATCCCTAAACTAATGTTCCTTAAAAATTATATAATTACAATAAATGTTAAAAATAATAAAATAAAATTATTTATTTATTTATTTATAAAGAATTTAAATCTATAATAATTTTATTATAATTATATTGTGTCCATTTAAAACCATTTCATTGAGATATAAATACTAGTTTAACTGTTCTGGGGGCATTCATTTCATGATTCCAAAGTCTTATCAGTAGTAGATTAATATTGAAGTTCTTTTCAAGTTAGACCAAAATACCACATGTGAAACAAAATTGTATTAATGTGAATCCATAAATTTAAATGGTCCCAAATAACCATTTTTTCTAACTTAGGGATTATTCTTTTAGTAAAAATGATAACGTTATATTGTTAGTTCATTTAGGTTATTTTACCAACTGTCAAGAACTATATTTTTTTCCATTAAATAGACTTAAAAATCATATAAAACATTAAATAAATTATAATGTACTTATTGTAATAATTTTAACCATAATAATATTTATATAACTAACCTTTATGGTGGTCAAAAAAAACAAAGAATCTTGTTCATAGAGGTGGTGAACTAACCACATTATATACAACAATTTCATTTTTGAATCTAGAGAAAGGAAGGTAGAAGATAGATATTCCAATATAATAATAACATATAAGTATATTTATTTTAATTATCTTAATCTTTTTATGGTAAATGAAATGAATTTGGGGGTGGTAGAAAAATATTAAATTTGAAAGAGTTTTGTTGATAATTTTACGTCTTACTTTGGTTGTCTCTTATTAGGATACCCCTTGATTCTCTTTAAAAAGGTATTTGAATGATACCAATAGCACTAGAAAATAAGGGAGATAATTGGTAGGGGAATTGGATAGAAATTATACAATCTCCAAGACATAAATTTTGTGAGGATAAAGGATGTTGAGGAGTGGTATTTATAAGGGGAGGAGAGGGTTGTTTTTGAATATTATATTCCTTGGTTTATTATTTAGATGAAGACTATAAATTTTATTGATTTTCAAGACAATAAATTAAAACATTCATGTGATCTTTAACTAGTGGGTGATTATATAATCCAATACTAAAAAATTCATGTATTTAGCTTACAATGTTAAATATTGTATCTCAGAATTCTCCGAAAATTCAACTATTTTATAAAAATACCAAAATTTCACCCTATCCATTTTAAAATATGTACATTTAAAAAATTGAACCCATTATATGTAAATAATATTGTAAATTTGATATTTTTTTTAAAAAAATCCTTATTTATTTGAAAGAAATAATATTTTAATATTATGAACAATTTTATGACCCTTTGAAAAAATAAATAAGGTCTCATAAAATTTTATTATCATTATTATAAAACATAATATTAATTTTTATATACATTTTATGAAAATTTAATTTTTTTTAAATAATTATTTTTTATAAAAATAAAAATAATGCATATAAATTTTACAAAAATATAAACACTTATTTTTATCTTTTTTAAAACATTTATTTACTTGTATAATGATATAAATATACCATATTTTTATCTTATAATATATATAAATATTATTTTACATTTACATAGGTGATGTTACTATTTTAATAATATTTTTTTTATTCCAAATAGTTAGATTACTATTCCAATGGATAAATTACAATTCAAATGGTCATGTTACTATTGCAATGGTAGGATTTGTAACAGTCATATGGGCCCCCAAATTTCTATAAATACATAATAATTAATTAATTATATAGTAAATTCTATTTTATCTCAAATTTATAGATATATTTTCTTTTTCAAATTGCATATTGAATAAATAATATTGTTCTACATTTCTATAATGTTGTTTGTGAATGAGATTATTATGGGGGATTAAGAAAATCCAAATAATCTAATTTTTTATTTTATATTCAATGTATTATTATATTTTTATAATTTCAATTATTATGCTCATATTTATTCTCTATTATTAATATGTATATTAATATAATAAAATGTAGTTAGTTGTATCAGGTTGAACATATGATAAATATAACAAAATTATATATTCAAAAGGGGAATTCCATTGATAAAATTCTGGGTCGTTATAGTTAGGATGACTCAAAAAGAATATCCTAGTTTGAAAATAAATGTAGATTGGTTAAGTGAGTAAATTTTAATTATTTCAACATTGATAATAAAGGAGTCATAATATTTCGATATAGGATCTGTATTTCGAGTGATTTTTAGTTGAAAAAAGAACTATTGAATAATGTTCACAACTAAATTTTTCATTCTTATTTGTATTAATATGATTAATAGAGATATTAGGGAATATTATTAATATAAAGGAATTAATATAGATATTATTTATTTTATAATTATGTTTTTGACTTGTAAACATGTTAATGTGGAAGGACAAATACTGATTGGGTTGCTTCAGCCATTTCCATCACCTAGATTGAAATGGGGTAATATATTCTTGGATTTTGTGGCTGATTTATAAAAGACATCTAGATGTAATAATGTGAATTGGGTTATTGTTTATTTTATGAAAATATCAATTAATTTTAATTAAAATAATGATATTTTGTCTTTGGATTGGCTCAATAGACATTACCTTAAACAGATATTATGACTATTCAGAGTTCCTCTATCTATTGTATCTAATCGTGACCCCAGATTTATATCTAATTTTTAGGAAGGACATTAAAATTCATTGGTGACTGAGTTAAGTTTCAGTAAAAAAATTCACCCCCAGTATAATGGGTAATTAGTGCATAAAATTTGTAATTTGGAAGATAATCTATAGTAATACTAATTATATTTTTTGTAATTTTGGATAAACATAGATCGTTACTAATAATTAATTATAATAACTGTTTTCATTTTAGTATATTTATTTACCAATTTGAGGCAGTTTATGGAATGGAATGTTATAATCTAGCATGTTTTGATGAATCTTGTGGAAAAAATATATTGAACTTGAATTAGAAAAATATATAGTTGAAATGATACATAAGTTTTATCTCCATATAGGAATAACTCAGAGTAGGTATAAGTTTAATGTAGATAATTGGAAGAAGTATATTTTTATGAGGCAGTAGATCTTGTTTTTATTAAAATATTTCCTTGGAAATGTGATATGTGGTTTGGATAAAATGGAATGATAAGTCCATTTTTTATTGTAAAATAAGAAATTTTATATCTTTTTATTTCATTTTCTTATCTACTATCCTAACATGTGAGTTTGGATTAGTTTTATGATATGTTCCATGTTTTTTTTGTTATGTAAATATGTACATCATGCATCTTATGTTTCGAACCATGGAGTAGTTTGATAAGAAAAAATATCATATAAAGAAAATATAGTTCATATTAATAATCATAGAGTGAAGATGTTACAAAATAAGGTAACTCACCTAATTATAGTTTTATGGATAACCATTTGATTGATGAATAAACTTTAGAATTTGAAAAGTCTATGAGAGAGAAATATCATCACCAATTTATTAATTGAAAAAATTGAGAGGAAATAATTTCTTTAATGTGGGAAGACTGGGATAAATCGTGTAATGTAAATAATAAACCAATTTAATTTATTTTTAATATTCAAGATTAGATTTTGTGTATTCATATTCACTATAATAATTTTATGTGATATTTCAAAAGAGAAAGGAAATAGTTTTGTTCTCTCTAAAATTTTTTCCATATATTATATGGTTTTATTCAATGATAAATTTGTAAATGTTATGATTTAAAATTTATGAAATTGAATTGAATTTTGATATCATCATTTCCAAATTATATCTGGTTTACTTTTTGGTATTTTTTTAAAATATTTGTTTTTAGGTGAATTGTGAAAAATATTGTATTCTCAAATACAAGAAGTTTTTCTTTATTTAGATTTTGAAAAGGTAGATTATAGTTTTTATTTTTTTTATGTTAAAAACTATTATGTCATTAATAAACCAATATATATTTTAGGGACAAACTCTATAATTAATTTTGGTGTAAAATCATTTTTATTCTTAAATTTTTTTTATAAAAACTCTTTTTCATTCAATTTTGCATACTTATATTATTATTAAATATTACCACATATAGAAATTGAATTTTATAAAAAGGATTCCACATTTTCAGTCATAATATTAAAATTATGTTACATGTTACATTTAATTTTTAGTCATATCATTAAGTTACCATGTTAAAAGTTATCACCACTGTAAGGGTTAAAATGGATGAAAGGGGGTTAAAATAAGATCTAAGGATTCAAATATATTAACAAACCATGATTAAATTTTATTTTATGAGTGTATTTAGACCCTACCTTATCCAATATATGAAAAAATTCCATTTTATTCCATGTTTCCTCTCTAAATACATTTACATTGTTTTAACTGTTTAGAATATTTATATGAGTGTCACTCCTCTCACCTATAAAATGAATTATACTCTCTTCACTTATCTAAAAAAATTGAACACTTTAAATAAAATAGGTCCTAGGTAGATAATTTTTTTTATCATCCTTATCCATGTATGGGATCTTTTTTGCTTACCAAATGACCAATCTAATAATACATAAGGTGTTTTCATTGGAAATTATACAAAGAAGAGTTATATGTTTTAACCAAGATCTTTAAAGTTTCATTATTCTAAAATATCCTTAAATATATATCCTGAAAATAATAATATAATATCATTAATATCATTATGATACCAAAACATTATTCTAATTATGTAATAACAATTTATTATCCAATGGGTAAGGAAAATTCTGCTTGTGTGTATGTATGGACTTCTGCCTCTATGAAGTGGAATGTCTAGTTTTTCATAAATGCATCACATGGATGGTTATATATATGGGATTAATAAAAATATATGACATTCATAATATAATTATAATTATTTAAATATAAACTATTATATACTTTCTTTCCCTCCCAACCATTAGAAAATTGAATTACCACTCATGTGTACGTATAGACTACCACCTCCATGGATGATGTGTTTTATCATACTCCACCTCCTTAAATGGATAGTTATAAAAGTTTATTTATTGGAAAAATATGATTTTTATTACATGATTAATCTTACATAAATATAATGTAATCATTTTTTGGGATATTTTATCTCATTCAAAACACTAAAGCTATTTTTGAACGAATGACCTCAAAATGTCCGACATCATCTTAACCGATTTAATATCTAAATAGAAAATGATAAAAAAATATGATAATAAATATTTATGATTAAAATAAAATTTAAAAGTTTCATATCAAATTAAATTATTATTAATATTTTATTATTATATAAATTAAATTACATATGTGGTAAGATGAGAGTTGAGGTAAAATATTTTTCTTTAAAACCATGTTTTAAATGTTTTGAACTCATTTTATTCCATGTCAATGTTCATTTTAAAAGTTTTAAAGATTTTAATATTTAGACTAAAAATTAATAATTAGGGTCATTTTTGAAAATCATTTAATGAATTTATAGTGGTTTTAAAATGAATCATTCTAGTGTTTCTGTATGGGTAAATTTCAATTTATTTATATAAGTTTGAATAGAATGTTTTTATCATATTTATCTCTTGACAAACAATTTCCCCTATCCTGAAGGATATTCAATAAAAATATTACCATATAAGTTTCTATGTTTTTTTAATACCATATTATTCTCATTGTTTTAATAATATTTACCTTTTTCTAATATTTTCAAAAGATAAGTATGTTCTTATCATTTTATGAGATAACTGAAAGTGCCTTTTATTATGAGATCATAATAAATTGTTTATGTGTTTTATGATATAAATTAATTATTTTATGAGTTTTTTAATTTTATGGTAAATTTATACTGTATATAATGATGTTTGGGTCTCATATAACCCTCCAATACATTTTTAAATAATTTGTTCACCAGAGGATACATGTTGGAATTAACTAGGAATGTTATTACATTATAAGGGTTCTTAAAAGGGTAATTATCAGGATTGTATCCCAAGATACCTAAATGTTTTTCATACTAATTATAGGATATAAACTATAGTTTTTTCATTTTAGAATCAAATTATTTTATGACTATGCAAAAAAATATTATCTTTTAAATGTGAAAGGATTCTTTTTTCAAGGAATACTTTTCATGTATTCTGATGTTTTATTAAGAAATAATAATTTTTATCATTTTTACATTATCATTTCTAAAAAAATGTTTTATTAAAAATGTTTGGAAATTAATTTAATTCATGATTATGTAAATTATCATTTGAGATCAAAATTTATTTTATAAAAAATAAAACTTAATTATTAATTTTCATGTTTTTATAAGGACTTACAGTTTCCCTTTCATTTTATTACCTTTATTGAGATATGTTTTATCATCCCAAATTTTCAATTTTATTATCGCTAATAAGGATGGGTAAATATCATAGAATATTCAATTGGTCAATAATGGTGAAATGTATTTAACAGAGAACAATTATCCGGAATTAATGTTTATTTCAAATAGAAGAGAATTATTTTCTAGAAAAAATAGACAACGTGTTGAAGTCTCCACATTATTATGTAATTATTTTCCAAATTATCTAAAACTAATTACAAAATAGGTCCTATAAATGTATGAATGTAAACCCCTTGTTATAAATTATGTAATTATTGGTTGATTATGATATATATTATTATATTAATAATAGTTGTATAATTATTTTAAAAATTATATTTATATAATAACAGACTATTCAATATATAATGCTACTCATGGTGATGAATTATGAACAAAAATCATCTAATCCCAAGGTACACTGTTAGGTACCTTATTATACAACTCTTGAGTAATCATTGATGTATTTTTTAACCCATTCCACATTATAATTTGAAAAATATTACATTTAATTCCCAGATATTTTAACTTACATGGACATACTAAAACATAAGGTATATTATAATACAAGAATATATATATATATATATATATAAAAGATTCAATGAAATTTTTATAAATTATTAAAGAGTAAAATTCAATTTATTTATCCATTAGTAATGTTTTGAAATAAATTTTATCTGGGAATGAAATACCATATTCTTATAAAATAAATTCATATGTTTCTAATATGAATAAATAATGTGATGGGACACTGGATCATATGAAAAATAGACCAATATCTGACAAAATATTCCCTATAATCCATTATCTCCACCTTAAAACTATCAAATGGTACCACTGATGTATATCATTAAATTTCAATACATTTGACATTTTAAATTTTACCTCTAAAACATTATTATCTATATGTATTTGAAACAAGATATTAGTATACAAAAATAAATTTGATCCTTAAACATTAAACCTTATAACTATAGTCATGAACCTCCAAAACCCTTATTATGTAACTAGAATGAAAAAAACTCCCTCAAAAAATGAATATCACATATTAAACTTATCCAATCATCACACATTAATTTGGTAGATGTATTTTTTGTAATTATTCCCGATTTGATCAAGAAGTACCTAGAGAGTGCATGAAATGCAATTGAGAGTGAGAAATAAGGCATGTAAGATTTCATTAGGGGGGATCCATAGTGGGTGGAATGTGAAATGAGTAGGGAATAAAAATGAAAAGGAAGTGATGTATAGATGATAGAATAACCATCGGTCATTAATCGCCTTCTATAAATAAAAAATTCTTGAAATTATTTTTATTAAAATAACCAAAAACACTTATATTGTGAAAAAAAATTAATATTTTATGAAAAAAATATAAAAATGATAACATGTGTATAGTTTTGAAAATAAATATTATAATTCATATGTTTGTTAATAAGTTAACAAAATACTACACATACAATCATTTTCCCCTATAATGGTCATGTTAGTTTTTTCAAATTAAAAAATAAACAGGGACAATTTATTTTCTATGAATTAAAATATTGTCTTTCCATAAATACATAATTTTAATAATTGATAAAATATAGTTTCTACACAAATCAATTAAATAATAAGAGAACACAAATTTTGGTTATGTGATAAATAAAATAGTATTTATTAATAAAAACTTTTGATAATCTCATAGTTTATTTTAATTTCATTATAATATATGAAATTTTTCGAAGATATTTTCAAATAAATAGAATAATTTTAATATATTGGGATGCACAATGAATAATTTTGTACATTGAGTATAAAAACATATATATATACTTTCATACCAAAAATGTGTTTTTATACCACTATAAAAAAACATAAAATAATGTGTTTAATATATATTATTAGTTTTCACAAAACATTTGATAGAAAGATGCATACTTTTTTATATTTATAAACTATAAATGTGAAATGTAACGCCCTAGTTCCGGAAGCCACCAAGAGGTTCCCCATACCTGGTTGGTCACGTGGCCTCAAGAACATTTCACCAAATGCCAGAGGATGTCGACTAGAAGTGAGGGCCTTGGGAGTGATAGTGTGAAAATTATGCCCTCATTGGAAGAGTAACACAGAATAAGAGAAATAGTTATACAATAGAGGAAGCAGTTATAATTTCATACAATAGAAAACAGTGTAAGACTGAAAGAAATAAGCAGCTAGAGCACATATATAATGATGCATGATACATATGTCTAGGAAAGCAGCCAAACACATCATAATGCTGGAATAAAAATAGTACAAAACCAAAGTAAAAAAAGAAAATAGATAACAGATCCTCAACATCAGAAGCCTTATCTTGGTCCCATTCTCTCCAACTCTATAGCAATCATGTACTTTTATTAGAAGGGTGTTGGCCCTTATCTACACCAGCATAAATATAATCTGTTTGGGCCCAAAAGCATGCCCCAAAAAGGTTGTGAGACTAAATCTCAGAAGGCAACCACCACAAGATCTATGCCTAATAGTCAGTGAATATATGGCGGGTTATAAGTCAATGAAATCAGTAAAAAAGAATTTAAACAATACTAAACAATCCACAGTTTCAATGCATTCAGTTTCATATATCATGAAATGGTTCATCAAACTAGGTAATTACAAATATATAACCCTCTAGGAAGTACTCACAACCTATCCACTCAGGTCCTACCTAGAAACAAAATAAAGCAACTAAACACAAAAAGTAACCCTCAAGGAAGTACTCACAGCCTATCCCCACTGGTCCTACTTATTAACACAAGCAACCCTCTGGGCAGCACACACAATCTCACACCTCTCGTTCTACTCTAGAATATACTCTCTAAGGAAGCACTCTTTGTCAATTCCTCTTATAGTCTCGTATCAGTAACTATAGGTGATCTAGGGAAGTAAATACATCACATTCCCTTTGTGGCCTGCATCAAGGATCTACAAACACTTTGAGGAAGCACATATGTAAATTCCTTCTATGGTCTTGCATCCTAAGTAAAACAGAAAATATACAGAAGCCCTTCCGTCCGTTCTCCCTATGGTCTACTACACCCAGTTCTCATGGCCCAGTGTAAGTAAATAAAGTGTAACAACGTGAATCAGCCTATGTAAACCTCTATAACTACTAGTCTATCAGTGTAAAACAATATTATTTCAGATAAACAAGATCACTACATCCTACAAAACTAGGTATGGAAAACAAAAAGGCAGCCTAATAGGCGAAGCAAAACCAAACAGCCACAACCAAAATGTGCATGGTAAACACCACCAAAGCATAGAAATTCACCCTATTCACAATCAATTCAACCTCTACTCAAGAATACAAGCATGGCAAGCAAAACATAGGGCTAAAGTAGTAATCACGCAATACCTTGTTTATGGGTATTGGTGATTTTTCACATATAACTCAATGACATTCAACAGAAAGGCACAAACCACCTACATCGGTGTTACAGGATCAATATACAAGAACAACAAGCCTTGAATCACCCAAGAACACTGTAGATCTACAAAAATGCTCAGAATGTTCAACTGATGATATCTTAATAAAGAAGAGGAATCATGAAATGGACCTATAGAAGAAGGAAGAGCATATTGAGGTGGTTATAACTCAAACTATGGCGGTCGATTCAATGAACGGACGGTGGCTTGGGGGCTCAGAGAAGATTCGCGGTCATACGATTCTCTCTCGAATGAACTAGGTCGAGAAGTAGGGCATTTGTTCTGTCAGACGCGACCCTGGTATGTTTAATGGAAAAAAATAAAAGGCATGTACTTTAGAAGTACATGGAATGTACATTCCATTGCCATACCCCACATTAGGCGGCCTCCAGGTCACCCCCACATAGCCCTATTTGCGTCCATTGCACGACCAGCACATGGCTTCATGCCGAAAATTAGTACATGACATGTACTCATAAGGTACATGACGTGACCTTTAAAAATTTCCAGAAATTACTCTTTTTCTCAAAATGACCAGAAAAGGAAAACATGCCTTAAAGGAAGATTCAAGTTCTTACAATCATCCCCCATTAAAAAATTCATCCCCAAATTTCCCTAGCAAGGTGGCGTAGAAGAAGAAACCTCGAATAGATATGACCATCGCGATCATATATCTGCCTCCCACTACCAAGTCATGTCTTGTACTCGCCTGTGCTTCCATAACACTCGTACCATAGGAACAGACCGGTGATGGAGAACCTTTGTACTGTGATCGAAATTCCGGATAGGATGCTCCTTGAACAATGAAACCACTTCCAACTCATCATCCTTAGGTTGGAAGACATGAGATGGGTTTGAGAAGTAACATTAATGATGAGAAACGTGGAAGATGGCATGCATAGCCAAGTACCTCTGAGGTAACTACAACCGATAGGAGACTATCATGACTCTCTTCCAAAACCCCAAATGGTCTGATGTACCTTAGTGAAAGCTTACCCTATCTCATAATACTTCTATGTCCCAACATTGGTGTGACATTTAGGAAAACCCGATCCCCAATCTCGAACTCCAGAGGTCGTCTTCGTGGATCCTCATAAGACTTCTGTCGCGACTGTGTAGTAGCCATCCTCTTTCGAATCAACTCTTTCTGCATTGTTGTCTTCTTATCTAGACATGGTCCCAGCATATCTGCCTCTCCTACCTCTAGCCAACATAAGGGTGATCATCATGGCCTACCATACAAAGCCTCATAAGGTGACATCTAAATAGTTTCTTGAAAACTATTGTTAATGGAAAACTCCACAAGAGGTATTTTCTTCTCTTAAGAACCTCCAAAATCAAGGATGCATGCTCAAAACATATCCTCAAGAACCTGAATTATATGCTCGAACTGGCTCTCTGTCTGTGGGTGGTAAGATATACTCAAAAGTACCTGTGCACCCAAAGCCTTCTTAAGACCATTACAGACCTGAGAAGTAAAACGAAAATCCCTGTATGAAACAATAATGTGTGGATCCCCATGTAGGTGTACAATCTCACATATTTACAACATTCCTATCATATCAACATTGAATGTCTCTTTGATTGGAATGAATTGAGAATAATTCGTGAGTCTGTCAATGACAAACCAAACTGCATCATTCCGTCAAGGCAATCTCAGCAATCCAGTCAAGAAATACGTCACGACGTCATCAACTTCCACTCGGGAATGGGTAATTGCTGCAAAAGCCCTTCTAGTCATTGATGCTTCACAATTACCTACTGATAGGTGGAACACATCTGGATGAAACTAGCCACATTTCTCTTTCTACCTAGTCACCAATAATGATGGTGTAGATCACGATACATCTTGGTGACACTAGGATGAACTATCCAAACTGAGGAATGAAGGTCCCACATAAGCTCCTTGTGTATGTCTATTGGCACCCATACGCACCCTTGAAAACACAAGATCTCATCCTTGCCTACTGACCATCCAGGAATAGGTTTATCTCCTAACACACTTTCCCATAGGACTGGCCTTCTAAATATGATTGTCTCCTCATTCTCACTCGATCAAGAAGATTAGAGGAAACAACTACAGAAGAAAGAAAATATTTCCATTTTCTGTCGTACCCCTCCAAATGTATCTCAGAGAACAAATCCATAAGATGCCACTCACTGATGGTCTCCTGAACTAACTATATCTGAGTCCTCCTACTCAGCGCATTATCCACTACATTTCTTTTCCCAGTCTTGTAGGAAAGCTCAAAGTCAAAAGAATGAAGGTACTCAATCCACCTTCATTTTCTCAAATTTAGGTCATGCTGAGTGAAGATATAATTGAGACTTCTATGGTTAGTGAAAACCACAAATGCTCCCCCAAAAGATAATGTCTCCAACAGTGTAAGGCATGGAAAACATCATCCAACTCAAGATTGTGCATCAGGTAGTTCCTCTCATGTGGCCTCAACTACCAAGACCCGTACGCAATGACTCCTTCCCCTTGCATAAGAACTACTACAAGCCTAATACCTAATGCATCACAGTACATAGTATAGCTCTCTCCCAGCTTGGGAAATACTTGTATCAGTGCTGAATTCAACCTCCCTTTCAACTCCTAAAAGGCTGACTCACAAGAATCTAACCACAATAACTTTGAACCTTTATTAGTCAGACCTTTCAATGGCTCTGCTAAGAGTAAAAAGTCTTATATGAAGTATTTTTAGTATTCATCCATCCATATAAAACTTACTACTTCAAATACATTCTTCGGATTCTCCCAGAAAGCTACTGCCCTTACTTTATCTAGGTCTAATGATACTCCTATCTCTGAGATAACAAGAACCAAGAAGTGACTCAGGTCCATCCAGAAGTGGCATTTTGAGATCTTAGCATATAATTGATTCTCTCTCAGTGTACTCAGAACGATCTTAATAAGTGTTGCATGGTCGTGTCTAGTTTGGGAGTACACTAAGACATCATCCACGAAATCCACAACAAAACAATACATGTATGGATGGAACACTCGTTTCATCAGTGCCATAAAACTGCAGGTGGGTTCGTGAGACCGAACGGAATAACCATATACTCGTATAGACCATACATGCTTTGAAAGGTTGTAAGAGGTTAATATGATGATCTAATGTGCTAATGATGGTAACCGAATCTCAAGTCAATCTTCACAAACACCCGAGCTCCTCGAAGCTGATGAAAGAGATCATCAATCCTCGGTAAAGGATATTGGTTCTTGACCATCAACTGATTAAACCTTATATAATCCACACAACGTTAGAGGGTACCGTGTACCATATTCTCAAACAGAAGAGGCGAACCCTAAAGAGAATTAATGGGTTAGATGAAACACTTTTCCTACAACTCCTCTAACTATTTCTGGAGCTCCTGTAACTCTGGTTTAGCCATCCTTTAAGGAGTAATGTACACTAGTTCCTATCCTGGAACAATCTCAATAGAAAATTATACCTCTCGCTCTGGAGGAAAACCTGAGAAGTTTTCTAGAAAGAAGTCCCTAAAACAATCCACCATTATAGGAAAGATCATCATTGATGTCCCCTAGTCATCCAGATAAAGACTAACAATATGGGTTGTAACTCCTCTCAACCCATGATACTCGGGTCCTGCTTTGCTTGCCTGGACATCATATTTTCCCTTATAATGATTTGATCTACCCTCTGGTGATGTGAAACTCTCCCTACAACGATAGCAATCGACAACTACCTGTAAGGGAACTAACCAGCCCATTTTGAGAATGACATCATAGTTCGTCATCTCTAAGACATGGAGGTCCTATAAGAAGTGACACTCACTAACCATTAGAGGGAACTCCTTAAACTATCTCACACTAGTCGTTATTGTCCTCAGTGGAGTTTCTAGCATCATGATATTAGCATAAGAATATATGTAGAGCCCGAGGCTCTCCACAACAGCAACAAATATAATTCTATGGGTAGCCCCTATATTGAAAAGAGCAGAAGCTAAAACTGAGGCAACTAAGATCGTACCTCGAACTGTATAATGTCCTATATCTTGCTCCTGTTGGGTTTGCTCCATTAAAAAATTATGGCCTATACCGCGGCCCTGTGACCCTACCTGACCACTCTGAGTTGGTGCACCCAGTTGTCCCTAAAATCCTGGTGACTGACTACCATAGTTGCAACCTCCACCTCAGCCTGAACGGCTAGAAGAACCCTAGTTACCTTACTGATGAGAAAAGTTTTGTACTGCTCTTGAATGAGGAGTCATAGAAGAACCCCTGTCACCAGCTGCTGGTGAAAAGATCTGACAGAAAAACTGAATATGTCCCATATTGCCGCAAGATCAGCACTCTACAAGGTATCTCAGGCAATGTGGCCTTGTATGTATGCTCTTTCCGCATTAGTACCACACCACATGGCTACCATAAGATACCTCTAGCCTTCTCTGATCTCCAGGTGTAAACTCCCTATGATGATTCATGTGGTCAGTAGGATTAATACTAACTCCAGATGATGAGCCACCATGGCTCGCTACTCCAGAATCCCTCAGATTCTGCTCCGTGATTAGTGTATGGTTGACTATATAAGTAATAGAAGGCAACCTGAATAATTTCACCTATGAGCGGATGTCTTGTATGAGACATTCCTCAAACTTCCTTGCCAGGAACAACCCATAACCCTGTAGAAAGGGTGTAAAGTGGGGCAGCATAGTGAAACGAGAGAAATACTCCATAACAGGAAGAGTGCCCTACTCCAGAAACATAAACTCTCAGGCTCAATCGGCCCTCAAGGTCTTCGTGTAGAAGTAGTCATAATAGATACCCTGGAACACATCCCAAGACATAACATGTTGATGTCCCGCCTATGAGACTACATCCCACCATATCTTGGTGGAATCATGTAGCAAGTAAGTAGAGAGCTTGACCTACCTCTCCGGAGGTGTCTCAAGATGCTCAAAGATAGTCAGCATGGCTTATTTCCATGACTCTATAGCTTGAGTTCATCCTTCCACAGAGAAGGTAAGAGGATGCTGCTGCTGAAAAACCTGCGTCAATTCTGCCAAAGACGGGGAAGGAGGTGGTTCTCCATGGAAGGTCTGCATCATCCTCATAAAGCCTTCCTTGAACTGTGCATCATCCCCTGTATCTGGTATAACTACCGGTGCCGAGACTAGCATGACTGGAGGATCCGCTGGGAGTCACTGATCATCCATGCCTGGTGCTTGATCACTGCCTTGCAACTGGTGAACAACTAGATGACATCTTAGAGGCATGAATTCAAGTTTTCCAAAACATGACCCCAAAACATGTATAATCTATACATGGCATTTTCCCTTAAGCCATTAACATGGGCATGTACTTCTGCCAACCTAGGTCATGTAACACCCCAAACACATGGCGTGTTGTCCTAACACACGGTGTGTACTTGAATCTTCTTCCCCTGCCTGAGTTCTTCTACATGACTATGATACGTGGTTCCCTATAACAAGACTACCCGGAGTGTTCGTGTCACACACGGCATATACTAGATGATCTTCATCGACCCGTGTTGTTAGTGAAATGGCCAGATACATGGCTCACACTACACAGCATGTTCATGACTGACAGGACGTGTATTTCTTAAGTATCTATCCATCCGGTTCATTAGTTGCATGGGTGGACACATGGTATACGAAACACGGCATGTACAACTGGTACACGGTGTGTTCCCCCAAGGATTTCCCAACCTCGTGTCTCTTCCCACATAGCCGGTGATATAGTTAGATACTACAAGGCATGTACATACTGTACATGGCGTGAACTTATGAAAAACAGTTTCATCCTAAACAGAATAACCCATGGCATGTATTCATCATTACACACCGTGTGTTCTGGGTTATTCTAGATAGTAAGCCTTTGAAACAACTCCTAAAACCAAAAAACACCAAAACAAACATTAAAGTTCCAAATTACGATTAGTGTGGTCCCATAATCTCTGCGAATCAAATCATGGAATCATACACATGTCATAAACATGTATAATAGATCAATGATCCACCAAATTCCGATCCATTAGGGCCCACAATACCTCAAGAATCAAAGTTTTTCATCCATTCAAAAAAACCATACACCATCCAATACCCTATCAAATAGAGGGCATTTTTTCATGGAATCTATCACAACAACCTGGTTATCTAGCACAAAATCTATCACAACAACATTAAATTTCCAATTCACCATAAATAGAATGGCGAGAATTCATGGAATGTGATTTATAAAAAGATCCTATATGATGGATGAGATGGGATACCCTCATCTCATCAGGTTGCAACAGAAATAGAACCTCAATAACATCAACATTAACATCCCAAAACATGTGAATCACCCAACGATGAAAATTAAGTCAACAGTAAATTTTCAAAACCAGAAAAATTGCAATAAACGAGGTAGATTGGCTTTTCCCTGTACACGGGTTAGCTACTCCCGGGTACAACTATTTACCAAGTACCAATTTCTTCCTATCCCTGTATATAGGATCCAAATAGTAATTCAAGAGAAAAGAATGCCTCTAATACCAATTTATAACGTCCTGGTTCTGGAATCCACCCAGAGGCTCCCCATACCTGGTTGGTCACAAGGCCTCAAGAGAATTTCCCCAAATGCCAGAGGCTTCCAACTAGAAGCAAGGACCTTGGGTGTGATAGTGGGGAAACTATGCCCTCATTGGCATAGTAATATCACGAAAGAGAAATAGTTATACAATACAAGAAGCAATAATAATGGAATACAATAGTAAACAATGGATGAATGAAAGAAATAAGTAGCTGAAGCACATATATAATGATGCATGATACATATGTCAAGGAATGCTGCCAAACACATCACAATGCTGGAATACAAACAGTACTGAACCAAAGTTCAATAGAAAATAGATAACAGCTCCTCCACATCGTAAGCCTTAGCTTGGTCCAATGCTCGCCAGCTCCATAGTAATCAAGTACTTGAAGTAGAAAGGGGTTTTCCATTATCTATACCTACATCAATATAATCTGTTTGGGCCCAAAACCATGGCCCGAATAGGGTGTGAGACTAAATCCCAGTAGAAAACCACCACAAGATTTGTGCCTAACAGTCAGTGAATATATGGCAGGAAATAAGTAAAAGAAAGAAGAAAAAAAAGGAAGTATACAGTAGTAAACAATCCACAGTTTCAATTCATTTAGTTTCATATATCAATAAATAGTTAATCAGAGAAGGTAATTACAAAAAAAAAACCATCTAGAGAAGTACTCACAACATATCCCCTCTGGTCATACCTAGAAACACAAGCAAGGGACTAAACACAAAATGTAACCCTTTGGGAAGTACTCATAGCTTATCTCCTCTGGTCCTACCTAGTAACACAAGCAACCCATTGGGTACCACACACAGTCTCACCCCTATGGTTCAGCTCTAGAATAGACTCTCTAAGGAAGCACTCACCGTCAATTCCTCCTATAGTCTCATATTGGTAACTAACGGTACACTAAGAAAGAACTTACATCACATTCCCTATGTGGCCAGCGTCAAGGAACTATAGACTCTCTGAGGAAGCACATATTTCAATTCCCCATATTGTCTCACATCGTATGTAAAACAGAAACTCTAGAGAAGCCCTTATATCCATTCTCCCTATGTTCAACTACACCAGGTTCCCACGACCCTGTATAAGTCAAAAAAGTTTAGTAACATGCATCGTACAAAGTAAACCTCATAAAATACTTGGATAGAAATCTACAGTAACAACATGTCAGATAAACAGGATCACTCTATCCTACAAAACTAGGCATGGGAAAAAACAAGGCAGCCTAACAGGCTAAGTAAAACCAAGAAGCCATAACCAAAACATGCATGGGAAACACCTCCAAAGAATATAAATTCACCATATTTACAATCAATTCATCTTCTACTCAAGCATAAAAGCATAGCAGGAAACAAATAGGGCTAAAGCAGTAAAGACGCAATACCCTGTTCATGGGTATTGGCGATTTTACACATATAACTAAAATAATTTCAACAAAAAGGCACAAATCACCAACCTCAGTGTTTTAGGATCGATATACATGAACCTCAAGCCTTGAATCTCCTAATAACACCATAGATATATAAAAATGATCAAAAATTTCAACCGAGGATAACTTGAGAAAGAAGAGGAATCATGAAATGAAACTCTAAAAAAGGAAGAGCTTATCGAGGCCTTCCCAATGCAATCGACATCAGTCTATTTAGACAACAGATGGTGGCTCGGGGACTCAGAAAATATTTGTGGTCATACAGTTCTCTCTTAGATGAACTAGGTCAGAAAGTATGGCATTCTGTCTGTCATACGCAACCCTGGTAAATTTAATGAAAAAAAAGAAAATACACAGTGTGTGCTTTGGAAGTACACAATGTGTACTTTCCATTTCTGTACCCTGCATTAGGAGGCCTCCAAGTCACCCCCATATGGCTATGTGTGTGGAAATTATACTGCCAGCACACTGCTTCATGCGTCAACCAAGTACACGGTGTGTACTCATGAAGGAAACAACGTGTACTTAAAAAATTTCCATAAATTCCTCTTTTTCTCAAAAATGACCAGAAAAGGAAAACTTACATGAAAGGAAGATCTAGGTTCTTTCATGTAACATTGGTAAAAAAAATTAATGAAATTTGTATTTATAAAGTTCAAATTAAAAATATAATGTATCTATGACACATAATAATTGTTAAAAAATATAATTATAATTAAGATAACTCACTTTTGAATCCCATATAAATTTTATTTTATAGTACGTTTTGGTTGGTTTGAGGTATAAAACATGCATTATATATTACAACACATGTTATTAAATATATTTATATCAAATAAATTATATAAAATACTTTAATTTTATCATAAAATATATTTCATGAAAGTAAAAAACATATTTTTTTGGTGTGCATAAAATATCTCTATAAAAAAAATATTTTCAATGTTTAATTACTAAATACATGGTTGTAAATGATTAATGATATAATCATTATGTTTATTGATGATACTTGATATGGTTGAATAGTTTTGAGAACACATAAATTCATGTAACATATGATGAATTTTAACATATTAATTTTATTTTATATTTGGTTAAACATCGTCAATATCAATGAAAACACTATAATAATACTAATATGATTTTTTTAATAATAGTTAATGTGTTTTTTATAAAATTAATTATATTTAAGAAAAATTCAATTCATAAAAAATTATCTCAAAACATTTTTAATTAAAATAGATTTTAATATTTCAATTTGATTAGTTAATGTTATATGATGAAAAGGTATTATAGATGTCCACAGAAAAATGAGTCCTTAATATTCATGAAATATCCATGATTAGTGGAAACCAATATGAACCATTTATTATATTGAATAATTAGGGCGATTCAATGAAATAGTATTTATTAAATGTAATTTATTTATGGTTTGAGTAAAATAAAATTGTATTGAATATCATTTATTAAATTTAGAAAATATTTAAAACTATTGAATAGTTTAAATGAAAATTTCAAATAGGAAACACATTTACTAAATAAAATATAAGTAATAGGAATCTATTTATGAAATTCTAAATGCAATATGAAGAAAATATATTTTTTACACAAGGAAAAAATGATCATAATCATCATTTCCTAGTTACTTTTGAAATAAATAAAATTATATATATATCACTAAAATGGTACCCCATCGACATAAACAAATATCCCACATTTTTGGGAATCTCACTTATTTCTAGATATCCTACACCGCTTTGGAGATATCATTCATCACTAACCATCAGAAACCCTATTGGTGAGCTCACACATCGTTGGGGTAGGGGAAGTCACTTCAAAGGAAGGGAAGGGATTAAAGGAAAGGGAGCTTTGGTTTGGTGGGGAAAGAATGTATTATTCTTTAATTTTTTTAATATCACATTGCACATTCAAAAATCATGACTAAATAAATACATATTTATTTAGTGTTGGTTTCCTAAATCACCACTAAAAAGGAGTATTTAAGCCTAAAAAAGTAGTTGTGTGGTTGTAAATTGTATCATTATTTTAAAATAAATTAAATCTATATTTATCTCCAATTAATGTATGTTGTATTTATAAAACATGAATGTTGGAATGATAAACCCCCACCTCAAAATATGGATTTGAGTTGTCTTTAATCAAAGATTACCATGGAGTATTATGTAATGTGATGATATTTAACTATTATCATAATTTGAAGCCTCATTTATGATACTGATTAGACTGATGATATTTTAAGTAAATATGTATTATCTAAGATTACCTATGAATTTAAATCACATAAAATGAAATTTAATCATTGATATACTTAGGGGTGTATTCTTAACCTCAAATCATTATTATCCAACGGAGGAAATATACATATAAAGTAAAAATTTATAATTTTATACCATTATTATTATGACCTTAAGGATGAGTTAATCACGGGGTTGTTGGGTAAGTTATTGATAATGTTGTTAGTCGAGTTTAAATAGGATGGAAATTTTCCACATAATTAAAATAGAAGACATATAGGCATTAACATGAATGAATAGTAAAATTCAGATCCATTCTTAAATAATTTAAAATTGATGTGCCTATCTATTAAAATTATTCTCATGTGATGTAATCATTCTATGTGATCAATTTACCTTGGTATTTAGAAATGTATTAGTTGGACTAATCTAGATTGAAAAATTAAATGTTCAATGGTCACTCGAAGTCAATGAAATAAAGATTATATATGTATACATATGATTTATATGATAAATATTATAGTATATATTTCCATATAGAGATATGATCATATTTAATTAAGATCATGGTTGAATTGTTTGAATCATGAGTAAGAATAATAATTTATTAAAGTCTACTATTTACTTACATTTAGGAATTAATGAATTCATATTTGTTTCCAACACTACAAAATCCTATAGGGGTTCACACTTAAGCCATACAATAAGGATTAAAATTTATTAAATAATTTGTTTCATATAAATAATAACCAAAAGTCATTGGATGGATTCATAAAGAGTTGTGAAGCATTTCATAATGTCCATTAAATTATTTTAATACAAGAAGGAGATTGATGGATATATAATATAACCTAAGAATAAAATTTTTTGATTCAAATATATATCATAATATATTATATAAATATGATTTATGTAAATTATAAAGATATTTTTTAGTACTATATGGCTTGGGATTCATGTGTCACTACATTTGTTTTTCTTATGGTTCAGAGTATATGATATCATGTTTCATGTGTTACTACGGCATCCCTGGATGATTCCCATTCCAATTATGAACCACTATGATGATTTATTTATAGATTGATATATATATTAACATATTTCAAATGTTTAATGAAAATAATATATTAATCATTTTATTTTACATGTAACGTAATGGTGGTTTATAACATCTATAATGATGACTGGCCTCAATTGTTTTTTTTTTGAAAAGGGGCTAGATAAAGGATATGATACTTCCCATTGTTGTTTATGGTACATTATCAATCCAAGACAATAGTATATTCTCTATGATCTTTACTTTTATTTATTGGGGAGTTTTAGACATATATTTATAAAAATAAGAGGACCTCACATAGTGTAGATGGAATATAGTGTTTGGTGTGCTACCTAGAGAGAAAATATACGTTGTTTTGTTTTCTTAGGGATCCCCCTTTAGCACACTCCATCAAGATATAGCACACAATAATTTAAGTAAAAACGTTTATTTATGTTATTTATTTACAAATTGATTATATGATTATGGATCTGACATTTCAATATGTATCTTGAACTATATTGATCATGTGAAATTTTTACACACACATCTGATTCCTATTATTGGTGGGTGACATTTCAATAAGATAACATATCAAGGTTAAGTTTTATGGGCGGTTAGAGTCTCAATTATATTTTCAAAGGAAAAAACCTATGATGTTACATCCAATTATCCGGAGGATGGTGATCCTAGTCTAGAGTGATATATATTGCTTAGTGGAGTGACTTCGTAGAATATTAGAAGGATACATGGATTTTTTAAGGATCTTTTAGGTTTTCCTCCTTATTATGAGGTTGATTTAAACATTTATGTCCACTATATGACAAGAATAATGTCATTCATAGCATGTCATATTACCGTGGTTGAGATAAGGGAGATAAATTGCAGTCAGAGGACTATTTAGAGAAGGGTTTCATTAGACCCATTGTATCCCCCTAGGAATCTCTTGTTATATTTTTTTTAAAAGTTGAATGGATTTTTGATTATTTTCTTTGACTATTTTTTCTAAAACCATTTAACAATTATGGAAAAAAGACCATATTTTGAGGATTGATGAACTCTATGAATTTCTGAATTGAGTGAAGTGGTTTTCAATGATTGACTATCACTTTGGATATCATCGACATTAATTTTGTGATGAGTTTAGATCAAAGATGTTGTTTGGGTTTCAGTATAGAAATTATTGGCTCCATTTGATATCATTTAGAGTGATAAACACCCAATATATATTTATAAAACTCATGAATGTGATCTCTATTTGTTCTTAGAGAAGTTCATAGAGGACTTGATTGATAAAATCCTCAAAAGTTCCTGGATAAAGGATGAGTATGCTGAAAATTTTAGGTTTATCTTAGATTTTCTTCCTGAGAATCATATATTGAAGTTACCAAGTAGAATCAAGACCACTAAGAGGGGGTGAATCAGTGGTTCCTTTTTCTTTTTATAAGAATTCTTCTTAACTAATTTAGAATCATTTTTTAACATTTGAAACTTATTAGAGTTATGATCCCTCAAATATAATTCTCAACTCCACCTTTTGTATGAAAAAATATATATAAATAAGGATAAGTGCATGATGTTTACAAGTTTCAATAAAAATACACACTTCTTTCTGTTTTGGATAGTCATACCAATATGGATTCTACCACGTACTACTTTTTGAATATATAAAGGCATAAGAAGAAAATGATTCTACAACCCAATAGTTATCTTTTCCACTATAGTTAGTTAAACCCCCAAACAATAATTTTTATATTAACTTTCCCACAGCTGGATATTCACCCCATAAAACAAGAATTTTCTGTAACTAGTATGAATCCATGGATACAAGCCTATTTATTCTTCTTTTCTAATCAAATTCAGAATTTTCATTAATTCCTATAGAAGTAAGATGGATCAACATCACCTCTATATAACCTTCAAGATAATCTAAAATTATATTATGAAATTTTTGATCTTGAAACATTCTCTATATCTTCAACAAACATGAATAAGATCAATCTCAATATTTCAAAAAAAATCTGGAAATCATACATTGAAAATTTAAGTCTGATTTCTCGCATTATGGTAACCCCTATCTGATGGTCTCCATTCGATTGGACTCTCTAATTCTGCTTCATCTATTCAAGATTCAACAAAGTAAAGAACTCCATAAGAAACTCAAAAATTATTCAACCAATAGAACTCTATCTGATGAGACATTACTTCTATGAATCTCACCCCGGTAGATCTCACTCTGTTGTATCTCACACTAATTGTTCTAACTCTCATGGTCCACTCTATGATGGACCTTTCTCTGGTAGACTCGAAACAATGTTCTAAAATTAAACCTGAAAACAAATCTTCAATTCAGATATCAATAACTATGAAAAATATTTACATATTGATCTTTCTGCACATGGGAATTGTTTTTTTAAAGTATTAATGAACTACGCTCTCTATTTATAGAAATCTTGGAATTAAGAATGTGGGAAAACAGAATTCATATTTCCACTAAACCAAATTTTTATACCTCTATATTTCATGTTCATTTGAGCTTCATATTTGACTATTTACACTCTTCTAATCACATCTAAGTACTTCTAAAATCATTTTGAATCATCTCTCAAATTTAGACTTTTGTGAGTATACAAATATTTTTCCAGTCGGATTATGTTAAGTATAATCATTCATTGATTGGTGACTCTGATTATTCTTTCTATCTCAGAGTCTGTCTAATGGAATTTCTTATAGAAACTACATTTGATTTAATTTATTATGAAAATATCGTATTATGGATCACAACTTCACCACATTGGATTCTACATCCTTTCCACATGACCAAATATTGAAGAAACATTAAAAAAATTCTCTTGACCCACTAAAGAATAAAAACAGTCAAATGATTCCATTTTATGATGCTCCGAATTAATTGAAACTAGTTAAATACATTGTTAAAACATATTTAGAATTAATTAGCCTATAACCACATTAATTACCAACTCAATACATATCACATTTTCATTCACTTATTTATTACAATGGCCCTCATCGTATATTTTCTCAGACTGATTGAATGATTCTGATTACAACGATAAACTCCCCCATTGTCTTTACTCTGATAAAATGAATCGATGTTAATTCTCATCTGATGTACTAGTGTCAAAAACACTATGTATGTTAGATCATAATCTTATTCATATCAATGGATTAGTCTTTAGCGATCATCCCATTCATTATCCCATCTGATGTATTGGCATATATCTCGCATCGATGGATCATCCCGATCATGAATTTATAAATCATTTGTACTTAGTATACTCATCTATATATGTTTCTATAAACTCATGAAGCTGGTATATTCATTATTCTAATGAACTAAATTTAGAACACATTACTATTGGAAGATCTAAAAACATACACTCATATTTATTTAAACTCACTCCATCTAGTATCATGCTTTTCATGATTTGTGAAACTTTGAGATATCAATACAATATCGTCTGATTTTATTTGACCAAAACCTATGTCTAGAAATATATGTCTAAATATTTGTGTCTAGAATTGAGTTTCCCTATGTATATTCTACTATTCCTGTGCATCTGATACAACATCATTTCTAGTCTGATAGGATGTTTCTGGAAAACAAACTTCCCGTTTTTCCCAATTCAATAATATTTTATCTGTTGACAATAAATGAAACAAAACCTCAACATGATCCTAACAGCTATATCATAAACTCTTGAAGTTTAAGTTATATATTTATTAATTCTATTTCTTAAGTGATTTTGTCTAAAGTGGTAGTGTTGTAGTCAACAATGCAAATATTTATGCTATGATGTATTGGGATCCACCGAATATTGTTTATGAGGTGAAAAACATTATTTTGATAGATAGATATTACCAGATATTTTTGTAATAATTATTTATTACTATATCCCCCATGACTCCCCTTACATGAAAGGTGGATACTTTCATCTAGTCTATCCATTTGTAGAATTTTTTTGAGTAATTTGAGTGGAGGTTGATTAGTACCCTTGTTCCATGTTTTCTATAGTATGGAGTTGAGTTTTTGGTGTACTGGGATTCCTCTAGGTTATAGATTGAATGTGTTTCGATGTAGAGGAATTTAATTATTTCATATGGGTCATGGAAACTAATATCTCATAAATAGGACTTTACGAACTAATAATTGCAGCTCACACTGGTATTGTTCTCCTTAAAAAATAGATAAACTAACTTCTCAATTATTGATCTGTGGTTTACAATAATCACAAGATTATGAATAATATTTTATCTCAATATCATCTAAACCGGAAGTAGATATTATGGATATATTTCTTGTAATATTATGATTTAGAAATAGTATACACCCCTTGAAATGAAAACATGGTGGTAGAAGCGCTTAATAAGAAATAATGTGTTGATCATTTGTATGAGATATTTGAGATGTTGGCATTGATGTAGTTAGTTTTGGTGGAAGATAGAGATTCTATTTAACATAGATTGACGGTATTTTCCCCCACATTTCATTATTGGGTGTTGTTGTCCCATGTTGGAGATATTTATTATGAAGTGTTTCATGGGAATATAATATCATGCAATGAACTTGACAAATTATAGGAACGTGGGGAGAACATTTTATTCTATTAGAGTTGAACAATTCGTCTAGTCGGGTTACATGAAGAGTTTTTAAGATACTTTCACACCTCCCCTTTAGAGGTGAATCTTGGAATGATGATGATTTACAATGTTCTCAAGCTCTAGTAATGGTGTATAGAAAAAACTAAGATTGTTTTATAGTTTGTGAAAAGGGGATTCACTTATCAGTGTGTGAAGGTTAAAAATCATATTTAAAGAAGATTTATACAACCCCTTATGTTTCTATATTGAAAGTGAGTATACTTTTTATAGATTTATTGACTAGGATTCCAAATTTGGTGAATGGATAAAAAAGTATATGGTTTTTGACAACCCATGAATTGTTGGGTATGTTATTTTAGAGAGAATTTGAATTTTTGTTTCGGTGTAAGGGTAAATAGTTAAATGGGATTGAAATTAGTCATTACTCTTTTTTTTGAACCTCCAGATGGTGTTTTTGATATGTTTTTATATTTCATAGGTTTCTAATGTGATAGTAAGAGAATAAAAGTAGTGCCAAGGTGGTCATATAAATGAATTAAATAATAGTGGGCCACCATGTACCTAGATAGGTGGGGTGCATATCTAATGTCCTATCGAGAGGGGCAAGTACCCATGTATCTCTATTAACCACCAAATATTGGTGTATTTTGTGGATGATAAGGGGAAGGGTACCTAATACAACCTAAATTGGAACCCAATCATCCTTGTATGGAATTCATAATGTGGAAAAAAACACATCTTTTGGGGGTCTTCCCTTTCATGATTTATAGGTGGTAGGTGGTTTAGGGATACCATTTCGTCTAGTTCCACATTCCTCTTACACTCCCATGGATCCCCATTTATGGTGTTTTTTCATTAAGTGTTCCCATGATAATTTAGAGGTAGGGTTCTTACCATCATATTTTTTAATGTTATCCCTTATTTTATCCAAATTTTTGAGGTTATAGAGTGGGTGTTTCAGTGATAGATCCGCCAAATCATGGTAGAATCGTCCCAAAATAAACAAGATTTGGAATTGGGGGTATGGGGATGGATATATATGAGCAATGCATTCCATAATTTGTATTTTTAATGGAGTCATGATGACTAGTTTTTTTCTTTGTATTAATTTTAATTTCATTCAAACAATAAATTAATTGGATGTAGGTTGATTATTTTTTTTCTCATAAAGGTTTCTGGGGTACTCAATGGATATTCCATGTGCGGTTGGTCAATGATTTTGGTGGCATGTTATGGATTTTTTATTTTTTTTAGCATTATAACACGTGGATTTCAAATGATAAATTGACTGTAGATTTTTTATAATTAATTTTTTATATATATGGTATTAAATAAGTTATTGAAGAATCATTGGAGCTTGGCCTGGTTGGTAATGGGTTGACATGGGCTTGACTTGGGATGAGTGATCACGTGTTATGGATAGAAACTCCTCCCTCGAGATAGGTGGTCACTATGATGCATAATCATATTCATTTTTATAAAATATTGTGATTTCCTTCATGGAGATTTGGGTTTGTGTAAAATAGTTTCAGACAAATAGCACCATAAGTAGAAATTTTATGTGAGTTAGTGGGACAAAGTCTTATAGGATGTGATATTTTACATGATGAGTCGTTTGGATCCCCCTATGACTATGTATCTAAAACGGAAAAGATATTGATTGAAATTTTAGGAGGCTAGGTATAAGTATTAATGCTCATGATTAGTTTACTATACCTTAGGTTTATTATTATTAGTTATAGATAGTAGGAATTTGTTTCATATAATGGTGTTATAAGGAAGATATTTCCCTAGATATGGTTGATGGGTGCGTTAACAGATATTAAAAACTTGATAGGAATCTGAGAATTGGTAATGGGAAATAAGTAAATATGGACAAGGAATGGGTTTCCAAGGTTCCTTAAGTGTGTTTTGATTATGATAGTTTTTATAAATCATGAATAGGATTGTAATGTGGAATTTAAAAAGTATGTTGGTCTAGCATATTATGGATTGGGATAGAAAGGTCCTAAGGGTCCTAGGTCACCATGGGGTGATAGAAATGGATTCATATCAATGAGTGCATATTGTTTTAGGTTTTAGGAACCTTGTAGTTTCCCTCATAAGTGAGATGGGGTTACTTATGGATAAAAATTTTCAAACATATGTGGTTATCTATGAATTCGTGAGGGTTATTGTAAGAGGTGTGGTGGTGGTGATTTTTTTGTGTGATGTGTCAATCAGAAATGTGTGGATCATTCCTAGGTAGTGATTTAGGTTTGATGTGTACCTAATATGTGAGAGTATTATAAAGATTTAGGTCCTAGCATGTGTGAACCTTGATGTATGTGTGGAATGAGGCCTTACCCTATGTGAGAGGGTGGTGGTATGAGATAAGGTATATGGAATTGAATGAGAAATAACCCTGAGTGAGAGGATGGTGGTATGAGATATGGTCTATAGACTAGAATTAGATATCACCACTAAGTCATAGTATGGTGGTATGAGACGTGGTGTGGGAAAAGGTGTGAGGCCTCACCCTATGTGATAGGGTGGTGGTATGAGACGTGGACTGTGGAATTGTATAATACCTCACCTTGAGTGAGAGGGTTGTCATATAAAACATTGTTTATGGAATAGTATGACACCAATCCATGAGTGATAGGGTGGTGGTATGAGATTTTTTATATGATATAGTATGAGTACCTATATATAGTGAGAGTGGAGTGGCAGAGGCATGGTATAAGGACCAACCCTATCTGAGAGGTCAGATATCGAGACATGGTAAGATATGGTTGAGGTTCAGTTTGGGACCCTATCCTATGTGAGAGGATTGAGTTTGACCCATGGTATATATAATGACCTAATGTTTTATAAATTAAATTCGTTTTTCAAATTAATAAATTCCTTATTAATTAATGATGTTATAGAAAACACATGAACACATTTTTTTATTATGAACCATTATAAAATATAGCTTGTAATATTTACACGGCCATTAAGAATATTAACCATTGATAATATAACCATTTTAAAATGATCATTTTTATTATTATATATTTGTGGTAATGAAAGAAATACAATTGACACAGATGTGAGATGTGATCACATCGACTATTAGGATCATACCCGATGAATAGCATTTATTAGAGTATTTAAGGGATATGCAATCATTGGGATTTTCCCTTGATCAAGACCATGATTATATCCAACAACTAAAACAAAATCAAAACCATTTATGGTAGAAGTTAGAGCATATTAATATCTCATCCCAATCCATCTTAGTTGAACCACCCCAATAAAGTTTAACCATCACACAACTTACCCATAGGGAATAGGCTAGTGTAATAAGGGGTTATGTATCTTAACCCTACGAGTATGAATTTTTATGTTCTTATTTTTAATAAAATAATGATTTAATTTATCCTTTTTTATTATTACTTTATAAATGTATTAATACTAAGTTTGTTAAAAATTAAATTTTTATATGACGACACACAAATTATGTTTTTCAAAAATACATAACATTAATCAAGAAAATATTTTTGATGAATTGGCGAATTTTTTTAAAAAATATTTTTTAATAAAATAATAATATTAAATAATATTTATTTAAATATAAATGATAATATAAATTTATGAAGTCTTGTAATTTTTACAAGGGATAGAAATAGTTTTCATTGTTAAAACCTATTTTTTAAATAAATCAGCATTTTGGATTAAAAGTGAAAATTTTTGTATTTAGAGAATTATTTAGATAAAATAAATATTATTTATGAAATCATAATTTTGAAATTTTTTAATAGTTAATTTTTCATAATTTTTTGAGATAGTTTAGTTTTTACATAAAAAATATGTACAGTAAGTATTATGACATCATAAAAGCCTAAAAGTGATGTAATAAATATCATAAAGAGTATCCAAAACCAAAATTATGTTTTCCATTTAAAATAATTTTTTCATTTATGTTATTAATTTAATAATATAAAACATTAATTAATACTCCAAAACCAATATTATATTGTTTTTTTAAATTATTTATTAATGATCATTAATCACTTCCACATCACCAAGGGTATGATTTAATGATTTTAGTTTTCAAATCAACAAAATATTAAAAAAATATTATTTGGAAGAAAAAATTTCAAAAAACCCATGGTATGGTATCTGATCTTTATTATTTTATTATATATTTTCCAAAACCTATGTTTAAAAATTAATAATGATTTCCACAATGTTTTTCTATAAAACACACCCAACCGTCAAATTATCATTGCTCAAATCACATAAATAATGAATTTATTCTATATTTACCTATCTAGATACATCCTAAGGTGTTATTATGCCCCTAATAATCTTATTCTAAGCTTTTAGAAGATCCCTCACTAGGTAAGGGGTCCTCTACCTCTCCTCTTTATTCAAGAACCTTCATTATTTTATGCCTTTTTATTTCATATTGATCATTTATTTATATGTTTTTATGCATACCTATTACTATTATTATTACCTTAAAATGATTAGAGACCACTTTTAATATCATTAAAACCTTCCATGAATCTTTCTGTACACCCGTTATACTGCTAAAACTATACTATAATTTTAAATTCCAAATATTTTTATTGTGAATACTCATCCCCATTTAAACTCATGAGTATTCACATAGATATAAATATCCATAAATGATTGTGTAATTCCATTTATGTGACCCAAAATCCTTAATAAGGGGACTAAAAGTGATGAAAAACATTCTTATGTTGTATGATCTATGTGGCACACTTATGTATGTACATGATATGAATGTGATGGATGTACCTGAAATTATATTGCACTCCAATTCATTGGGTAATAATATTATCTTATGATATACCATTTATAGTGAAAAGGATGTTATCCTATGCACACTATGTTATATTATATCAACAATTATCCTTAACTTATGATTATGATGAAATATTTTTTGTATTTTCAATATTTCCATGTTTCCATTATGTTATCATGTTAACCATGCTTCGATGTAAAAATTTATGATTCTCACCTATGTTATGTTAACATGATATGACTCTTGAGTCACCCATATTTCTTTAACTTGTGCTATGATTGGATTATTACCTTATTGGGGTTTATAGAGCAACCATTTATTATATAAATCCCCTAGTTATCACATAGAGTTTTAGAAGAGAAATATAATTTTAAGGGAATGTTGTGGTGTTTTAAAATAATTTCTTTTCTATTATGTTTCAAGTTATTAGTCTATATACCTAATATCATAAAAACAATAGGACTCATGAACTTCTTGGATTTTATTACGTTTAACTATATATAATAAATCAAGAGTCATGGTGTAATATATTATGGGTTTTTAGATTTTGTATCAAAAGAATGTCTAGTTATTTTTAGGGATTAGGATTAGAAAGCCCAAGTAAAATCCATAATTATATACTAAACATCACAATAAATATCTAAATTTCAGTAATTTATAGAGTAAGTAGATTCCAATAAAATACATCCATATCTGGATACTATAAGGGGATGTTCTTTTGGAATAGTTGATCCTTGGGGTAATAACCTCGAAAAGGGTTCATTGGGATTAACTCAATCATCACCTAGTGTACGACAAACAGACTGTTATAAACACCTGATTAGTCAATATCGGGGGATATTATTTGATAAATTTACAAGCTCTATACAAACCATTGTTAAGGGAAAAGATTCACATTATATTTTATGTTAGGAAAAAGCTCATTGATAACATATACTGAATCCTAGAAATTCATATCTTAAGGAATATATGTCATTAATGAGTTATCTATTTAATATTCATGGTTTTAAATTTATGTGTTTAATGGTTTAAAAATTCTAATACCAATGTCTATTATGGATGAAGCAAATTATTAGAACCAGAATCAAATATTGAAATACTTTTTTAGAATCCACGGTTCTATGTATTATTTAATATCATGCATGTATAGTAGATCTATTCAAACACTGCCTCAAAACATTGAATTCGATTTATCATTGATGAAATAAAGTGGTTAATTTTAGCATCCAAATAATATAAATCATCACTGATAAAAAAATTTGTTTAATTTCCTAGAAAACATTATTATACACCATTTAGTTGAATTTGATTCTATTATGGGCATGGATTGGCCTTCCTTGAATAGTGCCAACATAAATTTCAAAGACCAGGAAATCACCCACCACATTATAAAGCACCCATTTATTTAATGTAATTGAAACGTGGAGGATGAATCTCATATTGTATCATTATGTCAAGAAAGGATATTATATCCTTTTTATTAGGAATATCTAGAAAAAACGGTTAAGACTAAGGAAAACATCTTCCTTGATGACATACCCATTATAAGTTAATTAGCTAATGTGTTTCCCATGTAATTTTTAGTTCATCCTCTTACTGAGAGGTTGAGTTCTCAATCGAACTTATACCAATATATTTTACAATATCCAATACTCTGTATTGAATGGCCACTATGGTAATTCAAGTGCTGAATAATAAACTACACAAGAATCTGGTTAAAGGGTTTATATTCCCAAGTGCTTCACTATGACATGAACTAATCCATTTCAGTAAGAAAAGTATGGGACAATGCACCACTACAATGATTATAGTGAATTAAACATGATAAAAAAAAAGAAAAATTATCATATTTAATGTATTGATGACTTGTTCAATCAGTAATGTTAAGCCCAATACATCTATAAAGAGGTTCTTTGGTCAGAATATTATCATGTAATGGTGAAAGAGGAGGATATATCTAAGACTACATTTTGTACAGGTTACGGGCATTACGAGTTCATAGTGATTCCACTTAGACTTGATAATTATCAATCTATATTCATAAACATGAAGAATTAAGTCTTTGAATATTACATAAACAAGTATTTGGAAATATATATAGACGATATTCTTATCTACACCAAATGAAAGGGGGAACATGAGGAGCATTTTAAACTTGTACTATATAACCTGAAGAAGAAAAATTTGTATTATAAGTGAAGTAATTGATAGTTTTGGATAGAAATTGTAATGTTTCATGGGAATACTATCACTAAAAATGGATATATGTGGATAATTCAATGATAGAATATATTAATGGATGGTCCAGACTAGTATCTCTAATGGAAATTTGTACTTTCCTTGTATTAGTTATGTATTATCTTTGATTTGTGAGAACCTTATAATTATTTTGAAGCCCAAAAATATATAACTGGGAAGTGTTTTAGTTATTTTTGGTTGATGAATGCATGGAGAGATTTAAAGAGTTTATGAATAATATTATTACTAAACTTGTACTCAAATTTTCCACCAATGGGGAAGGATTTGTGATATAGGATGATACGTCTAAAAAGGACTTCATATGTGTAATCTTACAAGATGAAAATTTCATAGACATTTCCTCTTTCCTATTAAATATCCTTGAGTATAATTTTCCAACACATGATCTATAATTAGATATAGTGATATTCGCATTGAATATTTTGTGACATTATCTCGATGGTCAGAAGTGTGACATATATTCAGATCATAGAAACCTCAAGTTTATAATCAAACAAAAGGATCCCAATATTTTCCAACAAATGTTGTTAGATATGATCATGTATTATGATTATTCATTCCATTATCGTCCATGGAAGGCGAATAGATTATAATATTCTTAGAGAAGAAAGAATATTGTAACCCTATCCATAATGTTAATTGAAAGGGATCCAATCATTGTGTATATTCAACATATGAATATGGGAATAATTGAAGGATCTTAATCCTACATTTATCAAAAAACTGGGTAACCATTCATTCTTTATAGTCCATAGAGTCCCAAAATGAATATGGGGTGATAAAAATAATGGTATAAAATATTCTTGAGTTCAAAATTGCTGAATATGGATTTATAAGGCCTGGAACTCGGAAATATATCCCATAAAAACTAAAACTGAATACATAACTTGTGGATCTTGTGAATATATCATCCTTATCTATTAATCTAGGAAGTACTAAGATATATATATATCTGAACTAATACTTGTAGTAGGAATACATGAATAGAGTGATTGTAGAATTTTTATCTCGATGCTTGGTATGGAAACAAGTCAATGCTAAATGAATAAAGTATAATGATATGATATAACCATTACCCAGACACAAAATGGAAATGAAAAAAAATAACCATGAATTTCATCAATGTAATACCCATGACATCTAAAGGTAATAAATCCATTTGGATGGTAGTATTTCACCCGAAAAAGTTAACATGTTTCATTACAATAAAGGAATATTTCTCTCTTATGAAAATTTCCACTATATTTATAAGAGAAGTAGAAAGACATCATGGATTTATAATTTCCATTTTATCTAATCAATATCTTTGGATTACTGATAGGTTTTTTATAGTCCATTATCAATCATTGTATGTAGAGATTAGCTACAGTACTGCTTATCACCATCATAAGGAAGGTTAGTATAAGAGAACCATTCAAAGTTTAAAATATATAATGATATCATGTTAAATGTATTTCCAAGGATATTTTTATCAACACTATACCCTAGTGGTTTTATCATATAAAAACAATTTTTATTCTTGTATTCAAATGGAACCTTATGATGATATTTATGGGATGTCGTGTTGGGCTCTGACATGTTTTGATGAAGGTGGATAGATGAAGCTGATGGTACCAGACCTTGTCCAATAGTTTATAGATATGGATTAAATTATTCAATTTCTTATGAACTCCATACATATATTTTAGAAAATATATTCAAACAATCATTGATGTGATCAATAGTTTGAGGTAGGAGAAAAAGTGTTCCTTTATATATCGCTATAGAAGAAACTCATGTCATCAGGGAAGAAATGAAAGCTTAGTCCAAGATACATCATACACTTTCAAATCCTAGATCACATTAGAGTTTTATCCTATCTACTAAAATTAAAAACTAAAATATATAAATCAGATGATGTGTTTCTTGTATCCCTTTTGAGGAAGTACATTCTAGTCCCCTCACATGTACTGAATATAGATTTGGTACCATTAGAGATTGGTATTTCATACAGGGAGTATCCAGTGATGATTTTAGATTGCATAGACAATGCTATATGAAATAAGACAACTCACCTGGTCATTGTATTGTGGTGGAACCCCATGTTTGAGGAAGCGACATGAGAACTAGAAGAAGTGATAAAATAGAAGTACCTATATCTATTTTAGTTTTGAAATAAAAAATTGACTGAAAAATTTTGGTAGGGTGGACAATGTATTGAACAAAATTTTATAAAAGAAATTTTCATTTCAAATGAATAAATACCTTATTATGTTATGATGTTATAGAAAACACCAAAAATAATTAGGTTATTTGGTACCATTATAAAATATATCTTTTAATATTTAAAATACCAATAATAATCC
The DNA here is from genome assembly GCA_963277665.1 of Viscum album. Taxonomy (NCBI): domain Eukaryota; kingdom Viridiplantae; phylum Streptophyta; class Magnoliopsida; order Santalales; family Viscaceae; genus Viscum; species Viscum album. Next base: position 582,485,391 of record OY728161.1, read on the forward strand.
TAATCCTTGATAATATACTTATTGTACAACGATCATTATAATTTCAATATAGTAAGGGTTGTGATAAAATTAAATTTAAATAGATGAAATAAGGGATGACCTTTACTAGAAGGACCATACACTATGAAACAAATTTATCAGAGCATCAATGGAAGATATAATCAATAGGATTTTATATTTATCAATACTATGTTGATATCTAACCACTGAAATACAATTGAAACCATTATTGGGAGAAGTTCAAGCTTATCGAGATATTTTCTTGAACTATGTTCACCGATCAACCCCAAAAACGTTTCACCATCACACACCTTGCCCTTAAAAAATACGCTCGTATAATAAGGGGTAATGTATCTAGAATATAAAAGTTTCAATTTATATATTTTTTATTTTTAATAAAATAATGATTATATTTATTCATTTCTATTATTACATTATAAATATATATATAATGTGTTCAATAAAAATTATAATTTGATATGATGAAAATAAATTGTATTTTTAGAAAAACATATACCTTCAATAAAGATGCTATTTTTGATGAATTCAAGAATTTTATAAATAATTGTTAGTTTAATGATATATTCTTAATAAATATTAATCATTAAATATAAATGATAATATAATTTTATTAATCCAAATGTAATTTTTTAAGGGTCATAAATTGTTATCATCAAAAAACCTTCGTTTTTCAATAAATATAGATTTTTTATTTATATTTTTTATATTTCATATTTAGAGAGATATTTTAGTAGATTAATGTTATTTTTCAAAACAAAATGTCAAAATTATCTATAGGATATTTTTTCATAATTTTATGATAAAATCGAATTTTTAGATAAAAATTAAATGTGGTATAAATATACAATATTTATTATGGAATCATAAAATTCAAAACAAATGATGTAATAAACACTATAAAGAGTATCAACGACAATAATTTTATTTATCCTTTATCATAATTTGTTTTTAATTTATTTTAATAATTTTATAAACCCTTAGTGAATCCTCCAAACCTACATTATATTTTATGGTGTTAAAATTAATTATTTATGAACATGACCCACTTCCACATCACTAAGAGTATTATTTTAATATTTAAGGTTATCATCATTATAAAATATTTAAATCTACTCTAATTTGGTATAAAACATGGCCAAAAATCATGGGATGTTTTTTGTTTCTGATTATTTTAATATATAGAGTCTAAAAACAACGTTTATAAATTAATAAGGAATTCTCCTCTTTTGGTATAAAATCCTACCCAAACTCACATTCATCATCAATTATAACCCATAAATAATTATTTTACTCTACCTTTTCATTTATATGGACATACCAATGTGTTCCCAAGCTCTTAATAATCTTCTCCCAGGCATTTATAAGTGCCATCTCAAGGTATGGGATCCTCTCCTTTTACTACTTATTCAAGAACCTTATTTATATTATGCCTTTTAATTTCCAATAGTTCATGTTGGGATATGATTTCACACATACCTATTACTATACGGATGATGTTAAAGTTATGATATACCACTATCACTCTCATTAAACCTATCAATGAATATATATGTACCTACATTATTCTATTTAAATTGTCCTATAATTTTTCATGATAGAAATTTGTGTAGTGAATACCCATACCCATTTACACTCAATGTTATTCACCAAGATGAACATATCCTTCTTTTATTGGATAATTCCTTGTATGTATCCCACTATCCTAAATCATGGGACAAAAAGTGAGGAAATACATACAAATGTTGTATAATCTATGTGCCACACTTATGCAAGTACATTATATGCATATGACGGGTGGGATCAGAATTATATAGACCTCCAATGCAATGGGTAATTTCTTTATCACATGATATTTCTTGTATGTTACATAGGAGGTTATTATAAGCATAATAAGTTTTGTTTTCATGTAGGTTATCCTTGACATAGATTTATGATGTTATGTTTTATGTTGTTTCCCGATTCGCATGTTTTCTTTTAATTTATCATCTTATATAATGCTTCAATATATAAGTTTATGATTTTCACATATTTTATATTAACACGATATGCCTCTTTATTCACATGTACTACATTAACTTATAATTTTCATTGATTGTTCCATTATTGGTATTTATAGATCACCATTTTCTTATGTACATCCCTAGGTTATCCCATGATTTTTTAGAAGAGCAATAAAATTTTAACGGCATGTTATGGTGCTTTTAAATAAATTCATTGTACCCATGTTTCAAGTTATTACTCTATGTACCTAATTTTACAAATTCATTAGGCCTCTAGGTATTCTAGGATTGTATTTTTATTACCTTTATGCATGAAATAATGAATAAAAATTTATGAAAATATCGATTTTCATTGTATAACATCGTACCCTAATTTACAAGGTACGAGTTGGGGTAGGTGGAATGAGGTGAATACTTATTCTAGCTTTGGATGAGCCATGTGTAGATGGTTTTCATTATGTCTTGTATAGTACATGATGACCCAATACACATGCTTTTACGTTAAATGTTCTATTGTTATATTCATTTTGGTAACTTTTGTTTATGATTGAATGTATTATAACTAATTGGTGAGTACCAACTACGGTGTATTTCTCACACCCTACATTGGCACCCTAGAGCACATGGATACCTCATCTCTGCTACATAATTTGAGAATAGGTTTCATAGTGTATTGATCTAGAGTAAGTTGATAATATTTGGGATAGGATTTAGGTTAGAAATAGTGTTTTTATTGAAGAATATTTTGTATTTTAATTATTATTTTCCATATATTTGATTCACTTTATAATCAATATATTTGGATGTTTCACTATGTGACCTATATATTAATTTATTATATTGTGGGTGCATATTTTTTTCTTGGGCTATAATTCCTCACATGTATACAATGATTTGGGGATGGTGGATGATTTTTGATTATTTATTATTATTGATCATACATATATTGAATTTATAGTATTGATAACATCAACTATGGACACTAATTGCATATTAGAAATGTCCATAATATCGGGAGGCCTGCATGATGTCTTGTGGTGACCCCGATTAAGAAATGGTATTGGAAACATGCTTTGTGGTCTTAATATTTGGGTATTGGTGTTTAGAGATAGGAATTTGTTAGATATTATTATGGGTATTTTTTTGGTTAATAAGGAACAACTATCTAGTGGGAAGTTTAAGTTATATGGGTTATATGTTTGGTGTTCCTTATTTTCACTAATACAATTGAGATGTTTATTCATGTTTAATGTGATGAAAATTTCATGTATATATGATCCATTTTTTCACATAGTATTCACATGAAATTCTTGAGTTTGTGTGGGATTGATTGTTGGATTTGGAGAGGGGTTATTTATTTAATGTTTTAAATGCATTGATTCCATGTATAACTTTTTGGTGAAATTCAACTCATATGGAACATAATTTTGAATCAGGATGAGTAAGGTTTTTTAGATGAAATGTGTTATATATTTATCATCAGACATTATTTTGTTGTGATTTTACAGCCCCTATGTTAGGGTGATGTATAGAAACTCTTTGTTGGTTGGTTTAAGAATGTAATTTTATTTTGATCTATTGGAATAGGTGGGGTATACGTGCAGGATAGTTTGAAATGGGAGTGGTTTTCTATGATTGGTTGGAAACCATTGAAAGGGTAGTAGAAGAAATGTGGGATTCCTTGTGTTATTGTGATGAATATCACATAATATTTTTTAATCAGTATCATGTTAAAATTTGATATTTTTTGGAATCCATTCCTTATTGGTTTTGGGTGTCGTTTATAATGTGATAGTGGGTGGTGATACTAGATGGTTCGGCCTTGGATGGGTAGAGTATATCTAGAAAAATTTGTGGTTTTAGATTGATTCCAAAGTGAAATGTTCTATGCAATTGGACTTGGAATATGTGAGATGCCTTTGGTACATCAGAAAGAGATCATAAATTTTAATTATGTGGTTGTATATTGACATGAAGAGGGAAAAATATATTGCTTATTTTTTGTGTTATCCAAGGATGGATGAGAGGTGACTCATGGTTTTTATTTTCAGGTTGTGTTTTCATATAGATTGGGAGAGTAGACAAACTTTTACTTCATAGGAGATTCAGGTAGGTGATAGATGATGGTAACGAACCTATTAAAGGATTATTTATGAGATAAATCATCCATTAGAAGGATAATAGAGAGTGTGTGTGTGTGTGTGTTTATTTTTTGTGAATGTATCAATGTTTCAATCAATAGGAAAATTGGTAATGTTGATTTCCTATTAGATTGTGGACCTATGGAATGATCCATGTATGGGTCTGTTCATAATTTCTTAGTAACCAGGGGAACCCGAGTCATGTTGTGATTATCGTTGTACCCCTTAGAATTGTATACTTGCGTGAGTTATAGGACATGAGTGGTTAAGTATTTCACTACCCATGTGGCGTGATCAAGGATGGGATTTGGTTTCTTGATTTCAATTATGGATTAAAGATCTATTAATTCATGGAGATATTCATTGGAATGGTGATATGAGGTTATGATGGGAATGTGATGTGTTTCCTCTATATTGAGAGGAGATGTTAGTGATGGATCAGAGTACTATTGTGTGGTTTACCTAATTATAGTCCATAATAGGGGTTATTAGGGATATGATTAGCATTTCTTAAGTAGAGTGACTCTTTTGATGTTATAGATCTTGCCTATCATGGTGATCAAGTAGTAGTGTAGGGGAATTTGTTTTGTAGGGAGTGTAATATTGGATGTCGAAGGGTGTAACAATAAGTTCTTCAGGTTGTAACTTGGGTATAAATGAGTTGATCATGTTATATTATCATATTAAGTCGTGGAATATACATGGTTTATGAAGATTATGGGTCTTTTTCAGTATGATGATGACAAAAATACTTCAATAGAAGTGAGTTTCTTATCTGTAAATTTTTATTATATCCTTGTATCAGAGTAATAAAAGTATAGTGGAACCTATAATGTGGTGGTTGATACCATTTATGGGATATTAGTACATGGATATAATGTTATATCGGGTTCCTTAATAAATACTAGAATTTCAAATCCATCTTTGTTGTTTGGCTAAGGATAGTTCCTTAAGAGACTGAATAGTGTTTCAATTTAGTGATGGATTTAGAGGGGCTAGGATTGAGGGTACATCAACACTCAATGAATTATATTGACTTAAAATTCTGTTTTTCTTTAGGAACTAACCATGTAATTACACCATGTCTCATGTTCTATCTTTAGTGGGGATATAAGGACAAATTTCACAATGCCTTCATGAGTTAAGGAATCATGATATGGTTGATGTGATTGATCACTAAAATGATAAGAAAAGTGTTTTTATATAAGGTTCGGAAGTGAATTATTAGCATATATTTTTATGAAACTAAATTTGATAAGGTAAATACACTATCTGGTGTGTTTCTTAGGATGAAAATAATGTGTTTCATGGATTAGACTTAGGGTTTTCATGGAAAATCGAAAATATATGGACATAGTGTGTTGGTGGAATATCTACATCCAATTCAGTTTAAAATAAGTAATCAAGGGTGAAATCCAATTTCAATTAATGAACAGAATGTAATGAAATTATTTTTGGTGCCTCTTGAGGATAAGAAGAGTCATGGTTTGGAGTTTATAATCACCCATAAATTCCAAAGTTAATAATTTCATAGGGAATTTTATTTGATTATTATAGTGTTGGGGTAATTAGATAATTTGGATTCATATTTGATAATTCGGTGTTTACACATATCTAGAACAAGTATTTAGGTGTGTTTTGATATTTGAGAGGTGGCTCGGGTGATCAGGAGAGTATTGGAGCAGGTTCGAGGCCACCCAACTATTGAATTATGATGGAGTGGGTCATCATGTACCCATATAGGTGAAGGAAGATAATAGATGGCCTATCTAGAGGGTCATTTACTACACCATGGATGTCCAGAAGATACTTGCTGGGGGGTATATTTAGTCCCTAGTAGGGGGAGGGGTACCTTGTACAACTTGATTATGTACCTGGTAGGCCCAAGAGGGGGTTTTTTAAAGATGGTCATAATAATAATTGTATGGTTTACCGTACAATGATTTATTGAAGAAAGATGGATTAGAGTGTCCATTTCATTTCACACCCCTCCCTATTAATCTCTCCCATAGACCCTCCCTGATTAGTGTTGGTTCATGAAGAGATACCACGATGATTTAGAGTTATAATCAGTACAATATTCCCATATTATTCTTCTCATCATTGTATACCATTTATTATTCTTACTAGAGTATGGTAAAATCATACTAAATTGAAGGGGATTTGGAAAGTAATGGCTTTTGTATTATGAGGGATGATAAAAGTATGATTTATCTTGATATTTTGATAGAGGTATTTTTCTCAATTAATTTTCAAAGGGTTTCAACTAATTCATTTAAAAAATAGAATTAATTTGATATATGTTTATGGGGATTTTTCTCACAGAGGTTCTAGGATTATTCTATGAACCTTCCATGTGTGGTTGGTCAATATTTCATTGGATCCGGAAGGGTCAAGGATTCACCGGGTGTTATGTTTCTTAGGTTTAAATAAATTATAAATAAAATATAATTTCTTTTTGGATTTTGGTATTAGATAGGGTCCCAGGGAATGAAAGTGGATTTGTAAGGATTGACGCGAGCTTTTCTAAGGATGAACAAGGCAGGATTGAGTATGTTAACTTATATATGGTGGTATTTGGTCCATATGATACTTAATATTATGTGTGTTTATACATGTCTCTTCATGCCTATAATGGTATCTCATTTTTCATAAAATGGTTAGGAACTTATAGCACCATATGTAGAGATGTTTTGTGGCTAAGTGACTGTTATTCTTAGAGAAAATGGTCATTTATGAACTAAGTGGTTTGGTTTTATTGTCTATTACATCTCTAAGGGGGTGAGCATGTTATTTAGCATTATGAGAGGCCTGAGATAGGTCAGGGTGCTCGGGATATGTAACATATAGCCTATGTGGGTTCTTCCAAGGGATGTTTAGTTAGAATGAGGGAATTAATAATATTGTAGATCAGTGGGGTGATCATATATCTCACATATAAGTGGTTGGATTAAACCAAAACCCCATGATCTGGAAATATAATGTTGAAACTAACATATAAAATAGGTTTTGGGGTTCTAAAACTAGAATACCTCAAATCCAATATCTAATTAAGGGAACTATTAAGGTAACCCAATACCCACAATCTCATATCTATTGATGAAAACATAAAATTTACGCATTTTAATTATAAAAAATCCATAATTACATGATATTTATCACATAATGTAATAACTAAATTATACATACCTTTTAGGTTTGTTGTTTTAAAGTGTGAGGATAAATATTTATTCAGTAGAAATCATGATCTTTATATGAAATGTGCATTTTTTCTCTATATAATTAAATAATTTTCCAAAAAATCTTCTAATATCTCCAAAAAATCCTCCACACAATATACTATTATTAACACATGATATGTAAAACTTTTCTCCTTTTTTGGAAATGGAAACATTAGAAAGGGGATATCTCAGATGATCATAAAATTTAAACATAAGCAGTAACAATAGAATATCATATGTGAATATAAGATGATCTCATTTTTATAATCAAGATACATAATGAAATTCATAATAGAAAAATAATATACCGCAAATCATGGAATAATTATTTTCATGTTTCAAATGAGATAGTGAATAAGCATTAATTATGCTATAATAACACAAACAGGTGAATAATAATAGAACGGTGGTGTATCATTCAACTATAGAAAAAATATTAGTATATGGTAATATTATATTCATTGTCCACACACATGTACTCAATCCTATATGAAAATATAAATATACTCACATATACATCATATTCGTGAGTCACACACTTGCATCCATGCATGTGGATAATTAAATTCTACTCATTTGTATATATCTCATGAGATTTAACATTTTAACCAATGAATTGGAGGGTGAAATATGACCCAACCCATCCTCATACATACTTAGTAGTATAACGTGAATATCATTAACTTATCACATCATAAAGAACCCAAAAAAAGGTTTCATAAAATCTTCAAATGAAAATCATTAATTTTTTTATATCATGACAAACCAATAGAAAGAAAATGGCTTTCATTAAACACATCATAATGAAACCAATGAAATGAAATGGTTTCCATATTTTTTTAAAAATGGAAAAACATAAAAAGTAGTTAATATTCATAAAAAGATAATCCCAGAGAATATAAATGGAAATCTTAATATTTTCAGTAAAATTTAATGTAAACACACTTCAATCGAGATAATAATTCATATAGTATTTACACTATATATTTATCATTTATAAAGTCAAGACAATAATTTCAATAGTCAATAGACAAATTATAGCTTGGGAAAAACCCTTAAATCAAAATAATAAAAAATCAAATATTCATAGAGGAAAGGATTTGGGTGAAAAATTACAGTTACACACTAAAGAGGATTAAGAAAAACAATGTTGTGATGGAAAATTCTTTCAAAAGTTAAAGATATTACATAATTAATCTATAGAAATAATGTCGATGGTTACATTTGAAGAATATCCCCAATCAAGAATAAGATATGTCAATGGAAAAAGAATTTTATGAGAAACATACTTATTATGAATTTAAAAAAATAAATTTGGAGATAAGAATTATCCTTTATAATTTGGAATTATTTTAAAATATATAATTCATAAATTTATAAGTAAAAAATTTATTTCTAAAAGCATTAAAACATAGATAGAATGGTTTATATGAAATAAAGAAGGTGAAAGAAAGATGTGTTCAAATGTAAAAGTTTAAAAATAATATTTTCCTAAATTGATGAAAATTATCAATGCAGAATATGTTTAAAATCTATTTAAAGCTTTTAAAATAATATATGACATAATATTCACTTACAAGAAACACTCAGCATGAAATAATTTTCAAGGGGAAAGGAAATTTGGAGGGGATATGTAAATCCCTGTGAATATAAAATGCATCATATAGTATACAAATTCCCTATATGTATTATCATTCAAAAATGAACATTATTTTAAAATAATACAAAACCCTTAAAGATTGAGTAACATTTTAATAAAAATATATTTGATGAAATTTGGTACTGTTTGAATCAAAAAAATTAAAATAGAACATGATATAGACCTTAAAAAATGAAAATGGTAAAATTCATTCCATGGGTATTAAATACATCATTTCAAGGAAAACATGGGGTATAATTGGAAAATATGTCTCAAGGGGTGACAATTGTATTCAAGAAAACCTTACCTTATTTCCCTCATAGTCGAATACACTATAAGATAATATATAACTAGTAAAAATATAATAGACACCAATTTAAGAACATTTTTTGTATACATAATCTTTTATAGACATCATTTAAAATTATTTTATATATGTATATTAGTGCCTTATTATATATTTTCAATTTCAAGTATGAGTAATCTTGAAATTTTTTAACTAGTTTTATAATGATGGTGTTGTTATTCCTTCTTTTATGAATTTTTATCCTTATAGGATCCTAATAGTAAATTGATGTAGTTTTCTATAATCATTTATTTTTTCATAATTTCATTATATTGGAGTTTTGGTTACAATCCTTAAATATGAATTAGATAATGAGCATATTTGGATGATAGTGAATGAAGAGTGCTTTCTTAAATAATGAGGTATATTTTAAAATTACTATTACAAAACCAAAAAACTAATTATTAAATTATTTATATAATATATCATTAGTAATTATATTCTCATATTCTTACATGATATTATTTTATTTCATTGTTCAAGTCGGTGGACAGATCTACCCTAACATGAATACACAATAATTAATGGATGATTATGATTACGAAAATGGTTTATTTTGGAATAATATCCTCCATAAAGAAGAATAATGATATTATATTTATAATTTTAATGTTGATTTATATTTTTAGTTATTTTAGTTAATAAAAAATAATCAAGATGAAAAATGTGATATGTTATATCATGGAGGCAGTAGTTTGCACTACACATGGTTAACGTTTTCATTTCTTGAATAATGAGAAAGAAATAAGGTGGATTATAATATGTCTATTAATAATATTTTTTATTATATATTTATTATTTTACATAAATTTAATTTTTTTAATCATGAAATAGAGATAGTGAGGATGAAATTAAAATTTTCACTTTGTGGAAGCAGTGGTCCGCACAATGCATGAAAGGCAGTTTCATTTTTATTAATAGAAAATGAGAAAGGTGGTTAATAGTAATTCCCATAGAATAATAACACAATTTATACAAACAATATTGATTTAATTACATTTTAAATAAAAAATTATAACCTAAAATGTATGATAGGAAGGAAATGAGGTTAGAAAAAATAGTGAGTACTCACATTGAAATCTTTGGGTTTTTCATGAAGATTCCTCAAAAATAATGGTATTAAGGAAATATATTGTATCAAAAGGTAAAATTTAAAATAATAGGATTATATAGGAATTAGAAATGGTATAGTTTCAAGATTAAACCTGATTAATTGTGTGTTATTGAAGGGGTGGTGAGAGGCACCTTTTATAATTGTTGAGAATTGAATTTTTTCCAATATTTTAACTTTATATAAAGAGAGTGCATGTTCCACTTATCAATTGTATCTAAAAATATGAAATAATGTTTTTTAGGATGATTAAAGGTTAGTTATATCCCAAAACATCAATTATAATTATGTTTTTAACTTGTTTGAATCCCTTGACACCTTGATTTATTATATTTATTATTTTAGATTATATCGCAGTATCAGGATTTTACATATGTAATTTAAAGTCAATGTCAAAAAATAAAATTACACTTATTCCATTGTTTGAAAATAATGAATAATATATAAAATTTATTTTATAATAAAAAATTTATATGTGAAAAAATAAAAAAATTTAACATTACCGCATGTAATGTAATAAAACATGGTTTTAGAAAAAATGTATTTTGAAGATTAAAATTTATGTGTGGGATAATATGATTAATGTATTTTAATTTCATGATATAAATTATTGTACTATAAAACAGATAATTTTTTGGATTAAAAAAAATTCTTTAACGAATTTTAGAAATATAATAATTCATTAATAGAAAAGGACAAAACATTTTCCATTTTTAAAATATTACTAAATTTGTACAATATAGATTTTATAAATTGAAAATTGTATTTTGAAAAGTGCAGTTTTGCTAAATTAACGAAAAAAATTTCTCTAAAAAATTTTCATTTGTTTCTTTGTTATAATTACTTCATGATATAGTTATAGATGCTAATATTATTTTAAAAAGGAGTATTTTTAACTATTCATCTCAAAATCAATTGTTTTAGAAAAATATCAACAATTATACCAAATATAATTTTTATATTCTAAAATCAAAAATTATTTTATAATTTTAAAATTCAAATTATAAAAAGTATATATTTAGCTATTGAATTGAAAATATAAAATATAAATAAAAACTATTTTTATGAAAAAATATCTTTTCAAACTTCAGGTGTCTTTAATATTATTTCATATAAATTTCAATATAATTTAATATTGACCTATTTTTTGTAGATCTATATATTACGTATTATAATAATATTTTAACTATGATAAATTTTATTTATTAATATAAAACCATTTTTATGGTTCTTTAAAAGGCATCATTTTTAATGTGTAAATCAATAAAAAATAATGTGTTACTATTTTCATTGATTATTAACTTCTTATTTACTATAGATTATACTATTTGTGAAATTTTAATATGTTGTGGTTCATTTTATTTTAGTTTTTTGTTAGTTCAGTGTTGTGTATGACACAAGCTATTGAAGGCAATCTTAATTTAATGGATCTAAAATATCAAGTTATAACATGTTCCCCATAAATAAATTATGGCTTTATAAAATTAATTATTACTAATTGATAAAAATATGTAAGATTAATTTTAACATATACATAATTCAAGATATAAATTTTAATATGAGATCTACCTTACTCTCTTAGGCTATATGAAATTACTTATATTACTTCAAACAGTAGTAATCATTCATATAATCATGCACCCTCGTATCTATATACCATATTCATATATTCTCTATTATGTACCTTTCCCAAATCCAGTTGAATATTTATGAAATTAAACCATAGAGAAATAAAAAATTATTTCAAAAAATAACTCTTATATTCAAATAATAGTTTAAAATATTGAATACAAATATATATATATATATCTTGTTGGAAAAAATTGATAAACTTTACAAAAACTATCATGCATAACTTTTTCATTATACAATATATAATTAAATTCTATCAACACTATATAACTTTCTTTTATAAAAATAAATCAATCCTTTATTTACTCAACATCGAGAATATATTAAAACTACGAGTTATCCATCTGTTAATAATGAGTTGTTAAATGGTTATCCCCAAAAGGATAACATTATCATATAATAAATTTTAAAGGATATTGATAAAATTTAATATATTTTTCCAAAAATAATAATTGAAGACTACTGAAGAACATTCCTTACATGTTTCACATAATCCACATAACCTTTAGAAAATACTATAATTTCCTTCATAATTATCACCCAAAAATTAGAGCAACTAAGAGTAGCAAGATTTAATTTGTCTTATGATATCAACCTCACTACCATAGGCAATACTGGAAAACTCAAATTTTATATAATAATAGGTATACAATATTATTCTCAACTATTTTAGTATTTTACTTTATTTAGTTATAAGAAATAGTTTCTTATAGATATATACATTTCCCATCATCATTTTCTGATCATGTTTCGTCAAAATATGAAAAATCAAAAATGTTTATCAATAAAATCATACTCTATAATCATATAAATATGATAAATAAATCCAAATATGACTTCTCTATTTAATCCTTAGTTTCATCATTAGATGATTTCATTTCAATATAATTCTCCTAATTTTAGGTTCTCTAGTACTTCTTGGCCTAATCCCAAAAATAATTGTCCCAAAATTAACATTCTAATAATATTTTAAACAGAAAATAATAGAAATATTTTCTCTCAATGTTTGACATGGACTTTATTAAAAAAAACGTATCAATTAATATTATCATTAAATCATAAATATATACATTTTAATCTAATTTATCCATATCTCATCCCGAATTAGTTTTCTAACATAAATATTCTCAAATCCATCAAAATTGTTTGTAAGGATGGTGTGAATTAACCAAAGAATATCCCTTAATAGTGTAAAAATAGGTGAGAAGATGGAACTCTATGTCATGGAATATGTGAAAATTTATTTAATACCCAACATAACCTTTTTAGGGTTATTACACCAAGGTAAATCTATTCTAGACCCTGCATCCACTTGTAGAATCCAGATATGGATGTTAGAATGAGGAGAACCACACAATTACTAGTTCTCCAAAAATTTAATATGTTATCCTATTCTCATAATTTTTAAATGAGTTTTATCAAAATATATATTATCCTAATATCTAAAAAAATAAAATATTTAGTATAACCAAAAAAATGAATTATCTATACCATTTTGACTTTAATCAAACATGACCTATCAATCCATAACGACCATTATAACTATTGATTTATATTTAACTGATAACATCCTAAAATTTATAATTATCTAAACTATCCTTTGATACTAACTAGGCCACCCCATTTATACACACTCTCCTTAGAACACTTATATAATTATAATATCTTTCTCATATAATGTGACAATAAAATTCCATGAACCTTCTTAGGTTTAGAGTTTTAGAGAGTTATGATAAATGTTTCACTAGTAGAACCCATGATCTTTGAATTAAATGGATATTTTTTCACTATACAATAAACTAATTAACCAATAATATGATTTAAAGTTATCCCAAAAATCCCCCACATAATATACTCTTTTAGACACGTATTATTAAATAATTCACTTTATAACCATGGGGAACATAATCAAAAGAAATGGGTGAGATGATATTCTCATTAAATGTAAACATAATTAATAAAAATGGAATATTATAATAGAACATAAGATGATTACATCAATATAATAAATATAGATAAATAATCCATACCCATTAAAGTGTATTATGAAAATTAAATCATATGGAATAGGAAAAAATAAGATATGAATCAAAAGAGTAATTCAATAAACATTATCCATTAATGTGTAACACATCCTTGAGAGTAAGAATATAACTTTTTATCATCTTTCAACTATGGAAAAAAATAATAAAGTAAGATCATTACATTAATGATTCATACACATGTACCCAAGATTTTAAGGAAACAAAATTGTACTCATGTATACATCTCCTTAATGAGATTCACACTTGAATCCATACTTACAAATAACTAAATTGATCCTACATATGCATATATCATGATATTTAAAATTTAAATAAATCAATTAGGGGATGACAGAAAACCCCATCCATTATCATCAATACATATGTGTAGAATTTTAAAATCATTCATCTATCACATCATAAAGAACCTATAGAAATAAAATGTGTCTCATAATACATTAAAATGAAAATAATTCACTTTTTATATAATAAACAACCCACAATAAGTAATTAGTTTTCATTCAACACATCATAATAACACCATATATAAATAATGGTTTTCATATTATTTAAAAATATAGACTCATAAATAATTCATTAGTAATCATAACAAGATTAAACTAGGGAATGAAAATGGGAATGAAAATATATTATGTATCTTTCTAGGTAAGCACCCTTTAATCAAGATAGTAATGTATTTGGTTCTTACACCACAATGTTATAGGATAGATCCTTAAGATAATAATATCACCAATCAATCATTGAATAAAATCTAGGTGAACACCCATAAATAAAAGTAATTAAATGTATTATATTTATAGAGGAAAGACATTCGGTGAAAATTTATGGTTATAAACCAAAAAAAGATTTGGAAAGGAAATGCACTGATGAATCATTCTTCCAAAAAAGAATGATATTGCATATTTATTAAAGATAACAAAGTTATATTATTAAATTTTATGAGTATTCTCTATGAAGAATATAATATGTCAAATTATACTGACTTAGATGAAAAAATACTTATTATTATTTTTAGAAAAAATCACCTTTGTCATAAAAAATATCCTTGATCATTTAAAATAATTTTTAATGAGATGTTAAAAAAATCATGAAGTAATATAATTTCTTTTAGAAACCATTAATAATTATAGATAAAAGTTTATGTAAAATTATAAAGGCATCCGGATGATGCATTAATATGTAAATGTTAAAAAATATGATTTTTACATTTTGAGGAAAATGAATAATACAGAAAAAAATTAACATATTGTTAAAACATCTAAAGTAATATCATGTAGTATAAAATTTACTTAATAAATTATTGAGGATTTTAAAAATATATTTACAAAAATCATAAAAATAATACAGACATTGAAAATGGGAGGTTTCAGATTGAGAAGAAGAGATGCAGTTAGTTTCACATACAAGAAACAAATATAATGAAATATGTGTCAAGGGGAAATTAAATTTTGAGGAGACATATAAAAGCTAAATAACATAAAAAGTTTAAAATATAATAAAAATTCCATAAATGGATTATAATTCAAAGAAAATTATAATTTGATACTAATATTGGAATCAAAACCCCTATGGTTTGACAAAAAATTTAATGAAAATACCTTTTAGCTTTAGTATCTATTGAATAAACTACTATTTAAAATTGAGCAATTTATGGATCAAAAAACCCAATAAATAATTTAAAATATATTAATTAGGTATTATAAACACTATTACAAATAAATAATGGTGTGTAAAAGGTAATATTTCTCTTGGGGAATTTTTATTCAATAAAATCATACATTGTTTCCCACCAAGTTGAATTATTTTTATTATCTAGTATAAGAAACACAAATATTTTAATCACCTATTTAAGAAATTTTATAATATAAATATCCTTTTATAAACTTCATTTTTAATTATTTTATATATGTATATTAGTGAATTATTATATTTTTTCAATATCGAGTATGACTAATTTTGATTGTTTTGAACTAGTTTCATATTATCAAGGTTGTTATACAATCTTCTCCCAAAGTTCATCATTACTAGATCATAAAAGTTACTAGAATTCATTTTGTTTAATTATTTATAATTTTATAATCTCATTATTTTTTATGATAATTAATGATGAATTTGGTGATCAACATGTTTTGATTATTCATTATAAATAAATAGTGTTTTCTTAAATAATGAGATAAAATTTTAATGTAAAATTATATAAAAATTAAAACTAATTATATTCTTATTTATATATTAAATCACCAGTAATTAATTTCCCATATTCATCCATAATATTATTTTGTAGAATTGTTCTTATGGGAGGTTAGATCGTCCCCAACATGAATACAACATATCATTAAATAAATTGTTATTATTTTGGAATTATAAAAATATTACAGAAACTATCATTTTTCACTTCATGGTGGAGGTAATCCGCACAACACAAAAATCACTATTTAATTTTTATTAATGAAAAGGGGGTAATTTAGGAACAATTTTTCCATTCGAGTAATTAAATTATGTATAAAAAATGATATAATTATATAATAAATAGAGTATTATAAATTAAAAATTATGATAAAAAGGAAAAGAAATAAGAAAATGAAATGAGTACTCATATTGAAATATTTAGATTTTCATAAGAGGATTCCTTAGAAATTAAAGTCTTAAGCCAGTATAATTTGACCAGAGGATCATGTTTATAGGGGAAGGATAAATTGTATAGTGTCATGAGGAAACTAAATTCATTGAGTAGTATTTAATGGGTGGTGAGAGGCCCCCTTTTTAATTGGTGTTATTCACTTTTTTAAAAATATTTCAAATTTATATAAAGAGGGGACATGTTTGACATGTAAAGTGGCTCCAAAAATACAAAATAATGGGTTTTAGGATCATTTAATGACAAAATTATATAAAAATTTAAAATTTTAATATGTTATTAACATTTCTCAAGCCCATTATACCTTGATTTATTACTTTTACTATTTCAGATTTTTCTATAGTAACTAGTTTTTACCTAAGTAATTTTTTAATGATGAAATATAATGAACCTTAATAAATTATTTTAAACTACTCATTTAAAATATTATATCCTTTTTATCATATAAAATTTATATATGTTAGAAAATTTAACTTCAATATTCGCACATATAACACATAAAACCAATTTTTTTGAAAAAATGTATTATTAAGATTATTTTTTTATTTAGGATAAAATTATTAGTGTATTTGATTTTCCGGATTTAAATTGGATTCTTATCAAAAATAAATTTTTCTATAAAATCTATCCAAAACCAAATTTTACCAAAATAACAATTAATCAAAAGAAAAGTCTAAAAAAATTATTGAAAAATAAATCATAAGTATATAATCATTGGTTTTTTAAATTAATAATAGTATTTTTAAATAAATATTTCTACTCATTAAATAAATATTCTATCATTAAAAATATTTTTAGATTTTTTAACTTATAATAACATCTTTATATAGTCATAAACATGGTAATTTTAGTAAAATTCAATATTTTTAATTATTCTCTAAAAAATAAATTATTCCAAAAAAATATCAAAAATTATCCCTTAGATAATTTTAATACTCAATATTAAAAAATTATTTTATTTATATGAATTCAAAATTTTAAATTTTAAATATTTAGATATTTAAATGAAAATGAAAAATATGAAGAAAAACTATTTTTATTGAAAATTAACTTTTAAACATCATGTTTCCTTAATCTTATTTCATATAAATTTTCGAGTAATTGAATTTTGACTTATTTGTCTATAAATATAAATATTACATATTATAATAAAATTTTAATTAGGATTAATTTAATTTATTAATATAATATTTTTTATGATTCTTTGAAAGGAATTAATTTTAAAATATTAATGAAGGAAAAATAATATATGGTTATCTTAATTTATTAGTATAATTTTATTTGAAATTGATTATATTCTTTATATAATTTTAATATGTTGTGGTTTATTTTAGTTAGGTGTTTCATTGAATCAGAGTTATATGAGACATAAGCTATATAAGATAGTGTTAATTTAAATGATCCAAAATCCTTATTTTCCAAAACTATTTTCCAAAATGTCACATGAAATTACCTTGAACACCTGAAGAACTTCTAAAACTAACACATGTAGAAGAAAGAAAGAACTCACCAATAAACAGAACAATGCATAGATTTACATGTTTTAGACATAGTCCAACTCTATGGAAGTCACATTACTACTTTAGCATAATAGAATAATGTCATTATATTACAATGTAAATAAAAAATTGATCCCCATCCCATTATATATAGATGGGCATAGATCATGGTTATAATGGAACAACTTTATGATCTTTTTATATAACACTCTTCTTAGTAAAAGCCTTCAAAATATGCACTACCTCAAATCCAGAATCCCAGTGAACATTTCAAACTAAATGGTTTACTATTATGGAAAAATATTGGAGAATGTTGTGTAGACATTGAAAAACATCATGTTATTATTATATAATCCAACAAATTTAATCCATCATAAGTCCTTTTATTCTTTTTAACTTTCCATTATTTAAATTTAGTTGTCTTTATTGCTTTTGTTACACCAAAAATATAAAATTTCTATTATTTTTAAAATTATTTTTGTGATGAAAAAAATTTCCATACAATAATAATGTTTTCTATACTTGTTAGAAATTAATGTTGCTTCTTTTTAATACACTTTTCCATATCATTTTCTTTATTTTATTATATTTTTAATATCAACATAATGTATTTGGTAGAACAATTTTACAAATTCGGTTAATTTTGTATTTAATTATTAAAACAGTGATTTTTTTTCAAATTTGTATTTTATTTTCGGTTTTAGTTTTTTTGAATTGTTTTAAGTTTTATAATTTATTTTAAAAAAGATATAGTTTTTTATTCTTTTGTTCTTGTTTAAATTATATTTGTTTTATTTTAATTTTTTTCATTCTTTTATTGTTTCATTTTTTATGTATTTTAAAAATTACAAAATCATTTATTAAATATTATTATTTTACATGATTTATTATTTATTTAATTATATATTAATTTAATAAATCTGATGTTTTTTAATTATTATTTTAATTTAGGTGATATATTTATTATCAAATTTTTTCAATTACTTTATTTTTAATATGTTTTTATTATTTTAGTTCAATTCTATTAATGTACCCTTTTATTCCATTTTTTAATTTTTACGTTATTAATTTTTCCTTGTTTCAAATTTATTTATTGAGTTCATTATTTTTTAAAAGCATCATTTTCAAATCAGTCGTCAACCCACTGGTAGATTTGGATCTACTATTATCTCCATATCTACCATTGTATTCTTCTACCACCAATAGATCATCAACCACCAACAGATCCTCCATATGAAGTAGATCATTAATCACCAACACCCCAAAGTAGAGCATCCACAGGTAGATCTTCAACCTATTACTCAACATCCATCATCGGCCTCTACTGTTAGAAGCACCCCACATCCACAATTCCTATGTCGACCACATACTTCCACCACCATAGATTTTCCATCATCCACTATCAACAAGATCTACCAGTGGACACTAGTAGATCATGATCTATCGCAAATTTTATAATCCACATCGAATCTCCTGCCTCCCCCCAGATCTTCCATCAGCATCTGAGATACATCATTTCCCTATCACTAATGGTAGTAACACACATCTACCATCACACTAAATCTACCTATCCTCCACTAGTAGATTAGATATACCAAACCACTAACTATTCACCACCATACCTCAAACACAAAATCCAATATGCTCCTCATTGGATGAAGATCCAAACATATCCTTACAATCATTGATGAACCTCGAGCACTGCCATAGATTTAGAACCCCTACCTAAGTCATACTACTGAATTTCCCCCAATCTACCTTCACCTGACACTAGTAGATCTGGATCAACAAATGTCTTCAAATCCTGTACCTCATTTGAAATCCAAAACTAGGATTTATAGATCTGCACTCAAGTACCATTGGGGCCTAATCTGACAACCACCGTAGGTCTGAGCATAGCTGCAAGGAATTGCTACTTCCACTTCTTTGTTAAATCTCTGATCATATCCACATTTCCAATCTATACTGAATTACTATAGGAATATGATCAAGATGAACCTTTGATAGAGACAGTTTCCTCCCAGAGGTCAAGCCGAGGCTTCAGGCACCCTTCCTCATCCTTGAAATGAAGAACCAGTGCCAGATAAGGGAAAAAAGAAAAATAAAAGCAAATAGAAAAATAATTATAAATAAATATAAATAGATAAATATAATAGATAATAATGACAATATATTTATATATATATATATTAATAAGAATTTATGTTTGTAAATATTTTTATATTATAATAATAATATTATTATTAATAAATATTATACATATATAATAGTAATAATAAGTGTATAGATATAAAAATACATTTATATTTATATATATTTATATCTAATACTAGTAATAGGTATATTTAAATATAAATATGTATATATTAATAAGTATATTTGTTTGTAAATGTTTTATAATTATAATAGTAAATATAATATATTAATAATAATAGGTATAAAAATAATACATTTTAGTATATATATTTAATAATATTATAATATAATTTAGTAATATATAGTTATACTGCATGTGGTCATGGTCTAAATATGAGCAGGTTGTTTCTCAATCATTATGACTATTTTCGGATTTCTTGGATGAGTCTGTTTTGAAGATTGGAATGAATGAGATCACGTGAATAAAATAATGGATTGAAGGTTCAAGAATCATCACTTGGTGAAAAATGATCTTTAATATTCCACATGGAGAGAATCTGGGTGTGGGATCATGTTTTATGTCACAATATAAACATTCTGTTTGAAGGGGATTGTGCTCTGGTCACCTTTGAGTAGGAAGTGGCAAAGTGAACATGACACTTGGAGACAAGACAGATCATCTGGGGCTGCGAGTGGAGATGGTGATGGGATATGAAAAAAATAAGAATAGTCTATAAAAAGGTAGAATATTTAGATCCTAGAGTGGGACATCACACCAGTGGAATCCACTTACTAGAAGAAAAGAGTATATTATAGAGGTTTGACATTGGGTTCTTCTCCAAGTCAGGAAGGAAGAGAGAACACTCCTTTATAATTTCATTTTTTTCTTCATTATATTTCATAAATAACTCTATTTAAGAATCTCTAATTATGTTTAATGTGATCATTATTTTGAGCTAACCGCCATTGGGATAATACTTTGTGCTGGATAATCCATTTTACCTTATTCTTGCATTTTATCTTCTAGATGCTTCTCTCTCTCCCTTTATTCAGATAATAGATTTTTACTAAACATCACATATCAAAGAAAACTGATCTTGATCTTTATTTATTTCAAATTTACTTTAATCTTAATATTTCAT
Source organism: Viscum album (assembly GCA_963277665.1). Lineage (NCBI taxonomy): Eukaryota > Viridiplantae > Streptophyta > Magnoliopsida > Santalales > Viscaceae > Viscum > Viscum album. Next base: position 582,506,962 of record OY728161.1, read on the forward strand.
TAAAAAGTGAATCAAGATCAACAGAGAGTCGCACACTGTATTTAACCAATAATTTAAAATTACTAAAAACTAATTTTTCCCTCACTCGGGGGTCAAATTATTTACTTAGATGGTAAAATATTGGGTTTATTAAATCCTAGTTTGACCAAACAAAAAATCTTGTAAGCATCTTTCAATTAGTTCCAGGTGTCTAAATACAAATTTATGTCCAAGGCCAAATCATTATAAAAATTGGCCAACTGATTTCCTCCCATTCTTAAATTGTTGTTCTCGTAGTTTTTTCGAATTTTTTATCTTCCCTACTTTTCTACAATCACATAAACTTCCACACTCACATAAATAATCATTCTCATCTTTTATATATAACCATCCTCCACTATTATATGTGTTTTCTGTGTAAATATTTGTTTTGTCTTGTTTTTGGTCACTCACAAAAAAATAAATCCTTATTCGTGGATTGGCCATTCATACCATTGTAATAGTATATGACATAAGTAAGATTATAAATGTTAAATTTCAATGAAAATTAAAAAAAACTATTAAAGATGTTGTTGTATGTAAACTAGGTCTAAACCATACACCATACGATTCATCATTCTTAAAATTTCAAAACACCATAGAGATTTGAAAAAGAACAAAAAGAAAATAAAAATGGAATATATCATAGAGGCAAGGAACTAGATCATTAATAATCCACAACATGGAAATGAAAATCCACATCAAAATGAGATGATTGAGAGGAATATTTTGAAATATTTCTTATTATATGCTATCTCTAAAAACCCATAATTCATTAGACTCTCACAAGGGTCCATAAATTATGAAATTAATCAATCTATTTTTTCCCAGATATTGACCTTCAAGGGAATACCCATGGAACATTCTGTTGACTACATTAGGGACTTCGAATATATTTTCCAATAACTCCCACTAAATGGCATGAGTGAGGAGGAGCGTAATATGAGAATGTTTCTCTTGTCCTCAACAGTAATTCGTAGACATTGTTTTAATAGATATGAGAGAAAATATTTGTCACATGGTATAATTTATAAAATTCCTTCACCGTCAAATTTTACCCAAGGATAATGAAATCTCAAATCAGTCACAAAATCACTAGTTTCTATAAAGATGAGGTAGAAATATTCCATGAATCATTGGATATATTTATTGGAATACCTTGAAAATGTATGAACCTCTAATTCACTCCCCAATTCCTTATAGAAAATTTCTATAATATTCTCACCCCCTACCACCAAATATTGGTGGACTAATCTACTAGAGGTGAATTCAATGATAGAACTTCGGAGGAGTTGACACATATTTTTCACACACTATCACAAAACTCACAACATAAATTATCTAAGAGAATAACCATTGTTGGGAAAATAACCAATCCTATTCCACAAGCTGAAGAAAAAAAAAACATTTCATTCAAGAAAAAACTCAAAATTCTCTTAGGGATAAATACCATAACTATGAAAATTTTGGGCATTCACAGACTTGATATATGAATTTTGATATGCCTACACAAGCTCCTATAAATGCCATTTTTTCTAGGATTGTACATTGGATGAATCCTTCGGATTTTCCATTCTCAAACACTTATGCTCATGGCTATAGGAACCACAGAAATCTTTATTGGAGGGAGAAGGGAGTTCATTGGACTTTTTCTCCCTCTGGTATCCAGAAACCACCTAGATAGCAGTTCCATACCCAACCAAAAACTAAGTCATACAACTCACAAGTTATAGTACGAAGAATTTTCCAACAGTTGATAGGTAGGTTTTGTTGGAACCACTTTGTGTATAAGGTTGTATTTGTTGTCAATAATTGTCAATGAAGATAAAAATGAAGGATATCAAGAAGTACTCTGATGAAGTGGAGGAATGATAATTCAGACGATTGTTGTACTGATCATAAGTTAAAAGATCATGTGTCAAAGGTGATACATTGTTTACAACAATTAAAAATGTGAGGTGTAATCCGTCTAAGGATGATTAAAGAAGAATAGGGTTTTTGGATGAAGAACATGTAATTCCTCACAATTTCATGATACCCATGGGTTTTTTATGAAGGCCATGTAATTACTCATGATTTCATGAGAACCATGCACGAGACTTCTTGACGAATTGAATCATATGGTTTACATGAAGTAGATCATAACGGTTGATGAAGAAGACAATGTGCAAATGAGTGGAATTCTAAGATGGTCGTGAGGGTATTGGAATTCTGAGATATCCATGCACATCACATTGTCATAGAAGATGATGATGCCAAAGAAATGCCTTCAAAGAATACATATCACAATAGTGGAGTTTTTGATAAAAGCAGAAGAGTTGCTGAAGGATACAGATCACCAAGAAGAAGTGTTGTTGAGGTGATCATGCTTGTTGACAAATAAAACAAATGGCATACAAGTTTGTTGACAAAGGATATTCCATGGTTTCATGTCGAGTTCAAGGATTGTGGATAATGATTCATGTTTTATTCAAGGAACATTGAAAAAGGAATGGATGATCTGGAGGTGGATAAAAAGAGAAGATACAAGGTGGCGTTGTTTCCCAGTGTTTGCCAAATTTTTGGGCCTAAAAATCGACAAATAAAGAAAAGTATTTTTGGAAAAGGGACTTGCGCACCGAGGTCTTGGAGGATAGGAAACTTGCACGCCATATGTTTTTGAAGATCAGATCATCAAAATATGGAAAAGGGATAAGGGTCACGCAAGTTTTGGTGAGGTCGCGCAGGTGTCTTACGCGCCGAGAAGAGACTTGCGCGCCGATGCCTTGGAAGCTTAATAACTTGCGCGCCTATGGTTTTTCTAGATCAGAAGATCAAAATTTGTAAATTGAAAGAGGTTCTCACAAGTTTGGATGTTGGTCGCGCAAATGAATAGCAGGGGAAGAGACCTGCACGCCGAGACTTGCGCGCCGATGGTTGACTTGCGCGTCGTCGCGCAGGATAGTCAAATTGCCTATAAATACTGGACCTCCCATCCTCATTTCTTACGGAGTTCAAGACTTAGAGATTGTTCGAGCTCTCGTCGCGCAGGTGATTGAGTCGTGCTAGTGGTAGTTGGGTCGCGCAAGTAGAGGTTGCGCACCGGTTGTTGGCTGCGCGCCCAAGGCGGTTTGGGAGAGAAAGGATATGGGATGCGCAAGTCTGTAGTTAGGGAAGGAAGCGTCGCACTGGTGCTTTTGTGTCACTTGCGTGCCAGTTTATAATTGTGCACCGATGACTTGCGCGCCGTATTGAGACTTGTGTGTCGGGCTTGAAAAGGGGAGCCAGATATTGATGAAGCATGCCCGCCTTTCAGGAGCTGCACAAGAGATGAAAGATTTCCTGATACATTCAGTGCAAAGTGATATTGAAGAAAAAATCTAAATGTTACATACATGATCTCATGCATACATGGTGAACTGATTCTGAAGATGACAAGTAAGTTGAGCATCATTTTTTGAGCAATCTCATAAGTGATTGTGATTCAGGAAAATGAAGACAAGGGGATCTAGTGCATTTAGTCATTTCACTAAAGAAGAATGATTTAACTAAAAATAGCATCAACTCTAATCCCTGATGCAAGAAAAGTCTCATTCTGAACAGGAGACGATGATCTTCAATGCACATCTATTGAAGATACCTTCACGTCTATAAACTGAGTGGGACTTCACCAACGGCAGTGAGCCAGGGGGTGTCAACAGGAGTGACCTGAGGGAAGTAGTGAGCTATCCCTGAACCTTTGTAAAGGTAGTGATCCTAGGATAGAGTGATTGTGCCCAATCCTTTGTAATCCATAGCTAGTGAAGATTAGTGGAATTTGGTACGACCGACAACTTGTCGGCGTATTCTCCTTGGACATAGACCTTAGTGGTGAACCAAGTAAAAATTGTTGTTTCATCACTTTGCATGTGAATGTTTCATTGCTGATCATATCCATCATACAGGTTTTACTAGTTTCTATCAATGTGGGAACAAGATCCAAAACTTTAAGAAGAAAAATTTGACACCCTGATTCACCCCTCCCCTCTCAGGGTGTCTCGGGGTCCTACAGGTTTTATGAACAAATGTCTAAACATTATTTTTAAAAATGGAAAATTTATTCAATGATGAAAAATATTGAAGTTAAAATGGGGTAGTAAGCTAAGAAAGTTGGTAGTAAGGATAAGGGTAAGAATCCAAGTACCATTGAAGTAAACCCTAGAGAAAAAGCAATGTCTCTGACCACCAAAATTGTTATCCAAACCCACCAAGAATCCTAGAAAGTTCCCCAAAGCTTAGAAAAGTAAATAATTTTTGAAATGGAAATTAAAATATAGATAATTTGGAATTTGGTAATTTGGGTTGTTGCTTTAGAATCACTATGAACTCTAATTCCCCAACTAAAAAAATGAATTGAAGAAAAGAAAATAAAGTGAATAAGAGGCTTAAAGAAAAAGTTTATGGGGTGGCCAAATTTGTGAGGATATTTTATCTTACAATTCCTTTTACATAAATAATAAAAAAAATAAAACCATAAATCCTAGATGTTGAAATTTCTCAAACTTTTTAAAAACATGAAATTAAAATTCCATTCTTGTAATATTTTATTCAAAGACCATAGTATCAAAAATAATTCAAAAAATATTCTTAAAAATGAAAACCATAAAAAAATTCCACATATAGTCTTATATGGTAGTGTAGTGTTGTGTTGAAGAATATAATACCACCAAAACATCAAGACCTAGGGAGATTTTTGGTCCCTTTCACCATTGGAGATAGTGGATTCAAATTTAATTGTCTTTTTTATCATAGATATGTTATAAATTTTATTCCACTATCTCTAATTCTTCACTTGAGATTAGGAGTTCCCCAACCAACAACTATTTTTTAACAAATTTATGATCGATCCATCACTTGACCAGTTAGTGTGGTTAATAATTGGATAGTGGGAGTGGGAATTATTTTTTTCCTACTGATTTTATGAAACTGGATTTGAAATGTGACCATGAGGTACTTATCAAACATTATATGGTCATTATATACATAGGGGGATCTATTATAGATGTCTAAAATGGAAAATTAATTGTCAACATGGTAGAATAGAAAGAATAATTAGTAGTTTTAAAAAAATTAGAGAACCCACCCAAGACCCAATCTGTCCTAGAGATGCACTTATAAGAGCTAAAGAAACTATTGATGAGGAGGAAGTGGAATTTTCGAGGATGATAGAAGAAATCAATGGTTCACTTGAGAACCCTTATAAACCCCCATAAGGATTAGTTATAGTAAAGAGAAAGATCATTTATATGATTTTGACTGTGAATTATTGTTACACCTATAAGATATTTCCTTAGAACACATCCAATCCAGAAAAGAATGATTCTAATCGTGTGGAACATTTTCATTAAATAATATTGATGTATATGAATCAATATTCACTACCTTATTTAAGAGGCTACCTAATGACCTTGGTCCACCAAGTCCCAAGTGCCTTCCCTCAAGAAAACCACCACCCAATTTTGAGTCCACACCACTCTGATCCCATTTAAAATAATCATTTTTATGAGATTTCTCCACACTTCTTAGAATCATTTCATCCAAACTACAGAAAAGTTAACAGGACAACCTCCCGATTGTTTTGACGAAGTATAAGTATATTATTGGTTAGTAAATTACAAATATAAAGGTTATAATTCATTCATTTTTCATTCATAAAATACCTTTGGATACTTAGTGTAACCCATGAGTGGAATCCTATATAAGACATAACTCGAATACAAAATAAGTTGTCTAAGAGGAAGTTATCAGGTTTCTTTATGCTGCGAAATTATTTTCTATTTTTGATAGTATATGAGTAAGTATTTTCCATCCAATATCTAAAAACATTGGAGTGAATATGGTAACAAATAAAAATAATGAGGAAATTTAAAAAGAAAACTGAAAGAAATGAGGGTTTGTATCAATTATTGAAAACTCAAATCTACCGCAAGGAAAGATCATTTTTGCATTACATTTAAAAACAAATACTTCATATGATTGTTTGAAATTATTATTTTTGTTTCCTTTATAGATGCTCTATCAATAAACATATTTCTATTTCTCCTAAGTATTATGATAAGACCACCTTCACTTCTCCATTTGGTACATTCTCCTACCGATTAATACCCTTTGGCTTGTACGGTGCTCTAGACACATCTTAGATAGAAATGATGGAAAATTTCTTAGACATGGTTGAAAGGATTATTGAATTTTTCATGTATTATTTTTCAATGTTGGGATGTGACTTTGAATACTTCCTTGAAAATAAGAAAGTTATTTTATTGTGATGTTAAGAGATGAATCTTTTTTTGTAAATAGGAAACACATTCAGGTTATTTCTACTAAAGTAATTCTGTTAGGTCAAAAAGATTCTATGAAGTTGTTTTAAGATGATAATTCCAAGATTTAGGTTATCCAAATTCTTCTCCCATCTGATAATATTGAGTGAATAAGAATTTTCTTTGTCTGTGATGGGTTTTACATGAGGTTCATTAAATATTTTTCCATGATCACTACGACACACTACGCTCTTCTTGTTAAGGAGACACTGTTTGTTTTTTATTAAAAATTCATGGATTCCTTTAAAATTATTAATTATAATAAAACTACTTCACTAGTTATCTCATCCCAAGACTGGCATCTCCCATTTTAAGTAATGTGTTATTCTAGTGACCTAGTTTTAGGTGTTGTTTTGGGGTAGTAAAAGGACAAGAGGGTTCATGTCATTTTTTATTCAAAATTGATATTGTATGATACTCAAAATAATTTTTCCACTATTTTAATGAAATTGTTTGTCTTTATGTTTTACGTTGAAAATTTTTGACAATAATTGATAGGTTCTAAGGTGATCGTTTTTACTGAACATTTAGCCCTCAATTACCTGTTGGAAAATAATGACCCAAATTGAAATATCATGAGGTGGAAACTTCATTTAAAATATTTTGATCTAGTTATTATGGATAAAATAGGGTATGAAAATGTTGTTTTCATATGATTCCCAATACCCAAAGAGAGAAACTATGGGACATAAGTTCCATATTCCAAGATGAACAGTTATTTGATACTTTGGTGAAACAATCATCTTAGTTTGCAGATTATAATGATTTTCTTGTTATTGGTGTTATGGACAAGGACTATTCATAGAACCATATGAATATTTTTATATCTAAGTTGAAGTAAAATGTCATGGCCCATCCTCGGGTCCCGTGCCGTGACTACCCCAAGCCCACCATCCATAGGCCAGGGGCTGGTGACTAGCACCAAAAGCGTAAATCCATTAGCTGGGATGGAATTTCCTTTATGAAAGTAAAAAAACCCAACAGATTACGTAAGAGGAAATAACACTAAGTGAATACTGTATACAAAAAGTAGTGCAGAATGTAAAGGGGTTGGAAATAAAAGCCCAACAGTAAAGTACAGGTACAACGGAAAGCATGAAAAACTAAAAAAGAGACAACAGCAAAAAGGGAATCTCCTGGAACGTCTACTGAGTATCCTACCTGAAGGGTAGGTACAGATGTCCTCCTTAGCACTCCATGTATATTGGCCCGCTCTGTGTACTGTCTCATCATGTGGTCTACCTCCGGGTACCGTCCGGTCCCGGCTCGCTCTCTAACTCCGTCAATGTTGTCTGTCGTCTGCATCAAACACAACGAGGTGTGGGCATAGCCCACGTAGGGGTGAGTATAACGATACTCAGTAGGGACCCAGAGACCCCCAAAGGTCTCCCAGATTCCACAAAAGATAAAACACATAATAAAGATACCACCACAAAGTATAAACCAACCCTACATAGGCATATGCCCATACATATACCTATGTTATCAATCTCAGTTCTGCTCCAACTCTCGGGCCCAAGCACAACCCAATCCACACAGGAAGTAAGTAAATCACATCAATGATAATGATTGAAATTAAAGATTCAGATCACACAGGTATACATCTTTTGTATAGTGATAGAGAGGATCAGATGAAGTCACTAATTCATCTAAGCTGTCAGACCCACACAGGATACAAGACCATGCTAAGATGTCGGACCCACATAGGATACAAGACCATCTACTCTATCGGACCCACATAGGATACAAGTACATAGGTCAAACTACCAGACCCACATAGGATACAAGAACAATAGTCATCGCTGTCGAACCCACGGAGGATCCCAGAACTATAGTGGTCGTTGTCAAAATCACAGTGGATTCCAGTACAGTAGTTGTCACTGTCGAACCCACGGAGGATTCCAGTACAGTAGTCGACGCAGTCACCCCCAGCTCTAGGGTTCCCACACACAGCACGCTCGACAACCGGAGGGTCCTCTCCTTGAGCAAAGGGGTCGATACATGAACAATCACGATGTCCAAATTTGATGTATCTCGATGTTCCATCTCATCAAAAGGAACCCAACGCGACAGATGGGGCATCAATCGGATGCCCGTTCTGAGAGTTATTGGATTTTCCAATCTAGGGGCCCGGTTGGAATTACACTCATTCCAAACCCAGCCATTTTTCAAAGTTGTCCAAAACTCACTTAGAATATCACAGAAGGATCATCTCGTCATGAGGATCCCATTTTCGTAGACGGCGCATCGATCGGACGCGCGGTCTAGAAGTTATTCACGTTTAAGTGAAACGGGCTCAGCCCGTCAAGCCCAGTGGGCTGGCGGTTCTGCCCGACCTAGCTCGGTGGGCCCGACACAACTAGGGGTCGACCCAGCCTGGTGGGGCGCAACCCGGCCCGCGTGAGGGCAAACCGCCCCGTAGTTGGCCGAGGGGAGCGAGGGGGGATTCTAAAATAGTGGCGCTGAGCGGCAGCACCTCTCCTGCCCGGCTGGCCAAAGTCGGCCGGTCTTCTTAGGCGTGAGTGACCCGCACAGCGGGCCACTGTCTCTTCCATGCGGAGCCACTTGCGGCCGCGGTTTCTACCACCCGGCCGGCAGGTGGCCAGCTGGTTCTCCCACAGACATCGTTCGCTAAGCGTGGGCTATGGTTTCTTCCGTTGTGCGGCGCCACAAGGCGTCGCGGTCCTCCTGTCCGGCTGGCGGGTTTGGCTCGTCAGGCGGCCCATGGATGTGGGCCCCACCTCCTCTGCAGCGTGGTGCCAAGGGCACCGTGGGTCCTTCAGCCCGGCTGGATTTAGCCGGCACGTACTTCTTCGGTCGAGCGGCCCGCACTTTTAGGCCGCTGTTTATTTCCTCTGATGCAGTGCGATGGCACTGCGCCCTTCCGGCTCTGCCACCGTCACCAACATAAACAAGGTTCAATGAAGGGACATCGGGTCGTGTTTGTTCAGCCCGCACCCTCCGCATTAGTTGATAACAACTTGATCACCATCAATAAAAATCAAACACCAAGTTGAGAGGGTTACATATACACGTAAGAATAAATAAATATTCCATATTTCCCCCTACCTCGATTCATGGTTCGTTAGTCGTAGACACCGTCAACGGCATCGAAGAAGATGGTGTCACTGAATACAGTGTCTTTCCATCAACATCGGAGGAAGAAATGTTGGAGATGTTATTTTCAGGCGACGTCTTCTCCCTTAGCACAGAGGAAGAAGAAAGAAGATGGGTGTTCTTCATAGGCGTCGTCATTCTTCGTGGGCATCACTATTCTTCGTCGAGAGAGAAACAATTTTATTCAAATTCTCCAGAGCCTCCCCAATAGAACATTTTCCATCAAAAATAAAATAAAAAGGCTTCCCAATTTAATAATGTCATGCATTTCAAATAAATTCAAATTAACTAATTAATTAAGAGAGATTAATTAATTTAATTGATGGGGTTCACACAATTAATGGAGGGAGGTGGAGAGGATCCTCTATTAAGTGGAAGTTAAAAAGATAAAAAGGGGGTTCATGGGAGTTAAAGGGGAGGTGAAAAGTTAGGTTCACGTGTGGGCCCCACCACACATTATCCTCTTATGGGAGGTTATGTGGGGTGTGGGACCCACCCCAACTTCCCTTTGAATGAAATAACCACCACATAAAAATAAAATTGTGTACACAACAGTTTTATTTAATTTATTATAAATCACCAAAATATAACTTCTCCTCCCGACCAAACGCAACTGTGGTAAAGATCCCCTTAGGCGAATACTGGTGCTGCATGTTTATTGGTTCCCACAGATTTCAATTCCGAGCACCAGTTCAAAAGATAGAAAATCCTGCACATATGTTTACTGAACATACCCAAATAAAACTTTAGAAAATTATTACGGGCACACTGGGCCTCATAATCAGGCGCCATCAGAAAATACGGACTCGAAAAATTAAAAAGTATTTAAGAAAAAAATTTCCTTCAAATTTTCGGGTCTTTACTTTACCCCCACCTCAGGGCTTTACGTCCCCGTAAAGCTACAACACACACAATGTAAACAAATGAGGTTACTGAGCACGCATCTGAGCCTCTCGCTCCCATTTTTACTCCTAGAGGTTCCCGTGCAGCCAGCGAATGCGCACCAGAGGAATCGACCATCCACATAGGACTCAATCCTATCGATCCTCGATCTCCACCGTGACCTCTGTGAATGTCTCCCCTTCATCGATGTACATCTCCCCATAGTCGATGATGTGGGATGGGTCGTGCACGTATCTCCTCAGCTGAGATACGTGGAAGACGTCGTGCACCCAGTGCAACTTATGTGGAAGGTCCAGGTGGTAAGCCACCTCACCTACTCTACTGAGGACCTGTAAAGGTCTGATGAATTGTGGAGATAACTTGCCTCCCTGGCCAAATCTCTATAGACCTCATCGAGGTGAGACCCATAGGAAGACATAGTCACCATCCTCGAACTATAGTGGTCTCTATCTCCTATCATAATAGGACTTATGTCTACTCTATTCAGTATTCATCCGCTCCTGGATGATCTACACCTTCTCCATCATAGCCTTCACCATTTTTGGTCCTACAAGTGCTGACTCCCCAGGGTCAGTCCAGCAGAGATGTGATCTGCAAGGTCAGTCGTACAGTACCTCATATGGGGCCATCCCAATGTTGGAGTGGTAGTTGTGGTTGTACGAAAACTCCACCAAGGGTAAGTGATCATCCCAGCTGCAACCAAAGTCGAGAACACATTCACAGAGCATGTCCTTGAGAGTCTGAATGGTCCTCTCAATCTCACCATCCATCTGAGGATGGAAAGTGGCGCTCAAGAGAATATGCGTGCCAAAAGTATCATGTAACCCCTTCCATATCTGGGAAGTGAAATGAGCATCTCGATAAGAGACGATAGTAGATGGCACACCATGAAGTCGTACGATCTTCTGAATGTAGAGGTGTCCCAAGCTCTCTCCTGACCCTTGCTCTCTGATCAGTAGGAAGTGGTCCGACTTGGTGAGTCGGTCAATGATCACCCAGATTGACTCGTTCTCTCTAGATGTATGTGGAAGTCCCGTAACAAAATACATGGATATCCCATCCCACTTCCACTCTGGGACCACTAAGGGTTGTACCAAGCCTGCTGGTACCTGTTGCTCCGCCTTCACTTGCTGACAAGTGAGGCATTGAGAGACAAACTCTGCTACTGCTTTTTTCATATCTATTCACCAGTGTTTTCGTCTGAGGTCCTGATACATTTTCGCCACTCCTAGATGTACCACTATAGGGGAAGTGTGGAACTCCCTAAACACCTCCTCCTATAGTGAAACTGGTACCATGGTGCGTCCTCTGAAGCGGGTGATGTGCTCCCCACCATCATAAAATCCATCAGGTGTCTGTCCTCAAGATATCTGAGCATGTCACGTCTCTTAGTCAAAGTCCCTTAGTTGTTCCTCCCTAACTCGCTGAAGAAGCGGAGGAGTGACTATGAGATACTGAAGAAATGCTACTCCATCTCTATCCACAAAGGATATCCTCAACGCGACTAGCTTCTTTGTCGCATCTCCTAGCAGCTGAATGCCTGATCTTTTTCTGAGAGCATCTGCTACATTGTTCCCCTTCCCATGAGTATAGATTATCTCAAATTCATAGTCATAGAGGAACTCGATCCATTGCTGCTGTCTCAGGTTCATGTCCTTCTGCGAGAAGATATACCTGACACTCGGGTGATCAGAGTAGACTGTAAAGCTCTCGCCCATCAGGTAGTGGTGCCACATCTTCAAGGCGAAGACCACTTCTGCTAACTCTAGGTCATGGGTAGCGTAGTTTTACTTGTGTTTTCTAAACTGTAATGAACCATACGGGATCACTACTCGCTCTTGCATTAGGACACAACCGAGTCTGGTCCCTGATGTGTCATAATAAACTACATACCCAACACCCTCCTCTGGTAACCTCAAGATGGGTGCATTTTTCATCCTCTGCCTCAGCTCATGAAAGATCTGGTGCATCTCTCTGACCACATGAAGGGTTTCCCCTTCTTCGTCAAAGCTGAATGCGGTGCTACAACTCTAGGGAAATCTGGCACAAATCTCGGATAGTACCCAGCCAGACCTAGTGAAATCTAAGCCTCCATCACACTCCTGGGTGGCTCCCAAGCAAGTACTGACTCGATCTTCTCTAGATACACTGCTAGCCCAACCTCCGAGATGACGTGTCCCAAGAAGTGAGCCTCTCAAATCCAGAACTGGAAGTTTGAGATCTTCCCATAAAGATGGTGCTCTTGGAGTGTGTCTAGTACTACACACAAATGGTAGGCGTGATCCTCCTCAGTAGTCGATTAAATCAGTATGTTGTAAATGAAGACCTCGACAAAGCAATCGAGGTAAGGATGGATGATCCAGTTCAAGAGACACAAGAACACTACTGGAGAGTTGGTTATGCCGAAGGTCATAACCAAGAACTCGTAGTTTCCATACCGAAAGCTGAAGGCCGACTTTTGAAAATCCCTGTCTTGAACTCTGAGCTAGTGATATCCTAACCTGAGGTCTATCTTCAAGAACCATCGTACTCCCTTGAGCTGATCAATGAGTTCATAAATCCTCAGGAGTGGGTACTTGTTCTTCTCAATCACCTGATTCAGGAGACGGTAGTCGAAACACAGTCACAAGCTCCCATCCTACTTCATGGCGACCAAAATCAGAGATACCCAGGGTAAAACACTAGGTCAGATAAATCCCTTCCCATGTAAGTCCTGCAGCTATACACGTAGCTCATGAAGCTCGGTGAGAGCCATCCGATATGTTGGAGTAGATATCAGTGTTGTCTCAGGGTACAGATCAATGTATAACTCTACCTCTTTGTGAGGAGGTAATCCTGGAACATTGTCAGGGAAAACATCTGCATACTGTTCCACCACAACAGGAATCCTCAGACTTCACACATCAATCGCTCTGAGGATGTGACTCTCCAACTGATGTGTGATCGGCTTCCCCCTCCTCTGCGCAAGTCCATCCTGCGCTGAAAAGGCTCCCTTCCTACCAATGAAGGTGATCCTGGTCCCATCCGTGCGGATACACTACACCTTGCACATAATATAGTCAATATGAGAATGAACTGTGTATAACCAGTCCATACCCAAGATGATGTCGTAATGCCTTGACGCCGCTACAAGAAGATCACAGCTGAAGCTCTCACCTCCTAGAGTAATCTCACACTACTGGCACCAGTGCATAATCATCGATTCTGCTCTCGTAAGAGTCTATAGCAGTAATGATCGAGCCAACGGCTCAGTCGAAATCTCTGAGATCCGAAAAAGTGTAGTGGCAATAAAATAATGGCTCGCACTTGTGTTTATAAGTACTGCAACAAGGGTAGAGTAGACACAGATAGTACCTCGAATCATCTCACGTGCCCCGTGGTTGTAGGCCCTGACTACCTGAAGCTGAGCCCGCCTCTATCTTCTAGCTCCCTGTGTTCAAGGTGGACCACCTGGTAGTGGTGGAGGTAGAGCCTTGAAACGTCATCCACCACCCGCTGCTTAGCTAGCTCCTCTTCCACATCTGCCGGCTCCCGAAGGAACACCATAGTCGAACCTCTGCCTCTTCTTGGGAGGTACCTCTACTATATTTTGCACGTCTTTATGTCGGGTCAGGTAGTCACGAGCCATGTGAACCTGCCCGCCGCATGAATAGAACTGCCTACTCCTCCTAAGGCTAGCTCGCTTTCGTGTGCCGCACAGAACCGAACATGTATCTTGAGGTCTCCAACCTAATGGCCTCGTCCGCTTGGACCTCTGCATCAACTATCTTCTACCGACTAAAGAAGACTCTTCTACGTGTCGTCCTGTGGTGGTTCTTGCCGCTGGTGACTGCTCATGGGGAAAACATTCAACTTGAAGGGCTCGCTCCAGCACCCCTGCCTGCATCAGGATACTGAAGGGAATCGTCGAAGCCCAGATCTCATGCTGGAGTCCCTTCTTGAAGGTCCGGGCCATGAAGAATGGGTCCCATACCATATTTGTGGAGTAGCATGAGAGTTCGGTGAACCTCGCTAAGTACTGGTCTACTGCCATGCTTCCCTACTGCAGATGTAGTAACTCCGGAATCCACACCACACGAAGGGTGGCTGGAACAAACTCTGAGAGGAAGAGACTCTCAAAGTCTGTCCATAGTAAAGATACCTTGTCGTGCACCTGGAGCGTTAAGCTTCACCATTTGCATGATTATGCGTGCAAGAGACTCACGGCAAGGATCACCATGAGGTCGGATGGTATCCCTACCAATCTGGAAACTCTGACGACGGCCTCCAGCCAAGCCATAGCTACCTTTGGGTTCGTCTCTCAATTTAACCTGGGCAACCATTATCACTGGAACTCGTGCAACCCACTCAGGCAGTATGCACTCTCTACTACTAGAGCTAGTGGTATCGGTGGTCCAACGGGTAGTGATACTGCTGGTGCCTCTGCTGTGATGGGGCCCTACATAGAGGCCTCGTCGCTCGGTGGGCTACCATCTCGTACATAACATGGAACCCTAGCTGGATACTTTCATGGGGCCATCTTGAAAAGAAACAGGTGTTCCGTGATCAATAGTACACCTGGTGAGCTGACACAAAGTAATCACAAAGAAAACTTTTTCAAAGGAGACACACACACAATTGGTGTTTTCAGGCACTGATTCCGAAATCATAGGTCAGGTTCCTGGTGTATGGATACATCGGCCGCCACACCAACACTGGACTCCCTGGACAGAAAACCACACTCAATACTCTTAATACTATTGCTTCAAAAAAAATAATGATCAATTTCTTGAGTTCGGCGGTAGAACTGACTCCTATGATACCAATTTGTCACGACCCATCCTCGGGGCTCATGCCGTGACTACCCAAATCCCGTCTTCCATAGGCCAGGGGCTGGCGACTAGCACCAGAGGCGTAAATCCCTAAGCTAGGAAGGAATTACCATTATGAAACTAAAAAAACACAACAGAGTACGCAATAGGAAGTAAACGCTAAGTGAATAATGTATACAAAAAGTAGTGCTAAAATTAAAGTGGATTGAAATACAAGCCCAAAAGTAAAGTACAGGTACAACGGAAAGCAATAAAAACTTAAAAAGGGAAAACAACTAAAAGGGAAGCTCCTGGAACATCCGCCGAGTATCCTACCTAAAGGGTGGGTACAGATGGCCACCTTAGCACTCCGCGTCTATCGGTCTGCTCCATGTAATTTCTCTCCATGTGGTTCACCTCCGGGTACCATCCGGTCCTGACTCGCTCTCTGCCTTCGTCAACGATATCTGTCGTCTGCATCCAACACAAGGAGGTGCGGGCATAGCTCATGCAGGGGTGAGTATAATGATACTCGGTAGGGATCCCGAGACCCCCAAAGGTCTCCCAAAATCCAAAAAGGATAAACCACAGAAGGAATATACGACCATGAAGTATTAGCCAACCCAACTTAGGTATATTCCCATACATATACCTAAGTTATCAATATCAGTTTGGCTCCAACTCTCGAGCCCAAGAACAACCCAGTCCACACATGAAGTAAGTAAATCACATCAATGATAATGATTGAAAGTAAAGACTCACCTCACATAGGTATACATACTTCGTATAGCAATAGAGATGATAAGTTGAAGTCACTAATTCATCTAAGCTGTCGGACCCACACAGGATACAAGACCAGCTAAGTTTTCAGACCCACACAGGATGCAAGACCAGCTACTCTGTCAGACCCACACATGATACAAGTTCAGAGGTCCAACTGCCAGACCCACATAGGATACAAGAATATTAGTCATCGTTGGCGAACCCACGGAGGATCCCAGTATAGTAGTCATCGATGTAGAACCCACGGAGGATTCCAATATAGTAGTCGTCATTGTCAAACCCACGGAGGATTGTAGTACAGTAGTTGACGCAGTCGGAGCCAGCTCTAGTGTTCCCGCACATAGCACGTTCGATTCAGGGTGGGTCCACTCCTAGAGCAAAGGGTTTGATACATTAACTATCCCTAATTCCAGATTTTATGTATCCCAATGTTCCGTCTCATCAAATGGAACCCAATGCGACAGACGGCGCACCAATCGGACGCCCGGTCTTAGAGTTATTGGCCTTTTTGTTCTAGGGGCTCAGTAGAAATTACGCTCGATCCAAACCTGGAAATTTTCCAAATTTGTCCAAAACTCCTATAGAGTATCACAGAAGGACAGTATCATCATGAGGATCCCACTTCCGCAGACAGCACGTTGATCGGACGTGCGGTCTAGAAGTTATGCACGTTTAAGTGAAACAGACCTGGCCCGTCAAGCCGAGTGGGCTGGCGAGTCGGCCCGACCTAGCTCGGCGGGTCCGACCCGGCTAGGGAGTCGGCCCAACACGGTGGGGAAAATCCCTTCCCGGTGGGGAACGGCCCAGCCCGGCGCTGTGGCCCGGCCCGCGGGAGATAGGCCTGGCCCGCGCGGTAGGTGGATAGGCCCGCGTAAGGGCGGCCCGGCCTACAGTTGGCCGCGGGTCGGACAGCTTATCGAGCGGAACTGGGGGAAGTTTTTGGAAATGGCAGTACCGAGCAGCACCGCCTCTCCTACCCGTCCGACAGATGTCGTCCAGTATTCTCTAGTGCAAGCGGCCCGCACAGCGGGCCCCTGTCTCCTCCACGCAGCGCCGCGGTTTCTTCCGCCCTGTCGGCTGGTTCGCCCGCCAAGGCGGACTGCCAAAGCGGCCTGCCCAGTGCGATCTGTGGTTTCTTCCGCAGTGTGGCACCACAACGCATTGTGGTCCTCCTGTCCGGCCAGCTATGGTCAGCTGGTTCGGCTCGACAAGCGGCCCGCGGATGTGGGATGCACCTCCTCCGCAGCGCGTTGCCAAGGGTGTCGCGGGTCCTTCAACCCGGCAGGCTTTAGGCGACCGATTCTTCTTCGTCTGAGCGGCCTATGCTTGCGGGCCACAATTCCTTTCCTATGACATGGTGCGATGGCACCACACCCTTCCAGCTCTGCCCCCGTCACCAACATAAACAAGGTTCAACGGAGGGACATCGGGTCGTGTTTGTTCGTCCCGCGCCATCCGCGTTAGTTGATAAAAAATTGATCACCATAAATCCAAATCAAATGCCAAGGTGTGAGGGTAACATACACACGTAAGAATAAATAAATATTCCATATTTATCCCTACCTCTATTCAAGGTTCGTTCATCATAGATGCGGAAAACGGCGTCGCAAAATATGGTGTCGCGGAAGACGTTGCCGTTCTGTCAACTTCAGAGGAAGAGACGTTGGCGATGTTCTTCGTGGGTGACGTCTTCTCCCTTTGAAAGGAAGAAGAAGAAAAAAGATGGGCATTCTTCGTAGGCATCTTCTTTCATTGTGGGAATCACCGTTCTTTTTCGAGAAATAAACACTTTTCTTCAAATTATGCAGAGCCTCCCCAATAGAATATTTTCCAATGAAATTAAAATAAAAAGGCTTCCCAATTTAAAAATTCCATGCATTTCAAATCAATTCAAATTAACCAATTAATTAAGGGGGATTAATTAATTAAATTGATGGGGTTGGAACAATTAATGGAGGGAGGCGTAGAGTCTCCTCTATTAAGTGGAAGTTCAAAATTTAAAGAGGGGGGTTCATGGGAGTTAAATGGGAGGTGAAGAGTTAGGTGCTCGTATGGGCCCCACAACACATTATCCTCTCATGGGAGGTTATGTGGGGTGTGGTCCCAACCCCAACTTCCCTTTGGAGGAAATAAACACCACTTAAAAATAAAATTGTGTACACAAAAATTTTATTTAATTTATTATAAATCCCTAAAATATAACATCTCCTACCAACCAAACGCAACTGCGGTAAAGGTCCACAAAGGTGAATACCGGTGCTGCGAGTTCATCGGTGCCATTAGATTTTAATTCTGAGCACTGGTTCAATAGATAGAAAAACCTGCATGTACGTTTACTGAACATGCCCGAATAAAACTTCAGAAAATGATTTCAGGCACACCGGGCCTCATAATTAGGCGCTGTCAGAAACTGCGGACTTGTAAAATTCCAAATTATTTATTAAAATAAAATTTCCTTGAAATTTCCAGGTCATTATAAATTATATCCAGTATAACCATATTCTATTTAGAATATGTTCTAATGGTTTATTGAGGAGAAGTGTGGCCGAGGAAGAAATGATACCCATACATGAGAGATGTCATTCATCACCTTGGAGTGGACACTATGGGGGATAAAATAACTCTTATAAAGTTTTATATGTTGGGTTCTAAAAGAGAAAATTGTTTAAAAATGCAAATAGTTTGGTGATTTGCTATGCCAAGTGCCAAATTCTTGGAAATATAGGTAGAAGGAAGGAGCTTCCACAAAAAAGTAATATAATAGGTTAAATTTTTCAATATATGGGGATATAATTTCATATAACTCTCCCCATCCTCTTATGGGAATTAATAAATCTTATATTTGTGGACTATGTGTCCAATTGGATTGAGGCAGTGGCTCTTCCCAATAATCATATATCAATTGTAGTGAAATTAATTATGAAAAACATCTAATCTAGGTTTGGATTGCCTAGATCAGTAATTATAGACAATGGAACTCATTTCATGAATTAAATGATCATGAATTTAATGGATAAATATTGATGTTTTCACATAACTGGTACCACTTACCACCCACAATATAGTGGACGGACTAAAATTTTTAATAGATAGCTCAAATAAATCTTGGAGATGATGGTTTTCAGATCTATAAAGAATTGGTCTATGGAGTTTTATAAGGATTTTTGGGCCTATAGAACTGCTTATAAGACTCCTATAGGGATGTACACATATAGGTTTCTCTTTGGATTGAATTTTAATCTGCTGGTTTAATTACATCAAAACACTTTTCGGGAAGCGAAGGCCCAAAACTTTAACTTCAAGTTTGCAGATGTGAGGAGGTTTTTATAGCTAAATGAGTCGTAGTAAATTAAAATAAAATCATATAAAAATGCATTAATTAAAAAATAATGAAAAAAATGATTTTTCATGACTCAATAATTCATAATAGGGTTTTGATGGTTTGTCAGAGAGTCCTACTATTCAATTCTAGGATAAAACTCTTCCCTGTAAAATTAAAAAAAAACAAATTGATTGGGATCTTTCAACATTCTAAGAGTTCATGTTAATGGAGTAGTGAATCTATATAGAGAGGAAATCATTGCAGTATTTTTCAATGGTCATAGGATCAAACACTTTTTTGAAGGGAAACCAAAATTCCTAGCTACCATTTCATTTCTTAAAGGATGAATCTATCTCAAGTAAATTTGAGGACTATAAACTCAATTTTTCATGAGAACTAACCCATTTTTTATATTATGTTTTATTTTTATTTCTATTTTCCAATAGTGAAAATCCATTTTGTGGATTCACTGTTATGTTATCCCATGAAATCTTGCTCCAGTTGATATGTTTGGTACTGCACTTTGTGAAATTTTTATAGTCATTAAAGGATAATGGAATCAATACAATTCATCATATGTATGAAATATATAAAACTAAATCATTGGTTGAATTATTTTTCATGAACATTAAATTTTGGATTATTATTCCTATATCATTATGATTTTAGGAATTTTAGAGGACCAACCATATAACTTCACATAGTTCTATATGGTAGGAACTTTTGAGAAAACATTTATGGTAAAAATTCCCATATTCGGGTAATTGTTATTATAATATTTCCATTTTTATTTTCTGATTATATTTTATTTATTTCTATTGAGAACTATGGATAAGAGAATATCCCCCTGATCTTGTGATAATTGTGAACCTAGTTTCTTTCTTGTGTTTTTTTTCTTATTAAATTCTAGTTAATTGAAAATTGAGATGAGATTCATAGTGAAACTTACTTACACCCATTGAATTTTCATTCATTCAGTTGTGGTTGTACAATGTTTTTAATCATTCAACTACTTGAACAACATTGTAAATTATTTTGTCTATTTTTATTCAAAAAAATTACTTTAGAAAAAACATGTTTTGATTGGATGATTGACAATGTATTTTTGAACATTAATGTAATCACCCTTAAAATTCCTTTTACTATTTAATTTCCTATCTATTTTGAACTGAACTATCTCCCACCATAGGATTCAACATTGGGAAAAATGATGAGATTTATTTGTGGGTGATAGGGGTATTTATATGTATTAAGATATGCTTTAAATTAGAGACACAATAAAACCCCTTTATTTTTTGTCAAAAAATGTTCAAATTTCTTTGAAATTTTTACTATTCTAAAACTTTTGAAGATTAATATTTGGTGAGTGGATTTATAGAATATTTATATAGATATTTTTTTCGTCACATATATATTGATTGATATATGATAGATATTTGTGGGATTATGATCATAACTTTTGGAAATTGGAAATTGAACTCGCCCATAGGGAACCCGCCTATTGAAATGTAATCACCTTAAAAAGATAAATCAAATGATAATCATCGATATCTTTTGAAACTGGATTAAAATTTTAAATTGGGATCCCATTATGAATATCTGAAACTTTAGGCAATGGATGTCTATGTAAACCCTATGTACATATCAAATAAGTGATTTTTCACAGTGTTATGGACATACATGGCTGGGTAAAATTCAAAAACAATTATAGTGAAAAAAAATAAAGTGCCTAGTATTCAAAAAAATTCATTAAGGTGAGGTTAATTTTGAACCTAGATAAATGATGGGTAAACTGACTTATATCAATATCATTTGTTTTGTATCAATGATGTGATAAAAAATTCAAACATTGGCTTTTGGAACCAAGGAGAATGTAATAAAATGATGTTACCTATTGTTTAGATTTAATTTCCACTTATATCTAACCTTTCATTACTCAGAGAATAGGAACATGAACATGAATTTAATTAGGTATGTATGTGTCTTCATATAGGAGGTGTGACATCTTAAATATTGAATGAGTCTATGTTCCCTTAATTTCTAATGTGTATTCAAAACATTTCTTTGTAAAACCTGACCCACATAATAATTTGTTTCCTTTATAATTAAAATTATAGAAATGATTCATTTCTATTTGAGTATGAAAAATCAGGTTTTTTATTTTATAAATTAAAAAATTATTTAATTTTTTTTATGAAAAACAAATATT
Organism: Viscum album; assembly: GCA_963277665.1. Taxonomy (NCBI): domain Eukaryota; kingdom Viridiplantae; phylum Streptophyta; class Magnoliopsida; order Santalales; family Viscaceae; genus Viscum; species Viscum album. The sequence goes on from OY728161.1 coordinate 582,528,439, forward strand.
TAAGTGTGGTGGAGTTTGATGTGGTTGTTTTTTAATGCAATTTTCCAGATAATTTTTTATATTTTATTATATTATTAATATAAAAATAATATTTTAAAAATCAACTTAATTATATAGAAAATTTTTTTCCATATATATTAATATGAATTAAATATTTTCATTAGTTATAATAATATTAAGTAATTTTTAATTGAAAATGAAATTATTTTAATTAAAAACTTTTCTTATAAGGTTTTGTTTAAATGATTAATTTGTAAATTTTAGAATTATAATTTAACAAAATTAATATAATTTTTTAAATAAACATATAATAATTTAATTTAATTTAAATTTTAGGATATTTCAAAAGATATTGGTTTATCAGTTAACTGTGGAAATTAACGATTTTTGTAAAAATTCATTTCTTTTAAATAAATTATATAACTTAAAAGTGTTATTATATTTTGAAAATTTATTCAAGTAACTTGAGTATTATTTAGTCCTATCTAATCCACTTAATTACATTTCAATCATATTTATCTTTTTTTCTTGAGAAAGTTTGTTTTTTTTCTTGAGAAAGTTTGTTTTTTTTCTTAAAAAATAGATTTTTCTAAACATTGTTTTAAAATGCATAATGTTTAGCCATTTTATTAATTTAAAATAATTCCCCATGGAATATTTTTTAAATGAAATAAATATATTATATGTAATTTAATATTAATTTATTTTAATACAATTATTATTATTTATCATATAGTGAATGTAATACCCCGAGATTTTATGAAAAATATTCTTTTTAATTTTATTGATGTCTTGTGTTGTACGCTACACCAATAAGAGCGTACACTACACGCATCCCTGACTTGGCTTGTATTACACGCAATTTCAACCTTCATCGATAGATTGCGTCGTACGCAATATCGACTTTCACTAAACAACGATATGCTATTAAAACATTATTAAAACTAGCTGTTATGAATAGTAATACCCACTTTTTGAAATTTTTGTAAATTTTATCTTTCCAAATGGACTTCATTTTTGGATTTGGAATATTGAAATTAGCCTATGGTGAATTTTTGGTATTTTTCTGAAAACTTTCAATTTTTGATTAATAATGAAAACACTGGGTTACTAATTAAAAATCGACTTTTTATTTAAATAAATATTTATTTTATTGAATTTTATTTTAGGTCAAAATTGATATATAATACCTATATAAGTTAAATTTCATTCATTGAAATCATTTTATAATAATTTTCTAATAATTTTATATAAATAAATATTTTTTTGACATTTTCACCATCTTTTACCCACCTCCTAGGAGAATTTGGAAATTCACATAAAACTTAATTTTACCGCTTCTGTAAGTGGAATTTCAAAAATCCAAGAGACATGTTTAATATAAAGGACTAAAATGTGGTTCAATGAGAGAAAATAATTTTTGGTGAATAGTAAATTTTTACTATTATTAACCACGGTTAAAAGTAAATAGGGAAATTAAGGGTAAAAATGATATTATTATTACCCTAACACATTTCCTAATTCTATTGGATAAGTGTAATTCGACCAAAACAACCTTAGGAATAAAATATGACCATTTAGATCCACATGGATTAGATTAGGACATTTAATATTATTTTATTTAAAGAATAGTTAAAATAGTTAAAATCAAAGATTAATAACTAAATCATTTTTAATATAGGGTTATACATAAGATAAATTCGACTATAAATATTCATTAGAACTCTAAAGATAATTCCTACATAATGGTATTTTATTTATAATCTTTAGACATTAAATAATTTAATTTATTTATGACACAATGATGATGCAGTAATTATCTTATTAATGAAATATTCACATAATTGATTTTATAAATACACAAATAAATGTAATTTGAGACTTTTTATTAATTACACTAATTTTCTAGGTTAATATGACATGTTAGTATTGATGTAATAAATTTTTTCGAACTAATCATTCTGTTATGATTTTCACAAAAATCAATTACCAAATAGTGTCAAAATTGACATAAAATATTTTTTTAAAACATATATTATATTATTAATTGTTATTTTACTTCTAAAAATCTAAGGTTCGGAAAAATGACTTAGATAAGGTTATATATATTAATAATAAACAACTTGGGGTTCGTTTGGCTTGTTATAGTATGTTTATTAACCTTATAGTGTACGAATACAAGAAGACATGGTAAAAGTAAAATTATTTATCTTAAAGTTCAATCTAAATGATAAGGTTAAAATAGAAACCTAAACTTGTATAAATTATATTGGATGAGATTATTTCGACCCATCCCCACTTTAGCTTCGAAATAAATCAATTGGGAGCTATTAAAAACCAAATATGTCTTTATAATAAAATAATATTTTTAGTTTTTCCAAAGGTGCCCCTCTCCTCCCTTATAAAAGGGCACCTCCTCCCTCTCCTCCTCACACCATTTTGAGCCTTCAAGCTCGGCCAAACCCAGCCAATTTCTCTTATCCACTTCCCTAGATACATCCTAGAGGTCCTGGTCTTCTTCAAAGACCATTTTTAGTGCCCTAAGTGGAGTTTAAGAAGAGGCGCTTCAAAGAAGAGGTGATGTCTGTTACCGATTCTTTCAACTGTATTTCTTCTTCTACTTCTTCTTGTTTAGTTGTTTCATTGTGAAGTAATAACATCAGTATCACTCATATACTGATATGTTATTATATATATGAAACGACCCTATTTCACCATCTATCCATCCTATGGAAAATGAAATCACCGCGCGTGCGTACGTACGGAATACCGTCTCCACACCGTGGTGTAATCTATTTTCCACAACATCCTTACATGGATGGGTATAATGGTGTAAATAAATAACTATATATGGTTATTGTAAAATGATATTGATTCTGTAATATTATACATACACTTAAATACAATTCCATGATCATGTTAATGATATCATCGCTCGTGCGTACGTACAGACTACCATCTCCATGAACTCGATGAGATTCATTTTCCATGATTGACCATTCAAGAATGATTATAAAGTATATATCTAATGAATAATAATGAAATATATGACATAATGAAGCTACTAGAGTTATGTATACACACATATATATATATATATTTCATCTACTTACTTCCATTCAAGTCAATAAAGAAAAGAAAACAGCGTTCATGCATACGTACAGCCTACCGTCTCCATGAATGGTGTATTTCATTTCATTTATTTATATATTATATATATAATGAATATATATGATATATATATCATGATTTACATTATTTAAGTAAATAAATCATGATATAAGTATTAATATCAAGAACAACAAGTCCAAACACGTACGATAAATAAAACATTTTACACAAAACGCTACTTTAACATGAAATTTACAAAAGAATGGGTAATATAAAGTCATAAGTGAACCATATATGATATCATAACAATGAATATGGTTCTGTAATAATTCAATTACATTATTTAAATCATTATACCGGATGTTTTGATACGTACGAATCATATCGGACCTAAGGTATGGGATAATGTTGCAATCTCAATTGTTTTCTATCCGAGATTTCTTATACGTAAGTATTTTCTGGGTTATATTTATCATCCAGGTCAAAATTTTATAAAAATGTTTTCATGTATGTTTAAATTCATTTTTACCCATTTTTTCTTTTACTACATGGTATGTAAGGAATCTTTTTTTGTTTACCATACGAGGTACTTTTTGACTTTTCTGACAAAAGTACGAGAAGAATGTTATTTTTAGCTTATACGGTTTGAACAGATTTTTACGGTTTCATAACGCCTCATTTTCATAAAGCTTCCTCTACAATATTAAATTATTATTTTCAAAAAAAAAACCCTTTTCTTTTAAAATTTCATGGAATTTTGTGAAAATAAAATGATTTTGAAGAATAAAGGATATTTTCCTCAAAAATTCATTTGAAGTGTTTTATCAAAACCAATTTCCATCTAAGATGACATTATTTCATATGTGTATGTTTCAAGTATAATGTCTCTATGATTTACATGGTTTCAATTTTATTATGATGAAACGATATCCATTTTTTTATATGGATTATGTTATGATGGGATGATGTTTGTGAAACCCATTTTTATTCTTTGGGTTATGATGAATGATTTATGTTTATATTGTTGCACAAGTAAGAATGATTTCATTATGAGATGGGTGGGACCTATATCTACCTACAATGAATTGGGTAAATATTTATATCTCATGAGATTGACATGGATGGAATGGTAAGTTAATCTGGTTCAGGAATACTGGACTGGAACGAGGAGTGAACTCGATTCAGAAAGGGACTTTGTCCACTAAGATGGTCGTGGTAGTAATGCCTTGGCTACTATGGAAATCATAACATGTGCGGAATGGTTTCCACAATTACATGTTTTATTCCCATTATATTTTATCATGTTTGATGTTCCATTATGCTATATTCCTTATGTACTTCCACGATTTATGTCTTTGCACAAGATTTTAATGTTTAAATTTCATGTTCAAGTTTTTGCTTTCAAATTTTTTTGGATTGTTTTATGTTCTCTATGCTTACCCTTACTGGGCATTTGAGCTCACCCTTTATATGTTTTCTTTTCCCCAGGATTTAAAGAAAGGTTTTAGGTAATAAAACAAAAAGGGGAAGATATTTATGGGATATGTCGAAGATCTTTCACCACGATTAGAAGATTATTTTCCTATTTTCCAAATACATTAAACTATTGCGGTCCTTTTGTGTCTGTTTTCGTTATGTATTAAGTATTCCGAAAAAGTAATTTAATGTCCATGTACGTCAAGCTTTGGGCCTCTATAGTTGGTATCAGAGGAAAGGTTTAGTTATCCTTTAGAAACTATGATGCGAAAACATTAGTGAAATCCCTAGAAATTTTTAAGGTATTCCTAGGGATGTCCCTAAGGTTAAGTATAAGTATAAGTTATTTTCCTAGAATTACGGTAACGATCATAGAATTTAACCTAAGATGTTAGATATTTACGGTACTCCCCATTTATTAAGTTGTTTTTCCTAGCATGATTTTTGCCACTCACGCTATTCTTTTTGGGTTTTAGACGATGGCCAGAACCTGAAGGAATTGTGTCGATCAATGTAATGGACAATGCAATGATTGTACTCTTGAACAAACCAATGTTATGGTAGATGGAGTACAAAATCTTATTGCTATACTTACACAAGCTATGAATCATTCTGGACTTTCAAATGAGCAGAGAAGGGAACAAAATTCTATTGAGCCCTTCATTAGGCAACGTCCACCTTCTTTCAGTGGGTCTTCTGATCCACTTGTTGCTGAACAATGGATTAGTACCATTGAAAAGATATTTTCCATACTTCGCTGTTCAGAATATGAAAAATTCATTCTGGTTGTTTACCGTTTAGAAGGTGTAGCAGACGAGTGGTGGAATCTAATTAATAATACAAGGCCCAAAGGTGAAATTGAATCCATGTAATGGGATGAGTTCAAGAACTTATTTTTCAATAAGTACTTACCTCTTATTCTTCGAAAAAATATGAAAAATGAGTTCCTTAAGCTTAAGCAAAAGGATGATGAATCTGTTGGTATATACGAGGAGAGTTTTACAAGTATTGAAAGGTATGCATCTGGATTTATCATCCAACCTAAAAGTAAAGTTGATTGATTCTTCAGTGGCTTAAAACCAAGTCGTCGAAGGGCATTAGCTATAAGAGACTTCAGTAGCAATGAAAACGTTGTGCGTTGTGCTATCAAGGTAGAACTGGAAGTTGGCATTACATATACATCTCATGGTTTTGACAAGAAACTAAAGATGGATTTCAAGGATAAATCTCAGAACAATGGTGAAAAGAAGATGAATGTTTCTTTATACTCAATGTGTGGAAAGAAGCATGGTGGAGATTTCCTAAAAGGTACTAGAAAATGTTTTATGTGTGGAAAAGAAGTTCATCGAGTAGTTGAATATCGAAGTAATGTGAAAAAGGTTTCTAATGATGTGAATATAGAAAATACTATAGTGAAAGCTCCACCAACACTTCAATTCTTCAAGTGCAAGGAAATGGGGAATTATGCTAATAAATTCCCTAATCCATGGGTTAATGATGATCAACGTGAGCAACCTCTTAAGGAAAAGGATAAAGGGAAGTCACATGCAATCACTATTTGTTATGTTGAGTATGACAATGATGTTGTGTAATTATTAAGTGTTTATGTAATGGGATTTCAAAATAGTATCATGGAATCTCAATTATAGTATCGTGGAATTTTGAAATATCTGTGTATTGGTCCATTGTGGTTTTCTATAATAATATGGTACTAGTAACCATGAAAAGAGATTCAAATATTTTGGAATGCAGATGATATGCACATAATGAAGGGATAAGGAGAAAATAAATCGTTTGATAGTATTCATGATCTCATGATTGATATAAGGACTAAGTGATATCATGGTTTGAGTATATATAATTTTTAAGATTTTGGTATGTGGAAAGTGTTAACTTTTAACTGTATACATGTTTTCACTAAGGTTCAATGGGTATTCATTTTTCAAGAGAATACATGATTAAGGCATTCGAATGTTTGGAATGTGACCAACAAGATATATCATATGATATATGAGGGATAAATGACAGTACTCACGTAATTGTTATGTGACCTCTCAAGTAATCATTTTATTTACACTATGAGATTGGATAGAAGTATTTTCGATAAGCCTTAAAGGTTGGAATGGATTATGTTGGACATCAAATAGAATTGTTTAAGGGTAGAATTTTTTTCTGATATTATTTATGGAATGTTATAATAATTTAGTTTTAGAAAAAGGACAACCTGTAGGACGGGCAACAAACCGTCGCGTTGGACAAGGCTGTGGAAATCGAACCCACAACTGAAGTGTGACATGCCTTTATCGCCTACCACTGGACTACAGGAAGTCCCAGTTTAGTAGAAACTAGTTTTATTATATTAATCAGTATAATATATGAGGTATAAGTCCATTTTAGGAACCATATGTGATTAATCTCACTATAGATGGACTTAGGTATTTTTGATAACTTTTTCTAATCTTTTGTTTAAGACAGATGGAATGACCAATCATTCTATCACTTGATCTGCTAACACTTCACAAATGAAAAATTCAACTTCATTTCATTAAGAGATGAAGTGGAAATTGTCCAAAGAATGACCAACGGTGAGACTGTACCAAAATCAAGAAAGTATTTCATCTAATTCCAATTTCTTCAACATTAGGGAAATGATCTTGAAAACCAAAAATGTTGTCCTAGTGCCCTTATATCCGATGAATCAGATGGTACCTTAGATCATCACAAATCTATGGCTTTGTGATTTTTGGCCTTTTCATAGCCATGTTATCTACCACTCTCCATCAGAACATGATGGTCAGATTTCTCCTCCATATCCATATTTTCACCTATGTTCTATTATGTGGAAACCCAATGATTAGTTAATTTGGGTAACCGTTACATTTCATACTTTAGTTTTTAAAGATTGTTTTTGGTATTCCTTTTTACGATGTGGGTTTCTATTAAAGAAACTTTCGAGTAGTAAACCATTTATAATCCCGACGAATTTCGAGGGCGAAATTCCTTTTAAGGGGGGTAGAATGTAACACCATGAGATTTTATGAAAAATATTGTTTTTAATTTTATTGATGCATTTTGTTGTACTCTGCACCAAAAGGAGCTTACACTACACGCATCCCTGACTTGGCTTGTGTTACATGCAATCGCGACCTTCCTCGATAGATTGTGTCGTACGCAGTACCGAGTTTCACTAAACAACGATATGCTATTAAAATATTATTAAAACTAGCTATCATGAATAGTACTAACCACTTTTTGAATTTTTGTAAATTTTATCTTTCCAAATGGACTTCATTTTTGGATTCGGAATATCGAAATAAGCCTAGGGTGAATTTTTGGTATTTTTCTGAAAACATTCAATTTTTGATGAATTGTGAAAACACTGGGTTACTAATTAAAAACCGATTTTTTATTTAAATAATTATATATTTTATTTAAATTTATTTTAGGTCAAAATTGATACATAATACCTATATAAGTTTAATGTAATTCATTGGAGTCATTTTATAATAATTTTAGATATATAAAAGTTTTATTGAACTTTTCACTGTCTTTTACCCACCTACTAGGAGAATTTTGAAATTCACATAAAACATAATTTTACCGCAGCTGTGAGTGGAATTTCGAAAATCCGAAAGACGCGGTTAATATAGGGGACTAAAATGTGGTTCAAGGAGATGAAAACAATTTTTGGTGAATAGTAACTGTTTACTTTTATTTACCACAGTGAAAAGTAAATAGGGTAATTAAGGGTAAAATGATATTATTATTATTAACCTAACGCATGTCCTAATTATATTATATAAGTGTAATTCGACCAAAAACAACCTTAGGAATAAAATATGACCATTTAGGTCCACTTGGATTCGATTAGGAAATTTAATATTATTTTATTTAAAGAATAGTTAAAATAGTTAAAATCATAATTTAAAAACTAAAACATTTTTAATATAGTGTTATACATAAGATAAATTCGAATATAAATATTAATTAGAACAATAAAAAGATTTCCTACGTAATGGTATTTTATTTATAATTTTTAGACATTAAATAATTTAATTTATTTATGACACAATGATGATGCAGTAATTATCTTATTAATGAAATATTGACATAATTGATGTTATAAATACCCAAATAAATGTAATTCGAGTGTTTTAATTAATTACACTATTTTTCTATGTGAATATGACATGTTATTATTGATTTAAATATCTTTTTAGAACTAATCATTCTGTTATGAGTTTCACAAAAAATCAATTACCAAATAGTGTCAAAATTGACATAAAATAGTTTTTAAAACAAATATTATATTATTAATTGTTTTTTTAATAATAAAAATCTATGGTTCTGCCAAATGACTTATATAAGGTTATATATATTAATAATAAACAACTTGGGGTTCTTTTGTCTTGTTATGATATGTTTATTGACCTTATAGTGTAAGAAAACAAGAAGACACGGTAAAAGTAAAATTATTTAACTTAAAGTTGAATCTAAATGATAAGGTTAGAATAGAAACCTAAACATGTCTAAATTCTATTGTATGAGAGTATTTAGACTTATCCCCACCTTAGCTTCAAAATAAATCAATTTGGATCTTTTAAAAACCAAATATGACTTTATAATAAAATAATATTTTTAGTTTTTCCAAAGGTGCCCCTCTCCTCCCTTATAAAAGGGCACCTCATCCCTCTCCTCCTCACACCACTTTGAGCCTTCAAGCTCGGCCAAACCCTGCCAATTTCTCTTCTCCACTTACCTAGAAACATCCTTGAGGTACTGGTCTTATTCAAAGACCATTTTTATTTCCCTAAGAGGAGGTTAAGAAGAGGCGCTTCAAGGAAGAGGTGATGTCGGTTACCGATTCTTTCAACTTTATTTCTTCTTCTACGTTTTCTTCTTTAGTTATTTCATTATGAAGTAATAACATCAGTATCACTCATATACTGATATGTTATTATAATAATGAAACAACCCTATTTCACCATCGATCCATTCTATGGAAAATGAAATCACCACGTGTGCGTACGTATGGAATACCGTCTCCACGCTGTGGTGTAATCTATTTTCCACCACCATCTTACATGGATGGGTATAATGGTGTAAATAAATAACTATATATGGTTATTGTAAAATTATATTGATTCTGTAATATTATACATACAATTTAATACAATTCCATGATTATGGAAATGATATCATCGCTCGTGCGTACATACGGTCTACCGTCTCCACGAATGCGATGAGATTCATTTTCCATGATTAACCATTCTAGAATGATTATAAAGTATATATATATAATAAATAATAATGAAATATATGAAATAATGAATCTACTAGATTTATGTATAAATATATATATATATATATATTTCATCTACTTACTTCCATTCATGTCAATAAGGAAAAGAAAACAGCGTTCATGCTTACGTACGGTCTACCGTCTCCATGAACGGTGTATATCATTTCATTTATCTATATATTATATATATACTGAATATATATGACATATATATATATATATATATATCATGATTTACATTCTGGAAGTAATTAAATCATGATATAAGTAGTAATATCAAGAACAACAAATCCAAACACGTACGATAAATAAAACGTTTTACCCAAAACGCTGCTTTAACATGTAATTTATAAAATAACGGGTAATATAAAGTAATAATTGAACCATATATGATATCATAACAATGAATATTGTTCTGTAATAAGTCAATAACATTATTTAAATCATTATACATGAGGTTTGGATACGTACGAAGCATATCAGACCTAAGGTAAGGGATAATGTTGCAATCTCAATTGTTTTCTATCCGAGTTTGCTTATACATAAGTATTTACTGGGGTTATATTTATCATCCATGTACAAGTTTTATAAAAATGTTTTCATGTATGTTTAATGTCATTTTTACCCATTTTTTTACATTTACTACATGGTATGTAAGGAATCTTTTTTTTACCATACGAGGTAATTTTTGAATTTTCTGACAAAAGTAAAAAAAGAATGTTATTTTTAACTTATATGGTGTGAATGGATTTTTACGGTTTCATAACGCCTCATTTTTAGGAAGATTACTCTACAATATTGCATGATTATTTTCAAAAAACCCTTTTCTTTTAAAATTTCATGCAATTTCGTGAAATGAAAATGATTTTGAAGAAGAAAGGATATTTTCCTCAAGAAATCATTTCAAGGGTTTTATCAAAACCATTTTCCATCTAAGATGACATTATTTCATATGTGTATGTTTCAAGTATAATTTCACTATGATTTACATGGTTTCGCATTTCTTATAATGAAACTATATCCATTTGTTTTATATGGATTATGTTATTATGGGATGATGTTTATGAAACCCATTTTTATTCTTTGGGTTATGATGAATGATTTATGTTTATATTGTGGAACAAGTAAGAATGATTTCATTATGAGATGGTTGGGACCTATATATCCCTAAAATTCATTGGAAAAAGATTTATATCACATGAGACAAACATGACTGGAATGGTAAGTTAATCTGGTTCAGTAATACAGGACTGGAACCAGGAGTGAACTCGATTCAGAAAGGGACTTTCTCCACTAAGATGGTATTGGCAATAATGCCTTGGCTACTATGGAAATCAAAACAGGTGCTGAATGGTTGCCACAATTACATGTTTTATTCCCATTATATTTTATCATGGTTTATGTTCCATTATGATATATTCCTTACGTACTTCCATGATTTATGTCTTTGCTCAAGATTTTGATGATTAAATTTCATGTTCAAGTTTTTGCTTTCAAATGATTATGGATTGTTTTATGTTATCTATGCTTACCCTTACTGAGCATTTGCGCTCACCCATTATATGTTTTCTTTTCCCCATTATTTAATTCAAGGTATTAGGTAATAAAACATAATGGGGAAGATCTTTATGGGAGATGTTGAAGATCTTTCACCACAATTAGAAGATTATTTTCTGAGTTTCCAAAGACACTAAACTATTAAGGTCCTTGTGTGTCTGTTTTCGTTATGTATTAAGTATTCTGAAAAAGTAGTGTAATTTCCATGTACGTCAAGATTTTGGCCTCTATAGTTAATATAGAATAATATTTTTCTAAAAATAATATTCTTAAAAACTTGATGTCTCACCGCATTTGTGGAATTAATATTAATTAAATTATTCCAATTATTTGAATTGAATTTTGAAAAATGTATTCAATATTTTGAATTGCCATAATTTATAATTACTAATAAGTACAACATAATTATTGACCAATGTGATTAGTGAAAACAGTTAAAATTAATTACAATGATTAAGATAAAAACGGGTTTACTTAGTGGTTAAACATTAAATTTATGTTTCCAAATGACCTAGATACTTTTACATAACTAATTAAATCCCAAAATTTCATAACTAATACTTATAGTATCTATAATGGTCCTTTATTAGATTCCGGTGATATGCAATAAACATGGGTGGAATTGAATAGTTCAAAAAAAATTACAAGTGTACCACTCATCGAGCTTATAAAAGGCCTCCCCCTATCCTCCAATATTCACAACATAAAAACTAAATTTATTAGACAATAAATTTAAAAATAACTTCCAAATTTCTCAAATATGCTCATATAATCCTTAATTTTGTCATAAATCCAACCAAAGATGGAATTTGGTGCAGACTAAAAGTAGATACATGAAGAAGAGGTAATGCCCATCAATGAGAGTATTACTTTTACTTCTTTCTCCATCACCTTACATTATTATTATACCATGTTGATATAATAACATAATTATATAAAATTTGTTGGGATTTATTTATGTTAAGTGTTCTATCTACAACCACACAAACTACTATCAATTCAGTTATGAAATCATCATTTGTGTGTGTGGCAGACTACCGCCTCGTGAAACAATGTCATTCATTCTTCCATTACCACCTCTCGCAATTGGGTAAAATTACGGATATAAGTTTAATAGAATATATTTATAAAATAATTATATATATGTATTAATTATATAATTAATACCTTTTTTATATTCCAATATGTAAGGGATATGATAAGGTCATTCGTTTGAACGACAAACTATTACTTCACAAATCGATGTGATTCATTTTCACAAACAAATTACATTGTAGGTAATAAGTGTAAATATAATTAATATATGTCATATACATGAAATACTTATTATATTAATGAAATATTTATAATTAATTAATTATAATATATCATTTTCTTTCTTAGCTTTTCACTCATTGAAAAAGTGAAAATGTCGTTTGTGGATGTGAGGACTACCACCTCTACGAAGTGATGTGATTATTTTTTTCATCACCATATCACAAGAATTATACAGATAATTATATATAATTAAATATTATGATATTTATTATATAATAATCATTATGGGAAGATAAATCGTACATACAATTTTTCTATAATTATCATTGAAAAAATGGAATGTTACTCATCTGTACATATAGCCTACCGTCTCCATGATCGTAATGTTAGTTCATTTTAAATAACCATATTATATGATTAGTTTTAAATTAATAGTTTATGTATAAATATGATAATTATTTAATGATTATTATACTGTAGGTTTTTAAATAATGAATCCTTTGACTATAGTTGACATACAAAAGTCATTTTTGACAGAGATGTCAAACTTGGTTAAAACATCTGACATAAAATTAATTGACTAAGTAATTGTACATGTATTGTTAATAAATAAAATAAAAGTAAAAATAAACATCACAAGGTTTATATATAATGTAAGTAATTAACATATGTTTTTTAGTAATATCAATACCCATGTAAAAATTCGAACTCAAGGTAAGGTACATCATCTAAATTTCCTTTTGTTGACGAATTTTTTTGATGTTATGCACCCATATTATTTTACAATTTTTATATACAAACACTTTTTCAGTAAATATCATGAATTTATAAATCATAATGATATTTAAAGTCTTTTTTAATCACAATATTTTATTGGGATTATTATTCAAATGCTTCCAAAGTGTTAAGGGACTTTTCTTTAAAAATATTGTTTTTAATGTTCTCCTTCCAACTCTTTCCCTTCTATGTCCATGTTTTCAAAATGTTTTTATTAATGTTTTTATACGAACATAAAATATATATAAATTTAATTTAATTTATCTTTTTACTTTATTTAAAATATTTTCAAACAGAATATTTTTACGTGTTTTATACGAAACGTTTTAAAAAATTAAAAAGAAATATTATATTCTTAACATACATGGTGAAAATGAATTATCCACCATCATGACCATTATTTAATTCATAGATTCCTTTTCAAGCATCCTTGTATTACGTTAATGAAAAATCCATTTTCATTTTATTTTTCTAATTTTTTGTATTGAAAATGGGTTTTCAAAAGAAAAAGCTAATTTAATGTTGAAAATGGGTTTCTAAAATAAAATGGAATTTTGATATACAAAAATTATTTTTTGGGGGGTTTTAAAGTGTTTTAAAAAAATTTATAATGGAAAAGTGAAACCCTAAAAAACATTTCATGATATGTTACTTGAGAACTATATTATGGGGTAACTCAATTAATAATGGGTGAACCCATTACGGATTATATGATGGGGTGAACCAGATATAATTGGGTGCTCCCATTATAGTTTCTACAATTGGGCATCCCAAATATCATCAGTTTATCCCATTATGTCTTATAAGATGGGGAATACCATATAGTTATAAGTGATCCCTTTATAGCTTAAATGATGGTTGAACCCAGATAGTACTCCAATATATTGGGTAAAGATTATATTGGAAGTTGGTCATATATTTATTCAGATTAAATGGGTTTTAAAAGGGATTTTTTAATATGATTCTTTAAATCACCAAAAAAGGGTTTTAATTTATTTTTATGAGTTTTAATGATTTTATTTCATTAAAAGTGTCAACAATTTAAAAATTAAATTTTTTTATTTCATGTGTTCCAAGAACATTTAAGATAAAGGTAAATGTTATATGATTATTTATGTTTTCACTGGACTAGAGGTTTCCTTTATTTTTATATCCCTTTTAGAGATTTTAGTGTTCATTCCTCATTTTTATATGTTTTTCACATTATGGGTAAGGTAAATAGTGTATTATAGATAAAATTCATAAAGAGTTTTCTGGAAAGAAAAAGTGTTTTTTAGTAAAAAGTTTTTCATGGTGGGAAAAATGGATACTGATCTAAAGTTACCACTTTTTACTATATGGTTTTTAATGTATGAGTTATCTCCGAATTCTCTAAAACAATGAACTTGAAGATATCTTAAAAATTATAGACACTAAATTCTAGACTAATAATAAATATTGTTTAATGTTTAAGTTCAGGTCCTTATATCCAGTATCAAAGGTCAGTTTAGATAAATTTATAGGATATGATAGTGTTAATAACTTTCCCTTAAAATATATTACCATATGGTTAAGTTAAAATGATGTAGAATTTAATGACTACAATATTTTTTCTCCTAAAATATTTTTGTTCAGAATGATTTTCCATAGAGGAAACAAGGAGGTTGTAGTGGGAAGGTATCTAGAGGAAAATATTCTTCCAAATCAGCATCTTGAGATGCTTGGAATTAGAATAGAATTTTTTATTACCATGATGGATTAATTGACACAAACTATAAATTTTAGTGGTATCCATGATAGAGAGGAACCTAATCTACCATGATGTAACATGTATTTTGTGAAGCATTCCGTAACTCAACATCCCCCATCATTTAGTGGATTGTCTGCCTCTATGGTAGGTTAAGGATAGATCAATGCTATGGGAAAAATATTTAATGTCATGGGATGTTCAGAACATAAAAATATAACTTTTGTTGTTTATGTTTTTGAAGATGAAATTGATTGATGGTGTTTTATGTATAATAATACAAGAGAAAAATATGATCTCAAATCCATGTAATGGGAAACATTCAAGGATCATTTACTTGAGAAATATTTCCCTAAGGTTTTTCATCTCTAAATGGAAAAATTATTCTTGGAATTAAGGAAAAATGATGAATATTTCATAGCTTCATATGAAACAAATTTCACTAGATTCGACAAGTATTTTTCATATTTTATTTGGGATAATTATAGTAAAATTAATATATTTTACTCAGTTGAAACCATGTTTACAAAGAGAACTGGATCCACGATAGTTTAAAATTTACAAGAAGGTGGTTCATTGTGCTGAGAAAGTTGACATAGAGTTTTGTGACACTTATGTTCATAGAGATAAAAATAGTAAGAAAAGTTCATGGTGGTAAGAAATAGAGATACATCCAGATAGAAATTCCATAGGTATGCCCCCAAAATGATCCATTTGTAGAAAACAAGATATCAAGGAATGTTTTACTAGATTTGGGAAGTGTTTATGGTGTGGTATGTTTGGTCATAAGGGTCATGAATATAAATAAAAGAGTCCTGAACTACTAATGAATGGGGTAGAACATAGTTATCCAATGAATACGTTTTTTAATTAAATTTAGTTAGTTAATTATGTTAATGTGTGTGTGATGATAGTTTAACTGGATGGAAATTATTTTGATTGGAAACAAAATGGTGTAGAAACTCCAATTTCCACTACTACAGTTGATGTTGAGCCATCAAATGAAGTGGTGAAAGGAATGTTACTTGTTTTTCAATTATTACAATAACTTATTAAACTATGGATCTTAAAATTATTTCAATTCTAATAATGATGCATGTAAATTTGGAATATCACCTAATGAAATTTAGATAGCACTTTTGGTTAAAACTCTAAGTGGAAGTATTAAATAAACCACGATTTATAGGAATCTTTATGTTTTTTTCACTGGGATAGCCTTTCTGGAAAATTTAGTTGAACTAACTATAGTAGAGTTTTATAACTCATTTGGTATGGATAGTATTTTATTTTATCACGATAACATAGATGGAAATGCCTATAATGTTTTATTCAATGATTTCACGCCTTTGTAAACATACCAAGAAGCTGAGAAATTGATTAGAGATGGTATTGAAAGTTACAAAGCTTATATTTTTTAAAATAAAAAACTATTCAAATTAGTTATGATTCGATATTAAATGAATAAATGGATGTTTTCTTGGATTATTTTTCTCATGTTATTCATACTCAGGAGGTTGGGTTTATTTTTTAGTTAGTACCTAATGATAATCATATTTATAAACCCCCTTATCAAATAGATTTTTTAGAGCTTTTAGAATTGAAAATAAATTGTTGGAGTTCTTCGATAAAAGATTCATATAACCTATAACTTTACCATGGTGTGCTCCTGTTATGTTTGTTCAAAACAATATAGTTCCATGAGACTTTTCATTAGTTATAGATCCTTGAATAACATCACTATTAAGAACAAGTATCTTTTAACCACATATCGATGATTTTTTTGATCAACTCTAGGGGGTCAATATTATTCAATGGTTGAACTGAGGTTGGGGTACCATTAGTTGAAATTGAAGGAAGAGGAAATTCTGGAGACTATGTTTCGAACATGATATGAGCACTCTGATTTTTTTATTACGATGTTTTGTTTATCGAATTACCCTACTATATTTATGGACCTTATGAATATAATTTTTCTTGAGTTTTTAGGAATGTTTGGGGTTGTGTTTATTGATGACATTTGGTATATTCAAAAAGTTAATAGGAACATGAAAGAAACTGAAGGGTTGTTTTCCAATCCATAAAATAAAAGAAACTATATGGGAAATTTAAAAAGAGTGAATTTTGGTGGAAAAAAAATTACCTCCTTGAACATATTGTTTCTAAATATGGAATAACTATTAAACCTTCCAATTTTTTTGAAAAATGTAAAATACCAAATAATTTTTTTGAGATTGATAGTTTTCTTGGATTGTTGGGTTATTGTTGGTGGTTTGTTGAAAAAGCTTCTCACTTTTCTTACCCACTAAATGAGTTAACTCGAAAAGGAGTTAAATTCATCTGTATAATAGAATGTGATGATTGTTTTTAGGAACTAAAAAGAAGGTGGTTGAATGCTCCAGTTTTGGACCTGCCCTTCAGAAATGGTGAATTTTTCATTTTTAGTGATTCATCATTGAAAGTACTTTATTGTGTCCTAATTCATAATGATAAGGTAATTTCTCATGTTTCATATCAGTTTAAAAATTATGAGTTAAATTAACCTACACATGATTTAGAATTACAAATTGTTATTTTTATGAGGCATCAATTATATGGGGTGATGTCTAAAATAAATATTTATAAAAAAAATTTGAAGTATATTTTCACTTATAAATACTTAAACATGAGACAGGTAAGATGGATAAAACTGATCAAGGATTATGATTTCATGATTCATGACCATACTAGAAAAGTAAATAAGTTTTTAATGCTTTGAGTTGAAAAAATAAATCAACATTTACTATGTTACATTTCAAACATGACTCTTTGGTTATTTATTTGATACATTTTGTACCAAAAGTTTTGGATATAGGAACACCATATTTTTTCAGGTTTTAGTGAAATTGACTTTTTGTGAAATATTTAAGCATTCTTGGATGGGGGATCAATATTTATAGGAATATGTAGTATCTATTAGGAAGGTTAAGCTTCTGGATTTTAATATTGATGAATACTATGTTTTATGAATTTAAAAAAGACTATTTGTGCCTTTTGATTCATTATTTAAGAGAGATTTATTGACTGAATCTCATAGTTCCCCATTTCCCATTAATTCGGGTATCACTATGATATACAGAGACTTTAAAGAGTATTACTATTGGGATGGAATGAAAATAGATATTGTTGACTTCACCGTGAAGGGTTTGACTTTTCATCAAGTTAAAGAATAATGAAAATTACCAAAGGGGGTGGTTCAATATTTTCTAGTGTCAAAGGGTAATTGAGAAAATATAAATTTGGATTTCAGGATGGGATTCCCAAGGACATTAGTAGGTAAAAATGTGATTTGGGATATTGTTGATTTATAACTAAATATTCACATTTCCTTCCCTTTTGAGATAAAATTTTATTATATCACTTTTCTTGAATATATATAATGGATACATTTATGTTAAATGGATTCCATATCAACATTGCATCATACCATGATATGAGGTTAATATATAATTTTTTACACGGACTTTTGAATTCATTATGTACTAAATTAAATTTTATAATATCTTTTCATTCTCAATTAAAAATATAGTCTGAGTGGTTGATTAAGACCATAGAAGATATACTTTATTCTTGTTCAATGGTTTACCAATTAATTTGGGATAAGTGTATTTTTTTTTTGTTTAGTTTTCTTATAATAACAGTTTTCATTTAAGCACTTAAATGGTAGTTGTTGAGTCATCATATGGAAAGTTGTGTCGGACACTAGTATTTTGGGATGAAGTAGGAGAATGGAAGTTCATGGGGCCATTACTGGTATAGTAATTGGATGAGTAGGTGTATTTTATTCAGAAACATACAAGGATAGCTCAAGTAACACCGAAGATTTATGTTGATAAACGGAATAAAGATCTTTTATTTTTGGTATGTGATCATGACTTTCTCAATGTTTCTCTATGGAAAAGTTTTTTGTATTTTGGTAAAAAGGGAATGATAAGAGATTAGTTCATTGAAATATATGAAATCCTGGAAAATTTTTGATTATTTTCATATCTAGTGGCTTTACCCCCTGAGTTTATCTTAGGTACACAATGTATTCCATGTTTCAATGTTATGGAAATATGTGCATGATTCATTTCCAATTTTCAGTTCTAAAGTAGTTCAGTTGGAGGAGTATAATTTGTATGAGATACACCGAGATTATATTATTAACTATAGATAAAATGTGTTTCATAATAAGGTGATTCTCTAAGTAATGTTTTTATAGAAAAACTGTATGGTTGAAGAGGAAATATGGGAAACTAAAAATGTTATGTAGAAAGATATCCCAAGGTTTTTAGTAAGTGAATAAAATTTTGAGGACACAATTTATAAAAGGGGTAAGGATGTAAAACCCCTTTTAATTATAGGTTATATTATTTTCTATCTTTATTAGTATTAATTAGATAGTTACACTAGTTATAAGAATATTTATTATTTTTCAATCAAAAAGAAAATTGTTTTAATTAAAAGCTTTTCTTATAAGGTTTTATTTAAAAAATTAATATCTAAATTTTAGATTTTTAATGTAAAAAAATTAATTTAAATTTTAAAATCATCATATTCAAATTTAATTTTTGTGAAAATTATGTTTTTTTTTTAAAAATATTTATTTTTCAATGAATAGTGGAAAATACTGATTTTTTGTAAAAAATAATTCATTTCAAAAAATTAAGTAATTTAAAATTCAAAATATTTTATTCATATGTTATCAAGTTAACTATGTATAATTTTTTTATATAAAATCAAATTAAATAATTTTGAATCAAATTTATTTTGATTTAAAGAATACGTTCGTTTTGGGGCTTAAAATGGGTTTTTCTAAAAACTATTTTAAAATGTATAATGTTTCTCCTTTTTAATTAATTTATATAATACCTAATTCCAAATGATTTAAATTAACGTTACAGATTTTATATCAGTAAATATTAATTTATTTTCATACAATGACTATTATTAGTTATATAGTTAATATAGAAACATCTTTTTTTCTAAACAAATTGTAACTTCACAGGTAAATAAAAAATATAACATTTTTATATTCATTAAATTTTTTAATTAAATACTAATTTTACTTCAAAAGGGAGTTTATGTTCAATGTAAAACCTGATATGCAAAAATGGGTTTCTTTGAAATCTTATGTTGCACACAATGTAGAGTTATAATGAAAAATAATAATATAATATTATTTTAAATGGTAGTTAATGCCTAGCCGTTGTATTGGAAGGAATGGACATAACTAACTAAAATATAAATATACATGTTTGTCAAAAAAAATTACATTTACCTAATAAATTTTAGAGGCTTAAAATAAGAAAGAATCTGATTTTAAGAATAAATACTCTAATATTCATTAAAAGGTCGATTTAACACCTTTTGATGGTGAACCTTCTTTAAATCTAGTTTTGGTCACTTTTATATGTTCTATTTTAAAAAATAAAATTCTTCTTTAAAATCAGGACATCAAAATTTACTTTGCGTAAATTTTGGGTATTTTTCTAATAAAATTCATTTTTTAATGAATAGTGAAAAATACTGTATTTTAATTCAAACTGCCTTTTAATATAATTTATTTATAAGGTTATATTATATTTTTAATTGGTTTTAAAGATTAATTATGTTATGTTTTTTCCATTTAATCTAATTTTGGTCATTTAAAGTAATTTTACTTTGAAATAGAACATAAATAAGTGCCAATCTTTTGATAGTAATTATTTCTTAAAAACACGCTTTTTGTTTTGATAGTGGGAATTGATTTTAAATTAATTTCTGCCACTTCTATGTTTTCAATTTGGAAAAATGGATTCCATATTTGGAATCATGGGGTACAAATTGTGTAAATAGGTAACTTTTATTTCTAGACATTATGAATATTTACTTTGGTAAGTATTTTATTTACCATGGATAAAGGGTAAATTTGGTAAATAAGGGTAACAAAATATTATTATAATAAAACTAAATTTCCATAACATGTGTCCTAATACTATTAGTTGATACATTTCCGACCATTTGCATCATTGGATCGATTTTGGGACCCTATTGAACCACTTGGGAGTGATAATGACACTTTATATTAATTAATTTATAGTAAAAACAAAAATGACACAAACATATATCTTTTAGTAAATCAATTATTACATTGGGTTATTTAAGTTATCTCTTAGACTATAAATATTAATTTGAAATATAAAAATATTTCCTACATGATGATTTATTTTTTGTAATTTTTAGATATCAAATAAATAAAAATATTTATGACACAATAATGATGCAATGTTTACCTCATTAATGAATGATTTAAATAAATAATATTATAAAGATTAAAATAATATCAAAGACCTGTCCAATTATTATTGGGTGATTTTAATTAGAATAGGATTCATCATATCTTTGACTTTAATATGTATTTTACATTTAGAATCTGAAAATCATTATATAATAAAATAATACTTTTAAACAATCCTAAAGAGCCCCTCCTCCCCCTTATAAAACATCCCTCACTTTTATCTCATTACTTACCCTTCTCAAGCCCCATGGATCATCAATACTCTACCCAATTAATCTCCCTACATCCCTATCCTCCTCTTAGATTCCTTCCTTTAGACAGAATACAATTCAATTAAACCTTTTGATTCAATCCAAAGGGAGATACCCTATATAAAGGTAATATCCTCTCTTAAGTTCTTTTGTTTTATTTTACTTCTCCATCCCCCTAAACTCTTTTTATTATTTTATTTTATAAAAAAACCAGTATCCTTGATATAATAGGTTTTTTTAGGAGAAATATTCTAACTAAACTTACACATGCCTCCATCTAATAGGTAAAGTACATAATGTTTTTTTGGACGGCGAACTACTGACTCACGAAATGATGATTGCTCAATCTTCTCCTGCCACTTCTTATGGTGTCCATTAAGATTGAATTGTATTTATATGTGATATATATTATATTTATATGGTTTCTATTCTTCAATATTTTTCATTTATATAATACCATTATGGTTTCCATAGTGTGTAAATATGATAATTTTATTTGAGGAAGTGCGGACTACGACCCCCTCAAAGTGATTTGATTTGTTCATGCCATACATAGAATGTATAAAGGATAGATATAATTAAATTATATATGATATTATACTGGAATTATAATATACCTATTTATCATTACATTTTCATTCTATTAAAAATGAAACATAAATGAAAGTACCGTTCATGCGTACGTACGACTTACCGTCTCCATGAACGGTGCATTTCATTTCCTATCTCCAAATGCTATGTACTCTTATAAATACATATATATATATATATATATATTGGATATATATATATATATATGATATATATTATATCTAAATCATTAATATCATTCTGGATATAATGCAATTTCGACCACATTGACAATTTATAATTATAACAAGTTCATTTTTAACTCAAGTTCCAAACATCGACAAAATGTCTGATATGAACTCAAATAATTTACTAAATTTTATAGAAAGGTAATAATTGATATATTGGGAATAATAAAATTAAAAAAGTTTCTTAATCAAGTAAAAATTATCTTTAGTTTATTGTTCATGAGATTAAATAATTATCGATTCAATTCGGACAAGAGGTAAGGGGTCTCTTATCTCACTTTAAATTCCGCGATATTTCCATTGTTCGCCACTTATTTATTTCATTTGGTGTATTTTGAACAGTAATTTAATGTATAGTATCATTATTATTTATATATTCAAGGTAATCTATGATTAATTTGGTTTTTATTAACTTTTGGTCATATAAATATATTGATTACAACGTGGTAAGGGTTTTCTTATCTCACTTTTAATTCCATGAGATTTCCATTGTTCGCCACTTATTTCTTTCATGTGGTGTATTGTTTAATGCCATTTGATATATATTATCATGATTATATTTATATTCATAGTATTATGTGAATCATTCAGTGGTTATTATATTTTTTTCATACGACTCGATTGATTAGAACGTGCTAAGGGTTTTTATCCCACTTTTTATTCCCGTGACATTCATGTTATATTTTCCACTATTTTACATTTGTGTGGTGTATGTACTGACAATGATTGTATTATTTGTAAAATATACTTCAACTTATGGTTATTTACATATTCATTTTATGATCCTTCTTTAATATGGTGTATGTTTCGTAAGTTACCAAATTGGTAATGAAACCTTTCACCCGCCTCTTTTTAAAAGCCTTATTTTTTTATGTCTTTTAATTTACATATTTTTATTTTGGGATATATACTTTTATATACTTATTGATTTAATGTTTATGTCCAAGTGATGAGATACCTTTTTCTCTCTCATCAACTCATTTTCTTAATTTTAATGTGATGTTGTTAGGCTGTCGAATTTCTGTAAGGGAACTTCTTCACCCAATTTCAATTCTTTGGGTTAAACTCTACTTCCTGATTATGGATTGCTATTAATATGTGTGAATATCCTCTGTCTATTTTACACTTAATATCCACTTATATTGGGTTCATTTATATTGGTCACACATAATTATATCATTGATTTGTCCTTAATCTATAGTTACCATCTTTATAAGGGATTTCGTCTCAATTTACATTCCATAGAGACTTCATTGTTGTTATACACCAATTCACTTTTATATGGTGTATATATTGTCTTTTGGAATATTATATAATTAATACATTTATTCTCATGATTTTATAATGTTTTGATTAAATGTTATTCCTCAATTATTTTTATTCAAGAATCTCTCATTTGGTTAAGTACACCTCAACTAAAATATTGTTTTAAGGATTTATTCTTCTAAATATTTATCATTAATGTTCGTGTTTTAAAAATGGTTTTAAGGGTTTATTTATATGGATATTAATGTTTTAAAATTTTAATTTCTTTAAAATATGCAAAGTGGTATGGGATAGTTTGATTCAAAAATCTCTTTATAAAATTGTTTTGAAAATGGTTTGATAAAGCACTGATTATGTCAGTATCATGAAATGATATATTGTAATTACAAGGTGGAAATGTTATCATTCCATTATAATTTTTTTATGTTTTATGAATATGTTATGGTTATTAAGAATTTTTTACATATACAGGTGGTTCTGTGATAAACCTATGGTTTTTCATCCTATGATAGCTCTCCAATTCGTTGGATAACGTGGTGGAGGTAAACGATAATGTTTCTCCTATGAGATTTATGGAATATATTTTGATGTGCATTCCAAAGTAACTACCTAAATATCTGTGATAGCTACTTTGTAATTATAATATGTATTCCATAAGTTACCTTTATGATTTATTATTTCTGTGTGTTATACATAAATCTTAGGATTTCATAAGGTACGCTATTATTGAAAATTATGGTTTCATTGATTTGTATGTATTGATGGGTTAATGTTTCCTTTCCTAATTTTATAACCCTTACTAATATTTTTATGCTCACCAAAATTTTTAAAATGCTTGTCATAGGACATAAAGATAAATAGGGTCAAGTATGGGATCAAGGAAAAATCATGCTATCTAAAACATGGAGCTAGAGATGTTTTTCTTAGAGTTTTTTATTTTATAAAAAAATGGATACTGAGTAGAAGTTTCTACTTTGTAATTTTTTAAATGTAATGTAATAAATATGGATTAATTCTCTAAAAATCTAAACTTGAAAAGAAAATCAATTTGAATTCTTGACTTAACTCAAGATTATGTAATGTTTAAGGTCGGGTTCTTATAGTTGGTATCAGAGGTCAGTTTAGGCAACTTTAGGGATTATAAGTTTTCGTTAAACACATGGTTAGTCTCTATGTCTATTATTTTAGTTAAATCCTTGTTTTATAAATTTTTTCGATCAAGTTATGTCAGTTACAAATGGAAGGAGGGTGATCTCAACCGACATTCCTTTCTCTTCTGGATGACATGCTTGCAATAATTATTGCAAAGTCTTGTTCAGATGATGGTGAAAAATTTTATAGCATATGACTCACTTGCAAGAAGTTGTTTGAGATATCAAACACCTCCACTATACCATGATATCATCGTGGATCGTGGTTTGTATTTAATCAAATCTAATTTTCTCAATATTCTCATATTTTTAAGAAAGGTAAATATTATCAAGGAATTTTTAAATATTTTACCTTATAATGGATTTTGAAGCATATTATGATTGTCAAAAGGATGCTTAAGAATGAGACCCCTGCACAACCTATTTATATTTTCTTTTACAATATAGTCTCTCATCACTTATGTATGGTATTTTAAAAGGACCATTGTTTGAAATTTTCAACTCAAATTCAGTCCGACTGTTTTATAAAAATCATGTTTTATCAGATGTTTTGAAATTATATGTCATACATGATTGTTTTCCAAAACTATTTTTCTATGAACACCCATAAGACTTAAGTTTTACAAGGTGTATTTGGATGAAGGAAGCAAATGATTTTGAAGGATCTATAAATCATTGTTTCAATTCATGTACCTTCTACCGATGTGAGTAGGATGATGATGAAACCATATGGGCACTAAGATCAAGGTATGATTTTCTTTTTATTTGGAATAGTTTTATTTTATAATATGGAGGAAAAAATATAATATGTATGTTTTAATGTATTGGGATGGAAATGAAAGGTATAAGGAAACCTTTCAGGTAAAAACATGCAAGGGTTATTTTTGAGATTTATAAAATGGACAACCAGTAAGATTTTTGACAACCCATCACGTCCGGAAAGGGCACAATAATTAATCCCACAACCGAAGGGCGATAAGGGCACATCGCCTACCACTTTCCTATGTGAAGTCCCTGGTTAGTATGACTTATTCATTTTTAAGTTAAATGATTTTATGGATCAAGAATAAGTTTATTTTGGAACTAATGTTTTATCAAATAGATATCCTTAATATAGGAAAATGATTTCGTTATTATGTGATAAAGGTTATATTAGAAGATGTTTTCTCTTTTGGAAACATTATATGCTTAAAGGAAATAGAATACTATGGGATCTCATTTGTGGAGTAATGGTAGAAATATTATTTTGTAAGAATCTATGTTTTTATTGTAGACATATGACAATTTGGTTTATTTATGGAAATGATTAACCTATCATGGAGAATATGTGAATAGGTTAATTATTTTTCAGTATGATACTTTAAGAGTAACTAAGGTTATTTGGGGATAAATGTTAAGATTTATATTGGAAGGAAATGTGATTAAATTATTTTGATATTTGGGTTTCAATATTAGTTTCGATTATTTGAAGAATTTTATAGACATTTGTTTATTGAATGGTCTTTCTTGAACTTTGTGTTCTTTTTGTTGAATTTTGGAGATTAAGAGTCGTATTTGATTTTATAAAGGGTTATCCTTTTGGGGATTATCTAATCTTGTACTAACCAATTTT
Source organism: Viscum album (assembly GCA_963277665.1). NCBI lineage: Eukaryota > Viridiplantae > Streptophyta > Magnoliopsida > Santalales > Viscaceae > Viscum > Viscum album. The sequence goes on from OY728161.1 coordinate 582,555,041, forward strand.
GGTTTTGGTTGATGTCTAAATATAGGTGAAATATATAATTCATATTTTTTATATTATGTGATACTCTATAAGTTTATTCTAGCACTTCAGGTGTGACCATGTTATCTTGAATACTTATCGTCTAGAGAAAAGATGAGTTTGTGGTAGATTTTTATTAAAGTATGACACTCTACAGGCCAAGAAAGTATTTTTCCTTATGATCTTAGTCTAGTTATTAATAAAATTATTCAACTCTATTTAAAGGATCTTGAAGAAAAAATGTTATAAGCTCTCTTTTATCATCATTAATTTACTCAACCACAAATTTTTGGTATTGTGGTAGTTAACTTTCTATGATCATGTTTTCTATCACTCTCTATTAATCGATGAGAGTTAGTTTCTCATCCATATCCATGTTTTCATGGTATCCTATTATCTATTGTCTCGAGTGACCTTTTTCTTTCTCTTGATTTCTTTTAAAGTGATATTTTTATTGACACTTTTTCTGATGTGTGACTTTCAATGAAGTTTCCAAGACAAATTTTAAAATTGCAAGGATTCAATTCCCAAAATGGGGAAAGGATGTAACATACCAGGTAAACAAAGAATATAAAATTTTCATATTTATTAAAATTTTTGAATTATATATTAATTTTAATTTAAATGGGGTGATATGTTTGATGGTATTCCTGATACGCAACAATGATTTTCTTTGACATCTTATGTTTTATACAATGCAGATTCATACTGAAAAATAATAATATAATATTATTTTAAATGGTAGTTAACGTCTAGAATTTTTAATGGCGGGAATGGACAGAACTAACTAAAATATTAATATACATATGTTTTAAATACTTTTACATATACAATAAAACTTTTAGAGGCTTAAAGTAAAAAAGAATCTGATTTTAAGCCTAAATACTCTAATATTCATTAAGAGATCAATTTACAGCCTTTTGATGGCGAAACCCTTTTAAATCTAGTTTTTTTCACATTTATATGTTCCATTTAGCTAAATAAAATTTTTATTTATAATCAGGACATCATAATTTACTTTGGGTAAATTTTGGGTATTTTTTTGATAAAATTTATTTTTTAATGAATAGTGAAAAAATACTGTATTTTATTTCAAAACTACCATTTAATCTAATTTATTTATAAGAATAAATTATCTTTTTAATTGGTTTTAAAGTGTACATATATTATTTTTTTACCATTTAATCCAAATTTTTTCATTGAAATTAATTTCACATCGAAATTGGACATAAATAAGTGTCAATCTTTTGATAGTTATTATTTTATAAAAACACACTTTTTGTTTTGAAAGCGAGAATTAATCATTAATTAATTTATACCACTTATATTTTATGAATTTGGAAAAATGGATTCCATATTTGGAATCAGGATGTCCAAATTGTGTAAATAGGTAACTTTTACTTTAAGACATTATAAATATTTACTTCAGTTTTATGTTTATTTACCATTTTAAAGGGTAAATCTGGTAAATAAGGGTAGAAAAGTATTATTATAATAATATTAAATTACCCTAACATGTGTCCTAATTCTATTGGTTGATAAATTTATGACCATGGTTATCCTTGGGTCGAGTTTGGGACCCCATGGAGCCACATGAGAGTGATAATGAAACTTTTTATTAATTAATTTAAAGTAAAGACAAAAATTAGACAAACATATATCTTTTATTAAATCAATTTTTACATGGGAGTATATAATTTATCTCTTCAACTATAAATATTAATTTTAAATATAAAAGTAATTCTTACATCATGATATTTTTTATAATTTTTAGAAATTAAATAAATAAAATTATTTATTACATAATAATGATGTAGTGTTTACCTCATTAATAATGATTAAAATAAATAAGATTGTAAAGATTAAAACAATATAAAAAACCTGTCCATTTTTTATTGGATGATTTTCTTTCAAACATGAGTCATGTTATATTCTACTTTAATATGTTTTGGACCTTTATAAACTAAAAAACAATATATAGTAAAACAATATTTTTAAACATTCTTAATGAGACCCTCCTTCACTTATAAAAATTCCTCACTTCTAACCCATTATTCACACTTCTCAAGCCCTTTTTCTCATCAAAACTATACTTAATTAATCTCCTTAAATACCACTATTTATACTAGAATAATTTTCTTGGGAATAATGCAATTCAATAAAACCTTTTTGTTCAAACCAAAGGGAGATACTCGATTTAAATGTAATGTATTCTCTTAAGTTCTTTTGTTTTATTTTAATTATCCACCCCCTAAACTCTTTTTATTCATTTATTTTATAAAAACAACAGTATAATAACAAAATTAGGTTTTTTTATGATAATTATTTGAACTACACTTACACACACCTCTATCTAATGGGTAAAGAACATGTTGTTTCTGTAGACGGTGAACTACTACCTCACAAAAAGATGATTGTTCAATATTCTCCTACCAGCTCTTATGGTGGCCATTAAAATAGAACTGTATCTATATGTGATATATATTATATTTATATTGTTTCTATATTTCTGTATTTTTCATTTATAGAATACCTTTATGGTTTCCATAGTGGGTAAATACGATAATTTCATTTGAGGAAGTGCGGACTACCTCCCCCTCAAAGTTTTATGACTCGTTCATGCCATATTTTGAATGTATAAAGGATGAAGATAACTATATTATATATGAAATTATACTGGAATTATAATATACCTATTTATAATTACACTTTCATTCCATTAAATATAATATATAAATGAAAGTAGCGTACATGCATACGTACGGCTTACCGTCTCCATGAACAATGCATTTCATTTCTTATCCCCAAATTATATGTACTATTATAAATAAATATATATATATAATTGATATATATGGTATATATTATATATAAATAATTAATATAATTTTTCATATAATGGAATTTCAACCACATGGATAATTTATAATTATAAAAATTTTATTTTTAACTCATGTTCCGAACATCGACAAAATGTCCGATAAGAACTAAAATAATTAACTAATTGTTATGGAAAGGTAATAATTGATATAAAATAAATAATAAAATTTAAAAATATTCTTAATCAATTAGATATTTATTTTATTTTATTATTTATGAGGTTAAATCACGATCGTGTGAATTCGGATACGGGGTAAGGGGTATCTTATCTCACTTTTAATTTCGTGAGATTTCTATTGTTCGCCACTTATTTATTACATGTGGGGTATTTTGAATGGCCATTTGATATATATTATCATTATTATATATATATTCAGGGTATTCAGTTATTAATTTTCAAGTTATTAACTTTTGGTCAAACGACTCAATTGATTACAATGTGGTATGGGGTTTCTTATCTCACTTTTAATTCCGTGAGATTTCTATTATTCGTTACTTATTTCTTTCATGTGGTGTATTTTTTACTACCATTTGATATATATTATCATGATTAAATTTATATAAATGATATTCTTGGAATCATTTTGTGTTTATTAATTTTTGTTCATATGACACAATTGATTGCAACATGATAAGGGTTTTCATCTTACTTTTTATTCCTATGAGATTCAAGCTATATTTGCCACAATTTACTTTTGTGAGGTGTATTTATTTACCATGATTGTATTCTTTGTTAAATATACTTCAAATTGTGGTTATTTACATCTTCATTGTATGATCCTTCTTTTATGGGGTGTATGTTTTGTAATTTACCAAATCGGTAAGGGATTTCACCATCCTCTTTTTAAAATACTTCTTTTTGTTATATATTTTAATTTAAATCTTCTTATATTGGGATATGTTCTTATATATACTTATTACTGTATATTTTATATCCATGTTATGAGATACCATTTTCTCTATCATCAACTCATTTTCTTAATTTTAATGTGATGTCGTTAGGCTGTCGAATTTCTGTAAGGGAACTTCTTCACCCAATTTCAATTATTTGGGTTAAACTTCTACTTCTTGATTATGTCATGCTATGAATATGTGTGAATAAACTCTGATTGTTTTAAACTTAATATCAACTTATATTGGTTTTATTTATATTTTTCACACATAATTACCTCATTAATTTATCCATAATCTAATGATTCCGTATTTATAAGGGATTTCATCCCAATTTACATTCTATTGAGAATTTATTGTTATTATGCTTCAATTCGCATTTATATGGTTTATATACTATACTTTGGCATATTATATCATGAATACATATATTCTCATTATATTATAAATTTTTTATTAAATTTTATTCCTCAATTACTTGTATTCAAGAATCTCTCATTTGGTTAAGTACTCCTCAACAAAAGTATTGTTTTAAAGATTTATTCTTCTAAATATTTCTCACTAATTTCCATGTTTTAAAAATGGTTTTAAGGATTTATTTTAATGGACATTAATGTTTTAAAATGTTAATTCCATTAAAATCTTCAAAGTGGTTCGGGGAACTTTTATTCAAAATTATCTTTATTAAATGGTTTTGAAAATCGTTGGATAAAGCATTTATTATGTCAAAATCATGAAATGATATATTGTAATTGTAATGTGGAAATTTTATATTTATTTTAAGCTTGTTTTGTGTGTTATGAATATGTTATGGGTATTGGGTGTGGTTTACGTATACAGGTGGTTCCGTGATAAACCTAGGGTGGGTGAGCCCGAGATAGCTCTCAAATGCATTGGGTAACATGATGGAGGTAAATGTCAATGTTTCTCCTAAGATATTTACGGAATATACTGTGATGGGTACTCTAACATAACTCCCTACATTGCTATGATAGCTACAATGTAAGTATGATATGTAAGATTTGGTGTCCTATAACCAAGTGGTTTTACTTTGATTACATGGATATTTAATGTATTATTACATATTGTTCATTCTTCTACATGACTATAATGTAATAATGTCCTAGAGTACTTGTTGCATTGATATGGTCATGGCATTTCTCCTCTATGATGAGAACCTTGATATGTTATAACATTATTCTCAAATATGGTTCTGCAGTTGGATGAAATGCTATGATGGGACACAAAGCATGCAGACCATTAGGTTCTAGTACTCATAAGAAGATGAGACTTCCTCTCATTAAGTTCACACTAGGTAATCTCCAAGATAAGAGATAATTAGAACAGACCCACTAGTAGGAATTATGCATGATTTGGTGTCATCAGATATTTCTATCTATGAGTGTGTGTAATGATCCTTAGACATTAAGATTATCATTAATATGTGTCATGAGTTGCGCACTTTGATTTACCGATGAAAACCATCACACAAATAGTTGGCGTGAAGTAGGGTATGTTGGGTGCATCATAAGTTGCATGTTATTAACAGATAAGTCAAGGGAGGATTTTTCCCTTCAATTTATGGACGTTGATATCTCAACCCTTTGATTGAAATAGAACCATCGCACGAAATTCCATGGCCATGGTATAACGATGAGTTTATTTCAGGTAGTCAAAAAACAACGTATCAAGCATAAAAGTTGATGACACAATCATGAAACCTACTTAATGAGATATTGAAAAAATGGGATTATATTACACTGTGATTGTTCATATGTGGATGTCGTTGTTGCGACATTACGTTCTTTCTCTGGGGTGCCTTGACCTGTTTCCAGACAGCACTCTTGGACTTTAGGTAAGACCTCCAAATTCCAATGAGAATGAATCCTAGAGGGTCACACACTAAGTGTTTTTGGTGGTCTTGGTTAAATTATATTTGAATTTAATTAATGAAATAAATATTATTATCAAAACTATGGAATAATTTTATTCAAGTTAATATGATCTCATAAATTAAATAAAATATATTTATTTATTTTATTTAACATTTAATAAATATTTATTTACTAGTTAGTAAATAAAATTTTTATTTAAGAGAATAAATTATTTATTTCTTTATTCAGGTGTTTAATAAATGGAAGTGGAGTTCAAGAGGACCAATGTTAGTTTGGTAGTAAAATAATAATTTGTAAGACGGTAAATAGTAATTTAACTAGTTGGAAAAAATTAAAATAACGCTGCTTTTATTTTGTGATGTGGATGTTTATTTATATTTCCATTTTGTGCAGGTTAGCACACTATAAATAATGGCGTGGTATTATTATTAAATGCATGGGTTTTCTCTAAGTTCATGAATGTATTTAATTTTTTCTATGTAATTAAATATTTTAATTGAAATTCCATGTATATAAATAGGAATGTACCCATATTGTTCCATACACCACACCACATTCCTGGTGAATTGAGAATTGTTGAGCCAAACAATTTATCTCTCAAATCCTCTTCTCTCCCCTCTCAATAATGAGAGACGTTCTTTAAGGTTGAAGAACAAATGATCAAGAACGGCCGACACAGGACACTCGCTTTATCATGCTAGCACCCGAAGAATGAGCAGTGTCGATCGGAGGTCATCAGAGCATGTGTGGATCACAGCTAGATAAATTCTAGTTTGGATCCTTACAATCGCAATGAGATAATCTAGAAGGGACAACCCGAATGATCAACATCATCAACGATAAAAAATTCCAACAACTAGGTATTATTTTTCATTATGAAATTAATTAAATTAATTATAAACATGATGTACAATATCTTCAATAAAGGTTTCGGGCCTCTATTTTTTTTCTTTATCAACATATTTGATTATATTCCATGGATATCGGCGTTCATCATCATATTGATCCTGGAATAATCATTGATCATGGTAAAAATCAAAATTGGGTGTCGTCCCAACCACGCTTCCACTGCGCCCAGAACCTTCAAGTTGTATTAGAGGGGTTACATCATAGTTTATAATTATTTAAATATTTCATTGATGAATTACGAATTTAAAAAAAAATTGTTTAAATTCAAGTTAATAATTCCGCAAATATGAATCTTGAGATCTATTCATCCTCTTTCATTTCTTTCTCACCGTATAGAAAAAATATTTTCTTTTATTTTTGATTAAAATAATATATAGGATCTCATCTGGAGATGCCAAATGTGTGTATTCGGAAGTATACACCATGTAGTCTAGATTCAATGCATCGGACCGGTCTACCAAACCAAGTCGTGTGTTGGAGTCTCTCAAATCTTAAATGGCTCTATGTGTTGACTAGGAATAGGTGGCACATGGTTTCCGGATTACACGTCGTGTGGCCCAATGGACATGGAGTGTAGTACCTTAAGGTTAGGGTTGGACCGTGTACCCCATACGCAGCTTTCCCGGCTAGAGACCGTGTAATAAGGAACTATATGGCGTCTTTCCCACTGTAAACACCGTGTACTTTGAAAATTTCTCAAATAAACTCACACGCCGTTTCCTCGGGTGTGTACTTTGGATAGACGGTGAAAAATAGTACACTCTATGTAGTTAGAAATACACGTTGTGTACTAATCCAAATTATGTAGATTTAATAAAAATTTTATTTTATTGTACAAACCCTTGAGACGTGTACCATCGTGTGAGTGTAAAGCTTAGGCACTACACGTGATAGGTGTTTCATATATATGTGTTTAATTTAACATCTGTGTAATGTTCATTTCTACTCATTGTCTAGTTATGAATAAGAATTCACAGGTTTGCCTCCAAGGTACATGTTATGTAAAAAGATAATTTTAAATGATTTTATTTGTTTAAAATTATTATGGATGAGAATCTCAATGAAATTCAAAAAAAAGATTTAATATAAAAGTATTGATTAATTAAAGATGATAATTAATTGATTCGGGCGTGATTTATCTTAAACAAAAAAGATTAAATAATTGAATGATATTTTATTTGTGTGTAAACATCGTTGAATGTATGGATGATCATGATCTAGACCAAGACCTATGTATGTGGATGGTTTCTTTTAATTAATTTATTTAAATTAAATTTGTTGGCCTGTGATCCTTCTACTAATTAATATGTAGAGCCTACATGCCCATGGTTTCTTTTATGTAAAACCCATTTTTACCCCTCACCTACATGTGAGTTAAAAATGAAATATGTAATTGATGGAACTCCCATGCTATTGGAGGCAGTTCAAGCTGGAGTTGAGACGAAACCAATCCCAGGAGATACAAAGGTGGATAGGTGGAAGCTGTAAAAATGAACCCAAAAGGTTCATGTTGTTTCTCCCCAAGGTCAGGTTAGTTAATCAACAGTAAGATAAACTAACCATTATAAAATCTTGTGATCATGGAATTTAGATTATTTTATTTCTGTCATTTGCATGATTTATCATTATGGATGTGTTGTCACGATCACATAATTAATGAATTAAACAAGCATGCAAGCTGGAACTAAAATAAAACAAACTTTTGCATAAATATTATCACGAAATGGTTAATCACTTAATTAATTTCCACTTAATATTAAAAATATTGTGATAATTATAATATGTAATTCACACATAAGAGATAAAAATCACTCAAATAAAATATTAATTCAGAACAAGCCTTCTGTTACTTGATTAAAGGGAAAAACTCAGTAAAACTGCATGTTTGACCAACTCTTATTAGTACACTTACATGTATACAGGAATCCCTTATAGAAGGTTTCGGGTTGACTTAACCATATTACATCTAGAGGAGTATCCCTTGATAAACTTGGTGTAATATTAGAGGTAAGAGTTGAGGAAATCCAAAGTCATGATTTCCGGATTGGGGAGTCCACTCAATATATCTAGGAGCTACAAGACCGCAGTTGGCAAAGACTTGCCTACCTAAATACCTTCTAATAGCTTGACCAACCCTTGTGGGGGTTATGTGAAGGGGAATATGGATCCTTGCCCCTAAATGTCATGGAAACTGGACATTTTGAGTTCAATGGTGAGGGCCATTTGGACTTGATAAAATAGTGTGAGACTTAATAAAATTTATTATTTCTCATAAATTGTAATCAAGAATGTACTAATGATATGCTCTTTTAATTGTAGAATAAAAATGGCAAGCTCATAAACCACACTATCCCTACGATCAATTTTAGATAAAGACAATATCCTCTCCAACAGTAACTTCTAAGAATGGTTTAGATTCCTTCGGGTTATCCTACGCCATGAACGGAAGTCTTACATGCTGGAGTCAGAATTACCTAATCCACCTGCCAATGAGGTGAGTGATGAGGATTTTCTGGTCTTTGGGGAACATATGAATGACACGGTCGACGTTCAATGTATGATGTTATCATCAATATCTAGTGAGATAATGATGTCTCGTGAAAACATGGATGATTATAGCATGCTCGAGCACCTCCATGGTCTTTACAAGGAGAGAGAAATACAAAAAAGGTTTGAGATATCTAAGGAACTCTTTCATAGTAAGCTTGGACAAGGTGCCCTAGCTGGGCCTCATGTAGTCAAGCTCATTGGCTACATTGAGCGCCTGGAGGTTCTAGGGTTTAAACTCCCCGAAGAACTGGGCACCGATCTCATTCTCAAATCACTCCCTCCGAGCTTCTCTAACATTGTTGTCATTTTCAATATGAACAACTTTGAGAAGTCTCTATCTGATCTTATTATCCTCATTCTAAATGTGGAAAAAGATATGAGGCACGAAAATCATTCTGTCCTTATGGTGAATAATAGGAAAGTGATGGCAGAGAGATTAAAGCCCAAATCTTCTTCACAGCCTTCTAAGAAAAGGAAGATCAAAGGGGAGGAAAGGGTACAGGAGGCTATTTGTTTCTCATCTGGAAAGAAGGGCCACTGGATGAAGAACTGCACCCATCCTAAGAAGCAAGGGAAAGCTTCAGGTGCATTGTTTATTGAATTAAATCTATCTATTTCTACACATTGGCTATTAGATACAGCCTGTGGTGCTCACATATGTATCCAGATACAGGAACCAAGTAGATTTCAGAAGATTGATTGAGGGGAGGTAGATCTACGACCAGCTAACAGAGCTAAACATGTTGCTATAGTTATCGGGGACTACCACCTCGCGTTACCAACTGGGATGATCTTGGTGTTAAAGGGTTGTTTTTATGTGCCTTCTATAACAAAAACATAATTTTTTTATCCAGACTAGATATAGATGGATTTGTTTTCAATTGGGGAATAGAATTTTGCTTCTTTTATAAAGATAACATTTGTTTTGGTAGGTCACATTTATACAATGGTCTTTATGTGATGGATAACACAAACCAAGTAATGGAAATCGATGACAAAAATATTTTATATGACTCATACAACACCCAACTTTGTCAACATCCTCTTGGTCATGTAATTGAGAAATCATTGACAAAGTTACATCAAGATGGATATTTAGATTCTTTTGAACTAAAAACACTTAGTGTATGTCATGAATGTTTACAAGGAAAAATGACCAAAGCCCCATTTGGTGGGAAAGGTGAAAGGTCTAAAGAGCTTCTTGAATTGGGTTAAACAGATGTGTGTGGACCATTTCCAATTGAAGCAAAGGTTGGGTACTCATACTTCATAACTTTTATTGATGATATTAGTATATATGGATATATCTACTTAATGAGGTATAAGTTTGATTCCTTTGATAAGTTCAAGGAATTCAAGAATGATGTTTAAAACCATAATGGTAAGAGGATTAAGAAACTCCTCAGAGTCTGAGGTGGGGAATATATTAATCAGGACATCATTGATTACTTACGAGAGTTTGGGATCCTTTCATAACTCACTCCTCCTTACACGCCTCAATGGAATGGTGTAAGTTAAAGGAGGAACCGAACCTTGTTAGACATGGTGAGATCAATGATGAGTCGTGCAAGTCTACCATTATCCTATTGGGGATATGCGTTACAAACAGCAACACTCATATTAAACCAAGTACCAAAAAAATTGATAAATAGAATTCTATATGAGTTTTGGAGTGGAATAAAAGCCATGCTATTAAATTCACATGTGTGGGGTAGCAATGTATTTGTTAAGGCCTCTTCGAGTAATAAACTCACACCCCGAGGCACAAAGTGTACTTTTATAGGATACCCTAAAGTAACAAGGGGATATTAACTATACCACCCCTTAGACAAAAAGGTTATAGTGGCAATACATTCCATATTACTTGAGTGGGAACACATCTCCAAAATATATAGTTGGAGCAAGATAGACTTCGATTAAGTTGAGGCTTAAGGTGCACAAGATTTGGTACAAGAACAGATCCCAAAAAGCCTCATGGAAGAAGAATTTGTTCCAAAGACACAAGTACAGCATAGGATTACAAGAGAGGTTAATGAACTAGAATGGTGTGGTTTTATAGTTACCAAGGATGGTGAATTCTTATTAGTTGATAATAATGATACTCTAACCTTCAAGGAAGCATTAAGTGGCACAGACATTTCCAAGTGGCAAGAAGCCCTGAATTATGAAATGGATTCCATGTACAAAAACCAAGTCTGGATTTTGGTAGATCCTCTAGTTGATGTAAATCCTATTGCTTGAAAATGGGTATTCAAGAATAAACTGGACATGGGAGGACAAGTCAGTACCTATATGGAATGACTGGTTGCAAGAGGTTTTAGACAGCATTAAGGAATTAACTACGCTGAAACATTATCACCAGTTGCAATTCTGAAATCCATCAGAATTCTACTTGCTATTATGGCTTACAATGACTAAGAGATTTGGAAAAATAATGTCAAAATAGAATTCCGTAATGGTAACCTTCATGAAGATATCTACATGACACAACCTGAAGGGTTTGTGACTCCAAAGGATGCCAATGAGATATACAAGTTGTAAAAATCCATTTATAGATTACAGTAAGCATCCAGGTCATAGAACATTTGTAGAGACCCGAAGCTTATCGTACATGGACGTTACATTACTTTTGCGGAATACTTAGTACATAACAAAAACACACACACAAGGATCGTAATAGTTTAGTGTCTTTGGAAACTCGAAACGTAATCTTCTAATCGTGGTGAAAGTTCTTCAACATCTCCCATAAAGGTCATCCCTTTTTTCTACCTAAAACCTTTCTTTATATCCTGGGGAAAAGAAAACATAAAAGGGTGAGCTCAAATGCTCAGTAAGGGTAAACAAAAGAAATATCAATCACATCATATACATAAGAACATAGCTTTTGGAAATCTTAACCTGCAAAAGAGCTCATAATATCATAACATGGGATAAATCATAGAAGTGAAAATGAGATCCCCATAATCATAACATAAAACTTGAAACTTGTGGCATGCACACATAATCATGGAAAATCATTTCTTGTTAGTCATGACTCATTGCCAAGACTATCTTAGTGGACAAAGTCCCTTTCTGAACCGAGTTCACTCCTCGTTTCAGTCCTGTTTCACTGAACCGAAATAACCTTCCGTTCCAGCCATGTCTATCTCATGAGATATAAAATCATTACCCAATGCATTGGAGGGAGATATAGGTCCCACCCATCTTATAATGAATCCTTTCTTATGTGTGCCACATAATCATAAAACATACATCATCGCATAACACATGTAACAAAAATGGGATTCTTGAAACATCATGACATCATAAATCAATTCATATAAGATAAAGGAATTCATAAACATAATTCCATCACAACATATTCAAAACAATGTAATAATAGGGATAAAAACAGAACTCTTTATTATCTTAGATGGAAAATAATTTTGATAAAACACTTGAATTGAATTCTTGAGGAAAATATCCTTTCTTCTTCAAAATCAATTTCTTTTCACAAAACATCATGCAATTTTAAAAGAAAGAGATTTTATTGAAAATAGTCATGAAATATTTTAGAGGAAGATTCATGAAAATGAGGCTTTATAAAACAGTAGAAATCCGTTCGTGCCGTATAAGTTAAAAAAAACATTCTTCGTACTTTTGTCAGAAAAGTCAAAAAGTACCTCGTACGGAAAAACGACAAAAGATTCCTTTCATATTCTTTACTAAAAACTCACCTAAGGGTAAAATTGGATTTAAACTATTTCAAGTGGATGGAAACAATATTACATATTGAGGGAACATGGATGTGGATGATAAAATACACCCCAGTAAATACTTACGAATAAACAATCTCGGATAAAAATGAGATTGTGATATTTCCCTTACCTTAGGTCCGACTTGCTTTGTAAGTGTCCGAACCTCCTGTATAATGATTTAAATCATGTTATTGACTTATTACAGAATCATATTCATTGTTATGATATCATATATGGTTCACTTATGACATTATATTACCCGTTCTTTTGTAAATTCCATGTTAAAGAAGCATTTTGGGTAAAATCGTTTCATTTATCGTAGGTGTTTTGACTTGTTGTTCTTGACATCATTATTACTTATATCATGATTTACTTACTTCCAGAATATAAAATATGATTTATATATCATATATATTCAGTATATATATATATATATATAATAGGTAGATAAATAAAATGAAAAACACCGTTCATGGAGACGGTAGTCCGTACGTACGCATGAACACTATTTTCCTTTCCTTATTGTCTTGAAATGGAAGTAAGTAGATGACATACATATGTATATATATACATAAATCCAGTAGCTTTATAATGTCATATATTTCATTATTATTTCTTATATATACATTATAATCATTCTTAAATGGTTAACTTGGAGAATGAATCTCATCGCGTCGTGGAGACGGTATTCCGTACGTACGCACGAGCGATGATATCATTTCTATAAATATTGAATTGGAGTGGATTATACAATATATCAGAATCAATATGATGTTGTAATAACTATGTATAGTTATTCTTTACACCATTATACCCATCCATGTAAGGTGGTGGTGGAAAATAGATTACACCACGGCGTGGAGACGGTATTCCGTACGTACGCACGCGTGGTGATTTCTTTTTCCGTAGGATGGATAGATGGTGAAATAAGGATGTTTCATACTTATAATAACATGTCAGTATATGAGTGATACTGATGTTATTACTTCATAATGAAACAACCTAATAAGAAGAAGTGGAAGAAGAAATAAAGATGAAAGAATTGGTAACGGTAATTACCTCTTCTTTGAAGCGCCTCTTTGAGACCTCCTCTTAGGGTACTAAAATTGGTCTTTGAGGAAGACCAGAACCTCTAGGATGTTTCTAGGGAAGTGGAGAAGAGATTTTGGCAGGGGTTGGCCGAGCTTGAGAGCTCAAATTGGTGTGAGGAGGAGGGGGAGGAGGTGTCCTTTTATAGGGGAGGAGAGGGGCACCTTAGGAATTCTTAAAAATATTAATTTATAATAAATCTAACCCCACTTAAAAACCTCCAAAATGACTCATATTCGAAGCTTAGATGAGATAGGGTTGTAATCGCATCAACCAATCAAATTTAGACATGTTTGGATCTTATTTTAAACCTTATCAATTAGATTTAACTCTAAGTTAAATAATTTAACTTTTACCGTGTCTTTTTGTTTTCTTTCACTATATGGTTAATACACTTACTATAACATGCCAAACGAACCCCAAATTGTATATTATTAATACATATATCCTTATCTAAGTCATTTGGCCGAACCTTAGATTTTTAGTAATACAATAACAATTAATAATATAATATTTGATTTAAAAACTATTTTGTGTCAATTTTGACACTATTTGATATATGATTTTTGTGAAAGTCATAACAGAATTATATGTTCGAACCAAGTTGATTAAATCAACAATAATATATCATAGTAACCTAGAAAATTAGTGTAATTCATAAAAATTCTCAAATTACATTTATTTTGGTGTTTATAACATCAATTATGTCAATATTTCATAAATAAGATAATTACTGCATCATCTTTGTGTCATAAATTAATTAAATTATTTGATGTCTAAAAATTACAAATAAAATACCATTATGTAGGAAATCTTTTTATCTTTCTAATGAATATTTATAGTCGAATTTATCTTATGTATAACCCCATATTAAAAATGATTTACTTATTGAACTTTGATTTTAACTATTTTAACCCTTCTTTAAATAAATTAATAATAAATGTCCTAATCTAATCCAAGTGGGCCTAAATGGTCATATTTTATTCCTAAGTTTGTTTTTGGTCGAATTACACTTGTCCAATAGAATTAGGACATGTGTTAGGGTAATATTAATATCATATTTACCCTTAGTTACCCTATTTACTATTAACCGCGGTAAAAAAAGTAAAAAGTTACTATTCACCAAAAAATTATTTTCATCTCATTGAACCACATTTTATTCCTTGATATTAACCGTGTCTCTCGGATTTTCGAAATTCCATTCACAGAAGCGGTAAAATTAAGTTTTATGCAAAATTCAGTTTTTAACCTACCACTTAGTAGTTTCACTATTCATCAAAAATTGATGTTTTTCAGAACAATGCCAAAATTTTATCCCAAGCTATATTTCATATTCCGAATTAAAAAATGAAGTCTATTTTACCAAATTCATAACATAAAAGTTGCATTAATTAATTTTATAATTAAATTCTGCTGTTAAAACAAATAGCGTGTTTTTAAGAAACAATATTTATCAAAAGATTGACACTTGTTTATGTCTAGTTTAAATGTGAAATTACATCCAATGACCAACATTGTATTAAATTGTAAAAATATATTCTAAATATACTTTAAAACCACTCAAATTAATGATTTATCACTATTAATTATTTCGATTAAAAAAGTTGTTTTTAATTATAAGTTAGTAATTTTCACTATTTATCAGAATATGAAAGTTATCCGAAAAGTACCAAAATTTCACCTTAGGCTAAATTCGATACTCCGAATCCAAAAATGAAGTCCATTTTGAGAGTTAAAATTTCTAAAATTTAAAAAGTGGTTATTACTATTCATAACGGCTAGTTTTAATAATATTTTAATAGCATATCATTGTTTCGTGAAACTCAGGATTACGTACCACACACGCTATCGAGGAAGGTTGCGATTGCGTGTAATGCAAGGCAAGTCAAGGATGCGTGTTGTGAAAGCTCCTTTTGGTGTAGCGTATAACACAAGACATTAGTAAAATAAGAAAGAATATTTTTCATAAAATCTCGGGCTGTTACATTCTACCCCCCTTAAAATGAATTTCGCCCTCGAAATTCGTCGGGGTTATAAATGGTTTACTATTCGAAAGTTTCTTTAATAGAAACCCACATCGTAAAAGGGAATACCAAAACTTGGATTTAAAAACTAAAGTATGAAATGTAACGATTACCCAAATAAACTAATCACTGGGTTTCCACATAGGTGAAAATATGGATATGGAAGAGAAATCTAACCATCATGTTCTGATGGAGAGTGGTAGAGAACATGGCTATGGAAAAGCCAGTAATCACAAATCCATAGATTTGTGATGATATAAGGTACCATCTGATTCATCAGGTATAAGATCACTAGGACAACATTTTTGGTTTTCAAGATCATTTCCCTAAAGTTGAAAATTTGCTTAGAATAAATACTTACTTTATTTTGGTACAATATCACTTTTGTTCGTGCCTTGAACAATTTCTACTTCATCTCTTAAATAAATGAAGTTGAATTTGTTATTCGTGAAGTGTTAGCAGATCATGTGATAGAATGACGGGTCATTCCATCTGTCTCAAACAAATTGTAAGCAAAAGTTATTAAATATACATAAGTCATTCTATAGTGAGATTAATCATATATAGTTCCTAAAATGGACTTATACTTCATATATCATACTGCTTAATATAATAAAACTAGTTTCTACTAAACAGGGACTTCCTGTAGGTCAGTGGTAGGTGATAAAGGCCAGTCGCACTTCGGTTGTGGGTTCGATTCCTACAGCCTTGTCCGAAGCGATGGGTTGTCGCCCGTCCTGGAGGTTGTCCTTTTTATAAAACTATATTACTATAACATCCCATCAATAATATCGAAAAAACTTCTATCCTTAAACAATACTAACTTATGTCCAACATAATCCATTCCAATCTTTAGGCTTATCCATAATACTGCAGTCCATTCTCATAACATAGTGGAAACGATTACCAGAGATTTAATACTGTCGTTGATCCCCACATATCATAAGATATGTCTTGTTGGTCACATTCCAAACATTCAAAGTCCTTAATCGTGTATTCTCTTGAATAACTTAGTGAAGACATGAGTGTAGTTAAAAGTTAACACTTTCCACATACCAAAATCCTCAAAATTCTATATACTCAAACCATGATATCACTTAGTCCTTATATCAATCATGAGCTCATGAATACTGTCAAACATTTCATTTTCCCCTTATCCCTTCATTATGCGCATATCATCTTCATTCCAAAAATATCTGAATAAGCTTTCATGGATACTGGTAACATTAATTCGACAACAATGTTACAATCCTTACATGTCTCTTTATTCCATAGTACCATGAGATTACTTATACAACATTACACATGATAAACATGTAATCATTCCACTACATTCTTAAACCATTGACCGAGCTTCAACAATTCTTTCATCTCACATACCATTGGTAGTCTCTTCATCATCATCCACATAAATACTTCCCATATGACCATACTGATTCTCTTCATGAGTCTTTCCCTTAGGGCATTTGTTTGCATAATGCCCATACATTCCACATTTAAAACACTTAACCATTTTTGATGTCGTAGCAATACCATTATCCTCATCCCTGGTATTAACTGAACCTTTTCCTTTGCACTTACTGGCTTTGTGTCCTTCTTTTCCACACCCAAAGCATCTTCCAATTCCTTTGAAACATTCTCCTTGATGCCTCTTCCCACATGATTTACATAGGGGAAATTGAACTATCTTTCCTCTATGATCATCATGAAACTCCATCTTTCTCTTATTAGCCGAGTCAGGAAACTTACCAAATTTTACTTTATTGATCATATTATGAGATTGCTGATTCGGCATAATAATGATGTTTGGACTTCCAAATCCCATTTCATTTGGTTGCTCATAAAGAATATCATTCCATTGTCCATCATTTCCTCCATTATCGTGAATCACCTTGTTTCCAGCCATTTTCTAAAACCCAAAAAGAATAGCGTGAGAGGCAAAAATCATGCTAGGGAAAACAACATAATAAAGGGGGAGTACCTTGAACATCTAACATCTTAGGTTTAATTCTATGATCGTTAGCGTAGTTCTAGTAGTATAACCTATACGTATACTTAACCTTAGGGACATCCCTAGACATACCTTAGAAATATCTCTAGGGATCTCACTAACGTTTTCGCATCCTAGTTTCCAAAGGTTGACTAAACCTTTCCTCTGATACCAACTGTAGAGACCCATAGCCTGACGTACATGGACATTACATTACTTTTGTGGAATACTTAGTACATAACAAAAACACACACACAAGGATCGTAATAGTTTAGTGTCTTTGGAAACTCGAAACGTAATCTTCTAATCGTGGTGAAAGTTCTTCAACATCTCCCATAAAGGTCATCCCTTTTTTCTACCTAAAACCTTTCTTTATATCCTGGGGAAAAGAAAACATAAAAGGGTGAGCTCAAATGCTCAGTAAGGGTAAACAAAAGAAATATCAATCACATCATATACATAAGAACATAGCTTTTGGAAATCTTAACCTGCAAAAGAGCTCATAATATCATAACATGGGATAAATCATAGAAGTGAAAATGAGATCCCCATAATCATAACATAAAACTTGAAACTTGTGGCATGCACACATAATCATGGAAAATCATTTCTTGTTAGTCATGACTCATTGCCAATACTATCTTAGTGGACAAAGTCCCTTTCTGAACCGAGTTCACTCCTCGTTTCAGTCCTGTTTCACTGAACCGAAATAACCTTCCGTTCCAGCCATGTCTATCTCATGAGATATAAAATCATTACCCAATGCATTGGAGGGAGATATAGGTCTCACCCATCTTATAATGAATCCTTTCTTATGTGTGCCACATAATCATAAAACATACATCATCGCATAACACATGTAACAAAAATGGGATTCTTGAAACATCATGACATCATAAATCAATTCATATAAGATAAAGGAATTCATAAACATAATTCCATCACAACATAGTCAAATCAATGTAATAATAGGGATAAAAACAGAACTCTTTATTATCTTAGATGGAAAATAATTTTGATAAAACACTTGAATTGAATTCTTGAGGAAAATATCCTTTCTTCTTCAAAATCAATTTCTTTTCAGAAAACATCATGCAATTTTAAAAGAAAGAGATTTCATTGAAAATAGTCATGAAATCTTTTAGAGGAAGATTCATGAAAATAAGGCTTTATAAAACAGTAGAAATCCATTCGTGCCGTATAAGTTAAAAAAAACATTCTTCGTACTTTTGTCGGAAAAGTCAAAAAGTACCTCGTACGGAAAAACGACAAAAGATTCCTTTCATATTCTTTACTAAAAACTCACCTAAGGGTAAAATTGGATTTAAACTATTTCAAGTGGATGGAAACAATATTACATATTGAGGGAACATGGATGTGGATGATAAAATACACCCCAGTAAATACTTACGAATAAACAATCTCGGATAAAAATGAGATTGTGATATTTCCCTTACCTTAGGTCCGACTTGCTTTGTAAGTGTCCGAACCTCCTGTATAATGATTTAAATCATGTTATTGACTTATTACAGAATCATATTCATTGTTATGATATCATATATGGTTCACTTATGACATTATATTACCCGTTCTTTTGTAAATTCCATGTTAAAGAAGCGTTTTGGGTAAAATCGTTTCATTTATCGTAGGTGTTTTGACTTGTTGTTCTTGACATCATTATTACTTATATCATGATTTACTTACTTCCAGAATATAAAATATGATTTATATATCATATATATTCAGTATATATATATATATATATATATATAATAGGTAGATAAATAAAATGAAAAACACCGTTCATGGAGACGGTAGTCCGTACGTACGCATGAACACTGTTTTCCTTTCCTTATTGTCTTGAAATGGAAGTAAGTAGATGACATACATATGTATATATATACATAAATCCAGTAGCTTTATAATGTCATATATTTCATTATTATTTCTTATATATACATTATAATCATTCTTAAATGGTTAACATGGAGAATGAATCTCATCGCGTCGTGGAGACGGTATTCCGTACGTACGCACGAGCGATGATATCATTTCTATAAATATTGAATTGGAGTGGATTATACAATATATCATAATCAATATGATGTTGTAATAACTATGTATAGTTATTCTTTACACCATTATACCCATCCATGTAAGGTGGTGGTGGAAAATAGATTACACCACGGCGTGGAGACGGTATTCCGTACGTACGCACGCGTGGTGATTTCTTTTTCCGTAGGATGGATAGATGGTGAAATAAGGATGTTTCATACTTATAATAACATGTCAGTATATGAGTGATACTGATTTTATTACTTCATAATGAAACAACCTAATAAGAAGAAGTGGATGAAGAAATAAAGATGAAAGAATTGGTAACGGTAATTACCTCTTCTTTGAAGCGCCTCTTTGAGACCTCCTCTTAGGGTACTAAAATTGGTCTTTGAGGAAGACCAGAACCTCTAGGATGTTGATAGGGAAGTGGAGAAGAGATTTTGGCAGGGGTTGGCCGAGCTTGAGAGCTCAAATTGGTGTGAGGAGGAGGGGGAGGAGGTGTCCTTTTATAGGGGAGGAGAGGGGCACCTTAGGAATTCTTAAAAATATTAATTTATAATAAATCTAACCCCACTTAAAAACCTCCAAAAATGACTCATATTCGATGCTTAGATGATATAGGGTTGTAATCGCATCAACCAATCAAATTTAGACATGTTTGGATCTTATTTTAAACCTTATCAATTAGATTTAACTCTAAGTTAAATAATTTAACTTTTACCGTGTCTTTTTGTTTTCTTTCACTATATGGTTAATACACATACTATAACATGCCAAACGAACCCCAAATTGTATATTATTAATACATATATCCTTATCTAAGTCATTTGGCCGAACCTTAGATTTTTAGGAATAAAATAACAATTAATAATATAATATTTGATTTAAAAACTCTTTTGTGTCAATTTTGACACTATTTGAGATATGATTTTTTTGAAAGTCATAACAGAATTATATGTTCGAACCAAGTTGATTAAATCAACAATAATATATCATAGTAACCTAGAAAATTAGTGGAATTCATAAAAATTCTCAAATTACATTTATTTTGGTGTTTATAACATCAATTATGTCAATATTTCATAAATAAGATAATTACTGCATCATCTTTGTGTCATAAATTAATTAAATTATTTGATGTCTAAAAATTACAAATAAAATACCATTATGTATGAAATCTTTTTAGATTTCTAATGAATATTTATAGTCGAATTTATCTTATGTATAACCCCATATTAAAAATGATTTTCTTATTAAACTTTGATTTTAACTATTTTAACCCTTCTTTAAATAAATTAATAATAAATGTCCTAATCTAATCCAAGTGGGCCTAAATGGTCATATTTTATTCCTAAGTTTGTTTTTGGTCGAATTACACTTGTCCAATAGAATTAGGACATGTGTTAGGGTAATAGTAATATCATATTTACCCTTAGTTACCCTATTTACTATTAACCGCGGTAAAAAAAGTAAAAAGTTACTATTCACCAAAAAATTATTTTCATCTCATTGAACCACATTTTAGTCCTTGATATTAACCGTGTCTCTCGGATTTTCGAAATTCTATTCACAGAAGCGGTAAAATTAAGTTTTATGCAAAATTCAGTTTTTAACCTACCACTTAGTAGTTTCACTGTTCATCAAAAATTGATGTTTTTCAGAACAATGCCAAAATTTTATCCCAAGCTATATTTCATATTCCGAATTCAAAAATGAAGTCTATTTTACCAAATTCATAACATAAAAGTTGCATTAATTAATTTTATAATTAAATGCCGCTGTTAAAACAAATAGCGTGTTTTTAAGAAACAATATTTATCAAAAGATTGACACTTGTTTATGTCTAGTTTAAATGTGAAATTACATCCAATGACCAACATTGTATTAAATTGTAAAAATATATTCTAAAGATACTTTAAAACCACTCAAATTAATGATTTATCACTATTAATTATTTCGATTAAAAAAGTTGTTTTTAATTATAATTTAGTAATTTTCACTATTTATCAGAATATGAAAGTTATCCGAAAAGTACCAAAATTTCACCTTAGGCTAAATTCGATACTCCGAATCCAAAAATGAAGTCCATTTTGAGAGTTAAAATTTCTAAAATTTAAAAAGTGGTTATTACTATTCATAACGGTTAGTTTTAATAATATTTTAATAGCATATCATTGTTTCGTGAAACTCAGGATTACGTACCACACACGCTATCGAGGAAGGTTGCGATTGCGTGTAATGCAAGGCAAGTCAAGGATGCGTGTTGTGAAAGCTCCTTTTGGTGTAGCGTATAACACAAGACATTAGTAAAATAAGAAAGAATATTTTTCATAAAATCTCGGGCTGTTACAACATTAGTTTTGATGAAGACCTAAATGAATTTGGTTTTATAAAAAATGAGTGTGATCCTTGTGTCTACAAATGGTTTAGAGGGAGTGAAGACTTTTTCCTAATAGTATATGTTGATGACATAGTACTCATTGTAAATGAGATACTAGTCTTGTAGTCTGTTAAGTCGTGGTTGAGTCAATGCATCTCCATGAAAGACTTGGGCGATGCAGCATATATTCTTGGGATCAAGATACATCATGATAGAACAAAGAGATTGTTGGGTCTAATTCAAAGTACATACATTGATAAGATACTGAAGAGATTTAGTATGGAACAATCCAAGAGGGGATTGTTGCTAGCGTCACATGGCATTCATCTTTCCAATAAAATGTTTCCTCAAACACATGAGGAAATAAAGATAATGTAAAGGACTCCATACGCATCAGCGATTGGGCCAGTCATGTATGACATGCTATGTACTAGGCTGGATGTCGCCTACACATTAACTATGTTAGGAAGATATCAAGTTGACCCAGGTGACTTCCATTGGATGGAAGACAAGACTATCCTAAAGTATCTGAGGCATACTAAGGATATGTTCCTAGTTTATATAGGTGATGAGAAACTAGTCATCAGAGGATATGCAGATTCTAGTTTCTAGACTGATCAAAATGACATGAAGTCACAAACGGGATACATTTACACTTTTAATGGAGGTGTAGTGAGCTGTAAGAGCTCAAAGAAGAGTGTGGTCACATATTCTATAGAAGATTACAAGTATATCACAACTTCTAAGGTATCTAAAGAAGCAGTTTGGGTGTGAAGCTTCATCCCGGAGCTAGATGTGATACCTAGATGTAAATATCCCATCACACTGTATTGTGTTAATACTGCAATGGTCTCTTGTAAAAGAGTCAAGGTTACATTAGCGAAAGAATAACATAATTCGGAAGTATCATCTCTTGAGGGATTTTTCTCAGAGAGCTGAAGTTGCAGTGAGCAGTATTTCCACAGAAGGCAATGTGGAAGACCCCTTCACTAAATCCCTGACTCAAAAGAAACATTATTACCATGTGAGGTCTAGAGGACTGAAAGTCATTGGCTGTTGGCTCTAGTCCAAGTGGGAGTTTGTAAGAGTTTGTGTCCTAGAACAAAGTGGTTTTACTTTGATTACATGGATATTTAAGGTATTATTGCATATTTTTCATTGTTCTGCATGACTATAACGTAATAATGTCCTAGAGTATTTGTTGCATTGATAAGATCATAGAATTTCTCCACTATGATGAGAACCTTGAAATGTTATAAAAATATTCTTAAACATAGTTCTACGGTTGGATGACAGACTATGATGGGACACATAGCATGCAGACCGTCAGGTGCGAGTACTCGTAAGAATATGATACTTCCTCTCATGAAGTTCGCACTTGGTAATATCCAAGATAGGAGACTATGAAAATAGTCCCTCTAGTAGGAATTCTACATGTTTTGGTGTCCTCAGATATTTCTATCTACGAGCATGTGTAATGATCCTTAGATTTTAAGATTATCATTAATATGTGTCATGACTTAGACACTTTGATTTGTTGATTAAGACTGTCACGTATACATTTGGCGAGAAGGAGGGTATGTTGGGTGCATCATGAATGGTGTTTTATTAATGGATAAGTCGAGGAAGGATTTGTCCCTTCCATTTATGGAAGTTGATATCTCGTCCCAATGATTGAAATAGAACCGTCGCACGAAATACCATGACCATGGTATAATGATGAGTTTATTTCAGGTAGTCAAAGAATGGCGTATCAAGCATAAAAGTTGATGACACAATCATGAGACCTGCTTAATGAGATATTGTGACAATGGGATTATATTACAGAGTGAGTGTTCATATGTGGATTCCATTGTTGCAACTTCACATTCTTTCTCGTGGGGTGCATTGACCCGTTTCTAGACATTACTCATGGACTTTAGGTAAGCCCCCTAATGCCAATGAGAAAGAGTCCTAGAGGGTCACACACTAAGTGTTTTTGGTGATCTTGTTTAAATTCTATTTGAATTTAATTAATGAAATAAATATTAGTCTCAAGACTTTGGAATAATATTATTCAAGTTATGATGATCGCATAAATTAAATAAAATTTATTTATTTATTTTATTGAACATTTAATAAATATATTTTTACTAGTTTGTAAATAAAATATTTATTTTGTAGAATAAATTATTTATTTATTTATTCAGGTGTTCAATATATGGAAGTGGAGTTTGAGGGAACCAAGGTCGGTCTAGTTGTAAAACAATTAATGGCAAGACCGTAAATAATTATTTAACTAGTTGGTACAAATTAAAATAACGCAGCTATTATTTTTTTTATGTGAAATTTTATTTATAATTCTGTTTTTCACAAGTTATCGCATTATAAATAATGACGCGGTATTATTATTAAATGCATGGATTTTATCTAAGTTCATGAATGTATTTAATTGTTGTTATGAAATTAAATATTGTAAATAAAATTCCATGTATATAAATAGGCGAGTACCACAATTGTGTCATACACCACACCACACACCTGGTGAATTGAGAATTGTGGAGCCAAACAATTTCTCTCTCGAATCCTCTTCTCTCCCCTCTCATGAACGAGAGACGTTCTTAAAGGCCGAATAACAAGTGATCAAGAACGACTGACACAGGACACTCGCATTTTTGTGCTAGCACCCGAAGAACCAGCGGTGTCGATCGAAGGTCATCGGAGCACGTGTGGATCATAGCTAGAGTGATTCTAGTTTGGATCATTACTACCGCAATGAGATAATCCAGAAGGGTAAATCCAGATGATCAGCATCATCAACAAAGAAAAATACCAAAGGCCCAGGTATTATGTTTCTTTATGAAATTGATTAAATTAATTATAAACATCATGTTCAAGATCCTCTCTAAAGGTTTTGGGCCTCTCTTTTTTTCTTTATCTAAATCTTTGATTATATTCTGTGGAGACTGGCGTTCATCATAGTATTGATCCCGGAATAATCTTTCATCATGGTATAAATCAAATTTTGGTGTCGTCCAAACCACGCTTCCACTATACCCAAAACCTTCATGATATGTATGTCATAAGTTACCTTTATGATATATTATTTTCTTGTGTGTTATTCATAAATCTTATGATTTCATAAGGTATGTTATGATTGAAAAGTATGGTTTCATTTCATTGTATTTATTGCTGGGTTAATGTTTCCATTCTTTATTTTATATTCTTTACTGTGTTTTTTATACTCCCCCAAGTTTTGAAATGTTTTTCACAGGACTTAAAGATTAATAGGGTCAAGGATGGGATCAAGGAAAAGTCATGTTGTCTAAAACATGTAACAAGAAATCTTTTTTTTTTGAATTTTTTATTTTATGAAAAAAATGGATACTGAGTAGATGTGTCTTATTTGTATTTTTTAAAATGTAATGTAATAGATATGGAATAATTCTCAAAAACTCTAAACATGAAAATATCCTTAATATGAATTCTTGACTTTACTCAAGATTATGTAATGGTTATGGTCGGGTCCATTTAAAAATACTCTTCTGAAAAATGTATTGTCTCACCGCATCTGCGAGATTAATATTAATTTATAATTTTCCACTTATGTTAAGAAAAATTTTAAATAAAGGATTTAATATTTTTAATAATAGTAATATATAATGTCTAATGAGGCCAACATTTTTTGTACCGAAGTGATTAGTGAAATTAATTATAATTAATTTTAGTGATAAATGTAAAAAATGAGTTTCTTTAGTGGTTTAACATTAAATATAATGGTAAAATGAAGCATAGAAATATAAAAATCACAATTTATGGAAATTTTTATACCTTATTCCTTATATTATTGGGATTTTACTATTATTGGGGATCAGTGACATGAAAAAAAAAATGGGTGGAATTCACTCTTTCAAAAACATTACTATTGTGTCATGCACCCCAATTATAAAAGGCCACCCACTCTCCACATCTCTTCACATATTAATAACAAATTAGTTAATCTAATAACTACAGAAATCACTTATAAACATCCCAAATATCCTCCTATAATTCTTAAATTTTGAATAATCTAACCATGGAAGGCCTTTGGGGAAAACCAAAAGGACATGGCTGAAGAATAGATAATTCTCATAAATGAGTGTAGTAATTTTATTTCTTTCTCAACCCCCTTCAATTATTCTTATACCATGATTATATAATTACCAAAAAATCTTCCACATGGAAATATTTTATTATTTTAAGGTTTTTTCCTATAACCACACACACTTATATCAAATGTATTACGAAATCATCATTCAACTCTAGGGAGGATTACCACCTCATGGAACGATGTCATTCGTTCTTCCATTACCACCTCTCATAATTGGTTATTATGATGGATATAAAGTTTATATATGATATTTTTTACAAATTTATATCCCTGGATTCATTATAACATACATAACATTTTTATATTCCAATACATATAAGATACTATAATATCATTCGTGTATACTGAGGACCACCACCTCACGATGTGATGTGATACGTTTTCACTAGCACATTACATGGTAGTTAATATGGGTAAATATATTGAATATAGGTGATATACATGAAATATTTATGATATTATTTACATGTTTATAATTATTTAAGTTTAACATATCAAGTTTATTTATCACCTTTCCACTCACTAAAAAAGTAATAACATCATTCGTGGATGTGTGAACTATTTCTTTCTTGAAGCGATGTGATTCCTTTTTTCATCACAAAATAAAAAATAATTATATATATATATAAGAATATATAAATTATTATTTGGGTGTTTATGATATAATGATTATTTTAAAAGAAAAATGTTTCTTACTAACTTTCCATAATTATCATTGATAAATGGAAACATTACACATATGTACATATGGCTTGTCATCTCCATGATCTTATAGTTAGTTCATTTTTTAGAACCATACTCCATGGTTTAATTTTAAAATTATATTTTATAAATAATTTTGATAATTATGTCATGATTATTATTCCAAAGATGATAAACTAATTACACTTTGACCATAGTCAACCTAACAAAGTCATTTTTGATACACGAGATGAATATGGTCGAAACATCATACATAAACATAATTTATTAAGTAATTGAATATAACTTGTTATTAAGTGAAATAAGATTAATAATAAATATGAAATAGATTCTAAAAAATTTAGATAATTAACATAATTTAATTATTCAGGAAGATAAAGTCACAAGTGACAAGTTAATCAATAGGTAAGGGACTTCGTTTCAATTTCTTTTCGAGGTGACGTTTTTTAATGTTATGCACATATATTATTTTATAAGGTGTATATACAAACAATTTTTATTTTTTAGGATGAATGTATCTATTCCCATGATATTTAATGTTTTTTTAATTTTAGTATTTCATGGGGCTTATGATTCAAATATTTCAAAAGTTATAAGGGAATTTTCTTTAAAAATATTTGTTTAAATGTTTCTTTCAAAATATTTATCTTTTGTGTACTTATATTTAAAATTATTTTATTATATATATTTTATTGATATAATATATTTATAAAATAAAGCTTATGTTTATTTTTACTATAGTTTAATTTATTTCAAAATGATTATTTTTATGTGTTTTATACAGAACGTTTTGAAAAAGGAAAAAAGAAATGTTATATTCTTAGCATACAAGGCGACAAATGACTTTTCCACCAGTGTAACCATTATTTAATTTGTGGAATCCTTTACAATATTTCATGACCTCCTTCAATGAAAAACCATTTTTTCTTTTGTTTGGGTATTTTGTTATCGGAAACCTTTTTTCAAATGTAAAATGTATTTTTATATTAGAAATTGGTTTTTAAAATAAAAAGGGTATTTTTATATCCAAAAGTGATTTTTTTATGAGTTTATAAGATTTATCCAAATTTTATATAATTGAAAAGTGAAATCATAAAAAATCATTATATGGTACTTGAGAATTATATGATGGGGAAATTCATATAGCATTGGGTGAGCCTGTTACGTCTTATACGATGGGGAAGTCTAGATAGAGTCAGGTGAGCCCATTATATCTTAGGGCGTCCCAAATAGCACCGGGTGAGACTATTATAGATTAAATGGTGGGTGCACCTAGATTTCCCTCCAACGCTTTGGGTAATTATTATATTAGAAGTCGAACATATAGTTATTCCAATTAAAAGTGTTTTGAAATAATTTTATAAATATGATGCTCTAAGCATACGAAAGGGATTTTAATTTCTCATTTTGGGTTTTATTTATTTTATTTGAAAAAAAGTGTGTGATTTTTCAAAGTGAAAATGTTTTATTTCATATTCAAAAAGAATATTGATGATTAGGGTAAATAGTATATGAGTTTTAATTGTTTCACTCAACTAATGGTTTCCTTTATTTTTATATCCCTTACTTATCTTTTTGTATTAATCTCATGTTTTTAAATGTTTTTCTATGATGAGTAAGGGAAATGATGAATTCAAGTTGAATGATGTAAAGAGTTTTCATAAAAAAATTAACATTTCTTATTAAAAATATTTATGTTTTTGGAAAAATAGATTCTGATCGGAAGTGTCCACATGGTATTATATGGTTTTGTAATATATGATTTATACCCTAATTCTCTTAAATTATCAACCTAAAAAGATCTTCAAAGTGAAAGAATGTAAATTCTAAAGTACAACTCCTGATTATGTAATATTTATGGTGGGGTCCTTAAGAATGTTTTTACATTAAAATTTTACAACAGCTATTAATTTTGTATTTAATTATTAAAAGATTTATTTGTTGTAAAAATATTTATTTTATTGTTTGTTTTATTTATTTGGAATATTTTTATGTTTAATAATTGATTTTGTAAGAACTATCATTTTTTATTCTTGCATTTTTTTTAAATTATATTTTTTTGTTTCAATTATTTTAATTATTTTATTATTTTATTTTCATGTGTTTAAAAATAAATATTTCATTTATTTAATATCACTAATTTATTTGATTTATTCTTTATGTAATTTTATTTTATTTTAATAAATATTTAGTTGTTTAATTAATATTTTTATTTAGCTGATTTATTTATGTTCACTGTTTTTGTAATTTCTTCTTCTTATTCTTATGTTAATATTATTTTAATTCAATTCAATTAATGTTTTCATTTATTATTGTTTTACTTTTTAAGTAAATAATTTTTTCATATTTTAAATTTATTTGTTGAGTTCCTTATTTTTCAAGAGAATCACTTCCAGACCTACTATCAACCCACCAGCAGATTTGGATTTACCGTTGCCTCCACATATACCATTTCATTAACCCACCGCCAGAAGATCATCTACCGCCAACACCCCAAAATCAGCGCATCCACTGATAGATCTACAATCTTCCAGTACACTTCCACCATTGGCCTCCATCGGTCACATCACCCCACATCATCTGTTCCTATACTGGCCTCATCCTTCCACCGCTAGCCACTGTCCATCACACCACATCATCTGGAACCCCTCTGGAAGTCGCACCACCAGAATGAACCCAATCCACCATCACTCAACATCGGTAGATCTGGATCTACCGTTGTATTTCGAACATGAACCTCACTGTGAATCCAGAACCAAGGAAAAAAATATACAACCAAGTGCCCCCAGGTCCAAATATGACCACCAATGTAGATCCAAGCACTGCCACAAGGAATCACTTCCACCTCTTCTCCATTGAAGCCCTTATCCCCTCCACCTTGTCGAACCTGGCCGAATCACTTGAGGAAGATGATAGAGTGGAACCTCCTATGGATATAGATTCCTCCTAAAGATCAAGCCAATACACCAACCACACTCCCCCTCCTAGAAATAAAGAATTGGCGGATGATAAGGAAAAATAGATAAATAATAGAAAAATAAAACGATAAATAAATATTAATAGATATACATAATTAATAATAATAATAATAATATTTATATATATATATATTAACATGTATTTATGTTCGTAAGTATTTTTATATTTCTATTATAATAATAATAATAATAATAATAATAAATATTATACATATATATTAGCAATAATAAGTGTATTGATATAAAAATACATATATATATATCTAATCTTATTAATAGGTATAAGTAAATATATATATATATATATATATGTTTTTACAAGATTTTATAATTATATTATTAAATATAATTTTTTATTAATATTGGTATAAAAAATGAATACATACATATATATATATATATATATATTTTATACTATAATATTATAATTAATATATAAACATATATTCATATATATATATAAATAAATATATATATATATATATTCTCAAATTTTTCATGGCCCAAATAAGAGTTCCTTATATCTCAATTTTCTTGACTATTTTCTGATTTCTTTGTTGAATCAGGTTTGACGATTACTGTGAAGGAGATCATGTGAATCAAATCAAGGATGGAAGGTTCGGTTGTCCTCGACTAGTGAACAATGACCTTGAATGTTCCACATAGAAAGCATCTAGGTGTGGAATTTTGTTTCATGGAACAAAATGAGCATTATGTTGGAAGGGGCTTGTGCTCTGGTCACCATCATATAGGAAGAGGCATAGTGAATGTGTCACGTGGAGGAAAGAGAGATCATATCAGTTCTATGACAGTATAATGTGATGGAAGATGAACATCATAAGAAGATTATATAAGAAGGAAGGCTTACCAGATCTTGGAGTGGGACATCCCACCAGAGGACACCGAAAACTGAATCAAGCTCAAGAGAGAGTAGCACACCAAATTCGACCGGTAATTTGAACATAGTGAAAACTAATTTGTTATCAATCATTGATTGAATGTTTTTTGTAGTTAATAAAATATAGGAGATTTTTATTTATTGGTTTACCTAACAAAAACTATGGTTTTCCATTTAGAATAAGTTTGTTTTGGGATTTAAAAACAACGTTTTTATAAAAACTCTTTTAAAATTAATTATGTCTCACATTTTTTATTAATTAAAATAATCTCGAATATAAATTGATTTAAATGAAATTTATAGATTATATATTAGTAAATATTCATTTATTTTAAAAAAATGATTATTATTCATCATATAGTTAATATAGAATCATATTTTTCTAAAACAATACTCTCCTCAAAACACGTTGTCTCACCGCATCTTCTAGATTAATATGAAATTAATTTTATTAACTTCAGTGAATTGAATATGAAAAAATGGATTCCTTGTTCGGAATCAGTATAATTTCTAATTTCTAAAAATCCCATCTTCATTTTTTGCCAAGGTGATCTGTGAAAGAAATTAAAATTAATAACAACTATTAATGTAAAAATGAGCTTACTTTGTGGTAATACGTTAAACATAGAGGGCCAAATGAACTAGAAATTTAGAAGAAAAAAACCCCATTTCATGGCCATATATTGACAATATACCTTCTAGTATCATGAATTGACTATTATTAGTTCTCAGTGACCTGACAAAAACATTGTTGGAATTCACTCATTATAAAAATTACAAGTATGTCACTCAACCCAATTATAAAAGATCACCCCCTCTCCTCCTATATTTACACATTTAATAAAATTGGATATACCAATACCTTAAAAAACTTATACACTTCCCTTATATCCTCTAGAAGCCTTACTTTTGACAGAATTCAACCAAGGAAGGCCTTTGGTACAAACCAAAAAGAGATACCTGAAGAAGAGGTAACGTTCATCAACGAGTATATTAATTTTATTTATTTCTCCACCCCTTCAATTATTATAATACAATGATGATATAATAACCATTTTTTCATCTATGTAGTAAAATTTTATTATCTTAAGGTATTTTCCTTTCACCACACACACTTCAACAAAATGGTTTACAAAATCATCATCCGTGTGGACGACAGACAATCATCTCATAAAATGATGTCATTCATTCTTACATTACCACCACTAATAATTGAGTATAGTGATGGATATAAAGTTTATGTATGATATTTATCACATAATTATAGATCAATAGTCATTATATCATATATATAACATTTTTTTATTTCAATACGTAATGGATATGATAATGTCGTTCATGTGTACGGAGGACTATCGTCTCGCGAAGGAATGTGATTCATTTTCACTAACATTCCACATAGAAGGTAATGAGGGTAAATATAAATAATAAATGTGATATAAATAATAAATTCCCGATATTCATGACATATTTATCTTTTTAAAAAAATATCATTTTCTTTCTTACCTTTTCACTCTCTGAAAATATAATAATTTCATTCGTGGACGGGTGGACTACTGCCTCCACAAAGCGATGTGATTAATTTTTTCATCACCACATAAAAAGAATGATATATAAGTACATGTAATTAAATATCACTACAATAAAACTAGGTTTATAAAATGCTATGTCTTTAACTAGGAAAGTTAAAAGCGCTATTAAAGGCTATATTTATTGGTACTAGAAAATGAATTGTTATTTGGGAGTCTTTAACAATTATTTCTTACAAGTGTTCCTAATGCCCCCCTCCATTATCATCTCTAGTAAAAAAACTAATAATGGGCAGGATTGATTAGTTCTTATAAAGAATCATTGATAAAGGGGAGTCTTTATCAGCTCTTGTAAAAAATCATTGACAACGAGGGGTCTTTATCAATGCTTTTTAGAAGCGCTAAGAAATACCCCCTTATCAATGCTTTTTTACTATTGCTGGTAAAGGGTTTATTTCAAAAAATATATTTTATTAAAAAAATATATTCATATATAAATATAATTTATATTTCTTAAATATGTTTTAGATAAGGATAAATAGGTATTTACAATTAATATATAAGATATTTAGTGAAAATTAATTATAAAATAATTACGAAACATGTTTTTAATTGATAATATTTTAGTTATTACCAAATAAAAGTAATTTAATAAAAATTTGAATGTAAAAAAACAAAAAATTAATAAAATATATAAAATAAATTGAAAACGTAACTAAAACTTCAAATGGTCATAAATTTTGGCCTGGTTATTTTTTTTGGGCTCTTCCACATATCAAATCAAATTTGGTAATGATATATATTCCCTAGTGATCGTGGGAATCCTTGATGACATTTTTGGATGCCAAAAAGACCCAGAAGGCCACCAAAACTGAATTTTTAATCGGAGTACCCCAATTTTTTATCATTCTATGGAATTTCATCCTCTTTAAAGGGGGACATTTGCCCATTTACAGTGGGGTATGAATTAGTTTTTAGGGATTACATTCATTTAGATATTATGGTTTTGAAATTTTATCATTTTTTATAATTTAGTTTTTTATAATTAAATATACATATAATTTCTAATATTTACATATAATAAATCACTTTTATAAATAAATATTTCAACATATTTTCATATATATGTACTTTTAAATATATAAAATAAATATTTATTATTTATTTTATTTAAAGTAAAAAATTATCCATTTTATTTACGATATAAAAATGCCTTAATATGTATATATATACCTATACAGTTAATGCTTATATATAAACATGTCTGTGTCGATAATTAAAAATTATATATGTATTGGTATATTCTAATATATTTAAATAAATACATATTTAAATAATGTATTTAAAGAAATATCTAACCATTTTTTATATTATACAAATATATATATAATGTTTATATATACATATATGTGTTTATTAATAAACAAATATTTATTTTTATTATATTCCAGTATATGTAAATGAATATATTTAAAAATTTATTTTATTATTTATTTAAAAATAATTATATAAATATATGAATAAATAATATATAATTAAATATATATATATATATATATATACAAAAATATCCTTATACAGATAACAAAACCACATGGTGTGGTGGTAAAGGTGTTCTAACATCAAAGGATTAGTGTATGGTTTGAATCCAAGAGGGTGCAGGAGGATGAAAAAGTCACAAAGTTTTAATAAAGGGAGGGTGGAGAACTATTAATGGGGTCTTGTAATACCTGATAAGCTCAGGCTCATTGAGCTCCAGAAAAATAAAATCTTAACCCCTTTATCAGTGATAAAAAGCACTATTAAAGGGGTCATTTAACAATGGTAAAAAATAGCTATTAAAAGGGACAATTACCAGTGCTAAAACGTGTTGTTAAATGGCGCCTTTAGTAGCACTTATTATGAGTGCCCTTAAAGCCTTTTCTTTAACAGTACTTGTGTAGACAGTTCTTTATAAGCACTGTTAAAGGCCCTATACTATTTGTTGTAAATACCCAATTTTTAGTGGTGTATTATGGTATTTATGATATAAATATCATTTTTGAAAGATAGTTTTTTTACCTTCTTTCCATAATGATCACTAAAAAATGGAAATGTTACCCATGCGTACGTATGGTCTACCATATCCAAGATCATAATGTTAGTACATTTTTAATTACCATATTCTTTGATTGGTTTTAAAATTAAAATTTTTATATAAAAATGAAAATTCTGACTTGATTATTATTATTATAGTGATTTTTAAATAATTTATAGTTTGACCATAGTCAACCTAACAATGTCGTTTTTGACACATAAGCCGAATATGGTAAAAACATCCTACTTTTACATAATTGAATATGTAATTGTATATAACTTGTTAATAAGTGAAATAAAAGTAATAATAAACATGAAAAAGGTTATCATGAAAGTAAATAACATAACTTTATTATTTGGGAATATAAAGACACATGCGTCATCTCAGACTCAAGGTAAGGGACTTCGTCTCAAATTCCTTTCATTGAAGTTTTGTTATGTTGTGAACCTATATTCTTTTATAAGGTGTATATACAGCCACTTTGTCATGTTAAATCATGAATTTCTCTATTCTCTTGATATTTTAAGTTTTTTTAATGTTACTCTTTTATGGGTCTTAGGATTCAAATATTTCTAAAGTGATAAGGGTCTTTTAATTAAAAATATTCTTTTAAAAGTTATCCTTCCATATCTTTCTCTTCCGTTTCCATGTTTTTTAAATTATTTTATTAATGTTTTTATATAGATATAATAGATTTATAAATTAAATTCTATATCTCTTTTTAGTTTAGTTAAAATGATTTTAAAATTAATCTTTTTACTTGTTTTATAAGTATCATTTTAAAAAACAACAAATGAATTTTTAGATTCTTTACATATAGGGAAACAATGAATTCATTTGCAGCTATAATGATGCTTTAATTCCTAGATTCTAGTAAAAACATTAATTATTTTCATTCAACAGATAACCATTATTCATTTTGTTTGAGTATTTTGGTATTGAAAATGGGTTTTCAAAAGAAAATGATATTTTTATATTGAAAATGGGTTTTTAAAAGAAATGGTTTTTTATATTTAAAAGTGATTTGTTTAATACTGTAAGAGAGTTTTCCAAATGTTTTATAATGAAAGAGTGAAATAATAAAAATGTTTTATTTATGATATGGTATTTGAGAATTAAATGATGGGGCAACTCAGATAGCACCGGGTGATCCTGTTACAACTTTTACGATGGGGCGGTCCAGATAGCATTGGGTGAGCCATTATAGCTTATATGATGGGGTGTCTCAGATTAAATTTGTTGATACCATTACAGATTATCCAATTAGGTAGGCTAGATAAAATTGAGTGAGCCTTTATAGCATAAACAATAGGTGCACCCAAATAGTCCTCCAATGCATCGGTTAGTGATTATATTAGAAGTCGAGCATATAATTATTACAATTAAAATGGTTTTTAATTATTTTTATGAATATGATGCTCTAAGTCACCAAAATGGTTATTTAATTGCTTTTTAGGGTTTGTAATTAATTTATTTGAGTAAATGTGTGTGTGTTTTCCATGTGAAATGGTTTATTTCATATGCAAAACGAACATTGATGATCAAGGTAAATGCTATATGAATTTTCATGTTTTCACTAGACTAATGGTTTCCTCTCTTTTTAAATCCCTTACTGACCTTTTTGTGCTCATCTCATGTTTTTTAATATTTTTCACATGTGAGTAAGGTAAACGATGATGTCAAGTTGAAATTCATGATGTTTTTCTTGAAATAAATAATGTTTTTCTTTAAAAAAATATACATTTTGTGAAAAATAAAAACTAGTGAGAAGTGTACACATTGTATTATAAGGTTTTTTAAATTATGAGATATGAGTTAATTATCTAAAAAAATCAACCTAAAATGTTCATCATAGTGAAAGTAAATTCTTTAATAAAACTCAAAATTGTGTAATATTTTACATCGTATCTTTATGAGTATTTTTAATTGAACAATTTAAATCTACTTTTAATTTTGTATTTAGTTATTAAAATAGTGATTTTTTGTTAAAATATAAATTTTATTGTTAGTTTTAGTTATTTTGAATAGTTTAATGTTTAATTATTTATTTTTTAAAAAATATGTAATTTTATTTATTCGTATTTTAAAATTATATATTTTTTATTTCAATTATTTCATTTATTTTATTATTTCATTTTTTATGTTTTTCGAAATAACTATTTACTTTGCTTAATATTTATCTTTTATATTATTAATTATATATGTAATCATATTTTAATTTTAATAATCTTAATTTATTTGATTAATCTTTTTATTTAGGTGGTTTCATTATTTTCACAATTTATATATTTCTTCGTTTTTCTTTATTTTATTTTAATTCAATTAAATTAATGTATCATTTTATTCTTATTTTACATTGTAAGTAAATAATTTTTCCTTTTTGCAAATTTATTTATTGAGTTCATTGTTTTTTCAGGAGAATCACTACTAGATCTACCAATAACCCACCAGTAGATTTTGATTTACCATTGTATCCACATCTATCATTGTATTCTGCCACTACCAATAGATCATCCACCACCAACACCTCAAAGTAGAGCATCCACTGATAGATATGCAATATATCTGTCCACATTCAGGATTGGTATGCATCGGTCACTACACCCCACCTTCACTATACAGTGTTAGCCTCATCCTTGTGCTGATAACCACTATCCATCATCCATCGTCACACAAATCTACTGGTGGCCACTGCTAGATCATGATCTACCCATAGTTTCCAAATCCACAATGAAGCTCCAACCACCCATATATTCCACCAGAATCTCATATCCATCGTTTCCCTCTTTCCACTGGTTGAATCACCCATCTAACATTGTACCACATCTATCAGTCCACCAATGGTAGATCAGATCTACTGGTCCACTGGTGAGTCATCATCGTACCTCAGTCGTGGAATCCAAGTCACTCCTCATGGGATATAGACTAAATCAAATCATAACCACCACTGATGAACCCCAATCGTCGTCGTATATCTAGAACCCCTATCGAAGTTGCACCATTGAAATCCACCCAATCCACTATTACCCAACATCATAATATTTGGATCTACCACTGCCTTCCAAACATGAACCTCAATGAAAATCCAAAACCAGGGCCAAAAGATCTACACCCAAGCACCGCTGGGGCCTAATATGACCACCACTGCAAATCCAAGAACCACCATAATGAATCAGTTCCACCATTTCTCCATGGAAGCCCTGATCCCCTCTACCTTGTCGAACTATACAAAATCACTGGAAGAATATGACATTGTGCGGCCACCGTTAGAGATAGCTTCCTCCTGAAGCTCGAGATGAGACCCCAACCATTCTTCCACCTCATGGAAATTAAGAATTGGTAGAAGATATAGAAGAAAAGAAAAAAATAGAAAATAGAAAAATTAAAAAGATAAATAAATATAAATATATAACAATAAAAGATAATAATAATAATAAGTGATTATATATATATATATACTGATAAGTATTTATGCTTGTAAATATTTTTAAATTTCTATAATAATAATAATAATAATAATAAATATTATATATATATAAATATATTAGTAATAATAAGTGTGTTGATATAAAAATACACACACACACATACAAATATATATATATATATATCTAATATTATTGTTAGGTATTTATAAATATATACATATATATTAATATTTATATATGTTTTCAACTATTTTTAAAATTATAATAATATTTATACTTTTTTAATAATAATTGGTATGAAAAATAATACATTTGAACACACACACACACATATATATTTAATACTAGTGTCATATAATTATTTAATATATATATACACATACTCAAAGTGGTCAAGGCCCAAATATGAGTTGTTTGTTTTTATATTTTCTTGACTATTTTTTGATTTCTTGGTTGAATAGAGTTTTAAGATTTTCGTGAAGGAGATCATGGGAATCGAATACTAGAGATGAGGTTTGAGCATCCTTACCTAGAGATCATGGACCTTGAACATTTCAAATGGAAAAAATTTGGGTGTGGTATCATGTTGTATGGCATAGACTGGGCATCATTTTGTAAGGGGTTTGTTCTCTGGTCACCATTGAGGAGGAAGAGGCACAGTGAACATGCCAGGTGTAGGAAAGATAGATCACCTAGGAGCACTGACCATAGATGGTGATGGACGATGAAAATCATAATAAGAGTCAAGAAGATGGAAGAATTATCGGATCTTGGAGTGGGATATCCCACCCCAGGACACCACTTACCAGCAGGTAGGAGCAGAGAACGAAGTGATTATATTTTGATCTTATGGTAATCAAGTAGGGTGAGAGAAGACTCTTTTCTATTTTATTCTGTTTTATTCATTAATATTTCATGGGTCATTCTGTTTTAAAATATCTTATTATATTTAATTCGGTCATGATTTCTGGATAATCACCATTGTGGGAATAGGTTGAGCTGGTTAATCCATTTTACATTGTTCATGCATTTTATCTATTGCATGCTTCTCTCTCTCTCCCCCACTATCTTTGGATAACCATTTTTTATAAAACATCATGTATTGGTGAAAACTTATCTTTATCAGGCTTTAAATAAAATTTTATTTAATATTTGGAATTCATTGAAAAGTGAAAAATTCTCAAGAGAGAGTAGCACACTGAGTATAACTGAAAATCTAAACATAGTGAAAACTGATTTGTTCTTACTCAATGATCAAATGATTTGTATGGTTTATAAATTGTAGGTTCTATTCAGTCATAGGTAAACCTGAAAAAAATTATGGTTTTCTTCCTTCAATCAGTTCCAGGTGTTTAAATTCAAATGCATGAATAGTTGAAAATCATTAAAAAAAATCGGCTAGTATATTTTCCCCTATTCATCAATTGATGTTATCATTGTTTTTGTTGATTTTTTTGTCTTCCCTACTTGTATATAGTCACACTCATGTTCACAATCACACTAATCATCATTCACGTCATTTCTTTATCACCATCCTCCACTGTTTCTTTCACTTCTTTATTTGATTTTTTAATCTTGTTTTGTCAATCATACACAAATTAGTCATTCCATGTGGTTCGCCCTTGTTATCACAATAATAGTTATAGATAGTAAGTAGGATTCTAAATATTAAATATGAATGAGTCAAACGACGCACATTTCAGACAATGGTTTATTTTCCATTAGAAAACCCTCCAATAAGGATGACTATTGTTTACTGATATGCATTATTTCATAAATAATTTTAGAGGGAATGTTTGTCACTGCTAATTGGCTGGAATAAAATAAATATTTAACACAAAAATTTAGAATACAACCATATGAATTACTTATTTCGATGGAAAAAATATTTTCAATGACAGGTTGTTTTTAAATATATATAGAAATATGGTGGTGTTTTATTTGTGATGAACTATCTCATCACTAATAACCCTAAATATAGTAGAACTCTTTGTAATTGGATGCATTCCATAAAAGGCAAATATAATTATGGTAGAATATTTTTATCCAAAGAATTATCAATCGCAACTACCGATCACATTACACCATATCCCCTATAGAAAATATTTATTTTATTTAATAAAATATATTTTGAAATGAAAACCATTTCTTCATAAATAGTCCATCGTAAAAAAATTACAATTTATGGAATAGTGGAACCCTAAGCATTTCACCCATTATTTTCTGCCCAAAATACAACATTGCTCTCTCCTTTTCTCTAAAATTATCACATACAAACTAGATCTAACTAATGGGAATCAATGAG
Organism: Viscum album; assembly: GCA_963277665.1. NCBI lineage: Eukaryota > Viridiplantae > Streptophyta > Magnoliopsida > Santalales > Viscaceae > Viscum > Viscum album. Next base: position 582,595,508 of record OY728161.1, read on the forward strand.
AGATCGTTTTACACTTTTTAGATGTAATTTTTATCTTATATTTTTTAAAGTAATTCATCATTAGTTTTTAATTATATATTTACTAGTTAATTAGTTTGTTTTTTAATCTAATTTGTTCATTTGAAATAAATTATATGTTAATGTTTTATTGAAATTAATTTTTTTAGTTATTTACTCAATTATTTGGTAACATTATTTAATTAAACTAAATTAAAATAATTATATAAATATTTTAAAAAAAATTAGTACTATAAATAAAATATTGAAATAAAAAAAATAATACTAAAACTAATTAAATATTACTAACTAATATAATATTTTTATATTTTCAATAAATAATTAAATAATAGAAAACCAGAAACAAAAATACCAATATTTTCAAGATTTAAACTATTATTTGGAATTTAAAAACAAATAATAGAAAAATTTATAAAATATTAAAAGCTAATGATTTAATAATTTTGAAAAAAATATATTCATATTTTATAAAATATTGTATTCAAGATATTGAAATCTGACAAAATATTACAAAAACGATATAAGTAACATTATTTTATAAAATATTTTTAATTTTATAATAAATAATTTTAAACTAATTATATTTTTTAAAAAAATTAGTAAAAATAATTTTAATTAAATATAAACAATTTTAAATTAATAATATAGTACCAAAAATAAATCAGATATTAGGGAAAATATATAAAAATAATAATAATAAATAAATAAATAAATAAATACATATGAAAAGTGTGGGATAAAATATGATATTAAAAACTAATATATTAATAATTTTAAATTTAATAAATAATTTTATTATATATAATATAATAAATATAATATTTTAAACTAATAAAATATTACAAAAAAATCATATTTATTATTTTTTTATAATAATAGGTTGACACAAAAAATAGTTAACAAAACAGAAGAAAAAATTAAAATATTGAAAACATATAAATAAATAATTTGAAATATAATAATACATTTGTATTATATAAAATATTATAAACATAATATTAAAAATTAATAGATTATTACCCAATCTACATAAGTATTATTATTTTATAAATTATTTGTCATTTTATAAAAAATAACTACAATTAATTAAATTTTAGTAAATCATAAGTAAAAAAGATTTTAGAGATATATATTACAAAAATTACTTAGTTGTCAAAAAAATAAAAAAAATAATATAAGTATAAAAATAAATATATAATAAAATATTAACAAAAATTATAAAATATAAAAGGCTAATAATTTAATAATTTAAAAAACCAATAAAAAAATTTATTTTATATAATATTTGAATTAAAATGTTATAATATAATAAACTTTTACTGAAACTATTTAATCATTAGTATTCTATAAAATATTTTTAATTTTACAATAAATAATTAAAAAATAATCGAAAAATTAATAATACATTACCAAATTGAATTTATCATTAAAAACATGTTAAAAAAAGTATAAAATGAGTAAATAATAATAAAATGTTGCAACAAATAATTATCTATTGGAAAATATATTAATGTAATTAATATTTTATTTTAATCATTTTAATAATCAAATATTTCTGAAAATTAATTAATGTTAAAAAACTTTACTGTTTATATATTGAAAATAATTTTGTTACTAGTTTTTAAAAATTAATATAATTTTATATAATATAAAATTTTATATAATAAACTAATTATTATTAATATTTAAACAAATATGAACTCGGGAAATATACACGAAGATCATGATTGGATAAATCAAAAAAATCCAATGGATTTTTGTACAAAGGGTGATTTTTATCATAATTAAGAATTTGTTTCAGGTTATAAAATTATTTATCTACATAATAATTAATTACGGGTGTGTGAATCCCCAACTTACTCTATGATAGAATGCTCTCTCAGTGTCTAGGGTTTCATATCTGATAACCTTTTTTGATCAAGAGCTTGCCGCCTTGGGAGGTCTTAAAATAGAGATTCTTTACTTGTCCTCATCTTATTGTTTATTAAGGATTTTGACATTGAGAGATGTTTAGTGTTTGGTCTATGAAAGGAAGTCCTTATTTATAGATTTGAAACTCTAATGATTGATTACAACTCACACGCCACCATCACGCTTGACCCCACCTTTCCCACATGGTGGAGTTCCCTTTGTTTGGAGCTCTAATCAATATATAGCACACAAACAATACATCGCATGGCTATTTCTATCACTCGCATCTCTTGATATCTTTGATCTAACATCCTTTAATATTCAATCTGGTTCATCCCCAACACTTTTTCATATTACGATGTTTGGTGGAGGTGGTTCTTTCAAGCATTTCACTATACCATGCAGTTTCTAAATCCAAGTTCTGTTGGATGGGTGTTGTAGGTCCCAACAGATTTCCTTATGGAGATATGAATCCTCAATTGGACACTTATGGTCTAGAGAATTGGTTGAAGGGAATTTGGTTGTGGGTTCATACCCTAATTCCTTGTAAAGTGTAATTAAGAAACCCGAATTCATGGGACAAATTGATTAGCTTCGGATCCTCCCCACCCTTCTATGTCTTTGATTCGATAAGAGATTAATTGGTTGACACACCCCAAACATAGGGCATTTATAGGATGATTATGGTGTTTAAACACTGAAAGAGGTCCCAAATCGGATCTAGATTACTAACATCAAGTTTTCCCTGAAGGAATTTCTGGATTTCTACCCCTATAATGACACCTTGTTTATAGTTTGGTTCTCTATATTTTAGTTTCTATTTTGTTTTTTTGTATGTGTGATGTTTCATTTTTAACTCATTTTTTTCTTGTGTATTTTGATTATACTACCCCATTTAGTGTGAATGGATGTGATTTTGAGGTGAGAAACTGTGATCAGGAGTCACAATCATTCACTCTCGATGATTTTATCCCTTCTAGGAAATATTGGGAGCTGTAGAAATGCACTAGTAGTGGGAGTAGATTGGTGCTGTTTGAACTTCCCTTAACCATATAATGAGTTTTTTTATAAATAAAATAAAATAATATAATTGAGGGAGTGTTTGTATACAAAATGTGATCTCAGATGATTTGAAACATTTGATAATGTTGAGGTTATCTATTGCATTTTTATTTTCAAAAATATGATTTTTTATCAATATGGTGAAGGTAATTGAATAGAAAATATTTTTTTTGTTTTATATCCCTCATAGTTTCAAAATTTAATACATGAGGTTTCTAACACATCTTACGAGGAAACATAGACATAGAATAATGGTTTGAATCCTCAATTGGAACCATCTCAATTTTATGATATTTTTAACTCTTATAAGGACACTACCTATCTTGGATACAATATAAGAAAATTATAAGTTATTAAAACATTTATTTCTATTAAACTATATTTTGGAATGTTAAATAGCCATTTTTATTAAATACTTTCTTTGGCTAAATCTAAACATCCCTAAAGAAATATTCTACCAGTAAATTTTCATGAAAGAAAGAAGTTGGTCCCTAATTTTGATCTTAGTTATAAGATAATATATACATGTTTAAATGACTGCATCTTATATTATAATGAATATGCATCATTATATAATTTTCAAACATATAGATAATCAAGATAAAGATAAGAACAATTAGGAAAATATATATTTTTACTTTTAAATAATTGGTAATTTTTTATTACACCTAGATCCAAGTGTCTATTTATGTTTCACCAAATAGTTGTATTGATGACATGGAAAAGATCTAGTATTTCTAAAACTAGAATAATCATCCTTGTGATATTTATTCATGAAAACACTTTGATCAAGTGTAGTTTAATTTTATTTCAGTACCTCATAACATACAATTTGGTCTTTCTACTGATGGTCTCCATCCATTTGGTGCATATGATAATTAATATTCTTTTTTTTATATTTTCGTAACTTCCTAGAACTTAAATCTATGGATTTTGATGAGGAATATATATATCAATTTGGAGTTAATAATTCTAGTAAATTCAAAGAAGAATATCAATTTTTTAAAGGAACTAATTGATGAGAAAATTTTATTTTGGAGTGATTATGTAACATTATATAATGTAGTTAAAGAATAGAATTTTATAGAGAATACAATGTTAATGTGGAAATCAGAGACTTTTAAACATATGTCATATTATTGGTATGTGTAACACATTTTCCAAAATCAATTACATACTGCATTGGGGATATTAAATCATTTATTCACATCGATTGAAGAAAACCTTTGTTTTTTTACATTCATAACAATTTTCTTCTTATAGAATATCATTTTTGATAGAAAATTTATAGTATTAGAAATAGAAGAATCGAAATAAATTGAAATCCATCTGTGATCTTAGCTATTTAGGTAAAATCAATCATCTCTTCATTACCTCCTATTATTTTTTGACTAACTATAAACTAATAAAAATGGTTGTCTTTAGCGGAAATCATAATTTTATAAAAAAAATATTTTATAAGACCAAACATATTGGTCTAATTTTTTGAACATTAACCTGATATTTGTAATTAATTTTGATAATAACAATATTGATAACATATTTTATATCTTGTTGGACACACATGGTAAGGCTAAAGATACTTTAAAGGCCCAATTTAACATTTACCAAATTTGAAATCATCTAAAACATATGTTATTTTAAAATGACAAATCGCAAAACTTAATTAAGCCTAAAGAACATAATTTAGTTTTTAATGAAATCCATTTATAATTTTGTTAGTGGATTATATATTTGATATAACAAAATGTATATGTTTCAAATTTGTTTCACTATTTTTGAAATAGTGATATTACCGGGTAAAAAGTTCATGATTTCTTTGTTATAATGCAAAGACTATTGCCTATTGGTATTAAAGGGGATTTGAATTCTTTATCTTCTGATGTATTGACCTGAATATCATGTTTTTTTATTAAATTTTTTCAATAAAAATATACTATGATACACCATGTACGCATAAAAAAGATGTTCTATTATTATATAAACTGAAAAAAAAATCATTTTCACAAGCCACCTTTGATTCAAAAAAATGTTTAACATTACATTTTCATAAAGAATAAAAATGAATAGGGATATTATAACTCTAATATACGTACTCATATGAGAGATGTATAAAACAATATGAATAGTGTACATAACAAAGCATCTATTTAAGGGTTAATTATAGAAGTGTATTTACTAGAAGAAATTTCAAAACATAATTTAATATGTTGCAATGAGGGAAATGTTGATGATGTCATTTAAAATATATTATCACTATTTAATCACCTTGATTATAGATTTTGTGGTGATTGTAAATGATGGTCTTATGTAGAGAAACAATACAGACCTCATACATATGTTCCTCTAAATTCTAATGAAATGATATGATTTGTGTTGTAAGTTCTAATTTTACCTATTTTTTTATATTTTTAAAAATTGATATTATATTAATATTTTTATAGATTATATGATGATTATATCAAAAAAAATTACAAAAATTACCTCAATAGTTCTTAAAGAACATCGACAACATCATTTTTCTTATCGGTTTGAGAGAATTATAAGTTAACATGTTTATGGTTGAACTTGTAAAATAGTTTTGATAATTTATCTATAACTATATATTATTTATTTTTTCATGTATCATAAAATGGTAATTAAATTGATAATTAATTATTTTAACTATGTAAGACACTATATCACTTGTTAAAAATTTATAATGCATATGTGGTCAATTTATTGTTTTACTTCAAACATGCTCATATAGTGATTAAAAAATCAATAAAAAGTGGTGTTTGTTTAAATGGAATCTATCCCAAAGAATGTGAAGTTGAATTATATGGAATGATAGATGAAATAATTAATTTTTGTTATCTAGGAAAGAATTAAATAATTTCTTTAATGTCATTGGTTGATACTGATTGAGGGATACACATTTATACATGAGATAGAGTCATTGAAATTTAATATAAAAGTATTCTTACCACAAATAAACCTTTTATGATAGAACATTAATCAAAACAGTAAATTATAAAGAATATTGCAATGAATAAATAGAATTAAATGAATGGTGTAGTGTAATAAAAATGAAATCTTTTGATTACCACTTTTGAAAACTGTAATTAGTTCGATGGAAGTGAAAAAGGATCAAAATTTTCAAGGAACATCGCCAAATATATATCTTACTAAAAGTGATATTGATTTCAATGATGAGACCGAATATTTAAGGCATAATGGTGTTAATAATAAGAATTATATATAAACTTAATTTTAAAAAATTAGAGATTAGTGAAATTGAATCATGTATAGAAATTAATATTTCCAAGGAAGAAGATAAAGACATTAACATTGATTAATGAAATGATAAAGAATGATGTTTTAAATTCTATTTATAGTTATAATCAACATATATTATTTTTTTCAATCAATATTTATTAATTATATATATATGATATATGTGTTAACAATTATCTCCATATAACATTAATTTTTTGTTTCATGTGGTAGAAGAGGATTACAAAGATCTATATTATAACCTCATTATTGATGTTCTGATAGGTGATGAATCCCACAATTTTTCATATGACGCATATGATGATGTTGTTTCACTATTGAAAATGATGGGGCATTCCCCATTTAGATTGATGATTCCAAACTTAATCCCAATGCCATATCTATATCTTATGTTTGATCCACACATGATGGAGTAATTTCAATTTTATAGTTTATTTTATTATCATTAATTTATTTATATATTATTTTACTACATATATATTATTATTTTCATAGTTTTCAAATATAGTTGTTGGTCGTGTTGGTTTGATTCCATGGAATTATTTTTTAGTAGATGGGTGTTATGAAATCAAGTTCTCATCGTTGTTTTATATCTTTTATTCCACTACTAGATGGTATGTAAATATATAATATATTTTATTTTGAAATTTATATAATTACTAGATTTTAATTATCAATTATTTATAGATTTTAGTGTCTCTGATCAATGATAACATGGGAGACTCCATATTGAGTGCATGAGAGAGTTTAATGTGAGAGATTTTCATTATTTTTTAGAACCATAGAAATATATCCATGGATATATCTTATGATATTGTTCCTAATGATTATTGCATGTGTCTTTGACAAGGTTACACCCAAGTTCGAGCTTGATATGGATTATGTTCCAACTAGATAAGAGAGACATTCCATAGGAGGTTATCATCAGGTCAATAGAATCGAGGGAGGTAAGAGATAAAGTAAAGAGATATGAGTTTTTCATTTAGTAAACATCTATGATAATGGTATGTAATATTGATTATATATTTATATATAATTTTAATAAAAAAATATTTTTCATATTTATATAGTATGATGTTGATCCTGTAGTTATGATGCTTGATGTCTATAAGAGAATATAAACTAATAGTGCTATTAGAGAGATTTCATGTGAGATGCAATATTGGATTTTGGTCAGTATATATTTTTCGTTTCTCAAATTAAATTATTTTTTACATTTTTAATTTTAAATTACATTTGGATATGTCATACAAGGCCATAGATTCTCACACGAGGGAGGTTCATGTTGAGACTTAGTGTGAGTGTAGCATCACAAACATGGTTTTCTCATAGTTACAAGACATAAATCAAATATTTAATTATAATAAAATCCCATGATCTTGTGGGTTTAGATTTAATAGATTTGGGAAAAATAAATAAATAGTAAAAACTATGTTCTTTGTATCATATTAACATTTTCCCCCTACATAATCAATTACTTAATCCAGAATAATATTTCAACATCATCTATAAATACCCCACACCAAATACACTTATTCAAAGTTTACAAATATTAATTTTCTTCATATCTAGAGTAAATGATAGCATAATAAAGGGGTGAGAATAGATTCTTATTATGGTAAACGTAACTGAAAACCAAATATTGGCAATGTGTATAATCAGCATAAATAAGAAACTAGTACCCAAAAAAATATTGATCAGAAATCAATGCATAAGTCTTAGCATATTATATGGAATGAATTAAAAGGCTGAGGAAACAATGATTCAATAAGCATGATCCATGAGTTCATAACATAGTCATAATATAAATAATAAAATTGTGACACAAACATTAGTATAGGGAACATTACATTCATGGGTAACACAACGAGTTCCTACACATACAAGAATTGATATACTTGTGAATACATATATCATGAGATATAAACTTTTAACCAATGCATTGGAGGGTTATATAGAACACCACTCAACATAATACATACATATGTGTGCCATATGAATTAAATAATCATTATATTATAAATATCCCTCGAAAAAAATGGGTTTCATTCCTCACATCACAAAGAACCCATTGCATGTAAATTGATTTCATTTATCATATCATAATGAACCTCGGAAAAGAAAATAGGATTCATATACTTAATAAATAGAATAATATAAGGAAAAAATCAAAATTAAATCAATAATAATAACATGGTATACCCATGGAAAACAAATGTGTATCCATATACATTTAGAAAAATTCTAGGTAAATTCCATCTAATCAAGATAGTACAGTATCTGGTATTTACATTATATTAATAAATTGTACTTGGTTATTTCAATAATTTCACAATTAAATAAACATATGGAAACTAGATTAAAAATCATAAATTATAGGATGGAAATGAAGAGTATTCATGGAAATAAAATCATTAGAAGATAACTCATATTTATACATAATGGATGATTGAGCAAGGTAAAGGAAGTGATGGATCATTCATCCAAAAGAGAAGGACATTATATAATCCATATAGAGAAATAAGTTTGATAGTTTCATTTATATAATTTTCTCAATCAAGTATAATTTATGTTCAAGGACAATGACTTAGATAAAAAATACACTTTTAGTGGTTTTTGAAAAATTACTATTGAAATAACAAATATACTGAATATTTTGAAATTGATTTTAAGGAAAGAGTTTATTAATATATGGGAAAAACATATTTTATAAAACATGTAAATGTGGAGAGAAATATTTATATAAAATGATGAAGGAATCATAATTATGTGTTCATATGTAAAATATTTAAAAAACTCTTTTCACACTTTGAAGAAAACGTCACATATAAAGTTTTATTAAATTATTTTCTTATAAAAAATTTTAAATGTATTTCAATGTAGTTAAAAATTACCTTCTTAAATTTTTAGGAAAAATATTGGGATATCAAAAAAATGTTGATCTAAAGATAAAAATATGATCATAAAAGGAAATATCCTTTTAATATTTTTAAAATACCTTTTTTTTGAAAACCACCTCGACTTAAAAAATTATAAAACATATAGATTAGAAAAATTAAATAGAACATGAATCCAAATATGGATAACTAGATGATAATAAAGTGATCATGCTAGTATAAATAAAGGAAATACAAATTCCAAGATGGGTTCTCACGTATGAGAGGTCTTGATTTTAAAATGAGGTTGTAAATAAAACCTTTTGGATTAAGTAATATCCAAATAATACCATTTAAAGAGAGATATCTTGAAATTAAAATTTTAATACCCTGAATAAAAGATAATCCATGATGTAATATATTAGATAAGAAACAAATACCTCGCAAAAAAGAAACAAGTGTTGAATACAGAACATATCAAAGATGAAAAATTAAGATGAAAAAAACATTACATCCTTTGAAGAATTTTAATAAAAACCCTATGAAGGGAATAAATATAAATTTAAAATTAGATATCCTAAAATATAATAGATTTATGATAAAAAATGAAAATGTATCAGTATTTTCACAATGAAAAGTAAAATATATTATATAATATAATTATATCCCAAGGAATTAAAATTTGACATAAAAAACCCCATACCTATTATATTGTATTCCTTGAACATGATCCAACCTATTGTATTACATACATTACTATTTTAATAAATTTTTCATCACCTTATTATTAACTATAACCATTTATACTCCTCATTTATATTTAATCCCTACATATATACTCAATAATTTTTACTAATTTCAGTATTTGGTGTGAGTAACCTTGATCGTTTTGAACTAGTTTCCCAATAGAAGTGTTTTTCCAAGTCTTTTCCAAAATATCATAATTATTAGACAATTAAAGGGACTATAATTAATGATTTATAGTTATTTATAAAGATATAATTTCATTTGTTGGCATTTTTCAATTATGATCCATGAAGGTGAAATAAACAATTATCATGTTTCATTGATTTTTGACAATGAACAATGATATATTAATTAATGATTTTAATATTATTGATGTAACATGCTGATATGGAAGCCACTAAGTATTGACTCGAGGTAGTCGGTCACATGGCCTCATGTGTGCCTCCCCATTCATTAGAGGATGTTGACCCACGAAGAGGGTCCATGGTGGGATAGGGTGGAGACTATACTCATATAATCATAGTAAAATAATGATGAAGCAAAATAAATAAATAGTAGAAACATACTAACAAATAACAATGGAAGCAAAATCATCGAGATAAACTAAGAAGTCGTCGACAGTAATATCTAGTTCCATATACATTATGATGTCATGTAATTTCACTAATCAAAAGGTAAAAACAAACAAGGTTATAGACCCACATATATACATGCATATCAAGTAAACTAAAAATGCCAAAAGTGTCACGAACCAACCCGGGTCGACCCTGAACCGGTCACCCGAGTCGGTCTGCGACATGGCCCGAGAGGCGTTCCCGATCCTCCCGGGCTGGCGACAAGTGCCAGGGCATCGACAGAGGCTATGGGAACGATTTCGCCCAAAATAAATAAATAAGACAAAGAAAATAATACAGAGCAGCGCAGAAAAGATAAACCAGATAAAGTGACTAAACAGGAACAAACAGGAAAAAAACTAACCAAACACGACGTCCGAACAAATCCGTGCGACCTCGCGGGTCGCTCTCCGACTCAACGATCAAGTGTCGCCCTAGGCGAGCGCACTCAAGATATAGCCTGCACAAACACTAAAAATAGAAAAGAACTATAGGCATGAGTATTAAAACTCAGTAGGCTAGCCTGATATCTATTCCCAATGCACTACCTTTAAAATAAAAGAAACATCATTTCAAGTTTGAACTACAATCTATAAAAGTATGTTTTTAATAATATTCTACTTAAAAACAAAGTACGAACCATTTCCCTTAGCCATTTTCCAAATTCGTGTTCATTTCATTAGTGCCAATGACATTTCAGGAAAAAGGGGAAAGTGATGTTTAAATTTTCAAATTTGTACAAAATGGGATTAAACACTTCCATTTGAAAACAATTTTTAGAAACCCATTAAAAAGCAATTTATCAGTTTCCAAGGAAAACAATATGCCGGAATTCACAAAGTAAAACATACAGCAAGGGCAATGTAAGTATACATGTGAGCATCATAATCATTACTGCAAGCTACAAAAGCTGAATAGACATGGGTGAACCTAGGAGATCGAGAATAAACCAGAAGACACCAATACATGAGAAATCATCCTTATTGACATGTCACGATGAAATCAAAACGCACAATACGCTCGACCATCCACTCACAGGCAGGTCGAGGGCAAATCCCATAGTAATAAACCCAATATATCCACCTACTATGGGCCACTGGTCAGTACCATAACCTACCAGTGCAGCAATCGTTCTTAGAATATTCTCTCAATATGCCAGATTCCCATGTCTCAAGTGTTTAAGAAAAAGGGGTGAGCCAACCGATGCCAACCGAGCATCCAATCAGATATATCTATATATATAAAGAACAACAGGCATTCCCCGAGCCACTCCATGGGACAACCTCATGCCTTTTTCTACTCAAGTACCCGAGAGCCTCTAAGCGCGGCCTCCCAAACAATCAATCACAACCAAGGCATGAGAGTCGTCCTAAGAGGGTTTTTATAAAAACATTTCCATCACTTTCCATAAAGTGCCAAACGGGCATTTAATACAGTTCACAATTACTACCAAAACCAGTTTAAAACTATTTAAAGAATCCACAAAACACTACTTCATAGGTTGCCAGTATTTTTATAAACCAAACCAAACCATTTTCTTTTCCAAATAAACTTTAAGAGCCAACCGGGCAATTTCTCAAACGAACCAAAGTATTTGTCCATGCTTCAAAAGAAATCATTTCTCATTAAACCAGAACTCTGTTTTACATTCCTTGAATTATGTTTAAAAGCCAAACGGGCATTCTTTCATTATTGGGTGTCCACTCGTCAAAAGGATGTTTCATGTGTCGTGTATAAAATAAACGGATCCTTTTGACATTAAATAACCATTTAAAAATTAACCATCTTATATTAAAAATTAATTATCGTATATTATCTCATCTTTATTACAATTAATAAAATGTTGATTTGAACAATTAGGGTGCGCAAACAGCATGAAATAATATAACTTAAATTTTAAAAGTAGTGCAAAGGGGACCTACCTCAAGATTAAAGCGCGACGACAAAACAACTTGGAAGCAAGGCGCGATGACACGACGTGTGTCCGAAACCACGTGTCAAGGTCTAACACTCTGCATAGTCAATTTCAAGGACTCAGACCCATCCAAAAACTCATCAGATCATTCGAAACCAAGCGGTGGAAAGAAACACTCACCTCGGGACTGAAGCGCGACAACAACGGAACCTCGGAGGCAAGGCGCGGCGATGGTGCTTACTCGGAAACGCCCTGCGCGGGCCCTCAAATAATAATAATAATAATAGTGTTAATATGAATAAAAGAATTATAATAAGAATAATAATAATAATAATAATAATATTGATAATCATAATAATAATATTAATAATAATAACAATAATAATTAGAATATGAATAATGATAGTAATAATAATAATAATAATTATAATAGTAATAAGATTAATAATAATAATAATAACAATAATTATAATTATAATTATATTAACAATAATAACAACAAAATAATAATGATAATAATAATAATAATAATAATATGAATGATAATAATAATAATAATAATGTTAATAAGAATAAAAATAATTATAATAAGAATAATAATAATAATAATAATAATAATATTAGTAATACTAATACTAACAATAATAAGAAAAATGAAAATAATAATAATAATAACAAAATAATATTAATATTATTAACACTAATAATAATAATAATGATATTAATAATAATAATAATAATAGTATGAAAAACAATAATAATTATAATAATAATAATATTAACATTAATAATCATAATATTAATAAGATAAAACAAAATAAATAAATAAAAGGAAACAAAAGAGACCTGGCTGGGGGGCTGCGGGCTTGAGTAGGGAGCAAGCGGGGGAGGCCGGGACGCCGGCTGTGCGCGCTGAACAGGGGAGGAGAGGAGGATGGGCGGCTGGGTGTGACGGCGGATAGAGGAAGGAGAAAGAAAAAGAAGAAGAAGAAGAAAAGAAGAAGAGGAAGAAGAAGAAGAGAAGAAGAGAAAGGAGAAGAAGAGAAGAGAATAAGAAGAGGAAGAAGGAGGGGGCGCCGGTGCAGCGGCTGCTGCTGCGGAAGGAGGCAGGGGGCGCGGAAGTCGTCGCGTAGGGGAGGTGAGGAGGGAGCAGGGTGGATCGCCGGACGCAGGGGAGGAGGCTGAGCGGGGTTGCTATATGCGGGTGAAGGAGAGGTATGGTCGAGGGGTTGCAAGCTGCAGGAGGGCAGGCCGGAGGCGCGGCGGAAGGCTGTCGGGCGCCGAAAGAAGGCCGGCAGGGGGGGCTGGTCCGCTACGGATGCAACAGGGGAGTGGCGGTGTGTGAGGGAGGCAGCGGCGTGCAGGAGCAGGCCAGGGTGAGGGGGTGCGCGCTGACAGGAAGGGAGCAGGGGCGCTGGTTGCAGCAGGTTGCAACAGGAGGGGAGGCGGCTTGCGGAGGAGAGGGTGACGCCGGACAGGGAAAACCAGGGAGAAAGAGGGACGAGGCGGAACCGAGGGAAGGAGAAGGGAGAGATGAGGGAATAAAGGAGGGGGTGGTGGCGGCTCCAGCGGGGAGAAAGAAGAGAAGAAAAAAAATATATAAAGGGGGCCTGCTAGGGTTAGAAAAATAAGAAAATAAAATAAGAAGAGAGAAATAAATTAAAACAAATCAAAATCATGATAATAAGAAATTACAATAATAATAATTACAATAATAAAGATTAATAACAAATCATATTTAATAACCATTATACTATTATCTGCAACATTAACAATTTCATTAATTATTTATTTATAACATAATGATAAAAATAATAATAATGATAATAATAAACATAGCGATAAAAATACAAATGATAAAAATATTCATTTCATCTTAACTAATAAAGATAATTATTAACAGCCATAAAAATATTAAGACAATCTAAATTGACAATTTCTAATTTATTTTTAATTCCTCTAAGCCGAAGAGGCCACGCAGTTGCATGGGCGAAGCCGCGCGGTGTCGCGCTCTACCTGCGCTTCCGACGACGTCGAACCCAAGATGCATACTTTTTATCAAAACTCAAAACTTTCATCCGAGACTGAACATGAACCACAGAAAAAATAATTTAAAGCCAAAGAAATCATAAAATAAAATAAACGCACGGTTTGGGGTGTGACAATTCTCCCCACCATAACGCTTTCCGCCCCCGGAAAGCCACAACATCAACCAGTCGACCGATCAACACCTAAGGATTTCACAGAACACGATCCGACCTCTTAACCAAGGATTCCACAACGACCACCAGCGGGACTGAACCTCATTTCCCAAAGTAAATCACCAACAGAGGGAAGGCCTGAACGGGCTCCCCACCATAAGAACTCGACTAGGTTTTGATAACAATTTAAGAGAAACCCCAAAGAGACTCATGGTGGGTCTCCCCACCATAAAGAACCGACCAACTAACGACCAAACGGGGAACCAGCTTAGACATGCACGAGGCTTTACTCCAGCTAGAAGGAGCACAGCAAGGACCTTTAAACCACTTACTCACGTCCAAAAGGGATAGAAGCCTAAATGGATACTTTGCGCAACTAAAACCCTAATCCCATGGGCGGGGAGGGTGGGCCTAAGGATCAAATCACTAAAACTACGACGTACGACTACTCACGACCCATCAATTTGGGATGGACACAAACCAGGGCTGCAACTGATTTACATCAGTGGCCCACGCAAGGTCACTAATCAGCAACTTACATCCAATAGGCACAATTCCTGACGTTACACGAGGGATAAGTCCATCGCGCACTTTGCGACAAGAGAGAACTACAACGACAGAGAAGCCAGAGCAACAACACCAAAACTATCACACCACGACGTTAGAGGCACGACTTTCACCAGACTCTTTAAAATTTCCCCGGGGGTTCCTGACTACGCGCCGGCTTCACTCCGAGACCTTTTGGCTGGAGCTCTGATGGATGAAGCATCTCCTACCTCGCAGTCAGGTTCTGATAATCCCAATGAGATACATACATCTTTTGATATGACAGATTGAAGGACCAGATTTTAAAATTAAAACACACCAGCATTGAAAGACGAGGTTCGTCAAAAGACCCATGAAGTTCCCATACATTTCAAACCCAAAACACCACCAGTATAACTACAACGATAAAAGATCCCTTAAACTGAAAGGAAACTTACACCAAGAACTCTGAACAAAGACCCAATAGCACATTACTTCTGAGAACACCCTCTGCGACGCTTTCTTGCAACACCCTGACAGAATCGTCGCAGGTGACCCAGGCGTCCACACACCTGGCAGGGCTTCGGAGCGCTTGGGCACGATGACTTCTTGTGACCCCGCTTGCCACACTGATAGCACACAATAATCTCTCGCTCCGAAGAGGTTGATGAAAGATCTCTAGGCCTCTTGATTCCACGACCTGATCCATCCACTTCCATTTGCTTACTCATCTCCTTTCCAGAACCTTCACCAGTGCTCATAGGGATCGAAGGAGGGAGAACTACTTCGAGCACTCCTTCCATCGCGGCTTCGACACGAAAAGCTTGTCTTGCCACATCGACAAAAGAAGTTAGGTTGGACTCTGAAACCTTCGACTGCAGATCAGGGCGGAGACCCGCCTCGAAGCGTCGAGCCTTCACGGGGTCATTTGTGGCATACTCTGAATCATAAGGTACTAGCTCCACAAAGCGCTGGAAATATTCTAACATGGATCCGTCGCCCTGCTGCAGACAACACATCTCCATCCCCTTTCTCACCCTTTCTTCCTCAGAGAGATACTGACGAAAGAACGAGGTCTTGAAAAACTCCCAAGTAATCTCTTTACGGGGCTTGTCCCGAGACACTGACTTCCACCACATCCACGGTGAACCTTCAAGCATGAAGGTCGCAAACTTGACCTTCAACGAATCGGGCAACTCAATGAGGTTAAAGTCCCTTTCAATCTTCCGCATCCACTCCTCTGCCACGGAAGGGTCTGCTTGACCATAGAAGGGAGGTGGATCGAGCTTTCGAAACTCAAGCATAAAATCCTTAGGTTGATCAACCGCACTACGATCACCCATCGAAGCTTCAAAGGGATAACCGCTGGACAAGGAAAGGTTAAAACCCCAATCAACGCCAACTCAGTGAATGAATAACAACCTCAAAATCAAACACTGCATAGGTGACAAGCTCAAAATCCGAGAAAACAAGTTATCATAGCATCAAAAATTTTCTCTTTGAAAACATCTTTAATTTAAAACAATCTTGGTAAGTTAAACCCTCGCCATTGGTATCCCTTAGAGTCTCACTCACATGCATGCATCTGTGCCACCCAGGGCATCCATCCACCATACCAGAGATCCATCCACATTTCCAACATACCACAATGCATGTGAGCACTCATCAGAACACCAAGGTCAAAACAGAGCAACTTCATTTTCCAAAAACAATTCATTTATATCACTCCTTTTGAAACAATCCACAAATTAAACATGTCATTTCAAACAACACTTTTTTTTTTCAAAACCAACTTTTCTGATTCAAACCACTTTCAGAAATCAACGGAAACCCAAAACAAATCAAACAGGGGACTAGTGTCAGTGGGTGACTTGACCATATGGTTGGCGGCCATATGCCAAACACGCCACTGACGCAGAGAGTCTTCTTGGACCATGCCCCTAGATCCACATGGCTTGCCAGACCATGCGGCTTAGGACTATTAGCCCAACTCCATTTGTCGTACCCCAATCGCAAAACATTTTTCCATAAAGAAAAACCCAAACAAACCAATTAAACCGGACTTCCCATGGAAACCTGAGGATCGGTACAGGCAAGAGTTCGCGACGCTCTTCTCGCACCTACCCCTCAAGTCCCGACAATCCTACTCCATCTACCTTGACATACCAAATAACAAAGGGCGCTCTGAAAAATGAGGTCGCTAAGAGCTGACCTCCTCTGATACCATTTTGTCACGAACCAACCCGGGTCGACCCTGAACCGGTCACCCGAGTCGGTCTGCGACATGGCCCGAGAGGCGTTCCCGATCCTCCCAGGCTGGCGACAAGCGCCAGGGCATCGACAGAGGCTATGGGAACGATTTCGCCCAAAATAAATAAATAAGACAAAGAAAATAATACAGAGCAACGCAGAAAAGATAAACCAGATAAAGTGACTAAACAGGAACAAACTGGAAACAAACTAACCAAACACGACGTCCGAACAACTCCGTGCGACCTCGCGGGTCGCTCTCCGACTCAACGATCAAGTGTCGCCCTAGGCGAGCGCACTCAAGATATAGCCTGCACAAACACTAAAAACAGAAAAGAACTATAGGCGTGAGTATTAAAACTCAGTAGGCTAGCCCGATATCTATTCCCAATGCACTACCTTTAAAATAAAAGAAACATCATTTCAAGTTTGAACTACAATCTATAAAAGTATGTTTTTAATAATATTCTACTTAAAAACAAAGTATGAACCATTGCCCTTAGCCATTTTCCAAATTCGTGTTCATTTCATTAGTGCCAATGACATTTCAGGAAAAAGGGGAAAGTGATGTTTAAATTTTCAAATTTGTACAAAAAGGGATTAAACACTTCCATTTGAAAACAATTTTTAGAAACCCATTAAAAAGCAATTTATCAGTTTCCAAGGAAAACAATATGTCGGAATGCACAAAGTAAAACATACAGCAAGGGCAATGTAAGTATACACGTGGGCATCATAATCATTACTGCAAGCTACAAAAGCTGAATAGACATGGGTGAACCTAGGAGATCGAGAATAAACCAGAAGACACCAATACATGAGAAATCATCCTTATTGACATGTCATGATGAAATCAAAACGCACAATACGCTCGACCATCCACTCACAGGCAGGTCGAGGGCAAATCCCATAGTAATAAACCCAATATATCCACCTACTATGGGCCACTGGTCAGTACCATAACCTACCAGTGCATCAATCGTTCTTATAATATTCTCTCAATATGCCAGATTCCCATGTCTCAAGTGTTTAAGAAAAAGGGGTGAGCCAACCGATGCCAACCGAGAATCCAATCAGATATATCTATATATATAAAGAACAACAGGCATTCCCCGAGCCACTCCATGGGACAACCTCATGCCTTTTTCTACTCAAGTACCCGAGAGCCTCTAAGCGCGGCCTCCCAAACAATCAATCGCAACCAAGGCATGAGAGTCTTCCTAAGAGGGTTTTTATAAAAACATTTCCATCGCTTTCCATAAAGTGCTAAACGGGCATTTAATACAGTTCACAATTACTACCAAAACCAGTTTAAAACTATTTAAAGAATCCACAAAACACTACTTCACAGGTTTCCAGTATTTTTATAAACCAAACCAACCCATTTTCTTTTCCAAATAAACTTTAAGAGCCAACCGGGCAATTTCTCAAACGAACCAAAGTATTTGTCCATGCTTCAAAAGAAATCATTTCTCATTAAACCAGAACTCTGTTTTACATTCCGTGAATTATGTTTAAAAGCCAAACGGGCATTCTTTCATTATTGGGTGTCCGCTCGTCAAAAGGATGTTTCATGTGTCGTGTATAAAATAAACGGCTCCTTTTGACATTAAATAACCATTTAAAAATTAACCATCTTATATTAAAAATTAATTATCGTATATTATCTCATCTTTATTACAATTAATAAAATGTTGATTTGAACAATTAGGGTGCGCAAACAGCATGAAATAATATAAATTAAATTTTAAAAGTAGTGCAAAGGGGACCTACCTCAAGATTAAAGCGCGACGACAAAACAACTTGGAAGCAAGGCGCGATGACACGACGTGTGTCCGAAACCACGTGTCAAGGTCTAACACTCTGCACAGTCAATTTCAAGGACTCAGACCCATCCAAAAACTCATCAGAGCATTCGAAACCAAGCGGTGGAAAGAAACACTCACCTCGGGACTGAAGCGCGACAACAACGGAACCTCGGAGGCAAGGCGCGGCGATGGTGCTTACTCGGAAACGCCCTGCGCGGGCCCTCAAATAATAATAATAATAATAATGTTAATATGAATAAAAGAATTATAATAAGAATAATAATAATAATAATAATAATAATATTGATAATCATAATAATAATATTAATAATAATAACAATAATAATTAGAATATGAATAATGATAGTAATAATAATAATAATAATTATAATAGTAATAAGATTAATAATAATAATAATAACAATAATTATAATTATAATTATATTAACAATAATAACAACAAAATAATAATGATAATAATAATAATAATAATATGAATGATAATAATAATAATAATAATGTTAATAAGAATAAAAAGAATTATAATAAGAATAATAATAATAATAATAATAATAATAATATTAGTAATACTAATACTAACAATAATAAGAAAAATGATAATAATAATAATAATAACAAAATAATATTAATATTATTAACACTAATAATAATGATAATGATATTAATAATAATAATAATAATAGTATGAAAAACAATAATAATTATAATAATAATAATATTAACATTAATAATCATAATATTAATAAGATAAAACAAAATAAATAAATAAAAGGAAACAAAAGAGACCTGGCCGGGGGGGCTGCGGGCTTGAGCAGGGAGCAAGCGGGGGAGGCCGGGACGCCGGCTGTGCACGCTGAACAGGGGAGGAGAGGAGGATGGGCGGCTGGGTGTGACAACAGACAGAGGAAGGAGAAAGAAAAAGAAGAAGAAGAAGAAAATAAGAAGAGGAAGAAGAAGAAGAGAAGAAGAGAAAGGAGAAGAAGAGAAGAGAATAAGAAGAGGAAGAAGGAGGGGGCGCCGGTGCAGCGGCTGCTGCTGCGGAAGGAGGCAGGGGGCGCGGAAGTCGTCGCGTAGGGGAGGTGAGGAGGGAGCAGGCTGGATCGCCGGACGCAGGGGAGGAGGCTGAGCGGGGTTGCTATATGCGGGAGAAGGAGAGGTATGGTCGAGGGGTTGCAAGCTGCAGGAGGGCAGGCCGGAGGCGCGGCAGAAGGCTGTCGGGCGCCGAAAGAAGGCCGGCAGGGGGGGCTGGTCCGCTACGGATGCAACAGGGGAGCGGCGGTGTGTGAGGGTGGTAGCGGCGTGCAGGAGCAGGCCAGGGTGAGGGGGTGCGCGCTGACAGGAAGGGAGCAGGGGCGCTGGTTGCAGCAGGTTGCAACAGGAGGGGAGGCGGCTTGCGGAGGAGAGGGTGACGCCGGACAGGGAAAACCAGGGAGAAAGCGGGACAAGGCGGAACCGAGGGAAGGAGAAGGGAGAGATGAGGGAATAAAGGAGGGGGTGGCAGCGGCTCCAGTGGGGAGAAAGAAGAGAAGAAAAAAAATATATAAAGGGGGCCTGCTAGGGTTAGAAAAATAAGAAAATAAAATAAGAAGAGAGAAATAAATTAAAACAAATCAAAATCATGATAATAAGAAATTACAATAATAATAATTACAATAATAAAGATTAATAACAAATCATATTTAATAACCATTATACTATTATCTGCAACATTAACAATTTCATTAATTATTTATTTATAACATAATGATAAAAATAATAATAATGATAATAATAAACATAGCGATAAAAATACAAATGATAAAAATATTCATTTCATCATAACTAATAAAGATAATTATTAATAGCCATAAAAATATTAAGACAATCTAAATTGACAATTTCTAATTTATTTTTAATTCCTCTAAGCCGAAGAGGCCACGCAGTTGCATGGGCGAAGCCGCGCGGTGTCGCGCTCTACCTGCGCTTCCGACGACGTCGAACCCAAGATGCATACTTTTTATCAAAACTGAAAACTTTCATCCGAGACTGAACATGAACCACAGCAAAAATAATTTAAAGCCAAAGAAATCATAAAATAAAATAAACGCACGGTTTGGGGTGCGACAAAAAGACTATCTCCAGATTGAATCATGATCCATATCTCGATCCTATGCTCCCCTGATCCCATGCTAAAATCATTCAACAATCAATATTTGGGTATTTTTTCCTTATACATTCCTGCATCCAGGAAGCTTGTCTGGGTACCAAACGGTGGCCCATATAGGGTGTGAGATATAATCAGTAGGACAATTCTAATAGCTTCTAGAAGTTTCCAATAAATGCATATAATATGAGAAGTGTGCAGATATAATAATGGTAAAACAATATGTAAATAATAATGGGCCAGCTCTGGTTCTTGAAGGACACCAGGCTAACACTTCCTAGTTTGTCCCATGCCAGAATAACCTTTGAATAGATGTCATCATTTACATATATGTAGAAGTGTATATGAATGTTCATATATGTATATATGCGATATATATGAAGTGTTATTTATAGACACATGTATACAAATATAGTTATGTGCAGGACCTGAGTCATAACTCATAAATCCATTTCTAGTCAATAGAGTCTCACAATGTAATATGGGAAACTATTCCTAGGTAACATTATTTATGAGGGTCGCCATGACCAAGTATCATAGGTATAAGGGACACTATACTTGGAATAAAAAGAATAAGGTATTCCATGCCCAAGAATCATTAGTTATGATTGTCTTCATGCCCATGTATTACAAGTATAAGGGACACCATGACCATGTATCACTACTATAACGGATGGCATGCCCAAGTGTCACAATTATAAGGGATTTCATGACTGAGTATCAAAAGATAAATAGAAACCATGCTCAAGTAACACAAGTATAATAGATTCCATGCTCGATCATTATAAAAGTAATAAGTAGTCAATGAATTTAGTAAGATACAGTTCATGGTTTATAGTTAATTATCATTCGACATTAACAATGGGGTAACCCTTTTTTTACTTAAACCTATGATGTGGCCTTACCACTCACTTCCCATTTAATTCATTTTCATCATTTCTACTATATATTAATCTAAAACCACTTAGGAGGTGGTCTGGTGCCTTAAACATTTATAATATCATGGGATGTTCCATCAGCAAACCTCAAGGGGTGAAAATATTCAATGGGGGGCTATTCTTACAAGGATATGGAGATACTAAGTCAAACTATCAATCCCAGCTTTATAAAAAATGGTTATATGAATTTTTAAGAAAATAACTGGAAATTATGGTGTGCAATATCACAACATATAATATAAAATAACATGAATTGAGAGATAACTACTAGACCACCTACCTTGTATATTTATTAGATCACATTCCCTTTATCGACCTTTTTTTGTCTATATCAGAAGAAAGTGGAAAAATATAAAAACACCTAGAATATAGGGCATATGAACTCACATAAAAATAACTGTATCAATAGGAATACAAAAAATGAAAAGGATATAAAGAGTGGAGAGCCAACCAGTGGCTATCCAATGTGAAAAATAAATATCGAATCAAATTCTAAATAGATGTAAATCTTGAAATCCTAGCTTTAGTCCAAAAGGGAGAACCTTTGGTGGACCTCCAATGTGAGAGATAAGAGTGGATAGGGGCTTATGTCAAAATAAGTGGCCCCACCTCCTTTAAAAAATAGACCTAGAGAATTTACATGGTGTTTAAAATTTATACATCATGCAATTATCAAGATTATACCCTCTATAGAAAAACCATTACACATCATGAATAGGGTCTGATTAGACAAATACACCCCATGAATTTAAATATAGGTCATCTGTTAGGCCTACATCTAGGATTTATCCCCCTAAAATATTCCTTCTAAAATCAAAACAAACCTTTATAAGGTGAAATTTCAGGGTTTAAAGCCAAAAAACCATGACAACAAGGAATTAAACAAATTTTTATAGATCTATACCTGATATGAAAAATCAGATTCTTAAAGTCTTCTCCCCTTAAAGAAACTCATCCCCAGGTTTCCCTTCCAATCGTGGTGAGGAATCATCTGAGAGTAGCTCTGGACACAAAGCACGTACATCAACCTCTCACCCCCAAGTCTCATCGTAAACTCTATCATGCTTCTACAACACCCGTATCAGAGAGATTAATCTACCTAATAGATCCTTCATGATTTATTCCACAACATGGATAATATTCTCTTAAAAGGAAACATCCACCTAAAACTCAAGATCATCAGTATGAAATATATGAGATAGATCTAGATAGTAACGATGAAGATGCGGAACTTGGAAGATGTCATGAAAATAGTAATACCTATGTGGTAACTACAACAGATAAGATATTGAAGTGACTCTCTTCACAACCTAAAAAGGTCCAATGAATCGAGGCGAGAGCTTCCCGTCACTTCTAAATTGTCAATTCCCCAGTCTAGTCGATACACACAAGAATACCTGATCCCCAACCTAGAACTCTAATGATTGAAGATGATGATTGGCATATGACTGTTGCATAAACTAAGCTATAACCATTCACTTCCTAATCAATTCAACCTTCTCTTAAGTTTCCTAAATGAGATAAGATCCATAAGATAAAGCCTCACCTGCCTCTAACCAAAAAAATGGTGAATGAAATGGAATAACATATAATTCCTCACAGGGATCCATCTGTATTATCACCTAGAATAAATTATTATAGGAAAAATCTAGAAGAGGTGTATGTTTCTCACAATAACCTTTGAAATCAAGGACACATTCTTGAATCACATCTTCTAGTACCAATATCGTCTGTTCTAATTAACCATCAATCTAAGGGTGAAAATATATTCTCAAAAGCACCAGGGTACCCAAATATTTCTATAACCCCTATCAAAACCTCAATGAGAAATGATAATCACTATAAAAAATAATGGTGTAAGGGACCCCATGTGGATATGCAATCTCATGGACATATAGTTTCTCAATGTCATCCTTTAATAAGACCTCTTGGATAGGTAAGGAATGAGAAAAAATTGTGAGATTATCTATGATTACCCATACAACACCACCACCTCAATGGGATCTTGGTAATCCATTCACAGAATAAACTATGACATCATCCCATTTCAACTCAGGAATGGGTGATGGCTGTAAAAGCCCCACTAGATGATAGTGATCTGATTTTACCAGATGATATAAGGAAAACTTAGTACCAAAGTAGAAAACTCCCTATTCATACTTGGACACCAATTTTTTTGAAATAAATCATGGTATATATTTTTATGTTCATTGTACTCCGCACATGTAGAAACATGAGATTCTCATATCAATTCTTCCCAGATGTCTGTAGGAACCTAGACCTATGTATAGATTCATAAGATCTCATTCCAATCCAAGAATCAAATAGGATACGGTTCATCACCTGAAATACTCTCCCTTAGGACTAATCCCCCAGGATGTAATAACATCCCTGTAACAACATGATATTTTTACAAAATATATTTTAAAATAATTTTATTTATTTGATATCTTTTTTTGCATATAAGAAAATGTTTAGAAGAACTATAAAATATTATTAAAATTTTATATTCCAATTATAACCTAGCTAAAAAATTGAAGGAAATTTATATTAATCACTAATTTATGAAATTAATATAATTTTTCAAATATATTTATTTTTATGTGCTTATAATTTCATCCCACAATTCTTAGTAGAGTCATTTTATCCTTAAAAAATATGTTTTCTTCAAAAATAAGTTTTTCTTCTTTTTAGGAGTGAATAAATTTTTTTAGAAGTCATCGAATTTTTTTTTTTGAAAAAATAATTTTTATTTTTGAATTCATTATTTCAAAATTATATTAATTTTTTTTAGAATTTTCTGAAAACATTTTTTTTCAAGGAATAGTAAAAAATACCAATTTTTATTGAAAAATGCATTATCTTTTAATTTTTTACAAGGTAAAATTATGTTTTTGAATAGTTTAAAATTTAAATTTTTTCATTTTTATTTAAAATAATCCAAATATGGGGTTTTAAGTTGATTTTATACTTGAATTAAATATAAAAATATTTTATATTTAAATGGAAAATTTTCTGAAAAAAACTATTTTTCATTGTCTTTATCCTATTTTATTTTAACATAATTTATAAAAATTACATATTTTTATTTTTTAAAAATGGATTCCATATTTGGAATCGGTGGGTCAAATTTTATTAAATAGGCTTATTTTATTTTTAGATAATATTAATATTAATTGTGGTAAAATTTATAATCTCGACAAAGGGTAAAACATGTTAATATGGATTAAAAATAAGTGATAAGATAATAATTTTTCATCATATTTATTATATTGTGAATTTAATTCGACCCATAACACCTATTATTTTAGATTTAGTTGTTTAATGGAAATTGTTACATGAAAATGACATATATTATTTAAATTAAAGAATGCCACAAAATGTCACATTCTTTGTCTTAAATATCTCTTATGTGTCCATGGGGAAAAAGTAGGTTCTGAATGATTATAAGTATCAATTTTGAGCCTAATAAACTAAATTTAATTATAGAATTTTATTTATGACTTTTGGGGACACCTGGATTAGATTATGACCTTTATAATATTTTATTTCAAGAAAAGTTAAAGATGTCACCTTTATGTTTTTGATAAAAATACATTTTTAAGATGGGGATATCTAGAGGATATGTTCTACTATAAATAGTATTTTTTAATATTAAATATTAATATTCATCCTTGTAATTTATATATAATTTTTAGGAATAAAATAATTACCCTAAATTCCTACACAACACTGATGTAGTAAACTTTCAATTTACATAAAAATAAAATAAACGATATTATAAATAATAAAAGTATTTTAATATGAGATATTTAATGTGATAAAAAAATATCTAGAATAATTAGACATTATAGGTATATAATAAAATAAGTTTTTCAAATTTTAATTATTTTCTTAATATTATTAAAAGTGAAAGTAGTGAATAATATAAAAATTGATAATAATGATATTTTATGGGATTAATAATTTATTAAATTATTTGAAAATCATTAAAATATTTAAAAATATAAATTGATTATTATATGCACTAAAATTAAATTAATTATCCATTTAGGGTCTAATTGTCACCAAATAAGTGAAAATTACAACCTTTTAATATTGGAAATTATGTTATTGTAGTTAAAATTAAAATAGGTTAACTAAAGGTTAATCAAAATGATAAGGTTTAAAATAACACCAAAACTTGACTAAAATCTATTAGTTTAGGAAAATAAACCATTTTCTCATATTATCTTACAATACATGATCATTTTTTATCATTTGTATGGAAAATGAATTTATTATAATATAATGTATTCAGAAATTTTAAAATTTCCCATCACCTCAATTATAAAAGGTAATATCCTCCCCCATTTATTTTCACCTATTTGAGATTATATCTAGACCATACCATTCTAATATATATTATATAAATCCCTAGAAACATTATATATGTTTGGTTTATATAAAGAGACCTACCGTATTTCCCTTTATAATAGATCCCAAGGAGACTTTTCGAAGAAGAGGTAATCACTCTAACCAAACGCTTTCTTTTTCTGCTCTTTCCTACATATAAACCTAACATGTTCATCATAAACAAATAAATTAAATATACTAATTTAGATTAAATGTTATTATTAATATAAAAACAGAATTATACATCCTCATTCTGAGAAAACAAGAAGTGAATGTATCGCTCATGTGTACATTCGGCTTACTGTCTCCGCATATGGATACAATTCATTTTTCATAACCATTTTTTATGGATTGGTATTATGATGGGTTTAATTAATAAATATGATATATATATATATGTATATGTATTATAATAATGATTTTGTATAAATGAATTATTATTTAACTTTATTTCTTCGCATCAATCAAAAATTGAAAACAACGTTCATGCATACGTACGACCTATCGTCCCCATGAATTGTGTAATTCATTTTTATATCTCTAATTTCTATGAATGATTATAAATATGTAAATAGTTTTTATATATCATATTTATACCATGATTAAAATTCTATAAATGATGTAAATAAGATCAAATTATAAGTACCATGATTGAAGAACTAAAACATGCATGGAAAATGATGTAGTTATCACCCAAAACAGTGATATTAATAAAACTTATTAATAAACGGGTGATATGATGTTAGAAATAAAAAATAAATTGTATTATAGAATTAATGTTATGGATTAAATGTATAATAAATCAACATTTATTATACAGGTGGTTTGAACATGAACTAATAAAAGTAGTACATTAGGTAAATGATTTTTGTCTAACTTTTATTTCAATGGGAAACATGACTTATACACTAATTTTTTCTTTTATGGGGTGTATATACTTACCATGAATAAATTTTATGATTATTCTCATTAATATTATGGGATATACATATCCCACTAATTTTTTTTAATGGGTCTTATAATTTAATATTTTCCAAGGTGGTAAGAGTTTATTTCACAATCTCATCATTATTCAGAACTATTTATGCATAAGATTCCACTAGGGAATATTTCTATTACTGGTCTATGTTTTCTAAAAATACATTCAAAAAGGTTATTAATACATTTTTTTAAATCATTTTTACCAATTTTTGACATTTTTAAAAAACATTTTTAACCGATTTTTGTTTTATTTTATCGAAAATGGTCTTTGTGACTTTTCCGAAAAAATATATATACGGACTGTTTTTAATCATATACGACGTGAGTGTATATTTCCAACTTTTATGATGCCTTAATTTATTGAAGCATACTTTACAAACAAACAAGGTTCTTTTCAAAGTAAATATTTACTTTTATAATTGTTATAATTTTAAAAAAAATGTTTTAAAAAATAAAGGATATTTTCCAAAAAAAAATCAAGTGATCTTTCAAAATAAATTTGCATCTAAGATAAAAGTTTTTTATGTTACATATGTTTTATGGGGAATATGATCCAAGTATACCATCATTACTCATTTTGTATATGGTTTATGCTTATGATG
Source organism: Viscum album (assembly GCA_963277665.1). Lineage (NCBI taxonomy): Eukaryota > Viridiplantae > Streptophyta > Magnoliopsida > Santalales > Viscaceae > Viscum > Viscum album. The sequence continues at coordinate 582,623,791 of OY728161.1, forward strand.
GAATGTTGTTTATAAAACCTTCTTCTTGTTAAAAGGTTATGCAATTATGAAATTTTTATTAATTCCATTTCTTTTCATAGGTTCAGATAAGATAAATAAATTAGGATCATAGGGAACACATAAGTACGGTTTTTTTATTTAGTGTGTGGGACCTATCTTTTTCCCCAGTCCATTAGGTAGAGCATAATATCTATTGATATACAATGGGAAACAAGTAGATGTTCTTCATCCATAATGGGGAATAGGTGCGTCCAGATATATAAGTGGAAATTTGTGTGTCGTGATCTACTATGGGAAACATGTGTTTCATGATCTACTATGTTGAAGATATAGGAAGTTAACCTTGAAATATGAAATGATTTTCTATATTTATGATGGGGCCACAATTTTATGACATGATTTTATGGTTTGTGACTGATTTATGATGATTTCTCACTCTTATGGCCCTTTTTTCTAAAATGGTAACGTTTATGCCATGAATAATGTTTATAATCAATGATAGTTTGGGTATGAACTTCATATGTTATGTATATGATCACATAACCCCATTATTATCTTATGATTTCATATGATCATGGATTGATATCTTTTATGTTTAATCTTATTGAGCATATGATCTCACCCTTTCATATGTTTCCTTCACCAGGTGACGATGAAAGGGTCAACTAAGGTATGCCTAAGAGGAGTACTATGTGAGAAGATCTTTGTGAGAGATGTTGAAGATCTTCCATAAAATAAGAATATTGTATATATTATCACCAAATTCTCTAAACCTTTATGGTTCCGTGGAGGATATTATTGTTATGTATTGAATATTAAACTAGAAAATATAATATTTATTTATGGAAAGCTCATACCATTAAGGTTTTTATCTGAGCAGGGTTTAGACAATCACTGGAGATTAGGATTATATTTGTTTTTGAAACCTCTAAGGATCAGACTAAGTACTCGATAAAATCTTAATGTTTTGATAATGCTCATGAATGGCCGAGGTTAAAGCTATGGTGTCATATAATAAGGTGTTGCAATTTAGACATTCTATAATCACTAATGAAAAAATGAATATTTGTGACAGGTTATTTGCGACTGGACCCTCTTCTCGTCGCAAATAATTAATTATCTGTGATGCATAGCCGCTACCCATCGCAAAATGTTTGGTGCGAGTTGCGCGCCAAACCGTAGGAAGGGTATTCGTGATGGGCAAAATATCCCGTCGCAAATACCTGATAACGTTTTTTAGTACTTTCTATGTGATTTATTCTCCGTCGTAAATAATATATTGGTATGTTGGTATTTGCGATGAGACCCGTTGTAAGTACCTTTTCAACCACCGATGCCAGTTAATAGGGGATGTATTTGCAACGGGATTCCCATAACAAATAAACCCATCGCAACTAATATAACATATATATACCCCCATTAGTTTTTTTCTCTCATTCCACTCCTTTCTCTACTCCTCTCTCCGTATCTACTTATATTTTCTCCCTCGAAATTTATCTAGGTTAAAAATTTTAAAACGAAGCAATATTTTCGGCATAAATCCTCTAAAAGATTCACTTTTAAGGTATTTATCTATTTCTTATATTTTTTTATTAATTCAGTTTATTGGATATTAATTATAATTATTTTTAATTTGCTACAATTAAATTAAATTACAATTAGATCATTTTATTTTGCATTATTTTTTTAAAAAATATGTGTGATTAGTATTAATTAGTACTAATTAATACTTATATTAATTACTATTAATTAGTAGTCATTAGTATTAATTAGAAAAATTATTAATAATTTTACACAATTAGTCATAATTAGTAATAATTAGCGATAATTAATAAAAATTAGCGTTAATAAGTTGTAAATTGAAAAAAATATTTATAAATACTAATAAATTTTAATAATTAGAAGTAAATATTAATAATTAGAATTAAAGAGTAATAATTAGAAGTAAACAAGAATATTAGTATTAATTAGAAATAAATAGGAATAATTAGTTGTAAATACGAATAATTAGTAATAATTAGTAATAATTAAAAATAATTAGTAATAATTAGCAATAATTTGGATTAATTAGCAATAATAAGGATAAATTTGAAAAGATTAGGGTTAATTAGTAATAATAAGGATTAATTAGAAATAATTATCATTAATTAGAAATAATTAGAATTAATTAGGATTAACTAGGAATAATTATGATTGAATAGAATTAATTAAAAATAATTTGGAATAATTTAAAATAACTAGGAATAATTACTAATAATTAGGAATAATTAGGAATAATTAGTAATAATTATGAATAATTAGTAATAATTAGGAATACTTCGGAATAATTAGTAATAATTAGAAATAACTAGTAATATTTAGGAATAATTAGTAATCATTAAGAGTAATTAGTAATAATTAGGAATAATTAGTAATAATTAGTAATAATTAAGAATAAATAGGAATACATTGTAATAAATTGGAATAAATAATAAATAATGCGGAATAATGCGGAATAATGAATAAAAATTAGGAATAATTAGTAATAATTAGTAATAATTTGAAATAATTAGTAATAATTAGGATTAATTAGGAATAATTTGTAATAATTAAGAATAAAGAGTAATAATTAGGAATAATTACTAATAATTACTAATAATTATAAAGAATTAGTAATTACCCGGAATAATTAGGAATAATTAGTAATAATTAGGAATAATTAGTAATAATTAGAAATAATTAGTAATAATTAGGATATTTAGTAATAATTAGAAATAATTAGAAATAATTAAGAATAATTGGCAATAATTGGCAATAAATATGAAAAATTAGCATTAATTAAGATAAATTAGCAGTAATTAGTAATAAATAGCTGTAATTAGGATTAATTAGAAGTAATTAGTAATAAATATTAATAATTAGTAATAATTAGAAATAATTATTAATAATTATTAATTATTTGTAATAATTAGTAGTAATTTGTAACAATTGGAAGTAATTAGTAATAATTAGGAATAATTAGTAATAATTAGGAATAATTAGTAATAATTAGAAATAATTAGAAATAATTAGAAATAATTAGTAATAACTAGTAATAATTAGGTATAATTGGGAATAATTAGGAATAATTAGAAATAAATTGGAATAATTATGAATAATTAAGAATAATTAGGAATAATTATGAATAATTAGGAATAATTAGAAATAATTAGGAACGATTAGGATGAATTTGGATTAATTTGGAATAATTAGTAATAATTAGTAATAATTAGTACTAATTTGTAATAATTAATAATAATTAGTAATAATTAGAAATAAATATTATTAATTAGTAATAATAAGTAATAATTAGGTTTAATTAGTAATAATTAGGATATGTTAGTAATGATTAGGATTAATTTTTAATGATTAGAAATAAATAGAAATAATTAGCAATAATTAGAAATAAATAGAAATAAATAGTAACAAATAGAAATAATTATCAATAAATGGTAATTATTAGAAAAAATTAGAGGTAAGTAGCAATAATTACTAGAATTTAAGAATAATTTGAGGTAATATGTAATAATTGGAGTTAATTAGTAATAATTATTATTAATTAGTAAAAATAAATTTTAATTAGGTAAAATTCGTAATAATTAGGAAAAATTAGTAATAATTTGTAATAATTAGTAATAATTATGAATAATTAGTAATAATTAATAATAATTACTAATAATTAGGAGTAATTTGTAATAATTAGGAATAATTAGTAATAATTAGGAATAAATACGAAGAATTAGTAATAATTAGGAATAAATAGGAATAAAAATGCATAAAAATGAATAAATAAAAATAATTATTTCTAATTATGATTAATTAGTTATAATTAGGATTAATTAGAATTAATTTGGAATTATTAGAAATAATTCCCAATAATTAGCAGTAATTGACAATAAATTGACATAATTTCCAGTGGATTAGTGACATTTATTTTGTTCGATGGCTCATCCCCTTAAAAAAAATTCACCGATATCATTGTGAAAAATCTACTCTAATGTACGGATATCTATTTTTGTATTTAGAAGAATTATTATCCATACGTTGGAGTAGATTTTTCTTACTGATTTCAGTGAAACAATGTTGTAAAGAGACGAGCAGCTATGAAAAAGAGGATCTTATTCATGATGAGTAATTTTTTGAAACATTATATGACTAAAATTACTTCGAAAAATTTGCTCTGATATTAAAATATTCATTATAGTATGTGCGGGAATTGAGTGAAACATGTCAAGTCCTCCTTGCTCTCCATTCTCATGCAAATGAAATTGGATATTCGTACATCGAAGTATTTTTCATAGTGATTCCAGTCAGATAATGTTGAAAGGAGATGAGTTTTCAGGTAAAAGAGCTGCTGCCAATCCACTATAAGTTTCACCACTTGTAATTTGCAGTAATTAGTATAAATTGGATATATTTACTGATAATTAGAGGTAATTAGTATAAATTATTATAAATTAGCGTAGATTTGCATAAATTAGTATAAATTTTAAAATAATTACTATAAATAACTTTGATAAAAATAAATAATTACAAATTGCTAGAAAATATAAATTAAATTTCTTCCCTTTTTGGATAGTGTTTTTCTAATATTAAATTATTCAAAAAAACTTATTATTTTATATTTTTTTAGAGATATATGGAACAAGGATGTTGACAATAGTCATTATTAGATGAACATGCTTTGATAAATCAGAACAGGAATCCAAACATTTCTAGTTTAAATCCTTTATATATTGATGGTGTTATAGATTTCTTATCATTTGCAACATCAAATCCAAAATTTGATTCCCAAGGGATAATTAAATTTTCTTTTAAAAAATGTTCTCTCGGTATGTTTGACTCATTTGATAACGTAGAATGCCATCTATTGAGTTTGGTTTTGAACCAAATAATATTTTTTGTTATCAACATGGTGAACGTGGTTCCAGATAAGATACTAATAATTTGTATTTGGAGACAAAAGGGTTTAAAAATTTAGTACATGTTGCAGAAATTATATCTTTTCAACAAACTAAAACTCAGAATGATATTCGATTAACTCCTGAGTTGGAACCATCTCAATTTTATAATGTGTTGATGTACGTTGAGGATGCCTTATAACCCGGATGAAATATAAAAAAATTTGAATTTGTTGAATGTTTTATGTATATTAAATTAGATAATGGAATGTAAAATAGATGTTTTTATTAGATAATCTCTATGGTTAACACACTTTTACCTAAAGAAAATGTGTTGGCTAAAAAATTCTATGAGGGAAAGAGGCTAGTTTGTAATTTGGGTCTTGGTTATCCGAAGATTCGTGCATGTTCAAATGAATTAATTTTATATTATGGTGAAAATGAGTAATTGTAATTTTTCCCACATGTGGAAAATAGAGGTATGAAGAGGCTCAACTAGGAAATTTTGGATTGATTCCTGTAAAACAGTTGAGATATTTCCTACTTACACACAAATTTAAGTGTTTATTTATGTCTCAGAACAAAATGAAATTGATGTAATGACACAAAACCAATATTTCAATTGGTCAAATCTTAAATCATCTCTATGATGGTTATTTATGGAAACATTTTGAAAAAGTGCATATGCCTTTTTTATTACAATCATGAAACATTTGATTAGACCTTTCCACTAACAGTTTCTATCAATTTAGTTCTTATAGTAGTCAGTATTCATGTTTTCCTCTCTTTATAACTCCAAATAATTTACCAACATGGTTGTTGATGAAGGATAAATATATATTTTTGACCTTATTAATTATAGGAAATCTGAAAAATAATATTAAAATTTATTTGAAGCCTTTGATTGATGAGTTAAATTAATTATAGAGTAATGGTGTCAGTATATATGATGTCGCTTCAAAATAGAATTTACTACTGGAAGATGCATTGATGTGGATATTTAGTGACATCATAGTATATGGAAATTTATCTGGCTAGAATACATGCGGTCCAAAATCATGTCCATGCTATATGAGAGACAACAAAGCATTTTTTCCCGTAAATGAAAAAACCATAATTTTCAACTATCATCGAATATTCGTTCCAACCGATCATCCTTTTCAGAGGAACAAATATCAATTTAGAAAAGTTAAAATTGAATAAGATGAACCTCCAAAAATGATCTCAGGTATAGAGGTAAAATCAGTTGTCTCTTCATTACCTCTCATGTCACAAATCGTCCCTCGGGGACTGTTCACTAAATAATTTGGCATAAAAACAAGATTGTAAATGATATCCCTTTCCATAGGTCTGATATGGTTCGTATGTATCCAAACGTCATGTATAATTATTTAAAAAATATTAATAACATATTTTATAATCATAATAACTTTTATGATATCATTTATGATTATATTTTCATTTTTTTATTAGTAACATTTCATTATTACTCGTTATTCAGGCATTGACTACTTTACATTCTTATATATGCTGTGTCAGATAAGTTCTTATTACTCTTTTTTGTTACAGTTATATCATTTAAAGCATGGTATTAGTATAATATATATCATATTTATTCATTCAATTCATTTATATAATCATGATTTAATGAAAACTATGTATAATGAATCACACCACACCATGGAGACGGTAAGCCGTACGTACACACAAGCGACGATATCATTCCGATAATTTTTAAGACGTATGGAATCAGATGGTTTATAGTATCGCAGAATTAGTATAATGTTATATTAATTATATATTGGTATTACTTCCACCATTATATCAATCTAAGTAAGGTGATGGTGAAAAACAGATTACACCACAGCGTGGAGACGGTAATCCATACGTACGCACACATGGGGATTTTGTTTTTTGTAGGATGGTTAGAAGGTGAAATAGGTTTGTTTCATATTTATAATAAAATATCAGTATATTATTGATACTGATGCTATTACTTTATATGGAAACAACTACAGAAGAGTAAGTAGAAGAAGAAATAAATTTGAAATAATCGGTAGAAGAGATTTCCTCTTCCTCGATGTGCCTCATTTAAATTTTCTGTTAAGGAACTAGAGTTGGTCTTTTGAGAAAACCAAAACCTCTAGAATGTAAATAGGGAAGTTTATAAGAGAAATGGGAGGGGTTTCCCAAGATTGAAGTCTCAAAATGGATTGAAGAGGAGAGGGAGGTGGTTCCCTTTTATAAGATAGGAGAGGGGCACTTTTGGAAACTATCAAAAATATTAATTTATAATAAATTAAATTTCGACTAAAAATGGTCCCAAACATATTTAATTTAAATATAAGATGATTTTGGTTCGAATAAACATCATAAAATAATATTTAGACAAGTTTAGAATATTTTTTTATCCTTATCTTTGTGGTATAACCCTTATTTTACCCTTTTTTATCTTATAGTGATATCATGTTATTTACACAGTGTGGGTTAATGTAATTACCATATCAAGTCAAATGACCAAAAAAAAGTTATTTATCAAATATTTCAGATTATATTAACCATTTTAATGAGTCTTAGTTTTTTTAGTAATTTAATATCATTTAATAAATTATTTTATGTTTTAAGTTATGAATTGTGTCAATTTTTAACACTATTCATACTTGACTTTTTCAAAATTGATAAAAAAATTATTCCTTTTAAATAAGAAATTACTGTAAATTTAATATGTCAATTACATCCATAAAACTCTTTGATGACATCTAAATAACCAAATTACATTTGTTTTAATATTTATAAATTTGTTTATTTAAATCATTAATTTATAAGGTAATCACTACATCATATTTGTGTCATAAATAACACTATTTATATAATATCTAAAAATTATAAATAAAATACAATGATGTAGGAAATATTTGTAGATGTATAATGAATATTTATAATCAAAGACATCGGTTATATAACCCTATATTAAAATCTATTTAGTTAAAGATACGTGTTTAGGTTATAATTATATTTACTATAAATTAATTCTTATAAAATGTCATTTTCACATCCATGTGAGTCCATGAGGCCCCAAAATCAACCCAAGGAAGACCATGGTCAGAAATATTTCATCAGATATGATTATAGAATGTTATAGGATAGTATTATATTATTATATTATTATATTTTTACCATTATATATCATATTTACTCTTTAACCATGGAAAATAAAATAATTATTGAAATTACTATTCATAATGTCAAAAAATAAAAGGTACTTATTCACACAATTTGAAAGTTCTAATTCCCAATATGGAATCTATTTTTCGAAATTCAAAACATAGAAGTTGCAGTAACTAATTTAAAATTAATCTCGTTGTTGAAAACAGAATACGAGTTTTAAAAGTTAAATCATTACGAAATATTGAAATGTTTTTACCTATGAATTCAATCTAAAATTAATGCTAATGACATATATTTTGTTAAATTATTAAAATATATTTTATTTATACTTTATAACAATTAAATATTATAATTTAATCATAAAAATCACCTCGATGAAGAAAGTTGTTTTTAATTAAATTTTAGTTTATTTTTACTATTTATCAAAACATGAAAGTTATCATAAAAATATCATAAATTTATCCAAAGTAAATTTTTATATCCCGCTTACAAATAAAATGTTTATGTTTTCATATAGAAATTATTAATGTGTCAAAATTATAATTTAAAATGTGTTCTCCATTCAAAGGTATAAAATTAACCTTAAAAAATAGGTTCTTATACATAAAATAGGGTTTTATTCAAACCCTATGACTAAAATATCAATTGGATGAATATCAAAAAAATACCTTATAAAGTATATAACACATATGCCTCATTAATCTCATTACCATATCTAATTCACTCAAATAATAAAAATATCTAATTTATTTATATTTTTTATAAATAATTAATAGCCAATGGATTCATAATGCATTTTCATAATTTAGTTATAATTATTCCCGCTAACCTAACAGCTACGATATAGTTGTAATTTTATATTAAGGTCATATCACAGTTCATCTAAACTAACAATTTCATGCAAATAAAGCTATAAATGAATAAAAATTATTTAAATAAAATATTTCACAAAAACATTTGGGTGTTACAATCTGAGTTCAACAGTGTCATTCGATTTTTGATCTGAGAACCAATTTAAAAGTTAGAAAAAACCCTTCTCCCATGTTTAATTAAATGAATTTAAAAAAAGTTCAAAATTATATTCCAGTCTCACCGGGCCTCAAAATCAGGTGTCGTCAAAGTTTCTGGTCTCGAAATAACCCCAAATATTTTTTTGTAAAAAAATATACCTGGAATTCACTAGACATTATATTACCCCCACCTTTAGAGATTCACATCCCTGTAAGACACAAAAAATCTAAATGAACAAATGGGGGAACTGAGCATGATTCTTTGCCTTCCACTCCCATGTGGTCTTCTAGATATTCCTATGCTGCCACCAAACTTACACCTGAGGAATTGACTGTCAAAGAAGGACTCACTCCTGTCGATCCTCTATCTCCACTGAGAACTCTGCAAACGTCTCCCCATCATCAATGTCCAACTCACCACAGTTGATGAAATGTGATGGATCATGCACATACCTCCTCAGATGCGACACTAGAAAACATCATGCACCCGGTGCATCTGTGGGGGAAGAGCTGGGAAAAATGGCACCTCACCAACTCTAATTAGAATCTGGAATAGTCCAATAAACCTCAGAAATAACTTTCAATACCAACAAAATCTTTGCAATCCCTACTAGGGTGAGACCCAAAGGAACACATAGTCTCCCACCTTTAACTCCAAGGGTATTTTTCTCCTGTCAGAATAAGATTTTTGCCTACTATGTGCAGTCCTCATCCACTCCTAGATGATCTGCACCTTCTCAGTGGTAGTACGTCGCAACTCTAGTCCCATGTGTGCTGACTTCCTGTGGTCTATCCAACACAGAGCTGATCTACAACGTTTCCCTTGCAAATCCTCGAATGGTTCTATGCCAAAGGAGGAGTGGTGGATATTTCTATATTAAAACTCCACCAATGTAAGGTGGTACTCCCAACTACAACCAAAATCAAGGATACAAGCACGAAGCATGTCCTCCAAGGTATGTGTGGTTTGCTTTGTCTGACCATCAGTCTGTGGGTGAAATGGTGTCCTCAAGCACATCTAAGTCCCAAACACATCTTACAATCTCTTCCATAGTAGGGATGTGAAGCGAGCATCTATGTCTAAGATGATCAATGAGGTAACCCCCTGAATTTGTACTATATTCTGGATGTAGAGGCATCCCAAGACCTCTATCGACCCCTACTCCCAAATGGGTAGGAAGTGAGTCGACTTGGTGAGTTAGTCAACGATCACCCCGATAGAATCATGGCCCCTGAATGTGTGTGGTAATTATGTTAAAAATTCCATCAATATACCATCCCACTTCCATTATAATACGTCAAGTGGCTAGGCCAATCCAACAAGAACCTGATGCTCAGCCTTCACCTACTGAAAAGTAAGGCACTGTGAAACAAACTTTTCAACCTATTTATTTATCACTAGACACCAGTACTAAAGTTGAAGGTCCTTTTACATCTTCGACACACCTGTATATACCTCCAAAGGATATTTATGTAACTCACTCATAACCTCCTCCCACAATTTCACTGGTACTAAAATGATCCCACTAAAAAGGATGATGTGCGCCTCACCTATCGAAAATCCATCAGGAGAATGTCCTGAGGATAACTAAGAACATCGGGCCTCACAGTCAACATCCACAAGATGTGCCTCCTTGAATCATTGTAATAGTGAGTGAGTGATGGTCATAAAATGAAGGTACTTTTTTCCATCATCTACAATGGATATCTGCATCGCAGCTATCTACTCTGTCACCTAACTCAGAAGCAGCAAACTGGATCTCTTTCTGAGTGTGTCTGCCACCATGTTCCCCTTCCAAGGAGTATAAAAAATTTTGATGTTATATTAGTGTAGGAACTCCATCCATCAGCGTTGTCTCCAGTTTAGGTCCTTATGGGAGAATATATACCTGAGACTCTTATGGTTATAGAAGATGGTAAATCGATCACCCATAAAGTAGTTCCACCACATCTTAAAATAAAATACCACTACTGCTAACTCCAGGTCATGGGTCACGTAGTTCGGCCTATGCTGACTCAACTTCTATGAACTATAGGTGATCACTGCTCACTTTTACATCAAGACACAAGTTAGTTTGGTCCCTGATGAATCACATAAAATACATACCCAATGACCTCCTATGGTAGTCTCAAGATGGGGGGGCACTCTTCAGTCTCCACCTCAGCTTTTGGAAACTATGTTGGCACATCTCCTTCCACACGAAGGGCTATCCTTTCCATGTCAAAGATAACAAGGGTTCAATAACTCTGGAAAAGTTAGGCATGAACCTCTGGTAGTATATTACAAATCCCAAGAAACTCCACACCTCATTCATTTTCATGGGTGGATTATAAGAAAGCACTGCCACTATATTTATCGGATCCACTGAAACTCTAGCCTCTACGATGATGTGTCCCATAAAGTGGACCTCCTAAATCCAGAACTATTAGTTAGAGAGATTCCCATAAATCTGGTGATCTTTGAGTGTATCTAGAATTATCTGTATGTGTGTATCATGATCCACCTCTGATACCAAGTACACCAATATGTCATCAATGAAGACCACGGTGAACCGGTCAATGTAATGTTGTAAAATCCTGTTCATGAGTCCCATGAACACTACTGGGGAGTTATCCACACTGAATGGCATCACCGTGAACTCATAGTGGCATTACCAGCACCTGAAGGTTGTCTTCAGTACATCCACATTCTGTACCTGATGCTGGTGATAGCCTAATATGAGGCTTATCTTTGAAAACCACCCCACCCCCTTCAGCTGATCGAAGAGGTCATCAATTATCGGTAGTGGGTATTTGTTCTTCATAGTCACTGGGTGTAGACACCATAAGTCCACACATAGCCTCAATCTTCTGTATTCCCTCTTGTAAAACAACAATGGGTTTTCCCATGGTGAAATACTGAGCCTCACGAAGCCCTTCTTTTCCAACTCCTCTATTAGTACCCTCAACTCGCAAAGATCTGCAACAACCATCTGACATGCCAGTGTGGATATCAGTGTCATCATGGGGAATAAGACAATGTATATGTCTACCTCCCTATGAGGAGGTAGTCTCGGAACATCCCCAATAAAGATGTCTTCATACTCATCCACCACTACAGGAAAACATGGACTCCTCTTGTCTACCTCACTGAGGGCGAGGCTGGCCAACTAGTGAGTGATCGGCTGCACCCTCCTCCGAGAAAGTCTATCTTCTACTGCAAGAGTTATCTTCTCACCGGTGAAGGAAAACGGAGTCCCATACTCATGGTAACACCTCACTCTATGCCTAATATAGTCGATCTGAGCAGGCAATGTAGATAACCAGTCCATACCCAAGAGGAAATCATAATTCCTCGATGCTGCTACTAGGAGATCTTAGCTGAAGCTATCTACTCCATGTGTAATCTCACACTGGTAGTCTAAGTGTGTAACCATAAAATCCCCTCCTATAGGAGTCTCTAATAGTAAGGATCTAGTAAATGGATACACTGGATTCTCCGAGCCAAAAACAAGGTCCGTGGAAAGTAAAGAGTGACTGGAACCTGTGTCTATAATAACTGAAACTAAGGTGGGGAAGACACAAATCGTACCTCTAATCATATCCGGAGCATCCTAGTAATAGGCCTCTACTAATTGAAGCTATGTTCTCCCCTTTCCACCTACTCTCTGAGGCCTTGGTGAACCACCTAGGGGTGGTGGGGGTAGTACCTAGAACCAACACCCTCTGCCTGCTGCACAACCTATTCCTCTGCCAGGTCTACTGCCCTACAGACCTCCTTGCTCAAACCTCTACCTTTGCCTCATCAGTCCCTCAACCATCTAATGATCATATGTGTGGTGGCTTGGGTAGTCAGGAGCCATGTGTCCCTAATCACTGTACTTTATTCACTACCTTGATCCCTGCTAACTCCCTCTGCTATGAGATCTATACACTACCGATGCTATGTCCTGGAGTTTCCCTTTGAAATATCTGACCCACTTGGGTCCCCGTGTCTACTTCCTGCTGCTCACTACTGAAGACTATGTCACTTTTTGTCTAATGGAGGCTCCAGTTTTCGTCACCTGCTATGTCAGGAAGATATCCACGAGAACGGATCTCTCCAGCACTCCGTCATGAGTTGGGATACTGAGGAAAATCATTGACACACTGATCTCTCATCGGAGTCCCTAATAAAATGTATGAGACTTATAAAAAGGGTCCCACACCATATACGTGGAATAGAGGGAGATGTATGTAAACCTCAAAGAGTACTCATCCATTGACATGATTCCCTACTGAAGGTGAATCATCTCATGTATGTGCACTGATCGCATGGTCACGAGGAAGAACTCCTCTTAGAAAAGCTTCGTAATTTCAGCCTAGGAGAGGGTCACCTCATCATGAGTATGATTTTTCAATCTCCATCATCTCCCTACCGAGCCCTGAAAAAGGCTCACAGCTAAGATCACCATATGGTCAAGTGGAATCCTCACAAATCAGAAGACCCGTGTCACTGTCTCCTGCTAGTCCTCAGTGGCATGAGGATCTGTCTCTCCCCTAAACCCGAGAGGTCTCTATCTATAGAACTCGTGCAAGGAACTAAGACTTTGTGAATCCTCTACCGTTAATGTTGGAAGTAACTACTGATCAGCTGGTGGTGGTAAATCTAGTGCAGCACCCAGTGGGGCTATATCTAGCACTGATCCCTGAACCGATGCCTCGTCGCTTGGCTGACTATCCTCATGGTCACGCATTAGAATCCTTGTTGGCTGTCTGTTTTGTGGAATCCTGAAATAGATCAAGATTTACCATGGTCAATAAAATCCTAACATGTTTATGTTGTCATAAAGAAATTTTTAATGTGTCAAAATCATAATTTAAAATGGGTTTTCCATTCAAAGTTATAAAATTAACCTTAAAAAATTGGTTATTATACATGAAATAGGGTTTTATTAATAACCTATGACTAAAATATCAATTTGATGAATATCAAAACAAATAATCTATTAAGTATATAAGACATATGTCTCATTAATCTCATTACCACATGTAATTCACTAAAAAAATAAATATATCTAATTGATTTATATTTTTCATAAATAATAAATTGCCAATGGATTCATAATGCATTTTCATAAGTAAGTTATAATTATTCCCTCTAACCTAAAAACTAGCCTACAGTGGTAATTTTATATTAAAGTCATCTCGCGGTTCATTTAAACTCACAATTTCATGAAAATAAATCTAAAGATAAATAAAAATTATTTTAATAAAATATTTCATAAAAACATCGGTGTGTTATAATCTGAGTTCGACGGTTCTGTCTATTTTTGATCTAAGAACCGTTTTAAAAGTTAGAAAAAAACCTGATCCCACATTTATTTAAATGAAGTCAAACAAAAGTTCAAAATTATATTCCAGGCTCACCATGCCTCAGAATCAAGTGCCTTAAAATTTTCAGGTCTTGAAATAATCCCATATATTTTTTCTATAAAAAAATATACCTAGAATTTACAATAAATTATATTACCCCCACTTTTAGAGATTAAATCCCCATAATCCACAACAAATCTAAATGAAAAAATGGGGAAACTGAGCATGAATCTTTGCCTTCCTCTCCCATGTGGTCTTTTGGATATTCCTATGCTTCAACCAAATATACACTAGAGGAATTGACTGTCGACAAAGGACCCACTCCTGTCGATCCTCTATCTCCACTGGGAAATTTGCAAACATTGCCCAATAATCAATGTCCAACTCACCTTAGTCGATGACATGTGATGGATCATGCACATACCTCCTCAGTTGCGACATGTGAAAATATCATGCACCTAGTGCATCTATGGGGGAAGATCAAGGAGGAATGCCACCTCGTCCACTCTACTTGGAATCTTGAATCTTCTGATAAAACACAGAAATAACTTTCCATCCCTACCAAATCTCCACAATCCCCATTAGGGTGAGACCAAAGGAACACATAGTTTCCTACCTAGAACTTCAAGGGCCTTTTTCTCTTATCAGCAAAATTTTTTGCCTACTATGTGTAGTCCTCATCCACTCCTAGATGATCTCCACCTTCTCAGTGGTAGTATGTACCAACTCTAGAACCATGTGTACTGAGTCCCCATGGTCTTTCTTGCATAGAGGTGATATTCAAGGTCACCCGTACAAAGCCTCGAACGGTTCCATGATAAAGGAGGAGTGATAGATTTATCTATATGAAAACTACACAAGTGGAAGGTGTTCCTCCAAACTACATCCAAAATCTAGGATACGGGCAGGAACCATGTCCTCCAAGGATTGTATGTTCTACTTCATCTGACCATCAGTCTGTGGGTGAAATGGTGTGCTCAAGAACAGCTAAGTCCCGAACGCCTCTTATAATCCCTTCCACAGCAGGGATGTGAAGCGAGCATCTCAGGCTAAGAGGATCATTCAGGGAACCCCCTGAAGTCGTACTATCTCTTTGACATAGAGGCATCCCAGGCCCTCTACTGATCCCTACTCCTAGATGGATAGGAAGTGATCTGACTTGGTGAGTTAGTCAACGATCACCCCGATAGAATCATGGCCCTTGAATTTGTATGGTAATACTGTAACAAAGTCCATCAATATACCATCCCACGTCCATTATGGTACCTCAAGTGGTTGGGCCAAGCCTACTAGAACCTGATGCTCAGCCTTCACCTACAGAAAAGTGAGACACCATGAAACAAACTTGTCCACCCCTTTATTTATCCCTAGACACTAGTATTATAGTCAGAGGTCCTTATACATCTTCCCCACACCTGTATGTACCTCCAAATGGGATTTATGGAACTCACTCAACACCTCCTCCCATAATTTCACGGGTAGTACAATGATACCTATGAAAAGAATGATGTTCTCCTCACCTATTGAAAACCCATCAGGAGTATATCCTAAGGATAAATGAGTATGTCGGGCCTCACAGTCAAGATCCTTAAGATGTGCCCCCATGAATCATTTTAATAGTGGGGGAGTGATGTTCATCTAATGAAGGTAAGTTTTTCCATCATCATCTATGATGGATATCTACATTGCATCTATCTGCTCTGTCACCTAACTCAGAAGCTGCAAACCCGATCTCTTTCTGAGCATGTCTGACACCATGTTCCCCTTCCAAGGAGTATAAAATATCTCGAAGTAATAGTCATGTAGGAGCTTCATCCATCACCAATGTCTCCATTTCACATCCTTATGGGAGAAGATATACCTGAGACTCTTATGGTTAGAGAATATGGTAAACCGCTCACCCATAAAATAGTCCCACAACATCTTAAAATAAAATACCACTATTTCTAACTCCAGGTCATGGGTCGCCTAGTTCTGCTCATGTTTCCCCAACTTCCATGAACTATAGGCCATCATTGCTCACTCATGAATCAAGACACAAGATATTTTGGGCCCTTATGTGTCACATAAAACTACATACCCAATTACCTCCTATGGTAGTCTCAAGATGGGGGAACTCTTCAGTCTCCACCTCAGCTCTTGGAAACTATATTGGCACATCTCTGTCCACACGAAGGTCTATCCCTTCCATTCCAAAGCTGATAAGGGTTTAGAAACTCTTGAAAAGTTAGGCTTGAACCTCTAGTAGTATCCGGCCAATCCCAAGAAACTCCTCACCTCATTCATTCTCTTGGGTGGATCCCAAGAAAGCACTGCCTCTGTATTCACCGGATCCACTACAACTCTAGGCTCTGAGATGATGTGTCTAAGAAAGTGGACCTATTAAATCCAAAACTGGCACATAGAGAGATTCCCATAAAGCTGGTGATCTCAATGTGTATCCAGAAATATTTGTATGTGTGTAGCTTGCTCCACCTCTGATACCAAGTACACGAATATGTATCAATGAAGACCACGACGAACCGGTCAAGGTAGGGTTGGAATATCCTATTCATGAGTCCCATGGACATTTATGGGGAGTTCGTCACACCGAATGGCATCTCCATGAACTCGTAGTGGCCTTCCCGACACCTGAAGGTTGTCTTCAGTACATCCCCATCCTGTACCTAAAGCTGGTGATAGCCTGATCGGAGGCTTATCTTTGAGAACCACCTCTCCACCTTTATCTGATCAAAGAGGTCATCAATTATTAGCAGTGGGTATTTTTTCATCACTGTCACATGGTTCAGACACTAGAAGTCTACACATAGCTGAAAGCTTCTTTCTGCATTCTTGGAAAACAACACTAGGGTTGCCCATGGTGAAATATTGAGCCTCACAAAGCCCTTCTTCTACAACTCCTCTAGAAGTACCCTCCACTCATGAAGATCTGCGAGAGCCATCTGACATGCCGGTGTAGATATCAGTGTCTTCTTGGTGTATAGGTCAATGTATATGTCTTCCTCCATGTGGGGAGGTAGTCCTAGAACATCCCTAGGAAATACTTCTTCATACTCAACCTCCACTATAGGAAAACTTGGACTCCTCTCGTATGCCTCACTGAGGGCGAGGCTAGCCAACTAGTGAGTGATCTACTGCACCCTCCTCCGATAAAGTCCATCTTGTGCTGTAAGAGTTATCTTCTCACTGGTGTATGAAAACCTGGTCCCATCCTCATGGGCACACCTCACTATATGCCTAAGACAGTTGATCTGAGCATGTAATGTGGATAACCAATCCATACCCAAGATGAAATCTTAAGGTCTCGACACCGCTACTAGGAGATATCAGCTGAAGCTATCGTCTCCAAGATTAGTCTCACACTGCCATTATCAGTGTGTAATCATCAAAGCCCATTCTGAAAGAGTATCTAACTGTAAGTATTGAGTAAATGGCTACACCGGAATCTCTGAGCCTCAAACAAGGTCCATGGAATGGAAAGAGTGATTGGAAACTGTGTCTATAATAACAAAAACAAAGGTGGGAAAGACAGAGATCGTACCTCTAATCATATCCTAAGTGTAATGGTAATATGACTCTAGTAGTTGTAGTTGAGCTCTCCCATTTCCACCTGCTCTCTGAGGCATTGGTGGACCACCTAGGGGTGGTGGTGGTAGTACCTCGAACCGTCACCCTCCGTCTTCTGCACGACATGTTCCTCTGCCAGGTATGCTACCCTACAGACCTCCTTGCTCAAACCTATTCCTCTTCCTCTGCGGTCCCTAAACCGTCTAATGATCATATGTGTGGTGGATAGGGTAGTCACGATCCATGTATCCCTAATCACCGCACGTGATGCACAACCTGGATCCCTGCTGACTCCCTATACTATGGGATCCCTACACTACCGACGCTAAGTCCTGGAGTTTCCCTTTATAAGATCTGACCCACTTGGGTCCACATGTATGCTTCCTGTTTCTCACCACTGAAGACTCTGCTTCTTGTTGTCTAAGGGTGGCTCTAGCTATCATCACCTACTCTGTCAGGAAGCTCTTCAGAAGAATGGATCGCTCTAGCACTCCATCCTGGTTGGGGATAGTGAGGAAAATAATTGACACCCTGATCTCCCATCGGAGTCCCTACTCAAATTTCTGAGCCCTATAGAAAGGGTCTCACACCATATACGTGGATTATTGGGAGAGGTATGTAATCCTCGAAGAGTACACAGCCACTGACATGATTCCCTACTAAAGGTGAAGTAGCTCCTGTATGTGCACTGAGCGCATGGTCGTGGGGAAGAACTTCTCTCAGAAAAGATTCTCAGCCCAGGAGTGGCCCGCCTCATCATGAGTCTGAATCATCAATATCCACCATCTCTCTATCGAGCCCTGAAGAAGGATCATAGCTTAGATCACTATCTAGTCAAGTGGAATCCTCACAAATAGGAAGGCCCATGTCACTGCCTCCTGCCAGTCCATAGTGGCCTGAGGATCTGTCTCTCTCCTATACCTGGGAGGTCTCTATCTATAGAACTTGTGAAAGGCACTAAGCCTGTGTGAATATTCTACCATTAATGTTGGAAGTAACTACTAATCAAATGGTTGTGGTAATTCTAGTGCACCACCCAGTGGGGAAATCTATAGCAATGATCCCTGAACCGATGCCTCATCGCTTGGCAGGCTATCCTCACGGTCATGCATTAGAATCCTAGCTGGCTGTCTGTGTAGAGGCATCATGAAATAGATCAAGATGTACCATGGTCAATTTATTATACAAGGTGAGCTAACTATAATTCAAGAAGAACATGAGGAAACACCTAATTTTTTTATGATGCATGAAACCATTTTTTATGTATAAATTCTAACTTCTGATTACCCAACACGTTATCTCATTAATAGAGAAATGTGTCGCACTGTCTCTGTTATGCTCCATCTCCATGTTGTTACGTTGTTTTATTAATGAAAAATTATATCTATTTCACTTTAGTTAAAGAGTCTCATTAAATTAGTTTGTCACTGCCTCGTCACCGCATTGCAGTGTTGGTGTTCCACTGATCAATGGTGAGGGAAAGAAAATAAAAAAAAACTTTTTAATTTATTTTATTTATCTTCTGAGAAGTCCGAAAATTACCTTTTTCGGTCGACCCTCACCAGTCGAAGTTAAGTCCATTCTAGTTGATTCCTGACACTTGAAGTTCAACAATACCATCATATTTTTGAAACGATAAATTCTTTAAAAGATAAAAAAACTCACCCGCATGTTTATTAAAATAAACTTAAAAAATTTCAAAATTTTATTCTTGGATCACCGGGCATCAGAATCATGTTCCGTCAAAGTGTTTTCTCTCAAAATAACACCATATATTTTTTTAAAAAATTAAATGGAATTTATGGGACCTTAAATCCCATCCTACATAGACCAACAATAAACCAATTGAAAATTGACAGCTTTGGGAAACAGCGTAATTGGATAAAACATAGCATTTTTTGGGATCATCCATATTTGTCTGATTTTTTAGTCCATCACATGTTGGATTTCATGAATATTAAGAATAACTATTTTGATAATTTATTTCATAATGTTATGGATACACCAGGTAAAGAAAAAAGATAATTTAAAGGCACGATTAGATCTTCCCCAAATTTTTAGGCGACAAAAAATTGAACTGTTTGAAAATTTTAGATCATAGATGTTAATAATGAAAAAATCACTTTATACATTGTCTAAAGAAAATATATTATTATTTTGTTAGTGGATTGAAGAGTTGGGACTCCCATAGGTTATTCTTCAAATTTTTGTAGATTGGTCAGAAATTGTTATTTTATTGGATTAAGAAGTCATGAATTTCATGTGATAATGGAAATAATTATGTCAATTTTATTAATTGGTTTGTTGACTTCTAGATTTGGGATGCAACAAGAAATATATCATATTATTTCAAAAACAATTCTATGGAGACAATTGACTATAATTTACAAAGAAGATTACAATAAGATGTTGTTTTAATTTTATGTAAACTGGAATAAATATTTACACTAATTTTCTTTGACTTAATGAAACATTTGATATTAAATTTTTAACATGATGAAAAATGTAGAGATACAGTACTATTATAATGGATGTACCAATATGAGAGATGCATGTATAATTTTCTGAAAAACATATGTAACAAAGCATTAGTTTAAGGATCAATTGTAGAATCTGATTTTCAAGAGGAATTTTTTTTCTGCTCTAATTATTTTGATTCTGAATATCCCTCAAATCACAAACACATGCGAAGTAAGGATGGAAATTTTGATTTTGAAATTGGAAATAATTTATCAGTTTTTAATCAGCCTGATCTTGAATTTGGTGGAATTCAGGAATGATGGATTTTTGATGATGAACATCATAGAGCTCATACATATGTTCTCTTAAACTATGAATAAATGACACCATTTGTACTATGATTGATCCTATCATTTATTATATAATCTTTGTTATATTAAATTTATCGTATTTGTTTTAGTTCATATGATAATCACATCAAGAAACAACTTCCACAAATTACAGAAGCAACTCTCGAAAAACGTTGGAAAAATAAATTTTCCTACTTGTTAAAAAAATAGGGAACACAAATTATATATGGTTTATCAAATAAAATAAATTTGTTACTTGTTATATTGAAAATTATTTTACAAATATTTAGGTATCTCAACATGCTGATAAAATTGATAATCTATTATGTGTATTGAGTAACCCGCCATCCAAAAATGTTAAATCTTATAATGCCAATGTCATGAATGGTTTTTGATTTTGATACATGTGAATATGTGGAATCAAAGAAAATCAATGAATAGTGCTGCCTGTCTTAGAGGATTTCCTTATAGAGATACTAAAATTGACTTTTATGGAATAATCGAAGAAATTATCTAATTGTGTTATCTGTGATAGAATTACATAATGATGTTTAAATGTTTAGGTTGGATACTAAGAGAGTCTTGCGTATTCATCTGAACCATGGAATCATTGGTATTAAATATAAAATCAATCTTGAATTAAATGAACCATTTTTATTGGTTCATTAAGAACATAAAATTTATTATGATAATTACTATACTACTTCAAAAGAGTTTGGTGATTGGTGGAGCATAAACAAAATTAAATCTCGGTAAAATCAGTATACTCAAAGTGAATGTGGTTATGCTGAAGTGTTAGGAATTGAAATTTTTCAAGAGACTACTCCAAATACATCTTTTTCATGAATATGCATGAATATCGATGGTGATGCCCCATAGTTAAGGGTTGATGGTGACGATGATGTTAATGATGTTACAAATGAATGTGAAATGACAAGAGATGGTAAAACTGAAACTCATATGGAGATTTATAATGATGAAGAGGAATATGAATACATTGACATCATCAGATATGAAGATGAGGATGCAGATAAATATTGACACAGTTAAATTATGGTTAAAATTATATATAATATATATCAATATATAATATTTTTTTACTACTTTCTAACAACAATAATTTTCTTTGGTAGATGGACCCAAATTTGTTTTGTCAGTTTTAGAAGGATAATCTACCTTTGGATGAGCAGGATCTTAGATTATCTAACCCTCAGACTGTTGGCAGTTCAGTGAGGGCTCAGAGAGGGGCTGGTCTTTCCCGATTGATGATTCCTGACCGTATCTTGGAGAGACTTCCACCACATAGAATTTTATTCACGCATGCAGAGGTATGTGTACCTGTGTATTTTTGTTGGTTTTAATTAATTTATTTACATACTAATTATTTGACTATTTGTTCTTTTTTCTCATAGCTTTTCACATGTAGTTGTCTGACATGAGAGCGCTATATTTCAAAATTAATTTTATGAATCCTGGGTCACAAGGATGAGATTCCCATTGATATTCAACACCACATGTTTGATCATTGGATGGTATATAAATTAATAATATTTATTTTAAATTTTATTTAATTATAAATATGAAATTATAATTCATTTTTTGGTTTTATGGTATCCCATCAATGAGATCATGTGTGGCGATAATTGGATGGCATGAGAGGGGTTTATGCGTGAGCATAGCCATCAGTCTTTGCAGAATTTGAGGTGGAAAGAAATGAAGAAAGTATAAGTAACTGAGTTTGATGAGTCTTGTTTCACAGACCGACCTAATTACATTTCATCTCAGGTTTGAGATGGATTATGTTCATATTGGTTGGGTGGACGTTCTCAAAGGACATCATCGATAGGTCGACAAAATTGGGGGAGACAGGAGGTGACACATCAAGACGGTTGGCGTACATTTAGTATAACCATGGAAAATATAGTAAATAATTTTTTAAATAATTTATATAACATTAAATGTAACAGTTTATTTTATAATCAAATAGATAGTTGAACAACCTGATGTTAAGGAGTTCGGCATTTATAGGAGGATTTATAATGATCTAGTCCCTGGAAATATTAGAGGTGATTTCCAGTGTAAGATTGTGGTTAGTTTAATTTTTTTATGTTTTAAAATTAACTACAAATAATATTTAAATATTTGAATTTTAAATTGAAATTGAAGGAGTCATATGAGGCTGCAGCGTCTTAGTCACAGGCTGAGATTCAGGCCAAGACTTTGGGTTAGACAGGTTACCACTGATTTGATGAGGCAGTATGGATACAGGTGACCAAGTATGACTTTCAGAAAGGTAGAGTTGTTGGTATCATCTTTCGATTGATGTTTGAGAGTTATTATGGTACCGATGTGATGTTAGAGTCTAGCTCAAGAGAAGCTAATGGAGATTCATCACCCATTGTTGCATAGTATCAGGAGAAGTTGTGAGCTCAGAGTGAGGTCTTAGAGAGTATGCATAGGGAGCTGGAGGGGATGCATCAATAGCAGCAACGGTAGATGAGCCAATGGCAGCATCAACATGAAGAGCTCTGGGGACAATAATAGGAGGAGGGGGAGGAGATGTGTTAATGGCAGCAGCGTCAGCAATAAGAGGAGATGATGTACATGCGACGTATGACTCATGGTTTAGGGTTGGAGTTTCTCCACCATCTGCTTCAGCTCCTCCAAAGGACCCCCAGTGATATATTTGTTATTTATGATAAAACATTTGAAATTAGTTTTTTTTAATACTGACTATTTACATTTCTATATACTGTGTTTCTTATATTATTTGGAATATTGTATTTTTTTATTTAATTTTTTTTGTTAATTTAATTTTTTATTTTTTATTTATTTATTTATTATTTTATTAATTTATTTAAATGTATTATTATTTTTATTATTTTATTATTTTATTATTTATAATTATTTTTTTTATTTTTTCTAATTTGGAGGTTTTCATTATTTTTTAATTTATTTATTTCACTAGTATTAATATTATTATTTCATTAATAATAATAATAATAATATTTTTATATTAATAATATTAATAATTTTTTTATTATATTATTTTACTAATATTAATATTATTGTTCCAATAAGATTAATAATATTAATACTATTTAATTATAATTATAATCATTATATTAATATTATTTATAATATTAATAATAATAATATTATTACTATTTTTAAATATTACTTTTTTATTATTTTCTAATATTATTTTATTCTTATTAATAATATTATTTTATGCAATTTATTTTAAGATATGTGTGCCAAGTCATTGCGACGGGCCATCACAAATACATTTTGCAAAAAATCTCAGGAAAAATATTTGTGATGGGACTTTTTGCGATGGGGGCCCCTATCGCAAATGAGTTTTTAAAATAATCTCAGTAAAACTATTTTCGATAGGCCCACATCCCATCACAAAAAATATTTTATGTGATACATTTTTGAACGATAGGAAATTTGTGATGGGGTCCCATCGTAAATAAACATTTGTGACAAGACCCCATCACAAATGGCCTATCATAAATTGTCTAATTTTTAGTAGTAAAATGATTATTCATAATTATTTTTTTCCACTATGATTACTGTTTTTCACACTATGATTTATATTTTTAGTTAACAATGGGAACAAGATGGAATTTAGTAGAGATAGAATGTGACAAAAAGTTTTTTGATGAGTAGCCAATATGGATGATGATTGGAGTGAAGGATATTGTTATTATGCTTAATTAGTTATCAATGATCGTGATTAACAACATGCAGCATCACCAAATATTCGACCCACTAAAGAAGATAATAATATAGTTTTCTGAGAGTTTAGGTAGTGGAGACCATGGAGAAAGACTGTTTAGTTTCTTATATTCCATGAATGTGGGAAGAAGCACTTAAGAGAATGTCTTAGAGGGGTAAGAATTGTTTTTGAGTGTGAAAAAGAAGGACACAAATCAAATAATTGAAATTGAAAAATGAAATGTATAATATACACAAATGAAAAGAATATTGGTCTCCCTAAGATATCATCGATGGTTTAATGTTTCAAATGAGTTACGTATAGGCATTATGAAAATCAATGTCCTAAGGGGAAGGCTTGTGAAGAGAATCATTAAGGTGGTATGATTAATGGCTATACTGCTAATGATGAAGAGACCACAAACAACATATGAAAGGTATGGACTGTTCTAATAGTATTGTTTATGTCAAATATAAAAATCTTGATTAAATTTAGGTTTATGAATGTGAAGGCATGATTCATATTTTATATTGTAGGAGTGAGGTGTTATGGAATAAAATGATGAAGTCTAGTTAAAGTATTAAGAATGAAATGTGATGATTGAAGTTTTTATGTATCGAAATTCAATAATTATGTTATATGAATCATGAAACATATAAAGATTATTCTATGTAAAATTTTAATTGAGTATTTTCATGGATATGTTGAGTGGTACTTATGAACAAGAAAAGTGATTTATTAGAAAGGAAATTAAGGGAATATCGTTCATAATATGTTTCAAATGTTTGGATAATGAGATATTGGGTATGAATAATGTAAATTGGATAGTATTGGTGACTGTGGAACTAATTAATAATTTTTGGATAAAGTGGTTTATGTTATCATTGATAGAGTTCACAATAATTTTTTATTTAAGGAATATATCCAATAATCTATGTTTTATTTAAAGAATAAGGAAGCATGTATAAGTTTTTTTGGTAATTCATCTTATTACCATGTTTCAAGAGAATACATGATGAATGTGTTACCATATTTTTTATTTGAAAAGTAAAAGAAAATTAATGTTATTTATGATATTAATGATATGTTCAGTTTTGTAAATTTAGTTACCTTCTTTATAAATTTTTGAATTTTTATCCTTCAAAATGGTCATAAGGTTAACCATTTATGAAATGGTTTAATTTGAACATTGGTTGAGGATTTACAGATTAATATATTATTTTACCATATGATGATTTATTCATTTTGGATAACTAGTGGTAACCAGATTGTTATAACTAGATATAGAATGAATGAATTTTTGTTATATTATGGTTCTTTAGATTCGTTAGTTCTTCAGACACAAGAAAATAATCTTTATTTCTTGGAGTAATGGATGTAGTGGAAATTGACCAAATAAAAACCAAAGGACGTAATTATTCATATGATACATAGGAAATATAAGCACTAATTATATAGATTCCTTGGAAATTATTGATTATATCGTAATGATAACCCATCGACTGGAACATCCACTTAACCCCTCTGAGGTTCATGATGTGTTCCATGTATATATAATGAGTAATTAAATAAATAATACATCACATGTACTAAACTCATTTTTAGTATGATTTAGAGAATTATATTACCTATGAGGAATAACCAGTAAATTATCTGGATCGAATAGAGAAGGTTCTATGAAACAGGACCACTCACCTAGTCAATGTTTTATGGAGAAACCACTAATTTTAGGAAGCTACGTTGAAACATGGGAATGTAAAGAGGTATAAGTATCCTCGGTTTTTTATACCAAAGTGATACATTTTGAGGGAGAAATTTATTTTAAGGATGGTAAAATGTAACAAGATAATATTTTTATTAAATATATTTTTAAATAATTTTATTTCTTTCAAAGCTTGCATTGTACACATCAAAAATTTTAGACAAAACATGAAATATTATTCAAAATAATTTATGTAAATTATAAATTAGTTGTTAAATTATAGGTAATGAATTGGAGTAACCAATTAAATAAATAATTATAAAGGTTGAACTCAATGTATTGTTAAGTGGTTATAAAATAATCACACAATTTTTTATAAATTCATTTTCTCCTTCAAAAATACAATTTCATAAAAAACGCATGTTCTCCTTTTTATGAGTGAATATTAATTTATAGAAGTTACAAAAAATGTATTTAAAACAATAAATTTCATTTTTAAATTAATAATTTCAAAATAATATTAATATTATTTTTCTATACTTTTCTGAAAACATTTATTTTTTAGGAATAATGAAAAATTCTAATTTTTATTAGAAAAATTATTTTCATTTAATTTTTTTACAAGGTAAAAATATAATTTGGATTAGTTTAAAATTATAATTAGATCATTTTTATTTAAAATAATATAATTATGGGTTTTAAATAGTATTTCATTCTTAAATTTAGTATAATTTTTTTAAAAGGTCATTTTTCTAAAAAAACCTCTCTTCACTGTGTTTTATCAATGTTATTTGAAATTAAATTATACGACTTATGTGTTTTGAATTTTGAAAAATGTATTCGATATTTTTAATCAGTTTGTGCAAATATACAAATAGGGCCCTTTTGTTTTTATTTATTATGATGAGTAACTACAGTAAAGTATATTACCTTGGTAAAGGGTAAAACGAGTTAATATGTAATAAAAATAAGTGATAATGATGTAGTTTTTTATAATATTTATTACTTGATTAATATAATTTACCATTTTCATGTAAGGTTCAAAATTTAGTTGTTTAATAGACACTTGAACTTGAAAATGACCTAAATATTATTTAAATAAAATAAATTCAAAAAATGTAACCCTCTTTGTCT
Source organism: Viscum album (assembly GCA_963277665.1). NCBI lineage: Eukaryota > Viridiplantae > Streptophyta > Magnoliopsida > Santalales > Viscaceae > Viscum > Viscum album. The sequence goes on from OY728161.1 coordinate 582,651,159, forward strand.
TAATTATGTATTATGTGTTCACATGGAGAGAGAAGGAGGTTCTGAAGGAATATAAGTGTCAATTTTGAACTCAATATACTTAGTTTCATGGTATTAATTTAATTATGAGTTTTTGGGCCACATGGATTGTAACACCTGGATGTTTTTATGAAATATTTTCTCTATATAATTTTTATTCTTAAGTAGCTTACTTTTCACGCAATCGTCAGTTCAAATGAACCGAGAGATGCTCTTCTTATAAAATTAGCATTATAGCCTAGATGTTAGAATGATGGGAATAATTATAACTAACTTAAGAAAATGCATTGTGAATTCATGGGCAATCAATTATTTCTGAAAAATATAAATCAATTAGGTATTTCAATTTTTGAGTGAACTACTTTTGATACTAAAATAATGAGATATATATGGGTTATATACTTAATATAATATTTTTTTATATTTATAAAATGGATATTTTAGTCATTGGGTATGAATAAAACCATATGTGATGTATAAAAACCCATTTTTTAAAAGTTTAATTTTATGTCTTTAAATGGATAACCCGTTTTAAATTAAGATTTTGACAAATTAATAATTTTTATATTATTACAAAAACTTGTTATTTTGAAACAAGATATAGAAATTTACTTTGGATAAATTTCTGATATTTTTATGATAACTTTCTTGTTTTGATTAATAGTAAAAATATGTTAAATTTTAATTAAAAACATCTATTTTTATCGAGATAATTTATATGGATAAATTATAATCTTTAATGGGTTTAAATTATAAATATAATATATTTTTATCATTCAATATAATGTGTTTCATTTTCATTAATTTTATGTTGAATTCATAGGTAAAAACATTTCAATCTTTTGCAATGTTTTAACATTTAAAATTAGTTTTCTCAGTTCGACAATGGGATTAATTTTAAATTAATTAATAAAACTTCTGTGTTTATAATTTTAAAAAATTTATTCCATATTTATAATCAGTATCCAAATTATGTTAATAGTCTATTTTTATTTCTGGACATTATGAATGGTAACTTCAGTAATTAATTTTATTACAATGGTTTAAGGTAAATTGGGTAATTAAGATTAAAAATAATATTAAAAAATTACCTTAACACCTTTAAAAATCTTATTGGATGCCTTAATTTGGCCATTATCATCTATTTATCTAATAGGAATCACTTAATGGACACTTACCAATGTATATGATATGAATGTAATAAAAACTAACGAATGTGACAAAATGTCACAAGCTCATTTTATATAAGTATATAAATTTTAATATATAGATAACTAAGAGATAATATCAACTATAGATAGTCTATAGTAATCTAAAATATTTTTTGGCATCATATAAATTTATTTATCATTTTTAGATATTAAATAACAATCATCAATGATGACACAATAGTGATGTAAAAATTGTTTTATTAATAGAAACTCCAAATATATGGTATTAAATGTTTTGAAATAAATATCATATGATGTAATTAATGTGATACACTAATTTTATAGGTAAATATGACATGTTAGGAGTGTGTTTAATATTTTTATTCAAATTTATATTTTGTGATGAGTTTATTTAAACTCAAATAATTTAACTGTCAAAATTGACACTATTGATATTTTATGAAGATAACATCTTATAAAATTATCTAAAAATTGTAAAAATATTTAAAAATTTCAAACTAAAAATTCGAAGATATGAAATTTCACAAAATACACATTTAGGTTAAATTAACACCATATAATTAAATATTTATAACCATTAATTATTTCGAATATTATTACCACAATTAAAATTAAATTGATTAAATAAGTGTCAATTAAAGAGATATGGTTTAAATAGAGAAAATAACTTGTCCAAAATTTATTTTATTATGATTTTAAATCCCTATATCATCTCATCTTTGATATTAGGTCATTTTTGAGGTTTTTGGGTAGGGTTTGAATTTTATTATATATTATTATTTATGGAGTTTCCAAAAGTACCTCTCACTTCTATTATAAAAGGGAACCTCATCCCTCACCTCTTCACTACATTTTGAACCATCAAGATCAGCCTTTCCAATCCATTTTTTCTTTACCAACATCTATATTTTCATTATAGATGTTATTTTAATCTTTAATGACCTAATTTTTTGCTCTGTGAAGAGATTTAAAGGAAGCACGTCGAGGAAGAGATAATCTTTTTTACCGATTCTTTCAAACTTCTATCCTTATATACTTATGATTCATTAGTTGTTTAATAATATTGTAATAACATTAGTAGAAATCATATACTAATATTTTATCATAAATATGAAACAACCATAGTCTAACTTCTACCCATCATATGGAAAATCAAATCATCATGCGTGTGTACGTACGATTTATCGTCTCCACGCCGTGGTGTAATCTATTTTTCACCACCACCATACTTGGATGAGTATAATTATGTAAATAATAACTATATATGATTATTACGACATTATATGGTTTTTTAAATATTATACAAAATCCAATTCAATACCATTCTACAATTTTGGTAATGATATCATCGGTCATGCATACGTATGACCTACCGTCTCCACGATGTGATACGATTCATTCTACATGATATTCATTAAGACTTGATTATATACATGAATTTAATTAATAATTTTGATATATATTATACTAATATCATACTGTAAATGATATAATTATAACCTAAAAATAGGAATAATAATTTATCCAACAAAACATGCATAAAAACATAAAGCAGTTTATACCTGAATAATGAATAACAATAAAATGTTACTAACAAATGGATGATACTATAATCATAAATGTTATCATAAAAATATTTATGATTCTATAATAAATCATTAATATTATTTAAATCATTATAAAGGAGGTTTAGATACATACGAACCATATCAGACCTAAGGTAAGGGATAACTTTTCAAATCTCATTTTTATCCGAGATTGTTAATTCGTAAGTATTTATAGGGATATATTTATCAACCATGTCCATGTTCCCTAAATATGTATTTAAAAATATTTATTATATCCTTATACAATTTCTAAAAGTCAATTTTACCCATTGATAATTTTTTACTAAATGGAATGAACTAAATATTTTTGTGTTTTAGGTATGAGGTACTTTGTGACTTTTCTGAAAAAAGTATGAGAAGAATGTTTTTCTTAACTTTTACAACCTGAAAGGATTTTTACACTTTCATAATTACTTATTTCCATGAATTGTCTCCTATAACACTAAAAGTTTATTTTCATATAAAATTATTTCTCTTAAAATTGTGTGTCATTTTGAGGAAGGAAAATATTTTTGAAAAGAAAGTATACTTTCCTCATGAATTAATTTCTAGTGTTTTCTCAAAATTATTTTCCATCTAAGATGAAACTCATTAAATGGGATTATATTTCTAAAAATGTTATTACTATTATTTTATTTTATCAATTATGGTTGAATTATATTTAATAAACCCATTTTATTTCATGGGTTATGCTATGGTGAATGTTTTTACGTTTTTGTGGTACATGTAAGAATGGTTTCATTGTGAGATGGATGAGACCAAAATATCCCTCCAATGTATTGGGTAAAGATTTATATATCATTAGATAGTCATTATTGGAATGTAATGTAAATTTGGTTCAATAATAAAGGGCTGAAATGAGGAGGGAACTCAGTTCAGTAATGGACTTTATCCACTTTGATGATCTCAACAATGAGCCTTGAATAATATGAAATAATTTTATATACTTATGTGTGTATGCCATGAAATTTCATGTCTTATATTTTGAATGATGGGATTAAATCGCACATTTATGATTTATCCCATGACATGATATTATGATATTTTATATAGCAGATAATATTTTCAAATGTTATGTTCTTATGATTATGATATAAATTATGTTTCCCTTTTTTACCCTTAATGAGAATTTGACCTCACCCTTTCATATTTTTATTTTACCCAAGTCATGAATAATGGTATTAAGTCGGATTTTTAAAAAAGGATTCTAGTTATGAGGAAATTATTGGGAGACGATGTGGATGTTTTATGAACAATTCGTTTATGTTTCCTAGTTTCTAAAAACACTAAACCTATACAGTCCTGGCATGGTTTGGATATGTTATGTAATAAAAATTCTTTAATGTTGAATTAATATATATATTTAAATTATGGGAAATTATAATTGGTATTAGAGAAAAGGTATAGTTAACCTTTTGAAAATAGGATCATAGAAACTTAGTAATAACCCTAATGATATGTCATATTTTAGGTTACAATCATATCCTACTATTTTAGAGATGTTAAGGAATAAACAAGGATAAAACCTAATGTTTCTTAAATTGAAATATTATTCATTATTATCTGGTTTTCTTATTATGATTAGTGTTTCTCGCACTATGATTCTTGGATTTAGTCAATGTATGGAACACGAAGGAACCTAATTAATGGTGAATGTGAAGGGAAATGAAATGATTGTCCCCCTGAGAAACAAATTTTTTTGGGAGATGGAATGAAAAATAATTTATCCATTCTCACACAACGTTATCAAGCTATAAATCATTTAGGACTTACAAACAATAAAAGAATGGAGCAACATTCTATTGAGTCCTTCACAAGAAAATTCCTACCTTCATTCAGTGGGTCTTCTGATCCATTAGTGGCTGAATAAGGGATCTGTACCACAAAAAAAAATTTAGTTCTACAATGTAATGAACATGACAAATTCATCTTAGCATTCTCTCGTTTGGAATTAAAAGCTAATCAATGGTGGAAACTTATCATGAATATGGGGAAAAGAGATGAAATTGAGTCCATGGAATGGGATGAGTTCAAGAACATATTTTTCAATTAGTACATTACTCGTATTCTTCAAACAAGGATGGAGAAGGATTTCCTTGAACTTAAGAAAAATGATTATGAATCTGTTGGTACCTACAAAGAAAATTTTACAATAATTTCAATGTACACTTTAGGAATTATTATCCAACTCGAGAGTAAAATTGATTGATTCTTTGGTGCCTTAAAACCAAGTCTTTGAAAAGAATTTTCCATAAGAAACATCAATAACTACGATGAAATTGTTTGATGTGCTCTCAAGGTTGAGATGGATATTAGAGTAACCCATTAGTCATATGGGTTTGATAAAAATAGAAAAATGGAATTCAAAATAAAATATAAAGACCACATTGAAAAGAATATGAGTTTTACCTTATGATCAATGTGTAGAATGAAACATGGAGGGAATGGTCTTAAAGGGACTATTAAATGATTTAAGTGTGGAAAAGAAGGTAATAAGGTAGTTGAATGCGGATGTGGTGGGAAAAAGATATCTAATTATGCAAACAAATAATAGGCTATACAGAATGAACCTTTAACATTTCAATGTTACAAGTGCAAGGAAATGGGGCATAATTCCAATCAATTCACTAATACAGGGGTCATTGATGATGATTTATGTCAACAAACTCTTAAGGAAAAAGGCAAAGGAAAGTCACATGCAATCACTATCGGTGACATGGACTATGATAATGAAGTGGTCAAAGGTACACTTACCATCCACTCTAAATTAAAAAATGTTTTATTTGATTCTGGATCCACCCACTATTTTATTCCTGAATAATTTTCTTAGGGTATCACTATATTACCTCAACAATTAGATGTTGAGTTACCTGTGACAAATCCTAATGGAACAACATCCGCATCAAAAATTTATAATTCTTCTCTAGTTGAAGTTTATTGGAAAGTGCTTCCTACAAATCTTATGATCCTTCCAATAGTAAAATTTGATGTAATTCTTGGCATGGATTAGATTTCTCTATATAGAGATCATATCAATTTACAAGGAAGGGAAGTTACATTTCATATTCTATATAAATCTATGATCATCTATCGATTCAAGGATGATTATACACTTCCTATAGAAATTTATTCCATCTTATGGGTGTTGATTCCAAAAAATAAAGGTTATCTATCTCAAATGGTTGGGGAGAATCCCACAATTAAGAATAAGCCCATTGTATAGGATTTTGATTATGTCTTTCCAGAGTAATTTCTAGGTCTTCCACCAAATTGTGAAGTTGAGTTTTTAATAGAACTAAAACTGAGTGCTAAGCCTATTTCAAAGACACCTTATAAAATGGCCCCAATTGAGTTGTAGGAATTGAAGAAGAAACTCCAAGAGAATCTTGATAAGGGATTCATACACCCTAGCGTGTCACCTTGGGGAGCTCCAATTCTATTTTTGAAGAATAATGATGGATCAATGAGACTCTTCATTGATTATCAAGAAATTAACAAGATTACTAACAAGATCAAATATCCTCTTCCCTGCATTATGATTTAATTGACCAAATACGCGGAGCTCAACACTTTTACAAGATTTATATTCATTTATGATATCATTAATTAATGGTAAAAAAAGGATATACCCGATATGGAATTCCATACAAGGTATGAACACTAAGAATTTATAGTGATGCCTTTTGGTCTTACTAATCCCCCCTCTATCTTCATGGATCTAATGAATAGATTTTTTAGATACTATCTTGATCAGTTTGTGTTAGTCTTTATAGATGATATTTTTTTCTATCCAAAGAGTAAGTAAGAACATTAAGATCACTTTAATATTGTACGGAAGGCCCTAAGAAAGGAAAAAAGTTATGCCAGATTTACCAAGTGTTAATTTTGGCTTTAGAAAGATTCATTTTTGGGTCACATAATCTCAAGAGAGGTGATATTTGTGGATCCAGCCAAAATAGAGATTATTAAAATATGGTCAAGACCAACAATGGTTACTAAGATCCGAAGATTTCTTGGTTTAGCTGGATATTATCACTATTTTTTGAATGATTTTTTAGGATTATCTAATATACCCACCAATTAGACTCAGAATGGAGTTAAGTTAATTAAGACGGAGGAATGTGAAGTGAATTTCAAAGAGATAAAAAGCAGGTTATCCGGTGCACCTGTGATCACACTTACTTATAGTGGAGAATGGTTTGTGATCTATAGGGATACATCCAAGAAAGGGTTGGGATGTGTTATCAGAAATAATGATATGGTGATAAATTATTCCTCATGACAGTTGATAATTCATGAGAAAAATTACCCAACTCTTGTTTTGGATTTAACTATAGTAATATTTTTCATATTGATATGGATGAATTATCTTTATGGTGAAAGGTGTGATATTTATACTGATCATAAAATTTTAAACTATATTTTCACATAAAAGGAGATAAATATGTACAAAAGAAGATGGTTGTAGTTGACTAAAGATTATGACTACTCAACACATTATCACCCTGGGAAAGTGAACAAGGTGGAAGATTCTTTGAGCCGAAAAGACAATGCTAGATTATCCATGTTAAGGATCACTGAAGATCCAATATTTATGGATTTCAAAAAGGATGGATATTGAAATATCAATGGAAGGGGAGAAATATTATCTTTCTCAAATGAATTTTCAACCATCTATATAAGTAAAGATTAAGAAGGTGCATAAGGAAGATGCAGAGTTACAAAAGAAGGTGATAAAAGTTCCTGAATTCATCCTTGATTGTGATTAAATAATAAGGTTCATGAATCGAGTTTTTATTCCTCCAATACTCGAATTAAGGAAGTATCTATTGGATGAGTACCGTATTTCTTCATTATATATTCACCATGGAAGCACAAAGATGTATAGGGACCTGAAAGAGTACTTCGGTTAGGATGACATGAAAAGGGATGTCACCGAATATGTCTCTCGATGCTTGGTTTGTCAGAAAGTTAAGGGTAAGAGACAGAAGTATAAAGGGATGTTACAACCATTACCCATACCAGAATGGAAATGGGAAAACATCAATATAGACTTTTCCATTAGACTTCCCATAACATCCAAATAAAATAATTCTATCAAGGTTATAGTTGGTCACCTTACGAAGTTGACACACTTCATTACTATTAGAGAGGATTTCTCTCTTGATCATCTTTCCATGATATTTTTAAAGTGTTAAAATTGCATGGAGTACCACTTTCCATTATGACTGATCGAGATTGAAGGTTTACCTAGATTTTTTTGTGAAGTTTTCTACATGCACTGAATATAGTGTTAAGTTTTAGCACTACTTAACATCCTCAGATAGACAGTCTGTCTAAGAGGACAATTCAAACACTAGAAGACATGTTGAGAGTTTTCTCTTTGGATTTCAATGGTGGTTGGGATCAAAATCTACTTTTGGTGGAATTTTCATACAATAATTGGTTTCAATCCATTATTCAGATGGATACTTATGAATCTGTCTATGGAAATAAGTGAAGAACTCCATCTTTCTAGGATGAAGGTGGGGTAGGAATTCTATTAGGACGTGAACTTCTTGATGAAATGGCAGAAAAGGTAATATCTATTCAAAAACATATAAGATTATCTCAGAGTCAATAAAAAAGAAATGCATAAAACCGAAGAAAATACCTAGAGTTTGAAGTGGGTGATAAGGTGTTTCTATGAATATCTCCCTAGAAGAGAGTAATGATATTTGGAAAGAAAAGAAACTTAATCCCTGAGGTATATCTGTCCTTTTGACATTATGGATCGTGTTAGGAAGGTAGCTTACTGACTAAAGCTTCCACCAAATCTCTCTCAATTTCATGATGTGTTTCATGTATCTCTCCTAAGAAAGTACATACTCTATCCTTCACATGTACTATGCTTATAAGCTGTACCACTAGAGAAAGATCTTTCTTATGATGAACAACCGACGGAGATTCTAGATCATAGTGAAAATGTTCTATGAAACAAGACCACTTTCTTGGTAATGTTTTATGGAGGAACCACCAATTTGAAGAAGATAAATGGGAACATGGGGATATGATGAAGGAGAGGTATCCTCATCTATTCATTTCTATGTGATGAATTTCAAGGTAGAAATTTAGTTTAAAGGGGGTAGAATGTAACACCTATATGTTTTAAAAAAAATATTTTCTTTAAATAATTTTTATTCTCTGGTAGCTTTATTTGCACCCAATAATGAGTTTAATGGAATTCCGAGATTACCTTAATATAAAATTACTATTATATCCTAGACATTATGATTTTATAAATAATTATAACTAACTTATAAAAATTCATTGTGAATTCATTGGCTATCAATTATTTGTGAAAAATTTAAATCAATTAGATATTTGTATTTTTGAGTGAATTACTTTTGGTAATGAAATTTATGAGATATATTGGTGATATATACTTAATAAAATATTTTTTTACATTCATCCAATGTATATTTTAGTCATACGGTATGAATAAAACCCTATGTGATGTATAGAAACATATTTTTAAAGTTTAATTTTACACCATTAAATGGAGAACCCCGTTTAAATTAATATTTTGACACATTAATAATTTTTATATGACAAAATATTCATTTTACTTTGAAGAGGGATATAAAAATTTGTTATGGATAAATTTCTGATAAATTTTTGATAACTTTCAGGTTTTGATGAATAATAAAAATACGCTAAATTTTAATTAAAAGTATCTTTTTTCATCGAGATTATTTATATGTTTAAATTTTATTATTGAATTGTTTTAAAGTATAAATATAATATATTTTTATAATTTAATATAATTTATTACATTATCATTAATTTTACATTGAATTCATTGGTAAATAAATTTCAATCTTTTGCAATTTTTTAACTTCTAAAACCCATTTTCCCTTTTCAACAACTTGATTAATTATAAATTAATTAATGCAGCTTCATTGTATTGAATTTTGAAAAATGTATTCCTTATTTAGAATCATTAGGTCCAAATTATTTTAATAGGATACTTTTATTTTTGGGCATTATGAATAGTAACTTTGGTAATTGTTTTTATTACCATGGCTAAAGTTAAATTGGGTAATTAAGGATAATAACAATATTTTAAAATTACCTTAACACCAGTAAAAATCCAATTGGATGACTAAAATCGACCCTTATCATCTATTGTTCTAAATAGAATCACTTAATGGCCACTTACCTATGAATATGATATAAATGAAATAAAAACCAATTAATGTGATAAAATGTCACAATATCATTTTATATAAGTATATTAATTTTAATATATGAATAATAATGAGATAATACCTACTATAGATATTATCAGGAAATATAAAATAATTACCTATATAATATAAATTTATTTATAATTTATATATATTAAATAATTGCCATTAATGATGAAAAATTAGTGATGTAAAAATTATTTTATTAATATAAATATTAAATAAATATTATTAAAGATATTAAAATAAATATTATATGAAATAATTAATGTGTTCCAAGAATTTTATATGGGACTATGGCATGTTAGGAGTGTATTAAATATATATTTTTAATTTATATTTTGTGAGTATTTTATTGTAAGTCAAATAAAATTAGTGTCTAAATTGACACTAATCATATTTTATAAAAAATAAAATTTTATTAAATTATTTACAAATCATAAAATATTTAAAAATTATAAAATGTTAATTATAAGATCTAAAATTTCATAAAATATAAATTTATGGTCATCTAAAACTATATAAGTAAATATTTATAACCATTAAATATTTAGAATGTTATTTCCACATTTAAAATTGAATAGAATAACTAAGTGTCAATTAAAACGATATGGTTTAAATAGAAAAAATAACTTTTTCAAAATTTATTATATGATGATATTAATTCCCTATCTCATATAATATTATAAATTAGAACATTTTGGAGGGTTTTGGGTTAGGTTATATTTTATTAGAAATGAGTATTTTGGGAGTTTCCAAAAGTTCCCCTCACCTCAATTATAAAAGGGAACCTCCTTCCTCACCTATTCACTTAATTATGAGACTTAATGCTTAGCTATAAAATTCAATTTTTTACTTATCAAATTCCCTATTTTTATTATTGTGGTTCTGATCATCTCCAAAGACCAACTCTAGTGCTCTAAGAAGAGATTTAGAGGGAGCACGTCGAGGAAGTGGTAATCTCTTCTACTGATTCTTTCAAACATATTTATTCTTCTACATACGATTCATTAGTTTTTTAATTATAATGTAATAATTTCAGTATCACTAATATAATGATATTTTACAATAAATATTAAACAACCATAGTCTACCTTCTACAAATTCTATGAAAAATGAAATCACCACACGCATGTGCATACAGCTTACCGTCTCCACGTCGTGGTGTAATCTGTTTTTCACCACCACCTTACTTGGATGGGTATAATGATGGAAATAATAACTATATATGATTATTATAAAATGATACTTATTTTGAAATATTATACATCATCCACATCAATACCATTCAAAAAAATTGGGAATGAAAGGATCGCTCGAGCGTACGTATGGCCTACCGTCTCCACAATGCGATGTAATTCATTCTACATGGTCTTTATTAAAACGTGATTATATACATGAATTGAATGAATATATTTTGTATATGTTATATTAATATCATTATATAAATTATATATCTATATCCTAAAAATAATAATAAGAACTTATCTAAAAAATGCATAAGAACATAAAGCAGTTAATACCGGAATAACAAGTAACAGTGAAATATTACAAACAAACATATAAAACTATGATCATAAATGTTATCATAAAAATGATTAAGATTATATAATAAATTATTAACATTATTTAAATCATTATACAAGATTTTTAGATACATACTAAGCATATCATACCTAAGGTATGGGATAACATTGCAAATCTCATTTTTATCCGAGATTATTTATTCGTAGGTATTCACTAGGATATATTTATAATCAAAATCCTTGTTTCCTAAATATGTATTTAGAAATATTACTTATATTCTTATATAATTTTTAAAATTAAATTTTAAAAAATTGGTAAATTTTACTAAATGGTATGAATGAAATCTTTTTTTGTTTTCGGTACGAGGTACTTTTTGACTCTTTCGACAAAAGTCTTAGAAGAAAGTTTTTTTAACTTGTATGACATAAATGAATTTTTACACTTTAATAATACCTTATTTACTTGAATATTCAACAACATGATTACAAGGTTATTTTCACATAAAATTATTTCTTCTAAAATTGTGTGGCATTTTGAGGAAGGAAAATGTTTTTGAAGAAGAAAGGATATTTTTGCTCATGAATTAATTTCAAGTATTTTCTCAAAATTATTTTCTATCTAAGACAAAAATTATTTAATATGATTATATTTATAAACCTATTGTTACTATGATTTTATTGTATCAATTATGATTAAATAATGTTTAAGAAACCCATTTTATTTCATGGGTTACGCTGTGGTGAATGTTTTTTTGTTTTTTTGGCGCACGTAAGAATGGTTTCATTATGAGTTGGGTGGTACCTATATCTACTTCCAATAAAATGGGTACAAATTTATATATAAAGATATATACATTATTGGAATGGAAAGTAAATCTGGTTCAGTAATACAGGGTTGAAATGAGGAGTGAACTCGGTTCAGTAATGGACTTTGTCCGCCATGATGGTCTCGGTAATGAGCCTTGACTAATGTGAAATGATTTTCTATGCTTAAGTATGAATGAAAAGAAATTTCATGTCTTATTTTATTAATAATGGGATTAAATTTCATGTTTATGATTTATCCCATGACATGATATTTTGATCTTTTATATGCAGGATAAGATTTAAAAATGTTATGTTCTTATGATTATGAAATGAATGATATTTTCATTTTTTACCATTATTGAAAATTTGAGCTCACCCTTTAATATGTTTCTTTTCCATAGGAAATTAATAAGGTTATTTATTATGTTATTTCAATAAGGATTATAGTTGTGAAGAAATAAGCAGAAGTCAATGTTGATGTTTTATGAAATACTTGTTTATGTTTCCTGGTTTCTAAATACAATAAATCTATACGGTCATGGAATGGTTTTGTTATGTTATGTAATAAATATTATTCAATGTTGAATTAATATTTATATGTAAATTATGGGTCGTTATATGGATGAGATAATGAAATTTATAATATTTTATTTAAAGAAATGTCGAAGATGCCTCATTCATGTTTTTAATTACTATATCATTTTTAATATGGGGTTATCTAGATAATATGTTAGAATATAAATAGAAATTTTAAATCTATTATATTTAAATTTATCATGGTAATTTATTTATAATTTTTATTATTTAAAAAAAATTACCCTAATTCCTAAACAATGTTGATGCAGTAATCCTTTAATTAACATAAACATCAAAAAAATGGTATTAAAAAAAATAAAAAAAATATATAATTTAATATATTTAATTATATCCACGAGTTGTATTGATAAACTTGACTTTTTATGGATATAATAAAATAATTTTTTTCAATTTTTATATGTTGTGTTTATATTTTAAATGATAAAGTAGTGAACTGTATCAAAATTGAAAATAGTAATATTTAATGGGATTAATTTTTCATTAAATTATTTAAAAATCATAAAAATATTGAAAATATAATATATGACTATTATATTATATAAAATGTTATAAATATTCCATTTATGTTCCAATTGACACCATATAATTAACAATTACAAATTTTTAATATTGAAAAAGTTGTTACGGTAGTTAAAATTAAAATAGCTTAACAAATGGTTAATCAAAAACTATGTGGTTTAAAATAACATTACAACTTGTATTAAATCTACCGTTTGATGATATTAAAACCTTATATAATCTTTTTTATAATATCAGGTCATTTTGTTTTATTTTTATAGAAAATTAATTTATCATAATTTAATCTTTTTCTAAATTCCAAATGTATCCCTCACCTCAATTAAAAAAGGGAACCTCTTCCCTCACTTATTTACAAAACATTGACCCTTAAATTGTGATCATAACCTAAAATTTATAAACTAAAATTCCATAGAAACATTATAACTATGTTTATCCTCTCAAAAGACCAACCCTAGAGACATTTATTGGATATCCAAATGTGGCTTTTTGAAGAAGAGGTAATCACTCAAACAAATCACATTCTTTTTATAATCTTTCTTACTTCATCTAAATCTATGATGTTTATAATCTAATAATAAACTCAGTATAATTAATATTATTAAAAAAAATTGATTATTAAAATACTATTATACACCCTCTTTCCCATAAAACAATAAGTGAAAGTATTTCTCGTGCATATGTACAACGTACCATCTCCATGTAGAGATACAATTAATTATTCATCACCAAATTTTATGGGTGATTATTATGATGATATTAATGAATATATATGATATATATGATATAATAATTATTATGTAAATAAGAAATATTATTTAACATAATATCATTCCATCAATTCAAAAAGTAAAACATCATCCATGAGTACACATGAACTACCATCTACCTGAATGGTGAAATTAATTATTCTATATTTACTTTATATTAATGATTATAAATATTTATATAAATATTATATATTATTTTTATACCATGATTAACATTCTTAAAATTATTATACCAAGATCAATGTATAAGGACCAAGACTACTGAACTGAATCATGCTTGGAAACAGAAACAGTTATTATCCAGAATAGTTATTTAAATAACAAATTATTAATAAATCGGTGATAATATGATATAAATAAATAATAAATGGTATAATAGAAATAGTAATATAGAATAAATATATAATAAATCCATATTTATTATATAGGATTTTTTAATGTGAATGAATAATGACAAAACTTGAGGTAATGGATTTTCGTGTCACATTTATTTCTATGATACACTTGACTTATACACAACATGTTTCTTTTTTGTGGTTTATATACTACCCACAAATTTATTATATGATTATTCTCATGAAAATTATGGTATATACATATCTTTATTAATTTCATTCATTCATGGGGCTTATGATTCAAAATTGACCAAGGTGGTATGAATTTATTTCACAATCTCATCATTATTCGAGATTGTTATTGTTTAAGTATAAATTGGGGAATATTTCAATTCCATGTCCATGTTTTCTAAATAAATTAAAAAATATTCATAATATTTTTTAAAATCTTATTTACAAATTTTTTACCTTTTTACAAAACTGTTTGAATGGAATCTTTTTTTTTGTTTTACAAACATGGTTTTTTTGGACTTTTCAAAAAAAATACTAAAGGAATGTTTTTTAAATTATATAATATTAGGGGATTTTTCTTATTTCATTAATAAATAATATGATAATGCCTCATTTACAATCATACATGGTTTTTTTTAAAATAAAATTTTTTCTTTTATAATTGTGTGATATTTAAAAAAATGTTTTCAAAAAAGAAAGGATATTTTCCTAAAGAATTATTTCAAGTAATATTTCAAAATCATTTTCCTTATAGGAAAACATTATTTGATGTTAATTATTTTTTATTGGGAATATTATCCAATGATACCATCCATACTCATTATTTTTTTGGTTTATATTAATGGGGGAATAATGTTTATGAAACCTGTTTCTTGTCCATTGGTTATGCTATGATGAAATGTTTATAAAACCGATTTATTGTTAGTGGTTTTGATATAATTAATGATTTATGATCCTATGGAATACATATGTATGGTTTTTATTATGTGAAGGGTGGTACATATATCTCTCTCTAATGCATTGGGTACACCATAATATCTCTTGGGATAATAATGGGAAATAAGTCAATGGTCTTGATCCACAATGGGAAATAGGTGTACCTTAATATACAATTGGAAATAGGTGTGTACTAATGTACTATTGAAATCATGTGTGTCATGATCCACAATATTTATGGTCTTGGAAGTTAACCTTGATATATAAAATGGTTTTTAATATTTATGATGTTGAAACAATTTTATGATAGGATATTATGGTTCATGATTGATTAATGATGATTTATAACTCTTATAGTCCATGTTTTCGAAAATGAAAATATTTATACCATGGATCATTTTTATACTATATTAAAGGTTGGGTATGATCATAGTAAGTTATGCTCATGATCACATAACCTTATTCTTATCTTATGATTTAATAATATCATGGATTGATATGTCCTATTTTTTACCTTTACTGAGAATATGAGATCACCAATTCTTATATTTCCATCCACAGGTAATGAATAAAGGTTTAGTTATGGTATTTATAATTATACTATAATGTGGAAAGTTGTTATTGGGATATATTGAATCTATTTCATAAAATAAGAATATTTTATATCTAAACACAAAATAATATAAATCGATACAGTTATGGAATTGATAATATTGTTATGTATTGAATATTTATCCAAAAAGAAGTATAATTTTTGTATGAAAAGACTGTCTCTTAAATGAATCGTATTCATTTGCTAAATAAGTGATAAAGTCACTGAAAATTATGGAATTACAGACTATCCATGATATTCTTGAACCTACAATGCATCTTAAAAAATTGGGCCATAAGCAACCACTCATTTATAGCTTCTCAATCTACCTATGTTTAAGTCCTATGACTTAGATAATCCTCTATAACATTTCCTTTCTTAGGAGAATAAGCATGAATAAAATTCAAGTATTTATGGTATTCAAATCATATTCACTTCATAAGATTTAATTCATGATGTGTAAAAATATTCCGAAGGCTTTTGGGGCCCATGAATACAACAAATGCTATCCTAGTAGGTAATGCCTCTGATAATGCAATGAATGAACCACAAAATCCAACTTGATATTGTGCATTAGGAAATTATGCTCATGCATTATCAACTTATGAGATTTGTACACCATGACTCGATAATCTTGAATTAGAAATACTCCAAGATAGATACATGATGGATCACAATAAACTATATTTCTTCTACCCATCTATAGAAGAATCGGGATCAACATTTAATTCAATCTTCCTTTAATCTCCAAAAGTCTATCTCATGGGATTCTAACTATAATAAATTCACAGCCTTATTAGTGTAACCCATGAGAGGTGATTTTAGGTGTGAAAAGTATTATATAATGTGCTTATAATACCCAACCATCTTTAAGAAACTATATATGTGAAAAAAATTATTCGGATTCTCACATGTAACTATTACAATCTCATACTTTGGGTCTGTCTACACCCCAACCTTTGAAATATTATAACCTAAGAAGTGCATCAGGTCTATCTAAAAGTGTAATTTACTGAGCTTACCATACAACTGATTCACTCTAAGTGTATTTATAATGATCTCCAGATGTTTATCATTCTAATATCAAGAATAAGAATACTAAAAAATTTCATCCACAATGACTGTTACAAATGAATAAAAAAAATGGTTGGAAAACCGGATTTATTAGAGCCATGAAAATGGTCGGCACATTCATGAGACCAAATGATATAACCAGATACTCATAAAGACCACACCCTTCATGGAACATTGTATAAGGTTTGTATGAATTTGTAACATGTAACTAGTGATATCTTAACATCATTTTGATCTTATGGAAAACCCATGCTCCTCAGATCTGGTCAAATATGTCATCAAGATGAGGCAGTGGATACAAATTCTTAACCATAAGCTGGTTTTACCAACTGTAATTCATGAAAAGTTCGAGGGTAACATTATCCTTCTTGGAAAACATTATATGTGAACCCCATAGATAAGTATTCGACAATATAAAAACCGTATCTTCTATTTCCTCCTACAATATATTGAGCTCATTCAACTCCATAGAGGCCATCCTGTTTGGAGGGATGGACACTACTGTAGCTCTTGGAACATGTTTGATAGAGAACCCCACCTCTTATTCAAGATGTAAACTATAAAAGAGTTTTGAAAATATATCCCTAAAATGATCTAATATAGGCGGGAATTTATCCTGATATATTCCATGATTATCCATATAATGACTATTAATATTGGATGTCACTCCACCCATCCCATGTCGCTCATATCCATTTCTACTTTCCTGGACATTCAAGTAACCATCTTAAAGGTAACTACTGCACTATGGTGATGTAAATGATACCTTATGGTGATATAAATTCGCATAAGAATGATAGGGGACTAACCAGTCTATCCTGAGAATTTCATCAAAGCTTGTAATCTAGAGCATGAAGAGGTCCCATAGAAACAATAGCTGCCTACCTCAAGGAGGAATTTCTTACACTGACATACACTCTGTGACCGAATCCCCAATGAAGAATCAAGTTTCATCAAACCATAAATGTACTCAATATCATGACCAAGGAATTCCAAAATATCCATGGAGATAAATGAACGTGAAACACACATATCAAATAGGGAATACATGATACTATAGGCTACTCAAATAGTACCTTGAACTGTAGATAGTCCAACACTCTAATCCTCTGGAAAAGGCTACACTATATAGATGTGGCCAAATTCATGGCCCTAAGGTACAACATGACTAATCTGTGTAAGAATTATATGCTAGTGTTGTATATTTTGAGCATGGATACCTCAGGCACTACATGATCCTCTTCTTGAACAGCTAGTAGTACTCTAGCTACCAACCTGGTGAGGTTCTACTAATCTTACTCCTTATTTCAGAGCTAATATGGATCCTCTCATACTGGGAAAAGATGTTATGGTCTTAAAAATACATGATGATGCCCCAACCCACCAAAAACTTCAGCACTCAGTAGGGTTTCTGGGACACTGGGGCCTCTTAGGTCATGGCTTCCCGCACTTGTGAAAAAACATGCAACTCTCAGGGGTGTCATATAGTTACCGAGGCTCCCACGTCTAGTCTTAAAGAGACATTTCCAGCCAAAATTCATACCACTTCCCTATCTTGGATCTGTACAAATTCATCCCACACTGTTATCTTCCATCAGTATCAGATTGTTGTTTATTATTTATAAATTGGCAGTCAACCAAAATATATTTAACTAATATTGGATATCGTATACAAGCCCATCCTTAAAAGGTCTTTCCATTTACAAAGCCACACCAAGAAGAGTTAGTGAAAAACACTTGACCTCCATGAACAAAGAAGAATAGCCCAATACAAATATAGTTCCCCACTATAGATGTATAAATTCTCTATCCAAGTCTTCTTTAAATATCTAAGAAAAAAATAGTCATAGAAGACTTCCTAAAAACTATCCTTGGACATACCCTACAGTTGATATACCTAGGTGATAAAATCCCACCATCACTTGGAATAATCTCATACTATACATAGTGAGCTTAAATATTCTATTATGATGTTTCTCAAGGTTTTTAATGATAGTTAGAAAAGAATATTACCATGACTCTACATCATGACGACCTCCATACCTTGAAAATGTGGGCATATGATGCTTCTGAAGCTCTCATGTCAACTCTTTTGTATAAGGGGAAAGTCGTGGATCTCCCCAGATAGTCTTTATAAGTCAAAGAAAACCCTAAAAACACTATGAATACATACCCATACCAGGTATCCTTATAGGTTCTACATGAGGCACTACTAGTGGTAACACTAGTGTCCCAATTACCACCACATCTGGAACAAGGTTTTCACACCCTCCTAGCACACAACTTGAGAATTGTGTGGTGGAATAGCTCAGATAATCCCAAGTACATGCCTTAGATAAGATTTTATAATGACATAATTAATATGTACTAAAACCTAATAGGTATAAATCCATTGTTTATAGAATTAACACCCTTATTTTTACTCATAAATCCAGGTATGGGTAACATACATATCACAGGAATGTAAGATATTCTGGATGTTTCCCACTACTAAGGTCAGGTCAGGGATACATTATCTACTATGACATAGGAGTCCCAGTATAAAGTGTTTCAATTAATAGTTGTAGATGAAACACCCTACAAATTACAATTAGCATCTCCATTTAATGATGACCATTTGGTTTCAGAATATAAATTCATTTAAATTTGTATTTATATATATACAAACTTTTTAATGGTGGAATTACATAAATACCCACTTTCAATTTATAAATTCCCATACAAATTATAAATTAAAATATTGTTTTCATTTAATTACAACCATAAACACATTACACCCCATGTTATTGGTAGTCCATGACTCAACGTGCCATCATTAACTACTCATTGTGTCAACATCAAGGTTTATAGGAAACACTATTAGGTTGATGCAGGAAATTTATGTAACCAGATATGTTTCAAATTCCCTAGTAATAATGTTAGGGAAATTCTATTTATAATATTAAAGTAACTCATAACAATCATAGTCAATATATAAAATGAGATTCATCTATATGGAATGGAATAATGCATGAAAAATGAATATCTATGTTTCAATGATGATGCATGATCCAAAAATTCCTTGACATACCAGACCAAGGGTAAAATTAAATCCTCATAAATAATAATAATAATAAACATCACATATCATGTGTATCACCCAATGGTGTAATAAAATCTACTTTAATAGGAGGAATACAAAAAAATCCCATCTTTGGAAATTTTTCATTTTCTCTATACATGGCTTTGCTACTCCCAAGAATAATCTTATTACAAATATCTTCAACTCTAATATTCATTAAACCGCACAAAAATTATAAAATGGTAATGGAAAGAAACACTCTAATATTAATCTATAATATCTTGACTCTGAATCCAATAAGAGGTTCCATGTGTTGGTAGGTCACATGGCCTCAAGTGCACCTCCCCATATACCATAGGTTTCTGACTAGCACCGAGGGTCTATGGTGGAACATTGGGGAGAGTGTCCCCTCTTTATTAGAGTATAACAGTTTTAAATTAAATTAATAAATCTCGTAATCATAATATAAACTAATAGCATAAGGTAAACCATCCAGATAAACTAATAATTCATCGATATTAATATCCAGTACCATATATAGAATGTTGTAGTGTCATGTATTAAATCAAAAGGTACAAACAAACATGCCAGAAGAAACACATATATTAAATTATATAAAATGAACCAAAAATACCAAAATACTATCTTTAGATAGTATCCCAACCCATATCTTGGTCATGTTATCCCCCACTCCCATGATAAAATGAATCAAGCATCGACTACTGAGTGCATTTCCCTATCCTTACCTGCATCCATGTAGTCTATCTGGATACCAAAAGGTGGCCCGTAAAATGTGTGAGACATACTCAGTAGGTTACAACCAATGATTTCTAGAAGTATTTAATCAACGCATATAATATTAGAAGTGTGCAGATATTATAATGGTAAAATAGTAAGTAAACTGTAAAGGGTTATCCCTAGTTCTTGAAAAACCCCAAATTTACACTACCTTCTTTGGCCTGTTTAAGAATAACTTATGAAAAAATTCATGATGTACATATACATATTAGTGTATATGTATATATTTATATATATTATCTATATACAGATTGACATGTATAGCCATATGTAAACATAAATTGTGCTATCCAGGACCCGAGGTGTAACTCATGTGTCCATGTCTAGTCACTAGAGTCTCACAAAGTAATATGGGATTTAATTAATAAGTATCATAATTTATAAGGGTTTTAATGGAAAAGTCTCATAGGTATAAGGGAATCAATGCTCGGTATCAAAAGTATAAGGGATGTTATGCCCATGTATAATAAGTTATTAGCATCTTCATTCCCATGTATCATAGGTATAGGGGATTCCATGCCCACGTATCACAAGTATAAGGGACACCATGCATGGGTATCACAAGTATATGGGACTCTATTCCTAAGTATCATAAGTATAGAGGAAACCATGCCTAAGTATCACAAGAATAAAGGACACCATGCCTAATCCTATAAAACTAATAAGCATTCAATGACTTTGTTAAGATCCAATATATAGTTTATATTTCATTATCATTATCCTTTAATGAGGGTGCATCAATTTTTCTATTTAAACAGAAGATGTGGTCATATGGATCGCATACCATTAAATTAATTATATTAATTTCACCTATATATCATGTAAAACCCACTTATGAGGTGTTTTGGTCCCTTAAGAATTTATAATATCAAGGGAAATTCTATAAGCACGCATTATGGTGTGACAATAGTCAGTGGGTTCCTATTTTAAAAAGGATAAGGATATACTAAGTCAAACATTCAAAGGAAACCATTTAAATAAGGGTTATATGAATTTTGAAGGCAACATACATGAATTTCAACATGCAAAATCACAATGCATAATATAAAAAAGCATGAGTAAGGTACAACTACTAGACCACCTACCTTATTCCTCTAGTATAAAACTCATCCAGTATTGGCCTTTGGTTTGGTCCAAAATAGAATAAAACTATAAAAAAACATATGACCTAAAAATAAGCCATATAAGGACACACCAAAATAAATCCATTGATAGGAAGAAGAATGAAGAAAGGATCTAAAGAAGTGGACAGAATACTGATGGCTATCCAACGTGATTGAAGGATCTAAAATCAGAGTCAGGATTGAAGGATGGATTCAAACCCTTGATTTAGGCCATAAGGGAGCTCCTAGGTGGACCTCTTTACTGAGAGGGAAGATTGGAGAGGTAATTTTGTAAAAATAATAGGCCCTTCCTCCTAAAAAAATACCCGAGTCATTTACAAGTTGTGTAAACATTACAAATTGTGTAATGCTCTAGTTTCTCCCCTCTAGGGGAAAACCATTACATTCCACGAAAATAGTATAACACGACCAATGCACAATATATATTTAATACATTCCATGTATTTTAATACATTTTGGGTATTTGGACTACATCCATGCTCTAACACCCCCACAACCTTCCTAAAAAAAACAGCCCACCCTAAGGTACAATTTCTGTGTTTAAATCCAAAATACAACAACACAAATGGTTTAACAAAAATTTAAAGGATCCATATCTGATATGAAAAAATTATATATTACATAATATTTCATTATATAATAGTAAAAACTCATTATATAAATATTTATATCATATATTATCATTAATTAATTTATCATAGTCTTCCATGATTTTATTTTATAACATTGTTTATGTGGGTGGTCAAACTGACCCAAAAACATACAATTATTTGATGGATTATTATGAAATAGTTAAGTAATAATATTACTATACCAGAAGAATAATGATGTTATTTAGTTTTTATTTGATTGAAAAATCACATTTATAAATAAGTATAAGGATATGATAATTTATATGAGGGAATTACTTATAATGAAAAGATCATTTTCCACTTAGCGTGCTTGTTTTAAGGTAATTGTACCCCTATGAACCTAGTATATATATCATTAATAGTTAATTAAATTTGTCTTAATATTACCTTTAAAATTAGAAAAAAACTTCCCTTTAAAACCACTCATAAATCCAACAAATAAATGTGATAATGAAAAATAGAACACACTATTCCACAAAGGTGATAGTCTACACATATGCATGGATGATGCTTTCATTTTTCTTAGAATGGGAGAAAGAATTAATATGTTTTATCATTTAATAATATTAAATAATTTATTGAGATAATAATTATTGATTAAATTCCCCATATAAAAAATCTAAATTATAATTCTAAGAAAAATGAATATATTACTTTATGGAGGCAGTAGTCCGCACATACGCATGATTTTTGTTTTATTCCCTAATGGGAAAAGGAATGGTGGTTAATTCGTTTACCATTATTTTAATAACATAAAAGTGGACTAATGATACTTATTTTATCATTTTAACATATTCTAATGAAAATTAGTGAAGAATAAGTGGACATTATGAAATAGAAATGAGGGAGGATAAATTTGAAAATAATATCTCACCTATTTTATTTTTACCATTTAAAATTAATTAAGCCATTGGGCGATGATCTTTTGAGAAGTAAAGAACCTATTTAAGGTGGATATAAACATGGTATAGAGTTTTTGGTATATTTATTTCTAGAATAATGGTATTATGGTGTGAGGATAATTGATAACTTGATGAACCCTTTTATATGGTAAAATGAATGACATTTTATTAAATACAAAAAAAAACTTTTTATAATGGGAAGTCACTATTAAGGAAGGGGGATCCAAAATTGAGAAATAATTCAGTGGGAAATAGAACAATATTATATCATCCTCAAAACTTATTACCATATATTTTTCATACATGTTTTCAATTCATTTCCATTTGATTGTTTACATTTTCCATTTTATCTTTTACTGTGGTAACTAGTTTTTACTGAAGGTAACTTATCCTTTATGTACAAAAATTAAATGCATCTTATTAAAAATTATATACCTACTTATTCAAAAAAATTAATCCATTTTATTTTTATTTTTTATTAAATTTATAAAAATTAATTTAAGATAATAAATATATAATGTATTAAAAATAACTTTTTAGAAAAATATCACTCATGTTCTAAAATGTAAATCAAGGGTTAGTAAACCAAATTTTATATTTTCAAATTTATAATATCACATATAACAAAATATATTTTTTAAAAATATTTTTCACAAATTTTCAAAACATACTTTTAAACTAACCATGCCATAAAATTCATGGTATTTGGGAAAATAATATATTTTAGTATTCATTTTATAATCATCCTTTATAAAAAAATAAAAAAAAATATCCTAAGATAACACTAGTGTCTTAAATCTTCATTAGATGACCCATACCTAAAATTTAGTGGTTAAAATGACCTTTTTTGTTCATAACAATATAGTTAAATAGTCTATTCCTATTGTGGAAGATGAATTACATTTTGAGAGTATTGGAACTGATATTAAAGAGAATTGTGACATGGTGTCTGCTGATACACATACATCGGCCAAGGATGTGTCTCATTAGGAAATGTCTACTATATTTTCTAAAAATTATTGTTCTAATGACCAATCAAATGTTTTATGAAAAGTGGTAATTGATGACCATGTCTATTAGTTTTTTGTCCACAAGAAATCTAACTTGAGGCATTCTCTTACTTTCCCTGGTCATGGTGAGCCTTCATATAGGGCTACAGATAATCTCTTTGTTGATGATAATCAGACCATCTTTCCTCTTATTGTTTCTGATGGTGTGCTACTGGTAGATAATAGTGAGGATAAGGCTAATAATGAAAATCCCACATTTGACTCTTGAATTGGTAAAAATAATATTAATTTTCTTGAAATTTTGAATATATACCTTAGCATGGACGTTTTTTGGGATGAATTTTACAATGTTGCACCTCTTTGAGTTGATGATCCTACAACTATTGATGCTCTCCAAGATATAGGAGATCAAGATAGTGAATCCCATGATGAGGAGTCATTCTGTATGAATGATAAGGATTTTAAATGGAAGCCTCCCAAGTAGTATAAGAGAAGGCATCACATGAGAGGTCGGGGTGTCTCATGAAGAAGTGGAAAGCATAATAGATGATGATTGTTTGATGTTTCCTATTTGGTGGTATTTTCTAAGACATTTAATCATTGAAACTCTTTCTTTATGTACATTAATTTTTAAAAAAATTAATAGGTCCATGGATTTTAATCCATGGTTTTTACATTTAGATTAAAGAAAAGAAATTATTCAAGAACAATCCATAGATATTTCACATAAATCTCATTACTTTTAAAATATACCAGAATATCATCATTAAATATCACATAATAGTGTAAATGTAAAAGTGTATCAAGAATAAATTATCATTATGATGACAACCTCACTTCTTTAGTCAAGGCTTGGGACTTCACCATTTTCCTCATAACATGTATACACCAAGATTTTCAACCCTTTATATATATTAAATTTTTAGTTGTAAGTCATAGTATTTTCAAAATACATACCTTTCTCAACTTCATTTCTGTGATCATGTTTTGAAAGAATACAAAAACCCAAAAAGGTTATCAATAAAATTATAAAAGATGATCTTATAGATAGAAAAATAAAGACTAAAATGTAATCTATAATTAAACATTAATTTCATCCTATGAAAAATTCAGTTCAATATAATTTTCTTTAAGTTAGGTTCTATTGTACTTATTTACATAACCCATTAAATTAATTAGGAAATAAATCCTTTATAATGGTTTGTAAAAGGAATTTTATTTACCAAATCACATTCCCTAATAGTGTCTATAAATGTGTGTATTCTTACGCCACTCATTGTAAAACATAGTGAAGATCGATTTAATAAATAACCAACATTTTTTAGGATGATTACCCCTAGGATCATTTGTTATATAGTCATATCCTCTTTTTAATACCCAAAAAAGGATGTATTTGTTATTAACACCACATAATCCATTCATTACCATAATTTTATGTTTTTCAACAATAACTAGTATTATCCCTAGGGTTTTCAATAATTTTATATCATCATAATATCCAAAATATTCAATATTACCTCAAGTAACCGAAATAATTATTTGTAAATAGGAAATTATGATCAATATCATCTTATCACCAGTTAAGATTATCACACTACATCCTGAAATCCATCCAAGACTAGGTGCCACATAGTCTCATGTGAACCTCCCTGTATACCTGAGGCTACTGACTAGTGGTGAGGGATTATTCCATAACCTAGGGAGAATATACCCTCAGATTAGTTGAAAATAAAAAATATCAATAACAAGAATAATATAAATAATATCATATTAAACAAGTAAATAAACACATGTAATAATATACATGAAGATGTCAAAGAAAACATCTATACGTTGAAATCCTACTAGTCAAATCCTGAATACAAAAAATGAACACACACTCATTGGCCTTACTTCCATCCCGAGGTCCCAGATACCTTGTCTCCAAAACCCATTGAGTTTACCTAACCTGACCCTTATCACTACCTATTCCCCTGAACTAGAATAGAAACATCACATTTTCCCACACTGTGAGATTCCCATGTAGGGTGTGAGTATAAAACCTAGTATGGTCTTACCATGATCCCTTACTATACATCATCTTATACTAATGTATTTATAATGAGATGAAATATATAAATAAATAGGCTTGTGGATATTTCATATGTTATATAGGGTAACACAACACCTAATGAGGTAAAAACACCCATCTGGCTATTAGGTGCTAACCAGGATACCCCAAACATAACCATACCATGTTTAGTTCTATGCTATAATCCACCCATTTATTCATTCCATCATATCAATATTCAAATAATACCATTAGTATCTAGGTAGAAAAATATCCAAATCCTTATCCTTATACATGAATAAATTGGTCATGAACATACAATCAAAATCCTTCAACCATCATTTCTCACTCAAGGTAGGTCCATCAATCTCACATCATAGCATGACAAACCCTCAGGGTGGTCCTCAACCCAAGAATACTAAGGAAATGTAAAATTATTCACACCAAACTAAGACACATTTGGAAAGGTCCTCAACCTAATACCTAAGAATCAAATATTTACCATCCAATAACCCAAGCCATGCACGGAACGGTCCTCAACCTAATACCCAATGGAACATGGATTAGTTTTCCACTGAACATGAACTCTAAGGAAAAGACACTAATAATACCAAACCATCCCTATAGACATAAGGTAGTTCCATCAACACTATGAACCATCTTTATAGAATCTATGTTGGTAACCTCAGCACATTGTCCCAAGCCTTCTTAAGGTAAGGTGCCTCAAGAACAAGCACACCAAACTGCTACGCATCACTCAACTCACCAGGTTAGTACCTCTATACCTATCCCTCGGATTGGATATCATGTTGCACAACATCTCATCTCACCAATTTGAGTATCCATAAGCATCCCCTTTACCTATCCCTATATCACCTCATCTACACTATATCACCTCCATCGCCCACTAGTAAAATCACTAACCAAAGGCTCTTATGGAACCAGAATCCATGTGGAAATCCCAAATACTTTCTCATGATTCATGTAACTTCTAGTATTTCTACCTTGAGGCCATTATAGGAAGTCACTTTGTACCCAACCTTAGCCTTATCAAGTGGGTCTCAAAACCCAAAAAAACTCAATTGGTATCCCGATGCCATGTTCTTATCAACTATTGAGACCCTCACATGGGTCTCACCACACACATAAAATGGGATATCTAGTATCTCGCAACCTAGTGTAAACCATCCATGTCACCCTATTTCATGTTCAGTAGGACTCCTCTCACTCTAAGAAAAAACCATGACTCACCTCCAACCTTTGGAGGGAGTTCCTCATCAATCATGGAATGTACATCCATCTCTCCCATCATTCCCTATACCTATGCCCCTCATGAATACCCAATAGATATATATTGCCTATATGAATCTGTCACATCTGAAATTACACCACAATTATTTTTCATGGACCTTCACCAAGACAATGGTACCCCCTCCCATTGCTAAAAAAGTAACGAGGGCAATTCTACAATACCCCAAGTTCCAATGATCACTTGGCCTCATCATTAGAGGCTCAAATATACCTCATAATCACACATAAGATCCCTTTATATCCTTATACAACATTCCATACCAAATAAATCAATCCATAATGCACACTCATGAATAAACATGCATATGATTTTGTATCATAGGGGATACCTACCTCACATATGCCATAAATTTCTTGTAAATCTCTATCAAGCCCCTTCCAAGATCCACACATCGTTATCCAAGCCTTTACACACTTCTGGGAACATATAAAATTAAAATAATCATAAATATATAATTATAAAAAATTATAATTAATTAATTTAGGAATAATTTCCTAAATACTCAATGATCATTTCCCCAACACCCAAACTACATTGGACTGCACTCAAAAAGAACTTGACATACCTCTGACACCACCTTGGGTAAATGTCCTATCACTAAATGAATATTACATTGAAAATTTAATTTAATTTAACAAAAAATTAAACATAAAATTACTGGGTGATTTTCCTTCACCAAAACTCCTCATAAAATCATGAAGACAATATCTTGAGACCTCTTCCATGCAAGATAAAAAAAATACCCTTCATAATTAGATTATTTTACTATCCTGTGGTGAAAGTGTCATCAATAATAACCCAAATATTTAACCAAAATCTAAGGCTACAACGGTAAATCATGAATGGAAGAATAAATTTTGAACCATCCTTAAATATTCCATGAAATATCATAAAAAACCCAGTGCATTCAAGGGAGATTAAGGGAGAAGAATGGGGTTTGAACCCATGGTCATGGAAACCAACAAAGATATGAATATAGGATTACCCTATAAAATATAAATAGAGAAAATATGTTATTACTTATTTAAAAGTTCCTAATACCTATCTTGCGTCCCCTCACTAGCTGACTAGTGGAGCCAAGAAGTGGATATTGTAACCTCTAGACACCACCAGTTAGCTGGTGTTCCATTACAATAATGAAAAAATACCCCATCCACCCAGACCTCTTCTAGTGTTCTATTGAACACCTCTATTACCCATCCAAGATTTAAAACGCATCAAAAAACAATATTTACATAGTTATGAAATCTTAGGATGTCATCTTGAGCACCAGTTCACAAAACAGGCCATCCACCAAATAAAAAAATGAAAAAAAAAGAAAAAAAAAAGAAAAAAAAAAGAAAAAATTTCAAAATTTCTTCTCAAATGTGATGATCCAAAATTCACATGGAATTACATAAATTATCCCCATCTAATATCTTAACCTATAAATATATCTAAACCCTTCTATGATACTAGATGTTAAATCATGAGCATGATTGTCTTATAATTACAAGGAATAAAGAAAATATTGAATTATAATAGAATACCAAGATCATTTTTGTTTAGTGTTTCAGAAAATTAGGAAAAATATTTAAATAGTAAAACCCTTGGTCAATGAGTGAAATGAAATATTTTACCATTATATATGAAACGATGTAATATAAAATATTATTTCAAAATATCCATAAAAACTCTCACTAAAGACACTCTTATGGACACCTTATACATATTACTTTTATTCATAACCTATGGAAATGAATACAAAATAAATAGGTGAGATTAATTGATTAGTAAATGGAAACAAAAGTGATAACAAAATATGGTCATGTGGGTATAATGAGGATACATATGAAAATTATCCCTAATAAATAATATATCATAAATCAGGACATAAGGGTAAACATATCATAAGAAATAAATTAATATTCCGAAAACAATGATTCAATAAAAATGATCCATGAGAGAATAACACAGTCATAATTAAAATTATAAGACCATGGAACAACCATCAGAATAGGTAACATTACTTTCAAGATACAAACCATCAGTAACCATGCTTATGAGCATCTGAAACATACTAATGAATAATTATACCATGAGATATTAACTTTTAACCAATTCATTAGAGGTCATTATAGGGCCCCAGTCATAATTATCTATACATATTCATTCCACATAAAATAAATCATCATCATATCATAAAGAACCCATGTTATAAAAAATGGGTTTCATTTACCACATAAAAAAGAAAAAATGGTAAGAAAACAAGATTCATTCATCATATTACAATGAAAACATGAATGGAAAATGGGTTTCATATACTTTTCAAATGGAATCCTAAAATAAAATCATTAATAATTCCAATAATAATCATAACATGATATACCCATAAAAATCAAATGGATATACAAAGACGTTTAGTAACATTATATGTAAATACATTTCAATCCAGATAATATATCATATGGTATTTACACCTTACAGATAAAGGGTATATAGTTCAATAAATTTTCGAATCAATTGAAATATTAAATTTTGGTGAGCACCCTCCAATCGTAGGAAGGAAATAAAGAGTGTTCGTAGAGAAAAAACATTGGAAGATATATCATATTTATATATATTGAACGATTATGTATGAAAAATGCAATGATGGATCATTACCCTAAAATAGAATATTACATAATCCATACATAAAAATAAAGTGGAAGTACTTTTTGTTAATATCCTTGATTAAGAATAATATATCTCAATGAATGATGATATATATAAATAAAACCCGTTTAGTGGTTTTAGAAAATTACTTTGGAAATAAGAAATATACCTTTTAAGGTATTTATAAATAAATATTTTATAAATATTTAAGGAAATAATTTAATTTAGAAACCATGAATATGTATATAGAATTAATCATAAAAAATTAAAAATGTATTGGAAAGACATGTATTCATGTAAAACATTAAAAAGAAAATCCTTTCACACTTTGATGAAAACAACTCATACAAAAAATTAAAAATGGTTTTATTTTAAAAAAATTGAAAAGAAATGAATCATAGTAAAAAATGAAATTTATAATTATTTGAAACAAATACTGGGACATCCACAAAATGTGGAGCAGAAGATAAAAACATAAGCATAAAATGAAATTTCCATTAAATATTTTTAAAATAATTTTATTGAAAACCAAATCACATTAAAATATTATAAAACATTTAGTTTGTAAAAAGTTAAAGAAAAAAATAATCCAACCAAAGATAACTATTATAGAATAATTTTATTTTTATATTTTGAATAAATGATTTACAAATTCCCAAATGGTTTATCACATTTTAGTGGTCTTTATTTTAAATTGAGGTTGTAAATAAAAACATACATCTTAAGTAACATCCAAATCAAAACCATTTAAATATAGAGAGACTAAAATTAACATTAAAATAATTTGAATAAAATATAAATCATGATTTAATATATCAAATAGGAAATATATACACAAAAAAATGGAAACAAGTGGTAAATATACATCATCTCAATGAAACAAAATTATAATTCAAAAACCCTTTAAAAATTTGTAGATTTTAAATAAAAACCAAATTATGGGAATAACTTTAAATAGAATATTTAATATAATGAAATATAATATAATTATGATACAAAATTACAATGGAAAATATTTTTACCCGGAAAATGAAAACATGGTGTATAACATAAACATGTATTAAGGAATATAAAATTGAGACAAAGAACCATAACGTTTTATCTTGAATTACTTGAACAAGATTTGACCTTCTGTGTGAAAAACATAAGTATTTTTTTTGGAAAATTAATAATAACTATAACAATTAATACTCCCCATTTATATTTATTCTCTACATGTAAACAAGTTAGTTTATACCTATTTACCATGTGTGAGTAATATTGACCGTTTTGAACTAGTTTCCTAATATTAGTGTCATTATTTATTCATATACCAAATTTCATTAATATTATACCATTAAAGATAATTTAATTTATTAAATATTTTCATTTATAAATATATAATTTAATTATATGGTAGTTTTTAGTTATGATCATTAATGTTGAAATCAATGACATACATGTTTTAATGATTTTTAAGAACAAATGGTGATATCTTAATTAAAGAGATCCCTATTAATATTACAATTAAATAAAAAAATAATTATATTCATATTTATATCACATATTATCATTAATTTATTTATTTTTTTCATCCATGATATTTTATACAGAATTGTTTATGTGGGTGGTCAAACTGACCTAGAAAAACATACCATAAATTAATGGATGATTATGATGACGTTAAGTTATAATATCACTATACCATAAGATAAATGAATTAATTTAGTATTTAAAAGTGTGATATATCAGAGTTTAAAATATGTATAAGGAAAATTTAATTTATATAAATCCATTACCTAATATAAAAGAAATTTTTTCTTCTTAGTGTACATGTTTTATGATGGTTAATTTTACAACTATTGTTTATTGTTCATATCAATAATATTTTATAATATTTATCTTTAAAAACTATAATAATTACAAAAATATAATATTTATCTTTTAAGAACATTTATAAATCCATCCATGAAAGGATGAAATGAAAAACATAACACACTATTCATTGTAGGTGGTAGCCTACATATACACATGGATGATGCTTTCATTATTCTTGGAATAAGAGTGTGGAGTAAAATGGTATATTATTAAATAAAATTATATATGTTATATATATAACAATTATATAATTAATTCCATTTTTTAAAAAATAATTTTAGGTGATGATGGAAAATAAGCTTGTTACCACATAGAGGTTGTAGTCTACACATACACACAATTCCAATTTTCATTTATTTAATGGAAAATGGAAAGGTGGTAAATGCTTATAAAATAATTATAATAAATTAAAATTATAATAATGATAATTATGTTATCATTTGAATATTTTTTACTGAAATTTGATCAAGGATAAGTGTATATGAAGAAATAGAAATGAGAAAGGAGATGATATAAATTTATACATCACTTGATGGATTATCTCCTTTTAAAATTTGTTAACACCTTGAGGGTTGGTCTTTTATGTAGAAAAGAACCTATTAAAGGTGTTTAGGAATGTGTAGAAGAGTTTTTTGGAATTTGTTTTGATGAAATTATGGGGTTGTGGTGTTAGTGGATGTGAGGGGATGAGAGACCCATTTATAAGTCATTTGATATGACATTTTTGTAAATACCAATAACTTTTTATTATTCGGAAGTCATTTTAAAGAAAAGTGGCTCCAAATATGAGAAATAATGGATATGAGAAGATAAAATTTTAAAATGGTCCAGAAATAAAAATTACCATGCATTTTGTAGAGATTTTTTCAACTCATAACCATTATATTTTTCATTGTTAAAATTTTAGCGTTTATTATGGTAAATAGTTTTTACATTAGGTGACATATACTTGATGAGAAAAAATAAGATGGACCATACTAAATAACATGGGAATATTGATTAAAATTTTTAAAATTATTTTATGTTATTCAATTTCAAAAATAAATAAAAATTTATTTCAAAATATAAAATGTATAATATATTAAAAACAATTTGGTAGAAAAATATCACTCATGTTCAAATATGTTAATAATTGAGATGTAAAATAAATTATATATTTTTAAATTCTCATTATTTTTATGTATTTTTTCATGAAAATGGTTATGAAAAATTTCAAAAGCATGCTTATAGGATAATAATTCTATAAAATTCACGGTAATTGTGAAAACTCAATAGTACACAATTTACCATGAAATGAATATTTCTATAAAAAACATTTATGATTATATAATATTTTTATTTTTTAATCCCAAAAGTAATTTTATTTTCTCAATTTAACATTCTAAAATATAAAAATATAACTTTTAAATAATATTTTAAAGTATAACGAAAAATGTTTTTTATGAAAATACCTTTTAAAAATATTTATTGTTCTTATTATTAATTTATATAAACAAATAATAAATATATAATTTATCAATCAATATTTTATTTTATTAAACTCATAATTTAATAATAATGTTAATATTTTTCTTTAATAATATGTATAAAAATGAAAATTGTAGATTCTAATGCATAATAATTAATTAAGTAAATTTTTATTAAATAACCTTTATATATATATTAATATATTGCATAATTTAATTAATTTTATTCATACCATCTAATTGAATTTTTATTTTTAGCATCCATATTTAATATTTTTAATGTATATATATGTTGCGGATTCATCTTAGTCCGTTGTTGCCTGTGGAACAAGATATCGAAAATATTTGACTTAAATAGAGGAAATATATATTAAAATCTTAGTTCGTTACATTGAGGGATCATTTGAGTTAGGTTTCATTTCGAAAACATGGATATGGAAGACAATTTATGATATCAGGAAAACACAGGTGATTAGTATGGTTTCACAAAATATTCAAGCCATTTATTATGGTACTGTAGTGATGTTGTTGGTTAGCTCAAAGGGAGATCATATAGAATCTCTTCATCTTAAATAGAGTATGATGAGAGGATGATAGATCAAGATGATACTTTATAGTGATTAAAAAAATATAAAGATGATAAACTAGGTAATAAGCTGCACTATCATCAGTTGTAGGAGTAGTATCATGAGTATTTGATTGATTACATGCGACAACTAACAGATTGTTTTGTGGTAGATATTATTTTTCCTAATGCTGCACTTGAATCCCCACCCCTTCTGAAATTATAATTTTTTTATAAAATATATTATTTTAAATCTTTATTAATTTTTTCATGAATGGTTTAATATAATTTTAAATTTTAAATTTTTTAGATTTTGGTTTTTTGTATAATGACTTATTTGTGACATGATTTTAATCCTATCGCAAAATTATATGTAGTGGATTATTATTTCGTTCACAATAACATTAGGTCAAAGTATATTAGATATCATACATTAAAAATAATTTTAATTATGTTAATGTTTTCCTTGATTGGTCATTTTGATGGGATTCCATCAAAAATGATGGGAATTTTTATTGTGCAGCTTTCACTACTACTTCAACCTCCACTTATAGATATACCTAGACCTCATATAATTTTTTCACCTAGTTCTAGAACATATACTCAAAAAAATTTACTCCTAAAGGATATAATTTCCCATGTTTTAAATTTTTTTATCAATTCCACAAAACAATCTCCCACGTCAAAATTGTTATCTCAACTTG
The DNA here is from genome assembly GCA_963277665.1 of Viscum album. Taxonomy (NCBI): domain Eukaryota; kingdom Viridiplantae; phylum Streptophyta; class Magnoliopsida; order Santalales; family Viscaceae; genus Viscum; species Viscum album. The sequence continues at coordinate 582,686,465 of OY728161.1, forward strand.
ACCATCAAGTACTTTGGATAAGTTAGGGATTTCAACTTTCCTTCCTTCATCAGTTCCTAGAAAAAGCTAGTGAGTATCAATTTAGTTTTCTTTAAAGACATGCAAGTACCCTTTATGTAGAACACTACCTCAAATTTCCCCAGACTATGAACTTCTTTAGTATAAAACCAAAATTTTGAAATATGCCTTTGTTTTATAGCTTCAGAACCCATTCCTCTATGAGATTTTGGATGAAGTGATATTTTAGTTTAATGTGATAAAACCCCAGATTCATTGAAAATTATATTATACATTTACAATCAAATAATGAAACAGAATTATCTTGATTTCTTCTAAAATTTTCCAACAAACCATTCAACTATATCATCCCTATCCCTACTTATGTTGCCCCAACGTACTATACTTCCATCATAGGGAACAAAACTAATGGTTGTAGTCTTGATGTAAAACTTATGAGAATTATTTTAGAGGTAAAAATTACTATTAAACATATATGTGTGTTCATATCTACTTTAAATTTCACTCCATATACCTTTGTAATGGGTCATTCATTTCAAAATAGAAGTGTAGTGATTTGGAAAAATTGTGGTATGAGAGTATCCATTTTATTATTTGACAATAATCCATTCATGTTTTTTTGATAAACATTCTAGTAAAACCTATTTATTGGGTGATGTTTGACCCTAAAAATTCTTCGAATACATCAAAATATCTTCCACTCATGCATAAGGAACCCTTTTAATAAACTTCAAATCATCTTCCATTTGCGGTTCTTTCTCTATAGATAGTTTGAAATGTCTAGCTTATGGGGTAGAGATATGTTTGGATTAATATATTTTAAATATTTAAAATATCTTCTAGATGTACTCTAAATGTGATAACATCAATTTTATTTCTAGAAACCTCTCCAGATCCTCATCCCTAAAATATGTTTGGCTTCACTAAGATCGTTTATCTCAAACCTTCCTGATAACCCATCTTTCATATTTTTAATCAATTTATTATATAGACATACCCAGATCATATCATCTATGAACAATAGAAGTATTATGAATATTCTATCATTAAAAACATTATGGTAAAATCAATCATCTTCATTCAAACAGATGAATTTTTTTCAACTATAAAATCATTGAACTTTCAATTTCACTATCTAGGTTCTTGGTTCAATCCATACAAATTCTATTTGATCTTTCAGAATATGTTACATCCCAATTCATATAATACTTTTTGTTACTCTATATAATTTTTATCCTCTAAATATCCATGAAATAAAGTTATGATAATATAACATTTTACAATATGTAAACCCTCTTACGTAACCATTCCATGCACTGTTTGATTTATTGTGTTCTTAACATTTAGAGAAACTATTTAACAAACATCTAATACCTTTTTTAAAATAAATTCACAAGTAACATTTAATTTTACTTATTCTAACCATATTATTATTCAATTATTTGGAAGACTCATTTTCTATAAGGCCTTTTATCCTGATAGAAGTTCCAAAAGATTCATTGTTCTAAAATTATGCAAGGATTATATCTTCTCCTTCATTACTAACTACAAATATTTTTTTCTATGAAACTTTACACCTCAATTGGGTATTCATATTCACACCCATCTATATTAAGTAGATAATTAACAAAAAAACCATTAAATGGGTATTCTTAGTCTATTAGAACACCTCAAATCCAATGGAAAATCCCCTTATGGATCTATATCTTCCATAACACTTACTCAATCATCCACAATACCAAAAAATTCTGGTTCTTTTGGAATTTAATAAACCTATATAAACTTAAAATTATCCAAAAAAACACCTTATGGACTATTAATTTCTTCCATAACATTAATTATTCCTAAATATTAAAGAAATTAAATAAATATATTCAGATCAACCCTGTCATTAACCACTAATTATTTCTTCTCAATGGAATCATTTAAATGGGTTTGATCCTTCCATATGATACCTTAAATGTAGTAAACAATGAAATTTTTAATTACATTCTAGAGATCATTAACACATAGATTAAAGAAAAATTATTAGTTTTCATAACCCATAAAGAAACATGAAAAAGACTATAATTCTAATTCTTCCCTCTACCTGGAACCAACATGAACATAGTTAGCACTGTAAGAACCCAGGTTTTTAGAACAAGTCAAGATCCTGAACCTGTTTGAATTTGTGACTTCTTCTTGAGAAAACTGGGAAAATCTGGGACATTTTGACAATTTCCACACTACACGCCGTGTACTTTAAAGTACATTCCATGTACGGGTTAAGAGAGTATCAACCATGGGCTTGTCGATTACATGTCATGTGATGACCATGTAGAAATTTCCTACTACACGTCATGTAGTGTTACTCGACACGCTGTGTATCCTCTCTTCTGCCTACCAGCTATGTTCAAGCCATGTGTCATCCCATGTGGAGCGTCCAAGATGTATGGCTACCCCACTTAAGTCGAAGTACGGAAAAGGCCACTACACAGCGTGTAGTCCTGGAATACACGTTGTGTACATTTTTTATTCATTTATGTGAAAGACCATCACGTATTATTTCATAAAAAACCCTTCTTATTACTCAATATCGGAGCAGTTCTGCTCCGAAAACCCAAAGAACATCTCTTTCCTTGGATTCATCATCTGACATCTGTTCTTCAACCCGTCGGTGGATGCGGGATAGCAACAGTGAGGCTAAACCCACGCACCCTGTTATGTTCTTCATTCCTTGCCTCATCCGTCGCAATTTCCATATGAGTGGAATTGTCGGGATATAACAAAAACGTATATCTATGAAGATCATATTCGAATTGGAGATCGATATCAGACATGCCTGCATCTACGTGTCTTAGGTAGGTGGTGCATACCTTCATTTATGCTTTCGTAGACCTTTGGGTGGCATGACATAAAGTGTGAATTTGGGTATTTTGAGTGAGGCCCTAATTTACATGTTATTGCATGTATAATTGTTCGTTGACCTAAGGGATACCTGTGGGTATGCTATCTTACCTATGTTTCTTGAGTGGGGCTGGGTGAGTGGTCATTGCTCATCAGGGAATTTTGGTCAGGGAATTCCAAAATGGATATAACTGAATTGCTTTGTTTAAAACTATTGAGTTTAGTTTATTAATCCTTGATATGAATTGTTTGAGACATTAAGGACATCAGTTCTGGTATGGGACATCACTTGGTTCGTGTATTTCAATTGTTTAGATTGTTTTTCATGTTAATTTTTTTTTAGATGTGTATATATGTAATTGATGAATTGCATATGGTGGAACCTCTTGGGTTGTGTTGGGCATGGCCTAGATATTCTTGAGTGATGCGGATCACAAGTTGGGCTTGGTCGGGTTGCATTGGGTGGTTCTGACCACGAGATTTGGCATCACGGACATCGGCTTGAGGTAGGATGACTGTCAAATTAGGCATGGCCCAGGATACTTGGATGGAGAGACTGTTAGACTTGAGCGGCATGGTCTTAGGGACATGGGGTGTCAAAGATGTTGTTTATTGGGTACTATTTTGGTTATTACCGCTCACCCAGAACTTTGAGTAGTGTGCACACAGAGAGACTCTGTGATGACGTGGTTTGGACCACTCGTGTGGGTAGAGGCCCCCGTTAATTGCGGTTTAGGTACTAATGTTTGGGGTTCTTGTCGTAGGAAGCCACGTGGAAGGTGAGGAACCTTCAGAGGATAGAATTTAGGCTATCGGGTTGGGGGTAGAGGCTCACCATTATCTGAGGGAAAACATCGTTGTCCCTCCATTTACATTATTTGAGGGCAGACACTGTTATCCCTTCGGTTACTAATATCTGAGGGCATACATCATTGTCCCTCTGGTTACTTTATTTGAGGGAAGACATCATTGTCCCTATGGTTACTTATTTGAGGACAGGCATCACTGATCCTATGGGTTAGTATTTCTAGGGTGTGCGTTCGGGATGTCGGTACTTGTGACATGTTGTGTCAGGGGGCACATGGTGCTGGGTTACAAGATAGAGATTTTGGAATTGGCTGAAACAGGTGATACTTAATTGTGGTGGCTAAGCACTAGTGGAGTTTATTTTTATCCGTTCATCATACTATTTACTATTTTACTTAAAACTGTATGCTTTCTTAAAAACATATATTAGGTACGCACCGTTGGGTGGTATCCTTCTGAGATTCGTCTCACACTCTGCACGAGCCCTTCAGGACACATGCAGACTTTATGGATTTATGTGCAGAAAAGAGGAGAGCTTCAGGAGCTAGGTTGCATTATCTATTGTATGGATATGGTATGGACGTTGAGGTCTTGCCTAACTAGAGTTTACTTTGTTTTTCTTTCTATCATGTATCAGCATGCTTACTTGTTTTTTAGATACAGTTGGTTATCTATTGGAGCCTATTATATATATAGATATGTGTGACCTACTTTGGATGCATGTTTCTTTTTCAGTAGTAGTTACAAGTGATCATCATGTTGTTGTGTTACATTCCGCTATTGTTGTTATATTGTTTGTTTTCTGTATTTATAATTATTTAATGTGCTTTCGCTCTGCGGGACTGGTTTGAGTCTATTGGTTCGTTCTTTCTACTGCATATTTATTATTATACTCGGACCAATACCATTATTATCCTCTGAGAGGGTATAGCCTCCCCACTATACCTATAAGACCATCACTGCTAGTCGGAATCCTTTGGAGTTCAGGGAGGTGTGCCTAAGGTAGTAACACCCGACCCGTTTAGCACTGATCAGGTGGATGTTCGGGTCCGGGTCATTACAAAGTGGAATTAGAGGAGTTCATGACATGGATTTAGTAGTTGTTTTTTGTTGGCTTCTAATGAGATTGAAACTAATCTTTTATCTCAGGTAGTTTTACTATTTGATATATGGTAGACTGAAGATTGGTTTTTACTGGAACTGGGTTTCTAGCTTGTGCTTGGGTGCCTGCAGCCCTAGGTAAGAGGGATGAACCAAGTTTCCATGTGAGGGAATTGATGTTTTCTTTTGCTCAGATTATGGTTTATATGATTTCCACCATAGTGGCTCACTTGTTGTGTGGTTTTATTGGTTGTGATGTGTAACCCTTGACCCAGTGCAATAAGAGAGAATTGGACCTTGACCCAGTATGTCAGGGCTTGGTAGTTTGGCTTTTGATAGGCACATTTTTACGGTATTTTGATTTCATAACTGCACATATTCTTTGTGATGTGATTATACCATGTAGAAAATTTCAATTTTCATGCCTTGTAATCTTTTGAAATGTGAATAAGGGAAATTCCTGATAAAAATTTCATGTTTATTGCAATGTGTTATTCCATGCTTTGAATATTTGTATAATTGCAGGGTAATTGAGTTTGGCTCTTGTATGAGCAGGTAGGTACTATGAATGAGGTGATTTTTATCACCAAGATTGGGTGACTAGGTCGTCAGTTTGAGGAAACATTAGTTGTTGGGATGGGCATGGCCCCAGGTACTTTAGATACTTGCTCTTTTAAGGGCGGGTAAGGAGGCCATGAGGCCGGGATGGCGTGGGCATGGGTTGCGGAGGGGGAGAGTAAGGGTAGTTTTTTTATGCTGTCTCTTTACTTATTTACTTATATTCTTTGAAAATATATTATTATATATATATATGGGTTGTCTGAACAATTATTTTATTCAGTGGGTTCCTTTAGTTTACTCAGATAGAGCATCAGATGGAAGATGGTACAGTGCCATAGAAGCAAGATCAGGTTCAGGATCCGGTGCAGGCAGAGCAGGAGCCGCAGGTACAGGTTCATGGACGTGATCAGGTTCAGGATCTAGGGCAAGTAGAACAACAGTCAGGTTTGGCAGTGTTTGGGCCATGGCTTGATGAGCATCTCTGGGCTAGTCTGGTACGTGTCTTGTAGGGGATTTATAGAGGTGTGTAGGGTACAGATCCATCTATGGAAAATTTGACCTGGGAGTTCCAGTCATAGCACCCGCCTCTATTTCAGTGTGAGGGTGGTCTGCAGGCGGTTGAGAATTGGATGGAGAGCATGAAAATGATCTTCGAGTAGCTCGAGACGGCTCCTGGGTGGAGGGTCAAGCAGGCGATGTACATAATGCGAGGACTGGCAAAGCATTGGTGGGATGTGAAGGTTCAGGCTCACATGAATGAGGGACTAGCATGAAAGGGCTTCATGGATAGTTTATTTGAGCACTTCTACCTAGAGACACTAGGGGATGAGAGGGCTCAAGAGTTATTGAGACTTCAGTAGGGAGACATGTTCATCATGGACTATTTAGTTACTTTCACTGAGCTGTCTCGCTTTTCACCTGGTATGGTAAGCGATGACATGACAAGGGTGGGACGCTTTGAGGATGGCTTACGATGCGCCATTCAGATCGAGGTGAATATCTTTAGTCTAGGTTCATTCTCAGAGGCAGTGAATCAGGCACTCATAGAAGAGGAAAACCATAGGGATATGCCCTAGGTTGGTTGGGGAACAGTTTCATGTGATGGTTTAGACAACATGAAGTTAGAATGGGATGAGTTACAGCTGGGCAGTCAAGACAAGGACTCATCTAGACCACATCATAGTAGTTCTTCAGTGGTTTTTTTTAGTGTGGGAAGCCATAACATGTTTAGACTCAGTGTGATAGGTCTCTAAAGGAGTGTCGAGCATGTGGATAGGTCGAGAATCTGGAATGGTTCTGCAGGTATCCTTCTCAGACTATCGGCAAACAGGGACCAGGACAGACTGTGGAATCTGGATTTGGTTCAGGTTTGGTATAAGGTGGTGATATACGAGGTTCATATGTACATGGAGGGCATTACATAGATAGCAGTATCAAGCTGAGGGGTCAGTGGCCGGTTACTGGAGTCGCACCGCAGGGAGTTTAGGCATCAGGCAGTCATATTCTAGGCCAGGTGCACACCGTGGAGCTTCCAGATTCTGAGCAGGCTGGTGAGCAGATGATGGTTAGAGGTACACTACGAGTGTGTCCATGAATTTCTCATTTTTTTGTCATGACCAGTTGAGGCATGTCTATTTTGAGTGCACGCGGTGCACAATATTCTTGTGGACTGACTAGATGTTGGTCAGTGGGATTGGCGCCATATCAGGTGTATTATATATATATATATATAAATATATATATGTATTTATGTATTTATGTATATATTAGATGTGATGCATCAGGGGAATCGTGGATGTGAGTTACTTGAGGTGCCATGGGAATCAGGGCATTGAGGATGTGGGTTACTTGAGGTGTAGGGCATCAGGATTTATTTTGAGCATCCATGGGATGAAAGACCTCATGGGGGTAGACACCGATGCGGTGCGGGGTACGTTTGTGTTTCTGAAATGACACAAGAGCTACAATGAGGCATAGGAGTGATGATGAATCATGATAGTACCATGAGTTCAGGAACATTTTAGTAATCCTTTCCTTGTTTTGAGTTTTGTCGGGTTGAGACAGAGTTAGGCAATTCCTAAGGTGGGGAGCCCCATGAAGAATTTAGCCAGAACCTTTGAGACCAGGGGATTCCATGTTACATTGATCGGGGTGGCATGTTCGGTTCCATCTCTGGATTTCATTTGATATCTAGGGGATGAGCTATATTAATTTGAGGGGATTGTAAGAACCCGAGTTTTCAGAATAGGTCAAAATCCCGACCCTGCTTGAATTTTTGACTTGTTCCTAAGAAAACTGGGAAAATCTTGGATGTTTTGGAAATTTCCAGACTACACTTCATGTACTTTAAAGTAAATTTCGTGTACGGGTTAGGTGAGTACCGGCCGTGTGTGTAAAGACCCCTAAAATTCAAGGAAATTTTTTTTCTTAATTTTCTTTGAAATTTTACAAGAACGCAGTTTCTGACGGCACCTGATTCCGAGGCCCGGTGTGCCCGGAATCATTTTCCAAAGATTGGCTCGGGTACGTTCAGTGAATGAATGAGCGGGTTTTTATAACTTTTGAACCGGTGCTCGGAATCGAATTCTGAGGGCACCGATGGAATCACAGCACTGGTATTTGCTTAGAAATTCCTTTTCCGGAGTTGCGTTTACTAGGGTGTGGTTTTTAGTTTTTGGGATTAAGTTAAGAAAAAAATAAAAGTGGTGCAACACTTTATTTTATTTCACTTAAATCCACTTAAAGCCACTTAATCTAAGTTGAATCGGATAGGGTGGAACTCAAAATATCCTACCCTCTTGGTAGGATATTTGTGAGGTGGGGCCCGCATGAGCCCCACCGTTTTGTTTCTTCTAAGTAACGCACCCGCAAAAAAACCCCTTTTAAATGAAACTCAACTGGTGAATTTTCTTAAATTCTTAATGCCCCTATTAATTGGGAAGTTAAGTCGTTACCATTAATTCATCGAATTAATGGTTCGTTTCTTAACTTTGAATTTCAATTGTTGGCATAAGAATAAAATAAGACCAACACATTTTTTTCTTGGGTGTGGCTTGTTGAGAGGATTTGGAGAAACTCTATCTTCATCCTCCTTCTCGAAGAATGCGAAGAACGTGAAGAATTCATCGTCGCTGACGAAGAACGCCAGCCTTTGACGAAAGGCGACGAAGAACGCCAAACCCTCAGAGATCAACGACGCGACATCGTGTGCCGCGACGCTGACGATTCTCCTTCCGGGATGTTCATCCGTGACATGTCTTTCCCGCGACAATCTTTGATCAACAATCGATTGAGGTAGGGGATTGCGGTTCTTTTAATTTCCTTTGTGGATTTTATCCTCAACATGGGTTTAACTGTTACAATTAAATCTGTGTGTTTTTAACCTTTGGAGATCGTCGACGTGACGCCGTGTACGGCGACGACGTGACTCCCCTTCCACGACGCGACGATCCTCTTCTTCTGCGACGGTAAATTCCGCGACGAACTCACATTCAACAACAACGTTGAGGTAGGGGTTGATTCTTTTAAATCCTTGTGATTTATACCCGCTGCGTTTGATTAAACTTTTGTTGTGAGATATTTTTTTAAACCGCTAACGCGGTGGGTGCGGACCAATGAACAAGTCCGAACCCACCTCCCCTTTCGTTCTTGTTGTGCAAAACGGAGGACGACGAAAAAACGAGCCGCACAGACGATGTGAGGTCCTCGCAGTGAAGGACGGACCCCGGGAGGGCCTTTGGCGAGGACGACGTGCAATTCCGACCACTAAAACTCGTCTGGTAGTCTGCGGAGCAGCCCGCCGGCGCGCCTCGCCGGCACGGCGGCGCCGACGGCAGGTGGCGGCGGCGCCCGGTGCACCGCCGGAAGGAGCCGTTGCGGCTGAAGTCGCGGTGGTCGGACGTTGTCCCGCCACTGCGCGGGACCGGAGGAGGACGAGACGCGGCGGCTCGGCCGCGTCTACTGGCAAGGGCGGCCCCACGCGGGGCCGCGGTTCCCTCACGCGGGGGCAGCACGCCCCCCGCTCCGCTCGGCCGTAACCGGCCGAGCCAACCCGCCTGGCGACCGGGCCGCGCCCGTGCCGGTCGGGCCGGGTCACGCCCAGGCCGGGCTGGGTCACACCATCCGGGTCGGCCCGGGCCCAGACCCCCCGTTTTCGGACCCTTTTGGTCCTTTGGTCATAACATGAGTTACGTGACTCCGATCGACGCACCGGTAGCGGAGATGTGATTCTTGGATCGAGACGGTTTTTTCGGTATATCGCACTCATGGTTTCGGAGAACTTTGGGTTCGGCCGGGTTGGTTCGTACACGAAACAAACGGGGCCCTCGGAGCGGAAACGCTTATATCTTAAACTCCGGACGTCTGATTGACGTGCCGTTGACTTTGTTGGATTCCTCTAAGTGAGAAGGATCTTTTGGCTTACTCCGCCTGAGGTTTGGACGCAGGTGGAGTACGGTCGGGTTGGTTTTGCCTTAAAAACCAACCGGGCCCCTGGGACGAAAAAGCCAATAACTCTCATACCATGCGTCTGATTGATGCGCCGTCTGCGACGTTGAGTTCCTGTTGACGATACAGAACTTTTGGATACATCAACTCTGGACTATGTGTCAGTTGATGTATCAGCCTCTCTGCTCGTGGAGCGGTCCCTCCCGAACGAGCTTTTTGTGTGTGGGAACCCTAGTGCTGGCTGCGACTACGATGACGACGACGACTGTGCATAGATCCTCAGTGGATTCGGCGGCGACGACTACAGCACTCAGCAATCCTTTGTGGATTAGTGCTACTGATCTTGTGTGGGTCTGATCCTGTGTGGGTCAGGGCTCAGCGGTCCTGTGTGGGCCAGCACATACAGATCCTGTGTGGGTCTGATCCTGTGTGGGTCTTTGCGGGGGTTAGTTATCTATCGATCCTTTGTGGGTCAGATCCTTTGTGGGTCATTGCGGGGGTTAGTTACCTGTTGATCATGTGTGGGTCAGATCCTTTGTGGGTCATTGCGGGGGTTAGTTACCTATCGATCATGTGTGGGTCAGATCCTTTGTGGGTCATTGCGGGGGCTAGTTACCAATCGATCCTTTGTGGGTCAGATCCTTTGTGGGTCATTACGGGGGTTAGTACCTATCGATCCTTTGTGGGTCCAACAGCTTAGATGAATCAGTGGCAATATCTGATCATCTCTATCATCATACGAAGAAGTATTCTTGTGTGAGCTGAATCCTGTTTTGCTTTCCTATGTGGATTGTGTTGTGCTATCCTCTGTGGATTTACGTTTTGCTTCCTGTGTGGACTGGGTTGTACTTGGGCTCGGATGTTGGAGCCGAACGAGAATTGATGACTTAGGTATATGTATGGGAATATACCTAAGCAGTGTCGAATGTTACTTCGTGATTGTATCTTTCCTTTGTGGATTATCCTTTGTGGATTCTGGGAGACCTTTGGGGGTCTCGAGGTCCATAGTGAGTAGCTTATACTCACCCCTGCACGGGATATGCCCGCACTACGTTGTGTTGGTTGCAGACGATGGACAGCGCTGATTGTGGTTGAGGCTTGCGGAGACGAACGGTACTTGGAGGTGGACCACTTGGAGGGACGTACTCGGATCGGTCGGCTGGACCCGAGGAGCAGTGGAGGCTATCTATACCCACCCTTCAGGTGGGATTTCCAGTGGACAGCTCATCGTTGCAGCTTTACTTTTCAGTTGTTGTTTTCCCTTCCAGTTGTACTTTACTTTCAGTTTGGGTTTGTATACTGGCCCACTTACTTTTCCGCACTTACTGTTTTACTCAGTTTTTACTTAGTGTTTACTTATACCGCTTGCTTGCTCTGTGGTGTTTGTTTACTTTACAAAGGCAATGTCTTCCCTTTTTACCGGTATTTACGCCTTGGTGCTAGTCGCCAGCCCCTGGCCTATAGAAGGCAGGTTTGGGGTAGTCACGGCACGGGCCCCGAGGACGGGTCGTGACAGTGTGCTCACTGAGTACATGTCGAGTGATAACTTTGTAGAAATTTCCAACTACACAGCGTGTAGTGTTACTTGACATTCTGTGTATCATCTCTTCTGTCTACCAGCTAGGTTCAGGCCGTGTGTCATCCCATGCGGAGCGTCCAAGCTGTGTGGCTAGCCCTCTTAAGTCGGAGTACGGAAATGGACACTACACGAAGTGTAGTCCTCGAATACACACCGTGTACTTTTTTTATTCGTTTAATTAAAAGACCATCATGACTTATTTCAGAAAAAACCCTTCTTCTTCCTCAACATTAGAGCGGTTCTTCTCTAAAAACCTGAAGAACATCTCTTGCCCAATATTCTTCATCTGACATCCATTATTTAATCCATCAGTGGCTGAGGGATCGCAACAGTGAGGCTAAATCAATGCACTATGTTCCGTTATTGATTATTTTCCTCACATGTTGTAGTTTCCATCCAAGTGGAATTGTAAGGATTTGATGGAAACGTAGATCTACGAATATCGGCTTTTAAATGGGGATCGATATTGGATGTGCCTACGTCTACGGGCCTCATGTAGGTGGTGCAAACCTTTTTTTGTGATTTCGCATACCATTTGGGTGGCGCGACTTAAAGCTCGTATTTGGGTATTTTGAGTGAGACCCTATGTTACATGTTATTTCCTGTATAATTTTTCATTGACCTAAGGGATACATTTGTGTATGCTATGTTACATGTGTTTCTTGATCGGGGCTGGGTGAGTGGTCATCGCTCATCAGGTCATTTTGGTCAGGGAATGCCAAAATGGTTATAACTGAATTGCTTTGTTTAAAATAGTTGAGTTTAGTTTATTAAACCATGATATGAATTGTTTGAGATGTTAAGGACCTCAGTTCCAGTATGGGACATCACTTGGTTCATGCATTTCAACTATTTAGATTGTTTTCCTGTTTATGTGTTTTTTTTAATGTGTATATTTGTAATTTCTAAATTGCATATGCTAGATACTTTTTGGTTGTTTTCTGCATGAAATAGATATTCTTGAGTGGTGTGGATCACAGGTTGGTCTTGGCCGGGTTACATTGGGTGGTTCTGACCACAGGATAGGGAGTCATGGATGTCGGCTTGGGGTAGGATGATTTTCAGGTTGGGAATGGCCCATGTTACTTGGATGGAGAGACCGTCAGACTTGAGCAGCAAGGTCGCAGGGACAATAGGTGTCAGAGACATTGTGTCTTGGGTAATATTTTTGTGATTACCGCTCACCCGGAACTTTGAGTAGTATGCACAGAGAGAGACTCCGTGATGAGGTGGTTTGGACCACTCGTGTAGGTAGAGGGCTCTGTTAGCTTTGGTTTAGGTACTATTGGTTGGGGGGCTTTCCGTAGGAAGCCACGTGAATGGTGAGGAACCTTCAAGGGATAACATTTAGGCTATCGGGATGGGGGTAGAGGCTCACCGTTATCTGAGAGCAGACATCGTTGTCCCTCCGATTACATTATTTGAGGGAAGACACCACTGTCCCACCGGTTACTTTATATGAGGGCAGATATTGTTGTCCCTCTGGTGACTTTATTTGATGGAAGACATAGTTGTCCCTCTGGTTACATAATTGAGGATAGGCATCACTGATCCTTTGGGTTACTACTTTTGGGGTGTTCCGTCAGGATGTCGGTACTTGACGCACGCGGTGTCAGGAGGAACATGGAGCTGGGTTACATGACAGAGATTCCGGGGTTGGCCAAAGCAGGTGGTACTTCATGGTGGCTGCTGAGAACCAGTGGAGTTTATGTTTATTCGTGCATCATACTATTTATTATTTAACTTATAACTTCATGCCTAATTAAACACTTATATTAGGTACGCAGCGTTGGGTGGTATCCTACTGAGATTCATCTCACACCCTACACGGGCCCTTCGGAACGAGTGAAGACTTTATGGATTTACGTGTAGGAAAGAGGTCAGATTTAGGAGCTGGGCTACATTATCTATTTCATGGAGATGGTATGGACCTTAAGGTCTTGCTTAGATGGAGTTTACTTTGTTTTTATTTTTATCCTGTATCATTATGATTACTTGTTTTGTAGCTACAGTTGTTTATCCATTGGAACCCTTTATATATATGAATATGTATGACCTTATTTGGATGCATGTTTATTGTTCAGTAGTAGTTACATGTGATCTGCATGTTGTTTTGTTACTTTCCGTTTTTGTTGTTATATTTATTGTTTCTGCTATTTATTGTTATTTAATGAGCTTCCACTCTGCAGGTTTGGTTTAAGTCTATTTAGTCATTCTTTCTTCTTCATATTTATTATTATACTAAGACCATTTCTATTATTATCCTCCGAGAGGGTATAGGCTCTGCACTATACCTATAAGACCCTCTCTACTAGTCGGCAGCCTTTGGCGTTCGGGGAGGTGTGCCAAAGGTACTAACACCGGGCCTATTTAGCACTGATTGGGTGGTTGTTCGGATCTGGGTTGTTACAAACACTCCCAATGAAATTGATATTGGAAAAACCACAATTTATTCTAGTACGCCATTATCAATTGACCTCATACCCCGATGGTGTGGGTAAAATTTTATTAATAAGTTATTCCTCCCTAAAAATATATTTCACCTAAAATTATGTGGGAAACCCATACTCGATTCTCATGCATCTGGAACTCTTATATAGTATTAGATCTATTTTCAATGGCACACAATTTTTTTCTAGTTTTTAAGGCATAACCTTCTCAAAATTAATTCATTTATTCAAGAAAAATCATTATAAATATATACATACATACTACCCATAATTATTTAACCTCCAAAACATAATCTATAAACTAATCTCTCTTTCTAACACAAATATCCATCAAATAACGGTTTTAAATACATAATACTTGTTCTTGATAAAGAACACCAACACATTGTATTTCACATCATCGATGAATCTAAGACTGTAAAATGACCCTAAATGAGGCCAAATCAAGGTTTTAACTAATACATCTGTATATTCTAGATCTAAAATATATTGTTTTAGTTTATTTCCTTATATATTGAAACAAACTTTTCCCTACTTCCCAAGTATGAACTCTTCATATTTTCAGTACTTTACATCATTGAGTTTCAAACATTAATTTAGATCATATCAAAATATTCATTACATAAATTTCGTTTTCCACTTATATTCCTTTTAAAGCAATAAACTACCATTGAAAGGGAGATGTATTATGTAAAAGAATATGTAACATTATATATCCATGCATTGAAACTACTTGTTTTGTAGGAAACCAAAAGTTCTTTAACACCCTTACCGAACCTCACATATTAATAATGGTCTGAACATTATTAAACTCGATGAAACCAATGTTAATGCCTATATAAGGGATATACCTTCCAACATATCATGAAAAATAAACATAATCCCATGAATAACTTATAAAATACACACATTTATAAGAAATAAAGAACTCGCATTCAAATAGAACAACATAAGGATTTACATGGTTAAAACATAGTCACACTTCAGGGGAGAAACACTACTATATTATTAAATCGGAATAAGATTGATAGATTACTTGGTTAGTAAAAAATTGACAACCACTCCACTATATATATTGGATACCATATGGAGGTTATTATTGTAACACCCGAGACTTTTATGTTATATAAATCATCAAAGGAATCTTTTTCTACACAACACTTTCTTGGTTGCTTTACACGAAATCGCGACCTTCCTCGATAGCTTGCGTCGTACGCAATATCGAGTTTCACTAAACAACGATATGCTATTAAACTATTATTAAAACTAGCTGTTATGAATAGTAATAACCACTTTTTGAAATTTTATAAATTTTATTTTTCAAAATGGACTTCATTTTTGGATTTGGAATATCGAAATTAGCCTAGGGTGAAATTTTGGTATTTTTCTGAAAACTTTCAATTTTTGATGAATAGTGAAACCACTAAGTGGTAGTTAAAAAAACTGAATTTTTCATAAAACTTAATTTTACCACTTCTTTGAGTGGAATTTCAAAAATACGAGAGACACGGTTGATTTCAGTAAGTAAAATGTGGTTCAATGAGATGAAAATAATTTTTTGGTGAATAGTAACTTTTTACTTTTTTTTACCATGGTTAAAAGTAAATAGGGTAATTAAGGGTAAAGATGATATTATTATTACCCTAACACATGTCCTAATTCTATTGGATAAGTGTAATTCGACCAAAAACAAACTTAGGAATAAAATATTACCATTTAGGCCCACTTGGATTAGATTAGGACATTTATTATTAATTTATTTAAAGAAGGGTTAAAATAGTTAAAATCAAAGTTTAATAAGTATATAATTTTTAATATGGGGTTATACATAATATACATTCAACTATAAATATTAATTAGAAAGATAATGATATTTCCTACATAATGGTATTTTATTTGTAATTTTTAGACATTAAATAATTTAATTTATTTATGACACAAAGATGATGCAGTAATTATCTTATTAATGAAATATTGACATAATTAATGTTATAAACACCAAAATAAATGTAATTTGAGACTTTTTATGAATTAAAACAATTTTATAGGTTAATATGAAATGTTATTATTGATTTAATTAACTTGGTTTGAACTAATAATTCTGTTATGAGTTTCACAAAAATCAATTACTAAATAGTGTCAAAATTGACATAAAATAGTATTTAAAACAAATATTATATTAGTAATTGTTATTTTATTCCTAAAAATCTAAGGTTCAGCCAAATGACTTATATAAAGTTATATATATTAATAATAAACAACTTGGGGTTCGTTTTTCTGCTTATAGTATGTTTATTAACCTTATAGTATAAGAACACAAGAAGACACGGTAAAAGTAAAATTATTTAACTTAATGTTAAATCTAAATGATAAGGTTAAAATAGGAACCTAAACTTGTCTAAATTCTATTGTATGAATGGATTTCGACCCATCCCCACCTTAGCTTCGAAATATATCAATTTGGAGCTATTTAAAACCTAATTTGATTTTATAATAAAATAATAGTTTTAGTTATTCCAAAGGTGCCCCTCTCCTCCCTTATAAAAGGGCACCTCCTCCCCCTCTTCCTCACACCACTTTGAGCCTTAAATCTCGGCCAACCCCTTCCAATTCCTCCTCTACACTTCCCTAGAGACATCCTAGAGGTCCTGGTCTTCTTCAAAGACCAATTTTAGTTCCCTAAAAGAAGGTCTCAAAGAAGCACTTCAAAGAAGAGGTAATGTCCGTTACCGATTCTTTCATCTTTATTTCTTCTTCCACTTCTTCTTCTTTAGTTGTTTAATTATGAAGTAATAACATCAGTATCAATAATATACTGATATGTTATTATAAGTATGAAACAAACCTATTTCACCATCTATCCATCCTACGGAAAAAGAAATCACCACGCGTGCGTACGTATGGAATACCGTCTTCACGTCGTGGTGTAATCTATTTTCCACCACCACCATACTTGGATGGGTATAATGGTGTAAATAATGACTATATATGACTATTATAAAGTGATACTGATTCTTAAATAGTATACATACACTCCAATACAATTCCACAAACATAGGAACGATATCATCACTCGTGCGTACGTACGGAATACCGTCTCCACGATGTGATGTGACTCGTTCTACATGATCTTCATTTCATAATGATTATATAAATGAATTCAATGAATGAATATGATATATATTACACTAATACCATTCTGGAAATGAGGTATCTATAACCTAAAGATAAGAATAAGAATTTATTCGACAAAACACGCATAAGAACAAAAAGTTATAAACACCTGAATAACAAGTAGCAATGAAATATTACTACTAAGAAGCTAAGAATATGACTATATATGATATCATAAAAATAATTATGATTCTGTAATAATTTAATAACATTATTTAAATCATTATACAGGAGGTTCGGACACGTACAAAGCATATCGGACCTAAGGTAAGGGAAATATCACAATCTCATTTTCATCCGAGATTGTTTATACTTTGGTATTTACTGGGGTGTATTTTATCATCCACATCCATGTTTCCTCAATATGTAATATTATTTCCATTCACCTATAATTTTTTAAATACTATTTTACCCTTCGGTGAGTTTTTAGTAAAATATATGAAAGGAATCTTTGGTCGTTTTTCGTATGAGATACTTTTTTGACTTTTCCGACAAAAGTATGAGAAGAATGTTTTTTTTACTTATACGGCATGAATGGATTTTTAAAACATTATTTCCAAGAAGCTTCCTTTACAAGTTTTCAAGTTTATTTTTAATAAACTTCTTTTAGTTTAAAATTGTAAGACATGTTAAGAAAGGAAAAAAAATTTGAAGTAGAAAGGATATTTTCCTCAAGAATGGAGTTCAAGTGTTTTATCAAAATTATTTTCCATATAAGATAATAAAGGGTTATATTTATATCCCTATTATTACATGGATTTGATTATGTTGTGATGGAAAAAATTTTATGAATTCCTTTATCTTATATGAATTGTTTTATGATGTCATGTTGTTTAAGAATCCCATTTTTATTACATGGGTTATGCTATGATGTATGGGTTATGATTTTGTGGCACACATAATAATGGTATAATTATGAGATGGGTGGGACCTATATATCCCTCCAATGCATTGGGTAAAGGTTTTATATCTCATGAGATAGACATGGCTGGAACGGTAGGTTATACCGGTTTAGTGAAACAGGACTGAAACGAGGAGTGAACTCGGTTCAGAAATGGACTTTGTCCACTAAGATAGTTTTGGCAATGAGTCTTGACTAATAAGAAATGATTCTCTATGATTATGTCTGTATGCCACAAAGTTTCATGTTTTAAGTTATGATTATTGGGATTACATTTCACTTCTATGATTTATCCCATGTTATGAGATTATGCTCTCTTTTGCAGGTTAAGATTTCCAAAAGTTATGTTCTTATGAATATGATGTGATTGATATTTCTTTTTTTTACCCTTACTAAGAATTTGAGATCACCCTTTCATATGTTTTCTTTCCCCAGGTCAGGAATAAGGTTATTAAGTAAGATATGCCAAAAGGGACTATAGATATGATGAAATAAATGGGAGACAGTGTAGACGCTTTATGAACCAGTTGTTTATGTGTCCCAGTTTCTAAAGACACTATACCTATACGGTCCTTTCATGGTTTTGTTATATGTTGTAATAATTATGCTTCAATTTTTAAGTATTAACAATGTATATAAGGTATGGGTCGTTATAGTTGGTATCAGAGGAAAGGTATAGTCAACCTTTGGAAACTAGGATATGAAAGCCTTAGTAAGAACCCTAAGGATAATTCTAAGCATAGAACACAATCTTAGTGTTTTAGAAATGGCCATGAATAACCTAGGATAAGACCTTATGTGTGAAATTTTATTCTTGATTATGTGGTTTTCCTATTATAATTAGTGTTGCTCACACTATTCTTCTTGGTTTTAGTCAATGGCTGGAACCCGAAGGAATCGTGTTAATGCGGAATGCGACAGGCAATGCAATGATTGTCCCCCTAAGCAACCAAACGTTATGGGAGATGGAATGAAAAATCTTGTAGCCATTCTCACACAACTTTCTCAAGATATGAATCATGCAGAACTTCCAAATGAGCAAAGGAAGGAGAAACGTTCTGTTGAATCCTTCATGAGGCAGCGTCCACCTTCTTTCAGCGGGTCTACTGATCCATTAGTTGCTGAAAAATGGATAAGTACTACTGAAAAGATATTTTCAGTTCTTCAATGTTCTGAACATGATAAAGTCATCCTAGCAGTGTATCGTTTAGAAAGAGATGCTGATCAATGGTGGAATATTATTAAGAATAAGAGGCAAAGGGATGAAATTGAGTCCATGGAATGGGACGAGTTCAGGAACATATTTTTCAACAAGTACTTCCCTCGTATTCTCCGAACAAAGATGGAGAAACAGTTTCTTGAACTGAAGCAAAAGGATGATGAATCTGTTGGTACCTATGAAGAAAATTTTACAAGACTTGCATGGTATGCTTCTGGTATTATTATCCAACCTGAGAGTAAGATCGATCGATTATTTAGTGGCTTAAAACCATGTCTTTGAAGGGTGTTAGCCATAAGGGACTTCAATGTCTATGAGTAAATCGTTCGATGTGCTCTCAAAGTTGAGATGGATATTGGAGTAACCCATCAGTCATATGGGTTTAATAAGAAGAGGAAAATGGAATTCAAAGGAAAATCTAAAGAGCACACTGAAAAGAAGATGATCTTTCCCTTATGCTCAAAGTGTGGAAAGAAACATGGAGGGATTTGTCTTAAAGGGACAAGTAAATGTTTCAAATGTGGAAAGGAAGGTCATCGGGCATTTGAATGT
The DNA here is from genome assembly GCA_963277665.1 of Viscum album. Taxonomy (NCBI): domain Eukaryota; kingdom Viridiplantae; phylum Streptophyta; class Magnoliopsida; order Santalales; family Viscaceae; genus Viscum; species Viscum album. The sequence continues at coordinate 582,706,159 of OY728161.1, forward strand.
CATGATGATGGGAAGAAGATGTCTGATGATGCAAACAAAGGAAGGGTTACACAGAATGAACCTACTACACTTCAATGTTTCAAGTCCAAGGAGATGGGGCATTATGCCAATAAATGCCCTAATCCAAGGGTTGATGATGATGGTCGACGTCAACAAACTCTTAAGGATAAAGACAAAGGAAAGTCACATGCAATTTCTATCAGCGATGTGGAGTACGATAACAATGTGGTGAAAGTTACACTTACCATCCACTCTAAAGTAGAAAATGTTTTATTTGATTCTGGATCTACCCACACTTTTATTTCTGAAGAATTTTCTAAGGGTATCACCGTATTACCTCAACAATTAGATGTTGAGTTAGCTGTGACAACACCTAATGGCACAACAGTCGCATCAAAAGTTTATAATTCTTCTCCGATAGAAGTTTTTGGGAAAGTGCTTCCTGCAAATCTTGTGATCCTTCCTATAGTGTAATTTTATGTGATTCTTGGCATGGATTGGATTTCTTTATATAGAGATCATATCAATTCCCAAAGAAGGGAAGTCAAATTTCATATTCCAGATCAATCTATGGTCGTCTATCAATGCAAGGATGAAAATAACCTTCCAGTGGAAATTCCCTCTACCTTATGGGTCTTGATTCCACTAAATGAAGATTATTTATCTCAAATGGTTGGTGAGAAAATCATGATTAAAAATATTCCCATTGTACGGGAGTTTGATGATGTCTTTCTGGAGGAATTACCGGGTCTTCAACCAAATCGTGAAGTTGAGTTTTCAATAGAACTCGTATCGGGTGCTTTGCCTATTTCAAAGACACCATATAGAATGGCCCCAATTGAGTTGCAGGAATTGAAGAAGCAACTCCAAGAGAATCTTGATAAGGGATTCATACGCCCTAGTGTGTCACCTTGGGGAGCACCTGTTCTGTTTATTAAGAAGAAATATGGATCAATGAGACTCTGCATTGATTATCAAGAACTTAACAAGATCACTATCAAGAACAAATATCCTCTCCCACGCATTGATGACCTATTTGACTAACTACGCGGAGCTCAATACTTTTCCAAGATTGATCTTCGTTCAGGGTATCATCAATTAAGGGTCAAAAGGGAGGATATACCAAAGACAACATTCCGTACAAGGTATGGACTCTATGAATTTATAGTGATGCCATTTGGTCTTACTAATTCCCCTGCTATCTTCATGGATCTGATGAATAGAGTCTTTAGAGACTATCTTGATCAATTTGTGGTAGTCTTTATAGATGATATTCTTGTCTATTCAAAGAGCAAGGAAGAACATGAAGATCACTTGAGAATTATATTGAAGACCCTGAGAAAGGAGAAGCTTTATGCCAAATTTACCAAGTGTGAATTTTGGATTCAAAAAAGTTGCATTTTTGGGTCACATAATCTCAAAAGATGGGATATCTGTGGATCCAGTAAAAATAGAGGTTATCGAAAGATGGTTGAGACCAACAACAGTAACCGAGATCCGAATTTTTCTTAGTTTGGCTGGATATTATCGACGTTTTGTGAAATATTTTTCACGATTATCTAATCCACTCACCAAGTTGACTCGGAAAGGAGTTAAGTTTGTGTGGATGGAAGAATGTGAAGAGAATTTCATGGATTTGAAAAGAAGGTTATCCAGTGCACCTATGCTCACACTGCCTTGTAGTGGAGAAAGGTTTGTGATCTATTGTGATGCATCCAAGAAGGGATTGGGGTGTGTTCTTATGCAAAATGATATGGTGATAGCTTATGACTCACGACAGTTGAAAATCCTTGAGCAAAGTTACCCAACACATGATTTGGAGTTAGCTGCAGTAATCATTGCATTAAATATTTGGAGTCATTATCTTTATGGTGAAAGGTGTGATATTTATACTGATCATAAAATTTTAAAGTATATTTTCACACAAAAGGAGATAAATATGCGTCAAAGAAGATGGTTGGAGCTGATTAAGGATTATGACTGCTCAATCCATTACCACCCTGGGAAAGCAAACAAGGTGGCAGATGCATTAAGTCGACAAGACCATGCTAGTTTATCCATGATGAGGATCACAAAAGATCCAATATTTTTGGATTTACAAAGGATGGATCTTGGAATTATAATGGAAGGGGAAAAATATTATCTTTCTCAAATAAATGTTCAACCATCTATACATGTGAAGATTAAAGAGGCACAGAAAGAAGATTTAGAGTTACAAAATAAGGCGAGAAATGTTCCTGAATTAAACCTTGATTGTGATGGGATAATAAATTTTAGGAATTGGGTTTGTGTTCCTCCCATCCCGGAATTAAAGAAGGAGCTGCTGGATGATTCTCATAGTTCTTCATTCTCTATTCATCCTGGAAGCACGAAGATGTATAGGGACCTGAAAGAGTACTTCTGGTGGGATGGCATCAAAAGAGATGTTGCTGAATATGTCTCTCGATGCTTGGTTTGTCAACAAGTTAAAGCTGAGAGACAGAAGTCTAAGGGGATGTTACAACCATTACCCATACCCGAATGGAAATGGAAAAACATCACTATGGACTTTGTCACAGGACTTCCAAAAACATATAAAGGCAATAATGCTATCTGGGACATAGTTGATCGTCTTACAAAGTCTGCACACGTCATTTCTATTAGAGTGGATTTCTCTCTGGATCAGCTTTCCAGGATATATGTAAAGGAAGTGGTAAGATTGCATGGAGTACCACTTTCTATTATTTCTGATTGGGATCCGAGATTTACCTCGAAGTTCTAGCGAAGTCTTCAGCATACTCTGGATACAGAGTTGAATTTCAGCACTGCTTATCATCCTCAGACAGACGGTCAGTCTGAGAGAACAATTCAAACTCTAGAAGATATGTTGAGAGATTGCTCTATGGATTTCAAAGGTGGTTGGGATCAACACCTACCTTTGGTGGAATTTTCTTATAATAATAGCTTTCACTCCAGTATTCAGATGGCTCCTTATGAAGCTCTCTATGGAAAGAAATGCAGGACTCCAACTTGCTGGGATGAAGTTGGGGAAAGAAAGCTATTAGGACCTGATCTTGTTGATGAAATGGTAGAAAAGGTCAGATCTATTCAACAACACATAAGAGCATCTCGGAGTCGACAGAAAATTTATGCCGACAACCGAAGAAAAGACCTAGAGTTTAAAGTAGGTGATAAAGTTTTCTTACGAATATCTCCCTGGAAGAGGGTCATGAGATTTGGAAAGAAGGGGAAGTTGAGCCCTAGATATATCGGTCCTTTCGAAATACAGGATCGTGTTGGGAAGGTATCTTACGGATTGGCGCTTCCACCGAATCTCTCTCAAGTTCACGATCTGTTCCATGTATCTCTCCTGAGAAAGTACATACCTGATCCTTCACATGTACTCAGCTCAGAAGTTATACCGCTGGAGCAGGATATTTCTTATGAAGAACAGCCAATAGAGATTCTGGATCGTAGTGAAAAAGTCCTACAAAACAAGACCACTCGATTGGTGAAAGTTTTATGGGGGAACCACCAATTAGAAGAAGCTACATGGGAGCTTGAGGATATAACGAGGGAGAGGAATCCTCATCTGTTTGTTACAAAGTGACGAATTTCGAGGGCGAAATTCATTTTAAGGGGGGTAGAATGTAACACCCGAGACTTTTATGTTATATAAATCATCAAAGGAATCTTTTTCTACACAACACTTTCTTGGCTTTCTTTACACGAAATCGCGACCTTCCTCGATAGCTTGCGTTGTACGCAATACCGAGTTTCACTAAACAACGATATGCTATTAAAATATTATTAAAACTAGCCGTTATGAATAGTAATAACCACTTTTTGAAATTTTATAAATTTTATTTTTCAAAATGGACTTTATTTTTGGATTCGGAATATTGAAATTATCCTAGGGTGAAATTTTGTTATTTTTCTGAAAACTTTCAATTTTTGATGAATAGTGAAACCACTAAGTGGTAGTTAAAAAAACTGAATTTTTCATAAAACATAATTTTACCACTTCTCTGAGTGGAATTTCAAAAATCCGAGAGACACGGTTTATGTTAGTATATAAAATGTGGTTCAATGGGATGAAAATAATTTTTTGGTGAATAGTAACTTTTTACTTTTTTTTACCACAGCTAAAAGTAAATAGGGTAATTAAGGGTAAAGATGATATTATTATTACCCTAACACATGTCCTAATTCTATTGGAGAAGTGTAATTCGACCAAAAACAAACTTAGGAATAAAATATGACCATTTAGGACCACTTGGGTTAGATTAGGACATTTATTATTAATTTATTTAAAGAAGGGTTAAAATAGTTAAAATCAAAGTTTAATAAGTAGATAATTTTTAATATGGGGTTATACATAAGAAAAATTCGACTATAAATATTAATTAGAAAGATAAAAAGATTTCCTATATAATGGTATTTTATTTGTAATTTTTAGACATTAAATAATTTAATTTATTTATGACATAAAGATGATGCAGTAATTATCTTATTAATGAAATATTGACATAATTAATGTTATAAACACCAAAATAAATATAATTTGAGACTTTTTATGAATTACACTAATTTTATAGGTTAATATGACATGTTATTATTGATTTAATTAACTTGGTTCGAACTAATAATTCTGTTATGAGTTTCGCAAAAATCAATTACTAAATAGTGTCAAAATTGACATAAAATAGTTTTTAAAACAAATATTATATTAGTAATTGTTATTTTATTCCTAAAAATCTAAGGTTCGGCCAAATGACTTATATAAGGTTATATATATTAATAATAAACAACTTGGGGTTCGTTTGGCTGCTTATAGTAAGTTTATTAACCTTATAGTATAAGAACACAAGAAGACACGATAAAAGTAAAATTATTTAACTTAATGTTAAATCTAAATGATAAGGTTAAAATAGGAACCTAAACTTGTCTAAATTCTATTTTATGAGAGGATTTCGACCCATCCCCACCTTAGCTTCGAAATATATCAATTTGGAGCTATTTAAAACCGAATTTTACTTTATAATAAAAAAATAGTTTTAGTTATTCCAAAGGTGCCCCTCTCCTTCCTTATAAAAGGGCACCTCCTCCCCCTCTTCCTCACACCACTTTGAGCCTTAAATCTCGGCCAACCCCTGCCAATGCCTCCTCTCCACTTCCCTAGAGACATCCTAGAGGTTCTGGTCTTCTTCAAAGACCAATTTTAGTTCCCTAAAAGAAGGTCTCAAAGAAGCACTTCAAAGAAGAGGTAATGTCTGTTACCGATTCTTTCATCTTTATTTCTTCTTCCGCTTCTTATTCTTTAGTTGTTTCATTGTGAAGTAATAACATCAGTATCAATCATATACTGATATGTTATTATAAGTATTAAACAACCCAATTTCACCATCTATCCATCCTACGGAAAAATAAATCACCACGCGTGCGTACGTACGGAATACCATCTCCACGCCGTCGTGTAATCTATTTTCCACCACCACCTTACTTGGATGGGTATAATGGTGTACATAATGACTATATATTACGATTATAAATTGATACTTATTCTGAAATAGTATACATACACTCCAATACAATTCCATGATGATAGGAACGATATCATCACTCGTGCGTACGTACGGAATACCGTCTCCACGATGTGATGTGACTCGTTCTACATGATCTTCATTTCATAATGATTATATAAATGAATTGAATGAATGAATATGATATATATTACACTAATACCATTCTAGAAATGAGGTATCTATAACCGAAAGATAAGAATAAGAATTTATTCGACAAAACACGCATAAGAACAAAAAGTTATAAACACCCGAATAACAAGTAGCAATGAAATATTACTACTAAGAAGCTAAGAATATGACCATATATGATATCATAAAAATAATTATTATTCTTTAATAAGTCAATAACATTATTTAAATCATTATACAGGAGTTTCGGACACGTACAACGCATATCGGACCTAAGGTAAGGGAAATATCACAATCTCATTTTTATCCGAGATTGTTTATATTTTGGTATTTACTAGGGTGTATTTTATCATCCACATCCATGTTTACTCAATATGTAATATTATTTCCATTCAACTAAAATTGTTTAAATCCTATTTTACCCTTCGGTGAGTTTTTAGTAAAAGATATGAAAGGAATCTTTTGTCGTTTTTCGTACGAGGTAATTTTTTGACTTTTCCGACAAAAGTACAAGAAGAATGTTTTTTTAACTTATACGGCATGAATGGATTTTTAAAACATTATTTCCAAGAAGCTTCCTTTAAAAGTTTTCAAGTTTATTTTTAATAAACTTCTTTTATTTTAAAATTGTAAGACATGTTAAGAAAGGAAAATGTTTTTGAAGTAGAAAGGATATTTTCATCAAGAATGGAGTTCAAGGGTTTTATCAAAATTATTTTCCATCTAAGATAATAAAGGGTTATATTTTTATCCCTATTATTAAATGGATTTGATAATGTTGTGATGTAAATATTTTTATGAATTCCTTTATCTTATATGAATTTTTTTATGATGTCATGTTGTTTAAGAATCCCATTTTTATTACATGGGTTATGCTATGATGTATGGGTTATGATTTTGTGGCACACATAAGAATGGTATAATTATGAGATATGTGGGACCTATATCTCCCTCCAATGAATTGGGTAAAGATTTTATATCTCATGAGATAGACATGGTTGGAACGGTAGGTTATACCGGTTCAGTGAAACAGGACTGAAACGAGGAGTGAACTCGGTTCAAAAATGGACTTTGTCCACTGAGATAGTCTTGGCAATGAGTCTTGACTAATAAGAAATGATTCTCTATGATTATGTGTGTATGCCACAAAGTTTCATGTTTTAAGTTATGATTATTTGGATTAAATTTCACTTCTATGATTTATCTCATGTTATGAGATTATGCTCTCTTTTGCAGGTTAAGATTTCCAAAAGTTGTGTTCTTATGAATATGATGTGATTGATATTTCTTTTTTTTACCCTTACAGAGCATTTGAGCTCACCCTTTCATATTTTTTCATTCCCCAGGTCAGGAAGAAGTTTATTAAGTAAGATATGACAAAAGGGACTATAGATATGATGAAATAAATGGGAGATAGTGTAGACGCTTTATGAACCAGTTGTTTATGTTTCCCAGTTTCTAAAGACACTATACCTATACGGTCCTTTCATGGTTTTGTTACATGTTGTAATAAGTATGCTTCAATTTTGAAGTATTAACAATGTATATAAGCTATGTGTCTTTATACTTGTGGCACAAGTTTCTGATATTCATGGATGAAACTATCATTTTTCAAATATACTAGAAGATGCACTTCCATAATTCTTGATTAATGGTAAATAGTTAAATTTAACTTTTTTTCACATACACAACTCTATAAAGTAATGATACATGGAATTTTAATAGTATGTATTTATTATTACATAATCAAATAGAGATAATACTTTGGGAGTCCACCACATCTTTCAAACTTCCCATCAACCAAATTTGTCAATCTCCACTGCTTCCATAAATTCATATATTTTTTTCTACTTCAAATTCAAATTCTATACATTCATGGTTTTGTTGTAGTTCCTTCATCTTTTTAGTGAATGTATCCTCCATAAAAAATCCACCCAAAATATATAATTTAGCTTTTCCAAAAAACATCTATTATAGAAACATAATAGGAAATGCCCACTTAAGGGTGAGTATGATTATTAGATCTATAGGTGAGTGTGATAAGTCCTCATGGGATTAGTGTGGTTAGAATGTGAGATTTTCCCCTTTAGATAGTTAATGAATGATTTCTCTCATTACAATCACTTCATAAGAACCTAAAAATGGGTTTTATGAAATGGGAAGTTATGGATGGGAAATGAGTTTACATGGGACCTCAAATGTGTTTGACTTGTAATGGTCCTTAAGAATCCTGACCGATATGGTAATGTGGAATTGTAAAATAAATTATGAATGTCCTATAAAGTATATATTCAAATAGGTCCTCTAGGCCATGGGTTATTGTGCAATGATGGATGTTGATTGGAATCATTGAGTAGGGACTAGATTAGGCCAAAGGATCATAGTGGTTTCCCTATTAGGCATGATTGGATTACTGATGGATAGATATTTCATGGTTATGTGTTTAGGTATGGATTGGGGAATTTTAGTCTATGAGGCTTGGGGAAATGAGACATGCATTGATATATTGGACTAGGACATCCATGGCTAAAACCTAGATGGCGAGTTAGGATTGAGGCGTACTTGGTAAATGAGAAGAATGTGGGGATTTGAGGATTAAAATATGTGAACCATGATTCATGTGTGACATGTGACCTTACCCTAAGTGAGTGGGTTGTGGTATGATATGTGGTTTATGGGATGGTATGAGTCCTCACCGTAAGTGAGTGGGTTATTTCATGATATTTGGTTTTTTACATAATGTGAGACCTCACTCTGAGTAATAGGTATTAGTATGGGACATGGTCGATGGAATGGTATGATACTTCACCGTAAGTGAGGAGGTTGTTGTATTAGTTGTGGTATTCATAATAGTATATGACCTCAACCGAAGTGAGAGGGTGGTGGTATAATATGTGTTACAAGGTCTTACACTTAGTTAGAGGTCATAAATTGTGGCATGGTATGAGGACATACCCTGAGTGAGTGGGTAGAGGTTGAGGTTATTCATATGGTTCTACCTTGAGTTAGAGGATAGGGGTCATGTATTAGTATGATGTAGTCAAGGTTTAGTATATCACCTCAACTTTAGTGAGAGGGTAGAGGTCGAGACATTGTATAACACCCCACCATGAGATACAGGGTATGAGTTAGGGTCTATAGAATGAGTTGACTACTTATCATAGAATTGGATTAAAAAGGTATAGTTGGGTTTCATGGTGTCCATGTTGACATATTATGACCCAAATAATATATTTTTATTATATATATATTTTTATTTTCATCATAAAAACACTTGTTTATGATGGAATATATTAGGGTAACGTGGTGATACCTTAATAAGATGTATTTATTACACCCCACATGGATACACTAGTGCACATGTAGACTACATTCCTGGTATGTACATTTAGCATAGACTTCACAATGGATTAGGCAAGAGAAACATAGTAGGATTGGGGATGGAATTGAGGTGAGGCTTAGGTTTGGAAATGGAGACACTTGTGTATTTTATTTCTTATTTTGTTTAGTATGTATTATCATAATGGTGGGTAATCTTTTTTTATGTATTTAAATGTGACATATGTATTAATTTGTTATAGAAAATTTTAATTGTTTATTTAGTTATTGTTAATTGGGTTGTAATTCCATATATGCGTAAGATATTTTTTCGATTATGAATGTTGTTTGGTTATAATTTTTTATTTTAGGAACTGATTTTGAGATTAATGTCTCCATCAAGTAGATCACAGACTCCTTCCACTAGTCAATAACCTATGTCATATAAGAAGGTGTGGTTGGGGTCTTAAGGGAATCCTAAATAGGGTTCCATTCAAGAAATTTTAGTTAGATTATTAAATTTCTGATCATCAATTAACTTCCCAAGTCAGATCAAATTCTACCTATTCAAGATAAAATTTTGGTGGGGATATTGAAACACCTATTTAGTAATAAAATTATATCTTTCATATAGTTCCCTTAAGAATCATTTTTAGTTGTTATACACAATTGATATCTCAATTATGGAGGATATGGTAGGAAGATTTTAGGACACAATTACTACTAAATTCAACATCCCACCACAATATAGATGAAAAATTGTAGAAGGTTATTATTATTCTCAAGTACAAGTTACAATCTCATATACTTTATTTTATGAATATTTTCGAAGATCATATACCATTTTTAGAATTTCAAATGAACAAAAAATAAAAATACAATATAGTAATGGTGCCTTCTAAGATGTTATATGGGGGACCATATATGTTATTCCTATGTTGGTATGAGAATAGTGATTCATTTCTTATGGGGCCTAAGACGGTGCAGTTGATAATAAAATAGGCAAAGGTAATATATGATTAGATGAGTACATATCAATGTTTTTAGAAGTTCTATGTGGATCATAGATGGTGAATTATAGGTTTTGATAAAGGATATCATGTGTTTCAAATGGGTTTTCCAAAACATAAATTTAGTAGATTCTTTTATGGTAGTAAGATATCCATGAGGTCAATCAAATTATTATATATCCTCTGTTGGGTAGGCAAGGTTTCTTACTAAATGAAATTCCCCACACAGTTATACTTGGTGTAAAATATATTTTATGTTACATAGCTAAGGAGATATTTTCATGAACCAAAACAAATTATAAATAAGGAAAATTTGGATGTTTAGGTTGAAATGGCTTTTTTAGATTACACATTGGTTATCAAGGATAGGAAGGAGATAGAATTTTTATAGTGATTTGTTCCATTGGTATGCATCATTCGATAGTACAGAAATCAATAGGAAAGATCATGGGAGTGTGAGAATCAAGTGTGAGATTTGTACCCTCACCTCATTGAGTGATTTGTAATTTTTGGGATGAAAATCCATGTAGGTGTGGAGGATATAGAATTCTATACTTTCTATAGAACTGTAGCATATCTATTTTTCCATAAAAAAACTTTAGTATATAGTTATTAATATTTTCAAATTCACACACTGAGATGGCATAATATTATTAATCTTGAGGAGCCTTTATACTGATATAATAAAAATACTAAATATATTATATCATGCTCCAAAAAGTTTACTTAAATAGTTTTATAAATCTCTAATGGGGACTCATATGGGAAATTTGATACCGTCATTAATTCCATAACATAAGTTTTACCTTAGGCATGACATATCCTTTTTCAGTATCAGTCATTTTTTTGAATTGTTGTTTCTGGTGAAAATAATAAAATAATAAAATAAATTTATTCATTTATTATCACAACACAGCAATCTAATCCTATATTTATAAAAATCCTATTATTTCATGACCCTGGGTTTATCTACATAACACTAGGGAATGAGAGGATTCATTTATACAATATTCCTGTAGGATTCTGAAATGAACAATGACAGATCGATGATTGGAAATAAGTGTTCCAATCAATGCTTATGGAACTCACCAAAGAATACATTGTATATTCATTATTCATCATAAATTTATCCTATACCAATATAGTATGTTGTTTTATGTGGATTTATACCCATTTCATTATTCCATGATAAACCAGAATCAATTCGTTTAACAGTTTCATTCACAAGACTATTGTTCTATGCGAGTGTGGGTTTTATCTTCCTAGGTTAGGAGGAATTGATATTATTTGATAACTATAAATTCATTGTTTTAAAGGGAAAAATCGTGGACAACCTGAACAAAACCTGAGGATCATTCCTCATTTTTTTGGTTTGTGATTTCCTTTCAATTTTTTTTCATAATTCATCACCGATATATCTTTGGATGGTGGTTTCATGAATACCATGTATTTCATCATTACACAACCATTCATCGAAATAAATTATTTATGTAATGGGTGTGGGTTTTTGATTGAGGGTGTGATCAATGTGTGAAAGTTATTGTAGATGGTTGTAGGAGGATTGGGTTCTTACTGGTGATTCATGTTTTCATGAATTGGAATGTAGTGATGGAATGATGTGATAATGGATAATTTTTGAGTGGATTGAAGGACGAATTCTGTTTATTAGAAACTACGTGGTTTGGTTGACCTAAGATCCAAATTTTTTGGTGTGACTAATAGATATATTGACAGGGTGAGGAGAGGTTGAATATACGAAGAATAGTATTGAATTTATGATAAATTGTTGATTAGATAACATGTAGTCCATTGAAAACAAGCATTGTATTCCTCCTTCTATAGTGATAGGGTTTAAAAATAGAGAAAAATACCATATTACAAGTTACACATGTCGCATTCCCTGTAACCTAGTACTGGACTCTTGGAATGTACCATAGATTTTACATAAGCACATGCACAAATGGGCACATGGGAATGTGCATAATACACAAGAATTACCAAATACTCATACATGGATATAGGACCGGGACATTGCCTATTACTCCAAAACATCCATAAGATATAGATACACAAAGGTACATGGTCTTGACCAGTGTACATGGGCATAACCATCAGTACACGGGCATGGGCCATGGTACATGGGAAGACCAGGGGTAGATGATACATTCCTTGTATTAAAATTAATCAAAGTATAATTTTTATTGGCACTACTGGAAATAAGGACATTTGCGATGGAGCATTTGCGTCGGGATCCCGTCGCTAATGTGCTTTTGCGACGGGGGTCTGTCGCAAATAGCCCATTGTGGAAAACAGCGTCGCAACAACAATTATTTGCAACGGGCTCGTCGCTAAAAGTAGTATTGGCGACGGGAATATTTCTCGTCGCAAATAATAGTCGTTATATTTAAAAAAAATAAAAAATATATTACTAAATTATTTTAATTAATATAATAATAATACTATTTGCGACGGGCATAGTACCCATCGCAAATAATATAAAAAAATAAACAAAATAAATTAGTAATAAATTATTTTAATTAATATAATAATAATCCAATTATAATTCAAAAATAAAAAAATAAAAAAATATTAATAAATGATTTTAATTAATGTAATAATAGAATTATAATTCACAAACAAAAATAATAAATTATTAATAAATTATTTTAATTAATATAATAATAATAGAATTATAATTCAAAAATAAAAAATAATAAAATATTAATAAATGATTTTAATTAATATAATAATATTAGAATTATAATTCATAAATAAAATAAATATTAATAAGTTATTTTAATTAATATAATAATAATAAAATTATAATACATTCAAATATTAAAATAATTCAAATATTACAAAAAAATATAATTAAATTATAATATTATAAAATTTTAATATATATATATATAATTTAATATTATAAAATATAAATAATATTATTATTCATTTTAATATTGTTATTTCAAAATATAATATTATTTATATTTTATAATGAGAGAGAAACTACGAATAGAAAAAAAAACATATTTTGATTTAACAAACTTTATAACATAAAAACAAACTATAATATGAAGGAGTGGGGAGGGGGGAGGGGGGATCTGCAGATGCTGGTGGAGGAAACTCCATCCCTAAAGCACGAGTGAGTCAGCGCATGTACTCCATCTGCTCCTGCTGCTGCTGCTGCCACCGACTCATCTGCTCCTCGTACAGCTGCTGCTGGCGTCGACGCTCCTCCTCATGCTGTTTCTGCTGCTGACGCATCTCCTCCTCCTCCTGTCGGATACTCTCTATCAGTGTAGTCTAAGATCGCAACTGATCCTCAAACTGTGTAGAAGAAGAAGATGCACGAGCTCCTCTCGAGCTGGACGCCGACATCGAAGCACTACCATAATAATCTCCAGGAGTCAGTCGAGAGTTGATACCAACTACTCGGCCCTTCTAGAAGTCATACTGTGTAGCCTGCATCCATAACGCCTCATCAAACCGATTTCCAGTGGTCTGATCTGATGACTCAGTCTGACTCTCAGGCTGGGTCTGTGACACTGCGCCCTCATATGACTCCTGTAGTTGCAATTTAAAATTAAAATTTTGAATATATTATATGCAGTTAATTTTTAATCTTGAAAACAAATAATACTGACCACGATGTGACACTGACGATCACCTCTGAGCTCCCTAGTAGCAGGATCACTATACATCCTCTGATATACGTCGTACTCCGTAATATCGGGGTGCTCGACAGCCTATAAGAATAAAAAATAAACTGTTAATATTTATAGTTATATAAAATATTTATAAATAATGTATGTACTAGATGTTGTCTATGAGTACTAAAAGTACGACTCCCAGCTCGATGAGTCACCTCCTGTCTCCCCCGATTCTGCCTCCCCACCGATGATATCCTCTGAAAGGAAGCACTCAACGAGTGTGCACATAATCCATCCCATACGTGGGATGAAATGTACTGTGGTCGGTGCGCTCTATAGGAGTCATCAAAAACGGATACTCCTGCTTTTTTCATGGCCGCTCTCCTTAAGTTGTGAAAAAACTGACGAAAGCGATCACGCATGACCACCTCCCATGCATCGTGGATGGCACCATGCATGGTATCCTCGATCGGATACCATAAACCCAACAAATAAATCAAAATATCAAGTTAGAAATAAAATAATTTTCAAAATAAAAATTATTTATTTACGTACGTACCAACCAATGGCCGAACATGGCCTGCTGCACATCAATGAGAATCTGCTCCCATGTTTTCCAAGGCTGAGAGAAATAGTTGCGCAAAATAGCGTTTCCCTGTCCGACTGCTATATGCGGAAAACTATAAAAATAATAAACATTTATTATTTGAATATATTAATGAAATTTTAGTCAAATCCACAGGTTATCACACAGGGTATCACACCTTCGTGTGCGTGGATCAAACCCAAGACGTGGACGTCGCTCGGGGACGGGGTCAGGAATCATCAATCGTGCAAGACCGCGCCCCCTCCGCGGATTCCCTGAAGCGCCTGCAGGCTGAGGGTCATCTTCCAGCAACTCATCTGCATCGAAAGACAGTTCAACATCCACCAACTCACAAAATGCGTCGTCGTCCATCTGAAATAGAAAATGTTAATGTTTTTAGCAAATAGTTGATAATTATTATTATATATACATATATATTAGTTATGATTATATATAACTACCATTGAATTCTATCAGTGTTCATCTTCATCATCATCTTCATATATGTCAATGTCGTCTTCATATTCCTCCTCAACATCATCGATATCCATTCGAGTTCCAGTTTCTTCATCTCTTACCATTTCAAATTCATATGTGACATCATTAACATCATCTTCATCACCAACTCTTAAATGTGGGGTGTCGTCATCGATACTCATGTCTCTTTGTAAAAAAGATTGATTTTGAGTACTCTCTTGAAAAACTTCAATTCCTTGCACATCAGTGAAAGCACATTCACTTTGACTAAACTGATTGTCTCGAATTTTGATTTTTATTATACTCTACCAATCAGTCAAGTCTTTTGACATAGCACAGTACGACTGAAGCAAACTTTTTATTAGGATAGACCTAAAAATTGACCCTTTAAGAATTGGACATGTTAAGAATAATGCAAAACCTGTTACAAATATTGATAATTTTAATATTATATAAATTTTTTATTATTTTAATAATACTAATATTTTTTTCATAAATATTAATTATATAATAATAACATTATTACATTATTAGTATATTTTATTAATAGTATTAAAATAATATAATTTTTTATATTATATACAATTCTCCTTTCATCTATGTGTTTAACATTCTGTCTCCACATGTAATATTTGCATTCACTTTCACCTCTCTATTGGTGAGTAGGTTGATAATTTTGAAAAAGAATGCAAATATTACATGTGGAGACAAAAAACACACAGATGAAAGAAGAATTGTATATAATATAGAAAATTATATTATTTTAATATTAATAATAAAATATACTAATAATGTAATAATGTTATTATTCCTAATTATTGGTTATTATTCCTAATTATTGGTAATTATTCCTAATTATTGGTAATTATTGGTAATTATTACTAATTATTGGTAATTATTACTAATTATTTGTAATTATTAGTAATTATTGCTAATTATTCCTAATTATTGGTAATTATTCCTAATTATTGGTAATTATTAGTAATTATTGCTAATTATTCCTAATTATTGGTAACTATTCCTAATTATTGGTAACTATTCCTAATTATTGGTAATTATTCCTAATTATTGGTAATTATTCCTAATTATTCCTAATTATTAGTAATTACTCCTAATTATTGTTAAATATTCCTATTTATTGGTAAATATTGACAAGTATTGGGAAGTATTGGCAATTATTACAAATTATTGTTAATTATTACTAATTATTGTTAATTATTGGTAATTATTGTTATTTATTGGTAATTATTGTTAATTATTGGTAATTATTGTCAATTATTGGTAATTATTGGTAATTATTGGTAATTATTCCTAATTATTGCTAATTATTATTAATTATTGGTAATTATTGTTAATTATTGGTAATTATTGGTAATTATTGGTAATTAATTGTAATTATTCCTAATTATTGTTAATTATTGGAAATTATTGGTAATTATTCCTAATTATTGGTAATTATTCCTAATTATTGGTAATTATTCCTAATTATTGGTAATTATTCCCAATTATTCCTAATTATTGGTAAATATTCCTAATTATTGGTAAATATTCCTAATTATTGGTAAATATTCCTAATTATTGGTAAATATTGACAATTATTGAGAATTATTGGTAAATATTGACAACTATTGGCAATTATTGGTAATTATTACTAATTATTACTAATTATTGTTAATTATTACTAATTATTATTAATTATTGGTAATTATTGTTAATTACTGGTAATTAATGTTAATTACTGGTAATTATTGGTAATTATGGGTAATTGTTGGTAATTACTGGTAATTATTCCTAATTATTGGTAATTATTCCTAATTATTGGTAATTATTCCTAATTATTGGTAATTATTGGTAAATATTGGTAATTATTGGTAATTATTACTAATTATTGGTAATTATTACTAATTATTGGTAATTATTCCTAATTATTGGTAATTATTCCTAATTATTGGTAATTATTACTAATTATTGGTAATTATTCCTAATTATTGGTAATTATTCCTAATTATTTCTAATTATTGTTAATTATTCCTAATTATTGGTAAATATTGACAATTATTGGCAATTATTGGTAAATATTGGTAAATATTAGTAATTATTGGTAATTATTGAAAAATATTGACAATTATTGACAATTATTGGTAAATATTAGTAAATATTGATAATTATTACTAATTATTACTAATTATTGGTAATTATTGTTATTATTGATAATTATTGTTAATTATTATTAATTATTACTAATTAATGTTAATTATTTCTAATTATTATTAATTAATTCAAATTAATTTTAATTTTTCATAATTACTGCTAATCAATTGTAATTACAGCTAACTATTTTAAATTAATTAATGTTTAATTGTCTCTAATTACTGTTAATTATTAATAGTTATTCATAATTATTTCTAATTAAGAATCAGAAAAAAATTACAAAAAATTCAAATAAATAAATAAAATAAATAAAATAAATATTTAATTAAAATTCAGATAAAAACCTTAAACTTGATGTCAATGTCGAGCCGCTGTAGTTGTAGGTCACCACCAACTGACTCCTCGAAATCGAAAAAAAAAATTACAACTGATCGTCGTAAAAGTTTAGAGTGAAAAAAACCGTAAGGGTTGGCAGTATTTATAGGTTAGATTAATTGCACCGGGGTTATTTGTGACGGGACCCGTCGCAAATAAACGGTTATTTGTGACGGGTCCCGTCGCAAATAACCCCTGCCACCGGTAGAGTTACGACGGGGCTGCAGCCCCGTCGCAAATACTCTTGAACCGCCGCCGGTTATTTGCGACGGGGCTCTAACCCCGTCACAAATAAACGTCGGGCCAAACCATTTGCGACGGTTAAAAGAAACCTGTCGCAAATACTCTTTAACCGCCGCCGGTTATTTGCGATGGAGTTCTAACCCCGTCGCAAATAAATTTCGTGCGGTTTGGCGCGCATTTCACGCCAAAACCATTTGCGACGGGTAAAAGAAACTCGTCACAAATAATCCGTTCTGTAAGGTATTTGCGACGGGAATAATTCTCGTCGCAAATACCCCGTCGCTATTATCCATTTTTCTCGTAGTGTGGGAACTGTACGGATTAATTTTCATTAGTATAGACCTGGTACAGTTGAGTGGGATCCCTTGGTTCATCCCTATGAGGGTATAGAATGTAATTTCATTCATGGTATAGGATTATTATTCCCTCTAAAGTTTTTATTTTATATAGAGTTCACAGTATCCCTCTATGTGGTCTAGGGTGGGATCTTCTATGATATAAATTTTAGGTGGGGGTTTATAGGATTGATTTAACAACCATGTATATGGTGTCAATCCACTATATAGTAGTTTGAACCAGTATGGTTGGTGGTGTCCCCCAGAGATCATAGGTATGATCCCTTATCTGGATAGCGTGATCATTAGAGATCATATGACTACTAATTTGGAAAGGCTTTATAAACATAACCTATTAGATGAGTGTCATCAGTGACATCAATCCTCATAGAGTAGATTCTCCGGAACAAGAATTACATTTAAATCTTGAGCAGAATCCTATGGATGGATATATTTATTGCGACCTCTTAAGATCAATTGTTTATTATGAGTATTTTTGTTTATTATTTATTACTATTATTTATTTTTCTTTTAATCGATATAACTATGTATTAATTATCTGACTACTCTTGATGATTCATGTTTAGTGATTTTGGGGTGTCCCACTGAGTATTGTTATACTCACCCTAGAATGGGATCAACCCACACATGTCATATCTTATGTCGACGATATCCCGTTGATGGAGTCTAGGTTAGACATGGAGTAAAAGGATTATATATTTTCCATGAATGATCATGTTTAATAGTAGTATTCCATTTGATTTAATTCCCCTCTTTTTGAGTAGGTTATACATTATTTCTAGATTTTGGGGGCTTATGTTTTGGCCCCTTTTGAATTTCTGTTCATTATGGTACTTTGATAATGTGAGTAATATGTATGAATACATTGGAATAATTTTTTTTAACATCACAATTGTATGGTATTTGAGATACATGTGTCTGTATATGTACAAAGGATGATGCATACCCTATTTGTGACATGCCTACTTAGTGCTAGTCACCATCCCTTATCCTATTTGATGTGTGATTGGGGTGTCATACTCAGCTTACAAGTGGCCAGGTGGCCCTTAGTGTTTTTATCATGATAGAGTGGTATCAAAATGATTTTCATCATAGGACTGAAATTTCGATATTATTTAGATGTGAATATTTTTTTGGGATTCATGGAAACAGTGCTAATGTGTTTCGAGTTCATCTCTCGGGATAGGGACACTAATATCCATTAACTAGGACTCTAATAACCTACTTGTTGACTTGAAACTTGTAGAGAATTGTTGGATTTTAGTCACTGGTACATGAACCATATTGTAATTGGTTTTGGATTCCATGTCCTTCTTGAGTAAGCTCCACATATTTTCTCTCTTAACCATGGAATGTCTTGAAAAATTTTCAAGATGCATATATGATGACAACCAACTATGATTTCGAGATAGTGATGCAATGAATACCAGTTGGGTGGTGTTGTCACGGATCAGGGACCCCCTTTCGTGAGGTGTTTCCCCAAGGATGGCACAAATCAGTTCTACCACCGGTTGAGTAGTGCATGGAACAACTTCTTATGGTCCATGTAGATGATAACCCCCATGTTTATAAGTTTATGGATATAAAATTATAGGATAGTGGTACGTTCATGATTAATTTAATACATGAGTTATAGTGAGAAATAATACTCATTTTTTATGGTGAGACAGACCCTTAGACAATGGAGGATTGGATCAAGGTGATGGTTCAGGTTTTTCAACTTATGCGGACCCCAACCGATCGTATGGTTGTACTCACAAATGGTCTTCTTTGTGGAGTATAGGTTTTTTCCGGTGGTACAAGAATATGATTCTGCTATATGGAGTGTGAATCATTGGTTACATAGTTAGATATCATCAATGTTTCATGGTGATTCAGAACCCCTTCTTTGTTGGTTGAGGATTGTCATAAACATATGGTGTGAAAGACCCTCTTAGGTAGACCCCGATGAATGGTGGAACTGGGGGTGAGACTTCTCCAGGGTGACATTAGGTGTTATTATAGACATTTATTGTTGATTATTGTAAATTATTTTAACATTAAAATAATGATTATACTCCCCCATCAAGATGTTCTATTGTGACATGATTTAAGCCCTTATGGGCAAGTCATTGCATCCTAAAGAATATAGTGTCAAGGTGTAGTGGAGGAGTTTCATGGAATATTAAGTTTGAGTTCATTCTTATGTGATTAGTTTTTAGATTAGTCCTTGGTTAAGAATAATATGTGATAAAGGGGAGGATAGATTTTGGTAGTTGGATAATGTGGCATGGAGTCTTGATGTTTGGTTTGAGGTAATACATGTTTCTTCACTACATCAATAAAAATTTTAGTATTGAGTCATAAGACACATTTCCACCTGAATGTATCCCTTACTAAAGGCCTAATTATAAAATTGGATCATGTTAAAAGAACGCATGAGATGGAGGATACTTCATAGAGGATTAGTGATGAAACACTTCTATGGAAACTGTGGCTTGTCTTTACTTATGAGAGAGATCCTCGTGTGGACTCTTTTGTAGCAGTAGAGAGTCCCTATATATTTTTCCTTATTATAAACCATTTTATTACTGTCTATTACTAGTTCATAGTTATCAATGGGGTTTGTATTATTTATGATTTAGTGGGGTGAAATTTTTCATTATTTGGAGAAAATTAATCTCAGACATTGTATGATGAGCTCATGTGTAGGATAAAAAAATTGATTTCATAACATTTGTATAGTATGACCCTTAGAGTATCATATTATTTGATATTTCAGTTATAATTATTTTAGAGACGTATGTGAATGTTTTCCACAAGGTTTTTCCAGGTTCAACTCATCGAGAGATATTTTTAAACATGGAATTTCACCAAGGATTGATCAACATCTATACTAGTATATCAAATTACCATATGAAACATTGAGAGATGAAGGTGCAGTTGGGTAGTTTGTAGAGAAGGGAATTGATAGATCCATTATTCACACATGGTAAACCCTATGTTTTTTCACCAAGGATGTGGATAAGAGCTTGATGGTAGATGTGTGTGGAATTAAGATGTACCAAGTTACTATTACGAAGGTGTATCCACCCTTTAGGATCAAAGAATTGTTTTACTAGTGGTTGGGGGAAAATGGTTCTCAAATTTTGACCTCAGGATGGGTGGTCAACATCTTTTATTATGATAGGAGGATGTACCGAGCATGGATTCTAGGAGTCTCTATAGTTTCTTTGAGTTATTGGTGATTCCCTTCTATGTGTTTAATTATCTAGTAAATTCTATATGGCTTAATAACTAGATCCTCAACCCTTCTTGGATTGGTTCATGGTTCTATTTTTTTATGGAACCCTCAGGTCCCCAGTATTTAAGGAAGATTATGTGTGACACTTGTACTCTGTTTCCAAGGATTAGCATGAGAGAAACTTGGGGATGGTTCTAGATATTCTTCAAGAGTACCATATTTGTAGAAACATTTTTAAGTATCAGTTCAAGATTATTTTAGTCCACATCAAAGGAATTATATTCTCAGACATGGGAGTGATAGTGGAACCAAAACATATGGGGTAGTTCTAGCTTGGAATCCACCCAAGAGCATGAATAAGGTGCATATCTTCCATATGTTGGAAGCTATTATATGATATTTATGCATGATTTATCCTTTATATTAGCACATTTGACTACATTGACCTAGAAGTAGAATTTTATCATGTGGATGGAGTGGTTCTAGAAGGTTTTTCTAGTGTTGAGGAAGAGGTTGATTAGCACTCCCATATTGAGATTCATAGAGGAGGGTATCAATACGTAGTGTTCTACAATTCCTTAAATACTAGACATGGTTTTGTTTTGATGCCGAGGTAGGTAATGATTTCTAATGGGTCCTGACGGTTTAGACCACATGAGAAGAAGCACACCACCCATAATTGAGAGTTGGAATAAGTAGTATTTGACACAAAGATGTGGAGACACGACC
This sequence comes from Viscum album, assembly GCA_963277665.1. Taxonomy (NCBI): domain Eukaryota; kingdom Viridiplantae; phylum Streptophyta; class Magnoliopsida; order Santalales; family Viscaceae; genus Viscum; species Viscum album. The sequence goes on from OY728161.1 coordinate 582,727,970, forward strand.
TTGTGGTTGAATTTTTTTATCATCTATTATGATTATAAGAGACTTAAGTATCAATTCTCAAATAATTATCTCAACTTGAGACAAATATGATGGGTAGAGGTCCTTCAGTATTTTGAATTCAAGATAGTCTATAAATCTAAGAAGGGAAATGTAGTAGAAAGTTTTATCAATAATAGATCTTGTTCATAGTTATTGGATAAAGAAGAAAATAATTTATCCTCATTGCAGTTGTACCTCATAGATGAGGATGGTGTATTTTATCTACAATCAATGGTAATTATTCCAAAACTTCTACAACATTTTAGGGTGGATAAATATAAAGATTCCAAACGTGAGACCTTGTATGCTCATATGTCCACTAGACATGATCCTAATGAGTTTTTTAATGATATGGAGAACGTACCCCTGTTCAGAGTATGAACAATGGTACTAGTGATATTTCATGATGAGGTTTTGTGAGAGTTTCGTACATCCCCATTAGAGGTACATCCAGGTTGGAAAAATATTTTCCAAAATAATTTACATTATTTATGGTGTCCAGGGATAAAATATTATGTATTAGGGTTTATATCTTGATTCCTCACCTATTAATAGGTGAATATTAAGCACCAGGTACCAGCATTCTTATCCCAACCCCTTGATATGACTAATTAGAAGAGGTATGTTGTGTATATAGACTTTATTATAGGGTTATCATAGATGTCTAGGGGACACGATTCCATCTGGGTGATCATATACTGACTCACCAAGTTATCCCACTTCTTATATATCTAAGAGTTGAGTTATATATAGTTATTGAGACTCTATTATGTACCAAATATTGTTCGGCTCCATGAAGTTACCTTAATGATCATTTTAGACCATGATTCTCACTCCACATATGATTATACAGAGGATTACAAGAGGCCTTTGGGACTCTGTCGCATTTGAGAACAATGTTTCACCCCCTAGACTAATGGCTATGCTGAGTGGGCTATTAAAGTTCTAGAGGAAATGAATTGGGACTATGTGTTGGAATTTGGTCAAATTAGGGATGATCACCTACCCTTGGTAAAGTTTCATACAACAATAGATACAATCCCACCATATATATGACACCATTTGAGGATTTTTTTAGAGACCCTATAAGACACCTAATGCTTGATTGATCTACGTGATTCATTACTCATCGGCCTATAGTTGCTGTGAGATATTAAAGATAAGTTTCAAATCATATTGGGGTAGATGGGGAATCCAAAGACTCATTATAATTCTTATATAGAATTATAATGGAGGCCTTTTGTGTTCTAGAATAGATACCATGTTTTATTGAAAGTCTCAACTTTATGTGGATTGAAAATATTAGGACAGGGAAGAAATCTATCTCAAAGATTCCTTAACCCTTTCTAAATAATGCATAGGGTTAGAGAGGTGGCATACCTATTGACCATGTTATATTAATACTAGGTACACTATGTATTTCTTGTGTTCCAGTTGATGAGTTATGTGTATGACGCATTTCATATTATCTAATGGGGTTAGATGGACATTGAAGATGGGGATACCATTGTTGAGTACCCAGTGGAGATTGATGATTGGAAAGAGATGATCCTATGTGGGAGAATAATTCCCTTGGGGTGTTTCTAGTGGAAGGACAAGAATATTTAGTATAGAACCTCTGAGTGGGACACCTAGATGTGAACGTAGTACTCAAACCATTTTGAGTAGTCTTCATTCACTTTTTAGGAGAAAAATCTATAAGTTTTTTTTCAATGTAACACCTCAATTTTTGTAATGTAAAACATTGAATTACATCTAATACTATTTTTGGAGCCAGGCACTAAGGCAACATGAGATTCTGATTCTAATAGAGTCTCGATACTAATATCATTAAAATATTAAATATATTATGTTGTGTAAGAACCATTTTCCTTAAATAGTAGGATAAATCCTAAATGAGGACTTGGAAGGTAAATTATAGACAACCGTTGAGTCCAATATAAGGTTTTTACCCTAGGAATGGCATAAAAGTTGACAGTGTTGGATGTTTTGTTGAATTTCTATCATAGACACAAATAATAAAATTAACTAATTACATAATTTATTTATTACTTTTAAATTGTGAACTAATGTAACCACCCGGTGTTTATAAATGGTATTTGTTTCTTGAATAAATGTGTGATGCATTATATTATATAATACTATACAGATACAAAATATAGAGATACCACTAAAAATTTTATTTCATTTCAAAATAATGATACATTAATTAGAAATGAAACCAATTAAAACTACAAAAATTTAAATAGAAAAAAAAATATAAAATAAAAGAGCTAAAATGGTAAAATATAGGTCTCCCCAATCTTTTAGAATCATCATCCCCACTACAAACACTATAGAGAAGAGAAAAATTATTATTACACCATGAAACATTATAGGGAATGATAATATAGAACCTTGAGAGTAATTGAGTTTAATAATTAATGAATGAAAGTAGAGGTATTGATAGGATGTAATGTCATCATTGGTATAGTAACATGTCCATTGGGAATAGTAACTTGATCATTGTGAATAATAACCCAACTATTAGAATAGTAATTTTACCTAAAAAGAGTAAACTATGATAATATTTACCATGATTAATTTAAGTAAATATAAATATTATAATTCCAAAAAATAATATTATGATTAGAAAACTAGATGAAAATATAGTCACATTTTAAAAAACTACATTTTAAAGTATTTTGTAAATGTTATAATTTTTATATTAAAAATTAAAATTTCTCATTTTAAAAATTAATTTTGATAAAATGATTATCATTTTTGAAATCTTTTTGTTTAAAAATTCATTGGATGATTTTTTGTTTATTTTCCGAAATACATCAATTTTCTGGAGAATAGTAAAAATATAGTTTTTCACATTACTGATATATCTTAAAATATATCACTCATGATGTAATAATGAAATATTACTTTATATAAATTGAGTTTTGGACATGACATGTTTTATTTCATAAACGAGTCATTAAAATACAATAAACCGAATTTCCAAACCTAAAATGATCTTTCCAAAATGTAATGTCAAAAGCGATTATTTAGATTGTATCGAAATCATTATTACATGGTTTACCTTTTATATAATAATTCATTCAATATTTTTTTTCTAAAAACACCCCTCTCATCATGTATAAATAACCCATCTACATTACCGTTAAAAACCAATCCCCTAGCCATTCCAAATCCAAAAAACATGCCAAATCCTCCCTCTAAAGACCTTTAGAATACTTAGAGAAATTTTAGAGTAATCTAAATCCAATCACTAAGGGAGTTACAACGTTGTACAATAGAATCTACATGAAGGATAGAGTAAGTCTCTATTAACTCTTCCCTCTTTTCTTCTTCTCTTTCTTCTCTTTCACATTTCATTTCATAAACATATACTATTAAATTAATTATAAATTAATTTAAAATTATATCACTTATTCTAACCTACTGTAGTTATCATATTTATGAAAAATATAAATGTCATAATTCCCTTTCCTACTCTTTCAACAACATCCTGTTAATGGTCAGTTAACTACTTAAATAGACATTACCATGAAAAATCCTATAACCACCCACATCGATGGATAATATTAATTATATATAATATAAAAATGAGTAATTACATGTATTATAATTTTATTGGGTTAATCCTGATTTTCTATAAATGAGTTTGAAATAAAATAGAGAAATCAAAGCCAAACAAGTATTTTTAGAAAAACATCATATCAAAATGCTTAAATTTCATCAATGAAAATTAATAAATATAATGAAATGATTATAATTAAAAAAATATTTCTATAAATGACTATAATTCACTCATGGATCAATATTTTAATAAATCTACCTATATAATCTAGGAGGCACAAATGTAACGAAATAATGTTGGAATTAAGGTAAGGGGATACTCGAACCCAACCCCTTTTCTTTGGGTTATCCCGATTTTGAAACATATTTGGTATTAATAATCCTGTAATGTTTCTTAAATTTCATTTCATTATTTTTTCATTTTCTTTTTTTGGGGATATACATCTTTCATACATGATTTTTTGACCAATACAATGATTTTACAAAATAAATCCTCTTTCGAAAACACATATTTTACTCCTCTTGAGATGTTTCTTATTTTCTAGAGAATGGTGATTATTATACTAAATAAGACTGGGAACCCCAAGTTTATTCATGAAATCATTATAGTTGAAATACTTATGAAACTCATTCCATTCCATGGGTTAATTCATGACTATGATTGTTATGCGTTATATGTGGCATGCATTATTTTTTAAATAATATGATGTGATGGGTGGACCCATAATTATATTGCCCTCCAATGAATTGGGTAATTTGATGTATCTCATAAGATAATGTGTAATATGCATGAAAATTATTATTTGTTATATTCACAATGATGATGTAATGATTATGTATATATGTTATGTGTGAACATAATGATAGATTTCTTCACAACTATGTGTGGTATTTGACCACTAAGACATGATGTTCCTTTTTAACGTGTTTCTACATTCCATGAAATTATATCATGTTTTCCTCATGATATTTATGATGATCCTATGTTTATAATATGATTATGATGATTATTATCACCCATGTTATATTGATTAATTTCTCTTATTCATCCAGTTAATATGATTTTTGCTCACCCCCTTTTTTGATGTATATCCTCAGGTGACTACTTGTACTAAAGAGAACCTAAGTTTTAGACGGGTAAAGAAAATATTTTAAATAAATGATTATGTTTTATTATGTAGAAGTGATTTATGGTCCTAAATTTCCCATGATACCAAACATTTTATCCTTGATTATAACACTTTTATGTTGTTTATCTTTAAACTGATATAATATTCATCTACGAAAAAGTTGGGTCTCTATACCTAATACTCCCTTTATAAAAATCTTGTTATAGATAGGCTTATGGGTAATCCACATCACCATAGTGATTGAGAGGATCTGTTTGGGTTACATTCTTGGAGGACTCTCGAATGAACAATGGAAGACTACTGATTGGAATTTAGTGTGCTAATCAAGGCTCTTGGATATTTCCAATGATGATAATGGAGATTAATTATTCATCAGTGATCGATACTAATCCATGGTTAGATTATGTTTATTGTAATTTATCCCCATATAATTATCCCATGATGAATGTGAATCAATTCATATAATAGTTCGATTCATGGTTCGATCGTGTTGTGAGGGTGTGGGTTTTATCTTCCTCGGTTATAGGGAATTGATATTATTTGATTAATCTTCATTCATCATCCAAATGATAATGATTAAAGTCCAACTCAAAAATGACTGAGGTCTATTTCTAATTTTTTTGGTTTGTGAATTTCTTCCCTTTTTCTTTGAATGATTCATCAACCATATTTCATTGGACGGTGGTTTGATGAATACTTAGTATTCGATCATTGTGAGATGATTAATTAGTGAAAAATGTTGATACCATGAGTGTGGGTTAATGATATAGGGTGTGATTGAGGTTTGATAATGATGTTGTATGATCCGAGGTGGATCGGAATCGGACAAATGATTCCCTTTTTCTCAAATTTTCTTGCGCTGGTGCAATGATGCGATGGTTGATGATTTTTGAGTGGATTGAATGCCATATTTTGTAATGTGACAATAGTGAGGGTCAGTCTACCTCCGATTGAAATTATCCAACATGATTCATGGTTGGACTGAAGAGGATATTCACATTCAAAAACATGTAGAACATCTGCAATTTCTGATAATTTTTCCACTACTCAGTGTGTAGTCCCATAGACACATGTCATATAGTACCCCTTCTACGATGCTAGGGTTTACACTTAGTAGAAAAATATCACATGCTATGTGAAAATTTCACACATCATGTGACCTAGTTCTAGCATCTTTTTGTGTACCTAAAATGGTATATAGGAACATACACAACTGGCCACAGATGGAAAGACATAATTCATGGGCACAGTCATGTACTCATACATTACTAGAGTACTCAGACATAACCATGTACACAGAAATGGCATGAGTAACTAGACACATCTCGTTTCATCCATGCATACAGAGTGTATAGGAATGAACCTAGGTACACGAGCACATGACATATTACATGGTAAAACCCAAGTCAGATGATACACACCATGTATTAATAGTACATGACATTTTGTTCTTCTAGTGCAATGTGAATCCCTCTATTTCATTATTATAGACTAGTTTTAGTTAAGTGATATCACTTGGTCCATAACTATGAGGTGCATAGGGAAATTATATTCTCGTCTGAGGATTGTGACCCCCTATAAAAGTTATGTTTTAGATATAATTCAAAGTGTCCCTCAGTGAGGATTAGTGTGGGATCCTCTATCATATATTTACTAGGTGGGGTTTGTGGAATGGACATGAAAACCATGTAAATGGAATCGATAACCTATCAAAAAAATTTATACAGAATAGTTGGTGGAACCCCCAAATGGTCTAGGCTATGAACCCTTATATAGAAAGCATGAACTTCAAATATATAGTGAGTACTTATTTGGGGAGATAAGATGAAGATGAACTCTTGGATGAGCATCATAAATGATAACATTATTCATGCAGTGTATTCTCCTATTTGAGTGTTACCATGAATCATTGAGTATAATCTTGTGGATGATAGTATTGGTTGAGACCTCTTGATACCCATTTTCAATTATGAGTATATCATGTTGTTGTTTTTTATTATTGTAATGTCTCATATCTTGATTGACATACATGTGTATTGATGAGATGAATACTCTAGATCTGTTATGTTTTTAATTTCTCAGTGTACTAATAAGTATTGTTATACTCATCCTTGCAAGGTCTCTACCCACACATATAATGTCTTATGTAGATGATAGACCTTTCATGGAGTCTAGGGAGGATTGGGAGTTAGCGGAGCATAGATTGGACTAGATTTACAAAAGTTCACACTGGTGATTCATTTAACAGTAGTACCCTCCTTCTGAGCAGGTAGGACTTTATTTTTCTATTTTAATGGTATTGTGTTTTTCCCCTTTTTCCTTTACCTACATTATGGTACTCTGATGGTCGGATTTAGATGTATGCATGAATTTGTATAAATTGTGTTTTTTTACCTTTTTTATTGTATGATCTTTGAGATGTGTGAGTTTATATAGGAACTTAGTCTAATTCCACTCATATGTCAAATATTCCTACTCAGTTCTAGTCTCTTACCATAGGCCCAATGAAGGTGGGATTTGGTTTTCACACTCAGCTTACCACCAGCCAGGAGGGACCCAGTGTGTTGGGTCCTAATAAGATCCTATAAAATATTTTATTAAGTGTTCTAGTTTTAGTTTTGTTTATTTTGAATCTCATGATCATAAATAAATATTTAATATTTAATATATATAAATTTATCATCTATTAGTTAATGATAATATTTTCATGTATCGTTTAATATAATCCATAAATTAAAATTCTGACATCATGGTTGTTCTTGGTACTGAGGGTTTTACCTAGAAGAGTTATACCTAACGTTCTTGTTTCAGGACTTAGACTAAATTCATTTACGGTATAATGATTTTACCTTATTGACTATGCCTTACCTTTATTAATATATTCTCTAATTCTATTATGAGGGAATTATCTATCTTTATCATTCATAAATAGTACATGTATAATTATAGATCCCCATTCTTGGTGGTGTTGATGACAGATTCATGGATCAAGATTTTAATAATCAAGTAATGGAAAAACCATAATCAAGGTTAGACTATTTTTTATTCTATTTTTCCCCTTAAAAATTCTAAATTGATCTCAATATTTATTTTATTTGAATTTTCCATCTCATTACATTGATATCTGAAATTATATTTAAATTGTTTTTATATGAAAGTTTCATAGTCATGGGGTGATGATCATTAAAGCTCATTCGATGATGGAATAAAAGGTGGCTAGAATAATCAACACTAACCAATCCATATTCCCTTTCAAGATTCATGATAGTGAAAATTTTAGCACTATAGGTAGTAACTAATAGAATATCATAAAAATATAGTTGAACCACTCTAGTAATTGATAATATTCTTCCTCATAGTTTTTCGATATCTCCCTCTTTTGATTATGGGAACTCTAAGAACAAATCTAGATTTACGTCGGTTATTTTTTATTATTTACGTCGGTTTTTAGGCGACGTTAATACGGACGACGTTATAAATAACGTTTTTTACGTCGGTTACTTAAAACCTGATGTAATATCCCTAACATCACGGTGGTTATCACGTCGGTTCATATAATAACCGACGTGATAAATATGCGCGGGGGGGCTTTATCACGTCGGTTATTCCCTAAACCGACGTGATAAAACGCCTGGGATATCTTTTATCACGTCGGTTATGTCATAACCGACGTGATAAACCCTTCCCCTGGCCTATTATCACGTCGGTTATTTAAGAAACCGACGTGATAAAAAGGCCTGGGAAACGTTTTAGCACGTCGGTTATCCAATAACCGACGTGGTAAATCGATTCCCAGGCCTTTTAGCACGTCGGTTCTAGAAATACCCAACGTGATAAACCCCTGCCGGTTTATTTACGACGTCGGTTATAAAATAACCGATGTGAAAGAAATTTTTTTTTTAAAAAAAATAATTGCACTGCTCTCACCAAAAAGTAACCAGAAACCAAACAAATATAACCATGCCAGCCCTCCCCCAAGCCCCAACTGAACCCCACCCTCATCTATACCCACCTAACAACCTGGCCAGCCCTCCCCCACCACATTGGAGCCCCACCACAACCCTTGGACACCCCCCACCCCTTGGACAGCCCCCCCACCCTCATTTACACCCCCAGGACCCCTAGTACAGCCTCAAACACCCATTGGAAACCCCTCCCATATCCCTTGGACACCCTCCACCCCTTGGACACCCCCCACCCCTTGGACAGCCCCCCCCCCCCCCACCCTCATTTACACCCCCAAGACCCCTAGTACAGCCTCAAACACCCATTGGACACCCCCCACACCTTGACAGCCCTCCCAGACCCCTTGGACACCCCCCCGACCCCTGGACACCCCCCCCCCCCCCGAGCCCTTGGACAGCCCCAAACACCCCTTGGACACCCCTCCCATATCCCTTGGACACCCCCCCACCCCTTGGACACCCCCCCACCCCTTGGACAGCCCCCCCCCCCCCACCCTCATTTACACCCAACCGGCCCCTTGGACAGAACTCCCAGACACCTTGGACACCACTCCCATATCCCTTGGACACCCCCCACCCCTTCGACAGCCCCCCCACCCTCATTTACACCCCCCGAACACTAGGACAGCCCCAAACACCCCTTGGACACCCCTCCCATATCCCTTGGACACCCCCCACCCCTTGGACACCCCCCCACCCCTTGGACAGCCCCCCACCCCCTGGACACCCCCCCCGACCCCTTGGAAACCCCCCCATCCCCTTGGACAACCCCAAACACCCCTTGGACACCCCTCCTATATCCCTTGGACACCCCCCCACCACTTGGACACCCCCCACCCTCATTTACACCCAACCGACTCCTTGGACAGCCCCAAACACACCTTGGACACCCCTCCCATATCCCTTGGACACCACCCACCCCTTGGACACCCCCACCCTCATTTACACCCCCCCGACCCCTAGGACAGCCCCAAACACACCTTGGACACCCCTCCCATATCCCTTGGACACCCCCCAAACACCCACCCACCCCCTTGGAACCTCTCCCCCCATACCAAAATCCAAACCAGAAAAACCATCAACAGTAGACCAAAACAAGAAGTAGAGAAAAATTAAACATTCACTTATATAACATTCAAAACTTACACTGTCAACTTCAAAAAAAACTAAATCCAACCTAAACGACTACGAAATACACAATTACATTGACAATATTCAAAATTACATTTTACATTACAAACAACTAAAAGTCAATCAAACCTGTAAAATAATTTGACCACTCCACTTGTAAGTGTTTGATATCTTCAGCAGTAAAGGGTTGAGGGTCATCAAAAAGCTAAAAAGGAAAAGGATAGTAGTCAACGTGTATAATGAATAAATCAAATTGAAATATTATGAGAAAGAGGAAATCTTACCAGGTCAAAATTCAGAACTTTCCCAGTTGTTATTATTTCATACATAAATCTTAACATGTAATATCCGCATTCGATGATACCTTGTTGCTCATGACATTTCTGTTTGAATGAGTGTAAATTCAATATATTATTTTTATGTAATAAATCAAAATGTACAAATTATAAATTGATATTTACCTTCGCATGTACATATTTGATCTTGAAATTCCTTTTCTTTGCGCTTTTTCGAAAGTGGACCCATTCCCTGTTAGAAAATAATACGAATGGGGTAAATTTAAAATTCATTATAATATATAAAACTATTGTGAAATTGAACCTTATGTTTCCAATATATTCTTAAAACTTTCTCGCACATCATCATGGAGAGAGCATATCCAATAAAGTGTTTTCTCCCTAGGGCAAAAAACCCCTAACATCCAATGATCCCTGATAAAAGTAAATTTAACGTTAGTGGTTTTTTATGTTAAAAGATAATTAACTCTTTGAGAGGGATGTGTTTCATACCTCTCACAAAAAGGCATCATCCAACACTGTGTGATTACATTCTTTTCAAATCTATCAGCAATATAAAGCATTCTTTGTTCCTCATCCAATGCACATGCTTCAGGGGAAATCAATTGTGGGTCCACGAATCCATATACATCTGTCATCTCATTCCTCTCACAAATTTTATACAGATACCTAATACAAAGCAGAGATAAGTATACATTTTTAATAAATATAACGCAAGGAAAAGGTGTTAAGACTTACATGATAAAAATTTGCACCACGTTGATGCCCAACTTATCTCTAGTGACAAACTCCATGATATCAGTTTTCATAATCCCCACACATAGTTCACGTCCACAGACATGAGCTTCCATTGTAAAGTCATAATGATCCCCCAACAAAGTTGAATATCATGACAATTTGTCAAGACTGCTAGTATCTGCATCTGATGTCATAGCTATCTGTCTTTGTTGTTGTCTATACAGTATTTCTTTACCTTTGAAGTATTCCTGTAAAAATAAATTGAAAAATATATTAGTTTTTAAATGATAAAACATTAATAAAAATATAAAATAAAAGATATAACATCCATACCTCTATGGTAATGAGTCGAAGAAGTCTGGATGGCCAAAGTAAAAAATGGCCGATACTATGTCCAACTGTCGTCACCTCATCTGTAGGTAATGGTATCCGAGCTGATCTATCTATAATATCCTGTACAGTGACCCTCTGATTCTCTACCTCTAATTGTTGATGATGAACTGTATCTCCTATACAATATACCATCCCATATGCAACTATATGATGTTGAGGATCATCAACATACAACTCACAATAAGTAGGTAGTTGCGGCGGAGGAGGAGGATCAAAAATGGGGTCCGCAGGCTGAGGTGGGGGAGTGGGAGCTACTGGGAGAGGTGGAGTGGGAGCTGCACCCTGAAATTGTCTTTGCAAGTCTGCAAACATTAACTGCACCGATGCTCTAATCTTGTCCTCCATTGTCGCATTAATATTATGGACTTCAGCCTCCAAGGATTCTATTTTTTTTATAAACTCCCTCAACGTTAGAAGTTGAGGAACGTGGCAACACTTTTCTTACCGATACACCTGCCGGATATCCTCTTACACGGCCAGGATGTTCGGGCTTTCCCAATGCCACAGATAAAATATCTTCCCTCCCAGATGGTGTAAATGTCCCCTGTGAACTCTGCTCCTCAAGAGAGTCCTGTAATAATTAATTGAACATTTCTATAATGATTGGAAATATATGACGAAAATAGTAAACTTAAATAAATAAAATAGATATCTTACAATCCTCTCAACTACGAGTCTCGATTCTTCCGAAAGATATTGTCCTTTTTTGCCCTTCCGAGCTCTTTTCCATTTCTCATGTCTAGATGGAGGGGATGGAGGGGCCACCTCTCCAGAGCTTGAAGACTCAGCTCTTAGTTGTTGAAATTTTTCTGCCATCATTTGTTCTTCCAATAATGCATACCCTCTCCGAGATAAACTATGAGGGTATACATTTTTAGATTGGATCTCTTGATGAGCTTTCCTTGTTTGCTGTAAATTAAGAATAAGTAATCATTAACAAAACAATAATAAGATCATTTATATAAGAAAGCTTATAAAAGTTTACATTGCCCTTACCAAAAATGATTCTTTTCTTCTACTTTCAAAAAATTGTCTCCATGTGTCTTCATCTATAAAAGGATATATACGACATGGATTCTCACGACTCCTATGACCATAAATGAAATCAGATGAGAGGGTTGATTTGAAATCCCTCCATCTCCTAGCAGCCAACGATAAGCATTTCTTCCTGACTCCTCCAGTGTCAGGAATATCAAATGTCATCTGATAAAAAAGAGGTTAAAAATATTATATATACTAGAAACATTTAAAGAACAGTCAAACAATAGCAAAAGATCTTACCAAAATGGTCTCCCACAGCTGAGAAATTATCTCCTTATCCACACTTCTCCAATCATCATAGAGAATTCTTACTTTGCTCTTAGCCTGAGTTGCTACAAAACCCTTAAAATCTTTAGCATTTGGACCTCTAGGAAGATCATCATCATCAAACTCCACGACTATCCTCTCATCCTTCGTACGGGCAAGTGATAATTTTGGTAAACGTGTGCACCCACGCTTACCAACCTTTGAACTCTTTTTCGTAATAGGAGCATGTGAATGTTCCTCCCCAGATGTATGACCAATATGCTCATCTCCAGAATCATGTGGCTGATCAACTGATTGATCTGTCATTTTCCTTCAAATCAAAAAAACAAACATTAGTTCACAAATAGAAAAGTGTACTAAATTACATAATAGTAAACATTGGTAATATGGTAAGAATGTTAAACAATGATAAACATGGTAAACACAGGCAAAAGGTTGCCAACGAGTTGGCCCAAGAAAGCTGAAAAGTGGACTCACTGAGTCCACCGGTCAGCCGGTGTGAGCACACCGGCCAGCCGGAGGACCCAGGCAGTAGACTTGCCCACTGCCTGGTGCCACCGGCCGGCCGCTGGCTCACCACCAGCCGGCCGGTGGACCAGACAGCCTTCCTCTGTCTGGACCACCGGCCGGCCGCTGGCTCAGCACCGGCCGGCCGCTGGTGATCCAGAGAGAGGAAGGCTCTCTGTCTGGTCCACCGGCCGGCCGCTGGTGATCCAGACAGAGAGGAAGGCTCTCTGTCTGGTCCACCGGCCGGCCGGTGTTGAGCCAGCGGCTGGCCGGTGGTTCAGACAGAGAGGAAGGCTCTCTGTCTGGTCCACCGGCCGGCCACTGGCTCAGCACCGGCCGGCCGGTGGACCAGACAGAGCTTTGTTCTGGACCACCGGCCTACCGGTGATCCACCACCGGCCAGCCGGTGCGCCCAGGACTTCTCCTCTTTACGGTTTTTATTGTTTTATCGTTTTGGTTTGATACATGTTTTAATAAGTAAAAAATTTACAGTATCTAACATTATATGAAAAAACTAAATGTAAACAAGAAATAAACTTGTGTTACCTGTAATTTTAGGAATGTACAGTTGGATTGTTTTCCCAAATTCCTTCGTCGTGATCGTTCCTTATGGCACAAACCATGTCTTCAACATACTCATCATTATGTTCTATTAATCTTTCCATGGAAGTAGGGATCTCACATAAATCAGCATCTTCATCAAATTCATCCTCACCAACATATTGGTTTTTCCCTTGTAAAACAACAGCCCACTGCATATCTGATTGATCTACTACATAGAAAATTTGTTTGTCATGTGTTGCCATTATAAAAGAATCAGCTGTGTCTTCCAATCTATTCAGATTAACAAGTGTCATTCCAAATTCATCGTGTCTGACACTGTTGTTACCGATAAACTATTTACAGTTAAACACGGGAACTTTAATTTTAAAGTAATCAGCCTCCCATATGTCTTCAATCACTCCATAATATGCACTTGATGCCGAAATTGGGTTTCTGTCCTTAGCACTCGAAAAATGCATTGCTTCTGCAAACACCAATACACCACTATTCTGCACTGCACTTCTGTTGTCCTGAGCTTTCGTATGAAATGTATAGCCATTAATGTCATAAGCGGACCATGTTATCACATTTAAAGATGGACCACCCACTATCCATTTTAATGTCTCTGATACATCTGATCTACCAAGCAAGGTCTTTTTTAACCATGGAAAAAAAGTTTTGTTGTGCTCATTCAAAATCCACATTTCTTTCTTCTTTGGATGACATTGTTTCAACTCATTAATATGCAATGTGATATACGGTTGAACATCAGCTATGTTATTCAAGATGTATGATTCTAACTTCTTCATATGTTCAGCTGACAGTGATTTGACTTTCAAGCCACGAATCCCCTTTCCCTCATTATTAACCCATTCATGGCGAGATGGAGGCAAACCTATGTGTTGCGCCGTAGCCAAGTAGCTCGTACAAAACTCTGCTACCTCCTCAGAAATATACTTTTCAATAATGGAGGCTTCAGGTCGATATGGATTTTTAACATATCCCTTTAATATTTTCATATTCCTTTCAAAAGGATACATCCAACGAAGATATACAGGTCCACAAAGCCTTATTTCTCGAACCAGATGAATCATTAAATGCACCATCATATCAAAAAAAGTTGGAGGAAAATACATTTCCAAATGACAAAGTATAAAAATTGCATCCTTTTCCAAAATGTTCAAAGCATTCACATCAATCGCCTTGTTGCAAATTGAATTGAAAAAATAACACAACCTCATTATAGTCTTTCTGACACGGATGGGCAATATTCCACGTAGTGCAACTGGTAGAATTTGTTGCATCATGACATGACAATCATGTGATTTCATACCTATCAACTTCATGTCTTTCAATGAGACAAAATTTTTTACATTTGAAGAATAACCTTGAGGCACTTTGATATCATGAAGACACTGACAGAAGCTACTTTTCTCCCTCTTCGATAATGTATGACAAGCCGGGGGAAGAAATGTTCGTCTTCCTTTAGGAGTGGGAGCTAACTCCAAACGTATTCCCATTGACAGTAGGTCTAACCTTGCATTCAACCCATCTTTTGTCTTTCCTTTAATATCTAGAAATGTTCCGATCAAAGAATCACAGATATTCTTCTCCACGTGCATGACATCAATATTATGTTTGACTTCATGATACCTCCAATATGGTAGCTCAAAAAATATTGACCTTTTCTTCCAAATATGTCTATCATTACCAGATTTCTGTGTCTTTCCCAATGTCACATCAAGGTTTTTCACCCTCTCAAAATACAATTCTGGGGATAAAGGTTGAGGAGCAGTATCAAATTCTTGTGAGCCATTGAATGCCTTTTTTAGTCTTCTATAAGGGTGATCCATAGGCAAAAACTTTCGATGACCCATGTACACTGTTTTCCTCCCATGATGCAATTGACAATATGACGTCTGTTGTTCGCAAATTGGACATGCTTTATGCCCTTTAACACTGTATCCAGACAAATTTCCATATGCTGGGAAGTCATTTATAGTGAATAGAAGCATTGCATGCAGTTGAAAATATTCCATTTTATAAGAATCATACACCCTAATACCATCAGCCCATAACAGTTTCAAATCATCAATCAGCGGTGACAAGTATACATCAATATCATTGCCGGGTTGCTTTGGACCAGAGATCATGATACTCAACATGACATATTTGCGCTTCATACAAACTTCAGGAGAGAGGTTGTAAATTACCAATAAAACAGGCCATGAACTATGTGTGCTACTGAGGGTTCGGTATGGATTCATTCCATCTGTGCACAAGCCTAGTCTCATATTTCTAATTTCATTTCCAAATGTAGGGTACTGGGCATCAATTTTCTTCCATTGTGGACAATCAGCTGGATGACGTATTTTTCCATCACATACCCGCTCATCAGCATGCCATCTTAACCTTTTTGCATCATGTGAATTAGCAAACAAACGTTTGAAACGAGGAATTATAGGAAGATACCAAAATACCTTTGAAGGGAGCTTTGTAATCTCTACATCAGCTTGTGATTTTTCTTTCACCTTATACCGTGATATCCCACATTTAGGAAACTCTTTCAGAAATTCATATTCCTTCCTATATATAATGCAATCATTCGGACATGCATGTATTTTCCTGTATCCCAATCCCATCGGGCATAATATTTTTTTGGCCTTATAATGTGAATCTGGAAGATCGTTATCTTTTGGAAGAATGTCTTTCATAAATTGTAGCAGCTCTGTAAAACTTCTGTCACTCCATCCATGTTTCGCCTTCAGGTTAATCAATCTTAACACCGCCGACAAAACCGTAAAATCTGTACAACCAGGATATAATGGTTTTTCGGCTTCACCATATAGACGTGCAACTTTCGGTTCTATCTCAATTTGTTCTGCTACAATATCGCGAATCATTTCTTCAATTCCATCGGAGTTACCATCTTGCGATTCATTATCATCAGTGACATTCTGTCCAGTTTCGCCATGCCAAATCCAAGGGTTGTAACTCGGATTGAAACCATGACAAATCAGATGATCTTTTATCTCTCTACTTTTCAACTTCTTCATATTCAGACATTTCAGGCATGGACAGAAAAAAATGTCACTACTTGGAACATTTCGTTTAGCAAATTCCAAAAAGGCATCAACACCTTCCTCATATTCATTGCTCATTCGATGTGCCGTAATCCAACTTCGACTCATTATTACCTATAACAAATAGCAAAAATATATATATTTTTTAGATAAGACAAATATATGTTTATATGAAAAAAATCATAATTTGAATATAAACAATTTTGAAATATAAAACAAATCGATGTGTAAACCCCCCTGGACACCCCCCGACCCCTCTGGACAGCCCCCCACCCCTCCTGGACACAACCCCCCACCCCCGACCTGCTTGGACACCCCCCTGGACACCCCCCAACCCTCTGGACAGCCCCCCCCCCCCCCCCACCCCTCCTAAACACCACCACCCACCCCCTACCCCCTTGGACACCCCCCTGGACACCCCCCAACACCCACCCACACCCTTGGACAGCCCCCACAACCACCCACCCCCTTGTAAACCCCCCTGGACACCCCCCGACCCCTCTGGACAGCCCCCCGCCCCTCCTGGACACCACCCCCCACCCCCTACCCCCTTGGACACCCCCCTGGACATCCCCCAAACCTCTGGACAACCCCCCCCCCCCCCCCCACCCACCCGGACAACCCCAAATACCCTCTGGAGAGGCCGCCACCCACTTGGATAGGCCCCCACACCCATCCACCCCCTTGGACACCCCCCTGGACACCCCACCGACCCCTCTGGACAGGCCGCCACCCCCTTGGACAGCCCCCCACACCCACCCATCCCCTTGGACACCACCCTGGACACCCCCCGACCCCTCTGGACAGCCCCCTGACCCCTCTAGAAAGCACCCCCACCCCTCCTGGACACAACCCCCCACCCCCGACCTGCTTGGACACCCCCTGGACACCCCCCAACCCTCTGGACAGCCCCCCCACCCCTCCTAAACACCACCACCCACCCCCTACCACCTTGGACACCCCCCTGGACACCCCCCAACACCCACCCACACCCTTGGACAACCCCCCACACCCACCCACCCCCTTGTAAACCCCCCTGGACACCCCCCGACCCCTCTGGACAGCCCCCCGCCCCTCCTGGACACCACCCCCCACCCCCTACCCCCTTGGACACCCCCCTGGACATCCCCCAACCCTCTGGACAGCCCCCCCACCCACCCGGACAACCCCAAATACCCTCTGGAGAGGCCGCCACCCACTTGGACAGCCCCCCACACCCATCCACCCCCTTGGACACCCCCCTGGACACCCCACCGACCCCTCTGGACAGGCCGCCACCCCCTTGGACAGCCCCCCACACCCACCCATCCCCTTGGACACCACCCTGGACACCCCCCGACCCCTCTGGATAGCCCCCGACTCCTCTAGAAAGCACCCCCACCCCTCCTGGACACAACCCGCCACCCCCGACCTGCTTGGACACCCCCCTGGACACCCCCCAACCCTCTGGACAGCCCCCCCACCCCTCCTAAACACCACCACCCACCCCCTACCACCTTGGACACCCCCCCTGGACACCCCCCAACACCCACCCACACCCTTGGACAGCCCCCCACACCCACCCACCCACTTGTAAACCCCCCTGGACACCCCCGACCCCTCTGGACAGCCCCCCCCCCCCCCCCCCCCCCCCGCCCCTCCTGGACACCACCCCCCCACCCCCTTGGACACCCCCCTGGACACCCCCCAACCCTCTGGACAGCCCCCCACCCACCCGGACAACCCCAAATACCCTCTGGAGAGGCCGCCACCCACTTGGACAGCCCCCCACACCCATCCACCCCCTTGGACACCCCACCGACCCCTCTGGACAGGCCGCCACCCCCTTGGACAGCCCCCCACACCCACCCATCCCCTTGGACACCACCCTAGACACCCCCCGACCCCTCTGGACAGCCCCCGAACCCTCTAGAAAGCACCCCCACCCCTCCTGGACACAACCCCCCATCCTCGACCTGCTTGGACACCCCCCAACCCTCTGGACAGCCCCCCACCCCTCCTAAACACCGCCCCCCACCCCCTACCCCCTTGGACACCCCCCTGGACACCCCCCAACACCCACCCACACCCTTGGACAGCCCCCCACACCCACCCACCCCCTTGTAAACCCCCCTGGACACCCCCCGACCCCAAATCCATGCACCTATGCCATGGTTGTGTGTGAATAAAGTAGTAACAACTGTAAAAGGGCAACCCATCCAAATGGACACGCCCCAACCCTCTCGGGGATTTATAGAAAACGATGAATAATTAGTGAAATCATAAAATTACTCAATATTGCAAGTCGAACAAATAGATCTAGGGATGATAAATAAGATTATGGTGCCAAAACGAGTTAAAAGGGTTCGCAATCGAAGAATCTTAGCTAGTTTCAACAAAAAAATCACAACACATATATATATACTATCCGCGAAAAAAAACGAATGAGTGGGAGGATTACCTGAGTGCTGCGAGTTTAGATGATTGATCCGAGGATATTAAATATGAGAAACGATGATCGCAAAACGAATCTAAACCAACGAAATGGACGAGCCGATTCGGGTTTACGCGCGAGAGAGACGAGTCGCGACTGTCGAAGGTAAACTCGCGAATGACAATCCACGGGTCTGGGTAAATTTTTAAATGCGTTATCACGTCGGTTATTCAATAACCGACGTGATAATTGTTTTAAAAACATTTATAACGTCGGTTATTTCAATAACCGACGTAAAACCCTTCCTCCGATTCATTTTGTACGTCGGTTATTTTATAACCGACGTTATAAAGGGCTCAAAATCCGCGTTTTTTTACGTCGGTTATGGAATAACCGACGTCAAAAACATCTGCGGATTCTTTTTTTACATCGGTTATGAAATAACCGACGTAAAAAAGCCTTCAAAAACCGCGTTTGTTACGTCGGTTATTCAATAACCGACGTAAAAAGGCCTTCGAAAACCGCGTTTTTTACGTCGGTTATAAAAATAACCGACGTAAAAAACGAAGCCGCGCGATTAATAACGTCGGTTATAAAAATAACCGACGTTAAAGGTGTACCGAATACAGGTTGTTACGTCGGTTAAGAAATAACCGACGTAAAAAACCTCGTTTTACATATTATGACGTCGGTTTTATATAACCGACGTAAAAAATGGTGACGTAAAAAACGTTTTCTGCACTAGTGGCGGGTGGGGGAGTCCCAAATAACAATGACGGTGGTAATTGATATTGATATTCCATAAGGGTTGGCATCAAGGGTTTGTGAGAATAATAAAAAGTTTTCAGTGGCCCAGGAGTTGTGTAGAATCATAGGTTGACTAACACAAAAGGTGGTTCCATTAGTGGAAAAATCATGGTGGGTATTAAGACCAGAGTCAATGGTAGGGTTTCGAAGAAATGAAAACATGATCACATGTCGGGTCTCATGTTGAGAAATAACTAGTGTTTCTAGAAGCAGAAATATTTCACATATCATAGAACATTCTATAACATGCATTACTAGTGCAAAATAATCAAGACCTAAGTTCAGTGATGTACAAACCAAATAAACCTATCCAGTACACATTGTGTGTGGTTAGAAGAACACACCGTGTCCAATTTATGATACGATGTGATCCAGGAGTACACATACATGTTCAAAAAAATATATGCTAATCATTTTCCTCTTATTGGGGGTTTTTCAAACTGTATTCTTGATTAAAATAATTGGGAAGATGAATAGTTCTCATTGGGGTTTTCTCCACATAGAATGTGATGTTGTGATTATATTTGTTAAAAGACCTTTTGTTAGGTTTTTTAGACCATTTTAGGATTTAGATTCATAGAGATAATGATAGGGTTTAGATAAGGAATTCATAGTAGACATAGATTCAACAATACCCTATTTTCTTAGGTGTAATATTCAATTATAAACATGGTGTTTATGTACCCCCTATTGACAATCTTATGATAGCAAATCTTCTCCCATGTGATAGAGAGAGTTAATGTATTCCTCATGTGTCAAGGTACAATCCTCTATCCATTGATTTGGTACTTCCCTATATTCTAGGGCGTGATCCTCCTTAGGGTTCATATGATGATGCTGACTCAGGAGTTCGAATCTCAATGATGTAACCAGATTTTCATATGTCTAGAGATAGGTTCCTCAAAGTGATGAGGGATCAACAATGTTATTAGGAAATGGTTTCCCATCATGTAAATAAGAAACCATATGAGACAAAATACATGTTTCCATTTAAAATAATTTCAAATTTTAGACACCAATTTAGGGTAAATAAACAAAATATAGTGCACTAGAAAATAATATAGATCCATCTCAATCCAAAAATGACACAACCACTTAACAAACAATTCCCAATCATTATAAATGGTCAAAACCCTCCTTCAACACTTGTCAAAAATCTTCCTTGTCTACTAAGAATGAAACTCTTATGTTCCATCACCCAAGGACACAAAATCCTTTCCCTCACCGTATTATGTTGTAAAACAACAGTGGATATACACATTGAGATGTGAAAGAAAGGGTGGGTATGATACCAGATGTGGATCTTTGTTAACAAACTTTTCCACATCGTTTTTACAAGTAATTGTGTTTTTATTATTAAAATAATGTGTTTAATTTAATATTTATCTATTGTTGTCTCTTTGGTATTAAATTGTAAAAACAGTGATTTTTTTAAAATATGTATTTTATTGTTTTTTTCAGTTATTTTTAAATGATTAATGTTTAATAATCAATTTTGGATTAACCATCATTTTTTGTATTGCTCTGATTTGGTTATAATTTTAATTTTTCATGTTCATTCTTTTAATTCATTCATTATTTCATTTTTTTTTGTTTTTTGAAAATAATTATTTAATTTATTATTTGATTTTGTTAATTTTTTATTTAATTCTTTTTCTAATTAATAAATCTTAATCTGTTTAGTTAATCTTTTTATTTAATTGTTTTATTTATTTACACTATTTTAGTCATCAATATAATTTTTTGTTTGTTTTCATTATTTTAATCTAATTCAATTAATTTATTCATAATTTTTTAATTATTAAATAAATAATTTTTAACTTGTTTTTTTTATTTCAATTTGTTTTGTTATCATTTTTTTTATTTTTTTATTTTTTTATTATTATGCTTTTTTAGGTGGGTTCCGCAACCATTCTAGCACCGACAGAATGGACCCCGAACCGAGACGGCTGAGCCACCATGGGTCGATCTAAGTTCTTGCTCACTAGAGAACACCGACTCGTCACCATTTTCCCCGCTCAAAGCCAGAACCGCCTATGGATCTTGATAAATCCAATCCACCCTATCAAATATCCCTCCTCAATGTCACCACACATCTATGAATATGGGGGTCACCATGAGATCCTGGTCAGCAGATGAGACGCGCACCACTGTGCTGCTGCCATTGAACCTCAAGCTGAAGGAGGCTCCCTCAGGAACCTAGGCGGAGCCGAGCAGGCTTCCGGATACAGCTGAATTCGCCTGTGGAAAATTGAAGACTGGGTGGTATACAAGAGGATAAGACAGAAGAAAAAAATTAGAAATAGAAATAAAAACAAAAACAAAGCAAAAATAATTATAATTTAATATTAAAAATAAATAATATATATATCTAAAAATAATAATAAAAATAATATATATATTAATAATAATAAGAATATTAATATATAAATGATTTTTTCACAAATATTTATATATTTAATACTAATATGATTAAATATATTTATATTTTTATATATAATTATATAACAAAAAAATGATCGGATATTGATGTCTGAGCCACAAAAAAATATTTTTATTTTTATTTCAAATTGATTCAATGTATCATCCCTTTTGTTTTTGCGGTAGTGTCAGGAGGCAATCGTGGGCGGTGATCGAATATGAAGTGATCATGAGGAATTGTGTTGCATATGTGAGGGGTGTAGGTTCCAGGCGCAACGGAAGCGCGTTGATGTGTTTGCCCAACTTTAATTTTAACGTTAAACAACGTTTAATCCGAGATCCGTCACGATATAAAACGCTGAATCTTTGAAATAGAACGAAGAACGAAAAAGGAAAGAAGAGTCCCATAACCCTTGAGATAGGATCATCATATGTTGATTATAATTAATTTAATTAATTCATAAGAATTACCTCAATGGAATTCTTTCTTCGTTGGAGTCTCCGGTCACGATCTTGTGATCCATCGTTGCATCGTAGAATCCAAGTACAAGATTCCTCTAGCGGTGATCCATACGTGTTCCACGTATCTCTGGACGTCGCTGAAAGGATCTCCGGGTGCTAGCGCGGAAGAACCGTCGCTTGCGATGTCTGCCTTCTAGCGCCTTAATGCAATGAAGGATCTCGCTCTCGTAACTTGAAAGCGTTCTTGGTGGAAAGAGAATTCTCTCTTGGCTTGAGAGTATTTCTCAATCCGTTGTGCACAACAATGGCTCTCATTCCATGAGATTAATGTAATTAGGATTATAATACTTAGAATTATAAAATGAATTAATTGCTCAAAAGCATTTAATCATTTCATTTAATTCTTAGTAATACCCCATGTCTTAATAACGAAAGTTGACCATCATTATTACTTGACATGCGCCTAACGTATTACATTTAATATCATTTAATTAAATAAACAATATTTTCTCACGAATCCCGAAAAACAAACTACACGGCATGAATATAAATATACACGGCGTGTTCTTTTTATTTTTCATTTTATTTATTTCCTCCACCATATTTATTAGACCTTGAGTAATGACTATTTATTTCTTAAATAAATATAACTGCATTACTCGCTAATAAATATATATATATTACTTCGCCCACAATATATTCTCTCGAATATCTAGTGTCGAAATAAATGCGATCATGCATCCTTAAATAATTATTAAACCACAGCCGTGAATAATATTTATTTAACTTGTTAGATTAATATTTAACTGAGATACATGGACACACTTAGTGTGTGACCCTCTAGGCCTCTTTCTCAGTGGCATTAGGCGGAGCCTGCCTAAAGTCCAATGTTAGCGTCTAGCAACACGCCAAGGCACCCATAGAGAAAGAAGTTAACACCGAAATGACGTGTCACCTCCTACGAACGCTTACCGTGTAATATAATCTCTTTGTCTCAATATCTCCAATCAAGCAGGTTTCATGTTAGGGTCATCCACCCATGTGCTCGATTATTCTTTCTTTGACTTCCCGGAATTGAACTCGCCCATACCTTACCATGACCATGGATTTATTTAGGCTATATCAATTCCATCAAAGGGCCCGAGATATATACATCCGTTATGGAACAGAAGAGACAAATCCTTTCTCGCATTATCTATTAATGCAGTATTACTCGTGACACACCCAACGTATCCTACCTCTCTGCAAACAGTGTGTCGTCACAGTTTTCATCAATACATTTAAGTGCGCGAGTTGTAATACCCATTGATAATAATCTTAAAGTCTAAGGACCAATACACACGTCCGCAGATAGGAACATCCAATGACACTATGAAATGTGGATTTCCTACTGGCGAGTCTCGTTCTCATAATATCCTCCTGGATATTACCAAGGGCGCACACTATGAGAAGGTGACTCAAAACTTTTATGAGTCCTCACCCCTAATGACCTGTATTATTTGTGTCCCTCAAATAATATCATCCGGCCATAGAACATATATTCAAGAACAGTGTTATGTCACTTCCGGGTTCTCATCATAGCAGGGATCCGCTATGACCCATTAATGCAACAACTATCCTTAGGACATTATCACATGCATTGTCACGCAGAAGAACAATCAAGATGTGATAAGGCTTTTATTAATGAATAAAGTACAAAGTCGTTGGTTCTAGACCACCAACTCCAACAGACTCCCACTTGGACTAGAGCCAACTGCTAACAACTTTTAACCTGCTAGCTCTCACACGATATTCATGCTTCTTCTGAGATAGGCCTTTAGTCATGGGGTCCACCACGTTCTCTTCGGTAGACACTCTCCTCACTGAAACTTCACCCCTTTGATAGAAATCCCTCAAGAGGTGATACTTCCGGAGTATGTGCTTTGTCCGTTGATGTGACCTTGGTTCTTTGGCAAGAGCCACTCATGCAGTATTATCACAATACAATGTAATGAGATCTTTACTGCTAGGCACCACATCAAGCTCCTGGAAAAATTTCTAAATCCAGACGGCTTCCTTGGCTGCATCAGAAGCCGCTATATACTCGGACTCCACTGTAGAATCGGCAGCAACTGGCTGCTTTGAACTCTTCCAGCTCACAGCTCCTCCATTGAGACATAAAACATATCCAGATTGCGACTTCAGATCATTCTGATCTGTCTGAAAACCAGCATCAGCATACCCTCTGATGACAAGCTCCCCGTCTCCTCTATACACCAGGAATATATCCTTAGTTCTTCTCATATACTTAAGGATTGTCTTAATAGCAGTCCAATGCTATTTTCCTGGATCTGCTTGATATATGCCTACCATGCTCAGTGCATAGGCAACATCAAGCCTAGTACATAACATAACATGACATACATGATGGATCCTATAGCTGATGCGTATGGGATCTTACTCATCCTATATTTCTCCTATTGTGTCTAGGGACACATTTTCTTAGAAAGATGTAAGCCATGTGACACTGGAACTAATCCCCTCTTGGATTTTTCCATACTAAATATCTTTAGTATCTGGTCAATGTATGTACCCTGACTTAGTCCAAGCAGCCTCTTGGATCTATCACGAATGATCTTGATCCATAGAATATAGGCTACTTCTCCTAAGTCCTTCATGGAGAAACACTTGTTCAACCAGTCCTTAACTGACTATAAGGCTGGTACGTCATTTCCAATAAGCAATATGTCATCAACATATACTACTAGAATAACGACCACATTCCCATTAAACCGCCTATAAACACATGGCTCACATTCGTTCTTAATGAAACCAAATTCCTTTATGGCTTCATCAAATTGGATGTTCCATGACCTGGATGCTTGCTTCAATCCATAAATGGATTTCTACAACTTGCAAACCTGTTTGGCTTCACCTGGTGTCACAAACCCTTCTGATTGTGTCATATAGACATCTTCCTGAAGGTTCCCGTTAAAGAATGCTGTTTTCACATCCATTTTCCAAATCTCGTAGTCATGGTAAGCTGTTATGGAAAGTATGATTCTTATGGATTTAAACATGGAAACTGGAGAGAAGGTTTCATCATAGTAAATTCCTTGACGTTTTTTGAATCCTTTAACCACTAGCTTTGCTTTCACTACTGGAAATATAATATTTCCCAACGGTTCACAACCATTGGGAAAGCCCATCTAACCGTTGGTATATGATATACCAACGGTTCTGATAACCGTGGGGAAGTAAGCCGTTGGGAAAAGGTTTTCCCAACGGTTTACTGGAAACCGTTGGTATAGGCTCACAAAAGGCAACCTATCCCAACGGTTCTGCCAAACCGTTGGGATAGTTTTTCCCAACGGTTTGGGAGAACCGTTGGGAAATATCAGTTTTGGGATAGTTTTCCCAATGGTTCTTCCCAAACCGTTGGGATATCCCCATGGATGAACTCTTTCCCAATGGTTTAGAACCGTTGGGAAAAGAGATATTTACCAACGGTTCAATGAACCGTTGGTAAAAACTTCTTTAGGATTATATGCCAACGGTTTTAAACCGTTGGCATATCCTATGCTGCAAATTGCAACAGCCTTCAATTTGCACAGCCCCTGCCCATCAGGCCCCTCTCCATCAGGCCTCATTTTGACCTCATTTTCAATCCAATTATTGTACCTGAAATAAAATAAAACATACATATACAATTACGAACAAATTCATACACATTTAACATATAATGGATCCTGAAACTATACACATCCATAATTAAATTAGAATTCATTACGTAATTATAAACGTACATAATTCATATATAATTCAATTTAAAATTTAGATGACAATTATATGTGGAATCCGAAATTCAATTCATAATTTGATCGGTTTTTTCTATACCATATATTTTTACCTCAAATGATGTACATTTTAAACAAAATACATACACCTGAAGTGATACCGGCCACACCGCACCTCATATTGAGCCGAGGTTGACTCGTACACGTCACATTTGACCCATGGATCGTTGTTCTAAAGTATCGACACAATCCGAATGCGTTTGGTTGGTTTTCCGTATGCCAGTTGATGTTTTTCACTTAAAATGACATCCTTTTGAAACAAAAGACGGACACTATGAGTGGTGCCGACCACACCGCGTCTCCAATTGAGGAGGGGTTGATTCGTACACGTCACATATCACCCATGGATCGTTCTCCTAATGTTTAAATGGAAACCGAATGTGTTTGGTCGGTTTTCCATATGTACTTAAAATGTTGTCCATTTTAAACAAAAAAGTGACACTTAGACTAATACTGACCACACCGCGACTCAGATTCATCTCGGGTTGGCTCTTACATGTCACATATGACCCATGGATCGTTGTGATAAATTATCAAAAGATTCTGAATGCGTTTGGTCGGTTTTGCGTATGCCAGATTTTCTTTTCATTTATAATCATGTCCATTTTAAATAAAAGAGACAGAGTTAGAGCGGTGTCGGCCACACCGCGTCTCGAATTAAGACGGGGTTGACTTGCACACGTCACATATGACTCATGGATCGTTGTGCTAAAGTATCGATAGAATCCGAATTTGTTTGGTCGTTCTTCCGTATGTCAGTTGATGCCTTTCACTTAAAATGACGTCCTTTTGAAACAAAAGACAGACACTTTGAGTGGTGTCAGCCGCACCACATGTCGGATTGAGGCAGGGATGATTTGTACACGTCACATATGACCCATGGATTGTTCTCCTAAAGTTTCAATGGAAACCGAATCTGTTTGGTCGTTTTTCCGTATGTACTTAAAATGGTGTCCATTTTAAACAAAAGAGAGCCACTTAGACTTATCCAGGCCACACCGCGACTCGGATTCATCCTGGGTTGGCTCTTACACGTCACATATGACCCATGGATTGTTGGGATAAATTATCAATAGATTCGGAATGCGTTTGGTCAGTTTTCCGTATGTCAGTTGATGCTTTTCACTTAAAATGACGTCCTTTTGAAACAAAAGACGGACACTTTGAGTGGTGCCAACCACACCACGTCTCTGGATTGAGCTGAAACCACCGTGAAACATTCTAATTATCATTCTTGACGTGTACGCGCAGACGGCACGCCATTCGGACGTGCGGTTTGCGCGGTACGACTCAATATTCGTGTTTTAAGTGATGCGCGCGCTTCGTAAACGCGCGTCAGGGGGGTCCAAACGGTCCAAACGAAGTCAGAATGGCCTGAAATGAGACTAAAAATACGGGAGAGTGATTTATGAAGTGGTTGAGTAGACGAAACATTAATCGGACATGCCGTGTGCCCGTGGTGACCGACAACGCAGTTATGGTGTCATAAACGGCCAAAACGGGCGTCCAACGGTCAAATTCATAGTGGACAACCTCAGATTGAGCTGAAACCACCGTGCAATATTCTAATTATTATTCGTGACGTGTATGCGCAGACGGCACGTCAATCGGACGTGCGGTTTGCGTGGTACGGCTCAATATTCGTATTTTAAGTGATGTGCGCGCTTCGTAAACGCGCGTGAGGGGGGTCCAAACGGACCGAACGTAGTCGGAATGGCCTGAAATCAGACGACAAATACGGGTGAGTGATTTCTGAAGTTTTTGGGTAGACGGAACGTCAATTGGACGTGCCATGTGCCCGCGGTGACCGACAACGCAGTTCTGGTGTCATAAACGGCCAAAACGGGCGTCAAACGGTCAAATTCATAGCGGACGACCTCAGATTGAGCTGAAACCACCGTGAACAATTCTAATTATTATTCGTGATGTGTATGCGCAGACGGCACGTCAATCGGACGTGCGGTTTGCGTGGTACGGCTCAATATTCGTGTTTTAAGTGATTCGCGCGCTTCGTAAACGCGCGTGAGGGTGGTCCAAATGGGCCAAACGATTTCGGAATGGCCTGAAATCAGACGAAAAATATGGGTGAGTGATTTATGAAGTGTTCGAGCAGACGGCACGTCAATCGGACGTGCCGTGTGCCCGCGGTGACCGACAACGCAGTTCTGGTGTCATAAACGGCCAAAACGGGCGTCAAACGGTCAAATTCATAACGGACGACCTCAGATTGACCTGAAACCACCGTTAAACATTCTAATTATTATTCGTGATGTGTAAGCGCAGACGGCACATCAATCAGACGTGCAGTTTGCGCGGTACGGCTCAATATTCGTGTTTTAAGTGATGCGCGCGCTTCGTAAACGCGCGTGAGGGGGGTCCAAACGGGCCGAACGAAGTCGGAATGGCCTGAAATCAGACGAAAAATACGGGAGAGTGATTTATGAAGTGTTCGAGCAGACGGCACGTCAATCGGACGTGCCATGTGCCTGCGGTGACCGACAACGCAGTTCTGGTGTCATAAACGGCCAAAACGGGCGTCCAACAGTCAAATTCATAGCAGACGACCTCAGATTGAGCTGAAACCACCGTGAAACATTCTAATTATTATTCGTAACATTTATGCGCAGACGGCATGTCAATCAGACGTGCGGTTTGCGCAGTACAGCTCAATATTCTTATTTTAAGTGATGCGCGCGCTTCGTAAACGCGCGTGAGGGGGGTCCAAACGAACCGAACGAAGTCGGAATGGCCTGAAATCAGACAAAAAATACGGGTGAGTGATTTCTGAAGTGGTCGAGCAGACGACACATCAATTGGAATTGCCATGTGCCCGCGGTGACCGACAACGCAGTTCTGGTGTCATAAATGGCCAAAACGGGCGTCAATGGTCAAATTCATAGCGGACGACCTCAGATTGAGCTGACACCACCGTGAAACACTCTAATTATTATTCGTGACGTGTACGCGTAGACGACACGTCAATCGGACGTGCGGTTTTCGCGGTACGGCTCAATATTCGTGTTTTAAGTGATGCGCGCGCTTCGTAAACGCGCATGAGGGTGGTCCAAACAGGCCGAACGATTGCGGAATGGCCTGAAATCAGACGACAAATACGGGAGAGTGATTTCTGAAGTGGTCGAGCAGACAGAACGTCAATCGGACGTGCCGTGTGCCCGCGGTGACTGACAACGCAGTTCTGGTGTCATAAACGGCCAAAAATGGGCGTCCAACGGTCAAATTCATAGCGGACGACCTCAGATTGAGCTAAAACCACCGTGCAACATTCTAGTTATTACTCGTGAAGTGTACGCGTAGACGTCACGCCAATCGGACGTGCGGTTTGCACGGTACGACTCAATATTCGTGTTTTAAGTGATGTGCGCGCTTCGTAAACGCGTGTGAGGGTGGTCCAAACGGGCCGAACGAAGTCGGAATGGCCTGAAATCAGAAGACAAATACAGGAGATTGATTTCTGAAGTGGTCGAGCAGACGGAACGTCAATCAGACATGTCGTGTGCCCGCGGTGACCGACAACGCAGTTCTGGTGTCATAAACGGCCAAAACGGGCGTCCAACGGTCAAATTCATAGAGAACGACCTCAGATTGAGCTGAAACCACCGTGCAACATTCTAATTATTATTCGTGATGTGTACGCATAGACGACACGTCAATCAGATGTGCGGTTTGCGCGGTACGACTCAATATTCGTGTTTTAAGTGATGTGCGCGCTTCGTAAACGCGCGTGAGGGTGGTCCAAATGGGCCGAATGATTTCGGAATGGCCTGAAATCAGACGAAAAATACGGGTGAGTGATTTATGAAGTGGTCGAGCAGATGGCACGTCAATCGGATGTGCCGTGTGCCCGCGGTGACTGACAACGCAGTTCTGGTGTCATAAACGGCCAAAACGGGCGTCAAACGGTCAAATTCATAGCGGCCGACCTCGGATTGACCTGAAACCACCATGCAACATTATAATTGTTATTCGTGACATGTACGCGCAGACGGCACGTCAATCGGACGTGCGGTTTGCGCGGTACGACTCAATATTCGTGTTTTAAGTGATGCGCGCGCTTCGTAAACTCGCGTGAGGGGGGTACAAACGGGCCGAACAAAGTCAGAATGGTCTGAAATCAGCCAAAAAATACGGGAGAGTGATTTCTGAATTGGTCGAGTAGACGACACGTCAATCGGACGTGCCGTGTGCCCGCGGTGACCGACAACGCAGTTCTGGTGTCATAAACGGCCAAAACGGGCGTCAAACGGTCAAATTCATAGCGGACGCCCTCGGATTGAGCTGAAACCACCGTGAAACATTCTAATTATTATTCGTGACGTGTACGCGCAGACGGTACGTCAATCGGACGTGCGGTTTGCGCGGTACGGCTCAATATTCATGTTTTAAGTGATGCGTGCGCTTCGTAAACGTGCGTGAGGGGGGTCCAAACAGGCCGAACGAAATCAGAATGGCCTGAAATCAGACGACAAATACGGGAGAGTGATTTCTGAAGTGGTCGAGCAGACGACACGTCAATCGGACGTGTCGTGTACCCGTGGTGACCAACAACGCAGTTCTGGTGTCATAAACAGCCAAAACGGGCGTCCAACGGTCAAATTCATAGCGGACGACCTCAGATTGAGCTGAAACGACCGCGAAACATTCTAATTATTATTCGTGACGTGTACGCGCAGACGTCACGTCAATCGGATGTGCGGTTTACGCGGTACGACTCAATATTCATATTTTATGTGATGCACGCGCTTCGTAAACGCACGTGAGGGGGGTCCAAACGGGCGAACGAAGTCGGAATGGCCTGAAATCAGACGACAAATACGAGTGAGTGATTTCTGAAGTGGTCGAGCAGACAGCACGTCAATCGAACGTGCCGTGTGCCCGCGGTGACTGACAACGCAGTTCTGGTGTCATAAACGGCCAAAACGGGCGTCAAACGGTCAAATTCATAGTGGACGACTTTGGATTGAGCTGAAACCACCGTGAAACATTCTAATTATTATTCTTGATGTGTACGCGCAGACGGAACATAAATCGGACGTGCGGTTTGCGTGGTACGGCTCAATATTCGTGTTTTAAGTGATGCGCGTGCTTCGTAAACGCGCGTGAGGGGGGTCCAAACGGGCCGAACAAAGTCGGAATGGACTGAAATCAGACGAAAAATACGGGAGAGTGATTTCTGAAGTGGTCGAGTAGACGGAACGTCAATCGGACGTGCCGTGTGCCCGCGGTGACCGACAACGCAGTTCTGGTGTCATAAACGGCCAAAACGGGCGTCCAACGGTCAAATTCATAGCGGACGACCTCAGATTGAGCTGAAACCACCGTGAAACATTCTAATTATTATTCTTGACGTTTACGCATAGACGGCACGTCAATCGGATGTGCGTTTGCGTGGTACGGCTCAATATTCGTGTTTTAAGTGATGCGCGCGCTTCGTAAATGCGCGTGAGGGTGGTCCAAACGGGCCGAACGAAGTCAGAATGGCCTGAAATCAGACGACAAATACGGGAGAGTGATTTCTAAAGTGTTCGAGTAGACGGCACGTCAATCGGACGTGCCGTGTTCCCGCGGTGACCGACAACGCAGTTCTGGTGTCATAAACGGCCAAAACGGGCGTCCAATGGTCAAATTCATAGCGGACGACCTCAGATTGAGCTGAAACCACCCTGCAACATTCTAATTATTATTCGTGACGTGTACGCGTAGACGGAACGTCAATCGGACGTGCGGTTTGCGCGGTACGACTCAATATTCGTGTTTTAAGTGATGCGCGCGCTTCGTAAACGCGCGTGAGGGTGGTCCAAACGGGCCGAACGATTTCGGAATGGCCTGAAATCAGACGAAAAATACGGGTGAGTGATTTATGAAGTGGTCGAGAAGACGGAACGTCAATCGGACGCGCCGTGTGCCCGCGGTGACCGACAACGCAGTTCTGGTTTCATAAACGGCCAAAACAGGCGTCAAACGGTCAAATTCATAGCGGACGACCTCGGATTGACCTGAAACCACTGTGCAATATTCTAATTATTATTCGTGACGTGTACGCGCAGACAGAACGTCAATCGGACGTGCGATTTTCATAGTACGACTCAATATTCGTGTTTTAAGTGATGCGCGCGCTTCGTAAACGCACGTGAGGGTGGTCCCGACCACACTGCATCTCAGATTTAGGCGGGGTTGACTCGTACACGTCTCAAATGACCCATGGATCGTTGTCTTAAAGTATCAACACAATCCGAATGCATTTGGCCGGTTTTCCGTATGCCAGTTGATGTTTTTCACTTAAAATGATGTCCTTTTGAAACAAAAGACATACACTTTGAGTTGTTCCGACCACACCGCGCCTCGGATTGAGGTGGGGTTGATTCGTACACATCACATATGACCCATGGATCATTTTCCTAAAGCATCAACACATTTCGAATGCGTTTGGTCAGTTTTTCGTATGTCACTTTTTGTTTTCACTTAAAATCTTATGGAAATTCATATAGAATATTTTTATATCATATTTAGTATGGATTAGATTTTAGTTGATCGTGCTATGAAACATTTCAGAGCTAATGAAATTAAGGTGGAGGGGCTGTCCGGGGGGCTGTCTGGGGGGGCTGTCCGATGGGTGTCCGGGGGGCTGTCCGGGGACCAAGGAGGAGGGTGGGGGGGCTGTGCGGGGTCTGTTCGGGGGGTGTTTGGGGGTTGTCCGGGGTTGTTCAGGGGGCTGTCCGGGGGTTGTTCAGGGGGTTGTTCAGGGGTTGTTTAGGGGTTGTTCAGGGGTTGTTCAGGGGGCTGTCCGGGGGGTGTTTGGGGGGGCTGTCCGGGGTCCAAGGGGGAGGGTGGGGGGGGGGGGGGGGGGGGGGGTTGTCCGGGGGGCTGTTCGGGGGGCTATCCGGGGTCCAGGGTGGAGGGTGGGGGGCTGTCCAGGGGGCTGTCCGGGGGGTGTTTGGGGGGTGTTCGGGGTCCAAGGGGGAGGGGGGGTTGTCCAGGGTCCAAGAATGAGGGGGGTTGTCCAGGGAGTTCTCAAACACACAACCACTAAAAGACAACAACATCCATAAAAACAGACAATATATAAAAATAACTCAACTCCAATACTATACTACGAGTCTAGATAAAACCAACAACTAGAATAGATTAAACATCAAATCTCAGTCATATAAGTCAAAAATGTAACGGATCAATATGTCCCACATCAGCATCACCATCACCATCATCATCATCATCATCATCACCCTTGTCATCATCCTCCTCATCGTCCTCACCCTCCACAGCGCCCTCCTCCTCGCCTTCGCCCTCCTCCTCTCCCTCCTCATCTCCCTCCTCTTCCGCATCAGACTCCTCGCCATCATCATCTTCAAGCTGGACACCGGCCTGACCACCACTGGAACTGCTACCTGGTGCACCATATATAGAATGTATCGACAACATGTATTCATCAATCGCTGGGCTGACCTCTGCTGGAAGTGTTGGACGTAGAACTTCAATAAATTTCATAAATGCACTGTTTTCCCTAGCAGACTGTTCTGCCGTCTCTGTGGCCCTTTTCTCAGCCTGTTCTGCCTGTGCCCTAACTTGCTGCAGCTCGGTGGCACTACAACTCGTACCTGAGGCAGGCCAATACCTCGTCGGGGCTATCCTAGGTCGGCAGCGTACTCTGCCAGAATGATCCTCTCCCAACACCTGATGTAAGTGATCAGATGGCCCAAAATTGTCTGCTTCTTGGGCATCGAGGTCCTCTAAAGCATACTGTTACAAATATAAATATATTATTAAGTTACAAAATAGATATTAAATATAAAATCAACAGATTAAAACTTACAATCTGCTGCTGAGTCGCTTTGTTGACAGCACTTCCATCCTTTTTTCGTCTACTCGAGCAAAACAGTTTTGCTCGAGGCACACGTCCTTCAATATTTTGTACTTGCCTCTACAATGACATTGAAAACAAAAGTTATATAAAAACTTTAGAAAATGATTAAATAATTGAGGAAACAAAAGAAAATTTAAGTCGTAAAGAAAACTTATAAACAATTGTCATACCTGCTGCCTCTCATGATCCGGCATCGTCGTGCGTCCTTGTGTATGGAGGTATTTTTTTGCATCAATGTTTTTTTTATTTTTTCAAGATGATTCCTAAATAAAATTCGATAATGCAAAGGATAATATTAATGCAAAACTTGAATGTTATTATTTAAATACCTCAAATGTAATTCATACCTTAAACTGGGTACTCGTCCAATGAGTAATCATCTGACGATATAGCTCTATAGGACAATCATCCACGACTGGTACCGCCTCTAACTCAGTGCCAACTCTAGCACGCCAGCCAATATACAGCTCATGCTTGTAGGCTCTCCAAAGCTCGCCTAAATCCTTTAGACGTTCCAGTCATGCACCCTCACCATCAGGAAAATTAAATCGAAGCTGAAATCAAAATATTAATTCATATAAATACAAAAATAATTCATGGAATTAAATACAACAGATTTTTTTACCCATATATCTGCCCAAGCTCTATCTTTGACCTCATGTGGCAAATGTCTCCATGACAGCGGGCTGACGGGAATGATGTTAGAGTATTTGGCAAGCGTCGCCAGAAAACTCCGACATTGCTGCCCTATTTTCTCAACCATCTGATTGTCTTCATTATATTCCACCATAACCTGTGTGCGACGGTTCCACACCGAACGCATGCGTGTACGGCCCCGCCTCCGCCTCCTGTCAGTAGATGTATCTATCATGAAAGAAAAACAAATATTTTATCAAAACATGTTATAATGAAAATAAATATTGCTATAAATTTTTTTTAGGGTTTTATAAATATACCTGCGCTAGTCTGATCAATGAGTGGCGCCGGATCCCACAGAACCTGATGGAATACCCTCTGGTGGAACAGGAGTCAAAGACGATGGAATATAAAAGCTCGGAGAGACAGAAGTAGAAGGAATAGAATATGGAACAACTGTATGACCTGATGCTGAATGGGGAGTGGGAATCATCATGGGATGTGAAAATGATGGGGCAGAAGATGCAGAAGGTAGCGAAAACATGGGAGGCCTAAATACCCCGTGTGTCCCCTAACGACACACCGGGATCAGAATGTGGAAGGCTGAAATGTCAGTGGGAGGGGCAGGGTCTAGTCGGGCACGCGCAGCTCTACGTCCACCTCTGGTACGAACCCTCCTCGTACCACCGGCCTGAGTACTAGGACCAGTACTAGGATCCTCGTCGAATAACTGTCAACGTCAACGGTGGATCCTAAAAAAAAGTTTACAAAAAATTAATCACATGACATTATATATTCTGTATATATATATATATATATATATTTGAAATAAAGTACTCACTGTAGGCACTAATGGTGGAATGCCCATCTCCTCCATCCGACGATTGTTCTCCGCCATTTTTTTTCTTCGTCTCTCTTCAATTGGCTGCATTTCCTGCATTTGAAAACAAATATGTAATTAATTAGAAAATGAAAATTAATGTGTAAACCAAAAAAACTAAATATATGATGGAATGAGGGGATTCATTGGTAATTTAGCTATCAATTGTTTTAGAAGAGCTTGAATGAATTTAATAAAACATACAAGTTGTAATGTTCACCAAGTTAGAAATATTGTTTGATTTGGTTTGAATACAGTTCAATTCCAAATTAGAAAATGCAATTCAAATAAAACAGCAACCAATAAACATTGAAAATTCACATAACGGTCAAGTCAGCTAAAACATATTTGTGATCAATACTAAATAAATATGAATATTACCGACCTTAACAACCCAACTCGAGGTAAACCAAAAGAATTGAGAACATGGATGAATGATTCTATATATTTCCAACCACAACTTCAGGTTCACAATCAACTTTGACAATTGAGCTATTGGAGTCATCAAAAGAGATAAATGGATTGGTTCCAATGGCAATAGGGACAGTGTCAATTCCATCATCAGCATCATCAAAAATATGTCTTGGAATTACTTCAACTATGACACCAAATTCAGGTTGAAGTTGATCTTTGACATAAAAAACTTGTTTAGCCATTGATGCCAACACATATGGTTCTTCAGTAGCAAGAGTGCGGGTCATATTAATTACTCGAAATCCACAATCATCAATAAATTTTCCATGTCTCATCATCGAATCAAACCAATGGCATTTCATCATTGTGACTCGTCCATGAGAGTAATAATCTAATATTATTATTTTCTCAACGACTCCATAATAACCCACATTTTCAAGTCGCGGTCTACTATCTGATGCACTGGCATAACAATCTGTTGTGGCAGTAACCATAATACCCATCATGTTGTTTCTCATGTTTTTGGCTCGTTCAGTGACAATAAATCTGTACCCATTGATAACAATTGATTTACAGTCACAAACCACGGTATTAGGACCAAAAGCCAAAGCTCTTATTTCCTCAGAGACAGAGTCAGCAGACAAACTCAATACCTGCAATATAAATGACAGTTAAACTTAAGTAAATATTGAAATAATTAATTTAAACAGTAATATTTTTACCTTCAATTTTAACCAAGCAGAAAACTCTTTGCTATGCAAAGTCTCTCTCCTTCTCAAAGATAAATAACGATGCTTCATATTTATCATTGTTTTATGTTCCCTGTAGATAAAAAAATATGAATAGTTTAATAGATATATATGTAAGATATACATATTCAATTTTGTTACCTGATATAGTCATCGAACAAATCACAGTTGAACAAAACTGTGCGATGTGCCATCTCCCACTCTTCATGGCTTAATGTCTTCAATGTATATGATCCATGAATTCCTCTTGTTTGAGGAAGTGATGGAAAACTGGGTTCAATTTTCTCATATTGTTCTTCTTCATTTCTCATTGGTCTGTTCATTCTTGTAGTAAGATCAGACAAATACATCGAACAGAAATCCATACATTCTTGAGCTAAGTAACCGTTCACGATAGAACCTTCGGGATGATTCTTGTTTAGAACATAAGACTTTAATGTGAACATATTTCTTTCAGTTGGATACATCCAACGAAAAGAAACAGGTCCTCCGAGAAGTATTTCAGTTGGAATATGGACAGTCAGATGTAGCATGCATGTGAAAAATGATGGGGGGAAATATTTTCTCCAACTCACACAAAATTAATGGGGCATCTGTCAACATTTTTTGCAAGAAAGACTTGGAAAACTTCTTAGCACAAAGATCTCTAAACAAATGGCACAACCGAATAACACCCACCCTTACATTATTGGACAAAAGATGACGGATTGCTATTGGAAGCAACTCATGTAGTAGAACGTGATAATCATGAGTCTTCAAAGATTTTAGCTTCAACTCTCTTCTGTTGACCCGTTTAGATATGTTGCTTGAATAGACATCAGGAACTCTAATAGTCTCTAATACTTCCAAAAATTGTTTTTTTAGTAGGTGTCATCACATAAGAAGCACATGGAAGTTGCCATTTATTTTCACTGATACGCACATGATTCAATTCTGGTCTGATGCCCGAATCCACCAAGTCACGTCGAGATCGTAAATCATATTTTGTCTCCCCCTTGACATTTAGAAGAACTGAAAGCAACATTTCACATATATTCTTTTCAATATGCATTACGTCTAAGAAATGACGTAGAAAATTGGTTGACCAATAAGGAAAATCAAAAAAGATACTCCTATTCCTCCAATTGTAACAGGTTTCTGTGGAAACATTCTTTCTCTTTCCAGATTTCATTTGACCCTTCCCGAATGAAAAACTGAAATCTTTCAATTCATTAAGCACATGAGTTCCAGACATACGCTGATGTGGATCATCGGTCTCTATAGTATTATCAAATCTTCGATGATTCATTCTATATGGATGATCCTTTGGCAAAAATCGTCGATGTCCCATAAAACTGAAACTACAACGATGTTTCAGTCTTCTAGATCGTGCATTCTTCATACAAACTGGACATGAAATTTTTCCCTTCGTGGTCCATCCAGACATCATTGCATAAGCCGGAAAATCATTGATCATCCACATAAGTGCAGCACGCATCTGAAATATGTCTTTCAAACATGCATCGTATGTGCGCACACCCACATACCAAAGAAGTTTCAACTCTTTTATTAAAGGTTGCATGTATACATCAATATCAATGCCGGGATCAGAAGGACCAGATATGAGTATAATCATGAAAGTGAAAGATTTTTTCATACACAACCATGGGGGAAGATTATAAATGTGTATAAAAACTGGCCATGTGCTGTGCGAAGTAAGCATCTGCCCAAACGGATTAAAACCGTCTCATGAAAGACCCAGCCTCACATTACGCACATCAGCTAAAAAATCAGGATGTCGAGCATCAAATCTCTGCCATGCAAATCCATCTGCAGGATGAACCAACTCATCATTAGTATTCTTTCTCTCGGTATCTTGCCATCTCATTTTTATTGATATGTCATCAGACATAAAAATATTCTGGAGTCTGGGGATCAATGGAAAGTACCACATTACTTTCTGTGGAACGTGGGATGGTGTTCCATCAGATTTTGACTTCCAGTGGGATGTGCCACATTTTATACATTCATTTCGTTCAGCGGTTTCTTCCCAGAATAAACTGCAATCTTTCGGGAAAGCATGAATTTTGTTTATGGAAAATCCAAGTTCTTCAACTAACTTCCATGCCATATAGTGGTTTGAGGGAATATCTGCATCATCTGGAAGTAAATCCTTCAAGAGGGTAAGAATGTAATCGATTGATGTATTAGAAATCCCATACATAGTTTTTCCATGAAACAATCGGATTGAAAATTCCAGCCTTTTCATTTTATCGCATTGTCGATATACTGGAGTCGTGGAAGCATCATTCAATTTTTTCACCCTATCAATATCATCATTTTTACTAGATGCATTAGTTGTCCTCATATCGACGTCTTCTTGAGTCGAAATCCTTTCTTTTTCATGATGACGAATAAACGAAAACCGATCATCTAACAAATTCTTCATTCCAGTCCTTTCATTTTGATCATCACCAATTTGAGATTTCATTTTCTCCCCATTGTGATACCACACAAAGTAGTTTGCTTGAAAACCATTTTTGGTTATGTGGTAGCTGACTTCTTCACGACTCAACCAAGGTCTACCAACACAATTGGAACATGGGCAGTGTATGCGACCACTATCTGAAGCATTGTGAAATATAAAATCTATAAAGCTCTCCAAATTGTTTTGAAAACCGCTTGAGATACGATCGGTTTCATACATCCAACTTCTGTCCATTCTGTAAAAAGAATTCATATAGGTCATTTTGTCATAAAAAATTCAATAGGATTGAACTTTAATAGAAAATACATTTAAGTAAACGATAAAGGAAGAAAATAATCATGGTATCAACTACACATGTGAAAAAAACATACTAATGTGTTATTGAAAAAATGTAAAACCAACAATAACTTAATGTTTTATCACATCAGAGCATGCCTAATCCCATAACCATATTAGTAGGGTACCCTCGTGGACAGCCCCGCCCACTCCCGTGGACAACCCACCCACCCCCGTGGACACCCCCTACCCCCTTGACAGCCCAACCACCCCCGTGGACAGCCCACCCACCCCCCTCGACACCCCTTCTCCCTATAGACAGCCCCACCCCCTTGGATAGCCCGCCCACCCCCCTGGACACCCCTACCCCCTGTGGCCAGCCCACCCACCCCCCTGGACAGCCCGCCCTCCCCTCCTTGACAGCCCGACCACCCCCGTGGACAGCCCGTCCACCCTTGTGGATAGCCCGCCCACCCCCGTACCCCCTGGACACCCTGTACCCCCCGGGATAGCCCCGCCCACCCTCCCAAACAGCCCACACCCCCTACCCTGCAACCCCACCACCACCACCTAGACATACCAACCCCCCTGAACACCCCACACACCCCTCCCCCACCAGGACACCCCACCCAGACCCCCAGGACAGCCCACACCCCCTAAACAGCCCTGCCCACCCCCGTGGACAGCCTTTCCCACCCCCATGGACAGCCCCTCCCACCCCCGTGGACAACCCACCCACACCTGTGGACGCCCCCTACCCCCTAGACAGCCCAACCACCCCCGTGGACAGCCCACCCACCCTCGACACCCCTTCTCCCTATGGACAGCCCCCACCCCCTTGGATAGCCCGCCCACCCCCCTGGACACCCCTACCCCCTGTGGCCAGCCCACCCACCCCCCCTGGACAGCCCGCCCACCCCTCCTTGACAGCCCGACCACCCCCGTGGACAGCCCGTCCACCCTTGTGGACAACCCGCCCACCCCCGTACCCCCCTGGACACCCCGTACCCCCCTGGATAGCCCCGCCCACCCTCCCAAACAGCCCACACCCCCTTCCCTGCAACCCCACCACCACCACCTAGACATACCACCCCACCTGGACACCCCACACACCCCTCCCCCACTAGGACACCCCACCCAGACCCCCAGGACAGCCCACACCCCCTAGACAGCCCAACCCACCCCCGTGGACACCCCCTACCCCCTAGACAGCCCAACCACCCCCGTGGACAGCCCACCCACCCCCCTCGACACCCCTTCTCCCTATGGACAACCCCCACCCCCTTGGATAGCCCTCCCACCCCCCTGGACTCCCCTACCCCCCGTGGCCAGCCCACCCACCCCCCCTGGACAGCCCGCCCACCCCTCCTTGACAGCCCGACCACCCCCGTGGACAGCCCGTCCACCCTTGTGGACAACCTTCCCACCGCCGTACCCCCCTGGACACCCCGTACCCCCCCTGGATAGCCCCTACCACCCTCCCAAACAGCCCACACCCCCCTCCCCTGCAACCCCACCACCACCACCTAGACATACCACCCCCCCTAGACACCCCACACACCCCTCCCCCACCAGGACACCCCACCCAGACCCCTAGGACAGCCCACACCCCCTAGACAGCCCCGCCCACCCCCATGGACAGCCTTTCCCACCCCCGTGGACACCCCCGCTCACCCCCATGGACAACCCACCCACCCCCGTGGACACCCCTTACCCCCACAATCCATTATCCAAAACATATCAAATTGGTTTGAACACAATCCATAATTCCCACAATCCATTATCCAAAACATGTAAACGTTCACGATAGCCTCCCCCAACTCTGATTTACATGTTTTGAACACTCTCCTTCCAAACATAGAATACAAAAACATTAAATAAGTCTTCACAAACACAAACAATATCCTATTTAGATATTAATTTCAATAATTAATTAAACCACCAACACCTGGAAAAAATCTATTCATTAAAACAACTACAACAATATGGTTGAGATAAAATTTTACCTATTTGTATGGGGGTGTACCTGTTGGGATGGGGGGTG
This sequence comes from Viscum album, assembly GCA_963277665.1. Classification (NCBI taxonomy): domain Eukaryota; kingdom Viridiplantae; phylum Streptophyta; class Magnoliopsida; order Santalales; family Viscaceae; genus Viscum; species Viscum album. The sequence goes on from OY728161.1 coordinate 582,769,957, forward strand.
CTGGTGTTTGGATTCGCGAGAGCAGTGGAGTCGGATGGGGTTCGCTAGAGCAGCGGAGCGAATAGATTAGGGCTCTGTCCGAATGGGGAGAGGAGATCACGATCTGGAATTTGGGGGAAACCTTTGCCAACGGTTTATAAAAACCATTGGCAAAGGCACACATTTCCCAACGGTTTTAGTGAACCGTTGGGAAATGTGTGAGTTTAGTACCCCTTTCCCAACGGTTCCAGTGAACCGTTGGGTAAGGTCCACATTTCCCAACGGTTCCAATGAACCGTTGGGAAATGTGTGAGTTTAGCACCCCTTTCCCAACGGTTCCAGTGAACCGTTGGGAAAGGGTCCACCAAAATTCCCTTTGCCAACGGTTTTATTAAACCGTTGGCAAAGGTTCACTATACCAACGGTTTAAGTAAACCGTTGGTATACTACCGTTGGAAAAAGACCAAATTCCAGTAGTGTTTATAGGTGCTAACTTGACCTTCCATGTCCAGATTTCTCTTGAATACCCATTTGCATCCAACAGTATTTACATCAACTGGCTCATCGACCAGAACACAGACTTGGTTCTGATACATAGAATCCATCTCAAAATTCATAGCTTCTAGCCATCTTGCAGCTTCTGAGCTTTATACTGCTTCCTTGTAGGAGAGAGGTTCATCATTGTCCAATAATAATGATTCACCATCCTCGGTGACCAGGAAACCAAATCTCTCTGGTTCCCTTACTTCTCTTGTGCTCCTACGCAGTACTTGTGTTTCTGGAACCTCTTCCACGGGGACCTGTGAAACTTGTTCCTGTACCAACTCCTGTGTATCTTGAGCATCAACTTCATCGAAGTCAATCTTGCTCCCACTATCCTTCTTGAAAATGTACTCCCTCTCAAGAAATACGGCTTGTCTGGTGACAATAACTTTCTTGTCTTGAGGGTTATATAGGTAATATCATTTCATTTCCTTAGGATATCCTATAAAGATACACTTCGTTCCCTAGGGTGCTAGTTTTTTTCCTGAGAAGGCCTTAACAAATGCCTCACATCCCCATACATGTGTGTGCGACAAAGTGGGTTTCCTTCCATTCCATAACTCAGATGGAATTCCATTTTCCGCCTTAGTTGGTACTCGGTTTAATGTGTATGCTGTAGTTTGTAATGCATATCCCCAAAAGGATAATGGAAGATCCGCATGACTCATCATCGACCTCACCATGTCCAACAAGGTGCAGTTCCTCCTTTCACTAACACCATTCCACTGTGGTGTATAAGGAGGAGTGAGCTGAGATAGAATCCCAGACTCTTGTAGAAGATCGATGAACTCTTGGTTCAGATATTCTCCACCTCTATCCGATCGAAGCTTCTTTATCTTCTTACTAATATGATTCTCTACTTCATTCTTTAATTACTTAAATTTCTCTAAGGACTCTGACTTATACCTCATTAAGTAGACATAGCCATATCTACTCAAATCATCAGTAAAAGTAATGAAGTAAGAATATCCACCTCTAGCTTCTACTGGAAATGGTCTACACACATCCGTGTGTACCAATCCTAGAAGCTCTGTGGCCCTTTCACCTTGTCCACCAAAAGGCGGTTTGGTCATTTTTCCTTGTAAACAAGTGTGACATCTATCAAATGGTTTTAGCTTAGTAGAGTCTAAATAGCCATCTTGGCAGAGCTTTGTCAAGCGCTTCTCGTTCACATGACCATGGCGGTGATGCCATAACTGGGTGATGTATGAGTCATGTGAGTTTGTTTCATTATCGATTACAAACACTTGGTTTTCATAATTCAATACATACAAACAATTATTTAAATGTTCCATACCATAACATACGTTGTTCTTATAAAAGAGACAACCCTTATTTCCAAATTTGAAAACAAATCCATCCATATCCAAACAAGATACAGAAATTATGTTCTTGGTAACACTAGGAACATAATAACAGTTATATAAAACCAAAATCACCCCAGTAGGCAATGAGAGGTGGTAGTCGGCAATAGCCAACGCAGCCAGCCTTGCGCCATTGGTAGCTTGAAGATCCACCTCTCCTCTAGTGATATTTCTAAATCTACTTGGTTCTTGCATTTGAATACAGATGTGAGCCCCACAAGCTGTATCTAATACCCAATGTGTAGAAACAGAAAGATTTCACTCGATAACAAACGCACCTTTAGCGTCCCCATGCTTCTGGGTGCAGTTCCTCTTCCAGTGGCCCTGCTTGCCACATGAAAAACACACTGCCTCTCGTTCCTTGCCCTGCCTTTGGATCTTCCCCTTCTTGGAGGGACGGTACTCGAGGGATTCAGAGCGTTTATAAGTCTTTGTACACTTTTCCTTGACCTTCCTTTTCTTGTTCACCATAAGGACCGCAGGTTTGTCACGCCCCATGTCCTTATCTACCTGCCGAATCAATGTAAGAAGATCTGATAGACTCTTCTCATTGCCGCTCATGTTATAGTTGACAATGAAGATAGATAAAGTCTTGGGCAGTGATGATAGGATGAGATCTGTACGCAACTCATCCGGGAATTTAATCCCTATGATGTCCAAGAATTGAATGTAGCCAATAAGCTTGACTACATGAGGCCCAGCTGGCACAGACTCTCCAAGCTTCATGGTAAACAAAGCATTGGAGATCTTATACCTCTCCTGTCTCGCCTTCTCTTGGTAGAGATCTTTAAGATGAGACATCATGCTATACACGTCCATGTTTTCATGTTGCTTCAAGAGCTCATTAGACATGGATGATAGCATGAAACACTGGACATCTGTGGCATCATCCATGTATTTCATGTAGAGAGATAATTCTTCATCACTAGACTCTTTCCCAGGTGAAACTGGAATAGGCTCTTCCAGCACATACAATTTCATTTCCTGGAAAAGGACGACGCGTAAACGCCTCTACCACTCTTGGAAATTGGTGCCGGTGAGAATGTTTTATTTTTCGAGTATGGTGCGCAATAATCTGTTTGAATTCATTTTCTTGCCGTTTCTACAAATTAAGATGAGCAAAGGTTTAGTACTTTATTAAAAAAAATTGACAGAAATACATAAATTAATACTTATTAGTCTCCCACTATTTTATCGAAATCCAATAGCCCCCACCATTGATTTCAAAATATTCTGTTTCCTGAATATTCTAGTGGCAAGGATCCATATTTCCCTTCGCATTACCACAACTAGGGTTGGTCAAGAAACTTGAAGGGTTTTAGGTAGGCATTCCAAATGCCAACTGCATTAACTCCCAGCTCCTTGATCCACTCAGTGGACTCCCCAATCCTGAAATCCTTTTATTTTGGATATCCTCAACTTTTGCCTCTTGGTCACACCAAGTCCTGCTGTGGCAGTCAACCCTTGATGCGAACCAAGTCAAGTCAACCCAAAACCTTGAATTAGAATTCCCCGATAATTGAAATCACCCCAACTAGGGTTGGTCATGCACTTTGAACTATTATTCGATTCAAACCAAGATTATAGAAGGCTATGCCCACATAATATTTCCTTTGAGGGATTTTATCCTTATACGTAAATTGCCATTTTATTATCTTTGATTACATGCTTGTTAATATTAAGCGGGATATACTTAAGTGATTAACCATGTCTAAGATAATATTTACGTATAAGCTGGTTTTATTTTAGTTCCATCTTGCATGCATGTTTAATTCATTAAATGTGTGATCGTGACAACACACCCACAATAAATAAACCATGCAACTGACAGAAATAAAATAAATGGTATGATCATGAGACTTTCTATTGGTTAGTTTATCAAGTGGTTGATAAACTAACCCAAGACCTAGGGGAGAAACACCTTGAACCTTTTAGGTTCGTGTTTACAGTTTTCCACCTATCCACCTTTGTATCTCCTTGGATTGGATTCACCTTGGTTCCTAACTTGAGCCACCTCCACTATCTTGGGAGCTCCATCCATTACATATGCATTTATCTCACACGCAGGTGAGGGGTAAAAAGGGGTTTTTACATAAAAGAATCCTTGGGCACGCATGCCCTACATATTAATGAGGAGATGGCTCGTAGGCCAAAAAATTTAATTTGAATAAATAAATTAAAAGAAACCATTCACATACAAAGGTATCAGTATAGCTCATGATCATCCATACATGCAATGATATTTATGCATAAATAAAACGAGCATTCAATTCTTTAATCATTCTTGTTTAAGATAAATCACGCTCGAATTAATTAATTATCTTTAATTAATCAATAATTTTATCTTAAACCCATTTCTGAACTTCCTTGAGATTCTCATCCATCCTAATTTTAAACAAATAAATTCATTTAAAATTATCCTTGTACGTAACTTGTACCTTGGAGGAAACCCGGTGAATTCCCATTTATTACGCAGATGTTAAATTAAACACATATATATAAAACACCTATCACGTGTTGTGCCTCAGCTTTACGCCTGCACCATGGTACACGTCTCAAGGGTTTTTATAATTTAATAATAAATTTTAATAAATCTATATAATTTGGGTGAGTACATGACGTGTAGTTCCGACTACACGACGTGTACTTTTCTTCACTGTCCATCCGAAGTACACGCTCGGGGACATGGCGTGTTTATGTACTTCGGAAATTTTTAGAGTACACGACGTGTTCTGTGGGACACACAATGTGTAGTTTATGCGTTACACGGTTTCCAACCGGGAAAGCCGTGTACGGGGTACACGGCCCAACCCTAACCTGAAGGGACTACACGCCGTGTTCATTGGACCACAAAGTGTGTAATCCGGAAACCGTCTGCCACCTGTGTCTGGTCAACACGTGGTGTCTTAAATTCTTAGAAAGAATCCAATACACAACCTGATTTGGCGGACCAGTCAATGCATTGAACCTAGACTACATGACATGTACTTCTGAATACACGCCGTGTACTCTGGTGTTGTATGGCCAGAATCGTTTGGATCATCCGGATGAGTTCCTCTATTTTATTTTAATCAAAATTAACAGAAAAATTTGTTTCTGTGAGGTGAACGAGAAATGAGGGTGGAGGAACGAATCTTGATATTCAGATTTCCAGAATGATTAAACTTGAATTGAAATAACTAAATTATTAAATGTGTAAATTACCAACAAAAAACTAAATAATTATAATCAACGATATGACCCCTCTGATACCACTTGTAGGTTCCGGGCACAGTGGAAGGGCGTTGGTGGGTTTCCCCTACCTTAATTTTAACGTTAAACAACGTTCCATCCGAGATCCATCATGATATAAAATTCCAAATCTTCAAAATAGAATGAAGAAATAAAAAGAAAAGAAGAGTCCCAGAACCCTTGAGATAGGATCATAATATGTTTATTATAATTAATTTAATTAATTCATAAGAATTACTTCGATGTAATTCTTTCTTCATTGGAGTCTCCGGCCACAATCTTGTGATCCGTCGTTGTGTCGTAGAATCCAAGTACAGGATTCCTCTAGCGGTGATCCACATGTGCTCCATGTATCTCTGGATGTTGCCGAAGGGATCTCCGGGTGCTAGCGTGGAAGAACCTTCGCTTGCGATGTCCGCCTTCTACCGCCTTGATCCGGTGGAGGATCTCGCTCTCGTAACTTGAAAGCGTTCTTGGTGGAAAGGGAATTCTCTCTTGGCTTGAGAGTATTTCCCAATCCGTTGTGCACAATAATGGCTCTCATTCCATGAGAATAATGTAATTAGGATTATAATACTTAGAATAATAAAATTAATTAATTGCCCAAAAGAATTTAATAATTTCATTTAATTCTTAGTAATACCCCATGTCTTAATAATGACAGTTGACCATCATTATTACTTGACATGCGCCTAACGTATTACATTTAATATCATTTAATTAAATAAACAATATTTTCTCATGAATCCCGAAAAACAAACTACATGGCGTGTATATAAATATACACGACATGCACTTTTTATTTTTCATTTTATTTATTTCATCCACCATATTTATTAGACCTTGAGTAATGGCTATTTATTTCTTAAATAAATGTAACTGCATTACTCGCTAATAAATATATATATTACTTTGCCCACAATATATTCTCTCGAATAACTAGTGTCGAAATAAATGCGATCAGGCATCCTTAAATAATTATTAAACCACAGCCGGGAATAATATTTATTTAACGTGTTAAATTAATATTTAACTGAGATACATGGACACACTTAGTGTTTGACACTCTAGGCCTCTTTGTCAGTGGAATTAGGTAGAGCCTGCCTAAAGTCCAAGGTTAGCATCTAGAAACACGCCAAGGCACCCATAGAGAAAGAAGTTAACACCGCAATGACGTGTCACCTCCTACGAACGCTTACCGTGTAATATAATCCCTTTTTCTCGATATCTACAATCAAACAGGTTGCATGCAAGTTCCATCAACCCATGTGCTCAACTATTCTTTCTTTGACTTCTCGGAATTGAACTCGCCCATACCTTACCATGGCCATGGATTTGTTTAGGCCATATCAATTCCATCAAAGGTCTTGAGATATCTACTTCCGTTATGGAACAGAAGGGACAAATCCTTTCTCGCATTATCTATTAATGCAGTATTACTCGTGACGCACCCAACGTATCCTACCTCGCTGCGAACAGTGTGTCGTCAATACATCTAAGTGAGCGAGTTGTAATAACCATTAATAATAATCTTAAAGTCTAAGGACCAACACACACGTCCGCAGATAGGAACATCCAATGACACTATGAAATGTGGATTTCCTACTGGCGGGTCTCGTTCTCATAATATCCTCCAGAATATTAACAAGGGCGCACACCATAAGAAGGTGCCTCAAAGTTTTATGAGTCCTCACCCCTAATGACCTGTATTATTTGTGTCCCTCAAATAATATCATCCGGACATAGAACATATATTCAAGAACAGTGTTATGGCACTTCCGGGTTCTCATCATAGCAGGGATCCACTATGACCCATTAATGAATCAGCTATCCTTAGGACATTATCACATGCATTGTCACGCAGAAGAACAATCAAGATGTGATAAAGATTTTATTAATGAATAAAGTACATAGTAGTTGGTTCTAGACCACCAACTCCAACAAGGGGACACATTGGTCTTTGTAAAAGGCTAACTATATTCAAAGAGATTTCACATGGAGGCAGTGACATGTGCATCAATGAATCCCACATGGAATTATGTTACCTATAAGAATCAATTTTCACTACTTCAATTTTTTTTTGAATAATAGGATTCATTATACTCTATTTTTAGTAACCCATGGATATAGGAATTGTCCCGTATACCTAGAGACCAGAAAATCTCTCTTCTTCTTTCTCTTTCACTTTTTTATTTTATTTTATTTCTGTAAATATTATCATGTTGTTTCTTTAATTTTGTAAATATAATTGTGATGTTAATCTTTTCATTCTTAATCTATCTTTATTGTGATCTCGATTCTCCAGAAATTGAGAGCTAACTCATGGGGCTAGATTCTAGAAGTGAAACTAGATTTTTCCCAGATATTTGTGCTTCATGACGATCATCACCACTCCCATTATCCCTCTTAGAAGATTATGAAGATAATCTGGGGGTATGCAAGTTCAAAATTCTATTCTGGAACAATGTTTTACTCTTATGGATTTTTTTCCTACTTCCCCTCTCATTTTCTTGACTTAGAATTCTGAGTTTGGTTGTGTGATTTGATGTTCACTGCTTGACCATTCTTGCTTGTGGGATTTCATGGCTAGAATGAGTCTGTTGAGTAAATAATTTTGCATTCTAGAGGAGCGCGTGACCACTAAAGAACACATATTTTTAGGTAGAAACTATTTAGTTAAGAGTGGTTTTTGATCCCATTTTCTATTTATGCATTAAGTGAACTGATAGATGATGGTATTCTCAGAAGATCTATGAACGGTAGCTGAGGTTGGATTAACATTAATCTATCCTTATTCTTACTGACCATCTTCTTTGTATTTTTCTTTTTTATTTGGTGTTTTTTATTTTTTTAGGTCGTATTTTAGTTTTTTCCTCTCATCCTACTACCACTGTGATTTACATCATTTTTAAACTATTTTCGTTTACAATATTCAAAATATTTAAAAATAGAAAAAGATTTTCAAAAACCCCCCTAGGGAATTCAATAGTGATTTCTTGAGTGAGATCCCATTGTCAACCACTATGCTATATCATGGATTTATAAATATATGTTTTACCATCCTTGTGATAAAGACGTTGTAAAATATTGGGGTTGTTGTTGGGGATACAACTTTTCCTTAGTTTTGTTTCAATTTTTTCTAAAACAATATGAAAAAAACTAAAAGAAAAAAAATGACAAGGCAACCCCAAAACTCAAGGGACCATGTTCTATTTCTTTCTTATAGAATTAGGGAATATTTAAACATTTTAAATTAATAAAATTTTGATGAATTTGTTGAGGAATTTAAGGATGATATGAGACCACAAATTTTGGAGGCCTTAGTTAAGGAACATAAGGAGTTTTCTCACCTTTTCCCTGAGTTTTATGTTTTAGAACTTGAGTTTCCCACTATCAAAATTGATCTTCTCTTATATTAAAGGATTGATATACAAGATCCACACACTGAGGAAATTCTCATGATTTAGAAGGATATTGAAGATGCAAGGATAGAGGACGCTGGAAATCTTTTGGATGATCAAGTTTTCTATGATTTTTATTATAATGATTTTGATTTTTCCAACTCTTCTAATGGTTTTACCTCGACTCAGTAGCATAAGATATCACAATTCATCTTCTCATTTCCCATGGAAGATATATAACTATAGGTTTTTTTTGAAGAATGTATGTAGGAGGTTGACAACCTCAATCCTTCCCTGACACACTCCTTACAACCCTAAAAATTATTTAAGATGAGATAGCTGTAAAACTCTTGGATAATTTAACATTATTGAAGATGATTTGTTTTTATCTGATTCTAATTTTTCTCTAGATGATTTTAATTTTGATTCTCCCTATGTATGTTTTAGAGAGTTAGCTGAACTATGTGTTTTATTAGATATTCTCGAGGAATCAACAGCTGCGGAAGAAAAAGAGGAGTACATGGAATTATAAACCGGTGTCACAAAGGATGTTAACAAATTTTATGTAATCAATGAGGAATATATGTATTTTACTAAACCAGAGGAAAAATATAACACTAGTGATGAAGTTTCACAACCTGTATACTCCTAATATCATGAAAAATAATGAGAATAGTACTCTTATATCTTATTTTCCCCTATATTACTCCACAAACGGACCACTACTATGGAGATAGATTTGAATAAAGATGAACAAGCTATACACCAAAAATAAAAGTCTCTGAATTTGTAAAGAATCATATATGGTGGTTTCTAACTAAGAATCCACAACCTCCATCAGTCTGTGGATGATCCAAAGGTTATCCAGTAATGGATACTCAAATTAAAACACCCCTTAGGGGGTTATCCAAATATTATACATTTTTTTTGTTTTTTTTTGTAATTATATTTTATGTTTTTTCTTAGTAGGATAACAATTAGGAAGTAATTCCATGTGGTAGTCAGTCAAGGCCAAAGGGAATGACATGTTGATGTTTATAGGATCAAAACTCTATAAATAAAACCTAGTTTCATTTCCCTTTGAGATTTAAATCTTGATGTATAATATTAATTTTTTTATATTTGATGGGGATTGTAATTTAGGATCTAGAGATATATGAGAATAAAAAAGGTAGCCTACATGAGGAAGAGAAAAAAAGATTAATAAGAAGATTCCACACTCAGGGAGTACTTTTTTAATGAAGAAATTGTTACTTTTGAACTTATTTTAGTGTATGCTATTAGAATTTATGTTTTGGGGAATTACCCTTTCTATGATTAAAAATGAATCTATTTTCTTAAATTGGGTTCTTATCTTGATAGATATATGAAATATAATTTGATATTTATGCTAAAATATAGACGGTGCGCTCTTAATGTCTTTGAATTCAAAATAATGTTTCCTACTACCTCATTTCTTACTGTGATTATTTTTGAATAGAAATGAAAAATTCATTTTTATATTTATAGAAACAAATACCATGAAATTTGTTAAAAAAATGAATTTTTTTTTTCAATATTTTGTTTGGTGGTGGTCATTTGTGATCACATGTATATGTTTTTTGTGTATAACTATTCCTATTACCCCTCCAAACTATATTTGACTATGTCGAATTTTTAAAACTATTCCAAACTATTTTAACTATGCCTCCCACTCTAAGAATAAAAAATTGGGACATTATTATGCATTATGTGTGGGGGATAGGTGTTTTTCTATGATAAGTTTGGCATTTAAATTATTGTCAAATCTGAATCCCTATTTATTTTTCTCTCAAAGAAGGTTTGTTTTTTAGAATTTTTTCACAAATTGAGGGTCTTAGGCTTCATTCTAATTCTTAATTCAGTCCTTACAAGAGTATAATAACAAGTTGGTTGTTATGGGTTGCATTGATTTTCATATTGTTGGGGATGTATGATTGTTGAGTGGTGTTACATACTATTTTTTATGGATTTTTAATCTAGGAATTGAGAATGAGAGTGATGTAAGGTTGCATTTTTTTTGTAATTATGATCATGACTTAAGGAAACTTGATATTTGAGTTAAAACCTAGTGGACTAACCATTTGAAAAGTAATCACCATATTGAGATAACTCATATGATAATCATAGAAGTCCTATGAAACTAGAGTAAAATAGGTAAAATGGTTCCCACAATGAACATATGAGACTCTATGAACTGATTTTGTGTATAATACCTTTGTGTATACAAAATAAATCCTTTTTCATAATTATCTCCACATACATGGACAGGTAAAATTATAATAAAAGAATACAGTGTCTAGTATTCAAGAATGAGATTATTAAGGTGAGGGTAATTTTGAACCTAGATGAAGGGGACACCAGAATTACATGAAAATCAATTAGTTGTATCGATGAAGTGATAAATTAAAATGAAATTTTATAGATCCTAGGATACTATTTAAATTGAATTTACCTTTTATTAATATTTTATTTACAATAATATTCAACCTTTAATAACTCTTAGAATTGGAACTGGAACTATAATTGAAGTAAGACAGTAATATGGATTCATATAAGAGGCATGAAATCTTCAAAAGTGAATGATCCCATTTACACTTAATTTTCAGTGTGTATTTATATTTTGGAACGACCTCCTGTGTTTTTTTATTTGAAAAGTCCAACCCACTCCAAAATTTTTTCCACTACAATTAAAATTCTATACCCAATCATTTTGAAATGACTATAAAAAATCATTATTTTTTTTGTTTTATAATAATAAGAAGTATGCAAAGGTTTGAGAACAAACAAATATTTAAGTGTGGGGGAGTTTGATGTGTAATTTTTAACACACTTTTCCACATCATTTTTTATAATTAATTGTCTTTTTATTATTAAAATAATGTATGATGTTTAATAATTATTAATTTTTATATTCTTTTTATAAAATTGTTAAAACAATGATTTTTGGTTAAAATAATTATTTTATTGTTTATTTTAATTATTTTGGAATGTATAATTTTTAAAAATAAGTTTTTGATTAACAATCATTTGTTGTGTTACCATATTTTTGTTTTAATTTTTATTTTTAATTTTCATTATTTTAATTATCTAATTATTTTTTTATCAAAATAATTATTTCCTTTATTTATTTAATTAATGAAATATTTAATTATTTTCTATATTAATAAATATTTATTAGATTAGTTAATTTGTTTATTTAATTTTTTACTTATATTCAATATTTTAGTAATAAAATTAATTTTTCTGATGTTTTCATTATTTTAATCTAATTAAATTATTTTATTCATTATATAGATTTTTTAATTTCTAATTAAATAATTTTTAACTTTTTTGTTTTTTAAATTTTTGTTTTTTATTGTCATTTATTCTGTAAACATTATTTTTTTATTAAGTTTTTGTGGCGAGTTTTACTACTATTGGAAACCTACTAGCACTAGGTAGCAACAGTACCATAGTTTTATTATATATGTGTTTTTTATCTCTTTATAGAAAAGGGATACAATTAGAAATATTTCTAAAAATGGGTATCAAGATACGTGAACCCCATTCAAGCATCTTGCACATATGTGATAAAGGATGTGTGAACCCCGTTCACGCATCCCTCTGTGCCAAAGATACGTAAACGGGGTTCACACATCTTGTATGAAGTTTCTAAAGGATGCATGAACCACATTCACACATCCTACAGAAAGATAAAATAAAAAAATCATCAATTTACTAGAGGTAAATTTTTCTTATGTATTTGATTAATTCAATTACAACCCCTATATATTACGTTTATTTTTTTGTTAACAAAGGAAGAGAAAATTTAGAAAAACATTCATCTTACAATAACACGATCTTCCTAAATTTTCTACAGTAATTAGGTTTTGTTCCAATTTATATACTAATTCAAGCAGTAATTTCATATTTCTTCATTTACCTCCCCCTCATAGGAAACTATCACAAACATCAATTTTGAAAACATATATAACTTCAACATGGATGATCTTATTCAATACATATTATTGGATATGATTACAAATTCTTTACACTATTAAGGATTGTTTATTATTTTGGACGATTATAAAATCAATCTTTTTCATAATGTCCATAATTTTATCACATGATGAAGGTATTTTAACAGTAAAATCCTCCAGTGATGATTGTGTACCTATAGAACATCTTTCCTTTTATAAAGTCTGAATATGTATCTTCTCAAAATTGTCCAAATGTACGTCTAATTCCATACATATCATATTTTGGTTTTTATGATCTTCAATCATAATAATCTACTCTTCACAATTATCCATTATTCATTGAAAACGTTCTTCATGAAATATATATTTTTAGATAAAGAATAATTTTACATGATGTTTTGATTCAAATATTTGAGATCGATAATATTTTTCATGATTTCCTAATGTTCACTGATACTTTCTTCCAGAGTATTAATATTTATTAATGAATATCAAATAGAAATTACTAATTTTGGATGATAATTTGATGACAGTTGGACACTTATTATAAAAAGTAGAACTCTATAAATGATAATAGTAATGGACATAAAAAATGTATCATAAATAAAAAATCAACCTAATCTACGCCCCTAGAATTGATGATCCTTTGTGACACAACTAGGTGTATACTGGATGTGTCCACGTCATATCTGTCTATGTCTGTGATTGGGCGTACACTGCACATTATCATCAGCAGCCACCTCCACATCCTCTAGTGTGACTGGAAGTGGTTGTAAAATCTCACCATCGGTACCTTGTCATGCATCTAAGGATAGTGGAGGATGGCTGACACTCTCACCAATGTAGAAAGAAGATTTATGATGTGATGAGGATGTCTATAATAAAGAATCCATCTCAACCCAGTCATCATCTATATCTACTTTTGGCTAAGCCTGAGAAGTTTGAGGAGAAAATGAATGATCATACTGAACACCCTCCTCATTTAGAACATCAGAATCTTACTGATCAAGCTGAAAATCCTCCTATTGTGGAACAATAAGATCCATAATAGGGTCTTCACCCACTGGTACATCTATATGAGGCTCAGAAGGCTCCTCAACCTCCTCAACATGTGGAGAATCAAAGAAAATTAAGGGATAAATCTCATACATTGAAAGAAGAAACTCTGATACAATGGTGTGAAAATATACAGGGTCAAATACAGTGCCCTCTACTGGTTCAAAAATTTGAATTACATGATAGATACTAGAATCCTGTGAAAAAAAATTCATTTCTTAAGTAATACAAATAAATATTATATTGAATAGTGGAAGGAACTATGTATACTAGCCCATCAAAGCCTCATCCATGTCATGTCAGAAATATGCCTAGGGTCCTTTAGTACTAGGATGCGTAATCTATATGATCCTCTAAATGAAAACGTACTATCCCCGCCTTCACAACTGGGAGTCCTATCGTCTGTCCCATAAATCAATATATCTGGCATGGTATCTCCTCCAATCAAAATCTCTCATCCCTAGCATATTTAGGGAATGCAGCGAATCTAAATGACATGGTGGGTTAGGAACATGGTTAAAGAATCTGAACGGCCTCATAACTCTATTGGTCTGATGTCACTTGACTGTATTAAAATGAATCAATAGAACCCTATTAGGGCAGATATCAAGAATCTCCATACAATATGATGGAGGACTCTAGATAATAGAATCTGTATATGGCATCCATATAATTTGAGACAAAAAAATAATCAATTAATAAACGAATACATTTGTAGTAAAGAATAAGGATTTAATAATATATGTAACATCCCAGGTATGTAAGGAATAATTGATTTTCATATCTATGTCTATTTATGAATCAGATAGTGTTTTAAGATGCTTAAAATGAGAATAAATCCAATCTTAAGCATAGAATTCTCTAATATTTTTTAAAAGATTGTTTTACTGCCTTTTGATGGCAAACCATTTTTAAATAAAACTATTGAGAATTTTATAAGATCTATTTTTCAAAATAAACTTATTCATTAGGATTGGTACATTGAAATTCACTTTGGATAAATTTTTGGTATTTTTCTGACAATGTTCATTTTTTAATGAATAATGAAAAAATACTGCATTTTACTTCAAAACTGCTTTTTCATCTAATTTAATTATATGGTTAGATTATCTTTATAATTGGATTTAAAGTTTAATTATAATATATTTTTACCATTTAATCCAATGGTGGTAATTATAATTGATTTCACTTTGGAATTGGGCATAAACAAGTGCCAAACTTTTCATAGATATTGTTTCAAAAAAACCCACTATTTGTTTTGACAATGGGAATTATTTTTAAATTAATTATTGCAATTTATATGTCTATAATTTGGTAAAATGGATTCCATATTTTGAATCAGAAATTCCAAATTATTTAATTAAGACTCTATTGTTTTTGGACATTATGAATAGTAACGACAGTAATTATCTTTCATTATCGTGATTAATTAGTAATCGGGTAGTTAAGGGTAATAAGATAAGATCATAATAATAACAAATGAACCCAACATGTGTCCTAATGCTACTAGTTGTGTCATTTCCGACCATGTGTTGCCTTGTTCCAAACTTTGGGACCCCATGGAATCACCTTTTTGTGATAGTGACTTTTTATCTTTTTATTTTTAAAGAATGTTAAATATAACAAAGTATGTAACACCTAAGTAAAAAAAATTAATTTTGTCTGAATAAATGATCTATTTTACTATAAATATTAATTGGAAAGCTAAATATATTTCCTACATCATAGTATTTTATTTATAATTTTTAGACATTAAATAAATTAAATTTTTTATGACACCGTGATGATGCAGTGATTACCTCATTAATGAATGATTTAAATAAAATGAAAAGATAATGTAAAATATAAGATTTAAACTTGTCAAAAACCTATTGGATGAGAATATTTAGAACCCTTTTAACCTTATCCTTGAAATATATCTATGTGGGTCTTTTAAAATCCAAAACTCATTTTAATATAAAGTAACATTTCTTGACTTTCCAAGAGTGCCCCTCCTTCCTCTTATAAAATGCCCCCGCCTATACCTCCTTACCCACACCTCTCAAGCCATTGTCTCAGACAAGATATGCTCATTTTATCTCTCCACATCCCTCTATTCATTATAGAAGCCTTACCGTAGGCAGAAAGCTCTTCAAGAAACCCTTTTGGTTCAAACCAAGAGGAGTTACCTGATTTAAAGGTAATGTCTTCACTTGTGTTCTTTTGTTTTATTTGGTTTCTACAACCACCTATACTCTTTTTATTTCATTATTTTGTAAAAAAACAGTATCTTCAATATACTAGGATGTTGTTATGTGAGGTATTCGAGCTACACTTACACACACCTTCGTCTAATTTTTAAAGAACATACTGTTTCTGTGGATGGTGAATTTCTGCCTCACAAAACGATGATTGTTCAATATTCTGTTAACACCTTTCATGGTTGCCATTAAGATGTCACTATATTTATATATGATATATATTAATTTTATGTTTTACTTATGCTTCTGTTTATGTCATACCTTTATGGTTTCCATTATGGATTAACGCGATATCTTCATTTTAGGAAGTGCAGACTACTACCCCTCAGAGTGATTTGATTCGTTAATTCCATATGTGGGACGTATAAAGGATAGAGTTAATGATATTATATATGATATTATAATGGAATTATTATATACCTTTATATCATTATGAATTCATTCCATTAAATACGAAATAGAAATGAAAGTAGCGTTCATGCGTACGTACGGCTTACCATCTCCATGAACGGTGCATTTCATTTCTTACCTCTAAATGTTATGTAATATTATAAATGAATATATATAATGGATATATAAGATATATATGATATCTATATCATGGATATAATTCTGGATATAATGGATATTTTACCACATGAACAACATGTAATTATAAGGAGTTTATTTTTGACTCAAGTACCAATGATCGACAAAACGACTGTTATTAACATAAATAATTACATAGTGTTCATAACATGGTAATAAGTGATATAAAAGGAATAATGAACTTGAAAAAGGTTCTTAATAAATTATAAATTAAATCAAGTTTATTATTCAGGAGGTTAAAGAACGATCGAGTCAAGTCGGACACGAGGTATGTGACTTCATCTCAATCTCCTTTCATTGAGGAATATTTTGTTTTATACACAACATTCTTTTATAAGGTGTATAAACACCTTTTACATTTACGTTTATTCAAAAGGAATCATTTTTATATGATTAATTTTACTAAACAACAAAAGGGAATGTTTTTGTCGTACGTATGCAGCAACAATGACTTCTCCGCCGCTGTGACCATTATTTGAGTTTTAGCTTCCTCTTCAAGCCATAAATTTCTTTTAATGAAAACTAAATACTGTGTTTTAATTTTCTTTTATTTTGATATTGAAAATGGTTTTGATAATGTTTTGATCATATCAATATGTTTTTGATATCTTGTGATTGAAATGTTGAAATTTTATGTTTCCTTTATGCATGTTTTATGTGATACGATTATGTTATAGTTCTTGGGAATTTTTTATGAAGACGGGTGGCTCCATAATAAACTAAGGGAGGGTGAGCCCGATATAGCTCTCCAATGAATTGGGTAATGCGAAGGGGTTAAACGCTACAGTTTCTCCGAAGAGATTTAGGGAATGTACTGTGATGGGTATTCCAAACGTAACCATGAGGGTTACTCCCTACGTAAGAATGTTATGAATGCCTCAAATTACCTTTATGTCTTATGATTTCTATGATTTATTCATGATTTGATGAGGTATGTTAAAGTTCATATGTTTTATGAGTAAAGTATGATTTCATTAATTCTTATGTATATATGGACTAATGTTTTCATTTCATACTTTTATATCCCTTACTGAGCTTTTTATGCTCATCCCAAGTTTTTGAAATGTTTTTCACAGGTCAAGGGAAATGTACATGATGTGATGATAGTGTCAAGGATGTATCATGATAGAATCCATGTTTTCTTTTAAATATGTTTCCTTTGATGGGAAAAGTGAATATTGTCTTTAATGTAACCACCATGCTTAAATGTGGAATGTAATGCATGATTTATGATCTAATTCTCTAAATATCTAAACTTGAAAAGATCCTCAATGTGTAATGTTGTAATAACTCGAGATTAAGTAATGTTTTAGGCTGCGGCCTTATAGTTGGTATCAAATGTCAGTTTAGATAACTTTCGGAGTTAGAATTCTATTAAATGATTATCCAAAAATATTTTTTTATGGTCAAATTGAAATGATATTGAATTTGATGATTACCATGTTGCTTCATCTAAGACATGTTTGTTCAGAATGGTTTTCCGCAGAGGAAACATGGAAGCAGTGCTAGGAAGGCATAAAGAAGGAAATGACCTTCCAAATCAGCATCCTGAGATGGTCGGAATTGGAACTGAATAGTTTGTTGTAGTAATGGTGCAGTTGAATCAAGCGATAAATGGTGGTGGTATCCGTGCACGAGATCAGCCAGATCAACCGCAAGGGAACATGTCAGTGGTGGAAAATTTCATGAGGCAACATCCCCCATCATTCAGAGGATCATCTGACCATGTACTAGCTGAAGGGTGGATTAAAGCACTAGAGAATATTTTCGATGTCATGGGGTGTTCAGACAATCAAAAGGTTAGTCTTGAAATTTACCGTTTGGAGGGTGAATCAGATCAGTGGTGGTCGATGGTTAAAATTATCAGGGACGCTGATGAGATTGATGCCCTTTGACTGGGATGAATTCAAAGGTATGTTTCTTGAGAAGTATTTTCCTAAGGCTGTTTGACTTAGGATGGAAAAAAAATTCTAGAAATTGAGGTAAGAGGACGACTCAGTGGCTGCTTGTGAAGAAAGGTTCATTTGATGGGAAAGGTATGCTCCAAATTTTATCTGAGACCTTGATAGTAAAATCAATCATTTTTACTTAGGATTAAATCCAAAAATATCGAAGGGCTTTAGCTTCTCTTGAGTTCAAGAGTTATGAAAATCTTGTTCGATGTTCTGAGAAGGTGGAAATGGAGTTTTCCGATGATCCAGTGTTCTATAACAACCAACAGAAGAAGAGACCAAGGTGGCAGGAGAAAGGGAAAAATTATTTAAAAAGGTCTGATGGTAAGAAAACTATGTTTCCAGTTTGTGATAAATGTGGAAAAAGGCATGCTGGGGAATGTCTTTTTAATTCTTGAAAGTGCTACTGATGTGTTAATATGGGACATAAGGCTCGTGACTGCACTAGAAAAGATCAGGGTGATGGTAAGACCAAATTTGATTTAATGTTAGTGAAATTTTTCAAGTGCAATGAGATGTGTCATTATGCAAACAAGTGTTCGACAAAGAGCTCAAATGATTGGAAGTAGTCAAACTACAAGCATAAAATATTGGTGAAATCCTTTGTAACTACTTCAGCACATGTTGGGCCAACAAATGAAGTGGTATCAGCTACTTTTTTTGCCTTTTCAGATTATGTCAGTGTGCTTTTTGATTCAGGGTCTACACATTCTTTCATCTATGAAAAACTTTCTAGTAAATTGGGAATTCCATCTCAAGAAACGACTCCTAAACTTATGGTAAAACCACCTGGGAGAAATGTTGAGGGAAAAAATTTATAAGAGTCTTACTATCCTTATCCATAGAAAGAATATACTTGAAAACCTTATTGTTTTACCTCTAGTGGAGTTTGATGTTATCCTGTGTAGGGATTGGCTCTCTGTTTACCATGATATGATTGATTGTAGAGATAAAGAAGTTTTTTTCAGAAAGACTTTCAGTTTGTGTACAATAATGAACCCTTACTATTGATAACATATCAATAGACTGAGAAACTTGTAAAATATGGAAATGAATGTTACCTTGCACATATTGTGGAAAACAAAGGAACCATTCATATTAATGATGTGCCAGTGGTAAATGAGTATCCTGGTGTTTTTCCTGATGAGTTTCCTCGAATAATACCAAATCTGATAGTTTAATTTACTTAGTTCCTGAGGTTAAGCCAATTTCAAAACCCCCTTATCGAAAGGATCAAATTTAAATTTTAGAGTTGAAGGACAAATTGCATGATTTATTAGAGAAAGGTTTCATTCAACCTAGAACAACACCATGGGGTGCTCCTATCTTATTTGTTAAAAAGAAAGATGGTTCTATGAGAATTTTCATTGATTATAGAGCCTTTAATAACATCACTGTTAAGAACAAATATCCTTTACCTCATATCGATGATTTGTTTGATCTGCTTCAGGGGGATCAGTATTTTTCAAAGATTGACCTGAGATCGGGGTACCATTGGTTGAAGGTAAAGGAAGTAGATATTCCGAAGACCGTGTTTCGTACAAGATATGGCCATTATGAATTTTTAGTAATGCCTTTTGGGTTAACCAATGCACCTGCTGTATTCATGGACCTTATGAATAGAATATTCTAAGAGTTCTTGGATAACTTTGTGGTTGTTTTCATTGATGTTATTTTGGTGTTTTCTAAAAGTAAAGAGGAACATGAGAGTCATTTAAGGGTTATTTTTCAAACCTTAAAAGAAATGAAATTGTATGGGAAATTCAAAAAGTGTGAGTTTTGGTTGCAACAAATTTCATTCCTTGGTCACATTGTTTTTAAAGATTGAATAAATTTTGATCCTACAAAAAAAAGGTTGTTGAAGAATGGACAAGACCCACAAATGTAACTAAGATTTGTAGTTTTCTTGGTTTGGCAGGCTATTAACGAAGGTTTGTTAGAAATTTTTCATCGTTATCTATTCCAATGACTAAGCTAACTCGGAAGGGTGTTAAGTTTATCTGTAAAAAAGAAAGTAATGATTGTTTTTAGGAAATGAAAAGAAGATTGGTGAATGCTCAAGTTTTGGAACCACCTTCCAGGAATGGTGAGTTTGTTATCTGCAGTGATGCTTCATTAAAAGGACTTGGTTGCGTCCTAATGCAGAATGATTAGGTAATTGCTTATTCTTCACGACAGTTGAAAACTCATTAGGTAAATTACCCTACACATGATTTGGAATTAGTTTCTGTTGTTTTATCTTTAAAAATTTTGAGGCATCATTTGTATAGTGTAAAGTGTGAAATATATACTGATCAAAAAAGTTTAAAGTATATATTCACTCAGAAAAAATTGAACATGAGATAGATGAGATGGATAGAATTAATCAAGGATTTTGATTGTAAAATTCACTACCATCCAGGAAAATCAAATAAAGTGGACAATGCTTTGAGTCGAAAAAGTAATTCTTCATTAACCATGTTACATTTGGAACGTGATCCTTTGGTCAAGGATTTGATGAAATTTGGCATAGAAGTTGTTGGTGCAGGATGTTCTTCTATTTTGTTTCAGGTATCAGTCAAATATTCTATATCAGACAGAATTAAGCAAGCATAGAAGCAAGATAGTGAGTTGCAGAAAAAGGTAGAGCTGGTTCAGAAGGGTAAGTTGCCTGAATTCAACATTGATAATGATTATGTTTTGAGATTTGGGAAGAGATTGTGTGTGTCGTGTGATTCATAGTTGATGAGAGAGTTGTTATGTGAAGCTCATAGTTCTCCGTTTTCAGTTCATCCAGGCAGTACTAAGATGTATAGAGATCTTCGAGAGTACTACTAGTGGGATGGAATGAAAAGAGATATTGCTGATTTTACTGTGAAGTGTTTGACTTGTCAATAGGTTAAAGCAGAGTGGAAGTTACTGAATGGGATGCTTCAACCTTTACCAGTACCAGAGTGGGAATGGGAGAATATATCCATGGACTTCGTTGTGGGATTTCCAAAAACACCTCGAGGTAATAATGCAATCTGGGTTATTATTGATTGCTTGACTAAATCTGCTCATTTCCTTGCTATACGAGATAATTTTTCACTAGATCAACTTTAACGTTTGTATCTTAAAGTGATATTCAGGTTAGATGGAGTTCCCATCTACATTGTATCTAATTGTGATCCCAGGTTTACTTATAACTTTTGCAAAGGCCTTCAGAAGTTGTTGGGTACTGAATTAAATTTTAGGACCACTTTTCATCCTCAATCAGATAGGCAGTCAGGATGAAAAATTCAGACTTTGGATGATATGATATGTTCTTATTCGATGGATTATCAGGGAAGTTGGTACCAACATCTTTCAGTGGTTGAGTTTTCTTATAATAACAGTTTTCATTCTTGTATACAGATGGCACCATTTGAGGCATTATATGGGAAGCGGTGTCGAAATCCATCCTTTTGGGATGAAGTGGGTGAAAGGAAATTGATGGGACCATAATTGGTAGAAGAGTTGGCAGAAAATGTTCAGCTGATACAGAGACACATGAGAACAGCTCAGAGCAGGCTGAAAAGTTATGCGGACAACAGGAGGAAGGATCTCTCTTTTGAGGTAGGTGATCATGTCTTCCTCAAAGTTTCACCATGGAAAAGTGTGATGCGATTTGGTATGAAAGGAAAGATGAGTCCAAGGTTCATTGGACCATATGAAATTCTGGATAGAGTTGGATCAGTTGCATACTGAGTTTCTTTACCTCCGATTTTATCTCACGTACACAATGTTTTTCATGTTTCAATGTTAAGGAAGTACATGCCAGATCCATCTCATGTTTTTAGTCCAGAGGTAGTTCAGTTGGAAGAGAATATATCTTATGAGGAACAACCGGTCCAGATTCTTGACCACAAGGATCAAGTGTTATGGAATAAGGTGATTCATCATGTAATGGTTTTGGGGAAAAACCACATGATTGAAGAGGTAACATGGGAATCTGAAAATGTAATGATGGATAAATACCCCCACTTATTCCATAAGTAAATAAATTACGGGGATGCAATTTTCTAAAGGGGGAAGGATTTAACATCCCAAGTAAGTAATGAATAATGGATTTTCATATCTATGTCTATTTATGAATTATATAGTGTTTTAAGAGGCTTAAAATGATAATAAATCCAATTTTAAGCATAGAATTCTCTAATATTTTTAAAAGATTGTTTTACCGCCTTTTGATGGAAAACCATTTTTAAATAAAACTTTTGACAATTTTATAAGCTCTATTTGTAAAAAAAAACTTATTCATTAGAATTGGTACATTTATATTTACTTTGGATAAATTTTTGGTATTTTTCTGACAATGATCATTTTTTTAATGAATAGTGAAAAAATACTGCATTTTACTTCAAAACTGATTATTCATCTAATTTAATAATATGGTTAGATTATCTTTATAATTGGATTTAAAGTTTAATTAGAATATATTTTTACCATTTAATCTAATGGTGATAATTAGAATTGATTTCACTTTGGAATTGAGCATAAATAAGTGCCAAACTTTTCATAGATATTGTTTCAAAAAAACCCGCTATTTGTTTTGACAACGAGAATTATTTTTAAATTAATTATTGAAATTTCTGTGTTTGTAATTTGGTAAAATGGATTCCATATTTTTAATCAGAATATCGAAATTATGTAATTAAGACTCTTTTGTTTTTGGACATTATGAGTAGTAATGACGATAATTATCTTTAATTATCATGATTAATTAGTTATCGGGTAGTTAAGGGTAATAAAATAATATCATAATAATAAAAAATGACCCCAACATGTGCCCTAACGCTACTGGTTGTGTCATGTCCGACCATGGGATTCCTTGTACAAATCTTTGGGACCCCATGGAATAACATTTGTGTGATAGTGACTTTTTATCGTTTTATTTTTAAAGAAATTTAATTATAACAAAGTATGTAACACCTAAGTAAAAAAAATTAATTTTGTCTAAATAAATGATCTCTTGTAAAATATATATTCATTTAAAATCTAATAATATTTCCTACATCATATTATTTAATATATAATTTTTAGACATTAAATAAATTAAATTTTTTATGACACTATGATGATGCAGTGATTACCTCATTAATGGATGATTTAAATAAAATGAAAAGATAAAGTAAAATCTAAGACCTACACTTTTCAAAAACCTATTAGATGAGTATATTTAGAACCCTTATCACCTTATACTCTAAATATATCAATTTGGGACATTTAAAATCCGAAACTCATTTTAATACAAAGCAACATTTCTTGACTTTCCAAGAGTGCCCCCCCTCCCTCGTATAAAAGCCCCCCACCTCTACCTCCTCACCCACACCTCTAAATCCCTTGGATCGGCCAAGATCTTCTCATTTTATCTCTCCACATCCCTCTCTTTACCTTAGGCATAAAGCTCTTCAAGAAACCCTTTTGGTTCAAACCAAGAGGAGTTACCCGATTTAAAGGTAATGTCTTCACTTGTGTTCTTTTGTTTTATTTTACTTCTCCAACCCCCTAAACTCTTTTTATTTCTTTCTTTTTAAAAAAAACTAGTATCTTAAATATAATATGATGTTGTTACGTGAAGTATTTCAGCAAAACTTACACACACCTTCGTCTAATGGTTAAAGAACATACTGTTTCTGTGGATGGAAAATTTCTGCCTCACGAAACGATGATTGTTCAATATTATTTTAACACCTTTCATGGCGGCCATTAAGATGTCACTATATTTATATATTATATATATATTATGTTTTTTTTCTTATTCTTCTGTTTATGGAATACCTTCATGGTTTCCATTATGGGTAAACACGATATCTTCATTATAGGACGTGCAGACTACCGCCCCCTCAAAGTGATTTGATTCGTTAATGCCATATGTGGGATGTATAAAGGATGGAGTTAATGATATTATATATGATATTATAATGGAATTAGAATATAACTTTATATAATTATGAATTCATTCCATTAAATAAGAAATATAAATGAAAGTAGCGTTCATGCGTACGTACGGATTACCGTCTCCATGAACGATGCATTTCGTTTCTTACCTCTAAATGTTATGTAACATTATAAATGCATGTATATACTGGATATATATGATATATATGATATCTAAATCATTAATATAATTCTGGATATAATGGATATTTTACCACATGAACAACATGTAATTATAAGGAGTTTATTTTTGACTCAAGTACCAATGATCGACAAAACGACCGTTATTAACTTAAATAATTACATAGTGTTCATAACATGGTAATAAGTGATATAAAAGGAATAATGAACTTGAAAAATCTTCTTAATCATGCATAAATTAACACAAGTTTATTATTCAGGTGTTAAAGAATGATCGAGTCATGTCGGACACGAGGTATGGGACTTCGTCTCAATCTCCTTTCATTGAGGCATATTTTATTTTATACACAAATTTATTTTATACGGTGTATAAACCCCTTTGACTTTTATGTTTATTCAAAATGAATCTTTTTTATACGAATCTTTTTACTAAACGACAAAAGGGAATGTTTTTGTCGTACGTATATGGCGACTACTACTTCTCCGCCGCCGTGACCATTATTTGAGTTTCGACTTCCTCTACAAGCCATAACTTTTTTTAATGAAAAATAAATACCATGTTTTACTTTTTTTTATATTGGTATTGAAAATGGTTTTGATAATGTTTTGATCATATCAATGTGTTTTTGATATCTTCTGATTGAAATATGGAAATGTTATGTTTCCTTTATGCATGTTTTATGTGATACGATTATGTTATGGTTATTGGGAATTGTTTATGAATATGGGTGGTTCCATGATAAAATAAGGGTGGGTGAGCCCGATATAGCTTTCCAATGCATTGGGTAAAGTGAAGGGGTTAAAATCTAAGGTTTATCTGAAGAGATTTAGGAAATATACTGTGATGTGTATTCCAAACGTAACCATGAGGGTTACTCCCTACATAAGAATGTTATGAATGCCTCAAGTTACCTTTATGTCTTATGATTTATATGATTTATTCATGATTTGATTAGGTATGTTAGTTTTTTTTGTGTTTTATGTGTAATGTATGATTTCATTAATTTTTATGTATACATGGCCTAATGTTTTCATTTCGTAATTTTATATCCCTTAATGAGCTTTTTATGCTCCTCCCAAGTTTTTGAAATGTTTTTCACAGGTCAAGGGAAAGGTACAGGATGCGATGATAGTGTCAAGGAAGTGTCATTAATGAATCTGTGTTTTGTTTCAAATATGTTTCCTTTTATGGGAAAAGTGAATATTGTCTTTAATTTAACCACCTTGTTTAAATGTGGAATGTAATGCATGATCTATGATCTATTTCTCTAAAACACTAAACTTGAAAATATCCTCAATGTGTAATCTTGTAATAACTCATGATTAAGTAATTTTTAAGGATGGGGCCTTATAATATAAATAATAATAACTTACATCATGTGGTCGAATGCTATCCATCATAATTCTGTAGGTGTGGAATTCATGTTTGGGGGAATATAAATGTTGATGTGCTTGACTCCACCTATAGATAATATTGTTATATTTAAATTTCATAATAGAAAGTTATACAATTAAGTTACATAGTATGATGAGGGAATATCATACCAATGTCCATGCAGAGCATCTACTACAATATTTCATGGCAATGGCGCACTTGCATGTGGAGCTAAACAAGGGATTTACTCCCATTCCCACATCTGTAGAAGAACCATGCATCCCGTGATTTTCATCTTATCAATGTGACATGCGCAACATAACACCCTTTATGTATATGCTAGATAAGTAGACCCCTAGCTATATCATTTTTCCTCGTCCAAATCCTCCAAAAAGGTTAATTCATCAGATGTACTAAAGTAGTGGAGTGATCCAAAAAAGCGTTCCACTGATCATTCTCTAAATATATGCATGTGAAAATAATTGCATGATGATCTCATCAACATCCTCTGGTAATTGTGTGAAGTGCTGGTCTGACCAAGGCAAGAGTAATCTACCACCGATGATGGTCCTACCATCATCAGGGATCTAAATGACCAATAGTCTATGAACAAGCTCTAGAAAATCTTCTACAACTCGACATGTTAAATCCACACCATCTATGGCGATTCCCAATATAATGGCCACATCCTGTAGGGTAATAGTTATCTCCCCCTCTCTAAAATGAAATGTATGCGACTCTAGACTCCATCTCTCTACAAGTGCAGCAATGAACTGATGATCGAGAAAGGATAATTCGCACATCATTACGACATAGAATCCAACACAACAAAAATGAGTTTTGATAGCAGTAGGTGGTGCGGTATGGTGGAAATGGTGAGATCTATATATACTCAAATAAGGCACAAAAAGTACCTCTAAAATCAGTCGTGATACATGAGTAGCCTAGGATGTGTGCAATGGAATACCTTCTATCTGAAAAAATGATATCATCATTCCTTTTTTATAGTAAATTATTTAAAAATTTAATACTTTTATTAAAAAAATCTCCAGCAAGAAAATGAAAGATGATTGTGTTAATATTTTCGATTTATACTCGATTTGTTGTGTTTGGAGTGTCTTTGTTACTAGTGGAAGCATGATATATTTATTTTCATTATATGTTTATTTTTTTAATAGTTTTAGTATCACAAAATTCTTTATATAGAATCCAAAAATGATACAAACCAAAATTGAAACATGTCAAAAATAGAGAAAGTCAGAAATAAAATGATTCAATAGTAAAAAATCCAAAAAAATATACATATTCAAGATACAAAACACAGACTCGATCATGTCTGATGAGATGTTATGCTCTATCCTACCACTAGGGGACATCTCTTACCAGTATGCCCTTATGTGTGACAAATACTGCATCATATTATCCCTCCTCGTTGCCGAGGACAATCCATTTCATTTATGATTCAATTTTATTTTGGTCTCCCTCACAGCTAAAACCTAGTAGTATGCAGCCAATAATTTAAAAAACAACAGACATTAAAAAAATCATAAATGAATTCAAAACAAATTATGAAACCCGGAAATATTAGGGATGATGGTTGGATGATCAACAGGCAATGAGATAGAATGAATGTCACTGACATGCATCCAAACTTCACAGTAATAGTTAACCAAATTTCTCACGTGAAACACCAGGTGAACATATGGATCCCATGATATATTTACTGATGAAAAAATTTGTAATAACATGTGCACATGGATATTTAAATGCCTAAAAGTTGTCTCAATCACAATACATATTATCTAACATCTCCACAAACACTTGTCCACTAGTGCATGTAGCTCTGTCATTGAACAATATTACCTGAAATCTCATCTTTTACCTATGAAAGTCTAGAACAATCCATCTTGAAGCCTCATTCAATATTTGATCAATATCACTTTGGAAATTCTGTATAAAATGCATTCCGTTTTCCATCCCCTAATATGCCTTTTGGGACTGGTTAAGAAAGTATTGAACGCATTTATAAAATTTCCCTTTTACTAACCCTTTGATTGAGAGTTTTCACACTCCCTTGATGACCCCATTTATGAAATCCACTGTATTAGTGGTCATATGAACCAATATTCTTCCACCATCATATGATAATGACCATTTTTCCTTTGAAATTTGATTCATATATTCATACACAGCTTTATTATCATTTTGGACATCTTAAAGGCATTGATCAAGACATTATTGTTGGGGGATCATATGCAGAAACCATAAGAGAAAAATGTATTAAAATAGAGATTAAATTTTGTTAAAAGAAGTAAGCTTAGAAAAACATACCCAACTTGAGGATAGCCTTCTTTAAGGCATCATCTTTGAAATTTTTAGGCATATTACTTGCAATATGTCTAATACAATAATGATGATAAGCATTAAAATCAGTCCATGAAACCCCATCACTATCCACGACCTCTATAATCGCTTGATGGTGATCATATATCAGACACACACCCAAGTTTTGTGTGACATGAAAACCTACACATGCCAAAAACCAACTCCAACATTCAAAATTCTCCTTTTTAACAATAAAAAAAGAAAGTGGTAGAGGAGAATGATTACCATCCTCTATTGAATAAATGAGTAGAACAGCTATATACTAGCCATACTGGAAATTACCATCGACCTGAATAAATTGTTTACAATAGGGAAATGTAGTAATTCATGACCTAAATTCCCAAAAAGCCTAATGAACATCACCTTTGTTCGATAAACTCGGTGATTGGAGGATACATACTCAAAATTTCCAACCGATGAAAAATCTGATTATTATGTGACAAAATTTACATAAAATGTGAAAACATAGCATAACATTTATCCCAATAACTATACACATTTACAATTGCCTTCCCTTTTTCAATCCATGCATCGGTGTATGATATCTTATAGTTATACAACTATTGAATTATTTCTTGAATATGGAAAATGGAACATCCTAACATGTTCATATCATCTCATAAATAAAATTTGATATAAACTATGAATCAAGGAAAGAGTGATCCCGTGATAGCTTTAGATGCACACAAGTGTGTGGCCATTATATTTTGGTTATCCTAAAAAATGAAAAAAAATATCAAATATTTTAATTAATATAAATTTACATTCTAGCCCATATTTTTCATAGCAAATGAAATATTTTTCCTTCTTTGAATCATCAACCACAAATGTGAAATGTCTCTCAATGTGGAATTGCTTTATCACATTTTTCAAGGCCAGTTTACTTTCAAACTCCTTCCCAACATAGATGAAATTATCATTTAATGTAGACTTGTTCCCAATAATGCTATGGAATTCCAAATCCAGTGTAATAAAATCCCAATCCAAAAGTTGTTCACAAGACATTTCTTTATCTAAAAAACTCAATACAGAAGGATGATTACCACTAACTGGTGGATGTTGTGGATGAATGTATCTTAAAGGAACCACCGAAGGTTCATTCCCCACATCACCTTCACCCACATATCTTAAAGTAACCTCAGAAGATTCATTTGTAGGATCGAAATATAATATGAGATGCTCAATATACAAGAGGGGGGGTGAATTGTATACTTTAAAAATTCCTTTGGAAGCTTTAAAGTTAGTTATGAATAACTAAAGTTTCCTTAAGAAAAGGAAAGGACTAAGTTTAACAAAGTTAAACTAAGTAAATTCACAACACCTCTAACACCGAACTAAAACTTGGAAAGAGATTCCAAAAGTAGGTTCCGGAAATATGATTCCGGAAATTGAAACTTAACAAAAGTTACAATATGAGATTCTACCTTAAAGCGTATAGAATCTAAATGAATCAGAGTAAGTAAGGAAGTATAAGAAATTTATACTTTCCTTATGATACAAATTGCAGCGGAATAAAAGCAAGTAGTAAAACTACTAGTAACAAGATATAAGTCTTTTAACCCAAAGAGAAGGGTATCCAACAACCTTGGATAAAGGTCCCTTGATTTATACTTTCAAGCAAGTATGTCTTACCCACACCAGGGTAAGCCCTCGATACGAAGATCGGAGTCTCTGTCTTGCTATCCCCGCAAGCCCTCAACTTCAAGGTAGTTGGAAACCTCTGTCTTCCTCAGCAAGGAAGCCCTCGATCTTTAAGGTAGTCGGCACCTCTGTCTTCCTATCCCCGGAAGCCCTCGAATGTAATCACCAACATTCGGAGTCGCACGAAGCTTTGAGAGTTAATAAGAGACTCTCTCTCTAGAAATCACTTCAACAACATGTAGGAACAAAACTCAGTCGTTTTTCCAACAGCTCTCAGCATATGCATCAGCACCGAGCACTTTCAAATGAGCTCCTACTTATAGGTAAGGTCGGCTCCTTCTCCAACGGTCATATTTTACTTAAAGTTCGGAGGGACCTGTACATGTGTCACTTAGACAACGGTTAGTTTATAACAAAATGGACGACATCGTTTTATAACAAAACAAGTGTAACAGAATGTACGACATCGTTTTAAACTCTAACATAAAAGTTCGGAATAGAAATTTCGGAGTGAAGGTTCGGAGTGAATAAATTCAGAGTGTATAAAACAAAGATAATCAGATTCTGTTTAATAGGTGAATTCGGAATGAGAATTCGGAATAGGAATTCGTCATCAGAAATCGTAATGAGAATTCATCATCAGAATTCATAATGAGAATTTGTCATCAGAATTCGTAATGAGAATTCGTCATCAGAATTCGTAATGGGAATTCGGAATGAGATTTCTTCATTAGAATTCATAATGAGAATTCTTCATTGGAATTCGTAATGAGAATTCATCAACAGAATTCGTATTGAGAATTCTTCTTCAGAATTCGTAATGAGAATTCGGAATGGGATTTCTTCATTAGAATTCGTAATGAGAATTCTTCTTCAGAATCCGTAATGAATTTGGAATAGAACTTAGTCAGAATTCATATTCGGAATTCGGAATGAAAATTTCTTATAGTTCTTGTCCAGAATCCGAATCCTAAAACAGAATGCTTTAAATCAAAGTTTCAACGATTCCGAGAAAGTGAATCCGAATCTTTTACTTAAGAAAAATATGGATGAAAATATGATAAGGATAATTTTTCTTATAAAATCGATTTTCCTTAAGAAAGAAATTTTCCTTATAAAAGAAATTTTCCTTAAGAAAGCAATTTTCCTTATAAAAGAGTTTTTCCTTAAGAAAGAAATTTTCCTTAAAGATAAGGTGTTTGTGATTTTCAAAACAAGAAGGAATGGAAAAGTCATAAGGAAAACCTTATTGACTAAAAAATCTCCCCCTTTTTGGAAATCACAAACATCCTTACGAAAAAGCTATTCTAAGAAGAGAAAAAAAACATATTAAAGCTTATCTCCCTTGGTTTAAGGATATAGATGAATACGACTAACTCCCCCTTAGGCTTTGAAACTCTAAGGATCGTATTCATATTTCCAGAGTGATGATTCATAAGAAGGTCTTCTTTAAGAAAAACTCCCCCTTAAACAAACTCTTATTAGAGTTCTTTTTTTCTTAAGGATCTTTTCCTTCTCCCCCTTTGTGATTTTCAAAAAGAATTGGAGGGAATGGAAAAAAAATAACAAAGTACCTGAGATATTAGTAATGACAACAAAAAGAGACAACAAGCACAATTCTCATTAGATTTGAAATTTCAGCAACAAAATAATTACAACAAAAAGATCGGATTGGTTTATTTCAGATCTTTCTCCTTCGACATGAGCCCCTTAAGAATCATGTTGATCTTCTTCAAGTCTTTGTGATCTTCTTCTGCTTGCTTCTCTAAGACGACTATTCTTGCGGACTGGGCTTCAATTATTTCTTCCTGAGCCTTCAACTTTTCTTCCTGAACTTTCATTTTCTCTTCCTGAGCCTTCATCCTTTCTTCAAACTCGATCCGATAATCCCTTTCATATTTCCAATTATGAGAAACAGAATTCAACTTCCCATTCAGATCCCTGACTACTTGGATCCGGAAGTTCTTTTCCTCTGTCAACTTTTCTTCGAATGATGCAGTCAGCTCATGAAACTTCTTGTCCTCGGTTTCAAATGCATCCTTAACATTATCCTGAAACTCATCGAAAAGCCTCATCTCTTCCACAGTTTTCGTAGACCAGCTTGTCATCCTCTTGCAAGATCTTTTATGTGCTTCGTAACCAATAAAGAAATTTTTGAACTGGGCTTCAATCTCTACACACTTATCCATAACCATGGATACGGAGTCTGTTTTCTGATTCAACGCATGTTGGAGCATCTGGCATCTGGAGTCTATACTAGAGAAGGTCGGAATGGTTCCCACCAACTTCTTCAAAGACTGGACAACAAAATCATGCCCCAACGAAGATGACTCCGAATCTGAAAACTTGCTCGGAGAGTTTTCTTCCTCAATAAGCTCTAACTTTCTCTTAGAAGAACTACCAGCTTCCTTCCTCACCTTCTTTTCTGAACTCGGGGTATCAGCAAGAATTTGTTTCCACTTATCTTTTTTCGGAATAGAAACCTGTTCCGGAGATTTCTTCTCGCTATCAGAGACTTGTACTATATTATCTTCCTCATCAGCAACTTCTACATTTTCTTTCTGAGCAGCATCAAGTAAAAGATGTTCTTCTTCTCTCAGACAAGAAACTTCCTCTTCACCTTTCTCTTCTTCCATAGTCAGAGTAACAAGCTTCGAAGATTGAGCTTCAGATGTTCGGAGCGACAAGTGTTCCGAAGGAGTTCCCTTATATTCATCTACTTGTTTGAGCACATCTCCTGTCTCACCACTTCCTTCAGCAGCCTCTTCAACTTGTTCCACTTGCTCTCCTTCCTCAGTATTCGTAGCAACAGCCTCTTCTGGAGCAACAAGATTTCTTCCTGGAGTCTCAGGTAGAGATTCCAGAGAGAAGGATCTCGGAACTGGGATAGTTGCTGAAACCATTTCGTTGAACTTCAACAACGCTTGGACTGCCTCAGCTTCTGACATTTTCTTCTTAAGTTTCTTTTCCTTAGCTTGTTTCTCGAGCTCATCAGCAGCCTTCTCTTTCAGAGCCTTAGCCTCCGCAGGGTCCAATCCGAACTGCGGATCCCCTTCTTTCCTTGTTTCTTTATCAGCTCTCCACTTTGTAACAACCTCATCAGGATAGGTCTTCTTCTTCTTAGGCTTTGGTGGTGCGGAGTGGACTTCCTTAGACTTAGGTTCCTCGGCTTCGACTACCACTTCTTTTAGCTTTCTCTTTCTTACCGGCTTGGATGATTCAGGATCAGAAACTTTCGGAGCCACTTCTTCTTGAGGAGGTAGATCAATAAAGATTCCAGACTTCTTGTCGAAAGCTACATTCATTCTTTTAAGAGTGGCATCGCTGACTAGCATGATCTTGCACACCCTTGGTTTAGAACAACAAGCTACCTTGAAAGATTCTAGGCACCGAACTATGAGTTTTGACAATATTGCTGGGTACATTACGATCTGAGCTCTCAGATTCCCATTCTTCAAATTTTCAATATTAAGAAGAATATGCTTCATGAAGTTGAACTTTCTTAGATTTATCAGGAAATCTAAGATATATATCTCACTCTTCTTCAGGCTATCCTTATCACCTTTTCTCGGTACGATAAGCCCTTGTACCCATAACTCCAGCATCCGGAAGTTTGTAGATAGGCTTGCAATCTTCGGAGCCTTGTCATCATCCAATCCGAGAGTTTCTAAGGCCTTTTCCTTGTTGAAACTACCCATAGAGTCTGGCAATACGTGAGAAATAAATTCAGCTTCACCTTCATAAGATAATACTACCAAGATTGCAGCCTTGGTGTAAGAAAGCTTATATGTCTTGCCATACGATTTGAAAGAAAACTTCTCTCTATTATCTTCCATGAAGAACGCAACTGACTCATAAAACTCAACAAGCAAATCAGAGTAGACATCATCTTGGTTGCCGGTTTTTGATACCGCAACATCTTCCCAGCCATTCAACTTGATATTCTTTGAAATAATAGAATCGTAGTTGCTGAAGAAAGTCGGATGGACTAACCTTTCTCTGTAGACTAACCACTGAGAAATGGGCTTGGTTGAAGACATTTCTTGAGAAGCTAACTCTGCAGACAATCAGATCTGAAATCTCTGAGAAGTTCGGAATTGAGAAGACTGAAGTTCGGAATGGCCTTAAATCAGAGAGTCAGAGCTTCAGCACGCAAAAGCTTGAAACCGATGTGGGACTAGAAAATAGGGTCCCCTTTATATAGGCAATGGGATGATGGTTCAACTTCCTCGGTTGATCTAACGGTTTAGAATGATCTGAGATCAAATCTGACGGTTGAGAGCTTGAATCTGATCTTTTTGAGGTTTTTATTAAAGTAAAGAATTAAGAAATCCAAAAACTGAAAACAAACTATAAGAAATTGCCAGCAAGTAAAATATGATTACGAAAACTTCATTAAGGAAATCATACCTTTCGGATTAGCTTAGGAAAGTTATTCGTAATGGGTAATATAAAGACTACTACGAAAAACTCAATACGAAAAACTAAATACGAAAAACTCAAAAAGTAAATACGAAAAAGTCAATACGAAAAAGTCAATACGAAAAAGTTAATACGAAAAAAAAATCAATACGAAAAAGTTAATATGAAAAAGTAAATACGAAGAAGTAAATAAAAGAAAACTTGAAACAAAAATCTGGTTATGAAAGTCCCAGTACGAAAGTTGTCCATTCCGGAAATTTTCAATACGAATACTTTCATTCCAGAAGTATTCTGTACGAAAATATCCATTATGGAAAATGGTAGTTCCGGAAGTTCCATTCCGGAAATCGTCGTTCCGAAAAGTTTAAAAACAAATTTTGAAAAACTTTGTTATACAAACAATCAAATGTACTCCCCCTATGAAAAGGAGTTTATTACTGTAAGGAGATTTTTTGAACAGAAAGTTAATTAAGGAAGATTAACTTACGGTTATCATTCCTAACTTCTATTTAATATATTCAAATCTATCAGAAGGCAAAGATTTTGTGAAAATATCAGCAAGTTGATCTTGCGTTCCGATAAACTGAAGAATAATATCTCCTTTTAGTGTGTGATCCCTAAGAAAGTGATGCCTAATATCTATGTGTTTTGCACGGGAGTGATGTGCAGGGTTCTTACTGAGGGCAATGGCACTTGTGTTATCACACAAAATTTGAGTTTTAGTAAAACTCAAGCCATAGTCTGTGAGTGTGTGTTGCATCCACAACAATTGTGCACAACAACTTCCAGCTGCTACATATTCAGCTTCAGCAGTGGAGAGTGCAACAGAATGTTGCTTCTTGCAGGACCAAGAAACTAATGAATCTCCTAAGAAATGAAAAGTTCTGGATGTACTTTTCCTATCCATTCTACATCCACCAAAGTCAGCATCAGAAAAGCTTTTTAGAACAAAATCATTTCCAGAAGTATAAAATAATCCTAGATCCATGGTTCCCTTAAGGTAGCGAAAAATTCTTTTTACTGCCTTTAAGTGAGATTCCTTAGGATTGGATTGATATCTTGCACATAAGCATACTGAAAACATTAAGTCTGGTCGACTAGCTGTTAAGTAAAGTAGACTTCCAATCATACCTCTAAAAGATGTTTGATCTACTGGTTTCCCAGCTTCATCAAGATCTAAAGAATTTGAGGTACCAATGGGAGTACTTATACTCTTAGTGTTGTCATAACCATACTTTTTAAGAAGATCTTTAATATACTTATGTTGGGATATGTAGGTTCCTTCTGGTTTTTGAGAAATTTGAAAACCAAGGAAAAATGTTAACTCACCCATCATACTCATTTCAAACTCAGATTTCATTAGACTAGCAAAAGAGTCAGTCAAAGATTGCTGAGTTGAACCAAATATAATGTCATCAACATAAATTTGAACAATCAAAACATTTTTCTTATCTTTCTTTATAAAAAGGGTTGGATCTGCATTTCCCTTAACATAGTTATTTTGAAGCAAAAATCTAGTAAGTCTATCATACCATGCTCGTGGGGCTTGTTTAAGGCCATATAAAGCTTTGGTAAGTCTAAAAACATGATCAGGATGTTTTGTATCTTCAAAGCCAGGAGGTTGTTCAACAAAAACTTCCTCTTGAACATAACCATTAAGAAAAGCACATTTCACATCCATTTGAAATAGTTTGAAATTAAAGAATACTGCAAAAGCAAGTAGAATACGGATAGATTCAAGTCTAGCTACTAGAGCATAGGTTTCTTCATAGTCTATTCCTTCTTGTTGATTATAGCCTTTAGCAACAAGTCTAGCTTTATTTCAAACAATGACTCCATTTTCATCACATTTATTTCTGAAAACCCATTTTACTCCAATAACAGAAGTTTCTTTAGGTCTTTCAACCAAGGTCCAGACTTTATTCCTTTGAAATTCATTTAGTTCATCTTGCATGGCTTTAATCCAATCACCATCACCTAAAGCTTCATCTGTGCTTTTAGGTTCTAATTGGGAAAGAAATGCTAGATGTTCTACTTCATTTCTTAAGGAACTTCTAGTCCTTACAGGTTGATTTACATCACCAATGATACTATCACTGGGATGATTCTTAAGAAACACCTGATTTGGGTTTTGTAAAACCTTTTCATCAACATAGGGTAGAAAGTATTCTGGGGTAAATGTTTCAGAAGTATCTTCTAGAACAATTTCCTTATCATAAGGTTCTTCTATCAAAGTTTGACAATCAGTTTTTGAAAACACATCCGAAGATGTAGGTTGGGAGGTTTTAAAAACAAAAGTATCTGATTCATCAAATTTCACATGTACTATTTCCTCAACAGTACAAGAATTTTTATTAAAAACTCTATAAGCCTTAGAGGTTGTGGAATAACCTAAGAAAATCCCTTCATCTGATTTTGGTGCGAATTTATGTAAGTTATCTTTAGTATTCAAAATGAATACTTTGCAACCAAAAACCTTGAAGTAGGAAAGTCTTGGTTTTCTACCATTCCATAACTCATAAGGAGTTTTATTAAGAAAAGGTCTAATCAAAACTCGATTTATAGTATAACAAGCAGTACTTACAGCTTCAGCCCAGAAATGTCTAGCAATAGAATATTCACTCAACATGGTTCTAGTTATTTCTTGAAGAATTCTATTTCTTCTTTCAACTACATCATTCTGTTGAGGAGTTCTAGGTGCTGAAACATAGTGAGTAATACCTTTCTTACTACAAAAAGTTTCAAAATCTGAATTTTGAAATTCTCCTCCATGATCACTATGAATAGTTTTCAATGGAAGGTTTTTCTCATTTTTAACTTGATCTCTAAAAATTTTGAAATAAGAAAAAGCTTCAGATTCCCTTACTAGAAAATAGACCCAAGTAAATCTAGTGTAATCATCAACTAGAACAAACACATAGTATTTGCCTCCAATGCTTCCAGTTTGTGTTGGACCAAAAAGATCCATGTGTACTAACTGTAATGCATCGGTTGTTGAGACTTCACTGATTGACTTAAAACTAGATTTATGTTGCTTGCCATATTGACAAGGATCACAAACTTTAGAAGAATCAAATCTAAGCTCCGGTAGATCCTTAACTAGTTTCTTCTTAGAGAGTTTACATAGGTTTCTAAGATTACAGTGTCCTAATCTTCTATGCCATAACCAAGAATGATCTTCCATTGCACTTAGGCAAGGTAAATCTTGGCTTCTTAGGACTTCTAAGTTTAAGGTGTAAACATTCTCTTGCCTATTGGCTGAGAGAATAAATTCTTCCTTGGAATTGTGAACTAAGCATTTATCATTCCTAAAATTCAGAAGGTAACCTTCATCACATAACTGACTTATGCTAATGAGGTTGTGCTTAAGGCCTTTAACAAAAAGAACATTTGAAATCAAGGTTTTACCTAAAAGAACAATATTACCAATACCAACAATCTCTCCCTTAGCATTGTCTCCGAAAGTTACCTTTCCTCCTTTCGTTTTGATAATCTTTTCAAAGAAGCTTTTGTTACCAGTCATTTGCCGGGAACATCCACTATCCATGTACCATATATTGTTGTTGGAACTTTCTTTATTTTCCTGAAATTAAGAACAAAGTTAGATTTTCGGAATCCAAACTTGTTTGGATCCGAGATTTCCAGACAATAAAATTTTAGGAACCCACATTTTCTTAGAAAAATAAGCTTTATGAAAACCTAGAGATTGGGTTTTGTTTAAGGAACAACTTTTTGCCCAGTGACCACCACATTGACACTTGGTACAAAATGGGGCACTTTGAGGAACAAAATAATTGTTACTGAAAACAGGTTTTGCATGGGTATAACCAAATCCAGATTTATTTCTTAAAGGTCGTATTTGAGAATACATTTTATCAAAATTTTCTTTACCATGGGTAAAGTTTGATAAACACTTCTTTAAGGAAAAAATTCCGAACTTGAGTTTTACAACCAAGTTTTTATCCTCGAAATTATTAGTTTTGGAACTAGAGTTAGGCTCGAAAACATTTTTATTAGAAATTACTTTTTCTAATTCTTTAGAATGTTTGTTCTTCTCAGAACTTACTTCCTCAAGATTTTTTGAAATATTTTCAAAATCAGCATTTTTCTTATCAAGATCTTTAGAAAGATCTGATATCTCTTTAGTAAGAATAGAATTCCTAGAATTTGCCTTATCAAGTTTCTTGTTGAGTTTGGAATTCTCAATCTCAAGAAGTTCAGCAAACCTAGAGACTTCTTCAAAAGTAGGTAAAGTATTTTCCTCATCAGAAGATGATTCTTCATCAGAAGAGTTATAATACTTACTATCATTAGAATTTAAAGAAACATTGGTCAATGATTCAGCATTTCGTACCTTAGCCATAAGACAATGATTATCAATAGGTAATCTGGCTATAAGACCAAGATTCTTCTGTCCTGAAGATTCATAATCAGAAGATTCATCTGAAGAGTCACCACCACTGGCACTCCAGGTGTCATTAGCTTTCAGAACTTTCTTAGCTTTGGCTTTATAAAACTTCTTCCTGTTCTTGTCTGAATGCCTTTCTTTTCTTTCTTTCTTTCTGCGCATAGGGCAATCTGGTCTAATATGTCCAGCTATTTTACATTCATAACAAGTAACTTCTCCATCTTTCTTGTCTTTTTTATCCTTATTCTTATACTTGGATTGAAAGTTTCTCTGTCCAGCTATCTTGTTCATACATCGAGCAAGATTGGCTAATTCATTTTCTGAGACTTCACTTTCACTAGATTCGGATTGGAAAATGACTTTCTTGGACTTGGATCTGGTTACTCTCTCAGGAGTCTTAGCTTTCATCTGATTTGAAGTTGTAGTAAAAGCAACAGTTCCATTTCCATTCTTCTTCTTGATGTTGTCAGCATCTCTCTTCATTCTTGTTTCATGTTGTAGAAGAGTTCCAAATAATTCATCAAGAGTAATTTGAGTAACCTTCCTGTTCTCATCTATTTTTGTTCTCTTGGATTCCCACTCATTGGGCATAATATCAATTATCTTGTCCACAAGAGCTTCATCATCTAAACCTTTCTCTCCCATAGATTGTAGACTGTTGAAAATATTCATAAACCTTTGTTGAACCTTACAGATAGGTTCTCCATAAGGAAAATTGAAGCCATGATATTCAGCTCTAAGCATAGCTCTTCTAGTCTCAATCACTTTAGAAGTCCCAAAGTGTGTAACCTCTAACTTCTTCCATATACAGTTAGCTTCTTCACAAGAAGAAATTTGGCTATATATATTTCTAGTCATTGAACATAGTAAAGTATTGCGTACCTTATAGTTGAGTTGATATTCTTGCTTTTCCTGGTTAGTAATGGTTCTGACTTCCTTGTCAGGAATTTTATAGTCACCAGTAAGCATGAAAAAGTTATCTACTCCAGTATTGATAACAAAAGTCTTCATACGATCTCTCCAGTATTCATAGTCATTACCATCAAAGATAGGTGGTCTTGTAGGATTCAGATTGTCAATAGATCCAACATTAATTCCTGCCATACTTAAAAATAACTTTGCACACAAACTTGTTAGTAGCAAAAGATTCGTAATAACAAAGTTCGGAATGAGAGAAGTTCGGAATGGATAAATCGGAATGACAAAGTTCGGAATGAAAAAGTTGAGCAAGAAAAACTTGTATGTGAGTACAAGTATTTCAGTAACCGGGCTCTGATACCAAATGTAAGAATGGTATAGAGTAAGAGGTTTCCAACCTCTGATACCAATTGTAGGATCGAAATATAATATGAGATGCTCAATATACAAGAGGGGGGGTGAATTGTATACTTTAAAAATTCCTTTGGAACCTTTAAAGTTAGTTATGAATAACAAAAGTTTCCTTAAGAAAAGGAAAGGACTAAGTTTAACAAAGTTAAACTAAGTAAATTCACAACACCTCTAACACCGAACTAAAACTTGGAAAGAGATTCCAAAAGTAGGTTCCGGAAATATGATTTCGGAAATTGAAACTTAACAAAAGTTACAATATGAGATTCTACCTTAAAGCGTATAGAATCTAAATGAATCAGAGTAAGTAAGGAAGTATAAGAAATTTATACTTTCCTTAAGATACAAATTGCAGCGGAATAAAAGCAAGTAGTAAAACTACTACTAACAAGATATAAGTCTTTTAACCCAAAGAGAAGGGTATCCAACAACCTTGGATAAAGGTCCCTTGATTTATACTTTCAAGCAAGTCTGTCTTACCCACACCAGGGTAAGCCCTCGATACGATGATCGGAGTCTCTGTCTTGCTATCCCCGCAAGCCCTCAACTTCAAGGTAGTTGGCAACCTCTGTCTTCCTCAGCAAGGAAGCCCTCGATCTTTAAGGTAGTCGGCACCTCTGTCTTCCTATCCCCGGAAGCCCTCGAATGTAATCACCGACATTCAGAGTCGCACGAAGCTTTGAGAGTTAATAAGAGACTCTCTCTCTAGAAATCACTTCAACAGCATGTAGGAACAAAACTCAGTCGTTTTTCCAACAGCTCTCAGCATATGCATCAGCACCGAGCTCTTTCAAATGAGCTCCTATTTATAGGTAAGGTCAGCTCCTTCTCCAACGGTCATATTTTCCTTAAAGTTAGGAGGGACCTGTACACGTGTCACTTAGACAACGGTTAGTTTATAACAAAATGGACGACATCGTTTTATAACAAAACAAGTGTAACGGAATGTACGACATTCTTTTAAACTCTAACATAAAAGTTCGGAATAGAAATTTCGGAGTGAAGGTTCGGAGTGAATAAATTCAGAGTGTATAAAACAAAGATAATCAGATTCTGTTTAATAGGTGAATTCGGAATGAGAATTCGGAATAGGAATTCATCATCAGAAATCGTAATGAGAATTCATCATCAGAATTCATAATGAGAATTTGTCATCAGAATTCTTAATGAGAATTCTTCATCAAAATTCGTAATGGGAATTCGGAATGAGATTTATTCATTAGAATTCATAATGAGAATTATTCATTGGAATTCTTAATGAGAATTCATCAACAGAATTCGTAATGAGAATTCTTCTTCAGAATTCGTAATGAGAATTCGGAATGGGATTTCTTCATTAGAATTCGTAATGAGAATTCTTCTTCAGAATTCGTAATGAATTTGGAATAGAACTTAGTCAGAATTCATATCCGGAATTCGGAATGAAACTTTCTTATAATTCTTGTCCAGAATCCGAATCCTAAAACAGAATGCTTTAAATCAAAGTTTCAATGATTCCGAGAAAGTGAATCCGAATCTTTTACTTAAGAAAAATATGGATGAAAATATGATAAGGATAATTTTTCTTATAAAAGCGATTTTCCTTAAGAAAGAAATTTTCCTTATAAAAGCAATTTTCCTTAAGAAAGCAATTTTCCTTATAAAAGCGTTTTTCCTTAAGAAAGCAATTTTCCTTAAAGATAAGGTGTTTGTGATTTTCAAAACAAGAAGGAATGGAAAAGTCATAAGGAAAACCTTATTAACTCAACATCATTCCCCACATCACCCTCTCCAATATTATCTCCTAATGGCTCCATAGATTCTTCTTCCTCAGATAGACATTCATTCACTATATCAACACACAAAGGGATTTCATCAACATTTCATTTCAAATTTTGATAATCTTCTTCATAATTTTCTTCTATTACTAGAGTCATATGAGAAAGAGGCATTGATAAAGACTAATGTGAAGGACCAAATTCTACAGGTCACACAAAACATGGTTTTGTAGAAGTCAGTTGCACCACATCTATTTCAGAAATCTCCACATACAAATTCTTCAAACCATTATCAAACCATTGTCTAAATAAGGATGATCCATCCATCCAATCATAATTATCACCCAAAGGGTACTCGGTGTGATAGAAACCTTCAGGATATTGTACATGGTGATATGTGTTTGAAGAAATGGATTGATCAACCCCTAGTTTTAACTGATTATGAATATTATTGCGAACTGCATCCAATGGTATACAGCCATGAATATTTACCACTATGAAAAAATGAACACTATATATAAATACTTGATTCATATAAATGGTCTCACCATTGAAATATATTTTCACATTAATTATTACATATAAAAAATAATTAATAAAATATTATATACTATATCAATTTTTTATGTTGTTTAAATTGGTTTTGAATAATTGAATTTATGTGGAGAATTTTTTTATGTATTTATATTTCAATATTGAGTAATAGTGATGGTGGTATTATTACAATATAAAATTTAATATTAAATTTAATATTTTAATTACTTATTAATAAGTAATCATTAATTGATCTTGAGAATTACGATTAGTTTATCAATATTTGATAAACTAACCAAAATATATGGGTAGACTGCTGGAGTCTCTATTATAAAATATTTCAGCCACCATCTGTCTCCTTTCAATCAAAAATGCCTCCTATCGAATGCTTGTTATCAAATGCCTCTTCAGGGACACCTCTTTAGGGATGCCTATTTTTGATTTCCTTTTAATTAAAAATTTACTCACATGCATGTGAGGGGGTCTAGGGTTATGAAATACATAATTTTTTATTAAGAGGACACACAGTTCCTTACATACTTAGTGAGAGATAACTCTCAGGTCATTAATACATAAAAATAAATGCAAATATTTCAAATTAAATAACCACATTGACAAAATAAGACATGCAATTTATATTATGCATTGGTCGGTCATCTCAATATCAGTCATCGCACAACTTACCATGTTTTTGGGTATAATTATTATATATATTAATAGATGAATTACATATTTAATATATACATCTATTTTATATTTAATAAAATTAATTATAACTAATATAATTTAATATTTTTATTTATAAAAAATTGTATTTATACCAATAAAAAAATAGTTATCTATATATTTTTTAATAAATTAAATATGATACACATAACTAATATATTATTCATAAATTATTTAATTAGTGTTTAAAATATTAAAATTTAAATTAATATTATATTCAATATAACATATTTTATAACGTTTTTAATTTTTATAAACATTCAATATGAATTCATGAAACATTTTAGATATAACAAAATTAATTTTCCTAAACATTCAATATGAATTCATACAACATACACATCATTCAATAATTAAATCATACAATAGACACTAATTTACACATCAATACATATGAAATAAATAAACCATAAACACAAACAATAATTTCAAGATATCAAAAACCACAAAAATAATTCAAACAAATGAAATAACTAAATAGAAATAAACAATTAAAAATTTAATTTGAAATTTTACCTTCATAAAAACTACAACAAAATTGTTGAGAAAGAAATTCTGCAGGGCTTTGTAGAAAAATCTAGAGGATAAGAATGAATTTGGGGGGGGGGGATCCCTTTTATAGATTATCTCAGTGATAAGTGTTAACGGAGTTCACACATCCTTCATTCCGTCTTTAAGGGATGAGTGAACCCCATGCACGCATCGTTCACTATGATGAAGATGTGTGAACCGCGTTCAGGCATCTTTGTCATAGAGAGATGCATGAATGGGGTTCACATATACTTTATCACATTTGTGTTGGATGCGTGAACCTCGTTCATGCATCTCTCCACACCAAAGATGCGTAAACGAGGTTCACTCATATTGAGTCCCATTTTTAAAAATATTACAAACCCTATCCCTTTTATAAAAATAAAAATTAAAACCCCATATAAACAAACCCGCAGTTGCATCCTTATATAGATAAACATGGAATCCACCTCCAACCACTAGCCAATGGTAACACTATGATACCATCTCACAGTGTCACCATATTAGATCCTTCTTCTACTAACCCAAGAAAACATTACCTTACTGCCGTTGCCCCCAAGACACCATTGGACTTAGATACTTCCAGTCATCAACTATTTCCTGAAATCCCTTTACTACTGCCAATCCATCCACTGCACGAAATTCATCTAACAACAACAGAGTTGCAACTTCCAACCTCATACAACAATACTTATTCCAGAGTATAGATACCCATCCATTTTCCGGTAGCGACGTCCATCATTTCCTGACCAATCCTCCCGCCATGACCAAAAATATCCAAAAATGTGTAACAAAACAAATAAAACCATCTTCGACCACTTAGAAAAAGACGAATTAACAGTGAATCCAGATAGTCGATCCACCATCAGTCAATAAAAGTTATTTCTCACTGAAGAACACTGAATTGCTGCCCCTTATCCCACTCAAAGATGAAACCAAATTTGAATATGGAAAAATCTGATTTAACCTAGCCAAAATATCTCCCTGATCCCTCTGCACCTCTATGAAGATGAGCTCTATATCCTTTTTTGCGGAAAAGACCCACACCACCATGCCGCTTCCATTGAACCTCATGCTGAATGAGGTTCC
The DNA here is from genome assembly GCA_963277665.1 of Viscum album. Lineage (NCBI taxonomy): Eukaryota > Viridiplantae > Streptophyta > Magnoliopsida > Santalales > Viscaceae > Viscum > Viscum album. The sequence goes on from OY728161.1 coordinate 582,814,569, forward strand.
CTTGAGAACCCATTCCAACTCGAGAAGGCTTTCGCATGAAACTGACTTCTTCTATAGAGAATAAAAGACTCAATGACTAGTAGTAGGATAATAATGATGGAAAAAGAAATAAAAAATAGAAATTTAAATTAAATGAAAACAAAATAATAATAATACAATAATAAAATTTTATATAATATTATATATATATATTTAATAATAGTTATATATATTTTAGTGATAAAAGGTATATTTATATATAAGTTATTTTTCATATATATATATAACACTAAAATATTTAATCATATTTATATATAAATTTATAACAATAAAAAAAATTCTCATACATTGACATTCATGACATAAAAAATTATTGAAATTTTTATTTCAAAATGCATCAATGTATCTTTACTTATATTTTTGGGGATGAGTTGGGAGGCAATTGTTGCATGTGGATAACTATTTTCATAGATATTTCACTTAGAGGTATTGACCAGTGCATCAAAGCACACCACACAGAATGAAACTACATGTACGAATCATTTGTCAAAATTTAATATTTTTTAGAATAAGAGGAACCTTTCTCCTTTATTTTCTGAAACCCCTAAACCTGGGAACCGTCTCAGATACCTGGGGATTAAAACCCCTTTTTCTTTACATATTTTTATTGTTTTTTCTTTTATTTCTATAAACATCTTTGTGTTGATTTATTAATTTTGTAAATACAATAGTGATTTTTATCTATTCATCCATCATCCATACGTGTTGTGATCTCAATTATCAAGAAATAGAGAGATTATTTGAAGGGATATATTTAGAAAGTGAAATTAGATTCTTCCCAGAGATATGTGCTTCATGACAATAATCATCACTCCTTTTCTTCCTCTTAGAGGAAGGTTAAGGATATTTGGGGGTGTGCAAGAGTGCACTCCTTAATTGGAATGTTTTTTTACTCTTCTAATTGAATTCCTTTCCCCCTACTCTCTCTTATTATCAATTAGGAATTATGATTTTGGTTGTGTGATCTTATGATCTCTACATGACCATTTTGGATCATGAGATTTCATGTCCATAATGAGTCTATTATGTAATTCAATTTTCATTCCCGAAGAGTGTTCAACAACTAAAGAATTCTTATTTTCATGTTCACAATGTTCATGTAAGAGAGGTGTGTGATCCATGTTGTCAGTCATGCATTGTTTTAATTGAGAGTTGATGATATTCTTCATAAGATCTATGAAATTAACATGAGGGTGGATCATCTTGGATTTGTCCTATTTCTTGCCACTTATCAATGTTTTGCTAATTATTTTTTTTGTTTTCTTTTTTGTAGCTTGTATTTTTTTTTCTTTCTCTCTCATCCCTCTTTATCTGTGATTTTCATCACTAATTTTACTATTTTGGATTAATTCATTCAGAAAAATTTTAAAATATAATTTTTTTTAAAAAACCACTAGGTAATTCAACACTACTTTTTTGAGCGAGAATGTGAGGTTAGCCACCATGTTATACCATGAGTTTTATAAATGTATCATTGACTATTCTTACAACAAGGATGTTGTCAATACCCAGTATAATTTCCCTAAATACTCTTATGAAATCTCGTACAAACCTACTCCCAACCATTGTAGAAGGCTATTGAAAACTCATTATAACATTTCAAAACAAAACAATTAATGAAAATTCAAGAGAAGAACCATGAAAAATTAAAAATTATATAACAAATTAATACATACATAACATGAATCCCTACTTATTATCATAGCATAAAATTACTATAAATCATCACCCACCCAAGTGGTTCCATAATTTCATGGTATTCACTATATATATAACATAAAAATGTAAATTCCAATATATTCCGAATACCCACCCATACTAAACACTTTTCAATTATTTCTCATACTTAGATCATTTATTTAACAATTTAGTTTCTTGTTTCATAATATTTTTTCCGAAATATTAAATTAAAACTAAGTCTAAAATATAAGATTTATGAAACCTAAAATACATTTAACAAAAAAAAATAAAAACAAAAAACTTAAGCTTCCATTCCAACATTGACCTAAACAAACACCCATGGTATAATCCAAAAACCCAAAACAATGGTTTATTAAATCCAAATTAAACTAACACTTATAAAATTGATTCCATTATTTATTTGAACATTAAAAATGTAGGAAAATTTCTAAAAATATTAATGATTTTATAAAAAGGAATCATAGTATTAAATGGAGTGAATAAGAGCCACCAACCTAAAATAATTATCAAGTAATGATCTAGAAACCCTTGATCCAATGTAAAAAGTTATGATCTAATACTAAAAACCCTTAAAAAGAACAGAAGATCATGATTCATTCATTAATGATTCAAATCCAAAATCTATAGACCTAGATCTAATACCAAGACATAAATCTATATAATGAAGAAGAAATAGAATGTTATAGAAAGTGACACATTAGAGAGAACAGGAATAAAACTCTAAATTCCGTGTTGATATAATAATTCCTAGATAGTAGGGTTCTTTTTTTGATTGAGAATCCATAATTTCTTTATTGAAGTACCCAAGAACCATCCCAAGATGAGTAAGGGTATTTAATGAGCCTTATGGGAGGATAACTAGGTTTTAAAAGGATTATTATGTAATGAATACTTGACTAAATAGTCTGGATTCATTGTAAAGTTTGACCATGTTTTGGAAATGAAGGAACCTCTTCCAACCAATGAAGATCCGCATAGTTACCATTAAAGGTTTCATGGGATAGTAAATCGATGATACAATCATCATTTTCTTATGAATATTAGTAGAATGGTTTTCTATTTTATTCTTTGGACTCTATACCCTGACCATGAAATGTTCAATAATCCTAAAAAAATCCAGAACAAACCTTAAATACTGAAAAACTGAAGTGGGAGACTTACCTTCTAGGCATATGATTTCATAATTATACCCTCCACAAGACCATTGAAACTAAAAAAGTTATTTGGCTTTGATCTCTTTAAATAATTTTTACCATTACTACCACATCTCATCATATATATTCTACAAATTATTTCAAATTATGTCATGATTGTATAGAACTATAACCCATTGAATAATATACCATATAATTATATTATCCTTCATTTTATAAATCCTCAAAAACTATTCCATGGAGATCTATTTCGGTTATAAATAAAAAATATTAGTATAGAGAATGTGAAATTGATCCTATTTGAAATTCCCTAATAGAGATACATGAAACATGTTCTATATCACAATATTCATTGTTTGGAACTCTAATAGATAAGATTTCTCTTTTAATTTCACAACAACCTTAAATCATAATATGTACTAAGGTTCCAACTTCCTTACTTCTATGTTCATTTGTGTCCCACCCATGAAAACCTTCAAAAGAATTCTCAATATGTAACCACAAATTTTAGTGGATGTCTACGTTGATCGACATTATATTTCTTCTATGTATGAAAATTCACTAATCTAGTCCATGTTAGGTAAACCTTATATGTTATCTCCTATGCTAATCAAGCCACTAAATTTTATCTCTCACATACTCTATCTTCTTTAGAACACAACAATGATAACCATGATCTTCCATACAATGTGATAAACCAATCTATCCAAATATATGGTTGATAAATATTATTATAGGTGATCTCTAAAAAATATAAACCATTCTCACACACTCTCCAAAAATTAATAAAATAATATTGATTTATGTACCAAAAATATTTTTTGTTCTATTTTTTCAACCATTCCATCAGAGGGTGATACGATGTACTCATCTTCATCCCCGCACCCATCACTTCATATAAACCTCTATAAAATATTGACGTAAATTGAGGATATCTATTTCAAATGCTAGATAATGAAACTCCAAGAATCCTAACCCCACCATCTATAAATATCATAACCATTTCCTCAACTAAGAACATATCTTGAATATAAATGATGTTGAAAAAAATAAGATTTTATCCCCAAACACCCATACCATATCATGAATCCAGAATAATGTTGGGAAAAAAGTCATGAAAATATTGAGATGTATCACCACTGAAATGTCAACACATGAAATGTATACGAAATCCGCATTGTCCACTAATGATATTACTTGATCAATTAGAAAATCATATGTTAAGATTCATAATTAGCGATACCCCACTTCAACCCTCCAAACAAGAACTGCCATATAATTTCATGATATATATTTTCAACTCTATGATGAAATATACACCTATAGTTATAAAACACACCCATAAATTCCTTCCTCAAACTCATAGGATCCACTCCTCTATCATTAATATATTGTTTTGAGTTAACCACTAGAGACCAACATTCCATGGTCTCTATACAGTATAAGGTATCACTGGTCTTATTATATACAACATTATTATTTATACCTCCTTCAGTTGGTTTTTAAGGAAAAAATTTATATATATTAAATGTAATACAATACCATTTCATTTTTCATTATCTTATAGATAAAAATTGACAATCAGAACCATCAATATTAATATATCCTCTAATTACTTAACTTCCTGAGATTCTTAACATATGGAATCCACCATAACATGACCCTTACCTAAAAATAGGTTAATTCAAAATAAAAAATTTAAAGGTACTTCCCCAATCTATACTATCTGATGTTAAAATATTTTTAATGGAAGATATAAAATAACATTTTATTAAATGAATATACCATGAACCTATCACTGAATAGAAAATGTATCCAAATCTTTAAGGTATGGATAGTTGCTACAAAATCTAGATTTTATGTTCAATACTTCTTCTCATTTGGTTGTAACTACCTAGATAAATATCAATTCATGTTATCTATATATATTAGATTAAATATCAGTATAACTCTATATATACAACAATACATGAATAAATTTTCCCTATACATAAGAAAGTTTAACATAGATATATATTTCACCATTTTTTGGATCATTGAAATCCCCTTGGCACTTATCATTCCATTAAATTTTCATGCCCTTTTTAATGAAAACCATCACTAGAGACACTAATATTTCAATTTTTTTCAATAAATACTATATTATAACCCACCAATATGAGGAATCATTTAATATCAAATACATTTTTGGGATACTAACATGTAATCACCTTCTTCGACTCCACTATGAATTTTTTTTATGAAATAAAATGCCAAAGGAATATTACTTCTTGTATCAAAAAATGATATTTTGATAGCCTTATGTACAAAATGATCTCTCAAGTCATATACAACACAATATTAAAATTATTCGTATTATCCTAATAAAATAAATAAAAAATCAAAATATCATCCAAAAATACCATGATGAATAAGTAAGGGTATTTATTAAAAATGAAGTTCATTAAGGACATAAAAATTACAAGAGAAATAGTATCCCCAAATAAGATAACAAGTTTCTAATAATTAAAGTACATAATCCTATAAGTAATTTATAGAATATACAACACACATAAGCTAAAATTGTTATATACTAATTGAAAATCTATCTTTTAAAACAACTATATACATCCAGCCAATCAAATAGATCACTAAATTGAATTAGATGGTATTTATTCTTCAACATAAGTTGGTTGAACTTGCAGTAGTCAATGAATAACCTAAATATACCATCATAATTTTTGGAAAACTGATTTATCATCACCACTAGTAATACTCATTGTCCAATAAATGATTTTCAATCTAATATTTTTAACTAAATCTTCATATCCATAGGTTCTATTTGATATGGAGGAAATGTGATCAGAATCATCCCTTAAAATGAATCAATAGGAAAATCCAAATATCTATTTGGTGAAATTATGAATAAATATTTTCAAAAAATATCAAATTAATAGTTTACCTCTACTGTTTACTAAAATTAATCATTGGATTATTATAATTTGATAATCAAAGCATAAAATTAATGTATTGAAGACTAAAGGTCCTAAATAATCATTATCACAAGACAAAAAATAAAACCCCACTCTTATTGAAAAGTAATAATAGTCTTATGAACTGAATTAAATGAAACTTTCCACTAATAGAAGTTGACATAAGGATTGAACATCACAATAAAATTCATCCTAACTATGAAAGATTACATGTTCATCTCTATAAATAAGAACTCTTATAATATTTACAAACTTCTAATCACAATTAGAAAATATGGACAACTAATCCTCCATTCTATCCTTTCCCCAATATTCAATTAAATATTTAATGAATAAATAATTAAATGCCTAATCAAATTCAATTTTTCAACATATAAGGAAGACCAAAATGAATGATAATCACCCATATAAAACACAATAGAGACTATAATGGATGTAATAAACATAGCACCTCCCACTATTAAAATTCCTACCTTAGAATCATGGGGACTTTCTCTATGGTAGAAAACAGTCCATGAACCTTATAAAATAAAATAATAATAAGGATTACCAAAATCCATCAGTTGTGACATAGTAACATCCTAACTTAACTTATCTATAAACATCCTTAATCCTTATATTTGGTTGGAACCTCCAACAGTAGAACCTCAATAAAAAATACAAAACTTATTAATATAACCATGATTCCCACATTGATGGAATGTACTAGGCACAATGGTATAGTTCCATTTCATGTGTTCCATGTTTCTATAATTATAACACTAAAACTAACTCCTACCTTGATAATAAAATATGTTCTCAACCTTATTTTGGATAACTCCCTAATAAGAATCAAATTTCTTCCATTCCCACCATCTAAAAAAATGATTACCCATTAATATTGGGAATATAAGAATATATGAATTTCAATTTAATCATATCCATATTAAAAATATATTTATAAATTAGTATTTCAACATAGGTAGGTAAATCATTTAGGATCACCCTCAAATATATCTCAGTTTGAAGTGTTATCTGAAAACTCTACTCCTTGAGAATATTTTTTGGCAAAAAAAACCAGTGAAAAATAATCCAAATATTTACAGAGAGAATCATATTCCAAATATTCCATGTTTTTATTCTCGAGATCTTGCAATAAATAATATTTAATCAACATCAACATGTTTGGATAAAACATTTGCCTTGATACTTTTTGGAATACAAGCCATGTCAGATTCATATATTGGCTTTCTTCTACAATCATCTCCCACCACATATGAGCTTCTCCATTAAACATTTTTATACAAAAATTTCCTTTAACAACTCTAGAGTAAAATTATGATATTATATAAATTATTTTTTCAAAGAAATATAATTTCTTGGATAACTTTTTTACAAACAAGAACAAGTTCTAACGAAACATGACATACTAAAAAATTATTATTAATTAATACGACAGTTATCTCCTAGCCATTTTAATGAATGGAATGAATTTCATTGATTAAATTATGAAAATATATGTACTATAATTTTATATAATATTATTTCTTTTGTGACCAATTAAGTAGAAATGAAAATTAAGAACTCTGGAAAATAAAGGAAATATTTTTCGGAAAAAACTACTTTTATGAGCACAAACAAATATCATCTCAATAAAATAAATAAATAAGTTTTGGTTAATTATTGTAGTGATATATATATATTATTAAATAAAATTATTAATATTTATATTATGTTTTTTCTATCAATGAGATAATTATAAATCTAAGTTTACACTTAATAATTATATTTTTCTAAAAAACAGATTTTCCGCCTTTTGAGAACTTATTTTAAAATTAAAATTTAACACAAATATAAAATGGATTTTAAAAAATATACTTAATTTTCAAAATCATCATGTTAAAATTACAATAAATTTAATTTTCATTAATTTTCTAAAAACATAATTTTTTGGATAAATAGTAATAAATACTGATTTTTATTAAAAACCACCTTTTCGTTTACAATATTTACACGATACATTAATTTTAATATTTTTTTAAAAGTAAAATTAGTAAAATTATATATTTATTAATACAATTTAATTAATTTTAATCAATTTCAAATTTATTTTTTATATCAAAACTTTCTATACTTATAAAACTTTTTTTCTTTGGAAATGTTCTATTTTGTCGTGTTTGCAGGTGAAATTTAAAATTAAAAGTTCCAACTTATTTTAATTATATGTAGATAAATTGATTCAATATATGGAAAAAATAATTAAATTTATATGATAATTTGAACTTAATTTTTGATCAAGATGAATATTGAAAACAATTAATATTAATTAATGTGGATATCTTTAATATGGGTTTACTAAGTATTAAACTAAAACAGAAAGTGTAATACTTCCATAAAAAGTTTTATTAATCTTATTTTTTGGAAATATATTCACCTTATCCTTATAGATATCTAATATATGTAATTTTTTATTATTTGTACAAGTGAATGAATTTATAATTTTTGATTCTTTTGGGGAATTTACATGTAGTTTCCATGTGGGCTCTTTTCCCCACTTATAAAAGGACCTATCCTATACTCTAATATTAAAACATACAAAACATATTTTATTGACCAAATAATTAAAAAATATATTCAAGAAATCCTTATCAATGTTATATACCTTCTGTTCATCCCAAAATACCTACCATAGTTTCCATAATAAGAGATCTAAATGGGGTTGTTGTAAGTGATGATATATGTCTTCACTAAAATCATTCATTTTAGTTCATCCATTACCTCCTTCATTCATGTTGTATTAATCCCAATATAATAAAACCCATATATACCATTTATTTAATGTTATTATGTTAATATCATGTCTGACATCCTTCTCATATTCCATCAAGTATGAAATGAAATCGTCGATCCAGTGAATGTAGACTACTTCCTCACCAAACAATGTAATTCGTTTTCAATCACCACCTCTCATGGATGGATATAATTAAGAATTTAAAAAAATTAAAATATATTTATGAAATAATTATACTTATATAATTAAAATATCTAATATAAAATTTTAATTTCCATCCTATTGGAATCTGATAACTTCAATCGTGTGTATGGTGGACTATCGCCTCACGAAGCGATGCCATTCATTCCTCACATACACTTAACATGGAATGTAATAAGGATATGATTAATGAAATTATATGATATATATGACATAAAAATTATCCATTAATGTTTATATATTATTTTAATTTCTTTTGATTCATCCATTGAGAGAACAGAAACAGTATTAATGCGTACGTACAACATACCGTCTCCATGAACCATGTATTTGTTTTATATCTCTAAAATTAATGGATTAATATAAATAAATTATATATATACATATATTATATTAATATCATGTTTATAATTATGGATATTATGGAACCAAGATCAATGTAAAAGCACTAAAAATACCAAATCAAATCCTATAAGTAAAAAAATTTATTACATGAAATATGATTTTAATATGGAATTGTTAATAAAAGGGTAAGAAAAGGTCATACGTGAATAATATATGGAATGATATATATAATTAATATTATTTAATATACTTATAGAAAATATATTTTTATTATATAGGAGCATCAAATGTGTATGAATTAATTCATGACTTAATGTAATGTATTTTTGTCTCAAATTTCATTCCTTGGGACATAAGTAATGTTATACAACAATATTTTTTATGAGATGTATATACTAACCATTTGATATGTAATATCTTGATAATACTTATTTTTATGACATTTAATGTTTCATTCGATGTTTTTTAATGGGGACTATGATTAAAAAGATACCAAAGTGGTAATGGTTTTATGTTATAATTTCATTTTTTATCATGATTATTTATGATTATGTTTTTGATTATGAAATATTATGATCTTACTTTCTAGAAACACAAGAGTTTATTTATCCTCTAGTTATTTCTATAGGATAAATTTTTTCCTTAATATTACCTTTTATAGGTTTAAGGAGACCAAACAAATGTATTTAAGAAAAATCATATATATTTCTCTCTTTGGATCAAACCCTTTTTCATCCATATCAATGTATTATAAAAATGATTTAACATTATCCAAAGGATTTATTAAAGAAATTAGAAACATTATTTAATATTTTATAACATATTTTAAAATTAATATTCATTTCATTTTCCAAACAAGACCTATTTGGTTTTTACCAAAAATATGAACGGAATATTTGTTTGAAATTGTACGACACGAACATAATTTTATTCCAACATCAAAAATAAATGTTTTAAATATTTAGTTACAAGTTGAATTTTTTATTATAAAATTAAATTATTTTCACAATGTTTTGTGAAATATTAGTTTTAAAATTGTTATTCTAAAAGGGAAAAGGATATTTTTCTCAGGAAATATTTTAAATGTTCTGTAAAGATTCTTTCATATGCTTCTGTGGTTATTTTCATAGAAAAGGATTTTGAAAATGTTTTATGTTGTAAAAAATTATTTTCAATGTTTAATGAATACTTTCCCCATGAAATGTTGCATGTGATATTTCAAAATCATTTTATATCTAAGATGAAATCCTTTAATATTGATCATACTTTATTGGGGATATGAACCAAGGATACCATTCTTATTCTTTCTCAATCATTTTTATGTTTATGATGACATGATGCTTATGAAACCTTCTTATTTTTACATGGGTTACACTATGATAAAATGATGAAATTATTATGAGACATATTTCATTTACATTATTTATTATATGATAAAATCTTTATAAAACCCATTTCCTTTCATGGGTCATGATATGATGAATGTTTTATTAACTTTTGGAAAAAGTATATATGATTTTCATTATGTGATGTGTGGGACCTATATCTCCCCCAAATGAATTGGATAAGGCATTTTATCTCATGGGATAATAATGGGAAACAAGTCAATGAGATTGATCCATAATGGGAAATTGGCTAATATGCTTGATCTATAATGGGAATCTGGATGATGGGCTAGCTCCATAATGGGAAATATGTTTTGAGACCTGATCCACTATGTTTGATGGAAATTGTGGTTATCATTGATAAATGAAATGGTTTATATACCTATGTTAGTTCCACAATTTTATAACATGAGATTATGGTTCATGAATTATGATGATTTTCCACTATTATGAATATTTAATTTGGAATGATAATGTTTTATGTCATGACTCATGTTTATGATCTATAATAGGTTATGTATGAACTTAATATTTTATGTTAATGATATCATACCCTTATTATAATCTTATTATTTAATATGGTATTATAATTTTATTTCTCATGTTTTCAATTAATAAGCATCTAAGCTCACAATATTTATGGTTCCTTTCCCTAAGTAATGGAGAATGGTTTTATGTATTGTATTTTTATAAGGAGTAAAAAAGGGGAAGATAGTTATGGAAAAGGTTGAAGATATTTCATTAAATAAGAATATTGTGTACTTAGTCTCCAAATACACTAAACTATTATGGTCCTTAGGCATGTATTTGTGAAATATATTGAAAATTAATCTTAAAAGGAGTGATATTTATGTATGAGAAGTTTGGGTCCCAAAAATTGGTATTAGAGACAGGTTTAGTTAACCTTTGGATACTAAAATGAGAAAAAATTAGTGAGATTCATAAGGAGAACTTTACGGATAAGTCTAAGAATATTTCTATGTGTATGGAAATATCCTGGGATTTTGGTGATGTATAGAGTGGGTGGTTTCTAAAAAATTACATCCCTGTATAGATACTATAAGACGATGCGGTTCTCACATATTTATAACTATGGGTAATAACTCCAAAAAGGGCTCATTGATATAGATGAAATAATCACATAGTTAATGAAAATGGTCTTTACTACACACTTGGTTTGACACACCTAAATGATATGTTTTGGTAATTAAGAAACTATTTATGAAGCATCATGAAGGATTTGAATAATGACCAGGATTGTCCTAAGTTAAGCCTAAGGTGTCATAGATTGAAAATAAGGTGTCATTATTTAGGCATCCAATACATGAATTTTCATTATTATGTGGTTTTACAGTATGATTATTTTTTCTCACACTATGATTTTTGGTTTTCTCAAATGGTGGGAAACAAAAGAAACTAGGTTAATGTTGAATGTGATTGACAATTTGTTGATGAGAAACAAAATTGGGTTAGGAATAGAGTAAATTATTTTGGGTTAATTACTAATTAGTTATCAAAATATATGGTTAAAAACATTACCCATAACCTATTATAAGACTCACCAAAGAGGAGAAGGATTGTGATCATTCATATCTTGGGTAGTGGGGACCACAGGGGAGAGAAGATACAATATCCTATTTATTGAAAAAATGGGATGAAGAACTCTAAGGAATGTCTCGATAGAATGAGAAGATGTTTTATGTATGGAGTAGAAGGGAATAGAGTAAGAAAATTTCATTAAAAATTAAAATCTATTTTAATATAATGGATGAGAATAATGGTTTCCATAAGGAATCATCAATGACTAAATGTTGAAATGTGGGAATTATGGGAATTATGAAAATCTATGTCCTGACAGGTAATATCATGAATAAAACCAGAAAGGTTGTATGAGTAATGGTTATAATGCTAATGATAAAGTGACCAAGAATGACATATAAAAGTTATGGGATGTTGTAATAGTATTTTTTTATGTTAAACATATGAAACAAGAATAATTTGAGGTAGATTAATGTAAATACATGATTAATATCTCATATTTTAGGAAAGAGGTATTATGCAATAAAACTATGAAGCCTAGATAAAGTTTTAAGAATGAAGTGGTATGATTGAAGTGTTTATATATAGATATTGAAAACATTAACTGATCCTTCTCGATATTAATTATAAATGAGAGGTTGGGCTCCCGCTCCTACAATTGACTCCCCAGTCCGGTGATGTTGACAAACCTTGCATCGGATCCTCCCCCCTTGGCGGGGAAGGGGGAATCGTCATCTCATGGGAAAGCTAGGTCATTCCAACCTTTCTCCAATCCGGAGTTCTATCATCCTTTTCTGAAATCCTCCTTAAACCCTAATGTTATGGATCTAATTGACGGACTGTTGAACCTTCTACTCTCCTCAGCTGAGTTTACTGATGCCTCTCCCTTGTTTAATCTCACTCTGGTGGCTCAGTTCAATCACAGGAGGACTTCAGTTGATGAATTCAACCGATTTTTCTTCGGAGCTTGGGATCTCCGTGAAAGAACGGTGGTTGGATTACTCGACAACAAGAAAATAATGATTAGGTTTGAATCTGAGACTGATCTCATACAAGACTGGTCGAGGGATCCTCGTAGCTTCAATGGATCCCGCTTTCTCCTGCTTCGCTGGTCCTTCAACTTTCATATAAATCGTGACCCGCCTTCCATTGTGGTTTGGGTAAGTTTCCCTTATCTGCCTCCTCCGTTTCAAAATCCTTCGGTTATTTTCATGTTGGGAAATCTGGTTGGGAGATACTTATGTTCTGATATTCATAATGAGATAGTCTGTCATCTGGTGAACCCCTGGGTGTGTGTGGAAATTGATGCGTCTCCCACCCCTTTCGATTTCGTTTGGATCACGATCGGTGAGGAATACCGTTGTAAACAAAGGGTTTTTTACGAAAATTGGACTGAATTTTGTGTCTCTTACAAGAGATTGGGGAATTAGTTCGAGGTTTTCTGAGGTGGATATGCGTCACAGTTGAGGAAGGTCCACCGTAACAAGAAACCTGCTTATGTGATCACTGGGGATGGTGTTAGGAACGTTGTGAAGGCGAATCTGAATTCGAGAGTTGCGTTGCAAGTTGAAGAAGTTCGGGGCTCCCTTTTGTCTGGTGCAACAGTGAACAAAATTTCATATGGGTCTCATAAGGTGTCTATTGAGGGAGACCAGGACCCAGGGGCTTCTGTTGTGGTTGACCCGAAGGTCTCTGGGGTTATGCAAAGGCTATGTAAGGACTTAGGATTAACTGCTTCTTCCTTGGATGGTCTGACTTCAGTGCAGATTGAGGAAGTTATGGAGTCCAACACTATGGAGGAGGTCACCATGGTCAGCACTAAGGATTCTAAATGTATGGATCCAATAGCCTAACCTTTTATATCCTTGAGTAACAGGTTTGAATCATTCTCTGGTGACATGTTAGCAACAGTCTTGGAGGAGGATATTATTGTAGGAGGTAACAGTGGTGCAGATATTGAGGAGGGCCAGTAGGTTGAATGCAGTGTTTTTGAATCAGTTGAAGTTGGAGAGGAGGTCTTGGAGGACCAGCAGGTCGATTTCTTGGGGCATGAAACAGGCACCATGACTTTGGAATGCAACACCAGTGAGGTTAGGAACTGTTCTTTGATGGACAATATGGATGAGAGTCTAGGGGATAAATCAGAACCTGTTTTCAAAACTACTACTGAGGAGAGGCACCTCCCCTTGATAATGTGTAACACTCCTGACTAGAGGCCGGGGAACAAATCTAGGTGCAATGATGCTGTATTAAGGAACCGAGTGGGAACCGGAAGGGAGAGTGTTGGGGGAGGGAAAGAAAATGAGAGCGGCTCAGTCGGCCGCTCATTCAGCGATGTTGTTCAAAGTGGGAAGCAGATTATAACCATGGATGACAGACTATTGTCTGCTATTCCAATAGGTAGACCAAGGAAGGATTATTCTTTTATTCCAAGACCGATGCGAACTAGATCCACCTCAAATTGTAATAGCGAGGTGAAATTGGATTTTAAAAAGTGTAGCTGAGCAAGCAGGGTTCTCCAGATCATTTTGTTCTTGATCAGCTTAGGAGTCTTATTCAAAGTGGAAGCTTCTGGAGTCATCCAGAATGGGAATATGCTACTATAGAAGATGAATCTTGCATGTTATGTGGAGATGAATTAGGTTATTATGATGTGTAATCCTTTGTTGTTTTGTGTTGTATGATGTTTGTGTTTCAGCTGTCTGTGTCCGTGGTTGTAAGTTGGGGTAACAGATACCCATAAGCTGACTTATATAAAATGAAAAATATGATTTGCAGTTATATATAGATATTAAATAATTATGTTATATAAATCATGAAATATATAAGGATTGTTCAGTACATGTTTTTTGTTATGGATTTTCAATAATATTTTGAATAGTACTGATGAAAAATAAAAGTAATTTAATAGACGATGATATTTTATAGAAAACACATGATTAAGGGAAGATAATAGTTAATATGTTATCTATGTTGAGATAACTATGTTGGGATAAAGAGATAATGTATATGAATAAATTAAATTGAAAATTATTGATGAGCTCAGAATTGATTAATGTTTTTTAAAAAGTTTTTTATTTTATCATTGGGGGAGTTTACAACATTACTTGAATTATGTAATATATTTAATAATATATGGTTCTATTCAAGGAATGATGAACAATATATTTTTTCATTTTTTAATAGTAATTATCATTAATTAAATTATTTTAGGAGAATATATAACCAAGATACTGACATATTTGGTATGTGATAATTAAGATCCAATTTATGATATTTGGGGGATTAATGTTATGTTGATTTTCCTAATTTTAGATGTAACACCATAAAATTATAAAATAATAACTTTATATTTTATAGTTTATGAAAAAAACATTTATTCTATATTTTATTACAAACTGAGCTTATATTTCATTACACATTCCAACATGTATCTTGGATAGCTTGCGTTACATAAAATACATAGTTTTACCGAACAACAATATACTATTAATATTATTATTTAATATGATAGTAATCACCTAGCCATTGGAATGGATGGAATTATTAGGGTTAAATAAATTATAAAATATATATATTACCCAAACCTATTGGTTATCTATCAATTATAAATAAAAATAATTATCATTTAAAAGAAAAAGAAATGTTTTCAGAAAAGCTGTATTCTCTTAAAAGATGTTTTACTTGCCCTTGGCGCACAAAATATAAAAGTAATATGTAAAAATATTATCAAATTTATATGAAAAAATAAAATTAATTTTTTAACAAACATTAATGATATTATCTTAGGGTTAATTTTTTTGGATTTTTCTAAAATATTATATTTTTTGGTGAATAATGAAAAATATCGGATTTTCATTGAAAACTACGTTTTCATTTTAATAATTTTAAATGATAAATTATTTTTATAAATGAATTTAAAGTTAAATTAGATAAATATTCTATAATGTAATACAATTTAGTTCATTGTAATCATTTTCTTATTGAATTTTTATATAACAACATTGAAAAGTTTTGAATGTTTTCACTTTAAAAATATGCTTTCTCATCACGTATGCGATATTAAATTTAAAATAAAGTATGATAAATATGTAATTTTAATTATGAAAAATGGATTAAATATTTGGAATTAAAATAATTTATAGTATATAATAAGTTAAGCTTAAATTTTTACCATAATTATTAGTGAAAATAGTTAAAAAGTAATTATCGCAATTAAGGTCAAAATAGGGTTTTGCACAATACATGTGTTTTTTAAATAATTTAACACACACATAATATTTTTATTTAAATAAAAAGATACATGTTACAATGGTAAAAGAAACTAAGAGGGTAAAATTGAATAAAAATAAAGACTAATGAATAACAATATAAAAATGTATTTATTTATATGTGTTTGAGGTCTTTATCAACCAAATAAACCCTCTAATCCATTATTATTCAAGTTTTGTGGAATATAAGGCATGAGTGACCTCCCAATAGTGACTACTTTTGAGCATTTAGAGCAATGAAACTCCTCCTCAAATATAAAAGGGATGCCACTCCCCTCACTTCTTCACACCTATAATGAAATTTTGATCATCCCAAAACCACCTAAATAACCTAAAAATATACCCAATCATACTAGAATACATATTTTGTGCATAAATACACCCAAACAAGGATTTATTGCGATCCTAAAAAGGATACCATAAAAAGATGAAATGTTCTTCAAAAAGATTATTTATTTTACTACTTTTTCCACATCTATCAATTTTTATTATACCATGAAGATATAATAAACACAATATATTCAATATATTTTTATTTTCCCCCAAAAATTTAATGACCTAAAACATTCTCTACATCCATTAAATGGGTTACAAAAGCATATTTCATGTGTAAGACATGCTACAACTTTGCGAACTGATATCATTCATTTTTCCATTTCTACCTCTCATGGTTGTTTGTGATGATGGAAATAAATTATATATATTATATTTATAACATATCTATAGATATATGATCAATATATTATATATATTATTTTACCTTCCATTCCATAGAAGAAATAATAACATCACTCGTGTGTACGTGTGACCACCGCCTCGCGAAGCAATGTGATTCTTCATTCACTAATGCTTCACATGGAAGGTTATCAGACAAAGTTAATTATTATATATTATATAAATGAAATAATTATGAAATTCATGAAAACATTCCATTATGTAAAATTATTATATATCATTTTATGTCTTTCATTTTCACTCATTTAAAGATGATAACATTATTTATGTATATTTGGTCTACCACCTTCACGAAGCCACGTGACTTCAATTTCATCACCAAAACACAAGGATGATATTTAAAAGTATATAATATAGTATTAATTATATTTTTTATAATTATTTTTAGGTATAATATTAATTACCTCCTTTCCATAATTTTCATTGAAATTGGAAATGTTACTCATTCGTACGTATGGCTTACCGTCTCCATGATCGTAACGTTCTTCATTTTTCATAATCATTATTCAGGATTGGTTTTGAAAGTAAAATTGATCCAAAAATATGGTAATAATATAATTATTTTTAGTATTGGTATGATATAACTTTATAATATGTTTATAACCATAACTTTCACAAAAAACATTCATTGGAAAACAAGACAATTAACATTTGAAATAATGAAAATTATGAAAATTATTTATGAACGTGTAATAAGATGTTATAAAAGGATAATATATATCATATCATGAATATTAATATTGTTATATAATAAGTCAATAACATGTTTAAACAACTATATAAGGGTTTAATTCTTGTTCAATAAAAATTATTCGTGCGGTAAGGGATTTCTTAACTAAATTTCTACTCATTGGGTTCAACTTCTACTTCATTGATTTTGTCATGATAAGATTATGTGTGTAATGAATTTTGATTATATTATATTTTATTTAATTTTTTTTATTTATTATTGATACACATAATAGATTTATTGATTAACACTCACATCAATTTTATCATTATTTTAAGGCTTTATTTCACAATCTCATTCTAATTGAGATTGTTTAATCTTGAATATTAGTTAAAAAAATTACTTCAACACATACTCAAAAAAATTAAATTTTCTTCTATTATGGTTATTATTGAAATTATTTTATAATGGTACTATTTTCTAGTGTTTATTACTTCAAATAACAGATAAAATGTTTTTTTAAAAACATGGCTTCATTTCCCCCTTTTGTCGGAAATATGTTTTCATCCAAAACTATGTTTTATAAAAATGGTTTAAAAAATTATTTAACCTTTTCAAAATGATTTATTAACAAAATTGTTATCAATTTTGTTTTTTTAATGTTTTTCCCAAAGGAATATTATTTTTTATGATCATATATCTTTTCTATCCTTTTTTTAAAATGAAAAAGGAATGATCCTAATAACTTGTACGACATCTACGGAATTACCCATAGAAATGACCGTCATTTATTTGATGATTTATTTAAAATATTAAAATATTATTTTTAAATAATAATATTTTTCTTATATTTCAAAAATAATTAATTTTCTTCAAATAAAAGTATTTTTAAAAAGTTTTTTGTTTGAAAAAGTTATTATTAAAATTTAAAGTATATTTTACTCATGAATATTTTTAAAGATAAATTTTTTGTATTTATTTTCATAGGGTATAAAGAACCATTAACCTTACCCTAATGGGAATATATTGTAATGATATCATGATTATTATTTCATGAAATGGTTTATGATTTGTTTGATTGGGAATGTAGTATTTTGATAGCATTCACTTTACTCTAGATGATATATTATTATGTTTATTGATTTTAGAAAGTATTTTCAATTTATAGGATAATTTTTAATAAAATTTAATATGTTGATTATGTTTCACCCCTTTCATATGATGAATGAATTATATTTTTTATGTTATAGTAAGGGCCCACTATATTCCCTCGACATATCAGTAGATTTCATGAGAAAAACTATTTATGTTTTTTTCCAAGTCCATAACCATTCTTTAAATGTTTTGGAATAAAGAGTCGATAATATTAGATTTCTTGGCCTGAAGCCTCGAAAGTATTATATTTCTCGGAAGAAACCCATAATGGTTTTTTAGATATTAATTTTTTTAATTCCATCACTATATATTCAGTTATTGATAATCCATGTGATTATTGTAATTGTTAAAATAATCATGGTTTAGTTTCTGGATCATGTAATCATTTATATGGAATTATTTTATCACCTTTTATTCAAACCATATTATCCTCAAGTTGTTAATTTAGTGATATGTGTTTTATTTATTTACCTTTCCATTTTGATTATGCATTATCAATTTATAACGTCCAATCTAAAATTACCTTTATTGGGAATTTGGGATCATACCTTTCTCATTTTTTCCTATAGTATATGAGGAAGTATTTGGCGATTGATATGTTGAGATATGATAATTAGAATAATGGAATTATCAAAGAATATTATTTTTGTATTTTATGTTCAAAAATTTATTGTAAATTTCAATTATGTTTCTATTTTACCATTACTACATAACTATTCAGTCCTTCAAGATGTGATTCCTTGTGTCTTATATCAATATAATAAATTAGGCAATGAATTTGGGATATTCAGGTTAAGGTTTATATAGTTGGTATCAGGGGTGGATTTTTTAGAAACATTGGAAACATGATTAAGGAAAAAATATTTTTGGAAACAAAACCATATGATATACATTGAGTCAAACTATAGAGTAAAATCTTAAAGTTTTGGTAAGACATGTATTATGTGTTTTTTACTTATAATAAACCCCCTTATGGATATTAAAAGTGGATGTGGGTCTAGAATAGATATACCTAGGGGTAAATACAAAAAAAATTACTCTTTGGGATTGACTTGAGTATCACTTGGAACATGCCAATAATCCTTAATTCACACATTGTCTGACATTTATGGAGGATTTTCTTAGGATAATCCCAGTTTTCTTTACAGAACACTAAAAAGTATTTGAATAACTAATAATAATGAATAAACTAGGTTAAAACCTAGAAAAATGAAATATGTATGTTAAAAAAACATATGAAGTATCTATGTGTTGGTATTAAAAAAAAATATTTTACTAATGATATTTTAGTTTTAATAATTATGAAACATCTATGAATTTCAATTTTTTTTAAAATAATATATGTATTAATTAGCTGAAGTGTTATTTATATAATCATTTGTTAATGAGTTTAACGTCAGTCATAAATTCAAATGATTAAACCTGTATTTTTATATTTTATGTGAGTTTACAAAGATTAAATATATTTCTGGAAACAATTTATGGGAATACAACCCATTGGTTTTGCATATGTTTTAGTGGAAAATTTATTTGAGGAATAATGAATTTAGTTTTTATAGACCTATGTTTAAATGTAATGTTATACATTTGGATTAATATGACCATTAATGAAATTTTAATAATAATCTAATAAGATTATTAGATTTTGTAAAAAAAATTAAATTCTGTTAAAAACATTAGTAAATATGTTATTCAATAATTAACATTATTTAAAGTATGCCCATCATATTTTTGGGAAATATATCTAAATTATATTAATATAGTTTATAAAAGGATGACCCCTATACAGGGTGACTGTTGTCACATCTGAAAAGGTGGTGGGGGTATAATCCCATGAATGAATGATGGTAAGGTTTTCATGCCCACAACTGGCCGACGTGATGAAATGGTTATTATTTCATTGTTTTTAGCTAAAAAAATTTATGAATAAATATTAATTATGAACCAGTATTATTATATTTGATATTTAGATATTAATGCATTAACAATTCTGGTTTTGGAAAATATTTATAGTCATATAGAAAGACATGTAACTCTTTTTTAGACCTTATCATCCATTAAATGGGAGTTTTAATGACTCAAGAAAAAAAGAATTAATTTATAGATATACATTATTATTGGAGTAATTGAGAATTTGGATATTTATTGAATCACAACATATGTATGGAATTTCACTTATTAAATAGAAAAACATCATGTACGTATATTTCCTTACATTCTTCAATAAGTAAATAATTCCCCATATTTAGAGAAAGTTTCTAGAAACAAATTACTTCTTATTAGAATAATTTATTATGACATAAATTACCTTTTAACACCTATTAGATTTATGTATTTTAGTCCCTCAAAATTCTATTGATCCCAAACTTCATTATGATCAATGACCTCAATCACTCCCTATCAATATTTATTCTTTTTTTTTCCTTTTCCTTGTTTTTACATTCCACTAATTTTATCCTACTTAAAAAACCAAGTTATGTGTTATTACTTATTAAATTTGTAATCCCCTATATCTATTATTATTCATATATTTTATTTACTCTTTTATAATGCGGGTTTTTCAGAAAACTAATTTTTCAATATCAAAACCTGGATTAGTGTGATCACGTTTAAATTGCAAAGACGTAATTTATTTATAGTGTGGAGAATGTAACAAACCAAAATTTTAAAATAATAAAATTTTATTTGGTAGAGTATCAAAAATAACATTGATAATATATTTCATTACAAATCGAGGTTATCTTTCATTACACACAACAACAATTTTCATTGATAGCCTGCGATATATGCAAGACTGTGTTTTACCGAACAATAATATATTATTAATATTATTATTTAATATTATAGTTATACCCGCCAATAAAATGGAGGGTATGCATATGACTAAATAAATTATAAAAATATATAGCATTCACATATTTATTTTTTATCTATTGATTATAAATAATTATAATAATCATTTAAAAGAAAAAGAAATGTTTTCTAAAAAACTATATTTTTCTAAAAGACGGTTTAGTTGTACTAGAAAAACATAATTTAAAATTAATTTCCACCAATATTTTAAAATTTGTTGGAAAAAATAATATTCATTTTTAAATTAGAATATAGAAATTATCTTATGGGGAATTTTTTGGGGGTTTTTTGAAATATTTTATTTTTGACCCATAATGAAAAACAATAGATTTTTATTAAAAACTACCTTTTTGTATAAATAATTTATAATGTTAAAATATATTTTTAAATAGTTTTAAAGTAAAATAAAATAAATTTTATATCAATTAATGAAATTTATTTCATTGGAAACATTTTAATATTGAATTTATATATATAAACATTGTGAACTTTTCAACGTTTTCACTTTATAAACTAACATTCTCATCACATCTGTGGGATTAGTATTAAACTAAATGAAGCCACTTATGCAAGTTTAATTAGAGAAAATTAGTGAAATATATTGAATCATAATAAAATATATTATCTAATAATTTAAAATTTATTTGTTTAACATAACGATTAGTGAAAACAGTTAATATTAATTACTGCGATTAAGGTTAAAACAAGGTTTTAAAAATTACATCCATTTTTATTAAAACTATTTTTACACACACATAAGATTTTTATTTAATTAATTGGATTTAATATTAATAATAAGTTGATATAAAATATCTAGTAAATAAGATTTTAATTATATTATTAAATTATAATTTAACTAGGTAAATAAAAAAATACATGTTACTATGGTAAAAAAACTAAATGGGTAAAATTGAGTAAACGTAGTGGATAAGAAATAACTAGATAAAAAGGTATTTATTTTTCTATTCATGAGGTTTTTATTGGTCATGTAAACTGTAAAATCTATTATTAATCCATTTTTGAGTCACATGTGGTAAGGGAGTCCTCCCAATAGTGAATACTTTTGAGTATTTACAACAATTCCACTCCTCCTCAAATATAAGATGGCACTCAATCCCCTTACTTATTCATACCAATCAAGGCATTTTTATCATCAAAACCCTAAAAAAATCACATCCAAAATTCATTACCATTGTATTATAAGGAATACTTTATGATGAATGACAAAAAATGAAGGCTTTAGGGAAAACTAAATGAGTATATCTGATGAAGAGGTAATATTCTTCAACGAGCTTTTAAATTTTACTTCTCTATCCACCTCCTTAAATTTTTACTATACCATGATGATATAATAAAATTAGTATCTTACATATATTGAGATATTTTTAAAATAATGTAATGACATAAAAACTTATCCACTTTCATCAAATGGGTTACAAGAACATCATTCATGTGTAGGGTAGACTACAGCTTTGCGAACCAACATTGTTCATTTTTCCATTTCTTACTCTCAATGTTGGGTGTGGAAATGGATCTAAATTATATATATTATGTTAAAAAGATATTTTTAGATATTTATTTATAATATTATATATATATATATTTACCTTCCATTCTGTAGGAGATATGATATCATCCCTCGTGCGTGTGGCAGACTGCCGCCTCACGAAGTGATGTGATTAACAATTCACTAATTCTTCACATAAAAGGTGATAAAGATAAAGTTAATGACTATATATGATATAAATGAGATAATTATTATATTAATAAAATATTTAAAATTACTCAAATATAATATATATCATTTTATATCATTCTTTTTTCACTCACACAATGATTATAACATCATTCATGTACATGTAGACTATCACATTCATGAAGCGATGTGAATCGCTTT
Organism: Viscum album; assembly: GCA_963277665.1. Classification (NCBI taxonomy): domain Eukaryota; kingdom Viridiplantae; phylum Streptophyta; class Magnoliopsida; order Santalales; family Viscaceae; genus Viscum; species Viscum album. The sequence continues at coordinate 582,838,256 of OY728161.1, forward strand.
TCATCACAAAACACATGGATGATATATATAAGTATATAATATGGTATTAATGATATTATTATAATTATTTACAAGTAAAATATTACTTAAATTATTTTTCATATTGATCATTGAAAAATATAAATGTTACTCATGCATACACATGACCTACTTTCTCTCTAATCGTAACATACATCATTTTTCATAACCATCATTCATGATTGTTATTAAAAGTAAAATTAATGCAAGAATATGATGATAATGTCATGAATATTATTATTTATACGATACAACTATATAACATGCATACAAATTATAACTTTCATAACAAAATACACATGAGAAAACAAGACAATTAATACATTAAACAATGAAAATAATGAAATATTAGTAATAGATGAGTAACAAAATTTTATAAAAGGATAATATATGATATTATAAATATTAGTATGTTTATATAATAAGTAAATAATTTTTTTGAAACAACTATAAAATTGGATAATTCATGTTAAAATAAGAGGAAATGTGATGTAAGGGAACTGCGCAATACTGTAGTGGGAACTATACAGCACTGGAGCAGGTAATGTAGAAGGAACTGTAGGAGGCACTATTTGGCACTTTAGCAGCCAAGAATTTTCTCCTATTTGGGCCTTCAGGCCATCAATTTCTTCCTTCAGTATTTCAAGGCCTTCGGGCCACCCAATCCTTCGGTCCAGTAAGGCCTTTGGGAAACCTCTAGGCCTTTGGACCACCTAAAGTGCAGATGCAAACCAGAAAACCTACAAGGAACAAGATATATCGGAGGATGTGTAAGGAGATTTCACCATATTAAAAGATACATGGATTGCATGAAAGAGAGGGTATGACACCTTCCATTAGGACAAGGCTGTTCATGCATGGGATTGCCTAGCTGAACAGCCATGCGAAGGTGGAGAGCTGATTTCACAATGAATTTGTTGGGAGGAGCAGTTCCAAGTAGTTAGTATGGGTTGTATGTTATGTTTGAATCCTACTAGCAATGAATTTCTATAAGGTCTAAAAGATATGTAATACTTACACCTACGGGCATTGTAAGGGTTACACCTCACCCCTTTAAAGGTGGATTATCAAAATCCTTAAAAAAATGAAGGCCTTCAGGCATTGGATGTGTTAAACTTATACAGCATTGACTATGTCATTCTATGATTATAAGCATAATGAATTTTTATTATATTAATTTTTATTTACACTTATCTATGTGGATTTATATTTTCTAAATATAATTTATTCAATGATTTATCATCACATCAATTTTATTATCTTTTAAGGTAATATTTCACAATCTTATTCTAATCGAGATTGTTTATTCTTGAATATCAGTTAAAGGAAATTAATTGATCACATCATAATAAACCCATTTGATTTTCCTATAATTAATTTATTCATGATATTTTCATGTAATGGTAAAATTTTTCCACTCATTGTTACTTAAAATAATTGAAATAATATTTTTAATAAAATCCATCATTATCTTTGACTTCAGTTAGAGATACATTTTCATCCTAAGTCATGTATTTCACAATGTTTTCAAAATTGTTTTATTAAATAATTTTTTACGCATATTTTCTATTCTAAAAATATATTTAATGTAATATCATTATAATTTTACAATCATGGCACTAATATATCATTTTTACAGTGTAAAATGAATTTTATTTTTAACTTGTATGACATATGTAAAATTTCTTGCAAATATGAGCATAATTTATTTGAATCTTCCTTTTATATTTTAGATGATTATTTATAAAGAAAAATTTTCCATTATATTCTATAAATTCATAGTTTTTTTAAATAAAAATATATTGAAAATTTTTTATATTTTAAAAACCAATTTTCAAATGAAAATGATATTTTCCTGAAGAATATTTTTAAATACATTTTTATGGTATTTAAATTCATCAAATACAAAAACCCTATAACCTTACTCCAATGGATACATATATTAATGATATCATATTTATTATTTATCCATATGGTTTATTATTATCATGATTGGTATGTACTATTTTGATACCCTTCACTTTACTTTGGATGGTCTATGATTATGTTTATTGATTGTGGAATGTATTTAAATTTCATATGCTAGTTTTTAATATAAATGATTATGTTGATTATGTTTCTATAATTTTATATTTGAAATGCATTGTATTTCATATGTTATGGGAGGGGATAACTATATCCCCTCGATGCATTGGTATATTTCACAAGACAAACTAGATATTATTTTGGGTGAGACCTTACCCATTTATTAGATGCCCTAGAAAGAATACTTGACAATATTAGATTTCATGGCAAAAAGATTCAATGGTATTAGATTTATTGGAAAAAAATTTGAGGGTATGTTTTATATATCCATCATTATTCATTCAATCATTATTAATTCCATTATTGATATTTTATGTTATTATTCAATTAGTTAGAATATCCATGGTTAAATTTCATTCACATAAGATTATTTATATGTAATTAGTTGATAAAATTTTATTCCTACCAAATTATACTCAAGTTATTAAGTTAATGGAATGTGTTTCAGTTATTTATCTTTGAATTTTCATAATTATTCATTTATTCACAGCTTCTTCTATACAATTACCCCTACTAAGCATTAAAAATCTCCCCTTTCTTATGTTTTATTTTCACCAGGATACGAGGAAGTATATTTTGATTAATATGGAGGGATAATGTATGGGGAACAATGGAAATATTGAAGAAAATTCTGCGTGTATTTTATGTAAAAAATTCTAATGTAAAATTCAAATATATATATATATAGTTTACCAAGAATACTAAACTATTCGATCCTTTAGGATTAAATTCGCCATATCTTATGCCAATGTAATAAAGAAGGTAGTAGATCCAGGTTTATGCACCAGGGGTCACTTTATTAGTGAACTTCCTTATAAATTTTTAATTTTGGATGGTTTATAATGTAAAAAATTTATGAAATTATTAAATTTGAATTATGGATGAAGTTTTAGAGATCAATATATGAATTTACCATATGAATAATTAAGCATATTGGATAACCTCTTCCAACCATTTTTATTTGGATAGAAAATAGAGATAGAAGGAATAAGTTATCATTATTTTATGGGTCTTATTATCTGTTAGTGCCTCATGCATGAAAAAAACATCTACTAGAGTAAGGGATGAAGTGGAGAATTAATCAAAGAATAACCAAAGGATTTGATTTTGGTTGTGAAATTGAATGAAATTAAGTAATTATATCTTCTCATAGAAAATTATCAAATTTTGGAGAAGGATATTGAAATATAAATTTTACTATAATACCTTATTTTATATGGAATCAATGGTCTTTTCCCTCATCACATATTTGTAGATATGTGTTCAATTTTTTTTTAGATTATTTACTTTATTGTGATCAATGATCTATACAACTCCCTATAAATATTTAAGATTTTATTATATGTCCAAAACATCACTTACTCCCAATGTATTCCTATTTGGTAACCTAATTATGTGTTATTAAATAGGGTATTCATAATTTATTTTCCCTCTAATAAAGTGGAAGTTTTATTATTTATTTTTAAGATATGAGTTTCCTAAGAAGGAATGTTAAAATGAAAACCCCACCAATCAAAATATCCAATTACGAGGATGAAATTTTTATGGGGGTTAGAATATAAAACACTAATATTTAATGAAATAATTTTTTCATATGAATTTAATTTATTTGTTAGATTTTATTACATGTGAGAGAGTTTTAATGTCATGTGACATACTACAAAAATATTATTATCTAATATGATAGTTATCTCTATATATTTGGAATAATGGGTATCAATACGATTAAATAAATTATAAAATTATATTTCTATACCTATACATAGAATGATTTTTTTTTGACAAATTTACTAGACATTAAAATAATAACTATTTGAAAATGAAGGAAATATTTTTTTGAAAAATAATTTTTGAGCATAAAGTTGTTTCATCTCAAAAAAATTAAATAAATGAATTTTGGTGATTTTTTAATGAAATATACATATTATATATTCAATAATATTTTTAACAATAATCTTATATGTTTTATTGGTATGATAGAAGTATAAAACAAATTTTATGCTTAAAAACCACATCTTTCTAAAGAATGGTTTTGTCATAATTTGCACAATTATTATAAAATTCCTTTTTCCACTATTAGAAAATATATTTGAAAAAATATAATTTATTTTTGAAACCATCAATTATGAATTATCTAGACGTGAATTTTTTGATAGTTTTCTAAAAACATAAATTTTTCAGTGAATAGTAATAAAATACTGATTTTTATTAAAAAGCACATTTTCATTTAAAAAATTTACATGATCCATTATATTTTTAAGATGGGTTTAAAAGAAAAATTAGTTCGATTATTTATTTATTAACCCAATTTAGTTTATTCGAATGGATTACATATTTAATTTTTATATTAAATATTTCTATACATATAAAACTTTTATCTTCAAAAAACCACTTTTTTAATCATATTTCACCTTTAATTTTAAATTATTTATTTTCAACTTATATGAAAAGAGTTAATAAAAAATTATTCCATATTTTGAATCATAATTATTAATACTATATAATTTGTTCTGCATAATTTTTGATCAAAATTAATCATAAAAATACTAAAAAATTATTATGGTTAAGGTTAAAATTGGTTTACCTATGGTAACACAAAAATAAAAGTGTAATATTTCCATCCAAACTTGTATATATCTTATTAGATATCCATATTTCAATATTTTCTTTCCCAAGATTGAATATAGGGTCATTTGGAAGCTTTTAGCATGTGAATGATTATATCAATTAATATTCTCTTGGGAAATTTATATGTTGTCTCCGTGTGGGTTTTTTTACCACTTATAAAAGGACCTCTACTCCCCTATACAATTTACACTTCCCAAACCATTTGGCTCAACCAACCACTACGAAATGAATTTTATTAAATTTTGTGAAAAAATAATAAATTATATTTTGGAACCATTAATAAAATTTATGTTAAAAAATGAAAATAATTTTTAGAATCAACATGTCAAAATTTTATTAGGGTGATTTTTTTGGGATTTTTATGAAAATATTAAATTTTTGATGAATAGTGAAAAATATTGTTTTTATTGAAAATTGACTTTTTTTAATGAATTTATATGGTTTATTTTTCATTTAAAACTGTTTTGAAATTATAATTAGTTAAATTATATATTTATTAATCTAATTTAGGCAATTTTAATCAATTAAATATTGAATTTTGATATTAAAACATTCTCTACTTATGAAAATTTTCTCTTTTGAGAACTTCTTTTTTCATTGTGTTTTCAAGTTTAATTTTAAATTAAAATTTTCCTAGTATATGAATGGAATATAGGAAAATTGGTTATATATTTTAAATATTTATAATTAATATTATATAAAAAATTGAAATAATTTTTTAGTCCCAATGAATAGTGAAAATAGTAAAAATTAGTTACTGTGGTTATGGTAAAAATGAATCTATTGGGGGTGGGTCAAATAAAAAGATAAGGAATAAATGACCTAAAACTTGTCCAAAAACTATTTCAAGGACATATTTCGACCTTATAACCAATAATGTTCTATAATATCACATTTAGAGCCATTTTTAATGTGGAAAATTTGAGTATACATTATTATTTTTTAAAATTAATGTGTGTCCTCTCCCCCACTTATAAAAGGACGCCCCCTATCCTCCATAATTTTAACATCCAAAACCATTTGGTTCAATGATTAAATTAATAAATAAATTCCTTAATTCTATTACCTCATTTAAGTGGCTTTATATTGACTATTATTCCCTCCATATAAGGGTTTAGGTATAAACCAAATGTAGCTCTCTCAAGAAGAGTTAAAAATTATTAACCTTGCATTTTATTTAATTTTTTTATCCACCACCTTAAAATATTTTTAAATTATGATTATATAATAACAAAAGTATCTACAATATACTGAAGTTTTATTATGTTAATGGGATATTATCTATCCATATCCTCTTTCATCTAATAGGAATAAAACCGCCAATCATTTTCATAGAGGACTGCCACATCACGAGTTGATGTTATTAATTTTCCACAACCACCTCTCACAATTGAATATAATGATATATTTATTTTTTATATATTATATTTATTATATTATTATACCTCCATAATTATAATACCTCTTATACCTTCTTACCTCCCAACTCATTGGAAAAAAACAACATCGCTCGTGTGTATAGAAGTCTACCACCTCATGAACCGATGTGATGTGATTTTCATTTATACTTTAATTATATAGTAAAATAGATATATTAAATAAATATATATGACATTTTTAACTTGATTATACTTCATAAATTTTCATATCACAAATATATTATTACTTTACCTTCCTTAGGGAATATGATAATGTCATTCGTGTGTATGTCAGAAAACCACCTCACGAAGTGATGTGATTATTTTTTCACTAACACTATGAATGGAAGATAGTAAAATTAAATTTAATAATTATATGTAATAAATATGAAATCTAAATGATTATATAAATTTAATATATTATTTAACATTATATAATTTGAATCGTTGATGAAATGGAAACATCATTCAATTGTATGTATGACATCACATCTCCAGGAACAGTGTAATTATATTTCTATCTATAAATTCAATGGATAAATAATAATTATAATATAATCAATATATATGATATTTACATAATTTTTTGTGTTATAAATCTTATAGAACCATTATTTAAATGAAGGGACCAAAGATACCAAACAAAAACTTACATGAAAATACGATGCAGTTATTCCCTAAACCATGATTTTAATAAGAAATTAGTAATAAAACAGTTAATTAAATTTAATAAGTATATCATATATGGTATTATATATATGAGTATGGTTATTTAATAAATTTTTAATATACCTAGATTTAGCATACAAAATGTTTAAACATGAACAAAGGAAACTGAGACTTAAGGTTGGGGACTTTTGTCTCAATTTTCTTTTCTTTAAGACATATTTTTTGTTATCAACATATATTATTTTATAAGGTGTCTATAATTATCTTATTACATGTTATATAATGAATATAATTATATACATGATATTTAATGTTTAATTTTATGTTATTATTTAATGGGGATTAAGATTTAAATGTTACCAACGTGCTAAGGTTTTGATGTTACAATCTGATTGTTTATGAATATGATTTTTATTTTGAGATCTAATGTTATACATATAAAGATTCACATAAGTTTTATTATCCTATGTTTATTTCTTTAGAATACACATTTTCCATTCATTTTCCTCTTTTTATGCTCTCAATATTTTAAAATAATTTCTTTAAAGAAAACTCACATTACATATCTCCTTAGTCAAAAACACTTTTTATTTTATATCTATGTTTTCTAAAAAACATTTTAAATAATATTTTTTGTACTCTATAATAATTATTTAATGGAATATTTACCTTTGTATTTTTTTAACAATTTTTTTAAATATAATCTTAATATTTTTTTGAAACAAGGATCCTTTGGATTTTACGGAAAATGTGAATGTAATGATTGATTTAAAAAGTACGAACTGAATAGAATTTTTCACGACCACGACCACATAGTGTTTTAAATATTCCATTATACGATTCAAAGGATATTTTTAAAAAAATAGATTTCAAAAATATTTTATGAATTTTTAGTTTATAAGAAAATTATTTTATAATATGAAAGGATATTTTCCTCAATAAATGTTTTAAATATTCTTTAAAGATTCCCTTATAAGTGTCATATTTTATTTTAAAAGAAAAAGTGTTTTGAATTTTTTTTAAAAGGTGATTTTTAATGTTAAAAGGATATTTTCTTCAAGATATGTTCCAAGTCATAATTCAATATCATTTTGATTTAAGATGACATCATTTGATGCACCTTATTCTTTAATAGGGATATAATCCATGGATACCATCATTATTATTTATATGGATTTTTTATGTTTATTAGGAATTTCTTTTATGTAGCATGTTCCTTTTCCAAAGGTTATGTTATGATGAAATGATGAAATTTTTGTTGAACCTGTTCCTTTTCCACAGGTTATTATATGAATTAATATTTCTGAAACCCATTTATTTTCATAGGATATGTAATAATGAATGTTTTATGATATTTTGGATGAAAAATATATAGATTATGTGATGAGTTTTACCAATATATCTATACAATTAATTGGATAATGATTCATATCTCTTGAGATAAACTAGACTAGAATGTGGAGACAACCCAGTTCAGTAGGGTACTTTTTCCACTATGATAGTCTTGGGAGTGAACCTTGACTACTATAATGGTTTTGGGAGCGAAACCATTACACTATTATAGTTTTGTAAATGAGCATTCAATACTAACAAAATTATTTTCTATGCTTATGTGCAAGACACAAATCAATTTATAATGCCAATGTTATGCTCTCATGGATTATGTACATTGATTCATTTATGATTCATGTCTTAGGAACTTATAATATATATTCCATGAATCAATTTTATGATATATGACATATAGGTTATGGTTTTCGAATATTAAGCTCATGTTCTCATACCCTTATGCTTATGTTATTTTTATATGATCACTGATATCTACATTGTTTACCTTTAATGATCAGAGGAGCTCACCACTTTGTATCTTTCCTTTACCTAGGTTGTGGAGAAAGTTATTATGTATTATTTGTATAGTAATGGTGAATGATATAAATAATTTAGTTGAATGTAATTTAGTTCGCTTATGAACCATTTGTTTAGGCATGAATGTTTCCAAATACACTAAACCATTATGGTCCTCATGTATGTTTTTGTATCATGAAATGAATATTAAACATTTTATATTTAATCTATATTAATGTAAATTCTTGTTTATTATATTTTGTATCAAAGGAAATGTTTTTTCAAACCATTGGAAACATGCCTGAGAAAATTTTTGTGAGAACTTTAAGGATTTGTCTACTTGTAGGAAAATGTGATAGAATATTCGTAAAGGATAAAGTGATTTGTTTCCATATAATACAATCCTGACTAGATACTACACATGGAAATGTTTCTAGAAAAGATATATCTTGGGATAATAACATTGAAAAGTTGTTTCAGGCTTGACTTGAGCATTATATGGTATACGATAACGAGCCTTACTGCACAGCTAGTTTAACACTCCTGGGTGATATGCTTTTTAAATTCACAAAATCATTATGAACCAACAAAAAGGATTTTAATAATGATCATTATTGACCTAGGATAAGCATAATGTTATATATATTGAAAATAATGTGTTAGGATTCAGATAACCTATAATTTATTGTTCATTATTATGTGGTTAAAAACTATGATTATTATTGTGTACACTATGATTTTTGGTTTTAGTAAATGGTTGGAAGCTAAAAAATTGTGTGAATACTGAGTGAAATATAAAATTAAATGATTTTAATCATTAGAAGAAAAATGTTATGGGAGATAGGATTCAAAATATCATTTCCATTCTATGAAAAATTTCCCAAGGTAAAAAATATACAGAATTTTAAAAATGAGAAACAGAGGGAATAATGTTTTGTTGAGTCCTTTATAAGGAAACATACACCTTATTTTAGTGGTTCTACTGATAAAATGGTTTCTAGAAAATAGATAATTATAATTGGAAATATATTTTCTACTATCCATTTTCTAGAGAATCAAGAATCCATTCTTACTCACTATCATTTAGAAGGTAATGTGGATCAATGGTGGAATCTTACCAAGAATATGAGTCACCAAGATGAAATTGAAACCATGGAATGGGATGAGTTTAAGAACTTATTTTTTAATATGTAATTTTCCCATATTACTTCCATTAAAATGGAGAATTAATTACTTGAGTTAATGTAGAATGGTGATGAATATTTTGGAACCCTTGAGGAAAAGTTTACACGTCTCATGAGGTGTGCTTCTGGTATTATCATCCAAAATGAACTTACGGTTGATCAATTATTTATTGGATTAAAACCAAGTATCTAAACAGAGATCTCTATATGTGACTCAATTATCTTTAATGAAATTTTTCAATGTTCCATCAAGGTATAAATATATATTGGTGTTTCCCATTACTCTCATGGTTTTTATAAGAAAAGAAATATATAATTCAATGAAAACTCAAAAAACCATGGATGAACGAAAATGATATTTCCTTCTTGAAAATTATGTTAAAGGAAATATGAAATAAATTTTCTTATGGGGAATGGTAAATGTTTCATGTGTCTCATAGAGAAATTGATATATATAGTCATTGAATGATGTTAGATATTGATATGAATAGATAGAAAGTTCCAATGAATGAACCACCCACACTCTAGTGCTTCATATTAAATGAGTATTTTAATTATGCTAACTAGTTACCAAATATAAAGGATAATGGTGATGATTGATGTAATAAATATTTTAACATGTTATAAAAATGAAAATATTACTAGATTATTGTGTTAGATGAGTGTTGGGATGATGAAATGGTGAAAAGTGTACTTATCATCCACTCTAAAACAGTTAATGTCTTATTTAACACTTGATATACCCACTATTTTTTATCTGAAATTTATAAGTTTATCAAAATACCACCCCAATGATAAGATATTTAATTAGTAGTTAATAATACTAATGGTACAATGATTTCATCATAATTATATTATTCTTCTCTTATTAATGATTTTGGGAATGTGCTTCCTCAAAATCTTATTATTCTCCCTCTAGTTGAATTTGATGTTATCTTAGGCATGGATTGGTTCTCACTACATAAATCCTATATAAATTTTGGAGGGAGGAAATTTATGTTTGATATTACAAACCAACCTATGAACGATTATCAATGAAACGATAAATATTAATTTTAGATGGAAATTAAATCATTTTTATGGGGTTTGATTCCTTTTCTAAAAGGGTGTTTATCTCATATAGTGGAGGAGAAACTCAACATTGATAAAATTAATATTATAATGGGGTTTTTTGATGTTTTCGAAGAATATTTTTCTTATCTTCCACAAAAATTTGAATTTTAGTTTTCAATAGAACTCATACTAGGTGCCACACATATTTCTAGGACTCCCTATGGAATATCCCCAAGTGAGTTGCATAAATTGAATAAGAAACTCCATGAGAATCTTGATATGGGATTCATTTGGACAAGTGTTTTACTTTAGGTTCCATTTGTTTTATTTTTTAAACAGAATTATGGATCAATGTGACTCTGTATTAATTATATAGAGATAAAGAATACTAAAATAAAGAAAAAATATCCTCTACCCCATTTTGATGATTGGTTTAAACAACATCAAGGTGCTCATAACAATTCCATGAATGAACTTTATTTTTTATATCATCAATTGAGGGCCATGAAAGAGGATATACCCAATAAAAAATTTAATAAATGGTATGGAAACATTGAAAATATAGTAATGGAATTTGATCTTAATAATGGATTTACTATCAACATGGATATAATGAATAAAGTATTTAGAGATTACCATGATAGGTTTATGGAAGTGTTTATAGACTATACTCTCATTTATTCAAATAGAAATTAAGAACATGTAGATCACTAAAGAATTATACTAAAGCCACTAGTAAGGTGAAACTATATGAAAAATTTTCAATGTGTGAATGTTATTTTCAAAAAAGTTTCTTTTTATGGGAATACAATCTGAAGAGAGGGTATATTGGTAGACCCATAAAAAATGGCGGCTATTGAATGTTGTCCATGACTAACCATAGTGACTGATATTCACAGTTTTCATGTTTTATCTGGATATTACTGAGGTTTTGATGGTAATTTATTTTTAATATCTAATACACTAACTATGTTAACTCCGAACATATCGATATTACTTTGGATAGATTAATGTGGGGGAAATTTTAATGAACTCATGAGAGGATTTATCAGTATACCCATGCTTACATTACAATATAATGGATATGGGTTTATAATCAAATGTGTTGAATCCAATAATGTATTTGGATGCATTTTCAGGATTAATGACATAGATATAGCTTATGGATCATGAAAATTAAATTTTTATTAAAAAACTACTCTACTTATTATTTGGAGTCAACTGTGGTAATTTTTTCATTAATGATATAGAGGAATTATATTTATAGAAAAAAGTGTGATATATATACTAATCAGAAAGGTTTAAAGTATATATTCAAATAGAAGGACTTGAACATGAAGTAAATATTATGATTATCTACGATTAATGACTGTGACTTCTCAAAACATTACCACCATGAGAAAGTAAGCAAGACATCCTATTCTTTGAGTCTAAAGGGCCATGAAAACTTATCAATGATGAGGATAAAAAAAGATCCAATATATATTGATATGAAAAGGATGGATCTTAAAATAGTAATGGAAGAGGAGAAATATTATCTTTCTGAAATAATTATTCAACCTTCTATCCAAATTAATATTAAATAGGGAAATAATGAAGAAATGGAGTTAATGAAGAAGGTGAGAAGTGTTCCAAAGATTAACCGTCATTATGATGGAATGAAATGGTTTGAGAACAGTGATTTTTTTCCATACATTCTTGATTTAAATTAACTATTAGAATAGGTTCATAGTTCATTATTCCTTATTAATACTATATTTAAATTTTTTTAGTGATTAAATGTAGTATTTATGGTTGGATAGAATGTAGAGATATATCATAGAGTTTGAATTTGAATGATTGGTATGCCATCAAGTTAATGTCTAGGGAAATTTTTTAAGGGTATGTTATAATCATTACCCATACACTAATGAAAATGAAAAAACAACACTATGTATTTTGTTTTCCAACTCGCAAAAATGACTAAAGGGAATAACATTATATGGTTTATATTCAATCTCCTTAAAAATTCCCCATAATTCATCACTTTAATAGAATGTATCTATATATATTATTTTTATATGATATGTATTAAGAAAGGTGAAATGTTTCACGGAGTACCACATTATATCATATCTGATCGGGATCCATGGTTTTCCTTGAAGCTATAGAGAAGCCTTAATCATGTTCTTGAAATAGATTTGAGTTTTAGAAATATGTCTCATCCACAAATAGATGGTTATTATTAATGAATAAAGAAAACCCTATAAGATATGTTAGTATCTTGTTCTACAGATTTCAATGGTGGTTGGGATCAATACCTTCCACTAATCAAGTTTTCATACAATAATAGATTTCACTAATGCATTCAGATGACTCCCTATAAATTCTTATATAGAATGTAGTGTAGATATATAAAATATATTATTAAATTTAGAGAAGTAAATTAATTGGTACTTGAGTTATCTGAATAAATATATTGTAAAGTTTGAGCCATTCCCCAATAATTAAGGGAAATATAATGTCAACTAAAAATTTATGTTGAAAATCTACGACTTGATCTGGAATTTGATATTGGTGATAATGTGTTTTTTGGAATTTCTACATGGAATAAGGTAATGATATTTTGGATGAAAGGGAAGATATTCCCGAGGAATATTATTCCCCTTGAAATTCATGACCATATCGATACTGTATCACATTTCTTACTACTTCCTTAGAAAATTTCTTGGGTTCATGATGTATTCCATTTATATATCTTGTGGAAGTAAATAACTAACCAATAACATTTAATGAGCTGAGAGGACATATCACCAGGGCGTGGTATTTATTATGAGGAAAAACTAATGGAGATCCTTGATTATACAACGAAATAGCTACAAAATAATTCAACTAACCTGGTCAAGGTTTTATGGTGAAATCACCAGATTAAGGAAGCTACATGAGAACCTGAGGATGTTATGAGGAAAAATAATCCTCATTTTTTCTATTATAGTGACAAATATTGAGGAAAAAGTTTATTTTAAGGAGGTATAATATTACACCCAAGGTTTTATGAAATATTTTTTTTTGAATAAATATAACTTCTTTGATAACTTGCATTACATGCAACACTGAGTTTTAATAGACCACAACATACTATTTATATTATTATAACATGGCCATTAAATATAGTAGTATAATTGGGAATAATTTTTTCAAGGATATTCATAAATGTTTTAGATAAATAAAATATACTTATAAATAAGTACATACATTTTTATAAAGCCTTTATATGCTTTGAAAATACATTTTTCTTAAATAAATGATTTTTAATCCATTTTGTTCACATATAATACAATTATTTTTTAAAAAATTTAGAAAATTTATTTTAAAAAATAAACCTGAATTTCTAAATCAACTTGTCAAAATTACATTAGGGATAATATTTAATATATTTATAATAATATTAATTTTTCAATAAATAATGAACAATACTGGGGTTTATTGAAAGCATACTTTTTTTATTATAAAATTTATAAGGTTAATTTTTTTTAAAAATTAAAATTCATTCAATTATACATATATTAATAAAATTCATTTCATTGGAATCAATTTAATATTGAATTTTCAAATAAAAAATGACTCCACTTATAAAAACATTATCTTTGGAAAACCACTTTTTAATCGCATTTATGGTTTTATCTTTAATTTAAAAAATTTCAATTTTTTAAACTGAATTCTAAAAAATTGATTCCATATTTAGAATAATATCAAAATATATTATATAATAATAAATATATATTTTTTGGTCAAAATGAATATTAGAAACTGTAAAAAGTAATTATTATTGTTAATGTTAATACGAGTTTACTAGTGGTTAATATAAAAGGAAAAGGGTTAAAATAACCCAGAAACATGTCCAAAACCTATTAAATTACATTATTTAGAAATTATCACTTATAAGGTTCTATAATGACCCATATTTTCCCTTTATTCATAAGAAAAACGTGGGTAAACTTTATTCTTTTAAAACATTCAATAAATGTCTTATCCCCCACTTATAAAAGTAAACCCACTCTCCTCCCTACTTCACACTTCAAGACCATTTGTTTTAGAAAATACCTTAAAAAATATATTACTTATTTTCTTCCATACATCCTATAATCCTTATTTTGTTTATGAATCCATATTAACAATGATTTAGGTATAAACCAAAAGAGGCTCTCCGAATTAGTTGTAAAATTATTAATCTTTTGTTTTTTTATTTCATCATCATAATCCTTTAAAATAATCTGAGATGTTATTATGTTAATTTAATAACTTATATCCATATCATATTCCATCAAATGGGAATTGAAACCATTGATTTTGTGTATAATAGAAGATCACCTTATGAACCCATGTTATTCTTTTTCTATCACCATCCCTCACAGAAGGATATAACTATGAATTTAAATTTTTTATATTATTTTTATGATATTATTATATATGTTTAATTATAATACCACATATACCTTCTTACCTTCCAACCTGTTGGAATATAATATCGTCACTCATGTTTATGGTAGACTATCACCTTGTGAACTGATGTGATGAGTGTTTATTTTTCGATTTACTTTGATGGTAATAAGGAAAAATTAGATGAATATATATATGAAATTACTAATAGAAATATAATTATATAATTATGATATTATATATACGTTATAAATTTACATTCTTAGTAGGATATTGTAACGTCGTTCCATTGTACAACGGACTACACCCTCACGAAGTGATGTGATTTATTTTTTAATAATTCTTTGAATTAAAGGTAATAAGGGTAAATTGAACGAATATATGTGATAAATATGACATAAAAATGATTTTTTAAAGGTAATATATTATTTAATTTCTATTCATTTCATCCATCATGAAAATGGAAACAATGTTCATATATATGTATGAGCTACCATCTCTATGAAAGGTTTAATTTATTTTTTATCTTTAAAATTAATGGATTTATCTAAATATATATAAATAATATATATTATATTTATATCATGGTTAAAATTATGGATATTATGGAATCATAATCCAAATTAAAGGACTAAAGATACCAAACCAAATCATACATTAAAAAAATGAAGCAATTATTACTTGAAACCATGTTTTATGAAGGAATTGATAATAAAAAAGTAATAAATGGTTATAAGTAGATCATATATGGTATGATACATATGCGTATGGTTATTTAATATATTTTTAATAAACCTATATTTATTATATATATGGTTCAAATTTGTATGAAGTATATCGAGACTTAAGGTAATGTTTTTCGTATCAATTTATATTCTTTGAGACGTATGTAATGTTATGAAACAATATTATTTTATGAAGTTTTTATAATTAAATTTTTAAATTGTATATCAGGAATCTAATTTTATTCATGATATTTAATGTTTCATTTTATGTTATGATGTAATGAACCTTATAATTCATAATTTTCAAATTGGTATTGGTTTGATGTTCGAATCTCACAGATTATCAGAATTATTTATGACTATTCTTTCAAGGATGTGATATTAAGTCCTAAATATCAAGAAACATAATAAATTTTTTATCCATTAGTTATTTCTTGAGAATACATGTTTTCCATTAATTTTCAACTCTTTATGTACTCAATATTCTAAAAGAATATTGATTATGAATACTGACTTTTTCTATATATTTGGTCGAAAACCCTTTTTCTTCCATATCAATGATTTCTAATAAAAATATTTAAATAATTTTTTAATACACTCTTAGGTTTTTAAAGACATTTTTTTCATTTTAATTTTATTTAAAAAATGTTTTAAAAGAAATATTCATTTCATTTTCCAAACAAGGAGTTTTTTCCTTTTATGAAAAATTTGAAAGGAATCATAGTTTTAATGTTTATGAAAAGAATTAAATTTCCCAATTTCATGACCAAACAATGTTTTAATGATTCATGTATAATATTCAAATACTATTTTCGATGAAACAGATTTTGAAATTGTTTCATTAATTTTTTTAAAAAAAAAATCATTTTCAAAGTTGACAGGTTATTTCCTTAATGAAATGTTTTAATTGAACTTTATATATTAATTTATACATGACCATGGTTATTTCCAAATAAAATTATTTTTAAAAGGTTTTTTAAAAGGTTATTTTCAATGTTTAAAGGCAGTATTACTCAAGAAAATTTCCATGTGATCTTTTAAAACCATGTTCCATCTAAGATAACATCCTTTTATGTTACTTAAGATTTATTGGGGATATGATATATATATACAATCCATATTATTTTTTGTATGGTTAATATTAACTAGGAAAATATATCTATAAAACCCATTAATTTTCTATGGGTAATGTTATGATGAAATGATGAAATGTTTATTGAACACATTTTCTTTCCATGTGTTATGCTAGGATGAAATTTTTATGAAACCCAAATGATATAATGGGTTATAAAATGATGTATGATTTATTATATTATGGAATATAAATTTATTTTTATGTTATGGGTGAGACCTCTATCTACCTCTAATTAAATGGTTAATGATAGATATCTCATGATATAAATAGTTATAGAATAGAGAGTGAACCCAATTCAGTAAAAGACTTTGTCCCTTATGATAATCTTAGGAGTTGTGATTCATTAATATGATGGTTTTGGGTGTAAACCCAATCCATAATTATATTTTTGGAAATGAGCCTTGAATAATAAAGAATTGATTTTCTATTCTTATGTGTATTCCATAATTCTATGTCTTATCAAATGTTTTTCTCTAATAGATTATGTATATTTATTATTTTATGATTCATTTCTTATAAACTACCAAGATCTATTCCATGAATCAAATTTATGATTTAGGATATATAGGGTATGGTTTTTAAATGTTATGGTTATGTCTACATGACATCATTTTCATTTTATTACTGTATAATAATTGATATCTTTATTTTTTACCATTACTGATAATCTATGATCACCCTTTCTTATATATCCACTCTAGAGGTTAGAAATAATGGTATAAAGTATTATATGTTTGAAGAATTTAGTGGGAGGTGATGTAGTTCTCTCATTAACTAGTTGATTATGTATCCATGCTTCTAAATACACTAAACCATTATGATCTTTAGTTTTTTTATGAAATTAATATTCATGTTTTAAGATTGAATGTCTATATATGTAATGGCTGGGTCGTTATATACACACTATATAATTTATGGATGTTCACACTAAGTGGGGATGATGTACATGTGAATGTACCTTATTTATGGTACTCATCATGTACTAAGAGGCACACACCATGTACATTGGAGAAGTAAAATCTATGTGGAATATGAAAAATGGTCAAGGATGACCTTAGGGGTAACATTTCGTGTACTCCAAGTGCACACCATATACTTTTACTGCCCTGGTTAATTTTTCAAAATTTTCTCCCGTCTATTGGAATTGGGCTAGTGAGTAGTCCATTATAAGAATTTTTATACATGGATCATTATGAAAGAATCCATTCAGAATTTGGAAGTTTCCTATATATTCTTTCTATGGATGAGTGTTTGTAAGAGGTTTTCCCTGATCTTTGGATTTAGAATTATAATGGGGGGTGGGTTGTGAGCTGCAAAGCATGGGTGGGGGTTGTGGTTTAATTATTTGGCATGGCTTGAGTCTTCCATTGTAATATAATAAATGGTTCATTGGAAGGATTCATGAATATGGGATTGAGTAATATCTATGAGGAGATATTTTTTTTCCTTGTGTGTTGGGACTAGTTTCCCATGGTTGTGTTCTTGATGTTTTAATCTTAGGTTTTTGGTGACCAGAGATATTAGAGCCTATGGGGTGGGTTGGAACTGTGGGATGGTGGTTAAATTCATGTGCTATTTTGATGATGAGATGAGTCTAAAAGAAAAATGAGGATTTCATTTTAGGCTGGTTGTTAATATATTGATCATTGGGTGTCAGTGTAAGCTGTTGAGAATGACCATGTGTCTTGTGTTGGATAGTTTCAAGGATCTCATGTAGGGTCCATCTTTGAGATGGTCATGAGGACCATTTTAAACGACCTGGTTGGCATGATTTTCCTTTGTATTCATCAAGTGTGTGTTGTTGGATGGGGATCTGTTGGTGGCCACTGAGGCTTTCTTTTCATTTTTTTTACATTGGTAATGTCTCATGGTTTAGATGATCTAAAGGAACCCTCATAGAGTTTAATACTATTTCTACGGCCTTTAGGAAATTTATGCATCCATTTAAAGGTGCGTCTTAAGATATTTTTTGTTGAAAGGAAGTCCCTAGTTTGAGGTATCCTTTTTTATATGACAATGGAGATCATGGGATCCTATGGTTTTGTTTTGGACCTAAGGTTGGTCATTGAGAGATTGTGGTGATAGTTTATTGGATTTTTGAGATCAATGGTGATGATAGATACATATTTCATTATATAATGAGATTGGATTTTTTTCTTCTAGTTTAGATGATTGGATGGAGGGTTTGAGGTTGGATTGTCCAATGTTTGGTTGAACATTGGCTGAGATGCATGAATAATTTTGTGCTTTGGAAATTTTTTGAGGAGGAGACCCTTGGGATATCATGAATTAAGTATTGGACATGAGTGGTAATTTGGTTCACTCATATGCTATTTGGTTGTGGTTATACTATCTTTGGGAGGTAATGTATGTTTTAAATGAGTGTATATCTACATAAGTTGAGTTCGGACACTTGCTAGAGTGGATTCAGGACCGTGAGGTACTAAGGAACTCATGAAGGGTTTTTTTGTAATGTGGATTCCATTATTCTCACAGGGTCATCGATAATATGTAATCGTGAATTATTATATATATTTTACCTATTATTGTTTCTATAATTAGTGCCTAATTCATTTTGTAGGACCTTCCAGACTGAGAGGGTCTAAAGTTGTTCCATCTTAGATGTTCCTGTCATCAGTTCAGATCATGTTGTTGGTGTCACTGATCCTAGTAGATGCACAATATCATGTGGATTTCTATGGTTATGCCATGGGGTTTGGCATTAATTCCATTCCATTTATAAATATTAGAATACTAGTGCAGGTCTATAATTCATGCCAGTTATTGTTTGTCTTGGTGATTTTGTGTTGTAAATCCTTTGGTGGGGGTCCAAGTGGGGGTATATTCACCTCGAGTGTTATACTTAAACCCACAGTTGGTTTTCTTCGATATATTACCCATTTTATCTATAGTTTTGATTTTATTATAATTTTTATTAGTGTTTTGATAGGCTTGGAATAAATTTTTTCTTTCACATGTTCTGATAGAAAATTATATGTCCATCATTAGAGGTAGCCTGGTGAGATTTAATTATCACCGCATGTACATGAAAATAGGAGTGTGTGTAAAACTAATATATTCTTTTGGGTTGGGGGATAGTTTTTCTAATAGCTAGGTATGAGGCCTGGTGTTTCTTGGCCATGTAGAGGTGCTCGTGTGGAGTCTTAGGATCAGGAAATCTCATCTTGAGTGATTTGGAAAAAATTTATGTGGTTTATATCATTATTGGAAGTAGATAATGTTGTATTTATTATCATTTTTTTCTTTTATATATTTGGTCAACTAAGTGGGAGATAATATGTTTTATGGTTCTAATTCATTGATTCTGTATGACGGTATACGACATTCTCATTATTATATCATTATTTTTTTAAGTGTATTTATATTCATACTATTATGTTTACCAATGTGATTGAGTTTTGTCATTTTACACTATTATTCCAATACAACAAGAGGTTATAGTCTCCCAAATGCATCATTTAGAGCCTCACCGGCCAAGTGATAGCATGTGACATCAAGGAGGCATGGTTGAGTTTATGTGGAGGGAAATATTGGGTGATGTGTTAGATCGACCCCGACTGGTTTGTTAAAAAATGGTATTAGAGATTTTTGGTTTTTTGATTTAGGGATTTGGTAGATAGATTGTTTAGTAATGTTTATGAAAATGTGGTGGATATCAAATTGGTGTGTTGAAAACATATTTACCAATTATAAGTCAAAGTTTCCATGGAATGGGATTTATATTAATAGATTCCATTTCCACGGTTGTGTGATTATACCTAGTGTGATGTACTTGGTTTTTTTATTAATGGTTTATCATATTTTTTTGTCTATATTCCCAATAGAAATAATCTAGTGTTTCTATACCATTCATGAAATATTGGATTCACATGACATATATATGTCCATACTGTTTCAATTATTATGGAGTTTTAGTAGTTTAATGTCTTCAAAACTACTCAAATAGTGTTTTCTCATATAGGTAGTTTGTGGAATTATACTCAAGTAATACACATGAATATGTTTTCTTATAATGGTAGGTAATATGGATCATGTGGTTAGATATTTTTATGTCATGAATATTCATTTAATTCATAGAGTGATTCCAAGAACCCCTTATGGGTCGGTAATAGGCTCTAAGTTCCCTGCTAGTGGCTCGACGAGGGAAATGATACATTATGAACATTTTGATATGGATCATGTTTACCTAAGATGATGGATACCCTAAGGCCTAGTTTTTTTGCTTATGAGGGATATGTTCCTTCCACATGTCATCTATCGAGTTTGGGGGTGGGGATAGTTTTTCTATTGTAATCAATGGATTCAATGGGCGTGAATTTTCTTTCTTAGTATGGCCATTGAAGTTTGTTATCACAAAGGTGTGGTTAGAAATGAGGATGCCTAATTTTTGAGAAGTGGAGTCCTTTTGGTTCTCTATATCTCGTTAATATCATGATGTTGTAGGTTTGGTTGGACCCATGGACTTGCCCATTTGGGTTGCACAGTGGAAGCGTGGTTGGATGATTGTGTATTTAGATCGATGTATGAGTAGAGGGTGGTTGATCTTGGAATGATACAGATTCCTCGATATTGAATATGAGTGCTAATGGTGCACTAATTTTCTTGAACTAACCCATATGAGGAGCATAATCAATGGTTTTAGGTATGTTAGATTATTTTTGTTATGACATGGATCATGTGAGCATGAGTCCTGATGTTCATTCAAGAGTAGTTTAAGGAATTAATTGTGTCAGAGAGTTCACCATAAGATGTTAGAGGTCGTGAGCCTCATTTAAGTTGTTTGTTGAGAATGCTTTTTAGGGTTCTATGTTGTCCCTCACGTGTGAGTTATTTATACATGTATATCCATTGTGTTCTGTGACTAACATAGTGTTGACGATGTGGTTTTTTGTTTGGGAAGTGAGGTGACGATAAGGATACTCTGGTGGTGGAGATCATACCATTGGTTGTGGTTGAATGTATTTCATATTGGGGGAGAGTTATGGATACCGTAAGACTGGTCATTGTATGATCAAAATAATATTGGATAAGATTGACCTTTTAGAAAGTTTGGACTCTAGTTTTTCACTAAGGATTTTCAAGGGATATAGGTATTAGTTTTTGAAATTTTCTAATGAACTATGACATCACATGTTATGAAAATTAGGGGAAATTTGAATGTTTTTCCTAGTATTTTTAGGGGAAAATTGGGGAATTTTCCTGTATGATGATCCCATATAATTTTATTACATCTCTAGTCAACCCAAAATTGGTTGTTTACCTAAGGATATAATTTTTGTGGAAATTTGAGATGTTCAAATTTTCACATAATATTAAATACTAAATTAATTAAATATTAATTTATTTATGTGTGTTCGTTCAGTGATATATTATAAGTGGAGTGAAAATTTGTGATTATGTCTCTACACATGGGTCTAGAATGATGCTTATTTTTCTAGGTGATTCATAGTAATGTGTCTGGCACTAGGGCTAAGGATAGGAACCTTTTTCTTTTCTATTATTTTTCTTTTTTCTATTCCCCTTTTTTTCCTTTTTTCATTTACCATTTTCCCCTTTGGATTACCATTCACACCCCTATGGGATTCTATTCTCTCGGATAAGAGAGGGAGAGTGAGATATCAATGAGAGTGGGGGGGGGGAGGATGCATTGCAAGGGTTTCATCTGAGGCCCTAATCGGAGTATGGTGATGGTGGGTGGTAGATTCTGTATGAAGCATTGGCAGTTTCTATTCGAATGTAGTCCCACTTTATGTTTTCACCCTAAATCCTTGTATTTCAAGTGTTTTTATGATTTTAAGACATTTATGGGTTAATAGTGACCCATATGGGGTTTATCTATGGATTCTAGCGATAAATCAAGCTTTTCCAACTAGTTATGGGGGTTTTCCATTCGATAAAAATAATATACACAGTGTGTGGTTCAAAAAAAAAGTCATGTATTCATCATAATCATATAATATGGGATTTTGGGACTACACTTCTTGTGCATGGGAGTACATGCTATGTAATGGAGACTATGGGTGTGCTGGGAGAACATGGAAACATAGGGAACCCAACTAAAACTCATATGTGTTACACAAATAGTGTCCATGTATTATTATTGGCTATACGTCACATGGGGGTATATGGATATGTACATGGATAGAAACCCCATGTGAGGTACATGCCATGTATGGGTGGTAAATTCTATGTAGTTTAGCGAGACACATTTTTGGTGTGTCTGAGGTACTCATCTAGGTACCCCATTTAAGGTAGAATTAATTTACTAAGAGAAAAACACAATGTACTTTAGTGAAGTGCATGCCGAGTGGCCTATGGAACATAACTAAGGAGGATCTTAAGGCTTACACAACATGTGACCTATGTGTATTCCACAAAATATTCCTCCACTAGCTAGTTTTTCCTATTTTTCATCCATGTGTTGTAAGTGGACTTATAAGTACCCCATGATGATGTTTTTCTATGTAGATTACAATTTTAGAATCCTTTTATAGGATTGTGTCTATCTGAATGGTGTTTTGTATAGGTGAAAATTTTCAATAATATTTCCCCAATGTTTGGTTTTAGAATCCTATTGGGGGTCAGGTTGTGATCTATAAGGCCGGAGTGAGGGATGTAATCTCATTGGTTGGCTAGGCTTGAGTGTTCCGTGGTGATATATTAGAAGTTATTTGGATATATTCGGTAATATGGAATCGAGTAGTTTATCTGAGGAGATCCTGGATTGTCCCTACATGTTGGGACTTGTTTCACGAGGTTAGAGCTCTTGGGATTGGGGAGAGAATATATTTTCATGAATTTGGGCTAGGATGATACTATTACAGGGAGGTTATGGATGGGTGTAGATGAGGCTTTGAGACGAGTCTAAGGGAATATTGAGGATTCCATTCTGGACTGGTTACTAATCTAGTGATTAATGGGTTCTATTTTTTACTATTGAGAATTCTTGTGTGGCATTGGTTGGCTGCTATCAAGGATTCCTTATAGGGTCTTAAATTTAGGGGGTCATGAGTACCATTATAAAATTACAAGTTGGAGTGATTATATTTTGGATACAAATTATGTGTGTTTTTTTATCAAGGATCAGTTGGAGTTCACAAAGGTCAATTTGGAATTTTTCCACAATGGGAATTTACTGAGATTCCGACGAGATATAGGAAAAATAATAGGGTTTAATGCTCTTTTTATGCACTTTGGGTCATTTTTGAATCTTATAATGAGTATGGACCAAGTGTTTGGGTGATGTAGGGGATTCCCTAGTAGGATGTAACCTTTATGCTATGACATTTAGGACTATGGGATCCCAGAGTTTTGGTTTGTCCCTATGGTGGGTCTTTAAGGGCCCATAGTGGATTCTTATTGGATATTTATATCAAATGTGATGAGTGAGGCCCCATGATTTTTTGGTCAAGAGTATATCGAAACTTATAGTTCAACTTCTTTTATGGTGGGTTTTATGTTAGATCATACCGTAACTATTTTCCCTTTGGATGATATGTCTTAGTTAGTTTTTTCTTAGGTCATTAGTTTGAGGGGGAGACCCTTATAATATCTTAGAAAAAGAGTTTGTCCTCAATGGTGATCTAGTTCTCTCCTTTGAGGGTTGAATATGTTTATATGGGATTAGTGAGATAATGTAAAATCCAAATGAGTGAATCCACCCTCTAGTTGAATGTGTACCCTAGATAGAGTGGCTTCATGCATGTGACATACCGAGGAACTCATGGAGTGGAATTTGTGCACTATAGATATTGTTATGTTCTTGGGGACAAAGATGCTTTGTGTAACTAGATAACTATATAGATCCCACATATTTTCGGGTCTATAGCTAGTTCCCAATTCATATTTTAGGTCCTTCGGGCCTGAGAGTTTCTCTATTTGTGTTTCCCTAGATTTTATTTTCCCCTGTTCATATCATTCTATTGGGGTATTAGAGGCCAAAAGATGTTCTATTTCATGTAAAATCCTATGGTTTTTCCCTGGGATCATACATTAATTCATTTACATTTAGACTTCTTGGATTTCTGGTCTATATTTTGGGGGACATGCATATTTCTATTTGGATTTGTGAGACACGTGCTATTAATCATTTAGTGGGGGCCATAGTGGGGGTAGATTCACCAGAAGTGTCAGACTAAATCCTACGTTTGTATGTTTTATTTTTTTTATGTTCCCCCGTTTTTTAGTCCATATTTATTATATTCCAACTGTTATTAGTCTTCTAATAGAATGGGTGTATCACGTGTTCTTGCACTTAATATTATAGTAGATTATTGGTCCACCATTAGGGGTGGATGATTGGGATTTATTTCTCGCCCACTATACAGGAACCATTGTGTGTCTGTGTGTACTTGATGCATGCTTTCAAGATCGATCATAGGTTTCATGATGGATGGGGTCAAGCCCTAGTGTTTCTTGATTGAGCAGTACCACTCATGTGGAGTCTCAAGATCAGGGGGCGTAGGTCAACCATCAGGGAGATTGGCTATATGGGTTTGATCCGTGTTGGTAGTAAATATAATTGTATTTATTTAATGTTTTTTACAATGTATATGTGGTCAATCCAATAAGGAACCCTATGTTGTATGTATTCCACCATTTGTCCCGGTAACACTGTATAAGAAATTCCCTTTAATATATCCTGATTTTATTTATTATGAATACTCTAATGTTTACCCATGTGTATACGATTGGTTATTTACACTATTATTTCAATTTGAAGAGAGGCTATAATATATCCACTACATATTTTTTACCATCACCATAGGTCAGAAACCTCTAGAATTTGCGGTGGCATGCTTGAGGCCTTGTGGTGGGCTAGATCATGTGACATGTTTGGTCGAACGAGGATGGTTTGTTAAATGTTAAATAGGGGTTCAATTATTTAAAGTGTTAAAAACAACCGGTAAGGTTTTTTCCCATATATCTTGTAATACCCCATTACTTAATATACCATGTAAACACTATATCTTGGACTATCACATAATGCACACTCTGAAGATCAATTATTCATGATTATATTCAAACGATGAATTTATAAATGTTGTAAATTTATTATTAAAAAATAAACATAAAATTTTATTTCTTTATAGTGAAAATATATTATGATTAAAATTATGGATTTAAAAAAAATTCTAAAGAGAGTAGTGAAAAACTATTTGGTTGAAACCACAACTTTTATGGAATCACAATGATGTGGGAATAAATTAGAACACAAAAAACCATTATCTTGAAAAAATAAATATTTTATAAGTATCCTTATACATTTTAAAATATTATTTTTATCATAGAGAATATGTTCTTAGCATTATTAAAGATAAGTAATAGTTTTCCTTAATGAAAATTGTTTTTTAACTTTTCTATTAATTAAATATAATTTGGTAATATTATTTTTTGAGTGGATTAAAAATCCATATAAGATTTATTTTATTAAAAATTAAAAAAAATATGTTATAAAAATTAATAATGAAGATAAATTTATCCCACATAGATATTTTAATCTTAAAAACAGAGTTATTGAAAAAAAACTTACATGTTATATGTGTTTTTTTTGAAATAATTTATTTTCAACCATATATATTTCATCTCATAATTTTTCTTTTCATATTTTGGTTTTAAATGATCAAATTAGATAATAATTCTAAATTTAATTTTGTTCAATTAAATTAATTACCATGGGTAAAAATATATGTTATATAGTTAAAAGTACACTTGTGTAGAAGTGAAAAGTAAAGGGGGAAATCCTGAAATCAATGAAATCTTCACTAAAAGGTGTAGATGAAAATTTTTAGGAATACCACATTACAAAAACCCAATATTTCTAAATCTGGGAGTTATTTAACTTGATTAGTAAAATTATATAATTGAAAAGTAAAGTGTGCTTCTAAAACTACCCTTCACTCACTTATAAAAGAGGATCATTTTCACCTCTTCATGATACAACTTCTAATTAAAAACTATTCAAAAAATGGCAAAATTTTAGCCTCTTATAACCCTATACCACTACCATAATATAATTGTTATAATTACTTGGCTTAATCCCTCCATTAAAAATGAGATTTTTGTGAGAAAAATTAGGTTCTGAACATGAGTTTTAAACTCCACTTAATCTTTTCTTTTAATCTTACTCATAATAAAATTTTTCTATCCATAAAAACATAATTAAATTAGTATAATTTTTATTAAATGATGTTATTATAAGTCTATGGAACAACCATTATTAATTCTAATCCATCCATTTAGAATAAATCAAAAGCATCTTCTGTGTGAGTGTAGGGATTACCACCTCAACTAATCTATGTCTTCAATTTTTTCATACCACATTTAATGGTTAGTAATAATTATGGTATGAAATATATATAATAAAAATATTTTTATGAAATGTTAAATTACCAAATACATCATGTCCCTCTCATTCTTTGAGAACTAAAAGTGTTAACCGTGCATTGCGCGGACTATCATCTCTATGAAGTTACACACATCATTTTTTGTATAGTTTCATTATTATTTATTAATACATAATAAAAATCTAGATAAAAAAATATGTCCAAAATAATCCCTTTTAATAATCATAATTATTCATTATTTATAGCATGTTCATGTTTGGGTTGTTTTAACCACTTACTTTTACAATGCTATAAAACCACATTATGGATGAAAATAGAAAATTAAATACTAATGTTATTTCAAGATTATAATAATATAACAATTCTTAAATTATTCTAAAATTGTTATATAATGTATTTAAATTATTATTGAAATATTATACGTATTGATATAATTACTTAAATTAGTAGTCATCGATTCCACTTTCAATCAACATAATTAAAATACTAATTAAATGAGATAATATCATTATAAATAAATAAAATTTATCTGTTAAAGTTAATTATATTATAAATTAATGATGAACTTTTAGATAATAATAAACAATATAACCACTTTTTACGAAACTAGTAAAAATTATCACACTATAAACACCAGATGTGCGAAAATAAGTGGAATAAAACAAATTCATATAAAGAATTACTATATAGATGGAGTATAAATAAAAATAAATAATAGTTTGGATTTAATTAGTTGATTAAAATAGATATTTTTTTGATATAATTGGCTAAATTATGTTAATTCAAGTCAGGATAAGAGGTAATGGTTTTCGTTCTCATTTTATTCCCTCTAAGATAGGTTTTGTATTATAAACCTATTTTATATTATATGGTGTATTTAAGTCCAATTAGATATTTTATATCATGAAATAACTTTTAATCATAACATTTTATGATAAATTTGAATGCCTATATTTCAATATGTTATAATTTAATTTCCACCCAAACCATAATTTGGGTTTTCCATATTAATTTTCATTCTTTGGGACTCATACTAAATTCAGAACTTATTATATTTTGTGTGGTGGATACATTTCCATAGAATAATATTTCCCATTTAACTCATGAATTTTATGGGATTCAAAATTTAATTTTTTTATCCCTCCCCCATATTCATTTGATTCATGAGTTACCATGACCATTATAAAAATCAATATTTTCCCGTTGCGGGGAAATCATCTCAAGTTTTGTTAAGGAAAAAGTGTTCATGATTTCCTATTAAATACTTTACTATTAGTGGTCCTAGGAATATAAACCTAACTACACACTACTAGAGGATATGATTTCGAATATTCAAATAATATATAATAAATATAATAAAGGATTTTTTCTACCATTTCCATGTCATTATACCAATTCAAATTATTAATCATAATTACTATCTTACATGGATATCACAACACATTAAAATTACCCTCACCCCAATATTTCTTTGATAAGTGTACTTCCTGCTACTTTTACGATACCCTAAAGATTATATGATTATTAAGGGATGTTCTCATAGACATCTATATAATTCCATTGAATGGGGATGTATTTTTTTCTATATTTTTCATTATATGGATATATATGTTTTAATTAAACCAGTGATTCCATAGAAAATGGTGTAATATTTCTTGAAAAATATTATAATGAATTTTATTTGGCTTAATCTAGTGATAGGAGAGTCCCAGAAATATATAACCTCTCAATAAATCAATAGGTTTCATGAGACAAAAAAACTTAGATATTAATATATATCCCTTCCCATATTAGTATAGTGTCTAGGCACAAGGCCTTGAAAACATTTCATGATGTCTGAAATTTATAATTATATCCGTATGCGAACAATGATGATTTCTATCCATTTATTCATTTATTTTCATGGAAATATAATTCCTTGAGTTTTATTTTATTATTGAGTCTAGTAATTTATTTATTAATTCCACATAACTTTTTTACATATTTATGTTATAATATTTTCCACTGTATGTAACTCTTTACAGTGAATATGAGATCACCCTTATAAGTTTAATTTTACCGAGTAAACATAATATAGAATGATGCAATTTGTTTTGTATATAATAGAAGGGATTACCATGTTATCATAATATGTTTATGTTATATCTGATGTTTTAAATTAAATATATTCATTTATCTTGTATTCTAAGAATAAACTGTAGGATCACATTGGAACTCCTGTATTTTATAAAAATAATGTAATATAACTTTTGGATCTAGGTTTTGGAGTTTGAGTTGTTATTATTGGTGTCAAATAAAGTTTAGTATGAACATTAGGGAATAGACTTAATGTAACTGATTTAGATAAAATAATTACTATGACAATCTATCATGTTTTCTTGGTAACACTCTAGAAAACATAACAAAAAGTGTACATTACAGTTCTATATCATAAACTAATTATGTGATTTATATTATATAAGGATGAAAAATAACAATAATAAATAGAACCTTATGAATATCCATAGTCAATGAAAGGATGTTCCACTAAAAGAGTTAATTAATCCTGAGTTGAGGCTAATAAGATCATAACTATATTAGGGCAGATGGAGTAGGTTGTAAAAAATAATCTTACCCAAATAGAGTGACATGTGGACCAATAACATGATATAACTATGTTGGACTGCATCATGTGATAAAAAGATTTTTTATTCAGAATAACTACTAATCCATTGGAAGAGGAGTAATAGATCATGTCCCTAGATAAGATATTGAATATGTTGGGAATTATTTAAGGGGAAAATGTCTTTAAGAACATTTTTCATCTAATTGGAGATGCAAATTTTTTTTTTACTAATTATAATCAATAATAAGGAAGATGAGGTAAAGTGAATAGGATAGATAATTTATGATGAGTTATTCTATGAAAAATAATTTCTTCATGAGAAATGAGTAGACATGTAAAGTTATTTCCTGAATCTTATATAGTGGGAGGAGGAAAATGTTTTTTTGTGTAATAGTATAACATTACAAGGTTATCGAGGATTTCAATAGACTACGTATATTTTCTGGAAATCGATATTTATTGATTCATTTATTGGATAAATTTGATCCTTCGTAGGGAGTTGGTCTCTTAGAACATTTCCCCATATGAATATATAGTCTCTAGAACCATTAATAAAAAATTATTCTCTAGAATCTATGTATTCATGGGAAATAAAAAGAAGAAAATTCGAATTGATCATCATAGGAAGAATAATATGGCTATAGGGAATAAATTAAAGATGATATTTCCTACTTGTATAACTATGATATAAAACACAATGGGGAAAGAAGTAATGGAACATGAGTTTGATTTAAATATTGAAAAACATTCTATCCAGATTGTGAATGAAAAGGCAATTCCAAAATTGTTTATTTTGAATTCTTTAACCATAATGATAATGGAAATTATGAAAACTAATCACCTAAACATCAAGGGAATTTAACTCAATGAATTTAAATGGGCAGAGAACGATATTATGTTATCAGAGAAGATTAATTCTAAGTCCGTAAAAACATGGTGGATGGTACATTGATCATAAAATCAATGTGAACTATTGTTTTATTTGATTCTATATCTTCACACCCATTTATATCTTTCTTGTTTTCAAGAAACATCAAACATTTACCTAGAACCCTAGTAAGGGTGTTATCGATTAATTCACCATGTGGAAATATGAAAGTAATAATGATATTTGAGATGTTATAATTATGATTCTCGGAAATACAAAAACTGAAAAATTGGCTATTATAAAGATGGTTGACCTTCATATGATCCTTGGTATGGATTAGATTCAAAATTATAATGAAAAAAATTATGTCCAAGAGAAGGACATGACTATTCATGAAGGTGGGGTAGAATATATTATCTTGGGGAAAATTAATTATTATAATAATTTATGGATCCCCTCTATATAACTTTTTAAAGAAACTATGGAAAGAGAGAAAGATGCATGATCTATGGACAAGGGAGATATCCTAATAATAGATCATAAATCTATAGAACAAAATATTCACTAATATTTTTTAGAATATTTACCTATTAATCCACCAAAGCTTAATGTTTACTTCTATATTGAACTTATTTTATATTTATGACCTATATCTATAAATCATTATTGAGGGGATAGAGTGGAGTGGGTGGAGTAGAATAAATAACTGGATGAGTTGTCTGATAAGGGATTTATAATCCCTAATGTTTCACCATAGGGGGCAATAATTTTATTCATAAAAAAGAAGGATGGCTCTATGAGGCCTTGAATTTCCTAATGAGAGATCAATTACATTAAAATGTTATAACACATATTGATGAATTATTTGATCAAATTCATAGATCCCTATAGTTTTTATAATGATTTTTTCTCAGGTTATCACCTGCTAAGTCTGATGATGGATGACATTATAAGGACCCAGCCTTATAACATTACTTAATTTTGAATTAAATTGAATATTTCAATTGAGGATATTTTTAGGTTTAGAGTATTAGGGAATTAAGACATAAATATTACATCTCAAAGATTAAAAAGTAGACACATCCACTCAGTTTCCATTTTTTTCACAAAATAAAAACTCTTGAACAAAAGAGTCATGTCTAGTTATGTGTTTTAGATAGAATGACATTTCCTTGATCCCATCCTTTACCCTATTACACTTTATGTCTGGTGAAAAACATTTCAAAAACTTTGGATGAGCATAAAAAGATTAGTAAGGGTTATAATAATATGGAAAGAAAACATTAGTCCATGTATACATAAGAATCAATGAAATCATACTTCACTCATAAAACATAATAACATTAACATACCTCATTAAATCGTAAGATTTATGAATAACTCATAGAAATCATAAGACATACAGGTAACTTGAGGCATTCATAACATTCTTACATAGGGAGTAACCATCATGGTTACGTTTGGAATACCCACCACAGTATATTCCCTAAATCTCTTCGAAAAAACCGTAACGTTTAACTCCTTCACGTTACCCAATTCATTGTAGAGCTATCACAGGATCACCCACCCTTAGTTTATCATGGAACCACCAGTCTTCATAAACAATGCCAAAGAACCATAACCTAATCGTATCCAAAAAACATGCATAAAGGAAACATAACATTTCCACATTTCAATCACAAGATATCAATACAACACATTGATATAATAAAAAAATTATGAAAACCATTTTCAATACCAAAATACAAGAAAAGTAAAACATGGTATTTATTTTTCATTTTAAAAAAAGTTATGGCTTGTAGAGGAAGAGGAAACTCAAATAATGGTCACGGTGGTAGAGAAGTCATTGTATCCACAAATGTAAAAAAAACATTCCATTTTGTCTTTTAGTAAAATGCTTCATATAAAAAAGATTCTTTTTGAATAAAAGTAAAAGTCAAAGGGGTTTATACACCGTATAAAATAAAGTTGTGTATATAAAAAATATGCCTCAATGAAAAGAGATTGAGACGAAGTCCCATACCACTTCGAAACTTTTGAAAGGGTTTTAAAACATTCATTTCCATATAAATAAATCCTTAAAACCATTTTTAAAACATGGACATGGATGATAAATGTTTAAAAGAATAAATCTATAAAACCATTTAAAACAATGCTTTAATAAAAGAGTCCTTTTCCATTTTGAACATTTAAATTATAATCCACATGAAAGAAGACCATTTTCAAAACATTTAAATGACTTTAGTATAGACATAATATGGATATGGAAAGTCAAAGGGGATGTATATACACTTTATAAAATAATAAAAGTGCATATCATTAAGAAATGTCTCAATGAGAAAAAATTGAGATGTAATCCCAATAAAGGATGAAGCCATTAGAGAAAGTATAAAGAAATGACCTAATTATGTGTAAAAAATATAAATACACTTAATATAAGTGGATACTTAGTGTCAAACAATCAGATGACATCCATACATATTTATAGCACAACATAATCAAGAATTAGAGGATTAACCCAAAGAATTGGAATTGGGTTCAGAAATTCCCTTGCAAAAATTCGATATCCTAACGGTGTCACATAAAATTTTAGAAAAAGTGTTGACGAGAGATATTAAGGGTATCTCATCACATGGAAATAAAATTTACAGAAATAAGGATATATAATAACATATCCCAATATTAGAAGATGTAATTTAAAAGATAAAACAAAAAGAAGTCTTTTTAAAATAGGAGGGTGTAAGGTTCCCTTACCGACTTGGGTAACATTAGAAACGTACACCCCATGAAAGAAAGACTATAAAAAATTGATGTAAATACTCATAAAAGAATTTATATTACACAAAGAGTAGAATAATGGGAATTACATAAACCACTCAAAGGAAATGGTGGAAAATGTAGCATAAATCTCACGGGAATAAAAGTGATATGAAAAACCCCTTACGAAAACTCGGCTTCCTAACGACGCCACATAAAACATAAAAAAATGGATTTATAATATCAAATAGGGTCTCTCATAATATGAACATAAAAATTACAGAATGAATAATATAAAATAACATCCCCAAACAAAAGAAAGACGGGCATAAAAGAAATGACATAAAAGAAAGTACTTAAAAAGAAAGAGAGAGGTAGGATCCCTTACTTCAAGTCTGACTTGTCTTGTTCGTTTCTTTATATTAATGAATAATAAACTTTGTTAAATTACTAATTTCATAAGTAAATCCTTCAAAGTTTATTATTCAATTCATATCTCATATTATAATGTTATAATATTAAGTTAATTATGTGAGTTCATATCAGACGTTTTTTCAATGAACATGTTTGAAATGAATTGTCCTTGTAGTTATAATTACACCATATCCAAAATAGTATTAATGATTTAAATATCATATATATACATTATATATTCATTTTATACTATTCCATAACAGTTTGAGATAAAATATGAAATTCACTGTTCATGGAGACGGTAGGCCATACATACGCATGAACGCTACATCCATTTCATTGTCACATTAATGGAATTAAAACTAAATGATATATATATATGTATATATATTATAATTACAGTATAATATATATGTTATTTATGTCACATTAGTTCATTAATTTCATTCTTTATACATTCAATGTATTGAATGAATGAGTCACATCACTTGAGGGGGCGATAGTCCACACTTCCTCAAATGAAATTATCGCATATGCACAACATGAAAAGCATAAAGCTATGTTTTAAATGTAAAATAAAGAATCATAGAGAAGAAATAAATATAATATTTATCATAAATAAATATATTTCCATTGTAATGGCTACCATGAGAGGTGGTGGGAGAAGATAGAACAATCATCGTTTCGTGAGGCAGTAATTCTCCATCCACAGAAACAGTATGTTCTTTAACCATTAGACGGAGGTGTGTGTAAGTGTAGCTCAAATAATTCTCATAAAAACAACCTAGTATATTTAATATACTGGTGTTGCTACAAATTAAAGGAATAAAAAGTATTTATGGGGTTGGGGAATAAAAATAAAAAAAAGAACATTGGTGAAAACTTTACCTTTAAATCGAGTAACTCCCCTTGGTTTGGACCAAAAGGGTTTCTTGAAGAGCTTTCTTCCTAATATAAGGCTTCTATGATGAATAGAGGTATTTGGAGAGATAAAATTAGTATATTTTGGGCGAGATAATGGCTTGAGAGTTGTGGCTAAGGAGGTAGAGGTGGGGGCCTTTTATAAGAGGGAGGAGGGGCACTCTTGGAAAGTCTTGAAATGTTACTTTATTATAAAATAATTTTCAGATATCAAAGGTCCCACAATTATATATTTCTAGGTTAAGGTGATAAGGGTTCAAAATACACCCATCCTATAGGTTTTTGACAAGTGTAAGTCTTATATTTTACATTATCTTTTCATTTTATTTAATTCGTTCATTAATGAGGTAATCACTGCATCATCATGGTGTCATAAATAAACTAATTTATTTAATGTATAAAAATTATAAAAAAAATACTATGATGTAGGAAATATTTTTATCTTTCCAATTAATATTTATAGTCTGATAGATCATTTATGTAGACAAAATTAAAATCGTTTTACTTATGTGTTACATACTTTGATTACATTTTTCTTTCTTTAAAAGAAATATGATAAAAGGTCACTATCACACTAAAGTGATTCCATGGGGTCCCAAGGTTGGAAAAATGCATCCCATGTTCGGAAAATACACCTCAAGTAGAATTAGGACACATTTAGGGGTCATTTTATATTTTTATTATATATTTTTATTACCCTTAACTACCCAGTTATTAATTAAACACGATAATTAATGATAATTACAGTCCTTACTAATCATAATTTCCAAAAACAAAAGAGTATTAATTACATAATTTGGACCTTATAATTCAAAATATATAATCCATTTTATCAAATTACAAACACATAAATTTTAGTAATTAATTTAAAATAATTCTCGTTGTCAAAACCAAAGATATGTTTTTAAGAAGTAAAATCTATCAAAAGATTTATTTGTTTTTACATCCAATTTAAAAGTGAAATTACATCCAATGAAAAAAATTGTACTAATTTATAAAAACATAATTAAATTAAACCTTAAAAACATTTAAAATAAAAACATAACTATATTAATAATTTTGATGAAAAATTATTTTTGAATTAAAATGCAGTATTTTTCACTATTCATTGAAACTGAACATTTGTCAGAAATATACCAAATATTCACCCTAAGATATATATGATATTAAAAATTAAAAAATAATATAAATTTTACCAAATTTATAACATAGAAGTTGCATTAATTAATTTTATAGTCAATTCATGCTGTCAAAATAAATAGCGTGTTTTTACGAAACAATATCTATTAAAAGATTGACACTTGTTTATGTCCAATTACAAAGTGAAATTACTTAAAATTACCACAATTAGATTAAATGGTAAAAATATATTTTTATTACACTTTAAAACCAATTAAAAATATAATCATACCATATAAATAATTTATACTAAAAGGAGGTTTTGAATTAAAATACAACATTTTACAATATTCATTAAAAAATGACCTTTCTCGAAAAAATACCAAAAATTTATACAAAGTAAATTTTGATGTCCCGATTCTAAAAAATAATTCTTTTTGGTCAAATATAACATATAATATTGTTAAAAAGTGTATTTAATAAGGGCTCTCCTCCAAAAGGATGTTAATCGATATTTTAAAGAATATTAAAATATTTACGCTTAAAATTGGATTCATTCGCATTTTAAGCATCTAACTTTTATTGAATAAATGTAAAAATATTTTACAAGAATATATAATCACTTTTTAGTTAGTTCTATTCATTTCTGCAATTACATCGTCTAGGAGTTTACTACCATTTATAATAATAATATTATATTATTATTGTGCATCGTAAGATTTCAAAGAAGCTCGTTGTTGCGTATTGGGTATGCCATCGAACATAGCATCTCCTTTAAAGTAATATTAATATTTTATTCACAAATATTAATAAATATTAAAATGTAATATTCTTTATTTACTTGGTATGTTACATGCTTCCCCCCTTTTGGGAATTGCGTCCTTGCAATTTTAAAATTGGGCTTCGAAACATTATTCAAAACCACACATCAGAAAAGGAGTAAATTAAACTATCACTTTAAAATAATGAAAGAAAAGTACCAAGGTCACCTGAGACAACAGGTATTAGGATTCCATGAAAACCTGGATATGGAAGAAAAAAACTAAGGGTTATGTTCTGATGTAGAGTGATAGAAACATGTTTAAAAGAAAGTTAATCATAAGAAAATCACAAAGTTGTGATGGGTTAAACGGTATTTGATTCCCCAGTAGGAAAAGTTAACAGAATTTTTTTTTTGTTTTAGGTTACTTTTCATTGAGGAATTTATTTATGAGATTAACTAAAACATAAGGAAACATACTTACTTGTCATGTTGACTTTCATTTTTTACTAGATTTCTTACACGAACTCATATTTTCTCCAAAAGACAAGTATTTAGGAAGACTAGTTAATATTAAGAGTACTATAATCAACTTATTGAGAATCACCTAATCCATAAAAGAGAGCTATAGATTTCCCATGTTTTTAGACCTTAACCAAAACCAAAACCAAAAAGGTTAGTACATGATCAGATAATCCCCAAAACCGATAATCCTTTATAAAAATAAAATATATTCTTAATCTCCAAAATTTGTCAAACAATACCCAAAGTTCAACAAAGACCATTCAATAAACATCTATCCATAAAATTATTCAAAGTAAACCAAACTAATATTGAAACCCAAATATTTGAAGGATTTAATCACATAGTCCTCCATGGTAAATATTAACATTTATCTCCAAATAACATCAGTTTCTCTTAAAGTCATATATTGAAAAGTAATTAACCTAATCATATATCCTCAATGATAGGTCAATAATTCCCATAGATAACCCAAAATCAACTTATTACTGATTCCTAAGATCATATATCTAAAAATAATTAGTCATACTAACCAGGGACTTCACGTAGTCCAGTGGTAGGAGATAAATGTCAGTCGCACTTTGGTTGTGAGTTCGATTCCCACAACTTTGTCTGATGCGACGGGTTGTCACACGGTCTGCATGTTGTCCTTTTTCCAAAACTATAATATTCTTAAAACATTCCCCAAAAATATATAAAATCATCAAAAATAACCATAACATAATTTAACCTCAAGTTTATCTCATGCCATTCATTTCCAATCATAACATATTGTAACCCATAATTACCTCAAACGTAAGGATTATATAAACCCTAATGGTTACCTTTATAATTATTACCTGAAAATCCACATCGAGTTAGTTCTCTCGTACATGATGCATTAGAGAACTCACCAAGGTTCAAGTGGTTGATCATGACTCTTGAAAGTTGGTTTAGAATAACCACAAGATTTCCCATTGAATCCTCTATTTCATCCATTCTCTTAATCAGAGAACAACCATAGTTTCCTTCAAACCCGTTGTCACTTTGGTGCCTGCTAGATCCATCCATTTACTAAAACAAAAATTTCAGTGTGAGTATATCAAAAAAATCATCATGTACTAATGAGGAAAATAAACACTAAGATATACTTACTCAATCACTTTATCTAAAAACTATGACTCTTTCTGAAATTCTAACCATTATGGTAATGTCACTTATGCTTAAAGAATACCCTAACCTCTAAAGTTATCT
The DNA here is from genome assembly GCA_963277665.1 of Viscum album. Taxonomy (NCBI): domain Eukaryota; kingdom Viridiplantae; phylum Streptophyta; class Magnoliopsida; order Santalales; family Viscaceae; genus Viscum; species Viscum album. The sequence continues at coordinate 582,877,001 of OY728161.1, forward strand.
AAACTGACCATTGATACCAACTATAAGGACCCAGACTTATAACATTACTTAATATTGAATTAAATTGAATATTTCACAATGAGTATTATTTCAGGTTTAGAGTTTTAGAGAATTAGGACATAACTATTACATCTCAAAGATTACAAAGTAGACACCTCCACTCAGTTTCCTTTTTTTTTACAAAATAAAAAATCTTGAACAAAAGAGTCATGTCTTGTTCCTTGTTTTAGTTAGCCTGGCATTTCCTTGATCCCATCCTTGACCCTATTCAACTTTATGTCTTGTGACAAACATTTCAAAAACTTGAGATGAGTATAAAAAGCTCAGTAAGGGTTTTAACAATACGGAAAGAAAACAATAGTCCATGTATACATAAGAATCAATGAAATCATACATCACTCATAAAACATAAGCACTTTAACATACCTAATTAAATCATAATATTTATGAATAACTCATAGAAATCATAATAAATAAAGGTAACTTGAGGAATTCATAACATTCTTACGTAGGGAGTAACCCTCACGGTTACATATGGAATACCCATCACAGTATATTCCGTAAATCTCTTCGAAAAAACCTTTGCGTTTAACTCCTTCATGTTACCCAATGCATTGGAGAGCTATCACGGGCTCACCCGCCCTTAGTTTATCATAGAACCACCCATCTTTATAAACAATGCCAAAGAACCATAACATAATCGTATCCCATAAAACATGAATAAAGGAAACATAACATTTCCACATTTCAATCACAAGATATCAATACAACACATTGATATAATAAAATCATTATCAAAACCATTTTCAATACCAAAATAAATGAAAATTAACACATGGTATTTATTTATCATTTGAAAAATTTTACGGCTTGTAGAGGAAGTCGAAACTCAAATAATGGTCACGGCGGTGGAGAAGTCGTTGTCGCCGCATACGTATGACAAAAACATTAATTTTTGTAGTTTAGTAAAAAAATTCATATAAAAAATATTCTTTTTGAATAGAATAAAAAGTCAATGGGGATTATACACCATATAAAAGAAAGTTGTGTATAAAACAAAATATGCCTCAATGAAAGGAGATTGAGACGAAGTCCCATACCACTTTGAAACTTTTGAAAGGTTTTTAAAACATTCATGTCCATATAAATAAATCCTTAAAACAGTTTTTAAAATATGGACATGGATGATAAATATTTTAAAGAATAAATCTTTAAAACCATTTAAATCAATGTTTTAATAAAAGAGTCCTTTTCCATTTTGAACATTTAAATTATAATCCACATGAATGTAGACCATTTTGAAAACATTTAAATGAATTTAGTATGGACATAATATGGATATGGAAAGTCAAAGGGGCTGTATATACACTTTATAAAAGAATAAAAGTGAATATCATTAAGAAATGTCTCAATGAGAAGAAATTGAGATGTAATCCCAATCAAGGATCATGACATTAGAGCAAGGATAAATAAATGACATAATTATGTGTGAAAAAAATAAATACACTAAATATAAGTGGATAATTAGTGTAAAACAATCATATGTCATCCACACATATTCATAGAATGACATAATCAAGAAGTAGAAGTTTAACCCAAAGAATTGGAATTGGGTTCAGAAGTTCCCTTGCAAAAATTCGATAGCCTAACAGCGTCACATCAAATTTTAGAAAAAGAGTTGATGAGAGAGATTAAGGGTACATCATCACTTGGACATAAAATTTACAGCAATAAGGATATATAAGAACATATCCCAACATAACAATATCTAATTTAAAAGATAAAACAAAAAGAAGTATTTTAAAAATAGGAGGGTGAAAGGATCCCTTACCGACTTGGGTAACATTAGAAACGTACACCCCATGAAAGAAGGACTATACAACATTGATGTAAATACTCATAAACGAAATTATATTACACAAGGAGTATAATAATGGGTAGTACATACACCACTCAAAGGAAATGATGGAAAATGTAGCATAAATCTCATGCGAATAAAAGTGAGATGAAAAATCCCTTATGAAAACTCGGCAGCCTAACGACGACACTTAAAACTTACAAAAATGGATTTATGAGATCAAATCAGGTCTCTAATAATATGAACATAAAAATTACATAATTAGGAATATAAAAGAACATCCCCAAACATAATAAAGATAAGCTTAAAATAAATGACATAAAAGAGAGTACTTAAAAAGAAAGAGAGAGGTAGGATCCCTTACCTCAAGTCCGACTTGTCTTGATCGTTTCATTATATTACTTATTAATAATATTTTTTCAATTAATAATTTCTTATGTACCTCCTTTGAAGTTTATTAATCAATTCATATCACATATTATAATGTTATAATAATTAGTTAATTATGCGAGTTTATATAAGACGTTTTTGTTGATGAACTTATTTGAAAAGAATTGTCCTTGTAGTCATAATTACAACATCTCGAGAATAGTATTAAGGATTTAAATATGATATATATCTAGTATAAATTCATCTTATACTATTCCATAACATTTGGAGATAAAAAATTAAATGCACCGTTTATGGAGACGGTAGGTCGTACGTAAGCATGAATGTTACTTTCATTTCATTGTCACATTAATGGAATAAAAAATAAATGAGACATATATATATATATATTATAATTACAGTATAATATATATGTTATATAGGTCACATTAGTTCATTAATTTCATTCTTTATACATTCCAGGTATTGCATGAACGAGTCACATCACTTGCGGGGAGGTAGTCCACACTTCCTCAAATGAAATTATCACATTTGCACAACATGAAAATCATAAAGGTATGTTTTAAATGTAAAATACAGAAGAATATAGAGGAAATAAATATAATATATATCATAAATAAAAATATTTCCATCATACTAGCCACCATGAGAGGTGGTAGGAGAAGATAGAACAATCATTGTTTCGTGAGGCAGTAATTCGCCATCCATGGAAACATTATGTTCTTTAACCAGTAGACGGAGGTGTGTGTAAGTGTAGCTCAAATACTTCTCATAACGACATCCTATTATATTGAAGATACTGTTGTTGTTACAAACTAAAGGAATAAAAAGAGTTTAGGGGGTTGGATAAGCAAAATAAAATAAAAGAACATTGGAGAAGACTTTACCTTTAAATCGAGTAACTCCCCTTGGTTTGGACCAAAAGTGTTTCTTGAAGAGCTTTCTACCTAAGGTAAGGATTCTATGATGAAGAGGGGGATGTGGAGAGATAAAATGAGCAGATTTTGGCCAATAAAATGTCCTGAGAGGTGTGGGTATGGAGGTAGAGGTTGGATATTTTTATAAGAGAGAGGAGGGGCACTTTTGGAAAGTCTTGAAAAGTTACTTTATTATAAAATGATTTTCTGATATCAAAGCTCCCAAAATTATATATTTCGAGGATAAGGTGATAAGGGTTCAAAATACTCCCATATAATAGGTTTTTGACAAGTGTAAGTCTTATATTTTACATTATCTTATCATTTTATTTAAATAATTCATTAATGAGGTAATCATGGAATCATCATAGTGTCATAAATAAATTAATTTATTTAATGTCTAAAAATTATAAAAAAACTACTATGATATAGGAAATATTTTTGTATTTCCAATGACTATTTATATTCTAAGAGATTGTTTATTTAGACAAAATTAAAATCGTTTTACTTAGGTGTTATATACTTTGGTTACATTTTCCTTTCTTCAAAAAAATATGATAAAATGTCACTATCACACTAAAGTGATTCCATGGGGTCCCAAGGTTGGCACAAGGCATCCCATGGTCGGCCATGACACCACCAGTAGAATTAGGCCACATGTTGGGGTCATTTCATATTTTTATGATATTATTTTATTACCCTTAAGTACCTGGTTACTAATTAAACACGATAATTAAATATAATTACCGTCGTTACTATTCATAATTTTCATAAACAAAAGAGTCATAATTACATAATTTGTAACTTCTGATTCCAAATATGGTATCCATTTTATAAAATTCTAATCACAGAAATTGTGGTAATTAATTTAAAATAATTCCCGTTTTCAAAACCAAAGACGAGTTTTTAAGAAGTAAAATCTATCAAAAGATTGATTTGTTTTTACATCCAATTTAAAAGTGAAATTGCATCCAATGAACAAAATTGTATTAAGTGATAAAAACATAATATAATTACACATTAAAACCAATTAAATTGACAATCTGACTATATAAATAATTTGGATGAAAAAGCGATTTTGAATTAAAATGCAGTATTTTTCACTATTCATTGAAAATGAACATTTGTCAGAAATATACCAAAAATTCACCCTAATATATATTTGATATTATAAATTAACAAATGATATCAATTTTACCAAATTAAAAACATAAAAGTTGCATTAATTAATTTTATAATCAATTCATGCTGTCAAAACAAATAGTGTGTTTTTAAGAAACAATATCTATTAAAAGATTGACACTTGTTTATGTCAAATTTCAAAGTGAAATTAATTCAAATTACCACAATTGGATTAAATTGTAAAAATATATTTTTACTACACTTTAAAACCAATTAAAAATATAATAAGACCATATAAATAAATTATACTAAAAGGAGGTTTTGAATTAAAATATATCATTTTACAATATTCATTAAAAATGAGCTTTATCGGAAAAATAACAAAAATTTATACAAAGTAAATTTTGATGTCACGATTCTAAAAAATAATTTTATTTGGTCAAATATAACATTTAAAATTTTCAAAAAGTGGATTTAAAAAGGGTTCTTCACTAAAAGGCGGTTAATCGACCTTTTAAAGAATATTAGAATATTTACGCTTATAATTGGATTCATTCGCATTTTAAGCGTCTAACGTTTATTGAATAAATGTAAAAATATTTGACAAGAATAGATAATCACTTTTTAGTTAGTTCTGTTCATTCCTGCAATTACATTGTCTAGGAGTTTACTACCATTTACAATAATATTATTATATTATTAGTGTGCATCGTAAGATTTCAAAGAAGCTCGTTGTTGCGTATTGGGTACGCCATCGAAAATAGCATCTCCTTTAAAGTAATATTAATATTTCATTCACAAATAATAATAAATATGAAAAAGTTATATTCTTTATTTACTTGGAATGTTACAGATATAAAGAAGACGACATTTTCAACAAGGTATGGACATAACGAGTTTAAGGAATTGACCATTGGGTTAACCAAGGCACCTTCTATATTTATGGATGGGATGAATAAAGTATTAAAGGATGATCTTGGTAATTTTTTTATTTGGTGATATCTTGTTATACTCTAAGATATTTTAAAATCATGAGATTTATTTGAAAATAAATTTAGATACCATCAAAAAGAAAAGAAATATATCTAAAATATAGTAAGTGTGAATTTGGGTTCAATGAAGTTTCATTTAATGGGAACATAATCTCTAAGGATGTAAAATATTTTAACCCTTTAAATATAATGATACTCAATTAATGACCTAAATCGATGAACATAACTAATATATTATGCTTCTTGGGTTTAAAAAGTTACTATCAGTGGGTTATTCACGATTTTCCCATTTGGTAAACCCATTAACAAAGTTATATTGTAAAGGGGTTAAATTCGCATTATGAACATAATGTGAGGATATTTTTAACGACATGATGTAGAGGTAAATTAATGCACTAGTAAAAAATATACCATCAGTTAAAGAAGAATTCATAATATTTAATGATTCATTGAAGAATGGATTTTTATATATCCTTATGTATAATGAAATAGTGATTTAAAATGATTTAGGGAAATTGAATATCCACTACTTAAGCTATCCAAGTCACGGCCTTGAGTTGGTAGTCATAATAGTCTCATTGAAAAATATGGATACTTTACCCCAATTGTTATAGATGTGTGATATACATATTTACTATAAGAGTTTGAATAATATATTTTCTTAAATGGAGTGAAACACAAGGTAGAGAAAAAGTTTGGAACTAAACAAGGACTCATATTGATCGATACACAACCACCCTATGAAGGAAAAAAAATTAACCGATGCATTGTGTTGGAGGGACCATGATGTTTAGACCATGATGAGGATAGACAAGGATCTTAAGGATATTATATAAATAGATCTTGTAATAAGGGATTTGGTGTGTTTTTTGGAAATGGGTACCATTATTCCTTTTATAAGATATTTCTAATCAATACTTACTAGATTATATAGTGAAGTACAAATAGTATTATATAAATATAAAAAGGAATATTAAAGAAGTAAATGATTCGAAATTAATATGATTTATCTATAGAGATAATGTGTTGCATTTTGGGAAGAGGATATGTGGTCCATCAATACAAGAGTTGAAAAGGAAACTACTAGATAAAACACAATTATCAAATTTCAATATAATTTATGGTAAAAAAAATATTTATATATATTTAAGAGAAAATTTATTATGGGATGGTATGAAACATGAAACTATGAACTATGTCTCCAGATGCTTAGTATTCCAAGAGGTAATGGATAACAGACAACTTCCTATGGGATCCATATAACCTATTCTTATGCATATATGGAAGTGAGATAATATTAAAATTGATTTTTTTTACTAGACTCCAGAAGACTTCACAAAAGAATAATTATATATATATAATCATTAATTTTCATAAAAATTATACTCATTTGATAGGGATAAGAGAAGATCTACCCTTTAAGTGCCTTACCTGGGTCTACATAAATGAAATCATAATCATTCATAGGGAAACACTATCAATTATATATATTCATAAACCATAGATCACGTTGAAAGTTTGGATGAGCCATCAAAGGAATTCGGATACCGAGACCCATGTAAGCACCACCTATCATCCCCAAACTAATTTACAATAATAATGAACTATATATGAATCGGAATACATGTTGATATCATGTCTTATTAACTTGAAATTTATTTCAGATCAGTATATACATATGCTAAAAGTTTCATAATAAAATACATTTCATTCACCCATATAGATGAATCCATATGAATAATTGTATTGGAAGTGGAGTTATAGTCTAACAAGTTGGGATGAAGATAGAAAATGAAAGATAGTTCACCCAGTTCAAGTGGATGTAATGACTATTAAAGTATGAATTATTCAAGATTATATTTTAGCATCCTAGAGAAGGAAAAATGAAATTCTTATAATTGAATTAATTAATTAGAATTTCTAGTATGATATATTGTATTATTATGTTTTCCATATGTATGGGAGTTATGAGATTAATAAAAACGGTATGTTAATTCCTATGTACAATGCGCCTTCTGAAATAATAACATGAGTTAGAGATGTAACCTACCTGTACCATAAAAAATTTCTAAATTACATGACATCTTCCATGATTAATAATTGATAAAATATATGAAAAATTAATTTCATGTAATCTTATATTAGGTAATAGAGTATGATATTTACTTGTATTATAATGTAGAGATGGTCCATATTATTGATAATAGAGATCAAGTGTTGTGGAACTAGATAACTCAATTACTAAAAGTATTTTAGAGAATTAACAAAAATTGATTAGTAGAAAAGGGATATTGAATAAGCTATGAGTATTTAATATCCAATTTTTTTTAATATCTAATATATTACCCAATTTTAGGGAAGAAATTATCTATGGGTGGTTTTCATACCGAAGGCCATATTCTTGCTGGTAAACACTATATCATAGTCTATAACACAATACAAACTCTAAATAACCATACATTGATAAAATTATTTTAATATATGGGGGTATGATAATAAAATCATTTAATAATTCAAAACATAATTTTGGTTGTTTTAATTAATTACTATGGTAAAAAATAGAAGTTTTCTAAATAAAATTACACTTCATTAAAAGTGAAAAATATAGGGTAAATTCTTCTACATATCAAAATTTTCACCAAAACAAGTGAATGATTTTTTTTAAATTTAGATATTCAAAAATCCATTATTTCTAAATATTGGTGTTTTTAACCTTGATTAGAAAACATATATAATTTAAATGTAATAGGTTTTTCTGAAACCACCATTACCTCACATTTAAAAGGGGAATTATCTAACCCTTTATGATACACCCTTTATTGAAAAATTAAACCCAAATATTTACAAATTATCTCTTAATAGAACACAATTACATGATATATATACCATGTTTATAAATATTCATACTAATCCCTGAATTTCTAAACATATTTATAAGGGAAAACTGAAATTCCCAATGGTAGTTTTACATTATTCTTAGTATTTTATTCCTAATATTTCTCTTCCTAGAAACTTATATCAATGAAAATATTTATACATTGTTATAATTATTATAATGAGATGTCATTATATGGTTGGAACAATAATTATTTATTTTTATCTATCAATTACGAAAAAGAGAATCATTAGTGAGTGTGAATGGAATTCCATATCCATGAATAAACTTATTATATTTTTTATATCACATATAATGGTTGAGATTACTGATGATATTGATGAATAAATACAATATATATAATATAAATAAGAATCATAAATTCAAAATTGTCATATAACTTATTTCCCAATAATTCATTTACAAATTAAAATGTTAACTGTTAGTTGGGTACACTTCCACCTCCATGGGGTTACATACCCCATTTCTCTCATAGTTTCATTATTATATATTAAAACTTCTTTAAAATTTTCATATCAACAAAAAATTATCTATGTAATATATTTATTCTATTTTTATTTTAATATTATATTAAAATACACTTCCAAAATCACAACCTTCAATTAATTATAGTATGTTCATGTTTGGGTTGTTTATCCATCAACATGGAAAATAATGTAAAGAAAAATAATAGAATACCATGATAAATTAAACACCAATGTTAAAAAAACTAAAAAATAAAATAATAATCTTTTAGTGTTTCTAAAATATTTTATTTACCTTTTAACTTATTATTTCAATATCATATTTTATCTCTAATATTACCAAAAGTAGAAATTGATTCCACATTCATGCAACATGATTAAAAAATAATGGAATGAAACAATTTAATTATAAATTAATAAATGTTGCCTATTCCAATACATCAAATTATAAATGAATTATTAACAGTGGGATAATAATTAAGGAAGACACATCCTTTTATGAAAGTAGATACAAGTATCCATCTATAAAATCCTTATATGGGAAAATTGGTAATCTAACAAGAATTCATATAGAGGGTGACTATATATAAATATTATAACTGAAAATGGATATTATTAATATTATTATTATATTATTAAGACATGTTTTCTTGTGATAATTTTTTTTAATGGTATGTGTAATTTAGTAAAATAGGAAAGGATTTTCCATATTAAATTCCACTCTTTGAGACACATTTGTTTTTATGCACCCAATTTCCATTATATTATGCATATATATACTATATGAGTTATTATATAATGAAATTAATTACATTATTGGTATTTTAGAATAAATTTTAATACCTCTATTTTAATAGGTTCCAATTGAATTGCTACCTGAGTAATAAGTTATATTTTCCATCTCAATTTTCATTCTTGAGGACTCATGCTATATTCACCACTTATTCATTTTTTGTGGTACACATATTTACATGGATGAAATTTTACTATATACCTCATGAATTTTAATGGAATCTAAAGTCTATGTTATAATCCATCCTTCATGTTCTTTTTTTTCAAGAGTTACCAAAATAATTGTAAAACTCAATATTTCCATGGTGAAAGAATTATCCAATGTTAAGGTTATGTAAAAGGGAGTGTAGTTTCCTAGAAAATATTTCTAATTATACATACTAAAAAATGGATTTGGTTGTTTCAAAAATATACCAAGGGGAAATAACCAATAAATTATTGATTGATCATTGACTAAATCATCATTATGATGAGTGATGGGTGGGACTACAACCACACACTTGGATAGACACTCCTAAAGGATATGATTTGAAATATTAACGGGCATGTTATGAACCATGATGAAGGAGTTTTCATACCTCTGCCATTTTATCATACCAACCAAAAATATTTAATTCAATTACCATCTTCCATGGATGTCCAGTAACATTTAAATTAACCTCTCTCAAATATTTATATGAAAATGGCGATTCCTACTATATTAAAGACACCCTATAAATTCTATATTGTTTAAGGTTTGTTCTCCAAAATATCAACATTATTCTATTGAATGTGGAAGAATTTATTTTCCATAATGTTCATTATAAAAATATATATGTCTTTATTCATCCATAGTTTCCTTGGGTAATTATATGAGATGCCACATTAAATCTTACAAAGAATGAATTGGACTTAATTAGATGATAAGAGGGACATAGATTTATATACCCCCTGATTCATCATTGGATCTTATATGAATAAAAATCTTTGGATTTGGTGAATACCTCTTCCTATATCAGCTTAGTATCTTGGAATAGGTCCTTGATATTATTTTTTGGTGTACAAAATTTTTAATTTGATCAGTATGTGATTAATGATCATTATTATCCATGTATTAATTTACTATCATTCATCTGGAATGCCCAATGGTTTAGTAGATTATGGATTCATGTTATCTATTTATTCCTATCACATCAATGATGGAATGTTTATGTTATGATATCGTCCATAATATACTTCTCCTTACTTTGAATTTCATATTTCCTTTATTTTTTTCCTTTCCTATGAAAACCTACAGAAGAACTATGATTCATTTTTAAGAATATTATAGAAGGGATAATAATTTTCTAACACTATTTTCATGTTGTATCTAATGTTTTAAATTATAATGTATTTATATGTATAATTTTCTAAGACTCCTTAAATATTGTATCCTATATGAACTATTTTATTCTATACCAATAGTGTAATATTAATACCATCTTCAAGTTTTTGGATAAGGGGTTATCATATAGATTCTTTGTTGAATTCACCTAAACCAAACTATATTACTATGGGATACCCAATAAATATCATCATATAGTGATACTATTATATAGAAGTGAATGGATTAAATAGTTTAATTTTTTGGGGTGTCTCTCATATATAGAGTCATAATGGGGATTGGTAGAATATTATTATTCTATAGGGGGTTGCTCATATGAAAATTCCAGGTGACGATCAATTCTCTACTGAATGGATGAAAAAACATATGAATCCTGATATATGTATATGATAAACCTAGAGTGGGTAGTATGGAATGTTAGTTTCAATGCGACATCTGATATGGGAATAAATAGGTGTTTCCAATTAGTTATGAATAATTTGATATTTGGTTTATATTATTAAAGGGAGAGCCTTGTTCCTTGAGATGTGGATCAAGATATAGGTGATCCTAGAACAATTAATGAGATGAGATGTGTTATATGAAGGCTACCCAATATAAAGTTCATATTAGTTTTTCTGTTCTTTATTGGTGGTATATTTGGATAAATGATTTAGGTTATAAGAAAAGTGTTTGTGAGGCGATACCAAGTATGTTGTATAGGAATAAAGATTCCTTGATCATTCATGATGTACAACTATTGAAGATCATGTGCATCATTGATAGTTTTTATGGGAAATATTTTTGAAATGTATTTTTTTATTTCAGTTGTGGTATCCAATTAGGAAGATGATTATGACCCTATATGGTCATATCATGGATAGATAGAGAACAATTAGAAACATTTTATTTTTTAAATACACCTAGTTAGTTGGTGATCATGTGGTTGACAATGGTAGGTTGAATACCTTGATTTTGAAGAGGATTAACATTAGGGATTCTGGTTATATTTTAATGATACGTTTGAAGAGAATGGACAATTTTTAAGCATGTGAGAGTTGGATAAATGATGTAAGACACATGGGATTGTGAGTCTAGGTGTTTGTTGTGATAGTGTGAGAGTATACACCTACTATAGTTTTATGAGATTGATGTGGTACATGCTGGTTACGCATGGGGAAATTATAGTTCCAATCACTGAGTGTTTGTATAAATGGTGAGGACTGATAGAAATCACTATATGTTTATGGGATTTTTTAACAAGGTTTTGGATAAAAATTATAATTATACGAATATGTTGATAGGTGACATCATAAGTGTATCGATTTTCTATGGAATATTCAATTTTAGTATGATCATAGATAGTTGTTTCTTGGGATGAGATGAGTATGGCAAGGGAGGAGTGACAGATGTTTTAGTGGAACCCATTGAGGTTGTGCTCTAGGGATGGTATGATTAAATATATATTGTGGGGTTTGTAATATTTTCTTGTTGAAGGTGTGCACCATTATTTTAATTGAATATTAGTAGGTTACAAGGATTATTCACCAATTGAGATAATAGTGAGAGATATTTGATAATTCATGATGGCTCTCTAGTATCAGAGGTATGACCATGTTTAGACTTCATTTCAAGTGATGGACAAACAATGATTCATGGATTTTTGACTTTGTGTTGGTAAGGTAATGGGTGTGATGAGACTAGCCATTTTATGGTCAAGATATGAACTAGGGTACCCCGAGTGGGAAAATCCTATTAAATCTATTTTTGAGAAAAATAAAAGGTTTGAGATGTGAAAGTAATGTTGGTTGGAGTTAGTGCATCAACACCAGGAATGGGAATGATTGATGGGATCATAGTGTATGTTAGGTTAGAGATGCACCAGTGTTCATGGAGATTGTATAAATATTGGGTTATTTATTTAAGGATTAAATCATGTATTCTCTCTAAGATTTGGTTATATACATCAATGTGGGTTCTTGGACAATCTCATAATTACTTTATGTCATAGGGTATCATGATCTGGTGATAAGAGAGTGCATCTTGGCATAGGACTGAGAGTTTTTTAGAATAGTTATCCAGAGGAGATCCAAATGGTGATTCTATATTCAATTGTGTGTATTGACCTGAAATATACATTCAGCAGTCATTGAATTGTGGGAATTATTTTTTATTATGAAATTATGATGTCATTGAGTAGTATGGGTCATAGTTAACCTTTGAGATGAAAAGTCTTATGACAGGGAATACCATAACCTGAATGATAAACATATGGGTAACATAGAGGTGATACAAGAAAGATGGGTGTAAGTAAGATACATCTATATGATTCGGAATTGATAAAAAGTGATGAACCTAATTTCAATTTATATTGAACCTTATGATTAGAGTTTCATAGAAAAATGTTATTTTATGTACAAAAATAAAAGTTATTGAATTTAAATTGAATTGGAGTCTAATAATGGTTTTTGTTTATGGTTGAAGACATCCAAGGATTCTTAGGGACGAGAATTGATATGGTGGGGATGTTTTAAAACAAATCCCATTTATGGGTTTTGGTTTTAGTAATAATTATAATTTTTTCAATTCTAGAGAAGGGGTTATTTTTTTAATTGAGTTTTTATCAAAATTATGAGAATTGGTGCAACTCGAGTATATGTATGTGGACATGGAGTAAATAATAAGAGGTATCTTGGGTTCCTAGGTGAGTCTCCAGATATTTTTCTTAAATTTTTATGTATTTGAAGAGTCTATTCTTTAATTCATGGTCTGGTGTGGACCATTTTTATAAAACTATATAGAACACTTAGCATGGGTCAATTTTTTAGTTCAATTTTTAAAATTCATCATTGAGATTTATGGTTAACACATCAATATAGTTGAACCATTAAAATATTAGAGAAAAATGTGTGAATTATTTGGAATTGGTTTGATGGAGTACAATAACCACATGTTTGTAACCAAATGTTGTGGGACCTATGTTTTAATTTCGTAAGTTATATTCATGGTTAGAGGATGGTTTGGTAAACTATGTGACCAAACTGTGTGGAGTGAGTTTTCTCGGATAATGTCTACTATATAGTTTAATAACTATGTATTTCTTGATTATATTTGTTAATATGTGCAAAATAACCATTTCCCCCTCTAAAATTTTTAACCCTCACTTATTTTTCTCCTCCCTATCATGTATGCAGACTGGGAGGATTCTCCTCCTACACTTCTATTAACACCCCCTTCAATTTGGGGTGTTCTTAATGTGAGTTTTAGTGACTCTTGGTAGGTCTCTCCATCCATATACCATTATTAATTATTTTTATTTATTTTAATCTAATTTTGGTGACCCGATATGGGATTTATGAAAAAATTACAATAGATTATTATGAAATTCTTCTTGAGATGATGTCTCATTTTCATGATGTGGATAAGGGTTATCCCGAGATGGTATCTGGATGCAACCACACATCATTTTGATAAAGATAAATCAAACAAAGAATAATTTTATTAAAATTTAATCGATTTTCCTATTAAATGGGTTTAATATATAAGGGATTCTTATAAGGAATATGCTAGGAGTGCATCACATGCCTCCTGATCGCAGTGAATCACAATTTTGATGTGATGATGGAATCTGAAAATATTTTTATCATTATGACTTATTATTTTTATTGAAATAAATTATGAATTTTGAAATTATTTTAATAATTAATTATATATATTTAATTGTTAATTATAGTTTGTTATTATTTTAGTTCGGGCCTTTGATGTTTGGATGATAACCATTGGTCTTGGATGTGATTTGGTAGAGTTATTAGGTGGTGAATTACAAGGTAGTGACTTCATGAATGAGGTAGTTTATCCCTTTTTGGGAGAAATTGTATTCTGTAAAAATAATTTAATATAATTGTTCAACTTAGGGTTTCTAGAGTTCAGGCTCTTACAATTGGTATCATATAAAGTTTAATAGAAAACATTGTTTCTAGATAGAGAGGAACCGAGTTAGATAAAATAAGTATTATTAAAATCCATCAATATTTCTAAGGAAGACTGTAAAAAATTAATATGAATTTTATTTTATAATTTAATATCATGAGATGATTTTTTTGACATTTTAGAAATACGGTGACCAATGTGAGAAATGCGAACCATATTAACATTCATAGTAAAATTTTTGGATGTTCCCCCTGAACAAGTCAATGATGTTAAAGTTGAGAATAATTATATAATAACCTAATAATGGTAGTTTACCCATGTTATAAAAAATAATCTCATATAAATTGAGAAACATATTGATCTAAAACACTATGTAACAAAGTTAGATCACTTATTCTGGAAACAAACTCATGTATTTAGTGTAAGTACTAATCAATTGGTACATAAACAATGGATAAAGATTCTAGAGAATATATTTCACTCTTTGGGTAGTAAAAATGAAAAAGTATTCATGGTTGTTTATCATCATAAGGGATATTCAGACCCATGGTGGTCACTAATTCAGGACTCCAATGAGGAATATGAGAAAAATTTCATAGAATAAGGATCTTTTGAGAATGTATTCAAAGAAAAAAAATCTCCACATGATAAAATAGTAGAAATAGAAAGTTAGTTCCTTAATAATATAAAAAAGAAGGGTGAAAATATTACTGAGTATAAGGATAACTTTACTAGGTAATCTGGGAATCATGTGGACTATTTACATAGACCATAAATCTATATTTGTTATTTCTATTATAATTTTATGATGACCCTTCAAATAGAGTTGGTATCTTACACCAATTCATTATAAGAGTATATAGCTTCAAGCACCATTGATGCATAAAATATTTTATCATTTATGTATTTATTTAAGGTAAATAAGAAGTAGGAGTGGACGACTAAGCATCAGTGAAATAATAATAAGGAAAATGGGAAGAAAATAATTTTTGGATTTCCAACATGTAAAAACTATTGTATGTAAAAAATTAGGAAAGGTATGGAAGATGAGTTTATTAAAAATGATGAGAAAAAGAACATATATGTTATGAATGAAAAAGGTAGAAAAAAAGTATGTCCAATGCATTAACTATACTAAGTTGTGAAATTATGAAAACCAATTCCATAATCATCAAGTGAATTTACCCCTAAAAATGCCAAGGAAGGAAGGCTAAGATTATGAAATTACCACATTTGAAGTTGAAGTTCCTAATGAGGTGGTGGAAGGTACATTAACCTTGGATTAAAATTTAACTAACATGATTCTTTATCTTCATACTTTTTTATATCCTCTATGTTTCCATTATGGAACTAAGTGGAAATATTAATGTAAAAATGATATTTGAGGTTATTACAATTAAGTTCAAATGGTGTATCCTATTTTAAAAATGGGTTATTATAACTATTGTTTAATTTTATAGGAAGATTGGTATGGTTTTTATTTAAAATTATATGGAATAAAACTAGTCTTAGGGGATAAATATTATGATTTATGAAGGTGAGGAGGAATATCTTTTTTTAGAGGGAAAAATAATCATCTATATAATGTTTGGATCCCCAAAGTAAATTTACATAATGAAATTATAGGAATAGATTACAAACAATCATTAATTATAGATAATGAAGATATTCTATGAATAAAATATATACCCATGGAACAAATCTTCATTGATGTATTTTTCTAGAAGAATTTATTTTTGATTCACAATAGCATGAAGTTGAATTATCTATTGATCTAGTTTATAATATAATTATTATATATAAAACAATAAATATAATTAATATAGGTACCTTCTATTTTCATTAATTAAAATTAATTTTTTTTGGGAAACATAAAACATTAAAAAAATACAAAATATCGTATTAGTTTAGTGCCTTTGGAAACATAGAAAAAAAATGCTGGAATATATGTGAGCTGAATAATCTCCCAATTGGTTTTTCATGACTAGATATATTCTTAGAAAAATCATACATAATACATATATTCATAACCTTGATAATGGAAACAAAAAAATGTGGTGAGATCAGATGCTCAGTAAGAGTAAACAAGGGAGACATATATGCATAAACTTGAGCATAAGGGTATGGTAAAGTGATCATGAAATTATAAGATCATACCCGATATATCAAATATCATAAAAATTAATCATGGAATAAATATTAGATGTTTATAATATGTTAATATTAAAGAAATCATGAGAATAAAACATGAATATATAACATATGAATAAGACGTCGAATTATGGAAGAAACATAAACATGAAATATCATTCACTATAAGTCAAGGCGCATTGATAAAAATTAATAGGGAAATTCATGGGGAATAAACCTACTGGGAGGTAAACACCACTATCTATAGTAATGGTCCTTTACCTATAATATATTAGGATTCTCAATCTTCTTATAGTGGATCATTTTTTCCCATCATAACATAGTGGACAAGATTTCCCCATCTTCGTATAGTGGATCATGTTTCCCCATATTTCTATAGTGGACCGGGTTTCCCCATCATCCCATAAAGAATCATTTTTCCCATATTCCCTAGTTGATCAGGCTAATAGACTTGAATTCCATCATTATTTCACGATATGTAAATATTTATCCAACCCATTGGAGGGATACATTAGTCCCACCCATCTCATAAAGGATCCATAAATATATATGCCACAAATTAATAAACAATTATATCCTAAACCATGAAATGTAATGGGTTTCATAAAAATGTAATCATATCATAACCCATGGAAAATATTAATCTTCCATAATAATTTCATCAAATCATAACGCATGAAAATAACTGAGTTTCATAATCATATAACCCTTAAAATAGAAACACGTTTCATAAAAACCATGTCATAAAAACATAAACCATTCAGAGATAGAATATGTACGAATCCTTTGGTTCAATTCCAAATAAATTCATGAGTAACATTAATATATGATATCTTATAATGAAAATAATTTGGGAAAATATTTTAAATACATCTCTTGAGGAAAATATACTTTCTTCTTTGAAAAATTATTTTTAAAACATCAATCATTTTCAAAAAAAACAAATTATTTAAAAATAGCCTCGAAAACATTTTGAGGAATCTTTTAAACCCCCCAAAAAAATTAAAATTCTTTTTTAATTGAAAATGAACTTAAAATATCATCTTTAAAGGAATTTTTTAAAACATTTTTTAAAATAATGTTTTTGAAATTCATGGCATGTGTCTCAAAGAAGGCAAATTGAGACAAAACTACTTTACCGATTTGGTAACATTTGAAACATAAACCCAATGAGTGATAGATCATAAAATGGTTATTAAAATAACCATAATATTTTGGTTAAAAAAATATAATATATTCATGGGTATTATATACACCACTCTAAATAAACGAGTGGTAAATAAGGCGTAAAAAAAACAAAAATATAAGTGAGACTTGAAATCCCCTTACCATATGTCTTGAATCTCGTCATAATTATTCAAACCTCTTATATAATATATATATGTTTATTAAACATCAAACAAAGAACCATATTTTTATATCTAATAAAATATATGGATTTATATCACCCACTTATTAACTCTTCGGTGTTAAGGTTATGTTTCAGGTAATGTTAGCTTTGTTTTTCACATGTGTCTTAGTTTGGTATATTTTTTGTTCCCATCATTATATAATTATTTAGAGAATGTCAAAAATGATATAAATATAATTTATATTTATAATATATGTATTTATAAAAATCTATGTATTATAGAAAAAAAAAGAAATACATTTTTCAGGGAGATGGTAGGTCATATGTATGCAAAAACATTGTTTCTGTTTTCTTATCATATTTAAAGAGAGAATGTAAATGAAATATATGTATATATATAATAATTCCATTATAATTATTATTTCATATATATATATATATCATATAATTTTACTGAGGTCATCTTTAATATATTCCAAGTAGAGTGTGAATGAATCGCATCGCTTTGAGGTGGTGGTAGTCCTCACTTCCCCAAACGAAATTATAGAATTTACAAAAAAGGTAAATAATGAAGGTATGTATTAAATAATAATTATATAAGAATAATAAAATCATAAAAATCATATATATTATATTAAAATTGTTTCCCAATCATAATTCCCAACCATGAGAGGTTGTAAAGGATAAAACAAAGAACACTATTTCGTGAGGCGGTAGTTTTCCATACATAAGAACGTTAAGTTCGATACCCATTATAGGGATGTGTGTGTATTTCTAGGTAAAACTCATAGAATAAAAACATATAAGTATATTTAGGTATTTATTTTATTAAATAATCATTTAATAAGAATAATTTAGGTGGTGGAGAATGAAAATAAAACAAAATAGCTTGTGGAAGGTTGTTACCTCTTATTTGGGTGACAACTTTTGATTTGAATTAAAGGGATTAATTGGATGGATCTCATCCCAAATATAGGATTATATTATTAATATAGGGATTTTGAGAGATTATTTTATCAATGATTAGTTAGTCGAATGGTCTTGAGAGTAGTGAATAAGTGGTAGGGGTGGGAGCCTTTTTATAGTGGAGGAGAAGTGACATTCTTGTAAATTTTTGAAAAGGGAATTCAAACATTGTTTTTATGATTTAAAGTGTCTCAAATAATGATAAATATTATATCCAAGGGAGTATAGGGTCCTAATATTAATAAAAAATCTATTTTTGAAAAGTTTCTTGGTCATATTGGGCCTTCGGTTCATAGTTTATCCACTTCATATGCTAATTTGTTTCTTAATCAGTGTAAATAATTATAATAACTTTCACTAATATTATTGGTCAAAATATATGTTTATATTATTATAAATTAAATATTATTCTTATAAATACTATGAAATATATTTTTCAAAAAATATATTAAAATAATTAGCAGAGATTAATTTAAATTTAATCACCAAAATGAGTTTTGATAGATGGTTTTTTAAGAAAGAATATTTAAAAGTTTGGAATGATTTAACATCCAATTTCAATGTAAAATTTATTCACATGATCTAAAGTAGATTAATATATGTAATATTTATCTCATTAAACATTAAAACTGAATCAAAATATAACTTATCTACAAAAATAAAATAGATGAATATGATGTTTTTAATTAAAATTCAATTTTTTCACAATTCATCCAAAAATAAAGTTTTTTTCAAAAAAATCATTAATATTCTCCCAAAGATAATTTTGAAATTATTAATTATTAATTTTTACTTTATAAAATGAAATATCTAAATTTTTCTAAAATTAATTTTATTATTTTTCATAGAAGTACATAAATAACAGTTCTTTAAAAAAATGGTATTTTGAAACATATAAATACATTACTAAAAAATGAATTTATTATTATCAATATGTTTTATTTATAAAATAAATTATAAGAAATATTAAAAATTAGTTATTAATTTTAATATTACTATGTTTAATGGCTGTTTTATAACTATCCCTTTTAAATATTTATAATAATAAAATGTTATTTCATAGAAACATAGTGTTGCGTGTAGAAAATTCCAAGTCAGTGGTGCATGTAGCGCAACCTTAACATGGTATATAGTATAAAGAAAGTCTGAATTATTGAATTATTCAATTCAATACATCATGTAAAATAAATTTATTAAAAAAAGGTTCATAAAAACTCAGGGTGTTACATTCTACCCATCCTTAAAATGAATTTCAACCAAACAATTTGTCATTCTGATACAAAAAAATTAGGATACCATTAACTCATCATATCCTCATGTTCCCACATTTGTTCCTATAACTAGTTATTTATCCACAAAACATTTACCATCTGAGTGGACTGGTTTCATATAACATTCTCTGCATGATCCATAATTTTAACTGGTAGTTCCTTATAAGAAAGATCCTAATCTAACGGTATGAATTCTGAGTTTATAACATTTGCAGGGTCAGGTATTTAGTTCCCCAAGAAAGATATATGGAACAGATCATGAACTTGAGATAGATTAGATGTAAGTACCACGTAATACACTAATATTCTAATACGATAATTAATATGAAAGAGATCGATATACCAAGGTCTTAGATTCTATTTCATCCAAAACCTCAAGACCTTATTTAGGGAAAAATTCATAGGAATCTCTAGACACCAACTTCAAATTCTAGGTCGTGATAATGGTTATTAGAAAAAAATTTCTACTGAATTTGAGCTACCTTGATATGCTAATGAATGGTTCTAACCTTCTATAACATTTCTCCAGTTATCTCAAGTCATAATAGATTTCATTTTCTAACATCATCCCAGAAAGCTAGAGTTTTACATGTCATCCCATATAGGTCTTAATAATGATCAATATTAATGCATGAGTGAAATATATTTTTGTAAGAAAATTAAACTAGAGTATGGTGTTGATACCAAACACCATTGAAATCCATCAAACAAGATCCCAACATATCTTCTAGGGTTTTAATTGATCTTTTTGACTAACCACCCGACTGAAGATGATAAGCAGTGCACAAACACAATTTGGAATCAAGTGATTACTAATTTATTCACTAAAACATTGTGTTAAACTTTATATCCTAATAAGATATAATAGAAAGTGGTGTCCCATTAAACCTTACAACTTCGTTAATGTATATTTTAAAAATCTAATCTAGGTAGAATTATTCAACAATATAAATGAATTTAAATGACATAGTATGTGAATATACTACCACCCATATAGAATTAAACCCTTTGTACGTTTTGGGGAGTTTAATGACCTAATCCAAAGTGACGTTATCCCATTTCTATTATGGTATGGGTAGTGGATGCCACATCCCAATATACTTTTGTCTTTATTCCTTAACTTGTTGGAATATCAAGCACTGAGATAAAAACTATATGATATCCCTCTTTGTTCAATCCCACCAAAGCATTCCTTCAAATCATTATACATCTTCGTATATCTAGGAAGAATAGAGAATGATGAACAATGACTTTCCTCTAACAGATCCTTTATCAAATATTATATGGAAAGAACACATAAATGTTACCAGAACACTATAATTTCATCCTAATCAATGTAAAATTCATTAACATTTCTAACATTCTTTTTCAGATCTTTATATTCCTTATGTGCCACATGAATGATCACTTAGATAGAGGGTTTATAATTCAATTGATAAAGATAAAATTTTTACCCTTTAAGATTTCTAGTTCCATATTTGGAAATAAAAATATGCTCGATATTTTTTATCATCATCATGGATATGTTAGCATTATCGTTTCGACTCAAAGCATCGTCCACACTTTTTTCTTTTTTAGGATGGTAATATATTCTGTAGTAAAATCCTATATCAGCTTTATCCATTTTCTATATAACTTGTTCAACTCCTTATATGTGAATATATATTTTATACCTCTACGATCAGTATATATATCACACTTTTCTCTATAAAGAAAATTCATTAATATTTTTAATGAAAAAATCACTCATACTAACTTCAAGTCATGTGTTGGGAAATTTTACGTGCGGATCTTCAAATGTCACAATGCATAAGAGATAACCATGTTTTTTTCATAGGAAAAAAATCAAAATACCTTATTTTGTGCATCAATATTTTTTAAAATTCTTCTACACTATATGGTAATATAAGCATAGGTGCATTAACCAAAATTCTCTTTATCTCTTTGAAATTTTTCTCAAATTAATATGTCCCTAGGAAATTGACACCATTAAAAGTTACAATGTTCAGATAATTTAATATTAATGTGAAATTATCCAAAAAATATCAATAATAGGTAGATAGTACAAGAAAAGTATGGATATTATTCATCGTGGTTTTTCTAGGAAAAAATTCCCTAGCCTCCATCCTTGATAGAAATAATTAAATACCATATCTTGATATTATATTATCCAAAAATGAAACCTTTTTCAGAAAAAAAAACAAACTCTTTAAAATATTCATATATTTTCTTCTTCTTTAGAGTCTTTAGTAAAAATCTCAATTGGTCTTCAGGATCTTATTATCACTTTTAATAGATAATAATATCATCTATAAAGACCATTACCAACCTATTTAGGAAATCTCTATAGACTCTATTCATAAAATCCATGAAGATAATAAGTGAATTAATAAGACCAAAATTCAACACCATATATTTATAGTGTCCATACCTTTTATGGAATGCTGTCTTGGGTATATCATAATTATTGACACCCCAGTAATGATATTCAGAATAAAGGTCATTCTCGGAAAAGTATTGATCTTCGTGCAGTTGATCAAACATGTCAACATTACGATGAAGTGGATAATTATTATTGATCATGATATTGTTCAAATCTAAATAGTCAATATAGCATCATATTGATGCATCTTTATTTTTCAAATATAGAACATGTTCACCTAAGGTTAATCAGTTTGATGAATTAATACCTTATTACAGTTTTCATGGAGTTTCTCCATGAATTCCTACAACTCAACTGGGTCCATTGTAGATGAAGTATTCCAAATTATTTTGGAATGAGTAATGAGTTCTATCAAGAACTCAACTTCATGTTTTAGTTAAAGACTTGGAAAATCTTCCAATAACACACTCAAAAATTCCTAAACAATAGTAATATCATTGATGCTAAGATTATCACCAACCATTTGAGGAAAACACACCTTCTGGATAGGAATTAGGACCCATAGAATAGATGTTATCTCCCTTATAACTTCATAATTATTGTCACATTGATAAAAAAATCATATTTTAATTTTAAAAATAAAATTTAAATTTCGTTACTCAACATTTGATATTGGATTTATGAAGATAAATTCTATACACGACAAAGAATACATAAAATTTCACTAAAGGTAGAATTAGTGGGTTTGGAGGAATAAAATTCACACAAATTTCAACCAAAGAGGAATCATAGACTTGAGATGAAATAATCATACTGTTATGGGGTTTTAATACTACTTCTACATCTAATCATTTCCGTGGAATCTTAATATCCTTAGAAAATTCATTACATATATAAGAGTGGTTATATCTATAATCAAAAAAGACATTAGTTGTTCTGTATTTTATGGTAACTGTACCATTAACCATGCCGTTATCTCACCCCTCTTCAGAAATGGTGATCACATGATATTTACCATTCTCCCTCAGTTTAAGTGGTTTCTAAACACGATCATCATCTCCAACCCACATGTTTTGGAATTGGTTAGTATAATTCCCATCCTCCTTTCACTTGAACCACAAATATTTGGGAGGTTCATTCTATACATCTTTATGTATTTTCGTATCATTAGACCACTTCTTCCCATCCGTTCAACAATCAATTTTTAGATGGCCTTACCTCCTATAAAAAAATAAAATTATTAAACCCCATAACAAATTTCCTCCTTGCCTCTTTCCACACATGAAGCAAAAAGGAAGGCTTATCTTCTCCTCTTTATGGTTTTTAGATTTTCCTTTGTACTCCATATTCCTTTTCTTATTAAAACCATGAGATCCATATGTAACTCCAACCTCTGTTTTCATCTATGATTTCACAACGAACAATATCGTCATAGGTACTAAATTATATTATGGACAATTCCATTTTAATTCCTAGATTTAATACCTATAATATCCTATCAACTTTACTTTTGGGTTGGATGATAATTTCCAGATGTGTGCCTCCCAAGTCTTATGAAATTATCTATGTAGGTACCCACATATTCATCATTATTTATATTTAACTCATGTAACTCATTTTATATCATCATATGAAGAACCTGAGGAAAATACATACTGAATAATATGTTCTTGAACTTTACACAATCCGTGGATTCAATATCATCTTAGTTCCTCATATTCTTGATTAGAGTCCGACACTGACCACCTTCACTTTTAAAAAACTAAATATCTAGAATGAAATTATCATGTTACAAACATTAGATAATGAAAAATATCATTTTACTGGTAGTAATAAATTATTCATCCACATGTGGATCATAAAACCCAATGAATGAAGACAGATGTTGCCTCATAAAGGATATAATATAATGGTGTTCCCTTCTTCGCTCATTTGGATGATCAACATAATTAATAGTTTAAGAATGTTGGGTGATCATAGAAATGATATTTTTCATTCCATATACCATAGAATTTAGATGATAAAGAGAAAAATAGTTTCATTTTACATTTCAATCACCATTAACATGGTTCCTTCATGTCCGAACAATTGACTAAAACCAAAAAGCACAGAGTAAAAAATAGTTATCATAATGAGGAACCAAATATTCTTAAAAAAACTTATAAGATGTATACATTATGACTAATTACTTAATCTATGAAACCGTAGGTCTCTCCTAGATTATTAATTGAAAACTAATATTTAAACCCTTCATGATGGCTCGTGAAGAGTTTGCGAATTCCTAAAGCATATCCACTGGGAGTTTCAAATTAGGAGTGTAGTAAGGCCCATTTTTGTGCACTAGTTATCGATCAATTCTAAATCCGTAATGTGTTTTTGGGGTTGTTCCCCCTATGTACATTTGTGAAACAACCAAATAAACTTGAAATATACAGGAAACTATGTATTACAGGGAAACTAGTCACTCTATTCTTTACCAAAATTCTGGGAAATTTTCTTATAGTTTTTATTATCTAGACAATTATATATTGACAAACCTTTATGGTTCATACTAAGGTTTTCATATCCTAGTTTCCAATGATTAACTAAAAATTTTCTCTAATATCAACTAAAGTGACCCTTAATTTTTAGACATTGACATTAAATCATTTTTTCAAAATACTTATAAAATTACACCAATGGGTGCCCAAATACTATTTAAGTTTACTGACTTTGGAAACAAGGAAACATAAAGATTAGTTCATAAGTGAGATAAATTATCTCTTAATAGTTTATTTACGAATAAAAACCTTATTATATTGATCATAAATAATATAAATATTCATAAACTATTGAATGGAAAAGAAACGGGTGAGCTCAGATGTTTATTAAGGGTAAACAAGGGATATATATAATCATATACATGAGGAGAAGGGAATAAGGATGTGATAATGACATTAGAAGATCATAACTTTCATATCAAAGATAAAAAATATGAATAATTTCATAAATATTGGATGTTCATAATACATTAATAATAAGGAAATGAGAAGCATAATCCAATTAATCAAAACAATGGAAGAAGACATTGAGTTGTGATAGACACATAAACATGTAATATCATTAACTATATTTTAAGGTGCCTTTCCAAAACATAAAATAGAACTTCATGGGGACTTAACCTACTAGGAAGGATACACTACCATCCCTAATAACAGTAATTTCTTTTTATGGGATCAAGTTCCCCATATTACAATAGTGGATTAGGTTTCCCCATCTCCCCACAATGGATCATGTTTCCTTATCTTCCTATAGAGGACTGAGTTTCACCATCTTCATATAACGAATCATGTTTCTACATATTCTCACAGTGGACCCGTTTTCCCAATATTCCATAGTGGATCCAGACCCTTAACTTGAATCTCACCATTATATCATGATATATAAATCCTTACCCAATTAATTAGAGGGAGATATAGGTCCAACATAACTCATAACGAAATCTTACATACATTTTCCAATAATTCATAATCAATCATATCGTAACCTATGAAATGAAGTGTGTGTTATAAACATGTAATCATATATTAACCTATAGAAAAATACAGGTTTCATAATCATTTCATCAAAGTTTTACCCTTGAATAGTGGTGGGTTAATTAAGTGTATAACCCATGAAAGATAAATGGGTTTTATAAAAATCATGCCATCAAAACATAACCCATTAAAAGAAAAAAATATGAATGGTTAATTTGGATAATTTCCTACCATTAAATAATCTATAACACCAATTAATTTTATCATAGATGGATAATAATTTGGTAATATCTTTTAAAAATATTTATTGAGTAAAATATCCCTTCTTCATCAAAAAAAAATATTTAAAACATAACTCATTTTCGAAAAACTTTTTCTTTGAAAATAATTTTGAGAAAATATAATGGATTATTAGAAAGATTTTTTTTAAAATACAATTTTCTAAAAAATGATCTTAAAATATATTCTTTAAAAAATATTTATAAAATTTTTGAAAAAAAATTAAAATTATTTTCAAAAACATGGTTTTTGAAATTCATGACTTTTGTCTCAAAGAAAAAAAATTCAGGCAAAAACACATTACCAATTTGGTAGATTTTGAAACATAAACACCATGAAATATAGATAATAAATTCGATATTTAAATAGACATAAATTTATGGATAACAATCATAGATGATATTCATGGTCTCTATATACACAACATAAAAGAAATGAGTTGTGAATAAGGTGTGAATATCAGTGAAATAAAAGTGAGATTAGAAATACCCTTAAATTATGCATTGAATCTCTTTATTATTATTAAAAAATACTATATAATAAATATAAGTTTATTATACATCTACCACCAAACCATATTCTTATATCTAATACCACATATGGATTAATACCACCAGTTTATTAGCACATCCATGTTAAGTTTAGTTTTGGGTAACATCATGTTTGTTATATTTTGGTCCTCATACTTATATAATGATTTATATAATGTAAAAAATTATATATAATTAATTAATATTAATTATATATTTAATAATAATAATCTATGAATGATCGAAATAAAAAATGAAATACACCGTCATGGAGACGGTAGGACGTACATACACATGGACGTTGTTTCAGTTTTCTTAACATATTGAAAGAAAGAATATAACTAAAACATCTATATATAATAATAATTAGAAAATAACTATTTTTTCATATATATCATATAATTTTACAGAGCCCATCCTTAATACATTCCATGAAGAGTGAGAACAATTCCCATCACTTTGAGGAGGCTGTAGTCCCCACCTCCCAAAACGAAATTATCATATTTACATAGAATGGAAAATATGAAGGTATGATTTATATAATAATTACAAATGAATAAATAAAAAAATATAATATAAAAATATAGTTTCCATCATAATTTCCATCCATGAGATGATGTAATGGAAAAACGAACGATGTGATTCTGTGTGGTCATAGTTCGCCATACACAAGAACAGAAAGTTTGTGACCCGATATATAGAAGTGTGTATAATTATTGGTAAAAATATTAGAATAAAAAATAGTATATTTTTTATACTAATTTTATTATATAATAATGTAATTATAATAATTTATGTTGTGATTAATGATAATAAAACAATGGAGCTTGATGAATTATGTTTCCCCTTCTTTGGCTAACTTGTTTTGGTTTGGAGTAAAGAGATTACTTGGATGGTTTTATTCCCAAATGGATTATTATAAGATTAAGGTAGGGATTTTAGGAGCTTATTTGAGCATTTTTTTGGTGATAATAATATCTTTAGTGGTTTGAATATGTGGTAGGGGTGAATGCCTTTTTATAGTGGAGGAGGAGTGACATTCATGTAAATTTTTGAAAAGGGAATTCCATCCACATTTATTCCAATGTCAAGTCTCTCAAATAATATTAAAAATTATATAAATGAGAGGATGTGGTCGAAATATTAACATCAAATGGACTTTGGAAAAGTTTCTAGGTCAGCTTGGTCTTTATGTTCATGGTTTATTCCATTGTTAAGCTATTTTTTCTCTTAATCGCTGAAATTAATTTTAATCACATATACTACCATTTCTAAGAAAAAAATATTGAACATGTTAAAAAATATAAATTATCATGATTAAAAATATGTAATATATTTTTAAAAATTATAATCATATAAGTGGTGGAAATTAATTTAAATTTAATCCTCTAAATGGGCCAGGACATCAATGTTTTTAGGAAAACAAGTTTAAAAGTTTGGAATGTTTTGATATCCAATTTCAATGTGAAATATGTCACAATGATATAAATTGTAGTTATTTATGTAAAATTAATCTCAATACAATTTTAAATAAAATTAAAATATTGTTTAACTATATAAATAATTTAGATGATAAATTTGTTTGGAATTAAAATTCAATATTTTTCATTATTCATTCAAAAATGACATATTTCAGAACAAAATCATAAAATTCACCCTACGATAAATTTTCCATTAAAAATTAATTTTTTTTATAAAATTAAAATACTAAAATATTCTAAAAATAATTTTATTATTCTTCATAGAAGGACGTAAAAAGTAGTTCTTTTAATAAAATAGTTATTTCAATCATATAAAGACATTCAAAAAATGTATGTATTATTATAAATATGATTTATTTATATAAAACTATTATAAATAATATTAAAAATTAATTTATTACTCTTCATATTACTATGTTTAATGACTATTTTTTTTAAAAGGTTGGGGCCGAAGCCTCATATTTATTATTGAAACAAAGCAAAGACCTCTTTAACTGGGTAGAGGGAGACCCATTACATAGCCCGAAGGCCTAGTGGGAATTTAGCCCATTACATAGCCCGTAGGCCCAATTTTTTGGGCCAAAGCCCATTCTGTGAATAGTACTGCTACAGTACCCGCTCTGCAACAGTACCCGCCGCCGCTACAGTGCCCCTGCCGCCGCTACAGTACCCCTGCCGCCGCTATAGTGCCGCCGTTGCAACTCTATGATGCGTATAGCGCAAACTAAGTCAACTTTTCTTGTAGCTTATGGTTAAATTACTATATAATATATATAATCATTGAATAATCATAATATGGAATGAAATAAATCAATTAATATCAATTTATTCTATAAAAAATGGTTTATACCAACATGGGGTGTTATAATGGAACCAGTGGAGTGGGTTGACTTTAAGAAAAAACTGTATGAATTATGTAATAAGGGATTTATAAGCCATAGTGTTTTACCACGGGGAGCCACTATTTTATTCATTAAAAATATGGGTTGGACTATGATACTATTAATTGATTATAAGGATATAAATTACATTAATATAGAGAATATTTATCCTTTACCATTAAATGATGAATTATTTGATCAACTTCATAGTGCCCAAAATGCTTCAAATATTGATAATCACTTCGGTTATCACCAACTAAGTATGATGAAGTATTATATACCAAATATAGAATTTTGAACAAGTTGTGGACATTAAGAGTGTATTGTAATCCCATTAGGATTTACTAATTCACCTTCTATATTTATAGATCTAGTGATTATAATATTCAAATATTATCATGGAAAATTTGTTTTGGTTTTCATTAATAACATCTTGATATAATATAAGGTAAACTAAGAGATTTGGAGTCATTTTAAAACAATTATAGAGACCCTAAAAAAAGAAATATATTAATTGTTTATTTTGGATTGATGAATATAATTTTCTTGGATATATTAACTCTAAGGATTGATAATATATTAATCCTTAAAAAAGGCCATAAATGAATGGCCTACACTGAAGAACAAAACTGATATAAGATCGATTTAAGTTTTAACAACTTTCTAATTGGGGATGTTCATGATTTCATCTGGTTAACTGAACTGTTAAACAAGTTAACATGTAAAGGGGATAAATTCTCATAGTTAAAGGAAAAAGAGTAATTTATTGAATATCTGTAGAGGAGACTAATTAATGCATCACTATAAATTATATTGTTAGGTAAAAAAGGATTTGTAATATATAGTCATGAATCAAAGAAATGAATTGTTTATTTTCTTATATAAAATGATATAGTGATTTTTTATTAATAAAGGAAATTGAAAATCCATTAACACTGCTATCCAACTCATGAACATGAGTTGGTATATGAAGTATTTACTCTAAAAATATGAATAATTTTTTTATAGTGATAGATGTGACATATTTACAGGTAAAAAGTGGTTTAAATA
Organism: Viscum album; assembly: GCA_963277665.1. Taxonomy (NCBI): domain Eukaryota; kingdom Viridiplantae; phylum Streptophyta; class Magnoliopsida; order Santalales; family Viscaceae; genus Viscum; species Viscum album. The sequence goes on from OY728161.1 coordinate 582,907,562, forward strand.
TATCTTCTCTCAGAGGGTGCTTAAAATGAGGTAAAAAATAAGTATGGAACCACACGAGGACTATGATTTATTAATATTATATAACCATATGATTTAAATAATTGTGGACAATGTATTTAGTTTGAGGGAATATTGTGTTTTGTCCCTGATGAGGATTAACAAGGACACTCTATATAGAGATATAGTAAATATAGATATTATTGTTCTAGGAATGGGATGAAATTATTGATTTTATAAGATATTGATAAACCATACTTACTATAAAATATATAGAATTCCCAATAGTATGATATGAAAGCACATATATAGGTTACACCGTTAAATAATTAGAAATTGATTAACATTATTTATAAATACGGAGTGTTGATGTTTTAAAAGATAATATGTCCTCCAACTCTACTAAAGTAGAAAAGAGAACTCTATGATAAAGAACAAATCAAAAATATATCTATACACCATGGTATAATAATGATGTATAGGGGTTTAAGAGAAACTTTATGGGTAGTTGGTATGATATAAGAAATTGAAAACTATGTCTCCATATGCTTAGTATGCCAGTAGGTAAAGTCTAAAAGGAAACATCCTAAGGGAGTAATATAACCTCTTCCAATGCCTATATATAAGTAGGAATATATTAAAATAGACTTTATCACTAGTATTCTAATGTATCTAAGGATGAATGATGCTATATGGGTAATTATTAATAGTCTTTCTAATTTTTCTCACTTCCTAACAATAAAAAAAGATCCACCCCTTGAGTTACTTTATTAGTTCTATATTAATAAAACTATAATGATTTATGTGGTATCTCTATCTAATATATCTTATCATAAAACTACATTAACACTGAAATTTTTTATGTGAAGAAAATGGGATATTAAAACTGAGATACATTTAAGAACCACATATCATACCCAAGTCGATAGATAGTCTGAAAGAACACTATAGTCATTGGATGATATGTTGAGATCATGTTATCTTGACATTCAATTTATGCAAGATCAATATATATCTTTGTTTAGATTTTAAAAATAATAGTCTCCAATCAAGAATCCTAGCCAAACCATATGAACCATTATATGGGAAGAATTTTTGTACTCTAACTTGTTATGATGAAGTTGGAGAAATAATGTTTATTATCCTTGAGGTTGTGGAATATATGAATATTATAGTGTCGATTATTTAGTATCATATTGAAGGAGGTGAGAGCATGGAAAATAGTTATTCTTATAATTAGTGGAATTAATTTTAATTTTCAATAAGATATTTTGTATTTATAAAAGATTCCCTAATTAATTAAGTTGTAATATTTGAAAAAAAATGATATTTAAAGCCCTAGGTACATTGGGCCTTATTAAATTCTTCAAGGAATTAGAGATAGAGCTTACTGATTAGATAGACTTCCAATCCTCTTTAAAGTACATGATGTATTTAATGTTTCCTTATTAAGAAAATACCTACATAATAAAATTCATGTTCTCACATTTGAGGGAATATAGTTAGAGATTGACATAGATTATAATGAATAGTTGGTCAACATTCGGGAAAATAGAGATCAAGTGATATATAATGAGACAAATCAATTTCCAAAATAATTTTGGAGAAATAAAAAACATGAAGAGGTAACCAAGGTCCCCAATAAATATATAATTAAGTAATATCAACATTTTTTAATAGCTGATATATGACCAAATTATGGGGACGAAATTATTTATGAAGGAGAGGGAATAATTTAATACCTATGAACTTAATTTAACTGGTAAACATCATATCATGGACTATCACACAATGAATAATCTAAAGATAATTTATTTGATAAAATTATTTTCATATTTAGGGTTAAAATGATCAATGTAGTAAATAATTAAAAATTTAATTCTGTTCATTTGAATTAATTACCATGTGTAAATAAAAAATATAATTAGGTGAAATTAAAATTTTGTACAATTGAAAAGTAAAGGAGAAATCCTTAAATCAGTCAAATTAGTCCCCAAAAATAATGCTTAAATTTTTTTAGCATCATAATCTTCCAAAAACCATTTATTATAAATTTTGGTGTAATAGATATTTAATAGTGATAGGATATATTTTAGAAGTAATTTGTTCTTCCAAAACTACTCTTCCCTCACATATAAAAGGGGGTCACTTCCATCCCTCCATGATAAATCATTTCATTCAATGTTATTCCAGGAACTATGAACTATTACTCCTACTAGGCCCCAATTTTATTACCATGATCCCTTTTACACAACTAGTAAAATTAATCCCTCAATTTATAATGTTATTTCTACGGGAATACTCAAGTTCTCAATGTCAGTTTTACATTAATCATGTATTTTTTTTAATATTTCTCTTCCTAACCTCATATATAAATACAGATAAAATGTAATTTGTATCATTATTATACTGATATTTTATAATTTTTATATAATTAAAAATATGTATTCATCCACATAATTTAAGAAAAAAGTGATGTTAGTGCGTGTGCAGAGACTACTGTATCTATGAATCGATGTATTTTGTTTTTTTAGTAGCACCACTCATGGTTGGTTTAAATGATAAAATTTATAAATAAATATGTTGTATATAATATTAATATGGCACATAAATTTTAAATTTTCATATACCATTTCCCCTATAATTCATTGAGAAAAAAATGTTAATCGTTCATTGTGCGCACTTCCACCTATACGAAGTAACATAACTCATTTTCACCTAGTTTAATTATTATTTATTAATTTTTAAATATATTTTGAAACATTGAAATTATACAAATAATATCATAATTTTACATAAATAATGATATTATGTTAAGAATGATCCACTTTCATAATCATAATCATCTATTAATTTTAGTACGTTTATGTTTGGGTTGGTGTAGCCGCCTACTTGAAAATACAATAAAAGTCCATCATATAAAACTATAAGAACTTAAATAGTAATATTATCATATTTAAATAACATAACAATAATTTTTAACTGATTTTTAATATTTATAATAAGTATTTGACTTATTATTTTAATATGAGCTTCGATCTCTAAAATTACGAAAATAAGCTGACACTTATTCCCCATTCACACAAAAAACTAACAAAAAAATTGAATTAAACAATAGAATTATAAATTATAACAATTTATATGTTAAAATAACATATATAAAATTTTAGTGAATAAATTTGGTATAATAATAATGAATAACTCCTCTTTTTAATAAATTTTTACAAACGCTCAAATAGTAAACACCCAATATGGGAAAATAGATAAAATAATTAAAATAAATTTAATGAATAACTATATATGATGGGTAAAACTAAAAATAGAAATGAATAAGTTTATAAATTAATATATATATATATATATATATTTGTGATATATGAGGTTATAGGATATTCATGTATGTCCAGATAAGAGGAAGGGGTTTTCAGCCTTAAATTCCATTATTTGAGAAATTTTCTTCATTATGCATGAAATATACATTATGTTTTGTATATATTGAATATGTGAGATGTTATATCATGAAATTTATTCTAATTAGGTTGTGTTAATATCAATTTTAATCCCTCTATTTCAAGTGGCTTAATAGGATAACTACCCATGCCATAAGTCAGAGTTTCTATCTCAATTCTTTTCCTTTGGAGATCAAGCTATATTCACCACATATTTCCTTTTTTATGGTGTATAAATATCCATAGAAAACGTTTATCCACATTCATTATGAATTTAAATGGATTCAAAAGTCTATATTTTTATCGTTACATCAAATTATTTTGATTTAATAGTTACCAAAACCATTGTAAAGATCAATCTTTTCCATGGTGATAAAATCATCCATTTTTGGAAAAAGTAAATCTGTGTGTAGTTTCCTAAAATAAATCTATATATGTATAATAGAATGTGTATGTAGATGTTTCAGTGATGTAAGTATGTGAAATCACCCAAAAATAGTTGGAAGAGCATTAACTAAATCATTACCCTGATGCATGATGATTAGCCCTAAGACAACACACTTAGATAGGAAAACTGAGGGGATATGATTTGGAATATTCACATGCTCTATATGAACCATGGTGAATTATTTTTAATACCGTTTAATTGGTATCCAACCAATTAAAAATATTTAATCCAATTACTATCCTGCATGGATAACCCAACACATTGAGAGTTCCCACACGCAAAAATTTTCATGATAATGGTACTTCTTGCTACTTTAAAGAAACCCCACAACTTATATGGTAACACCCAAACCCTAGTTACCCAGATTTGGTGCATTATTATATAACATTGGAATGATCACAAATGATCATGTATTGAATGACTGATTAGTTTAGTATCCTTGTAAGTACTAGATACATTCATAAGGGTTACATAACATCATAAAATGGAAAACTACGACAACATTGTTTCCATAGACAACAATGAGATCCCATACACTATCCCTATAGGTCAGTCATAATATACTTCTTCTCATCCTGGGAAAAATAAAACATACAAAGGGGTGAGCTTAGATGCTCTGTAAGGATAACAATATAACGAAAACTTTTATAAATAAGCATAAACATTTAAGGCAATGTATAGAAGTAAAACAAAAGGTTTTTCAACATAAACTTCATCATAATATGGAAAATATAAATCAAAATAATTCCATTTACTTACTCACATGGATATTCTAATAGTCCAATAATCACTTGCAATATCAATATCCACTTTCTTAATGATGGAATACATAATGTAAAAACTTTCATAACCACATAGTCAATTCCTTGTTCCAAGACTACAAATAAGATTTTTTCCTGTCCCTGTTCCAAGACACTAGTTTGTCTCATGAGACCTACCGATGCATTGAGGAGATATAGGGGGCTCCACCCGTCACTTACTATGTCCAATGCATTCCCCATATGAAAAGGTTTAAACATAACATAAACATTCGTATTAAAACTGGCATATGAAATGTCAATACTTTATACATAAACCATGAATGGTATGAAATAACACATCCATAGTCAAAAATGTCACAAAACATTCAATACAATATATACGTTTTGTATCATAATGAATCAACTTCAAATAAACATAAAATCCATCAAAGGGCATTGGCATAGATAAAATCAAAACCTTCTTTTAGATAAATATCTCGTTTTATTTTGAAATCATTTAAGAGTCACATAATTATAAAGAAAACTTTTATTTTGAAAATATTATTATAATCTTGTAAGGTAATCTTCGATGATGATATAACAGTGAAAAGTAGCCTCACCCGTCGTATATGTTAAGAAAACATTCTTACCTTAATTTTTTCGAAAAGGTCATAAAGTACCTTATTTGGAAAATAACGGAAATATTCTTTTCAAAATATACAAGGTAATGTAAGGGTAAAAATGAAATTAACCCATAGACTATTAAATAGTAAAAATGTTTTGGAATACATTTTTAAGAAACGCGGATATGGATGATAAAGTGGTCCCAGTAGATACTTACCTAAAAACAACCTCGGATAATAAAGAGATTGTAAAATTAACCATTACCTTGTACATTTTCATGGTCATGGGTTGGTTAAACTCCTATATAATGGTGAAATAAATTTTATAAAATTATAAATAATCATATACATTAATATGACATCATATATTATCTTTTAACATTTATTTGTTAATAATATCTTAGTATTATCATCGTTTCAGGTTTTAACTAATTCATTTTCCTTTATATGCTTGGTTATGTAAGTAATGTTTGTTATGGATAGTATTTATCTTATTCATATTCCGAATTATATTAAGTCTTTAAATATTATTTTTAATCATCTAATGAATATTATTCTTGAATGGACATGATGGGGAATGAATCTCATCACGTTCGTGGAGATGGTAATCCATACTTACGCACGGGTGAAAATATCATTATTTTGATATTAAAATAATATATAATTAGATGGTATATCATATATAAAGAATAATTATAAAGTTATATTTATTATTTACATCAATTACATGTCATTATTATACCCATCTAGATAATTATGTATTGAATAACAATTACACCACGACGTGGAGACAGTAAGCCGTACGTATGCACGTACGGTGACATGTCATCCAAATGATGAATAAAATAATGAATATGGTTGTACCATATTTATAATAAAATCAAATTATTTTGTAGATATTGGAGATATTATTTTACAATGGAAACAAAAAAGAAGGATGAAGTTGAAGAAGAAAGGAACTTCAAAGAGGTGATGAAATATTTACCTCTTCTTTGGGTTCTTTCTTTTGATTTGATCAAAATGGCTCAATAAGTTGGCTTTATGAATAAAGTAAGGCCACTAAAAAGAAGGTAGAATAGTTGAGAGGGTATTTTTGCAGGGTTTTGCTGAGCTAAATGGCATTGAAGGTGTGAATTATAGAGAAGGGGGAGTGCCCTTTTATAAGAGGGTTGGGGGGCACCTTAGGAAAAGATAGAAATATTATTTTATAATAAAATTATTTTCGGTTATAATTGATCCAAAATGAATTATTTAAAGTATATAGTAGGTATGGGTCTAAAAACACTCATAAAAAAGGTTTTATATAGGTATGGGTCACTATATTAACTTCATCTTTTATACTTAACTCTTAGTTAAATAGTTTGACACTTACCATGTCGCTTGGTATTTTTAAATTATATGGTAAATAAACTTACTATAAACTCCAAAGAGAACCCAAAATGGTTCATTAATGATACAACTATAATTATATTAGTCATTTGGACAAACCTTATATTCTTAGGAATATAATATCAATTAATAATATAATATTTTTTAAAAAACTCTTTTATGTCAATTTTGACACTATTTGGTATTTTGTTTTTGATGAATTTATAAGAGCACTATTACTTAAAAAAATTTCATTTAACCAACCCTGACATGTCATGTTAACCTATAAAATTAGTGGAATTCATAAAAAGTCTCAAATTACATTTATTTGGATATTTATAATATCAATTATTTTGAAATTTCATTAATTAGGTAATTACTGCATCATCATTGTGTCATAAATAAATTAAATTATATAATATCTAAAAAATATAAATAAAATACCATTATGCAGGAAATAATGTTATATTTATAATGAATATTTATTGTTTAACTTATCTAATGTTTATCCCTATATTAAATTTTTTTAGTTATTAAACGTGGAATTTAACACTTTTAACTCTTCTTTGAATTAAATAACAATAAATGTCCTAATCAAATCCAAGTGGACCTAAAGGATCATATTTTATTCCTAAGGTTGTTTTTGTTCGTATTATACTTATCAAATAGAATTATGACACATGTTAGGGTAATAATAATCTCATTTTTACCCATCATAACACTATTTACTTATAACTGTGGGAAATAAAAGTAAAAAGTTACTATTCACCAAAAAATTATTTTCATCTCATTGAACATAATTTTACTTACTGTTATCAACTGTGTCTCTCAGAGTTTTTAAATTTAACTCACAGAAGTGGTAAAATTATGTTCTATGTAAATTTTCAAATGCTCCTAGGAGGTGGATAAAAGACGGTAAAAAGTTCAATAAAATTTTAATATATCTAAAATTATTATAAACTAACTCAAATGAATTAAATTGAACTTATATAGCAATTATGTATCTATTTTGACCTAAATTAAATTTAAATAAAATAAATAATTATTTAAATAAAAATTTAGTTTTGAACTATAACTCAGTGTCTTTCACCATTCACCCAAAATTGAATGTTTTCAGAAAAATACCAAAAATTCATCCTCAGCTAATTTTGATATTCTGAATCCAAAAATGAAGTCCATTTTAAAATATAAAATTTATAAAATTTCAAAAGGTGGATATTACTATTCATAATGACTAGTTTGACTGTTTGTGGGGGGTTAAAACTCGAAATTGCATAAAATAGACGCTACTATATTATTCAAAGAGAAGTATGCTGTGGAAGCTTGGCGTGTTATATTCTCCCCTACTTCAAATAATATCTTCCTCAAAATTTCTAAAATATTACTGCATAAAAATAATTTGGTGGTTCTTCATCATAAGATACTCGGGTTCCCACGTTGCCGCTTCCATCTTATGGTTTTTCCGTAGAACTTTTACCATACGAGACATCTGGTTTCATAGTACTTGTTCTATTATATCATGAACCTTGACAAGCTCTTCACAATATGAAAGATCGGGTTCCAGTTATAATTCCTCATATGTGAGTATATGCATTGGGCCAGACATGTATTTTATCAACAATGATATGTGGAATACATCATGGATTTAGAGAGACTTGGCGGCATTGCCAAATGTTAAGCTACAACCCCAATTCTTTGTAGAATTTCGAATGTTCTGATGTACCTAGGACTCAATTTACCCTTCTTACTGAAACATATAACACCCTTCCATGGAGATTACTTTAAGAAAACATAATCTCCTATCTGAAATTCCAAATCCTTCCTTCGGTTATCGACATAGCTCTTATACCTACATTGAGTTGCTTTGATGTGGGTTTGTATTACCTTCACCTTTTCCATCATTTCCTCCACAAGTTCTGGGTCTATGAGTTTTATTTCACCAACATCATGCCAACAGGTTGGTGTGCGACATCTCTTTCCATATAATGCTTCATATGGTGCCATCTAAATACTTGAATGGAAGATATTGTTATAGAAAAATTCTACCAGAGGAAAATATTGATCCCACATACCTTGAAAGTCAAGTGATAATGATCTCAACATGTATTATAGCGTTTCAATAGTCCGTTCTGATTGTCCATTAGTTTGGGGGTGGTAGGCAGTGCTAAAATGAAGCTTAGTATCAAGGGATTTCTGAAGACTTTTCCAGAATCATGATGTAAAACGTGGATCACGATTAGAAACAATCTATTGTGTTACTCTATGAAGTCTTACAACTTCATTAATATATAGTCTTACTAAACGTTAAAGTGGTAAATCTCCCCTTATAGAAAGAAAACGTGATGACTTAGTATGCCGATCAACAATGACCCATTTTTCATCATTCCTTCTAGGAGTCTTTGGAAGTTTCATGAAAAAGTCCATCGTAATATTATCCCATTTCCACTCAGGTATGGGAAGAGGTTTAATGACTCCTCTAAGTTGTTGCCTTCCAGCTTTCACTTGTTGACAAACCATACATCTTGACACAAAATCAGCAATATCCCTCTTTAAGTTGTCCCCCCAAAAATGTTCCTTCAAATCTCTATACGTTTTAGTGCTCCTAGGTTTTATAGAGAAATTGGATCTATGAGCATCATCAAACAATTATTTTTTAAGATCAGGTATATCAGGAACACAAAGTCTCTTCCCAAATTTCAAAAATTCCATCTTCATATACAAATTCAATCAATCTCCTATTATTCACAACTTTAATCTTTTTTTGGAACTCCTCATCATCAGTCTGAGAATTTTTTATCCTTTCTAGTAAAGATGGTTTGACAACCATTTGAAAAATAATTGATGTTTCACCTTCAATGGTTATTCCTATATTCATCATAACTAGATCCATGCATATAGGATCCTTTTCAACTCTCATCTTGTTCAAAACTCCACGATCCTTTCAGCTCAAAGCATCGTCCACCTTATTTTCCTCCCCCGGGTGGTAGTGTATCATGCAATCATAATCATTGAGTTGTTCAATCCATCTCCATAGTCTCATGTTGAGTTTCTTCTAAGAGAAAATATACTTCAAACTCTTATGGTCAGTATAAATCTCACATTTTCCACATAGAGATAGTGTCTCCAAATCTATAAAGAAAATATTATAGCTGCTAACTCAAGATCATGAGTAGGGTAGTTTTCTCATGAATTTTTAGTTGTCGTGATTCATAGGTAATAACCCTATCATTGTGCATAAATACACAACCAAATCCTTTCTTTGATGCATAACTATAAATAACAAACCCATCATTCCCCAATGGTAGATTAAATATAGGAGCATTGACTAATATTATCTTCAGTTCTTCAAAACATTCCTCACAATCTTTTTGCCAAAAAAATTTAACCCCTTTACGTGTGATCTTGGTTAATGGGTTAGCCAATCAGGCAAATTTCTGTACGAAACGCCGATAATAACCTACTAAACTAATAAAACTATGTACCTCAGTTATACTCGTTTGTGCTAGCCATTCATGGATTGATCTTTTCTTAGAAGGATCAATAGAGATTCCATCCTTAGAGACAATATGTCCAAGAAAATAAATCTCCTAAAGCTAGAATTCACACTTTCTAAACATCCCATATAATTCGTGTCTTCTAAGAGTCTTCAAAATAATGCGCAAGTGATTTTCATGATCTTCGAAGATTTTGTATTATAATAAGATACCATCAATAAATACCACTACAAAGTTATCAAGATATTCTGTAAAAACTCTATTAATTATATCCTTGAAGACAGTGGGAGAATTAGTCAAACCAATAGGGATTACTGTAAACTCATAATGCCCATACCTGGTTCGAAATGCTGTTTTTGGAATGTCTTCCTTCTTTACACACAACTGATGATATCTAGATCGAATGTCAATCTATGAAAAGTGTTGAGATCTATGAAGTTGTTCAAATAAATCATCAATGCGAGGTAGGGGATACTTGTTCTTTATTATTATATAATTGATCTCCCTATAGTCAATGCACAACCTCATAGATCCATCTTTCTACTTAACAAAAATGACAGGGGCTCCCCATGGAGAAAGACTAGCTCGAATAAATCCCTTATTACGAAATTACTCTAGTTGTCTCTTTAGTTTCACTAATTCCATAGTGGCCATTCTATAAGGGGTATTTGATATGGGCCTTGATCTACGAATTAAATCAATGGAAAACTCAATTTCTCATTCTGGAGGATGTCCAGGTAAATATTCTGGAAACACATTAACATATTCTTTTACAATAGGTACATCCTCTATGTGAACATTCATTTCCTCACCCATAGTTATTTCATTATCTTTTTCCCCAATAACATAATTTAGTTGAGCTACTTGGGGTGGATCTAGATTAGAATTAGGTGGTGATGATTCTGCTCTAATGATAAGGTGTTCTTTGTCATCATAATTAAAAATAGTTTCCTCCATCTTAATATAAATTTTTGCATCATGGTCTGATAGAAAAATCCATACCGAGGATTATATCAAATTAAATAATGGTTATGACGATGAGATCAGCAGATCAAGAACATTTATATGCCCTAATGGGAACTGATTCACAAAATGTTGTAGTAATGATACTTCCCTTATGAGTTTTGACTGACAACTCCCTTGTTAAATAAAATTGGAAATATCTAATTTTCTTAGCAAACTAGGAAGATATGAAACAATGTGATGATCCTGAATCAAATAAAGAATTTTATAAACATGAAGAAACCATTAAATTACCTGCCACTACATCTTTTAAAGCTTCAAACATAGTAGTAGTGATAACACAAGCTTGTCCTTGATCCCTTGGCAACTTATTAGGTAAGTTCCCCTAATGCTTAGGAAATTCATTCACATAATTACCCCTTTCTCTACAATTGTAGTATTCAACATCGACAACCTCTTTCTTCCCCTTTAAATCACCAGCTTGGGGGTCTTTTTCACCACACTTGTAACAGACTCCCATTCCCTTCAGACAAGTACCATGGTGTGTCTTCCCACATTTACTATAGGATGGATATTCAACTTTTCCCTTATTCACCTTATTTACATTTCCAGAGTTTCCATATGATCTCTTCTTCTCTTTCTTTGCTTTAAAGTCATAAGACTTAGAGAATTCCTATTCTATATTGATAGCACGCGAGGCAATATCATTGTATGATGATAAGGATTTTAAGACTAATGCTCAACAGAGAAATGGTTTTAACCCATCAAAGAAAAGATCAATTTTACTTATCATGTTATGTATATAATCTGCAACATGCCTTACTAACCTTGAAAAGTTAGCCTCATACTTTGCAACATTATTATCCTCCTTTTGCCTTAGACTCAGAAATTGCCTTTCCATATCTGCTCGATGGTCATGAGGAAAGCATTTTTCTCAGAAAATTACTTAAAAATCTATCCATTCCATATTTTATACTTCATCATCTTTCTTTTTGTTTTGAATCAATGGACACTATTGATCAGTATCTCTAGTGAGGCGGTAAACTGCCATGACAACTTTTTCCAATTTTCTACTCCCCAAGTCATGAAATATTTTCTCTATGGACTTTATCCATTTATTATCTACTAGTGGATTTGTACATACATTTAATGTTGGTGGTTGTTGCCTCATGAAGCGATCTAAAATTGATCCTCTAAACTATAGATCAGGGTGCTCCACACGGGTAAGGTTATTATTCATAAACTGGGTGAGTTGTCACAGTATGTTGATTCATTTATCAGCCCCAGTTGCATCACCAGATCCACTATAATTATCTTGAGTATGAGGGAAATCCCTAAATGGAGCGCGTTCATTGATATGTATTCCATTCCTTCCACTAGACTCCATTTCTAAACAATGGCATAAACTATATTAGTTTATGAATCAAAATACATAATTGTAAACTTGTAAAACACTTAACATAAATTGAACAATTTATGGATATAATCCAAAATCATAAAAATGTTTTTTAGAGGAAGTATATACTCATAAACCCTTTATAATTGTTTGTAAAGAAAATTAGAATTATCCTAAGCATATCCTGTGAGAGTATTGTAACCAAGAGTGAAGCAAGGCTCATTGTTGTGCACTAGTTCCCGTTCGAGTCTAGCTTAAAGCGGTGTTTTTAGGTTTCACCCCTTGGTACATCTGTGCCAGATCCTCCTTTACCTACTTGTATCTATACATGGATGTATTTCTTGGAAAACTCATTAAATCTCTACAATACCAAAATTCCAGGAAGTTCTTCTATACTAATCCTCGAAGTCTATCTTAAGGATATGTGCTCTAATCAGAGTTTATCTAAATATATTTTCAAAGGATTTTACTAAACTTCCACTGATAACTACTTTAACACCCCGACTCTAGTTATCCAGAGTCAGTGCATTATTACATAACATTGTCATGATGACAAAATATCAAGCCTCTAATGGCCGATTAGTTAAGTAGCCCTAGAACTACTAGATACATTCATAAGATTTACATTACACCATAAAATGGAAAACTAAAAAAACATTATTTCCATGTAAAACACTGATATCCAATAGACTATCCATGCGGTTAAGTCATAATATTCTTTTTCACATCCTAGGAAAAATAAAACATAAAAGTGGTGAGCTCACATGCTCAGTAAGGAGAAAAATATAACAGAAACTTTCATAAATAAGCATAAACATTTAAGTCAATGTATAGAACTAAAAAATCATTTTCAACATAAACATCACCATAATATGGAAAATATAAATCAAAGTAATTCTATTTACTTACTCACATGTATATTATACTAGTCTAATAATCACATGCAATATCAATTTACACTTTCATAACCACATAGTCAAGGCCTTGTGCCAAGACTACAAATATGATTTTGTCAAGGCCTTGTTCCAAGACACTAGTTTGTCTCATGAGATCAAACTATGCATCAAGGATCTATATCGGGCTCCACCCGTCACTTACTATGTCCAATGAATTACCCATATGAAAAGGTTTAAACATAACATAAACATTAGTATTAAAACTTGCATCAGAAATGTCAATACTTTATCCATAAACCATTAATGGTATGAAATAAAAAATCCATAGTCAGAAATATCAAAAAACATTCAATACAATATGGATGTCTTGTATCATAATTAATCAACTTCAAATAAATGTAAAATCCATCAAAGGATGTTTACATAGATGAAATTAAAACCTTTTTAGAGAAATATCCCTTTCTATTTTCAAATAATTTAAGTGTCACATAATTATAAATAAAAAATTTATTTGGAAAATATTCTTATAATATTGTAAGGTAAGATTCAATGATGTTATAATGGCACAAAATATCCACACTCGCTGTATAAGTTAAAAAAACATTCATACCTTAATTTTGTAGAAAAGGTCAAAGAGTACATTGTTTGGAAAACAACGAAAATATTCCTTTCAAAACATATAAGGTCAAATAAGTGTAAAAATGACTTTAAACAATATTCTAGTAAATATTAAACATGTTTTGGATTACATTTTTAAGAAACATAGATGTGGATGATAAAGAGGTCCCAGTAGATACTTAAGTAAAAACCATCTCGGATAATAAATTGATTGTGAAATTAACCCTTACATTGTACTTTTTCATGGTAAAGGGTAGGTTAAACTCTTATATAGTGGTGAAATAATTTTTATTAAATTATAAAATAATCATATACATTAATATGATATCATATATGATCTTTTAACATTGCATTCTTAATAATATCCTAGTATTATCGTCGTTTTGGGTGTTAACTGATTCATTTTCCTTTATATACTTTGTTAGGTAAGTAATGTTTGTTATGGATAGGATTTATCTTATTAGTATTCAGAATTATATTATGTTATTAACAATTATTTTTAATCATCTAATGAAAATTAATCCTGAATGGATACGATGGGGAATGAATCTCATCGCGTTCGTGGAGATGGTAATCCGTACATACGCACGAACGACAATATCATTCTTTTGATATTAAAATAATATATAATTTGATGTTATATAATATATAAAGAATCATTATCATGTTATATTTATTATTTAAATCTATTACACATCATTATTATACCCATCCAAATAATAATGTATTGAATAACAATTACACCATGACGTAAAGATGATAAGCCGTACGTACGCACGTTTGGTGACATGTCATCTAAATGATAGATAGAATAATGAATATGGTTGTACCATATTTATAATAACATCACAGTATATAGAAGATACTGGAGTTATTATTTTATAATGGAAACAAAATCTTAAGTGGATGTGGAAGAAGAAAGGAACTTGAAAGAGGTGATGAAATATTTACCTCTTCTTCGGGTTCTTCCTTTTGATTTGATCAAAATGGATCCATAAGTTGAATTTATGACTAAATTATGGCCTCTAGGATTAATTTAGGAACTTTAGAGGGTATTTGGGTAGGGTTTAGTCAATCCAAATTGCTTTCAAAGTGTGAATTAGAGATAAGGGGGATTGCCCTTTAATAAGATGGGTGGGGGGAACCTTAGGAAAAGCTAGAAATATTATTTTATATGAAAATAATTTTCAGTTTCTAATGGCTCCAAAATATATTATAAAAATTATAAAGTGGTTATGGGTCTAAAAACACTCAACAAATAGGTTTTAAACATGTTTGGGTCACTATATTAACTTTAATTTTTAGATTTAACTCTTAGTTAAATAGTTTGACATTTACCATGTCTCTTTGTATTTTTATATTATATGGTTAATAAACTTACTATAAACTTACATGAAAACCCAAAGTGGTTCATTAATTATACACATATTATTATATAAGTCTTTAGGCCGATCTTTTTATTTTTTGGAATAGAATACAATTAATAATATAATATTTTTTTAAAAAACTCTTTTATGTCAATTTGGACACTATTTGGTATTTTGTTTTTTCTAAATTAATAATAGCATTATTCAATTAGAGACAACTAATCTAACCAACCCTATAATGTCATATTAACCTAGAAAATTTGTGGAAATTATACAAAGTCTCAAATTACATTTATTTGTGTATTTATAATAACAAATATTTTAAAATTTCATTAATTAGGTAATTATTGAATCATCATTGTGTCATAAATAAATTAAATTATATAATATCTAAAAAATATAAATAAAAAACCATTATGTTGGAAATATTTTTATTATTCTAATGAACATTTATAGTGAAATTTATCTTATGTGTAACCCTATATTAAAAATTTTTAGTTATTAAACATTGCATTTAAAACTTTTAACTCTTCTTTGAATTATGTAATAATAAATGTCCTAATAAAATCCAAGTTGACCTAAATGATCATATATTATTCCTAAGGTTTTTTGGGTATAATTATACATATCCAATAAAATTAGGACATTTTTTAGGGTAATAATAATAACATTTTTACCCTTAAATACCATGTTTACTGTTAACCATGGTAAATAAAAGTAAAGAGTTACTCCTACCCAAAAATTATTTTCATCTTATTGAACCACATTTTACTTACTAATATCAACTATGTCTCTCGGATTTTTGAAATTCAACTAACAGAAGTGGTAAAATTATGTTTAATGTAAATTTTCAAATGCTCTTAGTAGGTGGGTAAAAGATGGTAAAACGTTCAATAAAATATATATATATATATAATTATTATAAGTTGAATCCAATTAATTACATAGAAATAATATAGGTATTATGTATCTTTTTTGAAAAAATATTAATTTAAATAAAATAAATAATTATTTAAATAAAAATTTGGTTTTAGACTATAACTCAGTGTTTTTCACTATTCATTAAAAATTGACAGTTTTCAGAAAAATACCAAAAATTCATCCTAAGATAATTTTGATATTCTAAATCCAAAAATGAATTCCATTTTGAATGATAAAATTTATAAACTTTTTATAAGTGGGTATTACTATTCAAAACAGCTAGTTTGATTGGTTGTTGTGTGTTAAAACTCGAAGTTGCGTACAACAGACACTACTGTATTATTCCAAGATAAGCGTACCATAGAATCTTGGGGTGTTATATATAAGATGTTTATGGGATGTTCTCTTAGAAATAAAAATTCATTCAATTGATCAGATAAGTATTTGTTTTCCATTTTTTTGTCATAAAAATATCTACAATTTTATTCATTTTTCTGTTCCTTAGAGAATGATATGAGATATCTTGTTGAATATTTTAGAGAATGTGTTCGATTAAATCAGGTAATGGGTGAGTCATAGAATTATATATCTCCCTGATGTATCGATATTTATCGTGATAAAATACATATTGGGTATTGGTGTATACCTCTCCCTATATCAATATACTGTATAGAGACCCAAGTTTTTAGGATTTTGAAATTTGAGAAGAAATTTAAATCATTGTTCTATATTGCTTATGATGGATAAAAAATTCATTTTCCCCTATAATATTATCTCATATAATTTTTTTGATCATTTATTCATTCTTCAAATTGGGGTTTTACCCTAAGAAAAGTGTTTTGGGGGGTTCTGAGAAGTTGGAGTTTTGGAGAAATATTTAATATTTAATTAATTAAATATTAAGTTGGTTAGGTGGTTTTGGGTGGATGTATCATTTCAGATAGAGTTAGAATGAGATTACAACTCCTTGCTTGAATCTAGAATGGGGTATTTTTCCAAGTCAAGGTGTGGAATCTCTTTGGGTTCTAGGATTCCGGACAACTGTTAAATTGGTGATTAATTAATTAAATAAATAAATTAATAAAAAATATCTCTCCCCCCATTTTGGGATAATATTCATGAAAATATAGGGGAGGGTTCCTTCCTTGAATATGAAGTCTATAACAAGAGGGGAATAAGAGAGAGGTTCCACCAAACTATTTTCTTGGCGTAGATCGGGATAAGATCGTGGAACAACATCTTTTGGGAGTGGATTTGGACTTGAAGCTTTAGTGTTTACACCATGAGGTAGGATAGTTTTTCAGTTTTATGCCCCCCATTCATATAGATTATTTATTTTCATGTATTAATTCCAATTAATGACTACTAAGGACCCCATGGTGGTCAATTTGTGATTAATTTTTTGGAAAATGGGGGTTTTAGGAGGTTTGCAGGGATTCCTGTTCAGAAACCCCAAAAACACATCATGTGGCTTAAAGAAAACATGAAATGTTCTCAACCTATTCATATAAGAAGAGAATAATATTACTATATATCATATAGTCTGAAGGACACACCATGTAGTGTCATTTGAGTTGTGTCCATGTAAATGGATAGATGACCTGTGTAGGGGGTATATGGTTGTGTAGGGTATATGAATAGACCTTATGTGGGTGACATGTCATTTTGGAGTGCACGGATAGGCAGTGACACATGGATAGGCCATGTGGGGTACATTTGTAGGTATCCCATTTGTGGTACACGCCATGTAACCAACATAAATTTCATGTACATGGGTTATACATCACATGTTTGGTTTGAGTACACACCCATGTAGAGTGATGGGAGTGCACATTGTGTTCTTTAATAGACACACAATTTACTTCCCCCTCATTAACCTTTTGAGGGTTTTGGGATGTTTTGACACCCCATTGTCAGAATTGGAGCTGATATGAGTACATTCTAAGTGATTTTCTACATATATTACAATCGTGGAATACTTTTTGAATATAGAGGTTGTTGGGATGTTGTTTTGGACCATGATGGTTTAGTAGTATGATTTCTTTAAGATTTTGGTTTAGAATCCACCATTGGGTTTTATTATGATCTAGGAGGCTTGGTAGAGTATCATGATTTTATTGATTGTCCTAGCCTGAGTGTTCCATGGTGTGTTTTTGAGGCTCCTTGTAAGGATCCTAGAAGGTGGGATCATGTAGTATCTATTGGGAGTTATTGGATTGTCCCTCAATATCAGGACCTATTTCTCAAGGCTAGAGTAGTTGAGGTTTAGACCATATGTTTAGGAATTATGTTTGTTGGATCCATTGGGCTTGGTTGATTCATAGGATAAATATTTTTGATGAGTGTCATTATGGTGTTGAGTTGAGTCTGGGTGACTCTTGACGATTCCATAGTTGGATGGGTTTTAATCAAGTGACCATTGTATTTCATAGTTAGATGTTAATAATTACCACATAGAACAAGTCTCTTTGATTTCATTATTTTTTTTGTTGATTTAGGATCTGCCAAAGGACACAAAGGGACACTTGGGGATGTTTCTGATGTTAGGTCTTGGCCTAATAATTTGGTTGTCACTAGGTTTTGGAGTGGATTCTCCACTTGACTGATAATTCTGATGATATTATGAAGGATACCTCTATTTATTTATGGAACTTTAGGGAAATGTTAATTCTTGAATGATTGGATGATTCTAAGGAGTTGTGTGCAATTTAGTAGTTTGTTTATGTGTGTTCCCTTGGGTCTCGGGTTGATAAATGAGCAGACATGGCTCATATGATGATGGTTGAGATGGATGTGTATCCATCCAATATTATATGTGATTGTTGAGGTTGATACTTTGATTATTTCAATGGGGTGGGGTTAATATTGCAGGGTTTCCCTGTTTTGGAACCAATTTTAATGTAAGGGTTGTGATGACTATGATAGCTAGACAAACAATACATGAGTACTGTTCTAGAAATGCATGCTTGAGATTTTTGGATCAGGGAAATATATCGGTATCAATCATTTGGTTATGTTTTGAGTGTTGGAATGAGGATATAGGCCCATTGTCTGATATTGATGAGTACTGTGATGTGACATCATATGTATGTGGTATGCTGCTGGACCAAGGATCCAGACACATGAATTATACTACTTATATGGTGTCAGTCTAAGTCTCAAGACACTGATAGTATACTCCATGGATAGTGTGTGATATGAGGCTTTGGGAAATGATGTAATTTCATGTGAAAAGAGATGTTGTAATGATTCTCCTTATCCTTGGGTTTATAGTAGACAGATGCTTCAGGAACCATCGATGATATATATATTGTTGGATTCTAGACAATAGTTTTGGGCACAAGAAGTATACTACTGAGATTGTGTCAGACTAAGGCTCTAGAAACTGGTAGTATACTTCATGGATTTTGATCTATATATAGGATTTGGGATTTTATGGTATACCTGCTAGGATGGATGTTGGAAAGGTGATCCACATCCATGTCATAGATTCCAGAATTATGCTCCATGCAAGATTAATTAGATATATAGTAAAGGTTTCTGACTGAGGCATTATAATATTTTGTTTTGATACATTATGGAGATATCATGTAGATGTTCTAGGCTTGGTAGTACCTTTGTTTGGTATTTTGGGACATATGTGTCGAGGTGTCGTGTATGAGATGATGTTTGGGTCATAAAGAAATTGTATGGGACAACATAGATTTGTAACCTAATAATAGGAATTCGCTGGATGGGTCCCTACTTTTGTGAAGGTATCATTGTGGAATTCATGGGTATGGAGCCCAAATGATGTTTTAGATGCATGGTCCTTGAGACATGCATAGAGATATTTCCGACTTTGTTGAAGAAGGTATGGTCAATCAATATCTCAGACCTACAGATCGATGACTTTTTTATTGGTATTTGTTGTTAAATTATGTATAAGATAAGCTGAAAATATTAAATGAGTATACAGTTATGGTAGCAGTTTATAGGTTCACCTTCGGGGGTGGCCTACTAAGGTTTATTTATCACTCCCATTACATGCACCTTGGAGTGTGTACAAAACTTCTTTCTGCTCTTAGGATGAGCATAGATGCACTAGGGATTGGGATGGGGACCTGTGTTTCATGTTTGGGTAGGATTATTGTGTGGAGTTGACTAGTAGATCTAGAGCAACAAGACATGGTACTAGAGAATAGGTATGTTTTATGGCCCAAGGTTGTTATTAGGGCATATTGTATTTACTTTTCTGTTTTTATGAGTGATTGACCTAGTGGGTGATCATATAAGTATGTATGACATGGATGTTTTGTACTGTACCAAATTTTCATTTTATTATATAATGTTTAGGTTTAATTTATTTATTACTCTCCATACTCTAATGTGTATGTTGTTTGGTTATTTACATCTAGTTGTTTACATTGATATGGCTGAATATTCTCCTCACAGATTCAATTTATATCCCCACTTCTAGTTGGAAACTTAGGGCATACGAGGAGGCCCGCTTGAGGTATTATTTCAAATCGGCATGGAGAACCTGTTTAGTGGCTACTGAGATGAGATATTGAAAAGTGGTATTAGATAAGATATATTCTTTCAATTTCACTATATGGGGTTTGGTATACATGAGATATAGAAATGTGTCAGATCTTGTGATGGATATAGGGATGATGCATTGTGAACACCTATTCCTGTAGGAACTCTAAGTAACCGGTGACTGGGATTTATGTTATGTACTTTTGATGTTATAGTGTTATAAAATATTTCGTTTCAGTGGAACACATGTTGTTTGGATTTGATAGCACATGATGGATTTTAGGCCCTTGTACTATTCTAAAGAGGATTGTGAGTTGGTTTTTACTTTTAGCCTATAGAGGTATGAGGCCTATCATGCATCATGATTGTCACAGAGGATCCACATATTATAGGCTTTCTATTGTGTGATTTTATAGATTTATTTATGATGGAAGGTTCTGTGGATCCATAGTGAGGCACTCATTGATGATTACTCTTGTGTGGTCCATGTGTGAAGTTGGTACAGTGACCCTAGTGGGTAAGTATGGTGAATGTATAGGTTCGGTGGACTCCTTGAAGAAAGTTTTGATTCTGTTTGGATATAGGTCAGAGTCATAAAATAAGTGGTCTAATGTGATTATTATCATAGAGGATGGGTTACCTAGTTGTTTGAAGTCTGTTGGTTTATGATTCCTTTATGGTGTGAGACCCTAGAAATGGGTGATTTCTCTTGCTGATGTCATGTGACAATGGGACAAGTGCGTTTGAGGACCCATTAGTTGTGACCTTCTTTTAGCTGGCATAGAACTAGGTGGTTAAACCAGGTGACTTTACATGGGACATGATCAGTTGGGCTAGGTGGGAAAGCCTAATGGACTTTCTGATGTGACTCTATAGTAGGGAGTCAAAGAAGTTTTACTTTTGAGGGTGAACTATGAAAGTTGTTGACTGAGTTACAAGTTATTTTGGGTACTTACGGTACATATAGATTATTGGACTCATGAAAATGGAGCATGAAGGGTTCTTATGGGTTTTTTGGATTAGGATTATTAGATTCCTTTTTGATTTTGTGATGGTGAACTTTTGTGCCCGTATTTCTACCTTGTTTTTTATTTCATGAAGGAATGTTCGCTTAGGTGCCTTGCCCCAGAAATCATTGTGCAGGTGAGTTGGGCATGGTGGATTTGTTTTGGATTAGAACACAATATGTGCATGAGATTTCATGGTTTATGATTTTGATCCAATTTTTCATGAGATGTGACTCACTGATGTCAAAGCATATTTTTTTTATGGGTTACACCATGGCATGTAAGGGGTGTTCAATAGTTTAATCTTAGAGATATGAGTATTGGTGATGCATTGTATCATATAGTTTGTGGATCAGACAATATGGGTGTCTAAAAATGAGGTTATTAAGTTGGGAATACAACAATGAGTGGGCTGATAATCATTGTGAATGTGGTGAGAGTCTTGTAGTAATGTGTACTTGAGGACCTTTTATAGAATTGTGATGTTATGAAACAGATGAGGGTGTGGAGGTATTCGTAGATGACATCTGAGTATACATGCATCTTAGAGATGATAATGAAAAATATTTTGACATCATACTGAGTATTATAAGAAAGCACCAAATTCCTGTTATTCATTAAATATATTTTCTTGGATTTATAAGGGTCCACCCTAGAGGTTGTTCTCATGGATAATTGTATGTGAAACACCATACAAAGTAGCACACCATCAGCTTCATGTGGGTGAGGCCCCTATGATAGATTATCTATCAAATAATACTATGTGTTCTGTTCTTAGATTTAATTAATGGTAAATTGTAGATATTTTGTTTTGCTTCTCTGGTGGGAGTGATATGGCCAAGTCCGGTTTTGAGGTTTTTTTTCTTGGGGAATGTGTTTTAAAAAATTTATTTGGATGAGAGGAAACAAAATGGATATTTATATAGTGTTGATTTTCATGAGTTTAATGAAATGTTTTAGATAATTTCAAGAGGTATTGGGATGGATGAGTGAAATTAGGCACTACCCATGTGGGTTTCTAATTTTGGAAAGTGATGGCTAGTCCATTGATGAGTTTTACACCCTCTCATTGGTGTTATCCAGGGAAATTCGGTCAGCGTCATTGGGTAGAACACAAAATTTTGAGTTTGATTCTGTAAACATGTTGGGTCTGGTTGTTTGGTTGGAATACCATTGATTCTTCACAAGGATTAGTAGGATTATAGTGGAGAGGTTTTTGAGACTCATGTGTTTGGGATTTTGAAATTTGAGTAGAAATTTTAATTCTTGTTCTTCAGTTCTCATGAGTAGTAAAATATTAATTTTACCAAAGCATATGATCTCATATAATTTTTTCAGACCACCCCAGTTGTCCCAAAATAGGGGGTTACCCTAGGTTATGGGTTCAATGGAGTCTGGAGTAGTTGATGTTTTAAAAGAATATTTAGTATTTATTTAATTAAATATTAAACTGATCAGGCAGTTTTGGGTGTATATATCATTTGAATGGAAAATCATGTTGAGATTCTAAATCTGTTGTTGAGTCTATAATGGGGGGTTTTTTCTAGTCAAGTTATAATCAAAATTTCGCTTTCAGGACTTGGGAAAGCTGTTAAGTGGGAGACTAGTTAATTAATTAAATTAATTAATAAAATTAGTAAAACATATCTCCCTCCTCCCATTTGGGGTTCATACACATGGAAGGATAGGGGAGGGAGCCTCCCTCGTGATCGATGGATGTACCAAGATGTGGATAAGAAGGAGATGTCTTTAGAATTCATCCTTAGAATATATTAGCACTATATCAAGTCACATCGGCTTCTAAGAGTGTGTTTGGACACCATGATTCAACATTTACATCATAAGGTAGGATAGTTTTTTAGTTTTATCCTCCAATCCCCATAGATTAGTTATTTTAATGTATTAAATCCCTATTATGGCCTCTAAGGACCCCATATGGGATGATCTACGCTTACTTTCAAAAAAATTGGTTTTTCTAGAGGTTTATAGGGGTTTCCCAATAGAAAAACCCAACTATATGGAATTTGGTTTTAAGAACACATCCCTTGTGTTATTCCCATTTTCGGATGAAGATAAGAATATTACTACACGACATGTAGTTTGGAGGAAACAATATGCGTTTTCACTTTGTGTGTGGCTCAATAAATAGCCATATGACGCATGTATGGGGTACATGGACATGCATGGTACACAGTCAGACCCTGTGTCTTTGAAACAGTGTGTGTTGGTGCATTTCCCAGTAGTGGTACATATCCATTCGAGGTGGGATACATGGGTAGGTAACCCATGTGAAGTACACACTATGTACCCAACATACTTTCAACACACATGGGATGTACACACCATGTTCAGCTAGAGTACATGCCCATGTGGGGTTCTAGGGGTACACATCATGTTCTATGATTAACCGGTTGTGTACTACCCAATTTTACCCTTTGGAGGGGTTTTGTATGTTTTGAAACCCCATAGATGGAATTGGGAATGAGTGGAGTCAATTCTGATTGTTTTCCCATGTAGACCGTAATGGTGGAATTCATTCGGAATATAAAGGTTTCTGAGATGGTGTTTTAGAACATGATGGTTTATTGGGAGTATTTATTTTGAGATTTGGGTTCAGAATCATCCATCGAGTTGGGATGTGAGCTAGGAGGATCAGGTGAGGGTTTTGAGCTTAGTGACTGGCCTTTCCTGATCATTCCATGGTGAGTTATTTCAGCCTCCTTGGATTGATCCTGAGAGTTGGGATCATGTAGTATCTATAAATAGATATTGGTTTTTCCCTACATATAAGGTGTTCGAGTTGGTTCCCTAGAACCAAATTCTATCTAATTTATGATAACTTATATTCATGGTTTTTGAATATCAATAAATTATTCATCACATAAGGATTGTTCTTATGCACAACAATTTATTTGATAATGTCCCAAGACTAAAATGTCACACTAAAAGTTTATAACAGTTACCCTCTATGGTAAGTACTTGGAAGTTCTATTTCACTATTCTTAGATATATGTTCTATGACAGAATGATATCATTTTAGGGACAAAAATGATAGAGGATAATAGGTGTGAAGACTCATAGGACTTTGAGGCAGCATCGGATGGTGTACACCCTTTGTGATATCGAGTAGGATATTATTAGAATGATACCTGATAGTAGTAAATCCACATTTATATGTGTCATTTTATGTTAGTATATGAAGATGTGCGTATTGGTCCAAATACAGTAAGATTGTTATTAATGGATATTATTAGTAGTGTTCTTTGATTTATTGATGAAAACCATGACGACAAATGCTCATTGTGTGGTGGGACACGTTTGGTGAGTTAAGAGTAATATTGCATTGATTAATAATATGAGAATGGATTTATCTCTTTTGTTCACAAATAGAATTTAATATCCTAGGCCCTTTATGGAAATTATATAGTGTAAATAAATCAATGGAGACAATTTTCTATAGTCATGTTATATTTCCAACAAGTCAAAAAAAGAGATATCGAGCATATAGGTTGATTGAACTGGCATGAAACTTGATTTATTAAAGATATTGTGATAAAGGGATTATATTAGTCAGTAAAAAATTTTATGAGGAGACATATTGTTGTGAAATTATCTTATTTCTTTATGGGTTCCTTGACAGGCTACTAGATACTAACCTTGGACTTTAGGATTCAACGCCTAATGCCATTGGGAGAGTGGCCTAGAGGGTCACACACTAAGTGCATCCAAAATCCCAATTGAATAATTTATTATTTAGCAAGTTGAAAAAATATTAATATGGTTCATTGTTTAATAATTTGTCAGGCATACAAGATAGGATTTATTCCACCAGTAGTTATTCGAGAAAATATATTGTCGTTGGAATAATTAATAAATATTAAGGAGGCTTGGAAGACTAATTTTTTTGGTACATTCAGAAATAATAATATCAAATATTATTTTATTAAATAATATTTTATTATAACTCATAAGTTATGTGCATGTTAGGAAATCATAATATTGCTGTTATTATTTGACATGGGGGTTTCTCTAGGATTAATGAAATAATTTATGGCACTTGTAAAAATTATTTTATTATTACCCCAGTAAAAAATGCCCAATTATATTATTCTCTCATTATACATGTGTAAGCTAAGAGACACTGATTGTTTTGTGCACAAAATATGGGAGAAACGATCTTAATCCTAGATAGTTATTTTATATCCAAGAAGTCTCTTAAAAAAGAGAGTAATCCTCATCCACCAAATCATGAAGAATGATTCGGAAGTGGTTCTCAGGGAGATCAATGGAAGAAATACATGTCTAAGGATTTTTGGTACTATAACTCTGAGAATACTTTAGCGATGTCTGGATATTCTTAGATCACATGTCGATCCCTACTAGAGGGGATCTACCCTAGATCTCTACAAAAAAATGATGGTGCACTGCAGATCTATGGTCGAACACGTCCATGTAAAAAGAATACACCATGTAGGTAATTCTTATTAAATTATAATAATTATGATGAATATATGTTGATCCCCTCTATTGGTTCTGGGTTTATATTCTTTTATCTTATTTATTTCATTCAATTTGTATGGATAATGATGTTCATCATCGCATAGATCATAGATTTTTTGTTCTATTTGGAAAAAATAAAATTTGGGCATCGTCCCTCCCATGCTCCCATTGTGCTCAGAAACTATAAGTGATATCAGAGTGGACATATAACAATTTATATTTATTTTAATTAACTGGTGATTTATGCATTCATAATTCATTTTCTCAATTCATGTTTAATCATTTTTTAATCTGAATTACAAGATAATTTTTTCCTCCATTATTTGTTATAGATCTAATAAAAATGCTCAATTTTATGATTAGAATAAAATAAAGGATCTCATCCAGAGGTGACAAAGATTCTTACCAGATAACACTGTAGTACATGCCATGTAACTGAAGTTACACGATGTGTTGCTGGGATGAATTCACACAGAGCTAATTTATCAATTACTCAACCTATGTTCATTAAAAACCTATGATGTAGTTAATTATTACACTACATGTTGACTGGGGTAGATTAGTGCACAATCATCTTGTCTACATTACATGTGGCCTACTAGACATGGCATGTAGTCCCTTTCGTGTCAGGGCTAGGCCATGTATCCCATTCATATCTTAGCCAATTTGTGTTTGTGTAACATAGAGTCAACACAACATGTGACCCAGTGGACATGATTTGTACTCCTAGAATTCAAATGTACGCCTGACATGCTGAGTGCAAAGGCATGTAATTCTGATAGATAGTGAAGGTAGTACACTGTATGTAGATCAGATCTACATGCCATACACTTTTACTAAATTACATAGAATTAAAACTTAAATTTATGCATAATGTTCTGATCTATATATCATGTATAATTTCTGATACAATTTTTATTCTATGTTCATTAAATAATAAAATGTTACTAAAAATTAATTTAATTCATGTAATCATATGTGAAGTACATGTCATGAAAGTATGTGATAATTTGTACATGCTATATTCCAAAAAGAAGAAAGTCTATACAAGTATTATACATATTGATTAGATTTTTAAGGGTGTTCTCTAGGTTACATCCAAGGTACATTTATGTACAAGGTTAATTTTAGATGAATTTTATTTTTAAAAAAATTATAATGGATGGAAATCTCAAGGAAGTTATGAAAAAGATTAAGATAAAAGGATTTATTAATTAAAGATAATAGTTAATCAGTTTGAGTGTGATTAATCTTAAATAATAACGAATAAATAATTGAATTCTAGTTTTATTAAATACACAATTCGTTGCAATCATGTGGATGATCATAAGGTAAACCTGAACTCTATATGTGATTGGTTTCATTTTAATTTATAATTAAATTAAATTGTGGGCCTACGTGCCTTCTCTCCTTTTTAATATTTAGGGCATGCATCCCCATGGGTTCTTTTTTGTTAAACCCTTTTACCCCTAACTTTTGTTTGAATAAAATCATATGTAATGGATGGATCTCCCAAGCTAGTAGAAATGATTCATGTTAGGATCCTAGGTGATAAAAATACAAGGAGATACAAAGGTGGACATGTGGAAAGCTATAAACACAAACCTTAAATGTTTCATGGTGTTTCTCATATAGTTAATCAGTTAGATTTTCAACCCCTAGATTAACTAACCATTAGGTAAAGATCATGATCAACCCTTTATTTTACTTCTATCAACTGCATGATATTTACTATGGATGTTTTTTGTCATGACAACAAAATTAATGAATTAACAAGAATGAAATATGAAACTAAAATAAACATCCTTATGAATAAATATTATATTATACATGGTTAATCACTTAACCATATCATAATTAATATTAAAAATCAAGATAAAATATAATAAATTGAAATTTACACAAAAAGGATAAAATAACTCAATAAAATATTAAGTCGGTATAACCTTCCATTACTTCGGTTAGAATCAAATCATAGTTCAATGTGATTGTCCATCAAATCTGGGGTAGTTTCAATTATCAGAGAAGACTAATTTGAGTTTTTTGGTTGAGTTAACTGGGTTGACATCAAAGGTAGATTGCCAATGCAGGATTTGGTGTAACTGAGAGGCAAAATTTGTGGAAATCTAAATTAATGTTTCCAGGATTCACTTTTAAAAAAATGATCTATAGCCACAGATATATAGCCACACATTAAATGATTCGTGGATATAACTAAGATATAAACACACCCAAATATATGGGTATGTCAATAGATTTTGTGAAAATTATTTTGATTGGGATGCATCGTGAATCTCCTCTGTCTCAGTCCTCACCCTTCCTCCCGCATCGCGATTACTCCTCCCTCGTCATCCTCACTGTTCCTCTTCCCCTCCACCCCTCAAGATTCTTCCTCCGTCACCATTTCTACTCCCCTTATCCCCTCCTACCTTCATTATTCCTCCTCCTCTCATGATTACTCCCCCTTCAGCTCTGACGTAGCCAGCAAACCTCCCTGCCAGCTCTAATGCGGCTCCGAGACCTCCCTGCCGACACGGCTCTGGCACTACCTGCCCACCTCCTCGCCAACACGACCTACCCACCTCCCTGCGGTCACCTCACCTCCCTGCCAACACTGTTCTGAGGATTCCTTACAATCTCCTCCTCCAGTGCACCTCCTATGCGGTGATTTAAGGTAGGAATATTAATCTATTACCATCTTTATTGGATGATTAGTTCATTATTATTGATGTGGATTCATTTGAGGAGATAAATTGTCCTATTACTAGGAGTTACACTCTGTAATTATATTAACTCTAATTAATTTTGAATTGAGTAACCTTAACTTCTATAACTCTTCTTCACACTGGGTAATCATAAACTTACTAGAATGAGGCTCAATTTTTTCAGGTAACAAGTAGGATATGTATACTTCTACACATTCCCCATTATACTAAGTTGAATTTTATTGGGTTTGAGATAATGGGGTTAAATTTGTGTTTCACATTTTAATTCATCTGATTCAATAATTTTCATCCAATACTATTGTCTGTGATCATTTGTAGTGGTCTGTACATTATAGTGTGGTGATATAGGTGCATAGTTTTTATTGTTATAGACTCCAAACCATGAGCTCAACTATATGTACATTGATTTCTCATAATTTAGTTTTGGAGGATATATTTAAGGGGTATTCTGGATGATATCCATGCACCCAAAAAACCATCTCAAATATAGTCATGACCTGTAACTCTATCTATCATCTGCTACCTACTCTAGCTGATACAACCATTTATTATGAATAAATTTATTTCTATCAGGCATCTCTATTTTCTCCCATATCTCATACACATAGAGGGAATCATTATCATACCTCATGTATAACTCCCACTAATTAATGTCTTTCAAATATCATTCCTCTTTTAAGTTATTGGGTTCTCCATCATCCATTATATAAAAGTAACATAACTTAATTTCATACCTTTGTACATGGAACTAATGCAATAGAATTCAATGCTTAATAAATTCATGGTGAAGTTGAAGTTCATCTTGAGCAATAACAATATTTTTTGTTATTTCTGGGTGTTTGATGATAGAAGATACATTATCCCACTTAACTATGCTAATAATATGATTATTTCCAATACATTAAAGGAAAGGGTCAATGTGATGATGATTGAATTGTCTAGAAGTTTTAATATGATAAACACTATTTTGAATAAATATATATTTAGGATGAGGATTTTGAGGGACTTATGTTTCGGTAATGTGTACTTAAATTGTTTGGATTAAATCTAGAAATTGGTGGATCACTTCATCACGAGCAAGGTGAATCAAATGACCACACCCCTAGTTGAACATTTAAAATTGAGAAAGGAGCAGGAACACATAGAATCTCATAAGATTATATTGGGTTGATGTGAAGATGATTTTATATAAATTAAAGTGTTCTTGAAGCTTGGAAATTTCCTTCAAAATAGATGAGTCATTTCCTAGTTTTTCTAAGTCATACATTGAGAGATATTCTTACACTTGAAAGAGAACCACTATATATGTGTTCAATTTTATAGGGAAGGCTTAGTGTCAAAAGTCAAATATTTAATTGATATTTTCACTCTCAATAATAAAAGTAGATTATATTTCATTAATATTAGTTGTAAAGGATTTCTTTGGGTTGAAGGGGACATTGAAAGATCTCATAATGAGGAGATATGATGAGATATTGTTTTTTGAATCACAGATTGTGATTCAATTAGTAAAAAATATTATTTTTTAATCTAGTATGAAGAATATTTTTTGGAATTATCACATTATCTATATGTTTTTGGGGGATATAGTACTAGATATATGGAAAGATAGAAGACACTCAAAATAAGGTAGATATACTAAAAAAGGTCATTGTCAAGAATTTTTTGAGGGGATATTCACCACAGTTGAGCTAGGATAAATAAAATCCTCAAGGGGGAACCATACATCTATTAAGGAAGTTTAAGGAATAGAAATTGGTTTATAGAAGTTGATGGGGGACTCAATAGTGAATTCTAAAAAAAGATTCCAAATTTTTAAGATTCTTTGGTTTCATCTATGTGTGTGAAAACCATTTTTCGGTTCCAAAACATAGTCAAATAGAAGTATAAATTCCATAAGAGTAATTTTTGGAACATTCATTTCAATAATGGAGTAGTAGATAAAAATTATAGAAGAATAGAAGTTACTTTAATTGGATGGTGTTTTCAAAAAATGAAAATAAAATTTTACCCAACAACTTATTATAATGGAAGTAGTTTGGGAAATGATAAGGACTTTCATATATTATCCCTAATTTAAGAGTATGCATGTTTTTACTCTTGGAATATTTTAGAAAAGTTAATATACTAGTTTATTAATGAATCAAACATAATGTTTTTTCTCATGATATTTTTATAATGTGCACATTGTACTAGGTGAATGATTTTAGGTGTTGGGATCCATTGATGGAATAGAGAGATAGTTGTGAAGCTATAATATATATAGAATCACTCCTCATAGAGATTAAAAGTCATGGAATCTAGTTTCACTGGATGGATTCTACTGTATTTATTAACATGGATTATTTAATCAGTATTAGTAAATTGTAATAATTTTTGATTCCTTGAATAAAAATAAAATAGTATTCTCCTTATGGAGTATGAATCGTATATTGAAAATTTAAATGTATTTTTTTCTTTATTTCATTTTGATAATTATATTTTGAAACTCATGTATGTGACCCTTTGATGTGGTTTGTTTATTATTGTGTTATGATTTATGTCCATATCCTTCTATGTCTTTGAAACCATAGTGTGGGATTGAATATTGATACATTGTTTCTGACTAAGTAATTTCTAGAATATGTCTTCTAGTGGTCTTCAAAAATGTATCCATGATCCAAAAAAATCCTTTCTCAACTGGCGACATCTTATACCTCAATATACCATCCCCTACATCTTTCATCTTATAAACATAAATTGTTTGCAATATTCTTCTTAAATGTCCACTCTATTATCATTTATGCTCTAAAAACATGGAGGGAATCAATATCAACTATTATTTCCAAGTACCATTAATTTGAATCTTTCAGATTTATGGACTTCTTAGGCCACTCAGTTTGTCTATCATTCATGAGAAGCACATAGTGAAAGCTACTTTTGTACTATTTCTCTCAGAAACATGGAAGAAGAATTATAAGATTAATTACTTAACAATCAAAAAAAATTCATCTAAAATAATACAAATCACTACTATTTCATGAATTTTTTCTAAGATTGGATCTTCATCATCCTATATATCCATGTTGATGATATTATTATTCACTGTACAATAAAAGATATATATGATGAGAAAAAGATCAATTTTTTTGGAAGTTTCAAGATAAAGAATCGTGTTCTAGAAAAATAGATCATATGGATGAGGATTTTGGGGGACTTATGTTATGATACTTTATACCCGACTCAACCTGATTACATCTGGAAGGCGGGGAAGTTATTCATAATGAGTGAGGAAACACATGGGACTTTGGTTACCATTCCCATTTTTTATTTTTGTTTATTTCCTACTAATTTCATTCATCGAGGAAGTTGTAAAGTTGAAACCTGCATTTCCTAATGCCTACATAAACCTTAGAAATGTCTATAAGGTATGTTGTGGTTACGTTGTGTTGCTGCAAGTGCCTGATCTTTTACATGACTGAGGTAATTTTTTAACCTTTTACTGGCTCTAAAAATGCCAAATGAGGATATTTTGTGCTTCAAGTGTGTTATTCAAACACAACCAAAACACAACCTTAACTGTTTATGATATTCTAATGATAAAAGGTGTCTGTATTGTATCGTAGGTTTATATTCTTTATATTCTACCTTATATCTTAATGTTTTATGTTTTTTTAATTACATAAGGAGATAATAGTATAACACAACACAGAAAAATAAATTCTCCAAGGAGATGAGTTAGGAAGGCCCAGTTAGTGCCATATTTTCAAACAGGTTCATCATTTATTCCATAATTTAACACGTTCATATTTTGGTTCTAATTTGTTCATAATTTTTTTTAAATAGGTCTATATTTTATTCCATACAGGTATGAAAATTCTACCTTTCCCAAGGATTTATCATGTGGAAGGGATTCCCTGTGCCTTTGTATCATCAAAATTTTTGATGGATACTTCCTCTAGCTGTCCGACCAACTTGGAGATATGGTTGTGCCGAGCGAGAGGGTTTTATTCTAGGTGATAGAATCATTAAAGGTATTATTCTTGAAGAATTATCATCTGCAGGGGGGTCTATGTGAGTTACCATTAAAGAATCTATATATGTTGATGTATTAATTTACAAGATGATCATTTCTTACTTTCCTATAGTTTTCTCAGGTGGATGTTATTTCTCAAGCCTTTGTGTCATCAACTGCTTTGATGAATACTTCCTCTTTGTGTCAGGCTGGCTTGAAGGTATGACTGCACTATAGTAATGGTTTTTTATTCTAGGAGATGGAAACATGAAAGGTATTATTCTTTATGAATTAGCTTATTTATATATTTTGTTAATAATTTCGTTGTTTATCTCTACACAACAACATATGGTTTCCTGAAATTCAACTCTTTCTACTGCTCCTCCCTGGGATTTTAGAAAGGGCCTATTTTTGGGACTACAATATTCTCTATGATTTATCTTAATTTCAAGAGAGGTATGTCTCTACACATAGATAATAACTTATTTTCCTTTTCTATATCTTTTTTCAGTTTGTGAATTGTTGAATTTTGGTGCAAACTAACAGTATTAAAAACATTATTACAATTCTAATATTGTATCTACCCATAGGTTGTTCCAAATTGATTGATCCTAGAGAATTTTTTTCTATAATATAAGATTTGGTTTACATCACAATACAATAAGAATACTGGATTGGGTTTACTAATTAGTACTAAAACTCAGCGTATTGTTTCTACTCACATGCCCTATGTGAAAAGTACATTGGTTTTTAACCTCAGTACCATAGACATAGTGATCTCATTAAATGTAAAATGCATTACCTAATGTAAGGGGTGAAATTATCCAAGTGTTAGGGATGGTGGGATTCAGGTTAGGTCTAATATCTTGTTAATAAATCAAAAACGAAACACATTATGATGACAACTGCCTTAATCTATCCTTTTTATGAGCATACATGTGACCAATAAAAACTTCCGCAGGCATTAAAGTTTTCTTGTAGAACAAAAATGAGTATTACCTAGAGGCCATGAAACAAGATTGTATACCTTTTTATGTTTCCCTTATCCATGTCCATGTTTCTGGTGCTCAAGATCCACTATCTTCATCTAGCCAATAGGCAAGGTTTCCATGATCAAAATAGCACACTAATTATGTATCATAAGTGTTACTTTTTAATCCTTTATTATCCCTTTCATTAAAAGTTTGTTTACATTCCCACTAGTGTAATTTGAACTCACAATTATCATGTATGGTGATTTAGAGTCACCCTCCTACTCTTTTCCTTAAAAAAAACTAGAAAAAATGAATAATTTGACAGCTGGTATTTTCCATCTGACTTGTACAAAGTACAAATCTATCTTCTGCTAGACTTATCCACATGGATAGTGGGTAATGTTAACTATATTAACACATTTAATCAGTAGGGACATAAAAACTACTACATACTTTATAGGAATAGTAATTCACCAGAGGAAGTCATCAAATCCACCCTCTGTGATACTTGCACAGTTTTCAGAACCTAAAATTTCAGTCACTAACATGTCCTGAACTAGAATCTTTAGAGAATTAGGATTTAAGGGAGATCCATTCCCAGTTGCTAAAGATAGGGTTGTAAAATTGAACATAGAGTTGTTTGATGAGTTTTCAGAGCTATCATAACTAACATAAACTTCATGGTCATCAGGAATAGTTGCAGAAGTGGAGGATGAGGCACATAAAATCATTTTTTAGCTCTTGAAATTTCCCAGACATGGAGTATATAATTGTAAATCATGATTTTTAGAGAATCTTGGAGTTGATGGACTCTCATTTCATCTTCATGTAATTTCTTTTTTCTATCTTCACTTGATTTCAATTATTCTTTGTATTTCCTTTCAAAATCATCGGTTGACTATTTCTATGAGAGTGAAAATTCCAGAATTGACATCATCTTGTCAACTTTTATTTTATGTGTTTCCATTAGGATGGTGTTGTGTGAAATCAAATCATATGTAAATAAATGGATTGGTTTTACAGCTGAATTTTGAGACACCACGGGCATCTCCAAAGATTTGTTTGACTCATAGGGGGTGGTTTAGTCTAGGGGTGGTGCAAGCTAGGGGTGTGTGTAGGCTTGGGGAGCTTGTGTAGGCTAGGGGGAAGGGGGGTGCAGGGGGGGTGCAGGGGGGGCTGTGCAGGATAGGGGGATGGGTGCAGGGGAGTAGAGGGCAGGTGTCAGGGGGTAGGGGCAGGGTGGAGGGGGGCAGTGGGTAGGGGGAAGGGTGGAGGGTGGAGGTGGGAAGGGGGCAGGGGGAAGGCTAGGGGGGCTAGTGCAGGATGGGGGACTGGGGGCAGGGTGCAGGGGGGGATGTGCAGGCTAGGGAGCTAGGTGGAGGGGGGGCAGGGTGGAGGGGGGAAGGGGGCTGGGGGCTGGGGGATGTGGGGTGCAGGGGGGGATGTGTAGGCTAGGGGGCAGCATGGAGGGGGGCAGTGGGTAGGGGCAGGGTGCAAGGTGGAGGGGTGTAGGGGGGTAAGTTGGAGGGGGGCAGGGGGTAAGGGCAGGGGCAGGGGTAGGGGCAGGGGGTGGGTGGAGGGGGGGTAGGGGGCCGTGTTGAGGAGAGGTTGGGGAGGAAAAGTTACATCTTGGAAGAATTTATTGTTTTTTTTCATCATACATTGCGATTATCTTACTCAACTGGTTTGTAGATCGATTTCCTTTTCAAGAGAGGCCACACCGATCTGTTGTCAAGCTTCTCTTAGAAGTTTTTGCTGGGATCTACCTCTCTTCCTTATGGTTTTATGTGTAAATACATAAATTCTTTTTTGAAACATTTTTTCATTAGGAGATGGGATCACATGGAAGAACATGTTTTTTAATGGACAAGTGATCATTCAGTTTAATGTTTTACCTGGTATTCCTGGACTACTTTTTATGTAAGCTCATCCAATCTTCATATTTTGTTAGAAATTTTAAAATTTTAATTGTCTGGTGTGGTTAAATATCTAGATCATCTTTGTGTGTATAGGGACATAAATTTATGGATATGAAGGTCTGTATTTTGATAATTAGTTTTAGTGTTCCATTAATTTAATATCTTTATGGAAAGTGTTCAATATGAATTGCTAGTTTTCATTTTTGAAACTATGGACTACCAAGATAATGCAATTTTACTTCTATATGGATCTTAATCTTTCTTATAAATGAATTTATAGTTTCTTAAATGTTTATACAAAATTTCAGAATATACAAAATGAAAACATTTTATAACATAGAAAAATTATTTATAATTTTTCCTTTAAATAATTATATATATATATTCTTCTTTTGATTTATTTATATTCATTTTCCATTTTTGATAAACATCTATTTGTTCTATTATCAATGAGGAATAATGATTAGCATATTTGTTTAATAGATGAGCTATATAAATACAAGAAGCAATTAATTATACCAGCTATCACAGGTAAATTATGGCCACTACATACTATTTCAAAAGGCAGGTGACATGTCAACGCCTTCAATTTTACAATCCATAAGACTAATCAATTTGACAATGTACTCTTAAGGCAATGTACTCTTAATACGCCCTACTGCCCAAAGGTAACATTGTGGCATGTTCATTTATTCCTTATTACCATACTAGAACTGTAATGTTGAAAGGTGTATATTATCATTATTCATTCCTGTCACTGTCTATATTGAAAATTTTGATAAATATGCAAATACCATTATCTGGATTTAAAACTTTGATATGCCATATTTCATTTTTACTATTTTTTTGTGGTTTGAGATTAAATAGTTCATTCATTATTCTTATTTGATAGGTATTAGACAAATAATTCATGGATTTAACATTTTTTATTTATGAACTCTTATATACAAGTCTATGCTTCTGTGTTATATCTCATTAAACATTTAGGTTCTAGTTTATTATTGTATAAGAACTGTCACTTAAGTAGTCTATTTGATGCTAAGGGGGTGAATATCGGGAAGAGCTACTGAGAGGTATTAATGGATATCGTATTAACTTCAATAAAGATTATGTTCAAGGGGAACAAAAATCAACACTCAATATAAACAAGATGAGGTGGTTCCTACTCTGATGACCACACCCACAAATGGACTGGGGTTGACCTGCTGGAACTGTCCAGCTATGGACAGGTTAACAAAAGCTGCTATTCAGGGTTTGAATCCTAAAATTCTTTTCCCATTTCTTTTCTTTTATTTCCTTTAGTTAATTTACTATTTAATAAAAATTTTCTTGTGTTTTCTAGGCAGGAAAAAAGGTGGACAACACCTCATGCAAATGTTTACGATCTAATAATACTGTTGTTGGAAGCATAAACAAACATCCAGGTTCATGTTTCTACTTTGTTGTCAATGTTTTTTATGTTTTCCACCATCCTCTTTAAATTGTATGTGAGACATTTCCCATTTAATTTGAAGGTTACTATAAAATACATTTAATGTGTGAAGGTGATTATACCCAGTGGAGGAGCGACTAATTTTAGGTAGAAATCTCCAAGAGCCGAAGTGGACGGTTTGGTTCCACCTTGATGTAGGATCCCTCTTCTAGCCTCTTTAATCCAAGAATTATTTAAATTGAATTTATCTTCATTATCAATTATGCTTAATCATATTGAATTTCATATCTTGAATATATTTCCTTTAATATAATTGTTTCATTTGATAAATAAAGTCATGTTTTTATAATAAAACCCTTCCAACGGAGGTGTGCTGTCTGCGAAAACTCACAGTGATAGTTATGTTGATCTAGTTGCTTAAATTTTTTCATTTGATTTATGATGAATGAGTTTTAGAATAAATGTTAAATATAATTAAACTAATTATGTGATAAATCAATGCCATGATTTTATAATAAAACCCCTCCAATAGAGGTGCGCTATCTTCTAAACCAAAGAGTAGTCATAATTATTAGTATCTTGTTTAGATTTGGTTTGAGTATTTCATATGCATATATTTGGTGTTTTTTTGTGGATAGTTAGATTTTGTTTTCATTAAATAATATAAATTGGCTTATCATACTCGTTTAACTCAAATGGCATTTCTCGAGTAGGAATATGCCTTGACCATGACACTTTCCCATTCATGCTATGAATATTATAAATAAAATTTCCATGTTTAGGAAAAGTGAATGAATTTGTAAATGGTTTGTGTAGGGTGTATGATTCTTTTCCATCATTTTGTTTCCCTTTTGATGTTGCGTCATTGTGAAACTTGCTACAAACGTTTTTGGAGATCCATTGTTATAGCGTATTAAATAGTTGATCTGTTCTATCATCTGCCAGTGGGGAAATGTTTGGAATATTGCACCGCCTCCTCCCGCTCCCTTCCCTCCTGGCTGGAAGATGCTACACTGCAGATGTCGCTGGACTGGACCAACACACCGCAGTCATGCCACGGTCATACTGCGGCCACGCCGTGGTCACACCGTGGTCATGCCGCGGTCACGCCGCGGTCACACCGTGGTCACGCCGCGGTCACGGTGTGATTTGGCCCTGCTCCAGGGTGACACTCCATGGCCTTTCGCAATGATAGTATTCCATGAGTCTTGTGATCAATGTTGAGACTGACTAATCACAATTTTTTTTTCTGGTGGGGTGATGGATGGAATGTTGCCCTGCCCCCTCCCACTCCCTTTTCTCATAGACGGAAGATGATGCCCTGGGGATGTCGCTGGACCGGGCCAACATGCCGAGGTCATGCCGCGGTCACCCCACGGTCACGCCGCTGTCACACCGCGGTCACGCGCAGGCTCACCACGGTCATGCCGCGGTCACGCCATGGAAATTCCATGATTTTTTCCGGCTCCAGGATGAAACCCTATGGCGGGGAAACGACTGGAATGTTGCCCCACCTCTTCATTCTCCCTTCACTTCTGGTGGGAAGATGCTGCCATGCGGATGTCGCTGGACCGGGCCAACACGCCGCGGTCACACCGCTATCACACCGGTGTGATGACCAGATGTTTTCCCTACCTCCTTCTACCCCCTTCACTCCTGGCTGAAAGATGATTCCCCGCGGATGTCTCTGGACTAGGCCAACATGCCACGGTCACGCCGAAGTCACACCATGGTAATGCCGGGAATTTTCCCTGATCCAGGATGACACCCCGCGGTGGTTCATAGTGATTGTATTTTATGAGTCTTGTGATCAATTGTGAGACTGACTAATCACAATTTCTATCGGCGGGACGATCACCGGAATACTGCCCCGCCTCCTCCTGCTCTATTCGCTCCTAGCTGGAATATGCTACCCCGTGGATGTCACTGGACCGGTCCAACACACCGTGGTCACACCGTGGACATGTTGCGGTCATGAATTAGTCACTCTGTGGTCACGCCGTGGCAATGCCGTGATTTGGTCCTACTCCAAGACGACACCCTATGACAGTTCGCAGTGATAGTATTATATGAGTCTTGTGATCAATGTTGAGACTAACTAATCACAATTTCTGTCGGCGAGGCGATGACTGGAATGTTGCCCCGCCTCCTCCCGCTCCCTTCGCTCCTGGAAGGAAGATGCTGCCCTGCGGATGTTGCTGGACAGGTCCAACACACTGTGGTCACAACGCGGAAACGCAGCGGTCACACCTCGATCATGCCGCGGTAATGTTGTGATTTGGCCCTGCTCCAGGATGACACCCCACAACATTTCACAGTGATAATATTCCATGAGTCTTGTGATCATTGTTGAGATTGACTAATCACAATTTCTATCGGCGAGGTGATGACCGAAATGTTTCCCCACCTCCTCTTATTTACTTTACATCTGGACAGAAGATGTTTCCTCACGGATATCCTTGGACAGGTCTAGCATGCTGCAGTCATCCCACAGTCATGCCACGGTCACGTCGTGGTCACACCGTAGTCACGTCACGGTAATGCCATGATTTGGCCCTGCACCAGCCACATCTAGCCCACACCATCCCCCTTCCACCTTCATTTCAGTCGGCTGCCACCAGCATTCCAGCCTGTAATAGCCCCCCTATCTCCTTCAAATTATCACGCACCATACCCCTAACACCTGCAACTAGACCCCTTCCACCAGAATTCCAGCCCCCTTCCACCTGCATTCGAGCCTGCACCAGCCCCTAACCACCTTCAATTCAGTCCGCACCAGCCACCACACTATCCACCACCCCCAGCCTCCTATAAAACACTCATTCCATCCCTCTACCACCTACAAAATAGCCCCAACCACCAGTTCTGGCCCTCACCTTTCCCCAGCATCCAATTTCATGGTGGGAATATCTAAAGTTTTTATGGGGATGTCAAAAAGTATTCTTGGTGGATATATTGTTCCCTAAATCCATGGACATGTGTAAGAAATTCAAAATCATGGGTTAGGGTTTAGATATTTTTTGGGCCAAGTATTTTGACATGTATCCCTAACATTTTTTTATAAATAGCCACCTCTTTGTACCCATTGATTGTTAATTACGAATTTTGAGACTTTCTAAAATTGTAATGTTTGTGTTTCTTGTGTTCTTTGGTGAATTCGAGTAATGATTATAAAAGGAGTGATCAAACTTTTTGGTGCTTTATAATTAGATTTTTAAGGAGAATGTATCATTGGAGTCCTAATTGATTATCCCCTTTCCCATTTTATTTCCTTTTCACTTCTTTTAATTTCCATTTTTACAACTTCCATCACTTGTGTTTCCACATTTCATCTAATGAATAGCAAAAATATATATTGTATCATATCAATAGCACACTAGAAATCCACCAAATAGCATAAGATACCAACATATTCACCACTTACAAACCAACAGAAGGAATCACAAAAGCTCCCAAGCACAAAAAGAACAAGAACTCATAGGGGAAGTATAACCAAGGAAATAAGGCGGCTAAAGGAGGAATATAAAAACCCAAAAAAAAGTTTCCAAAAATGATAGAAACCAACAACACAAAAATTCATGAAATAACTCACAACCCCCCCCCCCCCACACACACACCCACCCACCCACACACAAGTTTCCAAAATCCATCACCCATCCAAAAGTCTAGAATTATCCAATGAAATAGAACCACTGAACCCCCAGCCCCACAGCCAACATCAACTAACCAGACTAGGATACCTATCCAAACAAAGCCTAGAGTGAATGAAATCTAGAAAACCATGCCAACTAATGGCCACTACACCAACACCTACTTGCACAAGATCCCTAAACCACACCAAATCCAACCACAATAAGCACCTATATTAGAAACAACACCCAAAATATTAGCTAGAAACCAAATCATCCCCATAACACTATTTGGCTCCATCCATCACCATCTGAACACCTTGAATCAGAATGGACCACCCCACCATAAGAATGTCTAAAAAACCAGTAGTCAACTAGTACAATCCATCCGAAGTGTCCCACATCACCCACGCCTAACCCATCATATATCCTCAATAGTCCCCAAGCAGTCCCATATCTAAATGTGATCTAATACCCCCTGAATCCAACACCTATAGACCCACCATGTAGTCAACATGCACCCACCCTAGAAAGAGAACAACCCATCTACCAGAAACATGCCTCCCAACCTACAACATCCAACATCTCAAGGGAATTTTATAACATCCACCATAGAAATCCTTACTCCATCAACAAACAGAATACACAAGATGGGGAAACCCAGCACAATCCAACAGATCTTACTCCAAACCACCACATAAAGGACCACCACAAATTATATCCACCACACTAGACAATCGAGAGAACCAAAAGACTAGAATAGTAATCCAAAAAAGGAGAAACACTAGAAATCCAGCCCCTATGAACCCAAAACATGTTACCGACCATATTAGAAATTACAAACCAACCAGCACCATGCACCATGTAAGTGTATGATGTACTACAACATGTAGAAAAATCCAAACAGCAACACCCCCAACAGAAACCCATCTTCAAAGGTCTTATAATTCCAAACAGCAACAAGAAAATCACAACCCCACCTCCTAAATCCTCCACAAGAAACCTATAACCCCACTATGAGAATCTCTGTAAGTCTCTATTGGATAAACCCAGCATTTCCCAGCCTTAACCTTAAGAAGCATCCAAAGTAATCTGCATTCCCCTCCGTACGAACATACACCCCTCCACCTGAGTAGCCCCTCCCCACCCAACCTGAAACCAGGATGAACCACAACAAATACATATACACCTCCATATAACTAGCCACACAACAGGGGGGGGGGGTGGTGAAAGGGGGTGTGTGAAAGGGGTGCAAGGGATGTGTGTGTGTGTGTGGGGGGGGGGGGGTGATGTCCAGGGGTGCAGGGGGGGAAAGGGGTGTGCAAGGGAAGTGTGGGGGGGGGGCTATTGTCCAGTGGCGTCCAGCAGGGGGGAATCTGTTCAGGGGGTCCAGTGGGGAGGGTGGCAGCTATTTAGGGGGATCCAATGGGGGGGGGGGGGGGGTTCTCTCCAGGGGGTTCAGTGTGGGGGGGGGGGAGGGCTGCTGTCCAGGGGGTCCACCAGGGGTGGGGGGATCCACTATTATTGTTTATGGAGTTGTATTATTTGTGAATATTCTAAGATGTTTTGTTTTACCCTAATTTTATGGGATGATCACTACTATGTTCTACCTTTTGTTATAGGTACTTCTGAGCTGGTTCTAGACTTCATTAATAGTTTTTATTATGGAAAGACTCATGTAAGTGCAGGTATGTGTTTTTTATATTTGTATTTGTTTAATTCTTATTATGTTAGAAGAATTTGTGTATAATATAATTTGTAGGGGACTGGCAGTGTGAGGGGACTGGAAGTGGGGTGTAAGTGGGGGTTGGTAGGGGGTGCAAGTGGGGGCTGGCAGGGGCAGGGGGGAGGGGAAATGAGCCAGGTGGTGGTGGTGGTGGTTGGGGTGGGGCAGGATATTGGGGGGGGGGGGTCTGGTGGGTGTCCAGATTCTGGGGGGGGGGTCCAGGGTATGTCCAGAAGGGTGGGGGTGGATGTCCAGGGGAGTGGAGGTCTGGTATGTCCAGTGGGATCTGTCTAGTGTCTGGGTGTCTAGGGGTGCCTAGGGTCTGTCCAGGGGGTATCCAGGGTCCAGGGGTAGGGGGGTCTATCCTGGGTCTATCTGGGGGGTGTCGAGGGTATGGGGGTGTCTAGGGTCTGTCCGGGGGTGTCTAGGGTCTGTCTGGGGGGTGTCTAGGGTCTGTTTGAGGGGGTGTCCAGGGTCTGGGGGGGAGTTTTCTAGGGTCTTTCTAGGGGGGGGGGGGTGGTGTCTTGGGTCTATCTGGGGGGGGGGTATATGGTATTTCCATGAGGGGGGGGATTGTAGGGGGGAGGGGGCTGTCCAGGGGAGGGGGGTTTATGTATGGTGGGGGTGTCCAGGAGGGAGGGGTCTACAAGGGGTGGGGGATAATTTTTTTTATGGTTTTTAAGACCCTATATCCACAGTTTCTAACCATGGCTATAGGTTTATTGCCACGGTATTTTACTGTGGCTATAGGTCTAATGCCATGTTTTCTAACTGTGACAATAAATTGTGTCCCTCCTCTAGTATAACCACTGTTCTAAACTATGGCTATAATGATATTACCATGGTTTGAAACGTGGATATATATGTATATCCACAGTTGTAACCGTGGATCTAGACCTATATCCATGGTTCTAACCTTTGGCTATAAGTCTAAGCCTATAACCACACAAAATTTTGTCACTGTTTCTCAAACCGTGGCTATTACATATAGAAACGGTTTTAAACCATGGCTATAGCCCAAATTTCTAGTAGTGATTGGGGATTCACTAAATGGATCAAGGAAATGTGAGTAAATTCCGTGAGAATTTGGAATTCCTACCTAAAACCTTTGGAGTTTTTTTACCACCCAATTTTTAGGTAATGAAAATGTAATATATATCATTTCCACTTGAATATCAAAGAAACAAAATATTCTAAAGCCAATAGTGAGGACTATTGGGTTTCAATAAAATAGTGGGAGACTAATAAATATAATATTTATTTATTTATTTAATTTTATCAGATAAATAACTAAATATTTCCTTGTCTAATTTGTAGAAACTTCATTAAAAATGTCATCAAACATATCATTGTGATTCATATTCGAGAAGGAAAACCTTCTCATCGTCATGAATTTACAAGAGTGGAAATTTCACCTATGTGTAATCCTTTTCCATGAATGTAAATTATATAAACTGGAAGAACCTTTTCTTGTTGCACCTAAAAATAAGGCAAGTTATTAAAATATCTCTCTTTACAAGAAACATCTGAATGAT
Organism: Viscum album; assembly: GCA_963277665.1. NCBI lineage: Eukaryota > Viridiplantae > Streptophyta > Magnoliopsida > Santalales > Viscaceae > Viscum > Viscum album. Next base: position 582,951,805 of record OY728161.1, read on the forward strand.
GCTAAATATGTCCAGTTCTCCAGGCTATCATCCATATCCAATGAGTTCTTAAAGCATCATGAAGAAATGGATGCTTATAGCATGTTGTCTCACCATTAGGATCACTATCAAGAGAAGGTGAGACAAGAGATCTATGAGATCTCCAATAATTTTTTCAAAACTAAGCATGGAGAGTCTATTCCAGTTGGGAATCATGTATTCAAACTTATCAGCTACATTGAGTGTCTGGATATCTTGGAGATTAAATTTATAGATGATTTGTGTAAAAATCTAATATGTTCATAACTTTCAAAGGCCTTATCATGTTTTATTGTGAACTATAACATGAGAAATAATGATAAGAGTCTATTAAAACATCAATCCATGATTCACTAAGTGGATAAGGACACGGTTAATGAAAAACCTACAATCCTTATGGTGAATAGGATGAGGAAGGACATGGAAAATGGGATGAACACTTATAGATAATCTAAATCCCCTGAGCACCATACAAAAAAGAATATGATGATCTAAAGGTAGGGAAAGGAAAAAGATGCAATAATTTTTTCAATTGGAAAGTCAGGCTATAAGAAGTGGAACAAGACCCAAAAGCAAGGGGAATCCGAATATGCATTCATTATCAGGTGAAATCATTACATTTCTCACATTGTGTTTTAGATATATCTTGTGGTGAGAAAATTTATATTCTAATGTAGGAACCAATAAGATTCTGAAAAATTCCTTACGAGAGGCAGCTCTGCGTGCTGGGAATAGTGTAAGGTTGGCTTCTCTTACCATTGGTGACTACCACCTTTCTATACCAACGAGAATTATTTCATTCTTTCATGATTTTTATTATGTACCTACTATTACCAAAAACATAATTTATGTATCATGTTTTGATACTGATAGGTATACATTCATGTACAAAAATACATGTTGTTTCATTTATAAAGAAAATATATGTCATGGTAATTTTATATGGAATGTATGATTATGGTCGATTCACTAGTTGATGTAAATCCTATTAGATTGAAATGGGTATTCAAGTAGAATATTGGCATGAAAGGTAATGCCAGTACCTATAAGTCATGGATAGTAGCTATAGGGTTCAAAAATCATGAAGGAATTTACTATGATGGATCCTTTTCACCACTTTTCTTGTTTAAATCCATCAGAATCATACGTTCCATAGTAGATTGCCATGACTATGAAATTTGGCAGATGGATTTCAAAACTACATTCCTTAAAGGGAACCTTCTGAAAGATGTCTATATGACACAACCAGAAGGGGTTGTGACACCAGGAAATTACAAACAGGTTTTCAAGTTGTAGAGATCTATTTATGGATGTATAAAAACATCCAAATCAAGGAACATTTGATTCATTGAATCCATAAGAGAACTTGGTTTCATTAATAATGAATCTGATCCATGTGTTTACAAAAGGATGTGTTGGAAAGAGATCATTATCCTAGTAGTAAATATTTATGAAATATAACTTATTAGAAATGACGTACCAGTCTTACAATCAGTTAAGGATTGGTTGAAGAAGTACTTCTTCATGAAATACTTAGGTGAAAAAGCCAATATTCTGGGGATCAAGATCATTCATGATATATACATGAGGATACATAGACTAAGTCAAAGTACATATATTGAGTATATACTAATGATATTTAGTATGGAACAATCCAAGAGGGGATTGGTTCTAGTTTCACATGGCTAACATATTTCTATAAAAATATGTCCCCAGACAAAACAAGAGAATGAGAGAATGAGTAAGATCCCATACACTTCTGCAGTAGGATCAATCATGTATTCCTTGTTATGTACTAGACATGATGTTCCCAAAGAACTGATCATGGTAAGAATATTTTATGAAGATCCATAAGAACATCATTGGACTATTTTTAAGGCTATCATTATGTATCAAAGAAGAAGTAAGGATATGTTCTTAGTGTATGAAGGAGACAAAGAACTTGTCATCAGAGGGTATGTTGATGCTGGTTTTCAAAAAGATCATAATGACCTGAAACACAATCAGGACATGTATTCTGTCTCAATGGGGGGAGTTGTGAGAAAAAAGAGTTCAAATTATCAAGTTTTAACTAATTATACAGAGGAGTCTGTGTATATAGTTGATTTTAATGTAGCCATGTGATCTATTTGGATTAAGAACATTTTCCAGGAGCTTGATTTGGTACCAAGTAGTAAATACCCTATCACATTGTATTGTGACAATACTACCATGATGGCTCTTGAAAAAGAGTCAACATCACATCAACCAACCAAGAACATACTGCAAAAGTATCACCTCTTAAGGGTTTTTCATCAGAGGGGTGAAGTTGCAGTGAGAAAAGTATCCATAGAAGAGAACATGATAGACCACTTGACTAATGGCCTATATCAACAGAAGCATGAGTATCATGTGAGAGCTTTCATAATGAAGGTTGTTAGCAGTTCACTCTATTGCATGTGAGAGTATATTGGAGCTGGTTTCCTAGAACCAACGTCTATGTTCTTTATGATAAATTATATTCCTGGTTTTTTAATATCAATAAATTTGTATAACATCATGATTGTTATTTTATGTAACATTATACGTGATAATGTTCCAAGAGTAATTTGTTGCACTAAAAGGTGATTGTAGTTCTCAGCTATGATGAGAACCTATAAGTTCTATGACACTATTTTTAGATATATGTTCTGTTGCCAGATGATATCTTTTGAGGGACAAAAAGGATATAGGCTATCAGGGGTGGATACTCATATGACATAGGGGAACCTTATCATGGTCTACACCCTTGGTGATATTGAGTAGGATGTTATGAGAACGAGATCCGACAGTAGGAAATCTACATATATAAGTATAATTGGATGTTACGTTCTAAGGAAGTTTATATTGGTCCATATACTTTAATATTTTTATTAATGGATATTATGAGTCACGTAATTTGACGTATTTATGAAAACCATGATAACATTTATTAACGGTGAGGTATGATTGGTTGCGTGCATCATGGGTAATATTGCATTAACGAATAACATGTCAAAGAATTTATCCATTATGTTTACTAAATTCAGTATATATCTTAGGCCCTTTGATGGAAATGATATAGCCTAAATATATCCATAGCCTTGGGGTTCTATAGGCATTTTCTATTTATAGAAAGTCAATGAAATAGATATCAAGCATATAGGTTGATAGCATAGGCATGAAACCTTCTTGATTCGAGATATTGTGATAAAGGGACTATATTACATGGTAAATGTTTGTATGAGGTGAAATGTCGGTGTGGAATTGACTTATTTCTATATGGGTTCCTTGGCATGTTTCTAGACGCTATCCAATGGGTTTAGGCTAATCTGCATAATGCCACTAAGAAAGAGGCCTGGAGGGTTACACACAAAGGGTACCTAGAATCCCAGTTAAATAATATATTATTTAACAAGTTGAATAAATATTAATCCTAGTTATTTTAATAATTATTCATGTATGTCTGATCACATTTATTCAGTCACTAGTTATTCGAGAGAATATATTGTGGGTGGAATAATTAATAAATATTAAAGAGTATTGTTGGACTGAGTTTAAGTGTACAATGACAAATAATAATATTTAATATTATTTGATTAAATAATATATATATAACTATAAAGTTATGAACATGTTAGAAAATGATAATATTTCTATTATTATTTGACCTCATAGTTTGGTAAGTATTAATAAAATAATTAAAGTCACTTGTGGAAATTATTTTATTGTTGCCCTTGTGAAATAAATGTCCACATATATAATTCTCTGATTATCCAAGGGAATGCTAAGTGATACTGATAGTGTTGTGCATAATATTTTGGAGAAAACCTCTCAAGCCAAGAGAGTTATTTCCTCTCTAGGAATGATTTCATGAATTAGAGTGATCCTATGCCACCAGGTTAAGAATAATGATTTGTAAGCAGTTATCAAGGAGATAGAAGGCCAACAAAACAATCCTAAAGATCATCCATTCTAGCACCCGTAGACTAATTCGACAATATTTGGTGATTTTTGGAACACATGTGGATCACAACTAGAGGAGATCTAACCTAGATATATATAATGCAACAATGATTCAGTGCAGATCAATGGATGAACACATCAACAAAGAAAGAATAAAACTTGGAGGTAAATATTTTTTAATTAAATTTGTTTTAAACAATATATGTTGATCCCCTATATTGGTTTTGGGTTTCTATTCCTTTGTCTTATTTCATTGATTCAATTTTTTGGATCATGGTGTTCATTATCTCATAGATCCAAGATTGTTCATTAAATATGGAAAATTCAAATTTGGGAACAATTCCATTAGTGCTTCTATTGAGCCCAAAACCTACATCGATCCATATTTCTCGAGGTTAGATCAGTTGAGGTTTAAACCCTATGTATTTTGATCATGGTGGTTGGAGCCTTTAGGACTGGATGATATCATAGGATACCAATTATGGATGAGTGGCTTTTTGATTTTTAGGTGAGTCTATGGGACTATTAAGGATTCCCTAGTGGGATGGTTTTTAATCAATTGATCATTGAATGACATGGTTTTATGTTGAGACTGATACTAAGGAAATTTTTTTGGTTTGGATTTACTTGTTATCATTTTTTGATTTAGGATTAGTTGGAGGCCATTTATGGGATCTTGAGGATGTTTCTTAAGTTAGGGATTGGTCTGAGAGTTTGGTTTTCACCATATTTTATTGAGGATGTATCTACATGAGTGCTTGTTCAGTGGTTCCAAGAAGGGAGGCCTCTATTTATGTGTGGTACCAGAGGTCCAAGTGAATTCCCGATTTATAAGATGAACTTATATAGTCACATGTGGTTTAGTAATTCTGTTATGGGTGTTCACTAGGGACTTGGGTTGATATATGAGCCTATGGGGTTGAGATGACGGGGGTTGAGGTGAATATTTACCCATCCCTTATTATATGTGATTGTTGATGTTGAGACTTATATTATACCCATTGGGTGGGTTTTATATGGATGAGATTCCATTTTTTGGAACTTGGTTTACTAGTAAGGGATGAGTTGGATGTGAGTGGTGGATAGAAGATCCATGAATATGGTTCCATATATTCCTTATTGGGATTGTAGTACTCAAGCTTCATATCAGTATAGATAGTTTGGTATTGTTTTGAGTGATGTACTAAGGATTCAAGAACATTGTTTGATATTGGAAATTATAGTGATGTGACATCACATGTATGTGTTATGGTTCTAGACTAAGGGTTTGGGAACAAGAATTATACAATTGGGATGGTGTCAAACTAAGGATCTATAAATAGATAGTATAATTCATGGATTGTGCACTAGAATGAGGCTCTGGGAAATAATGGCATGCAATGTGAAAAGGATGTTGGAATGATTATCTTTATCTATGGGTATGGGGAATTGATGATTTGGGCCCCCCTAATGTTATATATATCGATGTTTGTTGTCCGAGTTTCCAACAACATAATGTACAATAATGAGATTATATCAAAATGAGGATCTAGACACTAATAGTATAATTTGTGGATAGTGCTCCAGACAAAAGATCTGGGCATTGAATTTATACCAGCTGGGATGGATGGTGGAATGACAATCTAAATCCATGCCTTAGATTCAAATATTTTTCTCCAAACATGTTTAATTTGATATATGGTAATGTTTTTGTATTGAGGCTCTAGACACTTTTTCTTTTGATACATAAGGGAGATGTCAGACAAACGGACTAGGCTTGGTAGTACCTTTGAGTGGTATTTTGGGAATGATGTGTCAAGGTCCTATGTATGATATGATTTATGGCTCATGAGAACATGTTATGGGATGAATTAGATCTTTAATTCTATGATATGACATTGTGGGATGAGTCCCCATTTTTTGGAGGGTTTGATTTTGGATTCCATGGGTGTGTAGCCCATATGTTTTTATAGATGCATGTTCCATGAAATTTGCATAGAGATATTCTAGAAATGTACATAGTATGTATGGTCTATTGAGGTTTCATACATATGGATCAATAGTTATTTTATTTTTAACTTTTCATCACATTTTTATCATCTAGTCTGAGCATATTTCTTGAGCATGCAATTATAGAATAATTTTCTAGGTTCACCATTGGGGGTGTCCTACTGAGATTTATTTCCCACCCCATGTATGCACACCTTGGTGTCCTTATAGACCTTTGATCTTCCTTCATGTTGATCAGAGATTCATTATGGATTGGACTGAGGAACCATGTTTTATGGTTGAGTGGGATGCTTGTGTGTAGTCCAGTGGTCAAGGGTGATCAGATTGATGGGGTACTTGAGATTGAAAATTTGTTATGGACCGATGCAGGAAGTAGGAATTATTGTATAAAATTTTCAGTTATTGATTTTTTATGTGTGTCTAGCCCAGTGGGTGATCAATGTTGTATATATAACATGGTTTTTCCGGCCATTACATAATTTCTATTTTAAAATATCATATTTAGTTTCATTTTATTTATTTTTTTGATTTATATGATGTGTATGATGCTTGGTTATTTAATTATAGTTGTAAACTATGATATGGGGATATAATATCCTCATAGATCTAATTTATACCCCTTCTTATACTCAATATACTATGGCGAATGAGAAGTCAGAGTTGAGGTCTTATGATGAACTGGCTCGAAGCATCGATGTAGTGGCTACTAGGCCGAGACATTACATAGTGTCTTTGTACAAGGCCTTAACAACATGTTTATATGTCTAAAATTATGAATTTCATTAGTATGATAAATAATGATTATTTTTACACATGTTTTCATTTAAAATCATTGATATAACATTCCCCCATTTTTAGTTTACTATGAATTTATGTTATTTAATTATTTTTAATATATCACTTATTACATGTTTATCGTATGGTAGATTCTATTGTATGCTACTCCATATAATTTATTTTATCTCTCCCTTATTATTTCTCTTTCCCTTTGAAACAAAGAGTATAAGAATTGGTAATTTTCAATGATATGACATATGGATAATTATGTTCTCGTAATAAGTTTCAATTGTATCTTATGCATTAAATTCTAATTTATGTATATATCTAGTATTATTATACTCCTAAAATCTTAGATCCTATATGAAATATTTTATTATTTACCAATAAGTTAATATAACTACAACCTCTGTTTTTTTTGAGTTTCAGTAATTACATAGCTTCTGTTTGGAGTTATACATAATTGAAACACATGAATATTAGATACTCAATAAAGGCCATCATAGGGTGATACTGGTTTACCTATATACATGGATAAATTTTTTATCTTTTTTGTGTGGATACAATATGTAGAGGTCCAATGGGGATTATTCTTAGATTATTATTATTATCACATGGGTATTCTTTCATGAGGAATCTCAGTGAGGATTAGTGCCTTAGTAAGTGGATGAAATAGTTTGTGATTCCCATTTATATATATGATAACCCAATAGTGAGTAGTTTGGAATGGTAGTTTCTATGTTAAATTTGATATGGTAATAGAGAGTCGGTTTCCATTAGTTATGAGGAGTTTGAGATGTGGTTTTTGGTCTAGGTGGGAGATCCTAGTTCCATGAGATGTGGCCCAAGGTATAGGTGATCCAAGTACTATGTATGAGATGAGATGTGTAATATGGAATTATACCAATATATGGGTCATCCATTGTTAATGTGTGCCTTGTAAGTGATAAATAATGATATATTATTTTTGGTTATAATATCTATGTTTGTGAGGTGCTACTATGTACGTGGTATATGCATAGTGATGCCTTGATCTTTCATGATGAAAAAAGAGTATCTTAGCTATCAAGGATTTATTGATAGGATGGATTTCTAGGATACCAAAATTTAATGATTTTAAGATGTGGTTATAATGATATGTGGATTGTGTTAATTGCGGGTTGGATCTAGGATTGACAGAACATTGGTATACACATTTTGTTTTGTAATGTCATTTGGTTTATGGATGATCATGTGGTAGAACATAGTAGGTTTAATTCCTTGATTTCTACGAGGATAACCGATAGTGCTTTTGGTTATATGTGACTAAGATGTTGGAGGAGTTTATTTAGAAAGTTAGTGTATGGGCCTAGGATCGAGGATATAAGACTCATGTTGTAATGAGTCGGGGTGTATGATAGGGTGGTATGGGATAATACACATATTGGATTTTTAAGAGATCAAGGAGGTATATTTTGGTTATGCGTGGTGTCATTATAGTTTTTATTAGTGAGTGGATTCGTGCTATATGAGGACTAATGGAATTAACTAAATGTTTATGGAATTTTTTAGACATTTTTCTAGATAAAAATTGGAATTATCCCTACATGGTGATAGGTGATATCATATGTGGTTAGAAGTGTGGTGGAATGGTCAATACAATCATTGGCCAAGAACTCAGTGAATCGAACATGAAATGGAGATCAATAAAATATTAGGATTATGGCTAATTTCAATTGTGGACTCTTTGGGTTGATAAGATCTATGGTTGGGATGTTGTAAAACCACACTCCTATTTGGGTAATGGTTTTTAGTAGTAATTTTGTTTTTCTAAATTCTGGTGAATGGGTAATTTTTTAAAATTTTGTTTTGGATAAAAATTTTGAGAATTGGAGAATCGAAAATTGGTTTATGTGGATATTTATTAAGTCATAAAAGGTTCCTTAGTTTCATAGGTGAGTGTCAAGAGCATCAACTCAAAATTTTATGGTTTTTAAAAGTTTCTTCCATCATGCATAGTTTGTTGTGCACTATTTTAGGGATACTATACAGAACCATGAGTGTGGGGTGTTTTTTAATTTAATTTTTATAACACATGGTTTGAATGCATTTTTATCATTGGTTTGTGTGTGAAACATAAAAAGATTATATAAAACATTGTGACTTGTTTGGAGTTGAGAGGATGCAGAATGAGAACCACATTGTTGAAAAAAATCGATTTGGAACTAGGTTTTAGAGGTATAGGTGATATTAATGGTTGGTGGATAGATTTATAAACAATACAAGAAAATATGTTTAATTTTGTTTCACTAGATAGTGACTACTATATAGTTTAGAAAACTATTTGGGTATCTATATTTTAGTGAGAAATCCCCATTCCCCCTTTTAACTTTTAAACTCTCCCCCATTTTCCATCCCCTCTTTTGTACAAAGACCAAGGGGATTCTCCCCCTCCTCCTCCATTACCCCTTTCAATTTGGGTTATTATTTATTTTCTTTTATAGTGATTCTTGGTATGTATTTTCTTTTTCACCCATAATTCTATATTTGTCATTCTTTCACATGGGTGACCCAGTTTAGGATTTGGGAGTTAATTCCACCGAATCATAGTGGAATTATCACAATATGATGTTTCAATTCCTTGCATGGTCTAGATGATATACCTATATGATATATTCATGATTTTGAACATCATTGTGATAAAGATATATCAACTTATGTTTTTCATCAGTTTTTGATTTAATTAACTTGATTTTCCTATTATATGGGTTTAAAACATTTGGAATTTTTACAAGGATTGTGTAAAGAGTGGATTAGGCACCTCCCAATATGGATGGTAAAAATTTTATGTGATGATGGATGCTAGTATGTTTTTTTACATTATTGATTATTGATTTAAATTTAAAAACTTATAATTTATTAAATAAATTTATTAATTAATTATTAATTTTTTATAATTAATTGTTGTATATTATGATATTTTTTCCTCATATGTTTAGATGTTGACCATTTGGCTTGGACGAGATTGGGAAGAGCTATTGGGTGGTGAATTATAAGGGAATAGAATTGTGAAAAAGGTAACTGGTCCTTATACTATGCCCTTTGGTTTATGCATTTTATTATATGAATTTGGTATGAAGTATTAATAATAAGAGAGATCATCCATTGTTAAAATTAAATTTCATTAATTTAAATGAAATAAATGGACTCAATGATGTCCTAGTGGAATCAATAGAACAATGTGTACTAGATTCACTACCTCAACTATATATGGTCAAGTAATTCAATTTAAAATCACTTTCTATGACACTTTGACCTAGAGAGGTTTATATAAAATTATGTTAAATGAAAAGAAAATAAATAAAATGAAATTATTGCAGCATAGTGGGACAAATATAAGAGAATTAGACAAGTCCTTTTATAAGAGAGTATTGGACTAAGAAAAATGTCTTGAGTAGTACATGTGAGAACCCAAATATTCCCTCAAGACATTGGTATAGTAGAGATGGGCATGAAGTGATAATTCTACCCATTGTTATGTGGTCACATGGGTTGGAAGGCCCAATGAAAATTGATGCATTTTTTTGGTCTGACGATTGAATTACAGTTAAATCAGATGGGTTTGAGCTTAAGGCCATCTACCATGACTGATTTTAGTAGAATGTTACCTACGATTCCAATGATACCGTTTGATAAGAATGAGATATTGGAAAAATCAAGGGGTGTCCTGATAGATATGAGACCCTAGGGACCCTATGCATTAACAAATGATATATTTCAACCTAATAGTTTCTATATTGGAAATTCATAGTGATGGTTGTGGGTGTCACCCTGGAACCCAAATCGATGATGAAACATGATATTATTCATGAAGGTTGCTTGGGATATTGAGATGTATTCCAATACATGGGATATATTGGATATTGTCCTTGGATATGACCTTCATGCCTACTACTTAGGGGATGATTCTAGTTGGTCACACTACTAACTTAGATGCACTAAGATACATGGGATGCCAATGAAATGATCATAAGATCTGACATTTTGGACTGATAGTAATGATTTCCGTGGAAATGGTTCATGGAAATAATGTAGGGGATGAAACTCTCAAGATGGATATAATATGATTTAGAATTTCTTTGACACTTCCCTTGAGTTCAGATATTTTGTAAGTTTAGAATGAATTCCAATTGATTCATATATTTAGATATGCAATTAATTTTGATATCCTTGAATTTGATCATTCAGATCATGGATATGTGATGAAATCCTCCAAAGTGGCTTTCTACATTTATTTGTATTGTCTAGAAAATTCTCTATGAATAATTTATTGAAAATGACAATACTTGATTGACTAGGTAATTATCCTAATAATTATCAATATGATCAATATTGGTTGTAATTATTACATAACATGCTCTGAGAAACTATAAAACTGTAAGAAGTGGGCTTGGTTTATCCTAGTGGTTATGGTTGAACCTTATGATTGACCACAGTTATATATTTATGATTCAACATTGTTCCTTGTTTATATTCTGAGAAAATCACATTTGTTCAATTAATTTTCTGGTCATGTATGATACTATTTGGGTGGTTCCCTATAAAATTGTACTTAAACCCTGCTCTGGGGGCCATGCTACTTTGGTACTAGAGATAGTATCAATCATCAAAGGATGAAGTTTAGAAGTGGCCTAGAATTTCATGATTGAGATAGACAGATCAAACATTAATAGAGATTAGTATTAAAAATCATGGGGATAACGTTTAATACTTAGAGTCAGTTTATACTTTTATTATATATATATGGGATCAATATAATGGGTGATCATATGTTATATGTGGGAATGACTATATGAAGATATAATTTAACATTTACATTTGATATAACATGATTATTTATATTTCAATGGGGTAATTTTTTTTATTTTGGATTCTGTTTTTTCATTTTCATTATATTTTAAACAGATATGAGGGTATAGTCTCCAAACACTAGCACTTGAAACACCTATTTCTAGTCAGTAGCCTTTGTTACATGATGAGAAATGCATGAGAAAAAATAGTCAACCCATATAGTTATTATTCAATGTGAAATGACATATGGACATTACACAAGTTTTAAAGGGTAACACCACTGTGTGTTTTTTATCTGAAAATGATATTTAATATCATCATTATGGGTTTCCCATGTAATGTAGTGATAAGGAATATTTTCTTAATAAAATAATAGTATTTAATTTAATTATATATTTTGAATATATTACATCAATTAATGTTACAAATTTTTTCTTTCATGTGATACATTTCCGATAATGTTCACTTTTCTGATTGTTAGGCATCATTTTTCTAACCCACTACCTATATATCATGTTTTTTTAGTATGATCTATTGATATATTGTTTAATTTTTTTGATTGGTTTAGTGTATATGGTTATTTGAAAATAATTATTGGATGTGACGTGTCTTTCTATATCAAAAATTCTTTTTCCCTATGACCAGTTATGTTCCAAGGTTCTTGGGATGTTTTGGCTATGCCACTTTAGGCATCAACCTGATTGATATTATATTATTATATGATGTATAAATCATCTCCTAATGATATTGATATTGATTTTAATTGTTTAAACTATCCTATTTAGATCATGTTGGGTTACTAAGGTTTGATGGTGACACATTTTGATACCATTAAGGTAAACAGGTCTCAATAATATCATTTTACATTAGATAATGTTGGATATATCAATATAGATAGTGCTAGTTTCACCATGATATGTGAGAAGAAACATGAATAAAATTATGACCTCATTATTCATGGAATAAAGATCAATCTATTTAGTGTTTCTATAATTTCTGACATTGGAAATGGGTTTTTATTTTCAATGGATGAATCTATTATTTGGATGATGAATTATGTAACAATATTAATGAATAGATAATGAACAAGAAGAAATATATTTCAAATTTCTATCAAACAATATACATAAGACTTCAACATTAAGGATTATAATTAGCTATGACATTTGAAAATTTACCACTTGGTGAAAAATAATGTGGAAAAGATCATCACGTATGAATATGTGATAAATCCTAAGATGTTTGATCATAAAAGGATCAATACTAGGAAAATGTGTCAAAAAATGGTAAATCCAATAGATAATCATGTAGAGTTAAAGACATAGAAATATATTAATTTTACATAGGTAGATTTACGTGGTTCGATGTGATTGAATAAAACTACAGTAGATACACACTTTAAAAATTTTGTTTAGGATTTTACTAACATGACTTCTTCCTTTTTAATATTGAATATATCACAGGATCCTAATTGATTTAAACAATTTTAATGGTGTTTTGAGATCCAAACTAGATGTTTTATCAATATATTTTAGTCTAAACATGGATTAAAATATAATAATGATGATATTAAAGATCATTTTTAGAAGTATATTGTTTTGTTGACATGAAAGGAATGATGTTTATCTGATTGTGTAACATAAAAATAAATTTTTAAGCATGAAAAAATTGAGACTATATATATTCTCAATCAATTACTAATTCGATCAGATTATAAAAATACGCCTTATGAGTTATTGTTCCGAAAGAATATGTTCTTGATAATATTTCAATTTAATTACTCAGATTTTCCATGTATTAGTTTTGGATATTGTATGGGTTATTTTTATGACTTGGAATTAAGACAACATTTGATTTTACTGGATAGTTTTCTACGAATAAATCTTTGAAATACAATAAATGTATTAAATAACACGTGAAAAAAAATCCTAAAAAAGGTTGAATAACTCTCAAAAGAGTCTAGATCAAGAATCCAATGGCAGCGTTCAGTTTAAAATGTGGCTTTTACCCCAGTCCTGACATAAACTTTTTCTCCATGAGGAAGTTTTGAAAACATTTTCATATGAACAAATGAATAATATGAATAATATGAATAAAATAAATAAATAAAAACATTTATTTTATTAGGTTTCAATACATTGACTAAGTTATTATGTAAATATATGTTTTTGAGGATTTTCTTACAGTTGGCCTCTCAAACCCTAGAAATATAGATGACCATTGGAGAGAATTCTTAGTGGTCAATGATAGATTTAAAGTAGATTGAGGACAGTTGCACCAACATAATTTTATGATCTCATTAATAACGACAACACAAAACCATTATTTATAAACAATCAATCCAAACTCAAGTAGGTTGTTAATTTGGGTTTTCAATCATGTTCATTAATCCCAGAAAATGTTGATCCATTCTACGAAAATAATTGATACGTGCATCATTGGTAGATTCAAATCAATGGAATTATATTTTTTCATTGTTTTGATTCTCTTATTCATTTTTCTTCTTCTACAACAATATATTGAGAATGAAAGGAAAATGGTCAAGGTTCATTCCTCACTTTTTAGGGATAACATATTTAACCCTTCATTCTTTACATATTCATCAAGGGTGTTTGTTTTGGTCTCTATTTTAATAAATACTTTGTATTTGATCTTTTCACAATCATTTTTTGGTACAAAATATTGACACCACATGTTTCATTCACGATCTATGGTGAAATAGAGGTGCAATGACTGTGGTGGATGATCTAAGGTGGGTTAGATTGATTTTAAATTCTTGTTCTTCTTAGTGTTTATGTTCCGTACTGATAGATGGATCAATTGCGACATTTTCTAAGAAGATATTAATGCATATCCCAACGATCAGTGATGGAATTGGTCAGAAACCCCTAGATCTAGGATTATATAGCGAGATGGGTGGATTTAGTGATGCATGAGACAATGTAGTGGAAGATCCCATGGATCTGGAAATTCCACATCAATAAAAAGTGTATTTCAGATGTACACATAGTGCGGGACCCCTTAACTGTGGTTCTATGTTTTGTGATGAAGTCATGTATCACATGTCATGTTACTTGGTCAAACGCTTTGTGACCCTTCCATGATGGATTGACATGTACCTTAGAGGGTAAAAAGGCATGTCCAGGAATACATGGTCATTAAAATGCAATAAACTAAGACATGGACATGGATAGGTGTACATGGGTTGGTAAATGGGCATAGAAAAATGTCATGTTCAAGTGTTAGGAAACCTCATCACATCATTTGTTTCACAAAAACACTATATACATTGAGTTTTTCATGTCGTCCGAGGCTTTACCACATTGGTAAATTGGGGGATATCTAGAAATTTAATTGTACCCTATGTACACCCCATGTACACCCTTTAAGGTTATTTGTATCCCTTGGTTTATTTAGTCTGGACCAGTATTGTTTGAGTGTATTCCATGGTTCCTTTCCCTTGTGAGTATAGTTTGGCATTACATACACATCATAGAATTGTTATCACCCCTAGATGATGAGTCTAAAAAAATGTTTGTGGTCTCCCTCTATGAGACTAGAGTATAATCCTCTATCATCTTTATACCCTATATGGGGTTTGTGGAATCAGTGTAACCTCATCGTTCTGGGCATTTCCCCTCCATATAATAGGCTATAATTATATAGTTCATGGTATTTTTTGTATATGACCCCATACGTAGAGGATTGATCTAGATCGGATTCATGGTGTACCCCAATGATTCTGGACATGACCCCCATTATCTGTATTAGGTTATTCTAAGAGTAATGATCTTCTTGGGTGGGGAACAATGACCTAGAACTCTCTGATTACTGTCTTCAGTGGTAGCATGTCACATAGAGTGGATTCTTTTTAATGAATATTGGTTTGAGTAGAATCCTATGGATGATAGTTTGTTGTGGCCACATGGTGGACCTATGTCCTTCTAGAGTATAAAGATGTGTTTTATATTATAAAAATATTTTAATATCCTTGTATTGATATTATTATAATTTATGATTTATTTTTAGTGTTTCCAGGGAGACCTATTGGGTATTTTTATACTCACAGATGCATGGGATCTTCCTACATGTGTCGTGTCTTATGTAGATGATGAAACATTTGATAGTCTCCCAGAAGAATACAGAGTTGCTGAATCATAGATTGAGATAGTCAAACAATGTTGTTTTTAGGAGTTTTTATCTGATCATAGTCCTCAACCACGAATCACATTGGACTATTTATAGTTTTTGGTTTGGATTGTATTTGGCCCCTTTTTTTGATTCATTACATTACTATCATACTCTATTTATGGGATTTAAGATGTATGCATGAATTATTTTCCATTTTTTAAGTTTTATAATTTTATGGGAATGGTGTAGTTTGTGGATGAACAAGTAAATTAGGATAATTCTTCCCATTTGGAGGGATATGGCTACTTAGTGATGGTCTCCAACCCTTGACCTATTGAAGTAGGCTTGGGTTGTCATGGGTCAGACCCGATTGGGTCGGTCCATGACATAGTGGTATTAGATCATTCTATTCTACATTAGGACCAGACTTGGTGATATTTGTTTGGGGAAATAATGATTTGTGTTTCGAGTTCAACTTTTTGGATAGAGACTTCAGTGTTGGTGTGATAGTTGACATATCTATACACTAGGACTCCAATCTCCTTCCTTTCATCTTAGTACATGTAGACATTGGTTGTAGGGGATTTTTCGGTACATTCATCATATATGAATGGGTTGTGTTTTAAATGTAGTTATTGAGTCATCTCACTATATATACTCATAGACTGGGGTATATCTTGTAAATTTTAGGATGCCTCCATGAATCCAGCCAACCAAGAATCCACTGTTTAATCAAAATGATGATTTTTTGAGTGATGAGTCTTTAGTATATGTTCCTATACCAGATATACCACTTCTGGGTGGTTTATTGACAATACTGACACCCATTGATAAGAATCTAGTGTTATTAGTTCTAGCAGAGTATGTATGATTGTTGATTGTACTTCATGAGTTTAAGCGGTATAAAACTCCCATATATTTGGGTGATCTAGACCCCCAAGTGTCTGAGGTTTGGATATAGGTAGTATATTACTTTTTTTCATGTATGTACACCAACAAATCAGATTTTGGTCCTCACGGTGAGCCTTCTTTAGGGCTCCGCTGGGTAATAGTGAAGCTCAAGGACTCAGTCACATGATGAGATAGATCACTCCAAGTAATAATTTCAGTGTATCTTCAGGGTGGAATTCTATACGAATATATTGTAGTTAGTGTGTATCCTAAAGATTCTATATTTGTAGTAGGGATGTTTGACTGTGGCATAACAATCACTGAGTTTTACTAATCACTCATGATACTCCATTGATATTGTGTAGAATCTATTCATCAGAGAACTGAACACTGAGAAGCTATTACATTGGGACATTAGTGCATTAGTGGAATCCATTTTCAGTCCTATATATGCTGGGGGATTGAGCGAGCCTTTGTGGTGGAAATATTCCTAGCATAGGAGGAATAAAGAGAGGGTGTTGGAAGTGGGAACACAGAAGCTGAGACCTTAGAAACAAGTATCTGATGACAGTTAGTATAAAAACTCATACATTAAATAGTTATATTTTAATTAAAAATTGAAGAATATTCATTTCAAAATAAAATAAATCAGTGATAGGAAATTATAGGTATAATATATTTTGAAACTAGGAATCATAAACAACTAGTTATTTATACATCTATATTGCCTCCACCTTATTCCTTTATAAGTATACCCCTTTTGGAAATATTTTCCTTAATACCCTTATTTATGAAATGGGAAAAAGAAACATAAGAAAGGATGAGCATAGATTCTCAGTAAGGTTAAATAGAGGACATATCAATTATATCATAATCATAAGATATAAGTACATAACACTTCAAAATATTAACTTGCATATAAAATATCAGGATATCATGTAATGTGATAAATCATAGAAGTTAATAAAGAATCAATGGACATATTCCCAAAATTAATAACATAATACACTATTTTTTTTGGAATATACAGAAGAATAAATTAAATTTCATATTTTTCAAGGCTCATTTTTAAGACTACCATAGTGGAAAAAGTCCATTTCTGAACCAAGTATACTCCTCATTCCAGCCATGTATTAGTAAACCAAGATAATTTACCATTATAACCATGTAAATATCTTGATATATAATTATTTAACCAATAAATTGGAGGGATATATAGGTTCTATCCCTCTCATAATAAAATCATTCTTATGTGTTCCACAAAAACATAAATCATTCATCCTAAAATAACCTACGGAAAATATGGGTTTCTTAAACATCATTCCATAAAAATCCATATAAAATAAATGGATTTGATAAATAAAATTCCATCATAAACACAATCCAATCATAGTGATAACAGGGATATAAACATAACACTATTTATAGACTGTCATCATAAATAGAAAATAATTTTGATAAAACACTCAAAATTAATTCCTGAGGAAAATATACCTTTTTCTTTAAAAATATTTTCATTTATAAAAATTCCATGAAATTTTAAAAGAAAATAATTTCATTGAAAATAAATATGAAATATTTTAATGTAATCTTCTTGTAAATAATGAGTTATGGAAGCGTAAAAATTTATTCATGTCATATAAGTTAAAATAAAACATTCTTCTTATACTTTTATAGGAAATTAAAAAACAATATCATATTGAAAATTAAAAAATTTTCCTTTTATACAAATTTCTAAAAAATTCAAAAAATGAGTAAAATTTAATTTTAAACATAATTTATGAATATAATGAATATTCTATAATATATATATATATATAACATTGATGATAAATATACCCCAATCAATTCTTATGTACAAACAATCTCAGATAAAATTGAGACTATGAAATTATCCCTTACCTTAGGTCTGACATCATTTGTATCTATCCAAACCTCCTATATAATGATTTAAATAATGTTATTAACTTATTATAGAATCATAATATTTTTTATTATAATTTTTTCCATCTTTTAAAAAATTGTTGAACTTACTATTCATAATTCTAAATAATAAAAGAATGCAATTTACATAATTTATAACTATTGATTCCAAATAAGGTATCAATTTTTAAAATTTGAAACAAATATTTTTAGCAACAAATTTAAAATTAATCACGTTGTTAGATTTTAAAATGGGGGTTTTAAAATTTAAAACATTGCAAAATATTGGAATGTTTTTACATCAAAATTCATGATAAAATTAATTATAATGAGCAAAAATATATTAAAATAGAAAAATATATTATATTTTTTTACATTAAAATAATTAAATAATATAATATATCCACTAAATTATTTCAATGAAAAAATATGTTTTCAATTAAAATTTAGTATATTTTTACTATTCATACTTAATACTTAATAGAAAAATATCAACAATTCATCAAAAGTAAATATTTATATTAATATTCCAAATATAATGATTATTTTTTGAGATATAATATATAAAAGTTTCAAAAATATATTTAAAATGGGTGTTCCATCAAAAGGTGACAAAACATCATTTTCTGAAAAATACTTCTTTTATATGAAAAATTGAATTTGTTATTATATGTTGTCTATAAAACATATAAAATGATTTTCAGAAAATTAATTGAATCTATTACATATATATTTCATTAATAAACCCCATAATGATTTTTTTTATTATGCTATAAACATACTTTTTCATTTAAATAGAAAACACTTCCTTTTATAAAAATAATTGTTTTATTTTTATTTATTATAAATATTTAACTTATGAATTAATAATATATACATCTGTAATGTATATTTTGAATATTCAGTTAATATTTTTCATACCAAGAATTATTATTGTTAGGTTATAAGGTAACATAATAATATTTAGGAACATATTATATATTTCTCTGAGAGCCCGGAGATGAGCCTCCTAGGCAAGCGACGATGACCTAGATCCGGCGATGGAGGTTCTCCCTCCCCCCTCCCTAATGGAGGGGGGAGTTCTTTCTCGTTCTTCGTCACGGATTCCCCCGCCTGCTTTCACTCCATTTTCTAATCCTGAATTCTTGCCCCCGTTCCCGCGAATCTCACTTTGCCCTAAAGTTCCAGATCTGTTTCGTGGAGCACCTCAACTATGTTTAGCACCTTCAGAACTTAACACTTCCACAGATCTTTTCAAGCTGACTCTAGTGGCTCGATTTCATCAAAGTCGTCCCTCAGTTGATGCTTTTGATCGGTTTGTCTTTGAAGCATGGAACCTGCAAGATTGGGTGGTGATTGGTCTTCTCGATCAACGACACATAATGATTTGTTTTGGGTCTATGGAGGATCTCATCACGGCGTGGTCTAAGGCTCCTTGACGGTGTGGATGTATGCCTTTCTTTCTTCTTCGGTGGAATTTTGACTTCCATATGCAGCGGGATAATCCGAGTTTAGCGATTTGGGTACGTTTCCCGGACCTTCCTCTTCAATTCCAGAACCCTTCCATTCTATCTATGATTGGGAACATGGTCGGCCGCTACCTGTGCTCAGACATCAAAACTGAGACTATGTGTCATCCCATCTGCCCTCGCATATGCATGGAGATTGATGTCTCCAAGACGCCGGTGGACTGGGTGTGGATTACTGATGAGCAAGAATTCTGATGGCAGCAGGATGTTAAGTTTGAATCGTGGGTTGATTATTGCAGTGTGTGCCATCGGCTGGGACATTGTGCCTCTGCCTACAGAAATAGATCTCTGAACAGGAGGGTGTGCAGAAGGGTAAGGGATGGTTTGGGTTCTCATGATGCTGCTTCTGTGGGGAGTTTGAGGACACATGGACTTTTGGTTGATGGTGGGGTGAACTTAGTGGACAATGGGGTTCTGGGAATGGGGGATGAATTGCATAAGCCAGGTGTGGAGCCTCCTGGAGTGAAGGTCAGTGATATTTTTAACAGGATGAAGCGGGACTTGAGTAATGTTGATACCCTGAAATGCAATGTTGAGTCTTCTTCTGCTTTTAAGGATGCAGGAGGCTCTGCTGAAACTCCTATGTTTGAGGATCCATCAAAGATGGCAAGCCCCCGAAGGGAAGTGAGTGCTGCTGTGGAGAAAGATGTGGAATTGGGTGGGAAGAATGGTGGTGTGGAATCTCTCGGTCTGGAAACTGTGAGGGCACTTGCAGCCGGTGTCGCTGTCCATGATGTGCAAGTTGTTGCTGTAGGTCCTAATTCCCCAGCTCAGGTGGAGGTTGAGAGGCAATATCAACACATGGATCTTGGGGCTGTGAAGCTGGCTGGGAATCAAGAAACTCCTATCAAGGAAAGTGCTGATGCCATTGGTGCTGTGATGACAGTGGATGGGATGTAGGAATCACCTGGGAGGCAGGCGAACAACATTGAGCTCGGCAATCGGTTTTCATGCCTGGTGGATATTGATCTGGTCCTGGATCATGAGCAGGATGCCAAAAGTACTCATGAGGATCAAGATTCTGCTTCCTTAGGTGCTAATGTTGAGCCAAGGGTTGCTAGTGTTGGCACTTGTGATCAAGATCTGGGAAACGAGAAAACTTATAGTGCTGAGAAGGGCTCTGAAGCAAATACAGACAATGGTCCACTATTGGACAGCTTAGCTGGAGATTGTAATGTGAAAAAAGGCACGCATGGTGGCGGTGACGGGTATAGGGTGGTGCACATTTCTGGTAAATGGGGGGACTGCTCTGATAGTGAGAAAGAAGATGATGGTGGCATGGTCCAGCCCTCCTATGGTGGTATGGTCCAGCCCTCCTATAGTGATATTGTTCAAGGTGGCCGAATGAAGATGTCTGAAAGTGAAGGTGCCATGACTGGGCCACCAAAGAGGAGGCCAAGGAGAGACTACACGGATCTACCCAAACCAATGGCAACAAGGTCTGCACACAAGATTGGAGCGTCACAAGATAATGTCATTGCAAATGGGTACAGTGTAAAACGAAGAGGAGGGTCCTCGAAGAGGGACAAAGGATTTAGTGGAAAACGGCCGGTCAAAGAGAAGTTGTCTGAGGAAATGTTGCGGAAGAAAAATATGTACCTTGAGCTGATGCGCAAATACGAATCTTCTGAATGGGAGTCAGCTGATCCTGGTGATGAGTTATCTGATGATGGGGAGAAGGATGCATATGGTTTTGATGTTATGTAGCGTTTTTATTTTCTTCTGACTTTACTTGCACTTTTCTTTTAATAAATTTGGGGGACCAGGCTTATGCCTGGATCAGACTTTCCTGGTAATAATATTTAGTTTTTCTATTATACTCGGTCTTATGTGAAATGAACTCCATCAAAAGAATAGAAAATTGTGTCTAACACATGGAAAGAATAGTGGTGTGTATACCAGAAGCTAAGATAGTGTTGCGTGTAGTTCAAGGTATTCTTGGTGTACCATACAACACAAAAAATCAACGAAATTTTAAAAAAGTTATCTCTAAAAAATATCAGGGTGTCACATTCTACCACCCGTAAAATGAATTTCACCATCAAAATTAATCAGGGTTGTAAATGATATAATACTTGAATGTTTATTTCATAGAAACCCACATCATAAAAAGGAATTATAAAATGTTTAAAAAAAGAATGTTAGAAACCTAATGGATACCCTATGTAACTTTTAACTGGTTTTCCACATATAAGAACATATGAGGGAAGTGAAAACAAGGATATGGAAGAAAAATATAACCATAAATTTCAGAAGGGGAGTGATAGAGAATAAGGTAAGGAGAAAACTAACAATCAGAAATCAATAAAACTATGATGATTTAAAGGTCCACTTAATTCATCATAAAGGAATTTACTATGGAAATTATTTTTGTTTTAAGATCCTTTATCTAGGTTTGAATAATATGAAGAATTGGTTACTTGATTATGTTATATATCATCCTTTCTTTATGCCTTGATCAATTTCTACTTCATTTCAATTTCCATGAAATGAAGTAGAATTTTTTTTTCTTAAGCATCAACGGAACATGGAATCCATAAATAGGATGATATGTTATTACATATGTCTATGAAAACATTAGCACAAGTTATAAAATATATATAAGCCCAACTATGGTGAGATATCAATTTATTCTAGTAAAATTATTCTCATGTTTAACATAAATTATCCATAAATTGAAAACCTTACATTAACTATGAAATCTATGAAATCTGAAACTTTGGAAAGAGTTTCACTAACTTGGCTGAACATTTATCCTCCATATATTATAAGGTATATCTTGTTGGTCATATTCCAAACATGTGACCACCTTCATCATGTATTATCTTGATTCATGGTAATAACTTAAATTACCATATATCTTCATTTAAAACATTCATGTTTCCTTATTAAAAAACATATTGAATATATTTCATAAGTCCTTAATAGTTTTATATGTCATCCTTGATAGCATAACCCTCCTGACAAAAAAGCCACCATTAGTTCCCAAAAAACTAGAATCATCCAATTTACCTTTTCAAATCCAACATATCATTATCGAATAATGATTAACCTATCCTAAAGGATATATTAATTGTTATCTTTCCCTAAATAATGTGTTCTCTAAGAATATAACCTTAAACATAAATCACTTTTATAGGTCCTTAGAACCATTCAAAATATCCTTTCCAACTCTTAATGAAAAACATATACTAAAAACACTTATATATATCATGATTCATATAACTTAATATTTGATTTATGAAACATATACACCTCAATCATCCTACATTATTCTTAAACCATTACACAGTATCCATCATCTTCATCTTTCTTAAAATATAAATAATTTCTTAAGGTTATCACCCTTAATCTAAGTATAAATCATAGTATTAATGTAAAAAATAAATCTAGAACACCCCATACCTTTCACATGACATATAAAATCTCTTTATCCTCACTATTATAACAAATACTCATACCACCTTAATGATTATCTTTATGATATTTCAACTGAAGAAATCAGTTTTCATAATTCCAATACATCCTAAATAAAAAACATTCAAGGTTAACTATGTTCTATCAAACTATAGTTATTTTCTAAGACTAGAAATAAATGTGTGATAAATACATATAAATGATTAAAAACACATAGTTATGTTAAATTATATATAATATTTCGATCTATGATATAATATGTTTAATCCAAGGTTATTAATGATTATAAAAAAATCAAGGATTGTGACATGTAAATAGACTTATCTTTAGGACATCACAATATATATCCTTTGAAATATCTCCAAGGTTCTCACAAATGTTTTTTCATCCTAGTTTCCAATGGTTAAATATACCATTCCGATGATACAAAATATATCAACCCATACATTACATACAAGAGATAATACATAAAAATTGATGAATATTCATTAAAAAATATAACAAATCATCGACACTATTGTATATGTATAATGTCTTTAAAAATTAGAAAATATGTACAACTAGTCAATAAGTCATCTACATGGTATCACACTTATTCCTTTCTAACTAGACCCCATTTTGACCTATCTCACTTAATATCATTCTTCCTAACCTGGGGAATATAAACATATGAATTGGTGATCTTGGATTATATGTTCGGGTAAACAAGAGAGATACCAATTATATCATAATTATAAGATATAAGGACATAACATTTTAAAATCTTATCCTGCATATGAAAGATAATGATTTAATGTCATGGGGTAAATCATAGATGTTCAAAAAGAATAAATGGACATATTCCCAATAGTCATGAAATAAGAACATATTTTTTTTCATAAAAATTAGCATTGAAAACCATTTCATATTAATCAAGTCTCATTTACAAGATCATCATAGTGGAAAATGTCCATTTCTAAATAGATTTCACTCTTTCTTCCAGTCCTGTATTACTGAATCGAGATCATTTACCATTATTTCCAAGTCTATCTCATGAGATATAAATATTTATCTAGTTAATTGGAGGGGGATATAGGTCTCAACTATCTCATAATGAAATAATTCTTATTGGTTCCACAAAAACATAAATAATTCATCATAGCATAACCCAAGGAGTAAAATGGGTTTCTTAAACATCACTCCATTATAATAAATATATAACAAATAGATTTCATAAATAACATTCTATCATAAACACAATAAAATCATTCTCATATTAGGGATGTAAAAATAACCCTATTTAACTAAGGACATCATAGATGGAAAATATATTTGATAAAACACTTGATATTAATTCTTGAGGAAAATATCCTTTTTTCTTCAAAAATATTCTCTTTTCTCAAAATTCCATGAAATTTTAAATTAAAAGAATTTATTTAAAGATAAACATGAAATATTTTAAATCAATAATCCTACAAATAAGTTATTTTAAATGAATAAAAATCCATTCGAGCCGTATATGTTAAAAGAAAAAAAATCTCATACTTTTTTCAGAAAGTCAAAAAGTACCTTATATTGAAAATGAAAAAAGATTCCTTTCATACTATTTCATAAAAAGTCACCAATGGGTAAAATTTACTTTAAAAAATAGTTTAATAATATAAAAAACATTTTATATTACATATGTACAAATCATGGATGATAAATATAACCCAATAAATACATACATCTAAACAATTTTAGATAAAAAAATGAGATTGTGATGTAATCCATTACCTTAAGTCTGATATCCTCTATATGTATTCTAAAATCTAGTATAAAGATTTAAATAATTTAATTGAATTATTTCAGAATAATGGTTATTTTTATGATATTATATAAGATCATACTATCATCCATTTTCTAGTAACATTATTACTCATCCAATGGGTGTTAACTTCTTTATTTTATTACAATTTATTGTAGGATATTTTTTTATTTCTCTTCTTACTTTATATTTATATCATTCCCATAACAATATTAATATAATATATATCAAAATTTTTCATTCAAAATTTTTATATAATCAATATTTAATGGATATCAGTAGAATTAATCGCATCAAATCGGGAAGTTGGTAGACAATTCGTACACATTAGCGATGGTGTCATTCCCATAATTATGAAATGGTATGGAAGTGGATAGTATATTTATTTATAAAATACATATAATGTTATAATAAACCTATATATTTATTATTTCCATCATTATACCCATCCACATAAGACGATGGTGAGAAACAGATTACACTATAGTGTGGAGATGGTAAGTCATACGTTCACACATGTTGTTATTTATGTTTTTATAGGATGGATATGAGGTAGAATAGGTTTGTTAAATAATCATAATAATGTATCATTATAAAATTAATACTCAATTTATTACTTTAAAATGGGAAAACATGAGGAGGATGTAGAAGAAGAAAGATGTTTGAATGAATCGGTAGAAGATATTATCTCTTCTTGGACAATCTATGTATAGAAATCCTTTTAATGGTACTAGATTAGGCATTTTTAAAAGAAGAAAACAACTAGAATATACCCAGGGAAGTTGATAAGGGAATTGTTCTAGCGATGGCCGAGCATGATGGAACAATGTGAAGTGAAGAGGTGAGGGAGGATGTTTTCTTTTATAATTGACGTGAGGGGCACTTCTAGAAACTCTAAAAATATTAATTTATAACAAACTCAAACCACATAAAAAACCAAAAAACTGTGTTTCTTTTGAATATTAAATGATAAATGGTTTTAATCTCATCAACCAATAATTTGTAGACATGTTTTGATTTCATATTAAAACATATCGTTTCATTTTACCCTTAATTATTCTCCTTTAATTTTAACTATGGTAACAAATTGTTCAATATTAAAATAGTTTATTTTTTAATTATATGATGTCAATTAAACCATAAAAGAACACTATGGAACATTTTAGAGTAAAAATGACTATTTTATATTCTTGAAAACATTTTCTTATTTTTAAATAATTTAATAAAACATTATTTTGACAAAAAATTAATAGTGTCAATTTTGACACTATTTATTTAATCGATTTTTAAAAATATCATGATAAAATATTAGAAAAAAAATATTTTATTACATATATTTCGGTTGATGGTCATCTATAATTTTTTGGATATATTAATTATCCCAATTTATAGTTATTTTATTTTTTTAATAACATTAATTTGATATTTCAATTAATAAAATAATTACTACACCATTTTTGTGTTATTATTTATTATAATTATTTCTTGGGTAAAAATTAAATATAAAATAGTTTGATGAATATAAATCCTCCATATTCTAGGATAATACTTATAGATGAATATAACTTCTGGAAAAGCCAATATTATAAATGTTATATGTATTAAAATGTGAATGTGAAAACATTAAAATAAGTTTAATTAAATATTATAGGTCTCATAATAATCACCATATAGCTCTAAATGGTCAATAAATCAGCCCTAGGATGATTATGGTCTATATTTACTGAACCTATAATATTTTTCTAGTGTTTGGTCTTTTAATTATTATTATTATTTTAATAAATATTTTTTATAGATTTTCTAGCAATTAAATATTTTCCACAACATCAATGTATAAGCCTTTATTGTAATTATTTATTTTTTAAAAATTAACAATATTAATCATGATAAATAAAAGCATTTTATCATTAAAATTAGTATTTATATTATAATTTAGGTTTTTTATAACCTTATTATAAATATGATAAATTTATTAAAATTTGAGTAATACATATTTAACTTTTCTTTAAATAAAATATATTCAATGTCCTAATATAATCCAAGTGGCTTCGGAAGGGTATCATTTATAATGAAGAATTTTTTGGGTTATAAATAACTTTGTAATAATACTGGGACAAGTGTAATTGTAATTTTAAAATATTATATTTACCCTTAATTACCCTAACTACATTTTTACCTTATTAATAAAAATATACTGAAGTTACAATTCATAGTTTCCCAAAATAAATTTTTGCTATTTTCAAAATATGTACCTACTGATTAAAAATATGGAATCCATTTTTATAAATTCAAAACACTGAATTTGCAGTAATTAATTTAAAATTTATTCCATTAACGAAATGAAAAATAAGGTTTTAAAAATTTAAAACAATGTAAAAAGAATAAAATGTTTTTACATCAAAATTAATTTTCAAATTAATGCAAATGAACAAAATTATATTAACTGATTGAAATATATTTTATTTTTTACTTTAAAATAAATCAACAATATAACCTATCTCTATTTTTTGATGAATTTTTTAATTAAAATTTTGCATATTTTTACTGTTCAACAAAACATAGAGCCTATCATGAAAAAAAAATTCACCCAAACTAAATTTTTATATCTATCATCAATATAAGATGTTTATTTTTATATATAGAATATATAAAAATGTCAAAATCTAGATTTAAAACAGGTGCACCTTCAAAAGGTGGTGAAACGAATTTTTAAAAAAAATACTTCGTTTATCTGATAAATTGAATTTGTTCTCATATAATGTTTATAAAACATATAAAAGGAATTTTGGACAAAAAATTGTGTATGTTAAATATATATTTCATTAATAAAATCCCTCAAGTGTGGTTTTATTATTTAATAAACTCAATTTTATCATTTAAATAGAAAAACATTTCCTTTTATTTAGAAATGGTTTTATTTTAATTTATTATAAATTTATCACCAAAGAATTAATTATATATACATATTTATAGAATATTTTCACTATTTAGCTCAAATTGGTCATACCAAGACTTATAATGGCTATGTTTAAAAGGTAACATAATAATATTTAGTTTTTCTCTTAAACATGGACTTAAGTGAAATGAAATCTATCAAAAGAACTTAAAATTGTGTCTAACACAAGAAAAACATATTGTTTCATATACTGAAATCTAAGAGAGTGTTGCATATAGCTCATGGTTATTTGGGTGTAGCATACAACACAAGACGACAAGGAAATTAAAAAATATATATCTTAGAAATATATCGGAGTGTTACAGTCACAATGATCCAAGAACGTCAGATGCTTTTGGAGGAAATCCAAGGAAACATGTTCAGTGATGATGGGATCTTAGAATGATTCAAATCAGCTGCGGGAGAGGTGGTGCTTATCTTTCAGTGGTATGGAAGAGTGGGCCTAGGATTTTCTGACTCATCCAAAAACTGTTCTAGAGATGGTTAAGGGAACATCAAGGTAGAGAAAAATGGTAGATTTGGATGGTCTACAGAGAAATGGATGGTGAAGAGGGGACAATAGAGAATCAGAAGGTTGTTAGAGGTTTGACTTATTACCACCAACACCTCCCCCAGGTGTTCCACACTCATCTTAGGGAGTTGGTGGTATGGGACAAGGCTGACTGTAGGATATGGAGGCCTATAACCCAAATGAACTAAGGATGATAATAGGTATGATCTATGTACATTATAGATTATATTTAGTTTTGATAGGCATATGTTTGATTCATGACATCCTCCTTACTTATTTTGTTTGACTCATAGAGATTCTGGTTGAGCCATTGGTTCGACCATTGCGGTAGGAGACTCTGATAGGTGATGAATCATATATGGTTTACATATGCCGATAGTGATATATAACACTTGAGGTGTCGATTATATATGGGATATAATTTTATAATTGATGAGGGCTTAGAAAATCATATTAGGTATGTACTAAAAATCCACATTACATTCCTAGATTGACTTTTTTAGGTGGAGGATGCGGTGTGACTATAGTGAATGAATGAGATTTTACTTTGTGGGTGAACGTAAAGCCTCGACTGAGTAGGATATGACCAGGAATATAAGTGTTTAGAATATGACTCGTCATTTGGATAAAATGAATCTTGTAACAATGGATTCTATGAGCTTTCAGTTTCTTACAGTGGTGGTGGACTATGAAGATATCATTCCTAAAGAATTTCCAAGCTTACATCCTCATCTAGATCTATAATTTTATAATTAATTACATCCTAGTATTACCCATATATTTTTATAAACATATCATATGACTCCCAAAGGGATTCATGATATGAGGGTGTCGTTGGAGTAATTTTCAGAGAAGGTATTTTTGTGACCTAATGCTCTCCCCCCCGAGTGGTTGTAGTGACGTTCTCAATGAAAGAGGATGATATTATGAGGTTATTTTTGGAATAATGATGGTTGAAATAGGTGACCATGAAGAATAAAATTCTAATACCAATGATAGATGTATTCTTTGATACATTGAGAGGGGTGAAATGGTTCTCAAAATAGACCTACAATCCGGCTATCACCGCCTACATGTAAGGGACATGGAAATATAGAAGTTTAAATTCAGGTGTCTATATAGTCTATATGATTACTTGGTGATGTATTTTGGCATTATGAACACCCCATAAGTTTTTATGGGACAAATGAACTGGATCATTCATCCCTTCAGAGATCAGT
Organism: Viscum album; assembly: GCA_963277665.1. Lineage (NCBI taxonomy): Eukaryota > Viridiplantae > Streptophyta > Magnoliopsida > Santalales > Viscaceae > Viscum > Viscum album. The sequence continues at coordinate 582,981,746 of OY728161.1, forward strand.
TCCTTGTAGTCTTCATCGATGATATCTTAGTATACTCATTGTCTGAGGAGGAACACGTGGGACACTTGAGGATGTCCCTAGACACACTCTGAGAGCACCAAAATTATGGGAAACTCTCTAAATGTTAGTTTTGGATTCATGAGTTCCTCTTTTGGAGAAATTTAATCTCAGAGGAAGGATTATTAGTAGACCCTATGAAGATTGAGGTAGTGATTTTATAGGAACCACAAAATATTATTAGTGTGTTGCGTAGTATTATTTGGTTGGAAGGGTACTATCAGAGGTTTTTACATGATTTATCTAGAGTAGAAACACACTTTAAATCATTTACTGAGAAGGGGAAGAATTCAGTGTGGATGAAAATGTTCCAATAGTGATTTTAGGAGTTTAGGGAATGATTGACGAGAGATCCCAACTTTTGATTTCTATAGGAGGGTGTCGTGTTTGGAGTATTCTAGGATGCATCAGGGATCAGTATGGGTTGTGTTCTGATGTAGTGGAAATCGATGATTTATTTTAGTTCACTTCATTTGAAACCAAATGAGAAGGAATACATGGCAGATGATATTAAGTTGTAATCGGTTGTATTCACACTGAAGATATGGCAACACTATCTGTGTAACACCCCAAGATTTTATAGTACTCTATTTCTTCAAAGTAATTCAACAACATGCATTACACGCATCACTGACTTCAAGCGCACCACGACATACCAAACTAGGCATTCAAAAGTGGTTACGAATATTATTAACTGAATTTTTAACATTATATAATCCTTATAATTTTAGAATCCATATTAAGAGTTTCTTAGACATAATGTAAGAACAAATTCATTTGTTTTCAGAAAAAAGAAGTATTTTTTAAAAAATGAAATTTTTCCGCCTTTTAATAGAGAACACTTTTTAAATCCAATATTTGAAACTATTATATATTCAATTTTACAAAATAAACTTATTCTTTATAATCGAGACAAAATAATTTTGTTTCAATAAAGTTTTGGTGTTTTTCTGATAACTTTCATATTTGGTTGAATAATGAAAAATACTATATTTTAACTGAAAACAACTTTTTTAATAAAAATAATTTAATGTGTTGAATTATACATTTTAATATTTTTTAAGTATAATTATATTATATTTTTACCATTTAAACCAAAGAAGGTCATTTTAGGTAATTTCACTTTGAAATTGGACATAAACAAGTGTCAATCTTTTTATAGTTATTATTTCTTAAAATTACGTTATTTGGTTTTGACAATGGGAATAAATTTTAAATTAATTAATTCAACATAAATGTTTTGAAATTGGTAAAATATAATTCAATTTTGAATTCATAATATCAAAATTAGCTTAGGGTGAATTTTTGGTATTTTTCTGAAAACATTCAATTTTTTATGAATATTGAAACACACTGAGTTATTGTTTAAAACCAAATTTTTATTTAAATAATTATTTATTTTATTTAAATTTATCTTTGCTTAAAATAGTTACATAATACCTATATATGTTAAATGTAATTTATTGGAGTCATTTGGTAATAATTTTTGATATATAAAAATTTTATCTAACTTTTTACCGTATATTACCCACCTCCTAGGAGCATTTGATAATTTGCATAAAAATTAATTTTAGCACTTCAGTGAATTGATTTTCAAATATCTGAGAGACAAGGTTGATATTAGTATGTAAAATGTGGTTCAATAAGATGAAAATAATTTTTGGTGAATAGTAACTTTTGACTTTTATTTACCGCGGATAAAGGTTAATAGGAAACTCAAGGTAAAAAGAATATTATAATAACACAAAATTACATTAACACTTGTACTAACCTTATTTTATGAGTCATGACCGACCATGGGAATCCTAGTGTCGGTTTTGGGACCCCATGAATCCACTTATGTATGATAATGACAATTTATTTTAATTAACTTACACTAAAGGAAAAAATGACATAAACAAATATCTTTTAGTAAATAAATTTTTACATGGGGTTATATAAGTCATATTTTCTATTATAAATATTAATTTTGAATCTAAAATTATTTCCTAAATAATGGTATTTTATCAATTTATTTTAGACATTAAATAATTTAATTTATTTATGAAACAATAATAATGCAGTAATTACCTTATTAATGAAATATTAAACTAATTGGTATTATAAATATCCAAATAAATGTAATTTGAGACTTTTTATGAAGTCCACTAATTTTATATGTTAATATGACATGTTATGGTTTATTAAATGATTTTTTTGAAGTAATAATGCTGTTGTGAATTTAACAAAAACAAATATCAAATAGTGTCAAAATTGACATAAAAGAGTTTTTTAAAACAAATATTATATTTTTAATTGATATTATATTATTAAAAATCTTAGGTTTGGAAAAAGGTCATAAATAATATTATATATGAAATTAATGAACCACTTGAGGTTCTCTTGGAAGTTTATAGTATGGTTATTAACCATATAATATAAAAATACAAAGAGACATGGTAAATGTCAAACAATTTAACTAAGAGTTAAATCTAGAATATAAGGTTAATAAAGTGACCCAAACCTGTCTCAAACCTATTGGTTGAGTGGTTATCGACCCATCCCCTCCTTAGGCATTATATAATTCATTTTGAGCCATTAGAAACTGAAAAAATATTTTATTATAAAATAAGGATCCCTTTTGATCACATAAAAAAGAAGAACCCAAAGAACAGGTAAATATTTAATCACCTCTTTCAAGTTCATTTCATCTTCCACTTCCTCTGTATTTTTTGTTTCCATTATAAAATAATAAATCTAGTATATTCTATATTTTTTGATTTCATTATAAATATGGAAAAACCATATTAATTGGTTTATCCATCCTTTGAATGCCATGTCACCATACGTGCGTACGTACGACTTACCATCTCCACGTCGTGTTGTTGTTGTTATTCAATACATTATTATTTGGATGGGTATAATAATGATGTATAATTTATGTAAATAATAAATATAACACTATAGTTATTCTGAAAATATGATACATCATCCAATTATATACTATTTTAATATCCAAAGAATGATATTGTCGCTTGTGCTTACGTACGGATTACCATCTCCACAAACACGATAGGATTCATTACCCATCATATAAATTCAAGAATAACTTTCATTAGATGTTTAAATATAATTTTTAATGACTTAATATCATTTTGAAAGTGAATAAGATACATCTTATCCATAACAATCATTACTTACGTAACAAAGATTATAAAGGAAAATGAATCAGTTAACACTCAAAATGATGACAATAAAAAAATATTATTAACAATGTAATATTAGAAGATCATATATGATATAATATTAATGTATATGATTATTTTATAATTTAAGAACAATTATTTCACCATTATACAGGAGTTTCACCTACCCTCTACTAATGAAAAGTACAAGGTAAGGGTTAATTTTACAATCTCTTTATTTTCTAAAGTTGTTTTTACGTAAGTATCTAATGTGACCTCTTTTTCATCCACATCCATGTTTCATAAAAATGTATTTAAAACATTTTTACTATTTATTAGACAAAAGTTAAATTCATTTACACCTTTATTTGAACATATATGTTTTGAAAGGAATCTTTCAGTTGTTTTGAAAACTAGGTACTTTACGACCTTTTCTACAAAATTAAGGTAAGAATGTTTTTTTAACTTATACGGCGGGTGTAGTTATTCTCCGCCATTATAACATCATCAATGATTCCCTTACAATATTATAATAATATTTTCAAAATAAATGTTTTATTTTATAATTATGTAACTTTAAATCATTTCAAAAAAAATAATGAGATTTTTCTCTAAAATAGTTTTGATTTCATCTATGTCAACATTATTTGATGGATTTAATACTTGTTTCAAGTTGATTAATTATGATACAAATCTTCCATATTGTATTGAAAGTTTTGTGATATATTTGACCATGGATGTGTTGTTTTTATACCATTCATGGTTTATGGTTAAATTATTGACATTTCGTATGCTAGTTTTAATATAAATGTTTATGTTATATCTCAACCTTTTCATATGAGGAATGTATTGGACTTAGTAAGTGACCGGTGGAGCCCGCTATATCTCCTCGATGCATTGGTAGTTCTCATGATACAACTAGATGTGGAATTGGCTGAGGCCTATCCCAATTTGATATATGTTTTTGGCCGAGGCCATAATCATTTTTAGATGTCTTGGCTGAGGCCCTGACAAAATGTTTCAGAATGTTCGGCATTATACATTCTCTCATTATGAAAATAATATTGATGGTTCATGTGGTCATTCGACTAGTATAATTCCCATGATTCTGTTTTATTATTTCATTATTTACTCATCTCACATTATTTACTAAAAAAGTATTCTTGTTTATTATTGGTAAAGGATTATGGTTTCAATTATTCACCATGATTAATATTTCTGTTATCTTCCGCTATATTGCTTACCATTAGTTAGCATTTGAGCTCACCCATTTCTTATGTTTTATTTTCCTAGGTCCCAATAAGTGTTTTATGTTTAAGATGTGTGGTTAAGATTATAGAACAATGGCATTGTCAAAGGATTTTTTTTTGTGTTGTATGTTGGAAAGTGTAATGTAACATTCATGTATGTAACATATTTTCCAAGACTACTAAACCGATCAGTCTTTTGGGACATGAATCCTTGTTATCATGCCAGTGTATTAAAATAATGCACCAAATCTGGGAATATAGGGTCAGGGTGTTACAGTTGGTATCAGAGGAAGTTTTGCAATAAACTTGGAAACTAGATTTAGATAAACTCTGATTAGAGTACATTACCCTAAGATAGACTTTGAGGATTAGTATAGAAGAACTTCCTTGAATTTTGTTAATGTATTGATTTTGTGAGTTTTCCAAGAAAATACATCCATGTCTGGATATGAGAAGGTAGAGGTGGCTCTAGCATAGATGTACCTAGGGGTAAAACCTGAAAACACTACTTTGAGGTAGACTCAAATGGAAACTAGTGCACGAAAACGGGCCTTTCTGTACTCTTGGTTACAACACTCCCAGGGGATATGATTTGGATAATTCTCATTTACTTTACAAATCATTATGACAAATTTATGTGTATATACCTCCTAAAAGAAAATATTTTAACAATTATGAATTATATCCATAAATAGTTCAATTTACATTAGGTATTTTACATGTTTGGAATTATTCATTGCAATTCATAAACTGACCTAGTGTATGCCATTGTATAGAAATGGTGCCCAGTAGAAGGAATGTGAACTCCAGCAATATGTATGATCCAAAGAGTATGAAGGATCATATCATTCATGGTATTAAGCCATCATTTAGAAGGGAAACAGTCTCCCTAGTATTCTCAATATATGAAGAAATAGTATCATGTGGTAATAAGATAAGTAAAGAACTCTCTAAGTCCTATGGCTTTGAAGGGAAGAAAGAGAAGAAAAGGATAGAATTGAGAAAGATGGATAAATGCAAGAGGGAAAAGAAGGATTTTCCCATATTTGATAACTGTGGAAAGAATCACCTAGGCAAATTCATGAAGGGAATATGAGTTTTTTATAAGTGTGGAGAAAAAGGACACCAAGTACATGATTGCAAGGGTAAGAAAAAAAGGTTCAAATGTATAATGCTTCATCTGCAAGGCATTGGGACACTACACGAATCAATTTCTCAATCATCAAATTATACCTTAAATGATGCTATTGGATAATAATCAAGTTATGAAACTACCTCATATGAATAGTAATAGCTAGTGTTCTTATGTTGTTATAATAGACTTATTTCATTTGAGTGTTGTATCAACAATATATTGGTTATATTAATTATGGAGATAAATAAGGATTGTACTGCAATACTATTTTATGGAGGATTTGAGATTATATGGTTTTATGAAAAGTAATTAAATATTATGCTACACTTTTAAAAAAAATACATGGATGAAGGAAATGAAATCCTTAATATGGTCCTGATAATGAGGTAGTTATTTTGGAATAAGAGATTGTTTTTTTGGATAAATTATATTGGATATTCTTGAATTTATTAGAACTGATTAATAGATTGTTTAATTCATCATTGTTGGAATATTAAATATTTTTGGATATAAGGAATATATATAGTATTATATAAAGGATAGGGGATCATGAATGTAATCAACAAGGTTTTATGGTATTTCAGGGTGTTACCATGTTTTAAAATAATACGTGATTAAGGTGTGTTTGGATAAAAGTATTTTTTATAAGTCTAAAGGTTAGTATGGATTAAGTTTGAAATTTTATACTATCTTTAATGTTATTTTTGGATTTTTATAAAAATAACTACACGCAAACTGTGTGACAACCTATCGCATAGGACAATGCTACGAGAATCGAACCCACAACCATAGTGCATTTGGGATTTATCACCTACCATTGGACTACGTGAGGTCCCTGGATTTTACAATTTAGTTTCTTTTTTAAAGGGTCTGATAGGTGAATTAAAAATTCATTTTTTAGAACCCTATACAAATTTGATAAATAAAATATTTTTAGGTTCTAATATCTTTTAGAGTGAAAGTTGAGTTTGTGGTAGAAATTAGTTAATATATGGAACTCTACTTGTTAAGTATATATTTTTTTCTTCTCTTATTCTATGAAGAAATTAATTATTTAACTTTAGGTAAGGTATATTAAAAATAAAAATGTGTTTTCCTAATACCATATGTTTTTTTGAACCGATGATATTTTAAATCATTAAATATTGATGGCTTTGAGGCCGTCAATTATAAAATTGTTTGTGACCGATGACCTCAATCACTCCATATAAATATTTACTTTTTATTCAAATTATGTGTCTCTAATATCCACCAATGTTCATTCAATCTATATCATAATTTGATGGTGACTTTTTCATTCTCATTTCCCTCTTATTAAGACTAAATTTTAGTAACCCAATTTCCTATGTGGGTTTTCCCACACTGGTATTTTCTATTTTCAACCTTTTATTTTCTAAGAACAATTTCAAATTGAGAGGATGCAATTTTTTGAAGGAGGGAAGAATGTAACACCCCAAGATTTCATAGTATATTATTTCTCCAAAGTAATTCAATAACTTGCACTACACACAACAATGAGTTCAAGCGCACCATGACTTACCAAACTAGCCATTCAAAAGCTATTATGAATAGTATTAACTAAAATTTTAACTTTATATAATACTTATAATTCTAGAATCCTTATTATGAGTTTTTTAGACATAATTTGAGATCAAATTAATTTTTTTCAGAGAAAATAAGTATTTTTCAAAAAATACAATTTTACCACCCTTTAATGGAGAACCATTTTTAAATCCAATATTTAAAACATTTATATATTCAATTTGACAAAATAAACGTTTTCTTTAGAATTGGGACATATTAACTTAGTTTCAATATCATTTTGGTGTTTTTTAATAACTTTCATATTTGGGTGAATATTGAAAAATACTATATTTTAACTAAAAACAACTTTTTTAATCATAAATATTTTTAGTGTCAAATTATAAATTTTAATGGTTTGGAAGTATAATTAGATTATATTGTTAAAATTTAATCCAATTATGGTCATTTTAAGTAATTTCACTTTCAAATTAGAAATAAACAAGTATCTATCATTTGATAGTTATTATTTCTAAAAAATACGCCTTTTGGGTTTGACAACGAGAATTAATTTTAAATTAATTAATGAAACCTTTATGTTTTGAAATTGGTAAAATAGAATTCATTTTTTAATTCAGAATATCAAAATTTTCATAGGGTGAATATTTGGTTTTTTTCTGAAAACATTCAATTTTTGATGAATAGTGGAAAACATTGAAATATTGTTTAAAACAGACTTTTTATTTAAATAATTTTTTTTTATTTATATTTATTTTAGTTAAAAATAGATAAATAATACCAATATAATTTTAATGTAATTCATTGGAGTCAGTTTATAATAATTATATATATATAAAAATTTTATCGAACTTTTTACCGTCTTTTACCCACCTCCTAGGAGCATTTGCAAATTTTCTTAAAACATAATTTTACCACTTCTGTGAATTGAATTTCAAAAAGCTGAGAGACACGGTTGATAACAGTAAGTTAATTTTGGTTCAATAATGTGACAATAATTTTTGGTAAATAGTAACTTTTGACTTTTATTTACCGCGGTTAAAGATACTTACGGTAATTCAAGGTAAAAAGAATGTTATAATAATACAAAATTACCTTAACACTTGTCCAAACCTTATTGGATGGGTCATGGATTACCATGGGCATCAATGGGTCGATTTTGGGACCCCATGGAACCACTTATGAATGAGAATGACACTTTATTTTAATTAACTTAAAGTAAAGGAAAAAATGACAAATACAAATATATTTTAGTAAATCGATTTTTACATGGAATTATATAAGTCATCATTTCGACTATAAATATTCATTAAAAATATAAAAATATTTCCTATATAATTTTATTTTATTTATATTTTTTATAAATTATAAAATTTAATTTATTTATGAAACAATGATGATGCAGTAATTACCTTAATAATGAAATACTAAACTAATTGATATTGCAATTATCAAAATAAATTTAATTTGAGACTTTTTATGAATTACAATAATTTTCTATTCCTAAATATCTAAGTATCAGCCAAATGTCTGACATAATATTATATATTTCATTACTGAACCCCTTCAGGTTCTCCTTGAAGTTTATGGTATGTTTATTAACCATATAATATAAAAACACAAAGAGACATGTTAAATGTAAAAATATTTAACTAAGAGTTAAATCTAGAAGATAATGTTAATATTGTCACCCAAACCTATCCAAAACCTATTGGTTGAGTGGTTTTAGATCCATCCTCAAATTAGACTTTAAATAATTCATTTTGGAGCCATTAGAAATCTAAAATGATTTTATCATAAAATAATATTTAAATCTTTTCCTATGGTGACCCTCACCCCTCTTTTAAAAGGCCACCTCCCTTCACTCAAATTCACAACTTCAAAGACATTAGGCTCTGCCAATACCTACCCAAATATCATCCGAGCTCTCATACCTTCATCCTAGAGGCCTTCCATTAGTCCAAAATCCAACCTAAGGATCCATTTTGATCAAATCAAAAGGATGAATATGAAGAAGAGGTAAATATTTCATCAACTATTTCAAGTTCTTTTCTTCTTCCATTTCATCTTTATTTGTTGTTTCAATTCTAAAATAATAACTCTAGTATCTTCTATATAAAGTTATGTTATTAAAATATGGTAAAACCATATTCATTATTATATCCATCCTTTGAATGACATGTCACCGTACGTATGTATGTTTGGATTACCGTCTCCACGTCGTGGTGTAATTGTTATTCAATACATTATTATTTTGATGAGTATAATATTGATTTTTAATTGATCTAAATAATAAATACAAATGATAATTATTATGTATATATGATATACCATCCAATTATATATTATTTTAATATTAAAATAATGATATTGTCGCTCGTGCGTAAGTACAGATTACTGTCTCCATGAACACGATGAGATTCATTCCCAATCGTACCCATTCATGAATAATTTTCATTAGATGATTAAAAATAATGTTTAAAGACTTAATATAATTATGAATATTAATAATATTCATCCTATCCATTAAAAACATTACATACATAACAAATCATATAAATGAAAACGAATTACTTAACACCTGAAATGATGATAATACTGAAATATTATTAATAATGCAGTATTAAAAGATTATATATGATATCATATTAATGTATATGGTTATTTTATAACTTAATAAAAATTATTTCACCATTATATAGGAGTTTAACCTACCCTAGACCATGGAAAAGTACAAGGTAAGGGTTAATTTTACAATATCTTTATTATCCGAGGTTCTTTTTACGTAAGTATCTACTGGGACCTCTTTATCATCCACATCCAGGTTTCTTAAAAATGTATTTCAAATTTTTTTTTACTATTTACTAGAGAATGAGTTAAATTCATTTATACCCTTATTTTAACATATATGTTTTGAAAAGAATCTTTCAGTAGTTTTTCGAACAAGGTACTGTACGATCTTTTTGACAAAATTAAGGTAGGAATGTTTTTTAACTTATACGGCGAGTGCGGTTATTCTATACCATTATAACATCGTCAAAGATTCCCTTAAAATATTTTAAGAATATTTTCAAAATAAAGTTTTTCTTTTATAATTATGTAACATTAAATTATTTCAAAAAAAGAAAGAGTTATTTCTCTCAAATAGTTTTTCTTTCATCTATGTCAAAATCCTTTGATGGATTTTATACTTCTTTGAAGTCGAGTCATTGTGATAAAAATCATTCATATTGTATTGAAGGTTTTGCAATATGTTTGACCGTGGATGTGTTATTTTTATACCATTCATGTTTTATGGATAATTTATTGACATTTCGTATTCTAATTTTAATACTAATGTTTATGTTATATTTCAACACTTTTATATGAGGAATTTATTTGACTCAGTAAGTGACAGGTGGAGCCCGCTACAGCTCCTCGATGCATCAGTAGTTCTCATGAGACAACTAGATGTGGAATTGGACAAGGCGTTTCCCAGTTTGATATATGGTTTTGGCCGAGGCCTTAATCATTTTTTTACATCTTGGCCAAGGCCTTGATAAAATGTTTCAGAATGTCTGGCATTATACATTCCCTAATTGTGAAAATAATATCAATGGTTCATGTGGTCATTAGACTAGTAGAATACTGATGATTATGTTTTGTTATGGAATTATTTACTCTGATCATATTCCTACCAAAAAAGAATTCATGTTTATTATTGTTAAAGGCATATGGTTTCAATTATTCACCATGCTTAATATTTCTATTATGTTTCGCAGTATTTCTTACCCTTACTGAGCGTTTGAGCTCAACCCTTTCTAATGTTTTATTTTCTCAGGACCCTAATAAGTGTTTTAGGTTTAAGATTCAGGGTTAAGATAAGGGAAAAATAGAATTCTCAAAGGATTTTTTTTGTGTTGTATTTTAGGAAGTGTAATGTAATGTTCATGTATGTAATCTATTTTACAAGACTGTTAAACTGATCGGTCTTTCGAGACTTGATTACTTGTAATCATGCCAATGTATTAAAATAATGCAATGACTCTGGGAATCCAGGGTCTGAGCGCTACAATATGATGGTAGAGTAATTTATAATCTTCTCTAACCATATGAATATCAAGTATTTCTTCTCTTATAAGGATATTAATAAGAGGTTGAGGCGATGACTAGAGATTCTCTAGGTCAATGAAATTGAGATTAAATATATTCATGGGAAGGGGAATGTGGGGGAAGATGCTCTATGCTAGAGATCGTGTTATCTGTTGTTGGCTAAGGAATTGGAGTTTTTAGGCTCATTATTATTTTCCATAGTGTACAATGAGGGTTATTTATATATGTTGTCGATGGTTTTTATCCCACCACTTTTATAGCGTGTTAGGGGTGATCAGCATGGTGACACCAATTGAAAGTCCTTATATACTCAAATATCCCATGTACATGCTCTAGATGGATTTATTGAAGGTGGGGAGCATGCTAGCTCTTTCATAATACAGATGATAGTACCTTTGATTTTGCAATAGGAGGTGATCTGTGAGTTTCATACATCCCAATTGGTGGTAAATTAATGTGAAGGAAAGATGTACTAGTCCCTATGATGTCTTTTTTAGTGTCCATACATGAAGAATTGTATTGCAGAGTTTGTCTCTTAATGACTCACTTTTGAGCATGTGAAGAGTAAGCACCATGATTCAACGGGTTTAGCTCAACCCCTTGAGGTGCCAAAGTCAAAGTGGAAGAGGAAATACATAGACTTAATGATAAGGTTACCACATCTGTACAGGGGACATAATGTCATCATGGTAATTATAGACCAACTCACCAAGTTAGACCACGTTCTCTTTATTAGAAATAAGAGTTTATTAGAGAGATTGGGACCCCTCTATGTGTAGGATATGGTTAGACTCTATGTATTTTTCGCAAATATTGTTTTAGACCATGATACTCACTTCACATAACGATTATGTATTGAAAAAATTGGGGCCTTTCAGAATCATTTTTGCTTGAGCATAGTCTTTCACCCCCAGAATGATGGCTAGAAAGAGCAAACTATTCATGTCTTGGAGGGAATGATGCGGGCATTCATGTAAGAATTTGAATGTATTTGGGAGGCCCATATAAACTTGATGGATTTTTCATTCAACAGAAGGTACCACCCCCATTTTAATGGCACCATTAGAGGCTTTTAATGGGATACCCTGCATGTCACCTCTTTGATGGAATAATCCATAAAGGTCAACACTCACTGACCCTATGTTAGAGAGAGCTAGTGCAAAGAAGGTGAATATCATATATATGAGTTAATTTAGATTGTACAGATCCATCATAAGTCTTAGCAGAACTAATAATGGAGACCTATAAAGTTTGATAAGGGAGACCATGTATTCTTAAGGGTCTCTCATTGGTTTATATTAAGGAGATTTGGTCGTAGAGGCAAGAATTCATCAAGATTCATTTTCCCATTCCAGATTCTACATAGATTTGGAGAGGTGGAATACTACTTATCTCTACCTACCTAGTTAGACCAATTAAAACATGTCTTCCATGTGTCAAAAAAGAGGAGGTATGTTTATTACTCATCAAATGTTATTGAATAAGGAGAGCTGGCCATCGAGGAAAGAGATACCATTACAAAGTACTGAATAGAGATTGAGTATCCACAAGAGAGGATCAATCATGGGTGATATATTTCCCTAGTGAATGTCTAGTGGAAGCATGAGAACCTTTATGAGAGATGTAGGGAGCAGTAGACACATATGCAATCCCATCAACCTCATATTTATTTAGTAGGTTTTTCTACATTTGTGATGAAAATAACTACGGTAGGGAGAATTAATGAATAAATATTTTCAATTATTAATCTAGGATATTATATATATTATTTTAGAATTCAGAAGATAATACGACATTTGATTCTGAGGTCTGCTGTGTCAATAATACATGATTAAAATATATTAAATTAATTAAATAATATGCACACATAGTTTCCTTGAATTATTTTAATAACACCTAAAAGGGAGAATGGATCATTAATATAACGGAACCATTGAGTTTAGAATGTGTGTTTTACCCTAGGATTGACAAAAACATTTTTGGTGAAAAGCATTTGTGAAAAACGTTTCCACATGTGAAAATGAATCAAATTAAAAAATTATATGTTTTCATTGTTTTCAGTGGAGCGACCAAGATATTCTATAAATAAATGGTTATGTGGAGTTACTTATGGTTCAATACTAAAACCTTCATGATCTAGATGACCATTTAAGATACTTCTTGGAGGATGACAAAAAATTTGGACCGAATTGAGGATTGTTGTGCAAATAGAGTTTGTTGATCACATCAATAATGAAAAAAATAAACATATTTTTCAATGATTGATCCAAGTTCCAAGTAATTTGTTGATTTCTTTTTTCATCCCATTCATTAATATTTGAGGAACATAGTTCAATTCCTCAAAGGGAATTGATAAGAACATTATCAATATATTAAATTAAATGAATGATATTTTTTCATTGTGTTGATTTTAAACTTTTTTTATTATTCCATGACAACAAATTGAGGCCAAATGAAAAAATGATGATTTTTCCTCACTTTTTATGTGTTATGGTTTTATTCCCCCATTCCCTGCATGTTCATCATGGGTGTTTCTTTTGGACCATGGTTCGATAAATTCTTGATATTCGATCATTGTGAAATCATTATTCTATGAAATGAATTGATACTGATACTGTGATTCATGATTGATGGTGATATCAAGGTACACTGATCAATATTGATGATCATAGGTAGATTAGATGGATTTTTTGTTCATATTATTCTTATTTTTAATGTGTGATGGTGATAAATGGATAAACAATGATGTTTTCTGAGCATATTCAAACATGAATCCAATGTATCAATGATGGTTAGGGCAGAAAACCCTCAAAATGTTATTATATAGTGATATTGCTGGCTCTAGTAATGCATGAGTCAATATAGAGGAATATCCCAACAATTTAGAAAATTATGATCAAAATGGTGCGTTTTTCAGATTTACATGTTGTGTTTGACACCTAGCTTCATCACTAGGGTTTCAACCGAAGTTATGTATAAAACACAGTTAGACATTGTGACATTCCATGTGAATCTTCCATGATATATCTTCCAATACCTCAAAAGGTACACAAACAAAGCTAGGAATACATGGTAATGGACACACCGTGTACAAGGACAGGAAAATATCCAAGTGTACATGGGTAGGCACACATGCATGATCAACGGTAATCGAGAAAGGCCAGACTATATGTGAAGGTGTCAAGTTTCCCCTAAATTCCATATATGATGAGGTTTACTTACTATGTACGGATTTACTACAAAGGAAGACCTGGGGATAGATGGACACACTATGTACCCTCATTAAACACTGTTCAACCTCAGTACACACCGTGTACCCTCAGTACACACAGTGTACCCCATGTAAGGGTGTTTTTAGATCTTTTCATTACTAGTATGAACTATTATTGGTTGAGGGTATTCCCTATGACCATTACCTCATGTGTATAATGAAATATTACATCCACATCATAAGATTGTGATACCCTATATAGGACGAGTCTGAAATAGAGTTTGTGGTATCCCTTTGTGAGACTAGAGTGTAATCCTCTATCATGTTTATATACTTTTTTGGGTTTGCAGAATTTGAATGAACACCATGAGCAGGGCATTGATCCTCCATCTAGTAGGCTGTATCTGTATGGTTCATGGTATCATTTCTATACGATCCCCTTTTCAGTGGGCTGATCCAGATTGGGTTCATGGTATCCCCCAATGGTTCTGGGCATGAAACCTATCTAAGTATTAGGATATTACAATACCAGAAAAAATTTTGGTTGGTACCTAATGAACTAGAAATCATTGTTTTGTGACTTTGGTAATAGCACGACTAATAAATTGAATTATTTCCAAAAGAGCATTGATTTGAGATGAATCATATGGCGGATAGTTGGTTGTGACCACTTGGTGGTGTGGTGTCCTTCCTCTTCAACTTTCTCTATAATCCAATAACAATTCTATAAATCTTCATCAATATAGGTAGGTACTATCTTAGAGACAAAATAAGAATTTATGTAGATTTTTAAAGTGGATTTTCAAGTTTTGATTATTGAATTAAAATTTCAATATTTGATTGAGATGGCATATCCTCACCCCCAATATGTGAATCTTTATTATTATTATTGTTATAAAATTCATCATCACTAGAGTTGAAATATCTAAATAATTCTTTAATAATTCCAAAATATAGAATTTTTTCTCATTATTTTCATAAAATTTTATATGAAAATATTCATTTATAGCAACTTTACTCATGTTTTACAATACATATGCTTAAATATTGGTAGAATATCCTTCAAAAATTCATTCATTTATTTCAGATTTTTTTTAAGTAATCTATAATATTTTAGAAGAAAACATTACTCTGAATCACATTAATGTAACTTACATTGGGATTTCTTATATTATGCCATTCATATGTTGTTTTTTTATAAAGGTATAATAAAAGAGTCTTTTTATAATATAAAATGTTTTTTAAATAGATTCATCCCACAAAAAGTTTATTGTATTATGTTTCTTTGGAATTATTTGATCCATTTAAAAAAATGTTCTATTAATCTTTTTTACAACACCATTTTTTTGGGATTATAAATATTGAAAAATAATGAGAGTTTCTATTTCATTACAAAACATTTCAAAATCATGATTTGGAAAATCACCAACATTATGACATATCATTGAAAAATAAAATACCCCTGTTTTATTTTAAGTCAATTTATAAAATATAGTAATCATTTATAATGTTTCATGCTCCAGATCTATAATTTAAATCCATGTAAAACTATATAGTCATGAACTATTTTAAATACATAATTTATAACTTATAAACCAACAATTTTTATAGGTGCAAATAATTCAATATGTAATAAATCTATAGGTATAGAAGTAATAACATTATTAAAAGAATAAAATGATTCATTTTTTTGATCACCATTTAAACATAAATCACATAGAAAATATTTTCTATCCATTAACTTGGGAATATCCTGAATCAATCGAGGCTTATCTATTATTTTTAGTTACCTAAAATGATCATGGAAAAGTCTTATTTCCTATAAAATATCATCCTATTATACAGTATTTAATCACTTTTCATTTTTTTTGTTATAAAAGAAAAACTAATTATATAAATGTTATATTTTCTATTTTCATAAGATAAAACATATTGATCTTTTATATATAACAAATATATTACCTTCAAACATGACATTATTTCCACCATTACAATTATTTGATATACTAATTAATTTATGTTTAATTCATTTAACATATAAGACATTAAATATTATACTAGATTTAGGAATACATTTTTATCCATAACCTTTAACATTTTCCCTACTCTTATCTCCAAAAGTGAGAACGCCTCCAACTCATTCAGTTAATGTTATAAAAACGATGGATCTCCAGTCATGTGGAATAAGAAACCACTATCTATATACCATATTTCATTGAGACTTATGGGTAAGGATTATAGAAACAAATTTAAATAGATAGTTATTATGCAACCGAAGATTCATTAGGTCTAGTTGGATTAGTACAAAAACTATTCATCACCAACAAAGAATTATGTAATTTAGTGTAGGATAATATTGAAGATATATATTTTGAAACAATAGTTTTATTAAAACGTTAATATTCATTGAATAAAATAGAACAATTATTTGTGTTATTTCCCTTTATACGAATATTAAAACATGTGGCAGTAGATGTTTTGCAATTTATATTTTTTAAAAATATTATATTATACATCTTTGGAATGTTGTAGTTATAACCAAAACCAAACCCACACATATTAAGTTTATTCATGGATATCATCTTGATAAACTTCTATTTCCCTTGTAAAATTATTCAAGGGTTGTTTCAGAGTAATAAAATAGATTTATATGTTTTTTACCTTTTTTTGAAAATTTTATTTTTTTATAGATTAAAAAACATGTATGGAAAAGTGTATTTATTTTTTTATAATTATATAGCTTAAACATATTATTATCATATTTCAGATGAGTTAATTCATTCATTATTGAATAAAATTTATTTTTATGGTCTTCATTATTTATAGAAGTAATGTATATACTTAATTTATATTCATATGTAATTATTTTTAATTATTTACTATGATTATCATTCAAACATATAACAAAATTCCTAACCAATTTTTTTTTGAATAATCTTATTATTATCATTTTTGATATTTTTATGTATTTTTTTTACGCTATCAAACCTTTCACCATCTTTCAATACATCTACTTGTGACCTTTCATTTTAATCAATTATTTACTAAACATTTTAAAATCAGTAATATATCCAGAATTAGAATCAGATTTAGTACATATCTCAATATCTTGAGTATACATAAAACACAATTTCACTATACATTTTTCACTTTTAGATTCACTTATTAAGTTTGAATCCTCAGAACAAATCTTAAAAGAATGATATGATTGCTTCAATTAATTGATGAAATTTTTATATTTTCCTTCTTGTTTTAGTTTTGTACGACTGATTTTTATGTTCCCATATTTGTTAGACTAAAAAATTTTCATTTTAGAAACACTTTTTTATTTACTCGAGTAAACCTTACTTCCATTTCATTCATATTTCTTTTGGTTGTTTTTGGATCATATCCCAAAACAACCATTTATTTTCATCAACTTGTAAATACCTTTGGTTAGGTTTTAAATCTAATCCTCCTTATTTTTATGGGAATCTATATTAGAATAGTTACTAGAAATAGTATTATTGGATTTCAATTATATACCTTAATTTTTTTTGGAAAAAATCAATAGGATTACACTTTATTTATAGCACATATTAAATAAGGGATATAATAAATTTACCCATAGTATATTGGGTGAAATAATTCTATTATTTGACTATAACATTCTTTGACTGCCACTTAGGAAATAATATATTTAGTCATTCAAAAATTACATCATTCATCATATAACCTCGAAGATAAACCATTCTATTCGTAATATTGGTAAATTGATTGAATATCTCACTAATGTTTTTCTGATCATAAAATCAAAATTTATGATATTATATACAATGTATTTCATTACATGGTTCATTGTATCTTATCAGTTCCATGATGAGGGACTTTTAAAGTCCCCATAATTTCATAAGTTGTTTTACATGAAAAAATATGACTAATATTGTTTAAAATTAATACAAAATAATGTAGATTCATGATTTTATAAATTAATAAATACATGGAAGCATAATTTCTTATCAATATACTCAAATTTACTACAAGAAATTTATAATGGTTGATCATGATAGTCACATTCATTATACCAATATTACTTAGAAACACCTCCATACAATCCATCAAATATTCATGGCCACTTCCATTGAAGTGCGGTTTTATAAGAGGATGTGTGACTTTAATTTACAAATATGAAATAGAAAAGAATGATATTTCCTCAGACTGTTTGTTATAGTATATTATTTGAAAAAATTGAAGTTAACAAATATAAAATAAACAAGATATCGATGAAAAAATATACTGGGGTGGGGGTGAGTAGTAATTTTAAAATTTGAAAAAATATTATAATTTTATCTGTGAAATATATATAATAATTGACTATGATTATAGTGTTTAAATATTTTTTAATGATATAAAAAAAATAAAGAACACGAACACCAGTATTTTTTTAGTAGATTAGTTCACTGTATGTGAACCTAGTTTCCTCTTTAATACCATTTGATATAGAAATTTGATCAGTAATTAATAAAATAAATGAAAAAAATTCATTTATAGGTGCATACAAAACCTATTATATTATATGATACACTATATATTTTTCATTTTTCATGTATGTGAAAAATACTATGATTTTCATATAAGAAAACCAAACCGATCACTTTTTCTTTTGTAGATACAAATAGAACTTTAGTGATTACCATATGATCAGGTGGACATAATCAGTAATAACCTTTTAAATGAGGTATAACCATAAGAATAATATGTAATAGAGACTCTTATAAAAAACAATCTAAAAAGTTAGAGGAATTCAATAAATAAACTGGTGTAAAGCTATGAACTTTGAGCATTCTTTAATTGATGTCGAACAATGGAAATACGACAATCTAGTAATGAATTTAAAATTCAACAGAATTGGTTCATTGATCCATTATATGTGCATTTTCCACTATTTACCTTGACCCTTTTGGTAGACAAAAGTTTTAATGTCTTTAGATATATTTTGTGTCCTCTCTATGATTTGTTTACCATTTCCGGAATAACATATTTAGAGAAAGAATTAGAATATAAATTTTTAAATATTAATTTATGTTATTTTTAATTTCTCACAAAAATTTAATAATTTATTCATCACACATCATTCTAGTAGTATCACAAATGACCTTATTATACTATGAGAAAAAATAAATAAAAAATTATAAACCTAGAGTATGAATTAAAATGTCTGATAAGGATGAGTAAAGGTAAGCCTCTCTAAGGGTAGATCATGTAAGTGTAACCTCAAAATGAATCATCCTGTATAGTGGTAAATAAGAATATTGAAAAGGTTCATAAGAGGCGAAATATTATTTCATGGTAACTGTGTGCTATATAAGGGTAGTTCAGATTTATGAAATCATATTAAAATGAACAAATCTCAATACATAAGGGTAATATATATTCAATGTAAGGGTTGATTATAATTTCCTAAAGGTAAACTATTTTTTATAAAACTCATGATAAGTTAGATATTCTTCTGTGTATGGGTTACTTAATTCATATCTTGTTAATATAAGGTTATAAAAGAAGCTATGTAAAAGTAAATAACATATTCAAAAGGTTCTATAGAGGTACAAAATAATTGTGTAATCATAAGATTCAACTTAAACTTACTAGGTAAAGGTCAATTTAAGATGTGTAAACGAAATGTATTTATTTTTACTATTTATATAAGGTTAGAATAAATAAATTAAAATGATTAAATAAAAAACAAATTTACTTATATAATGATAAATAGGAGTTGTATAAAGGTAAAAAATGAGATTTATGATTTTCATATGCGTACAAATAGATATTAATAGGGGTGGTATTATGGTTCAATAAGTGTAAAGTATAATTTATAAATTCTATGAAAGGGTAGATACAATATTGTGTAAGGGTATACTGATGATTAATATAAATTTAAGGGTATCAATAAGTTTATAAAACACATTTAGTTTTAAAAATAATAATAATGGATATGTAAGGTTAAATACAATGATTAAAAAAAATTAAATTTTTTTAAAAAATATATAATGAATAATTCAGATAATAATAATAAATATTTGAGATTTTAGGAACAATTAATGTTAAATTTTTTATATATATAATAAACCATTAAATTAATTAAAACAATTATTGAATAAAAAAATAACACATGATCATATAAAAAAATAGATGTGACACATGATCATGATTCAAATATATATGTAACCTATAACAAAATAAAACAATATTTTCTATCAATATAAAATATTTTAAACATTTTTAAATTTATACAAATAATTAAAATAATATACATCAAAATTTATATATTTTATTTCCTATTAAAAAAAGAGATGAGTTTTAATTTCTAAAAATAGAATAAACCATGTTCAAAAACCAGCACTCTTAAAAGCCAACGTGAAATCATTAATTTTAATTTAAAACCAAAAAAATCTATCTTTTAAACCATTCTTAAATTCCATAACATCTTTTATAAAATTAGTTACTCACTTTAAAAAAAATTACATTAGAAAAGTTATTTTCATATCTCAATGTTTTCATTTTAAAAATAAATTCCACTTTATCAACTTTCAAAACCAAAATTATTATTCTTATTTTCAAATAGAATCATAGAAAATAAAACCAAATAAAAAATATAACATAAGATAAAATCATCTTTAGGAGGGACTAGTGGTAGCATATGAAATGTTTACACGATTTAGTGGATACTATTATGTTTATGAAACTTCTACTAGAATTCATCTCAAACCATGAACTCATACTCCCATAGTTTTCTAGGCTATGTGTTCTAACCAGGTGTTGCCAATTTAACTCCCATTTCACCCTCCAAATAACGTAAGTAATTTAAATGATACCGAACACAATGAATGTCTACCAAAAAACACCAAAACAAACATAGAATCCTCAAAATTAATGATTTAAAAAATGACATCACAATGAAACTAGAGTGTCATTTGAGAATGATCTAGATATACTCTTCACGCACATGCCTCATGTGTTCCATCTATCTTAACTATAATCTACTACACACAACCAATTAACAATGATCACTGTGAAACATGAGTCCTATTATGAAACTAGACCCTCATAACATTATTTCCTAAACTATCTCTAAACCACCCTTGAACCATGAAAGTGAGATGATCCATGACATATACAAGGGGTTTCTTCGATCCATATTGGAAGGAAACATGTGAAAGGGTGTCAAAATAAATCACATAAAATTATTTATCCTAATAAATATGATTTAACTAAGACATGAATTTTTCTAGAATCTTAGTATGAGGTGTTTAGAAAACATGACATACACAACATCCCTCTGATTATAAGAGTCTATTTTGATATATACGACCTAGATACAAGAATAAATAAAACATTCATAAATATCTCATTGTGTACTCTTTTTTTCATTATCCATTCCAAATATTAATATGCTCCTATAGAAATATTTAATCATTAAACAAACACAGAAAATAGATAGGGTCTACCAATATTGGGTAACACCAGTTGGCTATTGGTATAAAATCCCTGAGCAGGTAAGAAGCATAGTGTAAATTTATTTTCTTTTCCCAATTAAACTATAAATAGTAGTTTGAAAAATACATGGAGGAAAATAGGTTCTTATCAAAAAAATAAAGAACTATAGGTTTTACTGGAAACCAATCATGACAGATAAAAATATGTTTCAAAGATATATTTAAGAACCATTATAAATCATTCCTTTTATAAATAAAAATTTTGAAGTTAGATTTTCAAAAAAAACTCATCCAACAAAATATTAAAGTCTATAAAAATTAGGAACAAAATATAAAAGTGGAACCAATAAAGAATATCTTAGAAGAATGATAAAATAGTGTAGGATTAATAAAAGGAAATGCATTAAGGAGGAAATATTAATAAATATATAATAATTCACTGTTAGTAACCATCTCATGTAAAGATCTGAGGAATACCATGGACGGAACCATCTTGTAGTCTATCAATGCATTTCTAAGTCTATAACTGTGCAATAGCTATAAACTATCTTCATTAATGGAATTAACCTATAAAACCCAATACCATAAATAATATAGTACATTTATTCATAACTAGATATATATTTATCTCATCCCTCACCAAAATTCTAATGATCCAATGATAATAATAATGGTTAGGTGGGGTTTCCATCACATGGAGCATATCGACCAAGAATAACCATAAGAAAACATAACTACTCAACCCACCACTTTTTACCCACCCATGATAAATCCATCATTAAAATAAAAAAATAACTTATTAATTCCACTTAAAGGGAGGGTATTCCATGTTGGGTGCTCACATTTCATGAAATCCATTTCAAGGTAAAAAATAGTCCATAACATTAAAATCAAATAATAATTTTCTAATAAATGACTTCGTATTTTTAAGAAAATTAAAAACCAAAACTGATTATCAAACTCTTTACTCAAGGTGATAATTAATCTTTCAAAGATTTTTTATGAGTCACACATTTGAAATCTCATTAAAAATGAATAATGGAAGTAAAAAAGAAAATTTGACAACAAAATCATAATGAAGGAATCATATGAAATTATTTACATATATGGACACCCACATATATCACTACCCTAAATATATAATATACATGTAATGTATAAATAATAAATTAATTAAAAATTCATTAATATATAATAAATAAATATCAAATTAATAAATAATAGATATTAATAACACAAAATAAATATTAAATTTTGAATAAATATAAAATACATATATAATGAATATATAATAAATAAGTAATTAATAATTATTTAGTAATAAATGAATAATAAAAACACACATGAATTAGTAGGGAATTCATTAACACTATTAAACCTGACTAAAAACTATGGATTATGTTTCAAGATATTAATGAATATAACGAAATGGGATTCCATCTTGAGAAAACCATTCCCAATTTATATGTTTTTATTAAATTCCTTGATTTAATTTAACGATACTATATATATTTCATTTAAATGCATGAAAAATCCTTTATCAACACTAAATATTGATTTTTTTTCATAGTGATATTAACAGTTTGGCCCTTTTATCAGTGCTAAAAAATTACTAATAATGGCCCTTTTTATCAGCACTAAAAAAATAACTAATGAAATTGAAAAAATAAATTTTAATAAAAGAATTTTGTTTGTTGTTAAACCCCATCCTCTATTTAATAGTTCTTGGAACCCACCTTTAAACAGTACTCAAACCCCTTCCACCATCCCTTTAATTGTTTTCGAAACACCCACCCACTTTAACAGCGCTAAGCTCTCCTGCAAACACAACTTTCTCTAGTATGTATTAAACCCAGGACACCCCATTACATGCTTACAACTTTTCCACTACCTTATATTATTTGTTTCTATATTTTATGATATATATATATATATATTTATTTATATGATTATTTTTTAATACATTTATAAAATATTTTTTATGTTTGTGTGTATGTTTATAAATATATATATATTTATATATGTGTGTGTATATCTACAAATATATTTATCTATATTTAAATTTATTTCATTATATTATATATAAATATTTATATAAATATGTTAGAATATATAAATAATATATTTCATATTTTAATACAGACACAGAAACAAATATAATTATTCGTATACATATATTATGTATATATAAATAAATATTTATACTTTCTAAAAAATGTGAGGTACCCTGAATAAGAAATTAGTTTTGGAGGACTTATGGGCCTTTTATGAAGTCAAAAAATGTGACTGGGGGTTACCATGAGTCACTCGGTCACAGATCTTGTCACAAGATTTTATTTGATATGTAATATAGGCCAAAGAAAAACCCAAATCAATTGTTATGGTCATTTTAAGTTCATGTATGATTTCATACTTTTCATGAAACTATAAAAAATTTTAATCTATTATGTTTTACAAAATTTAAATCTATCAAGGATATATTTCATTTCATAATCCTTGATTTTACTAGTTATTGAGCAAAAATGATCTCCCAGATCAATAGTTATGGTCATTTGATGCTGAAGACTGATTCTCAACTTATTGATGTTTTTATAAGTTTCAAGTTAT
The DNA here is from genome assembly GCA_963277665.1 of Viscum album. Taxonomy (NCBI): domain Eukaryota; kingdom Viridiplantae; phylum Streptophyta; class Magnoliopsida; order Santalales; family Viscaceae; genus Viscum; species Viscum album. Next base: position 583,006,273 of record OY728161.1, read on the forward strand.
TACTAACTAATAAATATAAATATTTATTAATTAAAAATTGTAATAAATTAAAATAATTAATAATAAAATATATATTATAGTGAATAACAAATGAAAAATCATAATAAAATAATTTATTTTTTATAATTCTCTTTAATTTAGCAGTAGTTTTTTAAAATAGCGCTTCTATTCCTCAATGGGTTTTTAAAAATTGATTCTATTTACATAAAGTTTTTTAAAAAATTACTTCTAGAAAAATTCAAAAAAATGAAAAACAATATTTACAAAACCTTTTTTGGTGGTTTTAAAAACCACTTCTATATTTTTTCTTTAAAAAAATTTAATATCTATTTTTAAAACCATCGCGAGAAAACTGTTAATAAATTAGTTTGTTCTTATAGTGTATATATATGTATGAATTCATATATATATATATATACATACAAACATGTATACATAGACCGTCATAGGGTATTCTAGAAAACAAACTAGGGATACAATTCAGGTTTGTCATTAAAATATATGAATCTCCAAGTAAAACCCAAAGAAATCTAAAGAATAAACATATACAAAATAATGAAGTCAAAAAATTATTTAATAGGACAAAATTCATTCAGAAATAAATTTTATGAATATTATGAAACCCATGTAATAAATATACTTTTAAATACAATGGAATAAGTATTGAAAACCATAGGAAAACCCCTTTTAAATTTTAAATTATAATATTCAAATCACTAAAAAATTATTAATCAATTATATAATATGATAAATTCATTTAAAATAAATTTATAATGCTAAAATAATCACATTTTGTTACATTGAAAATAAAGGGAGAGAAAAGCCTTCCGTAAACATGTTAGGATGTAATGGTAGCCTCAAATATAGAAGTGACATGGCCCAATAAAGCATCCTGATATAAAAAAATAAAAATAAAAAAAATACATAGGAGCGGATTATCACCCTTGGAAAACAATAAACTGATATAAGATAAATTTATACTGAAAATTTTATCACAAAAGTTATTTATAATTGATATTATAAATATTTTTTCATATTAGTTATAACATAACTGATGTGAACTATACCAGATATACATTTTCAATATCGTTTATTAAATTACTAATGATGAACATCTTATTTTTCACATCTACTATTTAATAACATACATGAAATGTCATAAATTTTTTATGAAACATCCATATGAGTCATTTTGAGTTTATTCATTCTCATAGAAGATATCTTATTTTTCACATGTAGTGAACCCTAACCCTTTATTCTTTGATTCAGTGGACTCAAATATATTTTAGATGGAAACTCTCACCATTTTCCACCATCAATTATCTTCAAACACCACATCATATCTCTCTATCTCTCTTTATTCCATGATTATATTATGATCACCTTCTTATTCATCACCCTTTTTATAACTATTTTGGGTTTATGTTTAATTTTTTAGTTTCCATGATACCAAGGTGTGATTTAATTAATGAATATTATTTTGGGTTTGTTTTTGTGATAAGTCTATTATTATAAACGTATTTGTTATCTAGTCTATATTTTAATTTTTAGTTATAATTATTAATTCATAAAAAGTATTTTAAAATTTTTAATGGCTATTTTGAAATTAGGGTTTGATGAAATGAATATTTTATAAATCTATTTTAGAAATAATGTTAATTTGATAGTTAATGTGAATCTATGTAATGTTGTATTCTACATTGTAAACATGAATTATTAAGCTATTGTAGATTATAAAGTTATAATAATGTTTGTTTATAATATAAATTTTTATATTCGTGTTTATTTCATTACTATTTTTTATGAATGAATAATAATTTTATGTGTTCAAATTGACAATTTTGTTTATCAAATATGTTGTGTTTCTTTTATTTGTGAAACATTTTATGTAATTTTCTATTATTCTTTATAAAAGTAAATTTTAAATTAAATTTCAAAGTATTCTAAATTATTTTTAATTCTTGTGATTTTTATAGATAATAATGAGTCGAAGTAAGATTATTACATTGAACAAGTGATTAATATGATGAAGGTGTTTATTTTTTTGGAAATTTTATAAATTAAATGATTTAAATAACCACTTGTTTTTCTTTGAATTCGTGAAATTTAAAAATATGAGAATAATGAAATGTATAGAAATGAATGATATTTTAATTTTTTTATATTTTTAAAATGATTTATAAAATTTTGATCTAACATGGTGAAACATATAAGAATTCAAGATCTGTTGATTATGATGACTTTCAAGATGAATAGTTTGAAAAAATTTAATACATTATTAACAATATAAAACAATAGGTATTTGGGAATGTACATTTAATTAAGAATATGTATAGTGACTCTGAAAATCCATTGTATCTAGTTTTTATAGAATTTACAGTTTTTTCAATATTGTTAATATGGATTATATTGAAAGTGAATTATTGATGGACTGATAAGAGTTTTAAAATGTTTCTAAATTTATTGAATAACATACATATTAACTACCATGAGATTTTAGATTCACACAATAATGAAAAGGAAACATTATACCCAATGGGTTTGCTGATTAATAAGATACATGACAACCCAAAAGACTATGTGCTATATCGATAGAAATATGAGGATTTGTAAGAGTAGTATAAGTGCGGGACATCATTAGTTAGAAGAATAATTATAGGATGATCTAGTAGTTATAAAGTCCCATTACAATAATTTTTGGTATCTTCATATAATTCCTCATTTTAATTGTGCATTTAAAAATTTAAATTATGTAAAAAGGAAATGATTACATATAGATGATTGGATATATGATGGAAAATTATATCATTCGATTGATTATCTATAGTGGGAGAAATTTTATCATCATTTTCTTATATTTGGAATTGAAATTAGATATATAAAACTTAGGAATGTGTACAGATAAAATGAATCCATGTTAAAGAATTAGTATAAAATATAATTCATGCCCTATTTTAACAGTAATTTATATCTTATCTCTTGAATTTTGTTTGAAAAGAACATATATCAAGTCATGTTTAATGATTTATAGACTAAAATAGCCTTTAAATTATATTGACGACATCTTGTTATCATTAATTGATGATTTGAAACTCTTATGGGAGAAAGGTGTTAGAGTGTATGATTCTTTTAAAATTAAACATTTTCAACCATATGAAATGATTATGTTCACTGTAATTTACTTCCCAGTATATGAAAATTTCTATGGATGCAATGTTAAAAGGAATATAGATTACCCAATGTTTGATTAACATAAATTATATTATCAACTATAATATTAGAGGAAGACATTATATATGGTTCATTTGAGGTATTTAAATATAGACCACTCGTATCGAAGATTAAAAAATGAATTCAATAAGTCATGAAAAAATTATGTTACTCTAAAAACATCTTCCATTGATTGGTATTTAATGTGGGTTAAAAATATTTAATTCACAGTCAAAATGGGAAAAAACATTATTAATAAAGAAATAACTTGATGAAATGATAAATATTTTGTGAGATTACATAATAGAGATATCACAAGGTCAAACATAACAATTATTTCATTCATGGGGAGAAGAATATCTATGATATATTTATTAGAAAATTGTTAGATATTAGTTGAATGAATAAAGATGGGTTTAATGAATGATTAGGCATACACATAATTGTTGTATGATTGGAGTCAACTCCCATCCCAATGGAAGAAAATTACACATGCCCCCTGCTTTTTATAAATTATCCAAGAGAGAGGGAATTATTTTTTTTGTGTCTCCATGGTATCAAAGTGTTGTAAGGTAAGTATTAAAATGTAATTTTTTAGTAAATTAATTTAAATTTAAAGGCATGAAATATTAGGATTTTCAGGTCACGATGTCATAACTCCTACAAATTTCATTGTATGACATATTTCCCATCAACGTGAATATGAATATTATAATGGTGGTCAATATTTTCAATTAAATTTAAAATAGGCTTATTGATGTAAAATTACGGATAAAATTAGAGAAAATTAAATTTTGTATACGTTTTCAACTGTGAATGTATTTTCCTCTAATTATATTTGATATTATGGTGAATTTAATGGTTAAATTTACATGAGAAATAATTATTTTCAAACATATATATTTACATATGATATATATTTTTTAAATATATATATTGATACTAAAGGAATATTTTAATAATTCATATCAACCCGAATCCTCCCTTTTTTAGAATTACATTTATGAAAAGGTTTATTAGTGTTCAAAAAGATACTTTTTTACAGGGTGGCATATAAATTTGACTACATCTCTCCATACATGAGTTAGTTGTGCGGGAAATGTGATTCATGTAGTGAATGTAAAATCACATTCATGTGAATAGATATAGTACGTAAATTTATAAATCTTGAATAACACAGATGATTCTCAACCATATATAAAACTCTATATTAATGTGTTAGAAAACTTTTATCCAAAGAAGAATAAAATATTGATTTCGAATAAGAGATACACAAAAATTTACCATGATTTAAGTATTCCATTCAATATATATTTGATCCATCAAAATAATTTAGATTGTTAGTGGATAAACCATCATTAAATTTGGTAACACGGTCAAGGTATGACATTAATGGAAAAATAATTTATTAAGTGGATAATGTTAAAAACATGTACTTTTGAATAGTTGTTTATTAGTCTTTATGGATGCAGTTAATTTTTCTATTCTAGTGATAAAAAATGTTTTGGAATTAATGTCATTTTATGAAGTCGCTGATGAATTATTTGAGGATGATTAAATTTTATTTCCAGTTCCAATATTCAACTGAAAAAGGGTTATTAGTAAAACAGTGTCAGACATGATGAATTTGGTATGATGAATTTGGTATGATTCTTGTTAATTTGAATATATTATAATACACAGATGATTATATTACCATGCAAAGACATGATTTTTTTCTATGCTATTGATTAGTCAAATATGTAGTGGAGAATCATTTTACAAGGAAGAAACAAAATTTTGCGAATAAAAAACATGATGATGATGCCGATTTATAAGAGAAACCTACTTCTATGAAAAAATTAATAGATAATATTGATGACCACACTATAGACATGGTTCATTCCATTTATAATGATCATGTGGATGGAATATAGGAAAAAAACCTTAGTAATTTTATAATATTACATGTCAAATATATTTATTTCTTTTGTACATTCATAAATTTAATCAAATTTTAGATATATTACTTTTATTTTTCTACCTAAAAAATATAATATAGCTAATTTGTTAAATTTTGAATATTATTTTAGTTTTTTTTATCAATTTCTTATTATAAAACTTTTTATGTAACTATTAGATTTGAATTAATTTTTACGCAAGCTTCATTTTATTTATTATATATCATTTTATGTTTCATAAATATTTTTACTATTGTTTTAACATTATTTACTAATAATGAGTATCATAAGAATTATAGTCAGTATTTTTGTAATTATTTTTAACGATTGAAAGGAATATGATAAAAAGTAAATTTTTAGTATTTTGTTGTGTTTTTGTATCATTTTAAAATTGTATTCTTATTTTTTATGAAACTATTAGATTTTTTCCATTGTTTTTATCATTTCACCTCTCATTATTAATGTCAATGTTTTAGTTAACAACTCTAACAAAATGAAAAATATGGTTTATCATCACTTAATTGTTTATTTATCTATTTAAATCTTTTATTTAATTATTTTATAGTTGGTGTTCAATATTTCTGTACTAATTTTTTACAACACTAATTTTTAAGATAAGCTCTATTCAAACATCTAAGTCCACTCATGCTATTAAGAAGGATTTTATAAATACATATATTAAGCACCATACTTATCCTTAGGTATAGGATCCATCTACTTCCATAGGGGTAGATAAGATAGATCATGTTGCTAAAAATAGCAGCATATGTTTACCAAAATTATCAGTTTCCCATAGATGGGAATAGTGGATACCGTATAAGGTTGTTGATAATGATTTTACTATGGATCTAATTTTTTTTAAAAAATCAATCATTTTTAACAATAGATCATTCAAACGATATTATTTTCATATGTGATTGGAGAAATGATAACAATGCAACAATATCTCATCTTCGAGAGGAAATTTTGTTACGCTGTTTTTTAATTAATTTACTTATAAATATTTTTTTCTAAGATAAATCATTCCCTTATTATCATATGAAATATGATATATCGAAACATAGATTATTCAGTAATAAATGTTTACCTTATGCTACTAGGAGATGAAAGGTTTTTTAATTAATCCTCAGGTAAGATTCCATTTTTGGGTAAAGACGAAATAATAATTTATATGATATATATTAAATTTTCTAGATAAATATTCAGGGAATAAATTTGAAGAAAATAGAAGGAAATAATCATTTTTTTAATGTGAAATGTTATATTTTAATTTTTATTATATTAATGATCATAATAATGTTTTTTATTCTTAATTTATTAGAAAAAGGATAGGTCATCAAGAAATTAATTCCAAGAACATAAACCCTCATACATTATCTTGTGGGGGGAATATGTTATTAGTGTTATGACCCATCCTAGTGGGTCCCACACAGTGACTCCCCAAGCCCACCTCCAATAGTTCAGGGGCTGGTGAATAGCACCGAGTAGGCATATTACTAACATGGGAGGCATTGCCTAAGTACCTGTACACATGTACACATCTCCAAGCCCACAAATGGTGAAATATAGAAACCACTAAGGAAAAAAATGTATTGATACAACTAAACCCAACCAACAGAGTACAATAAAAAGTAAGGTACTAAAAGTAAAATGGGCCAGAATATAAGCCCACCAAAACAAGATTCTGAAAACTGCATGGTCCAACTTGTAAACACAAAAAGGTACCGGGATTGCTGCTAGTAACCGTAAGAATGCCTCAGCCAGTAAGGAACTTAGAATGCTCTGTCCTGTCCTAGTTCGCCCTGGACTCTGTCAAAAGGCTGCTCATCTGCAAAAGACATGACACGTGCGGGAAAATCCCATGCAGGGGTTAGTATAAAAATACTCAGTAGAGGACCCCGAAAAACCACAAGCAATACTCAATGTAATGGTACAGTCAGCTATGCACAATATATTTTTATAGAACATATAGCAAGTGAAATACAGACCAGATATACTCAAAACCCAGACCCATATTCTAGAGTCAAATCACACAACTGCATTCCCACATTAGGGATTCAGTTAGAAGATTCCACGAATCACCCATTCTGGGAGAACACACTCTACGAGGCTTATAGCTCTAATGATGTCCTCCCGAGAATTACTGTTTGTCAGGAACTGTCACGAGAGGTAGTTACACTCATTACGGGAGACACACCCCTGAGAGGGAACATTATGATAGATAGATTCAATCATTATGAGAGACACACTCTTGAGTGGGAAAGATCGCGATACACATATGAGGATCACTTCAAGGGCCATGGCGGATACCGCGACTCATTCAAAATTCACCTTCTAGGTAGAGGATCGACGCCTGATGGAGTTGGTCACGTAAATGCCAAACTCTACCTTGGGTCATGAATTTATAGAAGATCTCAATCCAGGCCTCTCGGATAGATGCTAGACTATATCACAGAAATTAATGCTGAAGGGATCATACTCCTATAGAAGGAAACGATGCCTGACCTTTAAGGGAATGAGAAGAAGGGGCACTAATCCAAATGACAAATTTCCATGATACAGTGAACAAAAAAACCATGTCGTTTTCCAAAAAAGTACACGGCGTGTAGAAATGTTACACACTGTGTTTTCTTCACCCAGGTACTACCCGTGCACAACGTCCCATGTCATATGGCTGGTCATATTTAAAATTGAGTACACGGTGTGTAATATGGTGTACATGCTGTGTCTGAGTGACTAGGGTTGGCTCAGTGTACGCTGGCCATGTTCTCATACATTGTCATCAACCCATGTACTACAACCCATCAAATTGGTACACGGGCTGACCCGCATTACTGGCATTTCCTGGCCCTGTGATGGAGTACACGACCGTGTAATCCATCCCATGTCTATGTACCCCCTGGATACATGCTGAGTCCCACATGGCCACCTTTTCCATGTTGTACATGCTGTGTTCTAAAGACATGTAGATCATCTTGTGCCCATGAACATCTCAAAATACACGCTGATCTTCAGAGAAAGTATAACATGCCGTGTGACCAGGGTCACATGTCGTTTGATTCCTCTCTATCCCCCGAAACCCTAGCTGCTGCCACCAGCACTACACGGCGTGTTCTTCGGAAGTACACGCCGTGTATTCTGAAAATTTCTAGAAAAGAGAACGTCCAATTTCACACATTTAATGATGTCCCGTTCATCGATCCTATCATCTGATTTCCATGAAACTCTCATGTTTTGGTCTCCCCAACACCACGAAGCCGATTTCATTGTTTTCAGACCTCTGATCGGCTCCAAAAACACGCAATGATCCATCCATGTGATGAACGCTCGAAGAACGACCCTTCCTGATCTGATACGATTTGTTGTACTCCATCGTCATCGCACCTCCGCAAGGTCGTTGTAGTTTCAATTCTTCAATTTGGGATTTTTGCATCGTAGAATGGATGCGAAATGATCCGTTGTTTGTTTCCCCAAAAAGAATGTGAAGAACTCGTGAAAGAAAAGGGGGGAAGGAAATCCAAAGCGAACCAAAGTACGAACCTCCATCGTTGATCGTCATGAAGTTGATCTTCTTTTGTTAGTTGTATTAAATGGATCAGAATCAATCAATAACAAATGGAAATGGATCAATTCCCCGAATCATCCCAAATAAAACCCTCTCGCAAGAATGTACAAATCTGAGGATCAACTTGTTTGTGGTTGATCCGTGTTCGTCGTTTAAAATCATAAAATGGGGAAAGGTGATTTGAAATAACAACCCCTACCATTAAGGAAGTATTTATTGATGATGAAGGAGTCATTATACTACCATAATCAATATCCATAAACATTTTTGGCGTATCAATTCATAGCTTCGATCCATCATCGTTCATTTCCAAGAGTTTTCTCCAGAGTTTCCTGTCAATCTTTCGCCAAAGATCAACGTTCGATTATCCCAATAAAATGGGAAATGTGATTAGAATCCATTATGATATGGAATTAATGTGTCCAAATTACCTTTCATGAGTCATTAAGTCATGAAATAAATATTAAAGAAAAAGATGTCCCATCACCGCGTAGCAGCGGATGTTTCCATAAAAATAAAACAAACCGTTAGAAATTTTATTTTATTTTTATTTTACTAAAAACTCTTGAAAATTTACTTCTTCCCTCAACCCGCGCCATTCGGGGTTATTCCCATTCCTAGGTAAAGTCTTTGTGCTAGATGTAATAGTGCCCTCATATTTGCAATCCAGGCGTCCATTTAGAAACTGCCACAACCACACATAAGTTCCGACTCACTTAACATAAAAAAAAGTTCAAACCACAATTCCAGGATCATCGGGCCTCAGAATGATGTACTATCTCTACTCCTGGTCTCGTAAAAATTCTATATAATATTCTAAAATAATACACAGAAAAATTTGAGTCATTACATTCTCCACACCTTGGGGCTTTACTTCCTTGAAAAGACAAAATAAAGGCTACTCAAAAAGATGTGGGAACTGGGCATGGATCTGGGCCTCCGGCTCCCATGTGCTCTCCTGAAGATTCTCATACTACCACCGGACACAGACCAAGGGAATCGATTGCCCACGAAGGATCCTCTTCTGACGATCCTTGATCTCCACCACGTACTCAGCAATGGTCACTCCATCCTCGATGTCCAGATCGCACCAGTTGATGACGTGCGGTGGGTCATGCACGTACCTCCTCTGTTGTGACACATGGAAAAAATCATGTACCTTATGAATCTATGGCGGTATATCTATGTGTTATGCCACCTCGCAAACTATGAATAGTATCTGGAAAGGTCCGATGAACCTCGGAGATAGCTTGCCGCCACGGCCAAATATCTATAACCCTCATCGAGGTGAGACCCATAGAAAGACGTGGTCGCCCTTTTCGAACTCCAGAGGTATATGTCGTCTGTCAGCATAAGACTTATTCCAGCTCTGTGTAGTCTTCATACACTCCTAGATGACCTGCACCATCTTAGTGGTAGCTCAAACCAACTCTGGACACATGAGTGCTGAATCTCTGGGGTCGGTCTAGAAAAGCGGTGACCGATAGGGTCTCCCATAAAATGCCTCAAACGGTGCCATAGCAATGGTGGAGTGGTAGATATTGTTGTAAGCAAACTCTAATAGTGGTAGGTGTTCCTCCCAACTATGACTAAAGTCCAAGACACAGGCTCGCAACATATCCTCCAGAACCTGAATGGTCCTCTCTATCTAACCATCTTTCTGGGGATGAAATGCTATGTTCAAGCACAAATGAGTCCCAAAAGCCTCTTGCATTCCCTTCCACAACCGGGAAATAAAGTGGGTGTCTTGGTTTGAGACTATCGTCGAGGGGATTCCATGAAGCCAAACTATCCCCTGCACGTAGAGGCATCCCAAGATCTCTATGAAACTCTGCTCTCTGATAGCTAGGAAGTGGATGACTTGGTGAGTCGGTCGACGATCCCCCATATGGTATCATTCCCATTGGACATCCATGGTAAGCCTATTATGTATCCCATCGATATTCCATCCCACATTTACTCTGAAACATCCAGGGGTGAGATAATCCCCCTGGAACCTGGTGTTCAGCCTTCACCTGCTGACATATAAGGCATCGAGGAACAAACTCTACTACTACCTTCTTCATGCTTGACCACCATTACTATCTTCGGAGGTCTTAGTACATCTTTGAAACTCTAGTATGTACCACCAAAGGGGATGTATGACACTCCCTCCGGACCTCCTCCTACAATGCCACCGGTACAATAGTGCGTCCTCTAAAAAGATGTATATTCTCCCCACCTTGCGAATATCCATCTGGAGCATGTCCTGTGGATAATTGAGCTAGTAGGGACACACAATTAACATCTAATAACTATGCCTCCCTAACCCGTTGTAAGAGACAAGGGGTGAAAACCATCTACTATAGGTAAGTTGTATCCTCTCCATCCATGAAGGATAACTGCAACGCGGCTAACTGCTCTAACACCTCACTCAACAGCTGTGAGCTCGACCTCCTACTAAGAGCATCCTCCACCTTGTTCTCATTCCCAGGAGTATATATGATCTTGAAATAATAATCCTGGAGGAACTCTAACCAATTCCTCTGCCTCACATTCAGATCCTTCTGTGAGAATATGTACTTGAGGCTCTTGTTATCAGAGTAGAAGATAAAACACTCTCCCATAAGGTAGTGTTTCCACATTTTCAATGCGAATACTACCACCGCCAACTCAAGATCATGGATCACATAGTTCTGCCCATGTGGACTAATCTGGCATGAACCATAAGCAATCACCTCTTGCCTCTACATTAGGACATTGCCTAGCCCGGTCCCTGATGCGTCATAGAAAACTATGTACTCGACCCCCTCCTCCAGAAATCTCACGAATGGGGACCTTGTCAAACTATGTCTCAACTTCTCGAAAGCCTGCTGGAACTTCTCCATCCACATGAAGGGTTGCCCCTTCCTAGTCAAGGCTGTCCTTGGTGCTGATATTTGGGTGAAATCAGGAATAAATCTCCAGTAATATCCTTCTAACCCAAGGAAGCTCCGCACCACCGTCACGCTCTGAGGTGGATCCCATGCTAACACAGCCTCCACCATGGCTGGGTCAGTAGCTACTCCATCTACGAAGATGAAATGTACGAGAAAGTGGAGCTCTTGAATCCAAAACTGTCAGCTTCAGAGATTCCCATAAATATGGTGCTCCCGAAGTACGTATAGAACCATCCACAGGTGTCTCACATGCCCCTTTTTCTGACGTCGAGTACACAAGGATGTCTTCGATGATGACCACTATGAATTTGTCCATGTATGGCTCAAAGATCTGGTTCATTAGTCCCATGAACACTACAGGGGCGTTCGTTACACCAAAAGGCATCACCAAGTACTCATAGTGATCGTAGTGGTATCTGAATATTGTCTTCGGTATATCCTTGTCCCTCACTCGTAGCTGGTGATAGCCTAATAGGAGGTCAACCTTCGAGAACCATGGTTCCCCTCTTAGTTGATCAAAGAGTTTTTAAATCCTGGGAAATGGATACTTATTATTCATCTTCACCTGGTTCAAGCACCGGTAATCCATGCACAACATTAGAATCCCATCTTCCTTCTTGTCAAACAAGACTGGGGCTGCCCAGGGTGAAATATTGGGTCTCAAAAAACCCTTACTCTGCAAATTGTCCAACTACACCATCAGCTCGTGAAGCTCTATAGGAGACATCACATATGCTGATGAAGAAATTGGTGTTGTCCCAGAGTGTAAGTCAATGAAGAAGTTGATTTCCCGATAGGGAGGTAATCCTAGAACAACTTCGGGAAAGACGTCCTCATACTCTACCACTACTACTAGGAACTAGGAGCTCAAAACATCTACTGATGTGGGAAAGTCTAGAAAACTAATGAGATATTAGCTGCACCCTCCTATGTATAATCCTTTCATGCACTGCATGGGTTTCCCTTTCTTCGACAAAGAGAAGCCTCGTTCCAACATGGCGGACACGCCGCACTCTTCACCTAAAACAATCAATCTGGGCATGGACCAAGGATAACCAATTCATAACAAGAATGACGTTGTAAGGCCTCGATGCTACCACCAAGATGTTCCAACCAAAACTCTCGCCTCCAAGGGTAAGATCACACTGTCTTCAAAGGTGTGTGATCATTGAGTCTCCTCCTGTAGGTGTATATATGCGTAAGGATTGAGTCAATGGTTCGATAGGAATCTCGAGGTTTTGTACAAGACATGTGGCTTTAATGGAATTAATTGAACCAGTGTCTATATGTAAAGAATCTAAGGTAGAAAAGACACAGACCATACCTCGAATCATCCCTAGAGAACCTGGGTCAAATGCCTCGACCGCATGCAGTTGTCCCTGTCCCTGTCCCCCAGCTCCCTAAGCCTGGTGTAGACCTCCCGGGGGTGGTGGTGGAAGTAAGTAAAAGTGTCTGCCATAACCTGTAGCTCTCCTTGCTCCTCTGCCACGTCCTCCACCTGGCGGGTCTGTCTACTCCACTCTCTGGCTCAACCTCAGTGGTCCATCCACTGCTTCCCTATCAGTATCTCGATGGGTCAGACATTATCTAGCGAGGTGTCCCCTACCATCACACACATAACATCGGTTCTCCCTAGGATGACTGGATCCATCATGAGAGCCATGGACTATTGATCCTCTATCATGGATCCTTCTATGATGCTTCCCACGTCCATGTCCTTGTGGCTGACGTCGGCTCCCGACTGCTGGTGTTTCCGCACCTATCTGCCTGCTGCTGACTACCGGCAGTTGTGTCTGCTCCGCCAAGAAGCTCTCGATCACTAAGGATCAATCGAGAACTCCAGCATAAGTTGATATGCATAGAGGAACAACACTAGCTCGAATGTCTCATTATAGACCACGCTCGAAGGTCTGAGCTCTAAAGTACTTATCCCTGACCATATCCATCGAGTACCGAGCAAGGTTGGTGAACCTTTATGAATAGTCAGCTACTGCCATACTACACATCTGGAGATGAAGATTATCCGAGATGCGTACCGCTCTCAGCGTAACTATAGAGAACTCCTCCCAAAAGAGTCTCCTCATCGTGAGTCTGTACGGTCAAAATCCACCATCGTCTCATCGAACCCTAAAGAGGGCTCACTCCAAGGATCACCATATGATCTGCTGGTGTCCTCACTAGATAGAAAACTCTAGTCACCGCCTCAAGCCAATCCTCAACTACCTGAGGATCGGGCCAACCTCAGAACTTTAGGTGTCTCTATCTCTAAAACTCATGGAGCACACTCAAACCACGCTCCTTATCGGTTGGCACCACAGGTTCCACGGGCTTCTTCACTAGTGGCGGCGTAACTAGTGCACCACCTGGTTGAATTTCTTGGGGAACTGGTTCCGGTATCGAAGCCTCATCACTGAAGGGGTCATACTCATGAGCGCGCTGCTGAATCCTAGCGGGTATGTGTCGCAGAGGCATTCTGTATTGAAACAAGATGTACCATGGTAAATGAGTATATTTGGATAACTGACACAAAGGACATGGAAAAAACCCATTCCTATATGATGCATGGATCATTATTTTAAATCCTCTCAACTAGTGTTTTAATGTACTCAGTCACAAAGAAGGTTATGAGAGTCTTGGTGTATGGATACATCGTTCGCCGCACCAACACTGGAGTCTCTGGCCTGAAATCCAAACTCGAAAGACTTAACATCGTTTCCCCAAACAAAATCTCATAGACTCATGGTCCTTAGGTAGATCTGACCACATTTGATACCAGTATATCATGACCCATCCCAGTGGGGCCCACATCGTGACTCCCCACGCCCGCCTCCAATAGGCCATGGGATGGTGACTAGCACTGAGTAGGCATATTACTAACATGGGGGGAATTGCCTATGTACTTGTACACACGCACACATCTCCAAGCCCACAAATGCTGAGATCAAAAAACCACTAAGGAACAAAATTCATGCATACAACTAAACCCAACCAACAGAGTACGATGGAATGTAAAGAACTAAAAGTAAACTGGGCCAGAAAAATACCACCAAAAGAAGAGTCTAAAAACTGCAAGGTCGAACCTGTAAGCACAGAAAGGTACTAGGACTGATGCTCGTAGCCGTAGGAACGCCTCGGCCTGTGGGGAACTCAAGAAGCTTGGTCCATTCCTAGTCCTCCCTGGACTCTATCAAAAGGCTGCTCTTCTATTCAAGACACAACACGTGCAGGAAAATCACTTTCAGGGGTGAGTATAACAATACTTAGTAGAGGAACCCGAAAAACCACAAGCAATACTCAAATTAAAGGTACAATCATCTAAGAAATGTATATGTATAGAGAACATATATAAAAAGAAATACAAACCAGATATACTAAAAACCTAGACCCATAGTCTAGAGACAAATCACAAACCCACATACCCCTGTTAGGGATTCAGTTCGATGATTCCACAAAGCACTCGATCCGGGAGAACACACTCTATGAGTCTTATAGCTCTGATGACGACCGTCCGAGAAGTACTATTCATCGGGAACTATCACAAGAGGTAGTTACACTCATTATCGGAGACAAACTCCTGAGTGGGTTGATTCTGATAGATAGATGCACTCATTATGGGAGACACACTCTTGAGTGGGAAAGATCACGATACACAGATGAGGATCACTGCCAGGGCCATGGTGGATACCGTAACTCATCCGGAATACACCTACTAGGTAGAGGATCGTCGCCCGATGGAGTTGGTCACGTCAATTCTGAACTCTACCTAAGGTCATGAACGAACATAGGATCTCGATCTAGGCCCCTCAGATGGATGCCTGACTCTATCACAGAAAGTCCTGCTAATTGGATCATACACTTGTAGAAGGAAATGGTGCCTGACCTTCAGGGGAATGAAAAGAAGGGGCACTATCCCAAATGAAAGATGTACAAGATACAATGAACAATAGGACCATTCCGTTTTCAAAAAGTACACCACGTATAGAAAGATACACGCCATGTTGTCTGACCCTGGGTACTTCCCATGTACAACAGCCTGTGTCATAAGCCTGGTCGTGTAGAAAACTGAGTACACAGCTTGTAGTATGGTGTACATGCTGTGTCCGAGTGACTGGGGTTGGCTCCGTGTATGCTAGCCATGTACCCATTCATGGTCATCAACCCATGTACTCCAACCCATGTAATCAGTACATGGGGTGACCCGCTTTACTAGCCTCGCTTGGCCGTGTGATGGAGTACATGACCATGTACTCCATCCCGTGTTCATGTAACCCCTGGATACACACCGATTTCTGCGTAGCTGCCTATGCCATGTTGTACACGCCGTGTTCTGAAGCTGTGTAGATTGTCCCGTGTCCGTGTACTTCCCAAAATACATGCCGAGATTTGGGGAATGTCTAACATGCCTGTGACCAGGGTCACACGCTGTGTGATTCCTCTCTAACCCCTGAAACCCTAGCCGCCACCGCCATCACTACATGGCATGTTCTTTGGAAGTACACGCTGTGTATTTTGGAAAATTCCAGAAACGCGAATCTCTAACGTCACGCCTTCTGTGATGACCTGTTCATCAATGCCACCATCTATTCTCCACGAAACTCCAAGGACTTGGTCTCCCTGACACCACGATGCCAATTCCATTGTTTTTGGACCTCGAGTCGGCTACAAAAAACATGCAACAATCCATCCGCGTGAATAACACTTGAAGAACAACCCTTCCCGATCTGATATGATTCATCATCTTCCATTGTAGTCTAACCTCAGCAAGGTCATTGTAGTGTCGATTATTCAATTTGGGATCGTTTAGTTTCAAAACAAATGCACAATAATCTATTGTTCATCACCCCATGAAGAACGCGAAGAACTTGTGAAAGAAATAGGGGGGAAGAAAATCCCAAGCGAATCGACGAACGAACCTCCACCGTTGTATGTCACGAAATTGATCCACTAATGTTTGTAATCATAAATGGAGTAGAATCAAACAACAACAAATCAAAATGGATCAATTCCCTGAATAAACCCAAATAAAACCCTCCGGCAAGAATTTATGAATCTGTGGATCAAATTTTTTGTGGTTTATCCACATTCATTATTTAAAATAAAAAATGGGGAAAGGATATTTCAAACAGCAACCCCTACCTTTAAATAAGGATCGGTTGCTGATGAAGGTGCTGCGCTAATGCCACTATCGAGATCCTTAAACGTTTCCAGTGTAGCAATTCACAGCTTCGATCCATCGTCGTTCGTTGCCTAGAGTTTTTTCCAGAGTTTCGCCTCAATTTTTCACCATCGACCGACAATCGATTATCCCAATAAAAAGGGAAATGTGATTTTCATCCATTATGTTGTGGAATTAATGAATCTAAATTTCCTTTCTTGAGTCATTAATACATAACATAAATATTAAGGAAATAGTTGTACCATCTCCATGCTACAACGGATGTTTCTATAAAAATAAAATAAACATTTTGTAATTATATTATATTTTTATTTTACTAAAAATGACAAAAAATTAACTTCTTCCTTCAACATATGCCAGTCAGTGTTAGGACAATTATTAGGTAAATTAGTTGTCTCTGACGCAACAGTGCCATAATATTTTCAATCCAGGCGTCTGTTTGGAAACTACCACAACCGCACACAAGTTTCGATTCACTTAACTTAAAAAAAATTTGAACCACCATTCCGGGATCACCGGGCCTCAGAATGATATGCCGTCTCTGCACCTGGTCTCGTAATAATTCTATATAATATTAAAAAATAATACATGAAAAACTGAGAGTCCTTACTATTAGAAGATAAAATTATGGATGAAAAATATCTAAAAATAATAGTTGAGTATTTAGGATATATAGATAATGACACTCCTTCCCATTAGATAGACATGAAAAATAGAAGATACCTCAAATGAGAAAAGAGAGACAATATCTTTTGGAGGAGTTGATGGATTTAGCTGAGATAATTGTATGAATTTATTTAATTTATTTATATTATTTATGTTAATTTAAATAATTATATATTGTGATTCACTGATGAATTTTTTAAACATTATGTACATAATACCTTGAGGAATAATGAACACATAGTTACTTCAAACATAATGGGATGATAGATACTAAATCTACAACACTGGGAAAGCTTGAACACTAGGGTCATGTATAAGGATTCAATGAAGGCGTGTCATTGAAAAAAGTGATTAGTTGGTCTAGAGCCTCCTCAAAAAAGAATTTATATAAAATAAAAATAGAATATTTAGAATTTAAAATTTAAGATATGGGTGAGATGATGGATGAAAATATCATATCTTTATTACAATCGATGATTATAGGCATGAAAAAATTGTTTCAGGCTACATATCCCACTCCTCCACCACTTCCTACAGATCCCACTCCTCTTCATCTGTCTCTAAATCCCACTCCTCTATCACTTATAGATTATCAAACTCTTAAACCTTCTTCTCTACAAAATCCCAAATATTGGGAGTTATATAGTTATTATCTCCAACATCATATTGCAGCGTGGGACTATATATTAAATTTTTGATACAATTCATCATCAAGAGATAGATATGTATAAATATTGGGTCACCATGAAGGATATTTTAGATAGATAACCAAGGTTACAACGTACTATAGATTATTTCACTATAGTTGAATATGTAGCAGCCATTTTGATTGAATATATAATGTTTTTTTAAATTACTATTAAGGTATATATAGATCATATCCTTTATTTAATATTGGTGTTAAATTTGATTTAATATTTTAATATTTATCTATTTTTGATAGGAATACTTAAAAGGTAAAGGCACACTATATATCCAACAATAAGTAAATAGAACTATGAGTTAAAATAAAATATCTTCTAAACATTATATATTATAAACATATTCATATTTTCTGTTTGAATTATATGTTCTTTCATTAGAAACCAACATTTGTGGGAATAAACTAACTACAAATATTTTATGGAAATTTATCATAGAGCTTGTAAGTAGAGATTTTTTACTCATCAACATGATGAAATCCTTGTCAATGTAAGTATATTATCATATATGTTTTAGTAATATTAATTTATTGAAACAAAATAATTGTATTTTATTTATATTATATATCTTTATAAACATTTTATTCAATATAACATGACATAATTATATAGATTTATTCCCTTATAATGTTTTTATACAATATAAGTGACAATGAATGATATGTAATGAATAGTAAATATTTCTGAAGGATTTCAAAATAATGAAATTAAGTGTTGGATGCTTACTCATATTGAAGGGTATGGAACATAAATTTCATAATGTGTTATTTATATTAACTGAATAATCACCCACAATACATTTTTTGTATATTAGTTTCTATTGGATTTAGTGTTTTTTTTCAATAGAAAATACATCATACTTTTTTTTATTTATACAAGGTTACATGTGGGAATATTTTAGCAACATATTGAATAAATCAGTCTGATTATATGATTAATTTTATATTATAGTGAAAGTAAATTTTATTTCATTTATGTAATTTTCATATATGGTGTGATATTATGTTATAATAACACTTGGATAGAGGAGTGGGAAGATCCAACATGTAAAAGAAAATATTGATTATCATTTATTATTACTACATTTTGGTTGTAAGTACATGATATTTTATTTTGAATTTAAAAATTACTTTAAAATTGAATTTTCATCATCAATAAGGATTAAAGGAATTTGGTTATTATTTAATATGATTCATGTTTGAAATTAGTTCAACATAGATAATTTAAATATCCCAAAATGTTATGTTTTTTATAAATATTATTTTAATTTATCTTATAATTACTTTTAGAATATATATTAAATGATTAATTTTTAATTTGAATATTTTTAATGATTTTCAACATTATAATGAACGTGATCTAAAACCATTACAAAGATAATGAGATGAATATTTCAAATGTTTGATTGTGTTTTATTTTATTAGTAATATATTTAGTAGAGTTTAAATTTCATGTTGAAAAGTTGAAATGAATTGAATTTGGGATGCAGTTTTAAAATTAAAATATATGTTGTGCTATTATTTTTTGATTTTTGTTCTATGGATTGAAGATTTTTTTTGTTTTTATGATTTTGTTTTGGTTTTTAATTTTTATGTTGTAGTACTAGGTTAATATATTTGAATTTAATTTAAGAATATTCATTTTTAGGCCATTTTGTGTATTTGTGATTTAAAAAATAATGAATTTTGATATTTCACATCTATTTTACAAAAAAATGAGAATAGTAGTGTATAATGTATTTTATTTTGAATAATCTATGTAATAATCTATCTCCCATTTCTGTTTTTACATAACCACTGTGAAATATGATTATGATTCGTTTGTTGATGTAATTTTCTTTTTAGATTTTTTAAAAACCCACTCTGAAAAACAATTTATCATGTTGGTTAAAAATAAATAATGGGAAAAAAATATTTTTATCATAACTCACAATAAAGTCATTAGGAATCCAAAATTAAAAATAAATAAAATAACTAGTGTTAAGAAACTATTTTTTGTAATGGTGGAAGAAGAGGAAGAATTGGTAATGTGATAAATGGAGGGAGAAGTGGCCTTGCTATAGTATCTCGTAGACCTAACAATCTCATCCATATAACATAAAGATAATAATACATTCTAATAAATTCTTAGGACCTTTTAAGATTAGATATTTATAGATGTAGGTAAATTAATTTACATTCAAAACCTATGTTATTTTTTTAATTTTAATTTTTTCCTATTATATATAAAACAACTTAATCCATATCGAGTCTTTAATATCACCCATAAATTTACCACAAAGGTACTCTATAAAAAAATTAATACTTTTAATATCATCATAACTTGGGGATACTGAAACATGATAAAGGGTTGATCTCATATGCTCAATACGGGTAAACATTTGTATTAACAATCAAATATCATAAGTCGTCTTAAAATGATCATATGTGTATAATAAAGATAGAGGGGAAACCTATACCAAATAAATAATAGATAAGAAATCATTTCTTGTGGATTGTATTAATAAAAGACATGAATTAAATGAGTGTGGAAACAGGTTTCAATAAACATGAGCTATGGGATTAAAACATAATGTTGGGAACAAGAATTATACTACAAAACAACCTTAAAATATGGAACAAAATCAGTATAAGGAAACATTACTTTCAGGATAACACCATCAGTTCTAATGCTTATATGAAACTGAAAAGTACTCATGAATACTCATCTCAAAGGATATAAACTCTTAAAAAATACATTGTAGGGAGATATAAAACACCACAGATATTCATCCTTACTTATCTGTTCAATTAGAAAATCATTCACATATCACATCATAAATAACCCATGGAAATAAAATGAGACTCATACTCCATTAAAATGTAATCTAATAAAGAAATAATCAATAATCCTAATAATATAACCCCATGGGATATTTGTTTGTATACAATGGTATTTAATAACATTCAAGATTACTACACTTTTATTGAGATAATAAATCACGTGGTATTTACACCATATAGTTATAAAATATACAGTTAAGAAAATGACTTCTCCAATAAATAAATGTAAATAATATAAGTGAATAACCATCACTTAAATGAATTTAAATAGTGTATTAATAGAGGAAAATAATTGGATGTAAAATTATAGTTATACATAAAGAGGATTAAGAAATAAAATGTTTTTGATAGATCATTCCACTATAAGTGAAGGATATAATATAAATCATTCCTAGAAATAATTTGGATGGTTATATTTAATATTATTCTTGATCATTATTATAATATTTCAAAGTTAAATAACTTAGATGAAAAATAAGTATAACTATATTTAGAAAAATAACTTGGGAAATAAGAAATATCCTTGATTAATTGAAATCATTTTAGAATTTATATTTTATAAATATATTATAAAATTATTTTTTTTAAACCATAAAATTTTTGAGATAATGTTTCATATAAAATGATAATGGTGGAAAAAATATGTCTTCACACATAAATGTAAAAAAGTCAAATTTTCTTGAAAATGACCTATAAAAAACATAAAAACTCACTTTAAAATTCATAATGGAAGATTAATAATTTTAAAATAACCATATTCAATTATTGTGGAATATATATGGGAATTTTCAAAATAAACTAATGAATAAGTACATGAAATAAGGTAGTTTCTTGATAGAGAAAAATAGATACGGTCAGTTTCATTTAAATTAAACAATTTTGGTAAAATTTGACTCATGGGACAAATGAAAATTTTGGGGGATACATAAAAATCAATGAATATCCAAGCACAATGATTAGAGTTTTTAAAAAGTTAAAAAATTCACAAAATCGATTATGTTTCAAAAACAATATTGATTAGAAAATAAGATTAGCAGTGAAACCCTTATAGTTTGGGAAACATTTTAACCAAAAACCCATTTCAAATTTGGTCTCATTTGAATTGAAATACATTTAAAATAGAAACTTATGTGGATCTTAAAAAACCCACAAAAATTGTAAAATACATTAATTATTAATTAGATACAAATTTATAAATAAAACATGTTGTGTACTAATAATTATGTCTTATGAGGTGAAAATATGAGGTAACAAATCCATAATATAATTCATGCTTAGTATAAATACTATATAACCTATTGTAGAAAACAATTTACTATCATAATCACCAATTTATGAACATTTTTAATATCTATATATTTTATAAATTTTATTTATAATTATTCCTTACATTTATGTAATAATCCTAACCTCAATATCATGAAGATGATACCTTACTTTATTACATTGGCCTAGATTCAAGTAATCACACCCCGAAAGACCATTTTTTATGGAAATTTTAGATAACTATATACATAAATGATACTCATTTTACAAAGGGAATATAAAATAACAGATAATACAAAAAAAATTCTCAGTATCCTTGAAAACTCATTTAAAGTATTCATCTTCATAACCTTGGGAAATGAAACGAAATTAGGGTGATCTCAAATGCTCCAAAATAGTTATGTACAATAGATGATATCATGAATCAATAATCATAATAAATTTGGATATTAAAATAATTGAAAAGACATTCCATTTCAATAACATAATTTTTATAGTGAGATAATGTAGAATTAATATGTAAAGGTACTGAACTGAAACACATGCCATTTAATACATAAACCGATTATGAAATGAAATCATAGAAAATTTCATAGATTAAATTGCATGCATAATAATAATAAATAGAATCTCAATAATGTAAATTATTATTTACTAGGCATCCAAATTCCCAGGTACATGATACCTTTACTATCAAGACCATTCATGAGATGGTTTAAAACCTACTAGATAGAAAGCCATCTAATTTGGCCAAATGATTCATCTCACGAGACTGTAGATTCACTTATGGGATTTAAAAAAACATTCCCCACCCTATTTTATACCTATATAAAAATTAATAGTATATAAACAATTGAATAAACTTATAGAAAAATTTCCCCAAAATCAAGTATCCTTATTGAATAAAGTACATAAATTTATCAATATTTCCATGGTTAATCAAATAACATTTTATGTGAAAACCATATGTAAAAATTGTATACAGTTTAGAAAATAATCATACTCATAACATAATAATATATATCTATGATAAAGTTAATTTCAAATGAATTTTTTTTTATAATAATGTTATTTTTTCAAGAGGACGTTAACAATCACAAAAGTATGATTTAGAAATAACAGTTACCATTAAGAAATTTAAAATTAAAACTCAAACTGATGAAATAATTTAATTTTGAACATAAAGTACAATGAATTATTAATTAATAATGATAATACATGTCAAAAGGTATGTATATACACCTCATAAAATTGAATTGGGGAATAATAAAAAAAATAATCATTGGAATGTTAATTTAGATAAAATATATTACGTCACATTTAATTTTTTGGTAAAAGTGATTTAACCTATGTTAAAATGGTTATAAACATTTTATCAAATTAATAATGAACCATATTAGTATTTATGATATCATATATGATCATTTTAATACATATAATCACCTGTTCATTAATAAAAATTCATTATTTTTATTGTTCATGGTGTTAATTGCCAGATTTTTTCATTTATGCATAATTATAAAAGTTCCGAGTTGTTTCATATTATATAGGTTTTTCATATAATGAATAATAATAATTAAATAATAATCATATATATAAATTAATTCAACTTTTAAAATCCATCATGAATGGTTGTTATGAATAATGATGTAAATTACGATCTTGGAGATGGTAGGCCAACTGTATGCATAAGTAACATTTTCATTTAGGAAAGGATTTACATAATATTTTAACTTTCCATAGTGGTCAGGGTATTATATATGACATATTATATAATTATACAAGTCATCCATGTATAGTTGTGATGATAAAAGATTTACCTCACTTCCTGAAGGTGGTAGGCCATACGTACCAGAATAATGTTGTCATCTTTTTGTAAGTGAAAAAAAGAAATAAAATGAAATATATTTTCATTAAATAATGAAAAATATTTCGTGAATATTATTATTATTTCATTTATATAACATATAATCAATAAATTTATCTTTTCACCCATCATGTGATGCATCATGGAAATATGAATCACATCGCTTCTTGAGGCAGTTGTTCGTCCTACACATGATAGAAATTATCATATCTTCAATATAGGATAAAATATATAAATGAAATAGGGACTCCATAGGTTTTAATATATTATAATTAAAACATATATACTTTATATCTATCATCATATTCAACCTTTATAGTTTGAAATGTAAAAACGAACAACATATGTTCATGAGGTGGATATCTACCTTATGCACAATCAATGATTTTGTACCACATTTGAAATAAGTGGGGATTTTTAGGTCATGAAATTATTATAAAAACAAGTCATTATAAGGAAGAAAATAATTTTATTATATCATCATGTTTTAATAAAAACTTAAGGAGGTTAAGAAAGATGTATAATAAAGAATCTAATCTAATAACATTACCTATTCATTCGGTATCCTCTTTAAGATTGCAATAAAATATTCCGTGGTTACCTTTTTGAACAAAATAAGGATTATATGATCAGGGGAGATAATTTGGGAAGTTATTTGGGAAGGGTTTCCTGGAACTAAACAAGTTTTATGGTGTGAATATTTAAGGGGAGTGAGTGCCCTTTTATAGTCGAGGAGGAGGGGTTTTCTTATAAGTACTCAAAAGTATTTACTATTGGGAGGACAATATTGTCTATTGTGGCTTCCAAACTGATAATAAACGGTATGGAGGTATAATATTTTCTATAAAATCCTCTCAAAACACATTTAATCACATGTTTTAAACATTTTGTTCCTTAACTCTTATTTTTCCTTATTTTTAACATATTGGGTTTTCACTACGGTAATAAGTATTTTTTACCTAGGAAATTTATAAATTAAAAATAAAATAAATTGTGCCCCATTAGATAATTTATACCCATTTATTATAAATATAATATCAAATTTAAAAAATATAAATCCAATGTGCATTGAAAATTAATTTTAACACAAGTGCATGTAATGTGCAAAAACACCAGTTTAACCTTAACGATGCTAACAATGACTGTACATTTCACGGTTTAACAGGATCATCATAAATGAATAATAGTTTCATTAATGGAAAATATTTTCTATTTATTATCATCTAAAAATCATTTGTTAAAATATATTATTTTTGTCACGACCCGTCCTAGTGGGGCCCGCGCCGTGACTCCCCAAGCCCGCCTCCAATAGGCCAGGGGTTGGTGACTAACACAGAGTAGGAATATCACTAACATGGGAGGAATTTCCTAAGTACCTATACACACACACACATCTCCAAGCCCACAAATGTCGAAATGTAAAAAACACAAAAGAAAAAAGAGTTCATGCATACAACTAAACCCAACCAATAGAGTACAATGAAAGGTAGAGTACTATAAAAGTAAACTGGGCCAAAAATACAAGCTCACCAAAAAAGAAAACAAAAAAGAGTCTGAAAACTACAAAGTCCAACCTGTAAAAAAAGGTACTAGGACTACCTCTCATAGTCGTAGGAAGGACTCGGCTTGTGAGGAACTCAAAAAGCTCGGTCCTGCCCTGGTCCGCCCTGGACTCTGTCAAAAGGCTACTCGTTTTCACAACACACCAGACGTGCTGGCAAAGACCGTGCAGGGGTGAGTATAACAATACTCAGTAGAGGACCCTGAAAACCACAAAGCAGTAAACAAAGTAAAGGTATAGTCAGCTATGCACAATACATGTCTACAGAACAAATAGAACAAACCAGATATACTAAAAACCCAGACTCGTAGTCAAGGGACAAGTCACAAAACTGCATATCCCTGTTAGGTTTTCTGTTCAAAGATTCTGTAATGCACTCGTTCTAGGAGAACACACTCCACGAGTCTCATAGATCTAATGACGTCCGTCTGAGAAGTGTTTTTCGTCGGGAATCATCACGAGAGGTAGCTGCACTCATTACAAGAGACACGCTCTTTAGTGGGAAGGTTACGATAGATAGAAAACACTCATTAAGGGAGACACACTCCTGAGTGGAAAAGATCACGATACACATATGAGGATCACTACCAGGGCCATGGAGGATACTGCGACTCATCCGGATTCACCAGTTAGGTGATAGACCAACTAGGTAGAGGATCAACACCCAATAGAGTTGGTCACGTTGCTTCCTGACTCTACCTAGGGTCAGGAATGGATAGAGGATCTCGCTCCGGGCCTCTCGGAGGGATGTCGAATCTATCACAGAAATTATGGCTGAAGGATCATACTCATGTAGAAGGAAATTATTCCTGACCTTCAGGGGAACGAGAAGAAGGGGCACTAACCCAAATGAAAGATGTTTAGGATACGATGCACAAGAGGACCATGCTGATTTCCAAAAAGTACACGGCGTGTAGAAAATATACATGCCATGTTGTCTGACCTCGGGTACTGCCCATGTACAACAACCTGTGTCTTAGGCTGGTCATGTAGGAAAAACTAAGTACACAGCATGTAGAACGATGTACACACCGTGTCTGAGTGACTGGGGTTGGCCCCGTGTATGTTGGCCATGCGCCCGTATACGGTCATCAACCCGTGTACTCCAACCCATGTAGTCGGCACATGGGTGACCCACGCTGCTGGCATCTCCTGGCCATGTGATGGAGTACACAGTCATGTACTCCATCCCGTTTCCGTGTACCCCCTAGGTACATGCTGAGTCCCGCGTAGCCGGCTCTGCCATGCAGTACACGCCATGCCGCCTGAAGCCGTGTAGATCATCCCATGTCTGTGTACTAGCCAAAGTACACGCCGAGCTTCAGGGAAAGTTCAACACTCCATGTGACCAGGGTCACATGCCATGTTCTTTCTCTCTGACCCCGAAACCCTAGCCACAACCTCCAACACTACACAGCGTGTTCTACCGAAGTACACGCCGCGTGTTCTGGAAATTTTCAGAAACTGAGCTCCTCGACGGCGCGCCTCCCGTGCTGCCTGATTGTCGATCTAGCAATCCGATCACCACCAAAACATCTGGGTTTTGTCGCCCTGATGCCACGAAGCCGTTTCTGGTGTTTTCAGATGTCCGATCGGCTCTGAAAACGTGTTCCGATCTTCTCGCACGAAGAATGCTTGAAGAATGCTCTTTCCAATCCGATCTGATTCTTCGTCTTCCATCGTCGCCGCACCTCCACAAGGTCGGTGCGATGCTGAACTTTCTATTTAGGATCGTTTCATCGTAGAACGGATGCGCAATGATCCGTTGTTCATTGCCCCGTGAAGAACGCCAAGAACGTTCAAGAAAAGAATGGGGGATCGAAATCCAATAACAAAAATTGAAGAATGAACCTCCACCGTCGTTCGTCGCAGAGTGGATCCACTCTCGTTAGTAGGATGAAACAGAGAAAGAATAAACAACCATATAAAACAAGGATCAATTCCCCAAAATCAACTGAAAGAAAACCCTCCCGCAAGAACGTATGATTCCGCGGATCAACATGTTCGTGGTTAATCCGTGTTCGTCTTTTAAACTCAAAACGGGGAACAGAAATTGAAATAACAACCCCTACCTTTTGAAAGGATCAATCATTGATGAAGGCGATGCGCTTCCGTTGTTGTCTAGATCCTTCAATGTCGTCGGCACAACGATACGCAGCCTCGATCCGTCGTCGTTCATCATCGAGGGTTCATTCCAACACCACACGAATTCTGCAGAGGTTCCTCTAACATCGCCAACGATCAACAGTTGCTTAACCCATTAAAAGGGGAAAAATGTTTGGCACTTAATTTCGAGGAAGTATTAATGACGTTGACTCCCCATTAATTTAGGAAATAGCTGCGCCATTACCACGATGTAGCGGATGTTTCCTTAAATGAAGTAAAATAAACTTGTTAATTTTTTTAATTTTATTTTACTTAAAATGTCCGAAAATTAACTTTTTCCCTCGACCCACGCCAGTTGAGGTTAGCCTCATTATTAGGTAATATCGTTGTCCTAGATGCAATGGTGTGCTCATATTTTTAATCTGGGCATCTGTTTGGAAACTGCCACAACCACGCACAAGTGACGACTTACATAAATATAAAAAGGTTAAAACCAACATTCCGGGACCACTGGACCTCAGAATGATGTGCCGTCTTCGTGCCCGGTCTCAAAATAATTCCATATAATATTTAAAAATACAGACAGAATAATCCGAGACATTACATTCTCCCCACCTTGGGGCTTTATGTGCCCGAAAATCCAAAACAAAGGGTACTAGAAAAGATGAGGGTACTGGGCACAAATCTGGGCCTCCTGCTCCCACGTTCTCTCCTGAATATTCCCGTGCTCCCACCAGATTCACACCAAGGGAATCGATCTACCACAAAGGATCCTATCCTTCCAATCTTTGATCTCCACCGGGTACTCAGCAAAGGTCACTCCATCCTCGATGTCCAGCTCACCCCAGTCGATGACGTATGATGGGTCATGCATGTACCTCCTCAGCTACGACACATGGAAGACATCATGTACATGATGCAACTGCAGCGATAGATCAAGGAGGTACACCATCTCTCCAACTCTGCACAGAATCTAGAAAGGTCCGATGAACCTCAGAGATAGCGTGCCACCTCGGCCAAATCTCCACAACCCTCGTCGAGGTGAGACCCGAAGAATGACGTGGTCTCCCTCTTCGAACTCCAGAGGTCTCCGATGTCTGTTAGCATAAGAATTTTTCCAGATCTGGTCAGTCTTCATCTGCTCCCAGATGATCTTCACCTTCTCTGTTGTAGCTCACACTAACTCTGGACCCATGAGTGCTGACTCTCTGTGGTCAGTCCATCAAATCTGTGACCGACAAGGTCTCCCGTACAAAGCCTCGAATGGTGCCATACATATGGTTGAGTGGTAGCTGTTGTTGTACGCAAACTCCACCAGTGGTAGGTGGTCCTCCCAACTACGACCAAAGTAAAAAATAAAGGCTTGCAACATATCCTACAGAACCTGAATGATCCTGTCTGTCTGACCATCTTTCTGGGGAAGAAACGCTGTACTCAAGCGTAGATGAGTCCCAAAAGCCTCCTGCAATCCCTTCCACAACCGGGATGTAAAGTGTTCGTCTCGGTCTGAGAGTATATTTGAGGGGAAACCATGAAGCCGAACTATCTCCTATACGTATAGGAGTCCCAAGCCCTCTACGGAACTCTTCTCCCTGATACCTAGGAAGTGAGACATCTTGGTGAGTCGGTCAACGATCACCCAGATAGAATCATTCCCCTTGGAAGTCTGTGGTAAGCCCATCACGAAGTCCATTGATATTCCATCCCACATCTACTCTGGGAATTCCACGGGGTGAGCTAACCCTGCTGGAACATGGTGCTCAGCCTTCACCTGCTAGCATGTGAGGCATCGAGAAACGAACTCTGCTACTGCCATCATCATGCCTAAACACCAGAACTGTCGTCGGAGATCCTGATACATCATTGCCACTCCAGGATGTACCACCAAAGGGGATTTATGAAACTCCCTCAGGAACTCCTCTTGGAACGCCACTGGTACAACAGTGCGTCCTCTAAAAAGAAGTACGTGCTTCCCAACTTGCGAATATCCATCATAAGCATGTCCTTTGGATAATTGAGCACGTAAATCCACAAAGTCAACATCCCCAAGTTGTGCCTCCCTAACTCAATATAAGAATTGAGGGGTGACAACCATCGACTGTAGATAAGTTGTATCCTCTCCATACACGAAGGATAACTGTAATGCTGCTAACTGCTGTGTTGCCTCACTCAACATCTGTGAGCGTGAATTTATACTAAGGGAATCTTCCATATTGTTCCCTTATCCAAGAGTATAGATGATCTCAAAAAAATAGTCTTGGAGGAACTCTATCCATCACCTCTACATTAGATTCATAACTTTTTGCTAGAAGACGTACTTGAGGCTCTTGTGGTCAGAGTAGACAATAAACCGCTCGCCCATGAGGTAGTGTCACCACATCTTCAAAGAAAAGACTACCACTTCCAACTCGAGATCATGGGTTTCATACTTCTGCTCATGTGGCCTAAGCTGGCGTGAACCATAGGCAATCACTGTGTGCCGCTGCATCAGGACACAACCGAGCCCGATCCCTGATGCGTCACAGAAAACTACGTACTCGACACCCTCCTCCGGCAATCTCTAGACTGGGGCGCTCATCAAACTCTGCCTCAAATGCTCAAAAGCCTACTGGAACTTCTCCATCCACATGAAGGGTTTCCCCTTCCTGGTCAAGTCTATCATTGGTGATTATATCCAAGATAAATAAGGAATGAATCTCCGGTAATATCCTTCCAACCCAAGGAAGCTCCGCACCTCTGTTACGCTTCGAGGTGTCTCCCATGCTAACACAGCCTCCACCTTGGCTGGATCTATAGCTACTCCATCTGCTCAGATGACATGTCCCAAAAAGTGGACCTCCTAAATCCAGAAATAGCACTTCGAGAGCTTCCCATAAAGCTGGTGCTCCCAGAGTATGTCTAGAAACATCCGCAGGTGTCTCGTGTGATCCTCCTCTGACGCTGAGTACATGAGGATGTCATCGATGAAGACCACCACGAACAGGTCCAAGTATGGCTGGAAGATCTGTTTCATCAGCCCCATGAACACTGCAGGGGCATTCGTCACCCCAAAAGGCATCACCATGTACTCATTGTGAATGTAGCGACATCTGAAAGTCGTCTTCAGTATATCCTCATCCCGCACTCGTAGCTGGTGATAGCCTGATCAAGGGTCAACCTTCGAGAACCACTATGCCCCTCTTAGCTAATCGAAGTGGTCATCGATTATCAGCAGTGGATACTTGTTATTCACTGTCACCTGATTCAGGCGCTTGTAATCCACACACAGTCTCAAACTCCCATCGGACTTCTTAGAAAACCAGACCAGGGCCGCCCAGGGTGAAACTCTGGGTCTCACGAAACCCTTGCTCTGCAAATCCTCCAAATGCACCCACAGCTCGCGAAGCTCTGCGGGGGCCATACAATATGACGATGAGGAAATCAGTGTCATCTCGGGGTGTAAGTCGATGTAGAACTCAATTTACCGGTGGGGAGGTAATCCTGAAACATCGTCGGGAAAGACGTCCTCATACTCTGCCACTACCGCTGGGAATTGAGAGATCACAACATCTACTGCTCTGAGGGTAAGGCTAGCCAACTCATGAGTGATCGGCTGCACCCTCCTATGCATGAGCCCATTTTGTACTGCCTGGGTTTCCTTTTCTCCAACAAAGGAAAACCTTGTTCCATCACGGCGGACACACCACACTCTTCGCCTAAAACAATAAATCTGGGCATGGACCAAAGATAACAAATCCATACTACGAATGACGTCGTAAGGCCTCGAAACTACCAACAAGAGGTTCCAACCGAAATTCTTCCCTCCTAGGGTAAGATCACACTATCTTCAAAGATATGTGATCTTCAAGTCTCCTCTCGTAGGTGTCTCCAAGTGTAAGGATCGAGTCAACGGTTCTACTGGAATCTTGAGGTTTTGTACAAGACATGTGACTATAAGGGAATGAATGGATCTTGTGTCTATGAGTACGAAAACTAAGGTAGAAAAGACACAAATCGTACCTCGAATCACCCCTAGAGCCCTTGGGTCATATGCCTCGACCGCATGCAGCTGACCTCGCCCCTATCCCCCAGCTCCCTGAGCCTGGTGCGGACCTCCTGAAGGGTGGTTGTGTATATAAGTCGAAGAGTCCGCCACCACCTACAGCTCTGCCTACTCCTCTACCATGTCCGCCGCCTGGAGGGTCTGCATGCTCTGTTCTCTGTCTCTACCTCAGTGGTCCATCCACCACTTCCCTATCTGCATCTCGACGGGTCAAGAAATCTCTAGAAAGATGTCCCCTACAGTTTCATGTGTAGCATCGCTTCTCCCTAGGCTAATTGGATCCATCCTGAGAGCCATGGACTGTCGATCCCCTATCCTGGGTCCTCCTCCGATGTTTCTCACATCCAGATCCCTATGCCTGACATCAGATTCCTGCCGCCGAGGTCTCCGCACCTGTCTTCCTACTGCTGACTACCGGCGGCTGTCTCTGCTCCACCAAGAATCTCTCTACCATGAAAGCTCTCTCGAGCACTCAAACATAAGTTGATATGCATAGAGGCACGAATATAGCTCGGATGTCTCGTTGCAAACCTCGCTTGAAGGTCAGAGCTCTGAAGTACTGATCCATGACCATATCCATCGAGTACCTGGCGAGGTTGGTGAACCTCCAGGAATAGTCAGCCATTGTCATACTGCCCTGCTGGAGAAGAAGATGCTCTTGGATGCATACAACTCTTAGCGTAACCAGAGACAACTACTCCCTGAAGAGTCTCTCATACTCTATCCACAGAAGAGTCTCCTCGTCGTGAGTCCTTGTGGTCATACTCCACCATTGTCCCACCGAACCCTGAAGAAGGCTCGCTCCAAGGATAACTATCTGATCTGATGGTTTCCTCAAAAGATAGAAAACACTGGTCACCGCCTCAAGCCAGTCCTCAGTCGCCTGAGGGTCGGGCTCGCCTCGTAACCTGAGGGGTCTCTGTCTCTATAACTCATGAAGCACGCTAAGCATGCGCTCCTCACCGGTCGGTACTGCAGGTACCGCTGGCTACTCCACTGGTGGTGGCATAGCAGGTGCACCACCTGGTGGAAACGCCTGGGGAGATGGTCCCTGTATCAAAGCCTCTTCACTGAGGGGGTCATCCTCGTGATCGTGCTGTTGAACCCTAGTGGGTATGCATCGTGGAGGCATCATGTAAGGAAAAAAGATGTAACATAGTCAAAGAGTATATCTGGATAGCTGACACAAAGGACATGGAAACCACAAACCATTCCTATATGATACATGTACCTTTTAATTTCCCCAGAACCAGTGTTTTTGTGTATCGAGTCGAAAAGCAGGTTATCAGAGTCCTGGTGTCTGGATATGTCATCCGAAGCACCAACAATGGGGTCCCGGGACTGAAAGCCAAACCCGAAAAACATAACACTGTTTCCCCAAACCAAACTCACAGACTCTTGGTCCTAAGGTAGAACCGACCCCTCTGATACCACTCTGTCATGACTCATCCAAGTGGGGCCCGCGCCGTGACTCCCCAAGCACGCCTCCAATAGGCTAGGGGCTGGTGACTAGCACAAAGTAGGCATATCACTAACATGGAAGGCATTACCTAAGTACCTGTACACATGCACACATCTCCAAGCCCAAAAATGATGAAATGTAAAAACCACTAAGAAAAAACAGTGCATTCATACAACTAAAATCAACCAACAGAGTATGGAGAAAGGTAGAGTACTGTAAAAGTAAACTTGGCCAAAAATACAAGCCCACAAAAAGGCAAACAAACCAGAGTCTGAAAACAGCAAAGTACAACCTGTAAACAAAATGTACTGGGATAGCCGCTCGTAGCTGTAGGAACGCCTCAGCCTGTAGGGAACTCAGAAAGCACGGTCCTACCCTGGTCCGCCCTGGACTCTGTCAAAAGGCTGCTCGTCTGCACAAGACACCAGACGTGCGGGCAAAGCCAATGCAGGGGTGAGTATAAAAATACTCAGTAGAGGACCCTGATAACCACAAAGTAGTAAACAAAGTAAAGGTACAATCAGATATGCACAATATATGTCTACAGAAAATATAGAACAATCCAGATATACTCAAAACCCAGACTCGTAGTCAAGGGACAAGTCGAACAATCGCATACCCCCGTTAGGGATTCTGTTCGATGATTCTGTAATGCACTAGTTTAGGGAGAACACACTCCACGAGTCTTATAGCTCTGATGACGTCCATCCGAGAAGTGTTGTTGGTCGGGAACCGTCATGAGAGGTAGCTGCACTCATTACGGGAGACACAGTCCTGAGTGAGAAGGTTACGACAGATAGAAATCACCCATTATGGGAGACACACTCCTGAGTGGGAAAGATCACGATACACAGATGAGGATCACTACCAGGCCCATGGAGGATACCGCAACTCATCCAAATTCTCCATTTAGGTGATACAATAGCTAGGTAGAAGATCAACACCCAGTAGAGTTGGTCACGTCGATGCCTGACTCTACCTAGGGTCAGGAATGGATAAACGATCTCACTCTGGGCCTCTCGGAGGGATGCCGACTCTATCACAGAAAGTCTGGCTAAAGGGATCACACTCTTGTAGAAGGAAATGATGCCTGAACTTTAGCGGAATAAGAAGAAGGGGCACTAACCCAAACTAAAGATGTCCAGGATATGGTGAACAAGAGGACCATGCTGATTCCCAAAAAGTACACGGTGTATAGAAAATATACATGCCGTGTTGTCTGACCTTGGGTACTGCTCGTGTACAACTACCCATGTCTTAGGCTGGTCATGTAAGTAAAACTAAGTACACGGTGTGTAGTACGATGTACAAACGATGTTCGAGTGACTGGGGTTAGCCCCGTTTATGGTTTCCATGCGCCCATACATGGTTATCAACCCGTGTACTCCAACACGTGTAGTCGGCACACGGGTGACCTGCGCTGCTGGCCTCGACTGTCCATGTGATGGAATACACGGTCATGTACTCCATCCCGTTTCCATGTACCCCCTGGGTACACGTCGAGTCCTGCGTAGCCGCCTCGGCCATGCCGTACACGTCGTGCCGCCTGAAGCCTTGTAGATCATCTTGTGTCCGTGACTACCCAAAGTACATGACGAGCTTCAGGGAAATTCCAACATGCCATGTGACCGGGGTCACACACCCTGTTCTTATTCTCTGACCCCGAAACCCTAGCCACTGCCGCCAACACGACAAAGGTGTGTTCTTCGGAAGAACACGCCGTGTGTTCTGGAAGTTTCTAGAAATGGCGCTCCTCGCCAGCGCGCCTCTCATGCTGCCCGATCGTCGATCCAACAGTCCGTATAACGACCCATACTTTACATACATTGTTAGTATTTCAAAATTGAAGCACACTTATTACAACATATAACAAAACCATGAAAGGACCGTATAGGTATAGTGTCTTTAGAAACTGGGAAACATAAACAACTGGTTCATAAAGCGTCTACATTGTCTCCCATTTATTTCATCATATCTATAGTCCCTTTTGGCATATCTTACTTAATAAAATTCTTCCTGGCCTGGGGAAAGAAAACATATTAAAGGGCGAGCTCAAATGCTCAGTAAGGGTAAACAAAAGAAATATCTATCACATCATATTCATAAGAACATAACTTTGGGAAATCTTAACCTGCAAAAGAGATCATAATTTCATAACGTGGGATAAATCATAGTAGTGAAATGTAATCCCAATAATCAAAAAAAAATGAAACTTTGTGGCATACACACATAATCATAGAGAATCATTTCTTAGTAGTCAAGACTCATTTCCAAGACTATATTAGTGGACAAAGTCCATTTCTGAACCGAGTTCATTCCTCGTTTCAGTCCTGTTTCACTGAACCGGTTTAACCTTCCGTTCTAGCCATGTCTATCTCATGAGATATAAAATCTTTACCCAATGCATTGGAGGGAGATATAGGTCCCAGCAATCTCATAATGATACCATTCTTATGTGTTCCACAAAATCATAAATCATACATCATTGCATAACCCATGTAATAAAAATGGGATTCTTAAACATCATGACATCATAAAACAATTCATATAAGATAAAGGAATTCATAAAAATAATTCCATCACAACATAATGAAATCAATGTAATAATAGGGATATAAACAAAACCCTATATTATCTTAGATGGAATATAATTTTGATAAAACACTTGAACTCCATTCTTGAAGAAAATATCCTTTCTACTTCAAAAAATTTTCCTTTCCTAACATGTCATAAAATTTTAAACTAAAATAAGTTGACTAAAAATAAACATGAAAACATGTAAAGGAATATTTTCGGAAATATTGTTTTAAAAATCCATTCATGCCGTACATGTTAAAAAAACATTCCTCTCATACTTTTGTCGGAAAAGTCAAAAAGTACTTCGTACGAAAAACGACAAAAGCTTCCTTTCATATCTTTTACTAAAAACACACCGAAGGGTAAAATTGGATTTAAACTATTGTAGAAGGATATCAATATTACATATTGAGGAAATATGGATGTGGATTATAAAATACACCCCATTAAATACCAAAGTATAAACAATGTCGGATAAAAATGAGATTGTGATATTTTACTTACCTTAGGTCCGATTTGCTTCGTAAGTGTCCAAAAATACTGTATAATGATTTAAATAAGGTCATTGAATTATTCCAGAATCATAATAATTGTTATGATATCATATATGGT
The DNA here is from genome assembly GCA_963277665.1 of Viscum album. Lineage (NCBI taxonomy): Eukaryota > Viridiplantae > Streptophyta > Magnoliopsida > Santalales > Viscaceae > Viscum > Viscum album. The sequence continues at coordinate 583,042,764 of OY728161.1, forward strand.
CATATTATTAGCTTATTATTAGTAATATTTCATTGCTACTTGTTATTCGGGTGTTTATTACTTTTTGTTCTTATGCGTGTTTTGTCGAATAAATTCTTATTCTTCTTTTTAGGTTATAGATACCTCATTTACATAATGGTATTAGTGTAATATATATCATATTAATTCATTCAATTCATTTATATAATCATTATGCAATGAAGATCATGTAGAACGAGTCGCATCACATCGTGGAGACGGTATTCCGTACGTACGCACGAGCGATGATATCATTCCCATGATTGTGGAATTGTATTAGAGTGTATGTATACTATTTCAGAATCAATATCACTTCACAATAACAACATGTATTCATTATTTACACCATTATACCCATCCAAGTAAGGTGGTGGTGGAAAATAGATTACACCATGGCGTGGAGACAGTATTCCGTACGTACGCACGCATGGTGATTTCATTTTCCGTAGGATGGATAGATGGTGAAATAGGATTGTTTCATACTTATAATAATATATAAGTATATTATTGATACTTATGTTATTACTTCATAAAGAAACAACTAAATAAGAAAAGTGGAAGAAGAAATAAAGTTGAAAAAATTGGTAACGGACATTACCTCTTCTTTGAAGCGCCTCTTTGAGACCTCCTTTTAGGGCACTAAAATTGGTCTTTGAAGAAGACCAGGACCTCTAAGATGTTTCTAGGGAAGTGGAGAGGAGAAATTGGCATGGTTTGGCCGAGCATGAAGTCTCAAAGTAGTGTGAGGAAGAGGGGGAGGTGGTTCCCTTTTATAAAGGAGGAGAGGGGCACCTTTGAAAAAACTAAAAATATTATTTTATTATAAAGTCATATTCGGTTTTAAATAGCTCCAAATTGATTTATTTAGAAGATAAGGTGGGGATGGGTCTAAATAATATATATAAAATAGAATTTAGACATGTTTAGGTTCCTATGTTAACCTTATAATTTAGATTTAACATTATGTTAAATAATTTTACTTTTACCGTGTCTTCTTGTGTTCTTATACTATAAGGTTAATAAACTTACTATAACAAGTAAAACGAACCCCAAGTTGTTTATTATTAATATATATAACCTTATATAAGTCATTTGGACGAACCTTATATTTTTAAGAATAAAATAACAATTAATAATATAATATTTGTTTTAAAAACTATTTTTTGTCATTTTTGACACTATTTTGTAATTGATTTTTGTAAAAATCATAACAGAATGATTAGTTATAAAAAATATAATTAAATAAATAATAACCTGTCATGTTAACCTAGAAAATTAGTTTAATTCATAAAAAGGCTCAAATTACATTTATTTGGGTATTTATAACATCGATTATGTCAATATTTCATTAATAAGATAATTACTGCATGATCTTTGTGTCATAAATAAATTAACTTATTTGAAGTCTAAAAATTAAAAATAAAATATAATTATGTAGAAAATATTATTATATTTCTAATGAATATTTATAAACGAATTTATATTATTTATAACCCTATATTAAAAATGATTTTTTTATTAAACATTGATTTTAACTATTTTAACCCTTCTTAAAATAAATTAATAATAAATGTCCTAATCTAATACAAGTGGGCCAAATGGTCATATTTTATTCCTGAGGTTGTTTTTGGTCGAATTACACTTATCCAATTGAATTAGGACATGTGTTATGGTAATAATAATATCATTATTACTCTTAATTACCCTATTTACTTTTAACCGTGGTAAATAAAAGTAAAAATTAACTATTCAACAAAAATTATTTTCATCTCATTGAACTATATTTTACTGAATGACATCAACCATGTCTCTCGGAATTTCGAAATTCCACTCACAGAAGCGGTAAAATTAAGTTTTATGAAAAATTCAGTTTTTTTATCTACCACTTAGTAGTTTCACTATTCATCAAAAATTAAAAGTTTTCAGAAAAATACTAAAATTTCACCCTAGTCTAATTTCGATATTTAGAGTCCAAAAATGAAGTCAATTTTGAAAAATAAAATTTAAAAAATTCCAAAAAGTTGTTATTACTATTCATAACGGCTATTTTTAATAATATTTTAATAGCATATCATTGTTTAGTGAAACTCAGTATTGTGTACGACGCAAGCTATCGAGGAAGGTCACGAATACGTGTAAAGAAAGCCAAACTAGTTGTGTGTGTAGTGAAATATTCATTTTATGATTTATAAAAACAAAATATTTCCCATAAAAGTCTCGGGTGTTACATTCTACCCCCCATAAAATGAATTTCGCCCTCGAAATTCGTCACTTTGTAACAAATAGATGAGGATACATATCCCTCATCATATCCTCAAGCTCCCATGTAGCTTCTTCTAATTGGTGGTTCCTCCATAAAACTTTCACCAAGTTAGTGGTCTTGTTCCATAGGACTTTTTCACTACGATCGAGAATCTCTATCGGCTGTTCTTCATAAGAAAGATCTTGTTCCAGTGGTACAACTTCTGAGATGAGTATATGTGAAGGATCAGGTATGTACTTTCTCAGGAGAGATACATGGAACACATCGTGAACTTGAGAGAGATTCGGTGGAAGCATCAATCAGTAAGCTACCTTCCAAACACGATTCAGTATTTCGAAAGGACCAATATATCTAGGGCTAAACTTCCCCTTATTTCCAAATCTATTGACCCTCTTCGAGGGAGATATTTGTAAGAACACTTTATCACCCACTTAAAACTCTAGGTCTTTTCTTCGATTGTTGGCATAACTTTTCTGTCGACTCCGAGCTGCTCTTATGTGTTGTTTAATAGATCTGACCTTTTCTGCCATCTCATCAACAAGATCAGGTCCTAATAGCTTTCTTTCCCCAACTTCATCCCAGCAAGTTGGAGTCCTGCATTTCTTTCCATAGAGAGCTTCATAAGGAGCCATCCAAATACTAGAGTAAAAGATATTATTATAAGAAAAGTCCACCAAAGGTAGGTGTTGATCCCAACCACCTTTGAAATCCATAGAGCAAGATCTTAACATATCTCCTAGAGTTTGAATTGTTCTCTCAGACTGACCGTCTGTCTGAGGATGATAAGTAGTGCTGAAACTCAACTCTGTATCCAGAGTATGCTGAATACTTCGCCAGAACTTTGAGGTAAACCTCGGATCCCGATCAGATATAATAGAAAGTGGTACTCCATGCAATCTTTCCACTTCCTTTACATATATCCTGGCAAGATGATCCAGAGAGAAAACCTCTCTAATAGCAATGATGTGTGCAGACTTTGTATGACAATCAACTATGACCCAGATAATATTATTGCCTTTGGATGTTTTAGGAAGTCCTGTGACAAAGTCCATAGTGATGTTTTCCCATTTCCATTCGGTTATGGGTAATGGTGGTAACATCCCCTTAGACTTCTGTCTCTCAGCTTTAACTTGCTGACAAACCAAGCATCGAGAGACATATTAATCAACATCTAATTTCATGCCATCCAACCAGAAGTACTCTTTTAGGTCCCTATACATCTTCGTGCTTCTAGGATGAATAGAGAATGATGAACTATGAGCCTCATCCAGCAGATCCTTCTTTAATTTGGGGATGGGAGGAACACAAACCCGATTCCTGAACTTTATTATCCCATCACAATCAAGGTTGAATTCAGGAACATTTCTCACCTTCTTTTGTAACTATAAATCTTCTTTATGTGCCTCTTTAATCTTCACATATATAGATGGTTGAACATTCATTTGAGAAAGATAATATTTCTCCCCTTTCCATTATAATTCCAAGATCCATCCTCTGTAAATCAATAAATATTGGATCTTTTTTGATCCCCATCATGGATAAACTGGCATGGTCTTGTCGACTTAATGCATCTTCCACCTTGTTTTCTTTCCCAGGGTGGTAATGGATTGAGCAGTCGTAATCCTTAATCAGCTCCAACCATCTTCTTTGGCGCATATTCAGCTCCTTTTGTGTGAAAATATACTTTAAACTTGTATGATCAGTATAAATGTCACACCTTTCTTCATAAAGATAATGCCTCCAAATCTTTAATGCAAATATTACTGCAGTTAACTCCAAATCACGAGTTGGGTAATTTTTCTCATGTATTTTCAACTGTCGTGAGGCATAACCTATCACCATATCATTTTTCATAAGAACACACCCCAATCCCTTCTTGGATGCATCACTGTAGATCACAATCCTTTCTCCAATACAAGGAAGTGTGAGTACATGTGCACTAGATAACCTTCTTTTCAACTCCTTGAAATTCTCTTCACATTCCTCCGTCCAAACAAACTTAACTCCTTTCTGAGTCAACTTGGTGAGTGGATTAGATAATCATGAAAAATCTTTCACAAAACGTCGATAATATCTAGCCAAACCAAGAAAACATTGGATCTCAGTTACTGTTGTTGGTCTCCACCATCTTTCGATAACCTCTGTTTTTTTTGGATCCACAAATATCCCCTCTTTTGAGATTATGTGATCCAAAAATGCAACTTTTTGAAGCCAAAATTCACAATTGGTAAATTTGGAATAAAGATTCTTCTTTTTTAGGGTCTTCAATATAATTCTCAAGTGATCTTCATGTTCTTCCTTTCTCTTTGAATATACAAGAATGTCTTCTATAAAGACTACCACAAAATGATCAAGATAGTCTCCAAAGACTCTATTCATCAGATCCAGGAAGATAGCAGGGGCATTAGTAAGACCAAATGGAATTACTATAAATTCATAGTGTCCATACCTTGTACGGAAAGCTGTCTTTGGTATATCCTCCCTTTTGACCCTTAATTGATTATACCCTGAACGGAGATCAATCTTGGAAAATTATTGATCTCCTCATAGTTGGTCAAATAAGTCATCAATGCGTGGGAGAGGATATTTGTTCTTTATAGTGATCTTGTTAAGTTCTCGATAATCAATGCAGAGTCTCATTGATCCATCTTTCTTCTTAACAAACAGAACAGGTGCTCCCCAAGGTGATGCACTAGTGCATATGAATCCCTTATCAAGATTTTCTTGGAGTTGCTTCTTCAATTCCTACAACTCAATTGGGGCCATTCTATAAGGTGTCTTTGAAATAGGCAAAGCACCCGGTACGAGTTCTATTGAAAACTCAACTTCACGATTTGGTGGAAGACCCAGTAATTACTCCAGAAAGACATCATCAATCTCCCATACAATGGGCATATTATTAATCGCGAGTTTCTCCCCAACCATTTGAGATAAATAACCTTCATTTAGTGGAATCAAAACCCATAAGATGGAAGAAATTTCCACTGGAAGGTTATGTTCATCCTTGCATCGATAAACGATCATAGATTGATCTGGAATATGAAATGTGACTTCCCTTCTTTGGAAATTGATATGAGCTCCATATAGAGAAAGCCAATCCATGCCAAGAATCACATTAAATTCCACTATAGAAAGGATCACAAGATTTGCAGGAAGCACTTTCCCACAAACTTCAATCGGAGAAGAATTATAAACTTTTGATGCGACTGTTGTGCCATTAGGGGTTGTCACTGCTAACTCAACATCTAATTGTTGAGGTAATACGGTGATATACTTAGAAAATTCTTCAGAAATAAAGGAGTGGGTGTATCCCCAATCAAATAAAACATTTTCTACTTTAGAGTGGATGGTAAGTGTACCTTTCAACAATTCATTATCGTACTCTATATCGCTGATAGAAATTGCATGTGACTTTCCTTTGTCTTATACTTAAGAGTTTGTTGACGTCAACCATCATCATCAGCCCTTGGATTTGGGCATTTATTGGCATAATTCCCCATCTCCTTGCATTTGTAACATTGAAGTGTAGTAGGTTCACTCTGTGTATCCCTTCCTTTTTTTCATCACTAGACATCTTCTTCCCATCATTATGGAATTCAAATGCCCGATGACCTTCCTTTCCACATTTGAAACATTTACTTGTCCCTTTAAGACAACTCCCTCCATGTTTCATTCCACACTTTGATCATCAGGGAAAACTCTTCTTCTTTTCAGCGTTCTCTTTAGATTTTCCTTTGAATTCCATTTTCCTCTTCTTATCAAAACCATATGACTGATGGGTTACTCCAATCTCCATCTCAACTTTGGGAGCACATCGAATGATTTCCTCGTAGCTATTGAAGTCCCTTATAGCTAACGACCTTCGAAGACTTGGTTTTAAGCCACTAAAGAATTGATCTATCTTACTCTCATGTTGGATAATAATACCAGAAGCATACCTTGCAAGTCTTGTAAAATTTTCTTCGTAGGTACCAACAGATTCATTATCCTTTTGCTTTAGTTCAATAAAATCCTTCCCCATCGTTGTTCGAAGAATACGAGGGAAGTACTTATTGAAAAATAAGATCTTGACCTCGTCCCATTCGATGGACTCAATTTCATCTCTTTGCCTCGTATTCTTGATAATATTCCACCATTGATCCACATCACCTTCCAAACAATACACTACTATGATGACTTTATCATGTTCAGAACATTGAAGAACTGAAAATATATTTTCAGTAGTACTAATCCATTGTTCGGCAACTAATGGATCAGTAGACCCGCTAAATGAAGGTGGACGCTGCCTCATGAAGGATTCAACAGAATGTTGCTCCTTCCTTTGATCATTTAGAAGTCCTGCATGATTCATAGCTTGATAATGTTGTGTGAGCATGGCTACAATATTTTTCATTCCAGCTCCCATAACGTTTGGTTTCTCAGGGGGACAATCATTGCATTGCCCGTCACATTCCGCATTAACATGGTTCCTTCAGGTTCCATCCATTGACTAAAACCAAGAAGAATAGTGGGAGTAACATTAATTATAATAGGAAAACCACATAATAAAGAATAAAATTTCACACTTAAGGTCTTATCCTAGGTTATTCATGGCCATTTCTAAAACACTAAGAATGTGTTCAATGCTTAGACTTATCCTTAGGATTTTTACTAAGGCTTTCACATCCTAGTTTCCAAAGGGTGACTATAACTTTCCTATGATACCAACTATAACGACCCATACTTTAAATACATTGTTAGTACTCCAAAATTGAAGTACACTTATTACAACATATAAAAAACCATGAAAGGACCGTATATGTATAGTGTCTTTAGAAACTGGGAAACATAAACAAATGGTTCATAAAGCGTCTACACTGTCTCCCATTTATTTCATCATATCTATAGTCCCTTTTGGCATATCTTAATTAATAAACTTCTTCCTGGCCTGGGGAAAGAAAACATATAAAAGGGTGAGCTCAAATGCTCAGTAAGGGTAAACAAAAGAAATATCAATCACATCATATTCATAAGAACATAACTTTTGGAAATATTAACCTGCAAAAGAGATCATAATTTCCTAACGTGGCATAAATCATAGTAGTGAAATGTAATCCCAATAATGATAACTTAAAACATGAAACTTTGTGGAATACTAACATAATCATAGAGAATCATTTATTAGTAGTCAAGACTCATTGCCAAGACTATCTTAGTGGACAAAGTCCATTTCTGAACCGAGTTCATTCCTCGTTTCAGTCTTGTTTCACTGAACCGGTTTAACCCGCCGTTCCAGCCATTTCTATCTAATGAGATATAAAATCTTTACCCAATGCATTGGATGGAGATATAGGTCCCACCCATCTCAAAATGATACCATTCTTATGTGTTCCACAAAATCATAAATCATACATCATTGCATAACCCATGTAATAAAAATGGGATTCTTAAACATCATGACATTATAAAACAATTCATATAAGATAAATGAATTCATAAAAATAATTACATCACTACATAATCAAATCAATGTAATAATAGGGATAGAAACAGAACCCTATATTATCTTAGATGGAATATAATTTTTATAAAACACTTGAACTCCATTCTTGAGGAAAATATCATTTCTACTTCAAAAACATTTTCCTTTCTTAACATGTCATAAAATTTTAAACTAAAAGAAGTTGACTAAAAATAAACTTGAAAACTTGTAAAGGAAGATTCTTGTAAATATTGTTTTAAAAATACATTCATGCTATATAAGCTAAAAAACATTCTTCTCGTACTTTTTTCGGAAAAGTCAAAAAGTACTTCATACAAAAAACGACAAAAGATTCCTTTCATATATTTTACTAAAAACTCACCAAAGGGTAAAATTGGATTTAAACTATTTTAGAAGGATATAAATATTACATATTGAGGAAACATGGATGTGGATGATAAAATAAACCCCAGTAATACCAAAGTATAAACAATCTCGGATAAAAATGAGATTGTGATATTTTCCTTATCTTAGGTCCGATTTGCTTCGTAAGTGTCCAAAACTCCTGTATAATGATTTAAATAATGTCATTGACTTATTCCAGAATCATAATAATTATTATGATATCATATATGGTCAAATTCATAGCTTTTATTAGTAATATTTCTTTGCTACTTGTTATTCGAGTGTTTATTACCTTTTGTTCTTATGCGTGTTTTGTCGAATAAATTCTTATTCATCTTTTTAGGTTATAGATACCTCATTTACAGAATGGTATTAGTGTAATATATTTCTTATTAATTCATTAAATTCATTTATATAATCATCATGCAATGAAGATCATGTATAAAGAGTCACATCACATCGTGGAGACTGTATTCCGTACGTACGCACGAGCGATGATATCATTCCCATGATCGTGGAATTGTATTGGAGTGTATGTATACTATTTTAGAATCAATATCACTTAAAAATAATTACATATATTCATTCTTTACACCATTATACCCATCCAGGTAAGGTGGTGGTGGAAAATAGATTACACCACGACATGGAGACAGTATTCCGTACGTACGAATACGCGGTGATTTCATTTTCCGTAGGATGGATAGATGGTGAAATAGGGTTGTTTAATAGTTATAATAAAATATCAGTATATGAGTGATACTGATGTTATTACTACATAATGAAACAACTAAAGAAGAAGAATTGGAAGAAGAAATAATGTTGAAAGAATTGGTTACAGACATTACCTCTTCTTTGAAGTTCCTCTTTGAGACCTCCTTTTAGGGAACTAAAATTGGTCTTTAAAGAAGACCCATACCTCTAGGATGTTTCTTGGGAAGTGGAGAGGAGATATTGGCAGGGGTTGGCCGAGCTTAAAGGCTCAAAGTTGTGTGAGGAAGAGGGGGAGGAGTTTCCCTTTTATAAAGGAGGAGAGGGGCACCTTTGGATAAACTAAAAATATTATTTTATTATAAAGTCATATTCGGTTTTAAATAGCTCCAAATTGATTTATTTAGAAGATAAAGTGGGTATGGGTCAAAATACTCTCATCCAATAGAATTTAGACATGTTTAGGTTCCTATTTTAACCTTATCATTTAGATTTAACATTAAGTTAAATAATTTTACTTTTACCGTGTCTTCTTGTGTTCTTATACTATAAGGTTAATAAACATACAATAAAAGGTCAAACCAAACCCAAGTTGTTTATTATTAATATATATAACCTTATCTAAGTCATTTGGCAGAACCTTAGATTTTTAAGAATAAAATAACAATTAATAATATATTATTTTTTTTTAAAAACCATTTTAGGTCATTTTGACACTATTTTGTAATTGATTTTTGTGAAAATCATAACAGAATTATTTGTTCAAAAAAAGTTAATTCAATCAATACTAATATGTCATATTAACCTATAAAATTAGTGTAATTCATAAAAAGTCTCAAATTACATTTATTTGGGTATTTATAACATCAATTTTGTCAATATTTCATTAATAAGATAATTACTGCATCATTTTTGTGTCATAAATAAATTAACTTATTTAAAGTCTAAAAATTACAAATAAAATATAATTATGTAGGAAATTATTTTATATTTATAATGAATATTTATTGTCGAATTCATATTATGTATAACCCTATATTAAAAATGATTTTCTTATTAAACTTGGATTTTAACTATTTTAAACCTTCTTTATATAAATTAATAATAAATGTCCTAATCTAATCCAAGTGGGCCTAAATGGTCATATTTTATTCCTAAGGTTTTTTTTGGTCGAATTAAATTTATCAAATAGAATTAGGACATGTGTTAGGGTAATAATCATATCATTTTTACTCATAATTACCCTATTTACTTTTAACCGTGGTAAATAAAAGTAAAAGGTTTCTATTCACCAAAATTTTTTTCCATCTCATTGAACTACATTTTACTTACTAAAATCAACCGTGTCTCTCGGATTTTTGAAATTCCACTCACAGAAGTGGTAAAATTATGTTTTATGAAATATTCAGTTTTTTTAATCTACCACTTAGTGGTTTCACTATTAATCAAAAATTGAAAGTTTTCAGAAAAATACCAAAATTTTACCCTAGGCTAATTTCGATATTCCGAATCCAAAAATGAAGTCAATTTTGAAAAATAAAATTCAAAAAATTTCAAAAAGTGGTTATTACTATTCATAACAGATAGTTTTAATAATATTTTAATAGCATATCGTTGTTTAGTGAAACTCGGTATTGCGTACGACGCAAGCTATCAAGGAAGGTCGCGATTGCGTGTAAAGCAAGCCAAGATAGTGTTGTGTTTAGTGAAAGATTACTTTTATGATTTATAAAAATAAAATATTTCTCATAAAAGAATCGGGTGTTACAGTCCGATAGCCACGAAACCTTCTGGTATTGGTCACCCCGACGCAACAAAGCCGCTTCCGATGTTTTCAGACCTTTGATTGGATCTGAAAATGTGTTCCGATCTTCCCGCACGAAGAACACTCAAAGAAAGATTTTTCTAATCCGGTCTAATTCGTTGTATGATATCATTGCCGCACCTCCACATGGTTGTTGCGATGTCGAACCTTTGATTTGGGATCATTGCATCGCAGAACGGATGTGAAACGATCCGTTGTTCGTCGACCCATGAAGAACGTGAAGAACTTGCGAGAAAAGAATGGGGGAAAGAAATCCAATAACAAAAATTGAAGAATGATCCTCTCCGTCATTCGTCACGGCTTTGATCCACTCCCGTTAATAGGTTAAAATGGAGTAAGAATCAACAACAACATAAAACATGGATCAATTCCCCAAAATCATCCCAAAGAAGACCCTCCTGCAAGAACGTACGAATCCGCAGATCAACTTGTTCGTGGTTGATCCGCGTTCGGCATTTAAACTCAAAATGGGGAAAAGAAATTGAAATAATAACCCCTACCTTTCGAAAGGATCGATCGTTGACAAAGGCTTCGTGCTGCCGTTGTCGTCGAGATCCATCAATGTCGTCGGTGCAGCGATTCACAGCCTTGATCCGTCATCGTTCGTCGCTGAGGGTTCGTTCCAACGCCGCGTGGATTCTGGAGAGGTTCATCTCACATCGCCAACGATCAACAATTGATTAACCCATTAAAAATGGAAAAAGGTTAGGCACTTAATTTCATGGCATTATTAATGACGTTGACCCGCCATTAATTTAGGAAACATCTGCGCCGTTGCCGTACTGCAGCGGATGTTTCCTTAAATGAAATAAAATTAACTAGTTAATTTATTTTATTTTATTTTACTTAAAACGTACAAAAACTTACTTTTTTCCTCCACCCTTGCTGGTGTAGGTTAGCCTCATTCTTAGGTAAATTCATTGTCCCGAACGCAACAGTGTTCTCATATTTTTAATCCAGGCATCCGTTTGGAAACAGCCACAACCGCGCACAAGTGCTGACTTACTTAACTAAAAAAAGGTTCAAACCACCATTCTGGGATCACTGGACCTCAGAACGATGTTCCGTCTTCACGACCGATCTCGAAATAATTCCATATAATATTTAAAAACAAAAACCGAAAAATATGAGACATTACAATTTTTTAGTAATTTTGAATCCTTTAATAAAATATATTTTTTCATAAAATAACATTAACGTCAATTTTAAAATTATTCATTTAAATTGAATTCAAAAATATCATGATAATGATGGAATTAGAATATATTATGTTAAAATAGGTGTATCATGATATATTCATATAAAAAATTAGCGGAACACAAGAATTCATTCAATTTATTTCAATTTTATAATTTATGGTTTAATTTATTTTACGTAATTGTTAACTAAATAATTATTGTGTGGATGTTTATTAAGAATTTAATGTATTTATTTCATCACACCATTTTTTTAATATATTAACATGAAAAAACTCATTTATATTTCATAAGTACATATATAAACAAATATATGTGGTGTTTGTCCCAATCCAATGGATTTAAAGATATTAAATATATGAAAATTATCTTTTTTGTCTTATTTTTACTTTACTTTTTATATGTTGCATGTTCCAAGGAAATTGGAAATAAATAAACATATTTCAAAAACATTGATGTCAAATATTGAGATACATTCAAGAAATAAAATAAAGATAATATTTTTGGTCATTTTCACTCTTATCATTTTATTTTAACCCCCCGATAAGCAAATTACTACCTTAACTATGATAATTAATTTTTACTCCATCCACTATTCATTTAGATAAAAATTTAAAATGAACTTATTATAAATTATAAAATATTTTTATTAAAAATATGGAATCCATTTTTATATATTAAATTCACATTATTTGAAAAATATAATTTAAATTTAATCCCCAATACATGATGAGAAACTAGGGTTTTAATGTGAACATTTTCAAAAGATTGAAACTCTTTTATAAATAAATTCAATATGAGAATGATTTCAACAACCTAATTTTGATATTATGATGTAAAATTGACCTAATTTTACTTTAAATGAAAAAAAATTAAATATAATATTTAAAATTATTGAAAAGAAAATGCAGTTCTCAATTAAAAATCATTATTTTCACTATTCATCAGAAAACAAAATATTTTCTAAAAATACCAAAAATTTCCCAAAATATAATTTTGTTATTAAATTTTTAGTTTTTTTATTTTATTCATAGAAATTTTTTTAATGTTTTAAATTTTAATATCAAAATAAATTTTCAAAGCGTGATTAAACCATCTTTTAGATAAAATACAGTTTTTCAAAAAACATTTATATTTTTATTTTAAGTGATTATTATTTTTATAATCAACAGATAAATAATAAATTTATGTAGAAAGTATATTTTTATAATTTATATAATCCTATTAGTAATCTACATTTTAACATCTATGTGATATATAAAATAATAATTCTAATAGTATTTTGTTCTGTAAAATTCGATCTTTTGTGGAACACAAGGTATTAGAGAAAATCATTATTATGTATAATGAGATCCAAGTCACTATAGAATGTAATATAAATTATAGAATAAAATTTTATGATTTTATAATTTTTGTGGTTCTACATTCTCCCCACATTAAATAAATTTAATCCTCACAATTTAAACTTGATCATAATAATAAATGGTTTGATATTTGAAAATTATTATGTTGAAAACCAATATTATAAAAAGAGTTAATAAAATATCATCATAATAAGATAATAATAAGAGTAAAAATATGATAAAGAATAACATGTAACTATTTTTACAAGTATGATAACATTTTTGAGAAATAAAATCATAAACGTGGAAGAGAATAACAATGCCCAATGATTAATGGGGAGTAATAGAGTCATTTACAACAAGAAAGTGGGTGATATAGAGATGGTCAGAAACTGGTAAACTATAAAATAAATATACACGAAAAGGTGAATTTATATCATAAAAAATAATGGTAATATTATAATATCTTTTTTCAAGATCCTTTTATTAAATTTTATGGTCTTTCATGAGAAGATAAACTTACTTGATTTTATTCCATTTTATAAGTATACTACTAACCTTTACCTGTGAGTTGATCAATTCCTAATTTATCTCCTTAGCATAAAAAAAAATCTAAATTTGATATAATGAATGAACAAATAGAACACATGATCATTATTATAATGATTATTTACTCTGATCTCTAGTTATCATTTCAACATAATGGTTAACACAGGTTTTCCAATGTACATAAATCATTATATAGTGAAGTGATACATTAATCTCTAAAACCTCATCCCTGGATATACTTAAACCATTTCATAAATGGTTAAACATATGAACCATTCCAAAATAACATGATGTAGAAATATATAAATAAGGTCACTAAGTTTCCAAAATGAATATTCCATTAATCCAAATAGTTGGAAAATTCTCATAATTTCTACGTAGCGAACATGTGAATAGATTAATCATTAATTCTATTGAAACATGGTAATAACATGAATTACTATAAATCCATGTTAAAAACATGAATGATTCCTTATTCCTTATGTAAAACATTGGTTATTGGATATATTCTTTAAATACAAAAGTTTGTAACTCCATCAAGAATAAACCAATTTGTTAACAAATCATTAATCAGTTTTAAGGTTGTTAGTTTATTAAATTTAATTTATCCATATAAAATATCTATTTATCCCAAAATCATTATATCAACATCAGGAACATATTAAGGGTCCTAAATCATGTGTTTTATAAGAAGTTATACTTCCTAGTAGATCAATTTTATTGGTACCATTAAATATAAGCATTAAAATACATTAAGAAATTGTATTATAGTACAACCCTCCTACATTTTATAATTCATATAACTGGAATATCACCAAAAAATACCTTTATAACGTATTTAATAGATCCAAATACATGACCATATTAATCATTTGACATCATTTTCATCAATTTCATAAGATTAACCTTGATCCCTTAGGTTCCAATAAGGTATATTCCTTTGATGCTTGGGGAATTCATTTATGTAGTGCCCCATATTCTTACATTTGAAACACTGAATAATTGTTTTTTCCTTCTTCCAATTTTATTATTTAACCTATTATCTCATTTATCATAACATATAACAAAATAAAAATCCTTTCTTGTATTTCTAGGGGTGAAACTTTCCAAAGTTATCACATGTTGGAAAATACTTATTTCTTTTACTACCTTAATATTTTTTTTCTCTACCATCTTCATGTTATATTTCTTCCCTTTCAAGAAATAAGACATGAATAATTGTTTATATGTCTCTATAGAACATAAAAATATATCATCACCTGAAGAAAAAGTTTGAGATAATATCATCCATTAGAAACATGGCCGAATCCCTTCAATGAAATGGTAAATTTTTCACTGTGTGTTTTTCATATAATCCGTGTAATTCCTAGATAACATTGTAAAGGTAGCATAATACTCCACAAAACGATCTTCTTAAATTTTCATTAAGATATGGATAATTTCTCTTCATCTCACTTTTTTACTCATGATGAAAATATAAGTTAAATAATGTATCGGAAAAGTCATTTCAATATATGAGTTCTATTTTATATTCTTCCATTGTATTCTAGTGAAATGATCACCATTGATCAACATAACCTTTTAAAACATATGCTATAAGTTTAAGTTCAAATTTTCACCACATCCCAATGACAAAAATATATTCTTCAGAGACTTAATCAGTTATCCGGCTACTACTAGATTTTTTATCCCACTAAATGATGGGGGATTATGTTGCAAAAACAGATCTAACATTTGAGAATATCTCTATGGAATTTGTTCCTCTATATAAGAAATGTTATTATTTATAAACTACTTAATCTATCCTAATACAGCAATAATTTTTTCAATTCCAATACCCATTGTATAAGCTTCCTTAGTAGGGAAATATCTACATTTTCTACAAGTATTTATACCCTACTTCTTTCTAGGATCCATTTATAAATTATAGAGTATTCTATATTAATTAATAAAATTATGTACATTAATTATATATGTATAATTACAACCATTGTGTAACACTTGGATTGAATAATAATTTATGGGTTATTAATATTATAATCATAAAAATGGATTATTTGGGGATATCATCATTTTAAAATAATCCATAATGGGTTTTAATGAAGATGTGAATTACCTTATGAAAATACCCATGGAGTATCAAAATAGGTTAATAGTAAGGACTATATTCTTGTACCAGGTAACACTCGAGTCAATAATGATATGAATTTTTCAAATCTATAACCCATAGGTACCTCTTTTCTAGAAACACTTCTACATGTGATATCTGGATTGGGACGTATTCCTAGTAAAATGAACATAATCCCAACCATACCAAACATTAGTATGTTCTTTTATAGTCATAATAAAAGTATATAAGAGGGTCATGTTCCCTTATATATGTTTTCTTAAATCTTTTAACCATGTTTTCTAATAAAATTTCTCAAATACCAAGAATAATGAAACTAACACCAATAGACCATAACCCATTTCTTACATTATTACTTAGGTCGAGATATAAGGAATCATATCCTGAAGGGATAATGAGTTTTATAGTTTTGGAAAACTATATACATTCATGATATCAATTTTACAATTGTAATATAAAATCAAACATAATATATAACAAAAGAAAATTCTCAGTATCCTTGAAAACTCATTCAAAGGATTGAGATTCATAACTAAGTTAAATGGAAAAAATATGGGTGAGGTCAAATTCCCAGTAAGGATTAAGTACATAATAAGTTATCAAGAATAAATAATCAAAATCAAAATGGATAATATCTATCTAAACGCATATTCCATTTAAATAAATTCACTATTATGATGAGATATGTAAGAAATAATATAGAAAGGTAAATAACTAAAACAAATGACTTTTAATCGATAATAATTCATATGTCATAGAAAAAATATCATGAATAATACTAATAAGAGGAATATAAATGAATTAATTGTTTAATTATTGGACATCATGTTTCCTAGTTACATGATACCTTTAACAAAAAGACCTTTTACTAGATGGTTTAAAATATACTAGGTAAAAAACCATCTGATTTGGCCAACTGATTTATCTCATGAGACTACCGATAAATCAGAGTGATTTGTATAAATGGTCCCCAACTAGTGTCACTCCTTTTTAAATAATTAATCATATTTAAAATAATTGATTTAATTTATAAAAAATATTCCTTATAATCAAGAATATGTATTGAGTATAGGATACAGATTTGTTAACATTTCCCTAGTTAATAAAATAACATTAAAAGTGAACGCGACAAGTAAAAATGGTATATAGATTAGGAAATAATAATACTCATAACATAAGAATATAGATATATAAGATAAATTTAATGTATTTTGAAAAATTATTGTTTTAATATATAACAAACAATCACAAAATAAACTGAGATTTCAAAAAACTTTTACCTCTTAGTACTTTCCAATTCAAATATCGTCGAATGAAATAATTCAAATTGGAACATAAAATACCATGAAGTAAGAAAAAATAAAGATAATACATGTTAAAGGGTAATTATATACACTAAATAAAGTTAATTGGTTCATAATAACAAATTAGACTCAATGGAATTTAATCTGCGATAAAATCCAGCACCTAACATTTCCCTTTTTGAAAACATAATTTTAGATCATGTATATTGGATTTATGAATTTTATTTTATTAAAAATAACTATATTATTATTTATTTTATCATATATGATCCTTTTATAACATATCATCACCCGTTCATTAATAATGTTATATGGTTTTCATTGTTTTAGGTGTTAATTACCTGATTTTCTAATTCGTTCATTATTATGAATGTTTTAGGCCTTGTGAGTATTAAATATTTTTATCATCTAATAAATAATTATAATGAAATAATTATCTTTTTTATAAATCAATTATACATTTAAAACCAGTCATGAAAGATTTTTATTAAAATATAAGTATGTTACGATAATGGAGATGGTAGGTTGTACATACGCATGATTAACATTTTTATTTATCAATTATAATTATTTATAGGTGGTAAGTAATATTTTAACTTTAAAATATGATAATAACTTTGTATATAACATATTATATACTTATAAATATCATCCATGTCGTCTTTTGATGAAACGAGTGTCACATCGCTGCTTGAAGGTAGTAGTCCACACATATTTGAATGATGTCATATTCTTTATGTGAGTGAAAAATTAAAGAAAATGATAAATATTATATTTATATAATTGTAAATACTTAATTAATATCATTATTATTTCACTTATATGACATATAATCATCCACTTTATCATTATCACCTTTATGTTAAGCATTAGTGAAAGACGAATCAAATCACTTCACATGGTGGTAGTGCATCGTACACATGATCTAAATTATCTTATATCCTATGGAATGGATGATAAAATGATATATATATATATATATATCTGTGAGTGTGTGTGTTATATAGTGAATCTATATTTATAAATATATTATAAATATCATATATATATACTTTATCTCTATCATCATACCTAACCTTGAGAGGAGGAAATTAAGATAATGAATGATATAGGTTTGTGGATGGATTGGGTTTATAGGTCTCAAGTAGGGATCCATCAAGCTCCCCTCTCGGCTTCCCGCTCGGTGATCCCATAGGGCGATGACCGCTGCTGTGACCCCTCCCATGACCGAGGGGGAGGGGGATCCTTCACCTCCTGCTGAGGAACGAACTCCTTCCTTCCCCAACCTAACTTCTCTTCCTCCATTCCCAGAAATTGAGCATAGCCCCAAAGTGCTATACCTCTATGACAGCTTTCCCCAGCTTGTGATTTCGACATTGGAATTATAAGATGCTTTGGTACTTTTCAACTGGATGCTGGTGGCTTGTTTGAGTAGATATCATCCGTTGATAATGTCTTTTCATAATTTTATATCTCTAACATAGGGTTTATAGAACTCCGCAACCATAGGGCTTCTTGACAGGAAACATATTATGATCTGGTTCCTCTCTGAGGATGATCTGATTTCAGCCTGGCCCAGAGCCCCCCCGATCTTGAAACGACTACCATTTCTTTCTATTCCGGTGGTCTTATGATCTCCATATGAAATGAGATGCTCCGACTATATCTTTATGGGTATCCCTTCTAAAACTCCCTATTCTGTTTCAAAATCCATCAATTATCTATATGTTGGGGAACCTGGTTGGTCGTTTCTTATGTTCGGACGGTAGAACAAACCAGGTCTGTCAACCTATTTCTCCCTGGATTTGTGTCATGGTTGATGTGTCCAAACCAGTGATTGATTAGATATGGATTAGGGTTGGACAATAATTTCGGTGCAAGCAGAGGGTGGTCTTTGAGAGCTAGAAAGAGTTTTTCTCTTCTTGCAGGCGGTTGGGCCACTCCATTACTTTATGCAGGAGTGGGAGCAGAAACCTTAAGGGTATGCAATCACCTCACATTCCAATCGGGCCAACAATTTAAGACACCTCCGCTAATCCCTAGGCTCCGGAGGTTGATCTCAATATGAATACCCATATTGTTAAACTGTCTAATAGGATCCATGTCCCATGAGTCATGGATATTTTTTTACAAATTGAGGAGTGATCTGGCTAATAGTAAGAAGCCCGAGGAGGTCCCGTGGGATATACCTTCTTATAATGATAAGGTTAAGTCTAGTGGTATGGAATATGGATAGGTGGTCGTTCCCTCTACTGATTCCAATGCTGATGATGCCTATGTAGATACACATGGTCTGTACGAGGTGCATGTTTCCTATGGTCCGAATGATATTCTGTTCAAGTTTCATATTGTCCCAGGTCCGAACATAGTTCCATCTCTGAGTTTGCAACCACTTGATCAACAATATCCTCCGGGTTCTATTCAGACCCATAATCGGTTCACATGTTTGAGTGCTAAGGGGAAGGAAAATGAAAACCTAGAAGGATGGAAAACACACATGCCCTGATGGAAATGCAAATAGGGCTTGGCAAGGCCTTCCAAGGATACTAAACCAAGCGACAACGAAACAAACTCCTTGGCGTTGACAGATTATGAGCAGGACCCTCAAGTCCACATGATTGTTGGGTCGGGATCAAGAAAGGGAAAGCATGGGAATGCTGTCTTTGGGAATTTCCCAGTCCACAAGGGTGGGAAAAAGGCAAGGCCCTGCAAAGACTACTCAGATACCCCATAGAAAATTGTTACTAGATTTTTAGGAAAGTTTAGATATAATGTGATAGTGGAAGGACCGGGGGTCCCAACAATTGATGAAAGTGACAGGCACATGTGTGGAGAGTTAGGCGAGCATGTTTTATGTAAGGAAATCAAGGCCCTTGATGGAGAAATCAAGGTACCAAAGGTTGAACCAATATTGGATAGTACTGAAAGAATATTGGTAGACAAGGTGGAAGAGGGGAATAGAGAATGTCTGGAGATCGTCTTACACTCTGAGGAGGAAATGTTAGAAGGAAAATTTCAGATCAATTCCTCGAATTAGTTTTTCCACAAGATTTATGAGAGGTCTCTAAGTGTTGAAACTAATGAAGAACACAGTGAGTGGATCACCAAACAACATTGCATCCTGGCATGGGGTTTCAATGAAAGGAAGATTACTATGGAAGAATTAATCCAGACCTTAGAAAAGATGGTAGATTATTTTGAAGATATCCTCAGGAATGATCGAAACAAGAAGGTATCCACTCTGTATTGGAATATTTATAGGGTGGTTGACTTGAATATCCTTACTATCGTTTTTAACAACATTGTCGGCTCACATAGGTTTGTCAGGTGGTAGTTTGTCATACACATGAATGATGATTTCGTAACCCATTTTATTGAAATGGATATGTTTTTAGGTTATTAAATTACTATAAAAACACAATAGTACATTTATGATAGTTAATATATTATATAATCATGTTTTGATAAAATTTATCTGGTTGAGAATGGTGAAAAATATAGACGCTCATTGAACAACATTGCCTCTTCTTCAGGTATCCTCATTATGTTTTCACTAAGACCTTCCTTGATTGAATTTATTATGAAAATATGGATTAAAATATGAGGTTCTTTTAATTTTATATGTGTTTTTACATATTTATTGATCCAAATAGGTTTTAAGGCGTGAAAAACTTATTAGAGTGTGTTCCCTTTTATAGCCGAGGAGGAGTGTTATTCTTTAAAATACTAAAATATATTTACTATTAGGAGGTAAATATTATATAAAGTGGATACAAAATTGATAATTAAATGTTTTTATATTTTATATGGCCAATAAAAACCTCAAACAGACAATTAAAAACAAGTTTTAAACATATTTTCATTAACTTTTATTTTTTTTTCCATTTTGGGTTTTCATTATGGTATCTAATAATTTTAACCTAATAAATTTATACATTAAACTGAAAATAAAATGAGATGTATTAGGTAATTTTGATCCATTTATTATAAATATAACATCTGATTAAAAAAATTATAAATCCAATATGTTTTGGAAATTACTTTTATCATAGGCACACATAACATGAAAAAACACACCTTTAAAATTAACCATGATAACATAATATTTACAATTTAGGGGCCAATATATTCTTTATAAGAAAATTATTCTATAAATGTAATATAAATTATTTTTATTTTCATTTAAAAATAACATTTCTGAATATAGGCTTTTAAAAAAATAACATTTATGAATATAGGTTTTTTTTAATTTTAAATCATTTTATAAAATAAAATTTATCATAAAATAAAATTATTGTCATTTTTGATAATATTCATTTAAATTTAATTTAAAGATATCAATAAAATGATGGAATATGAATATATTAAGTTAAAACTTATATATAACTATATATTCATATAAAAAATTAATTTAACATAATATTTCATTTAATTTACTTCTCTTTTAATATTTTTAGTATCATTTATTTTATTTCTTGTTAACTAAAACATTAATCTATTGGAGTTTCTGAAGAATTTAATTACATTATTTCATCTCAATGAAATTAAAATAAAATATTATGATAAAAATTAATTTATATTTCATAAGGATAAATATAAATGAGTGTATGTTTTTTTACCCTATCCCAATTTATTATACACTTTAAAAGTAAGAGAACTATCTCTTTTTTGTCATTTTCTTTATTAAATTTATTATATGGGTCATAATCAACAAAATATGGAAATTATTTTTTATATATAAAATTAATTAATTATATGATCTATATTAATTAATTAAATGAAATTAATATAATATTTTAGGTTATTTTCAGTATTATAATTACAGTTTAAGTCCCCGATAAATCCTTTTTCTTTAACCCTGGTAATTAATTTTTACTGCATTCATTATTAATTTTGATAAAAAAATTACATTGACCTTATTATAAATAATAAATTATTTTAGACCCTAATATTGAATTCATATTTCAAAAATTAACTAAAAAAATGTGAAATTTTAATTTAAAATTAACCCCATAGATACAACGAGAAAATGGGGATTTAATGTAAAAAAGATAAATGATTAAAAAGATTTTATAGATAAATTCCATATGAAAATGATTTAAATAACATATATTGAAATAAATTATATGAAATTGATCTAATTTAACTTTAAAACCAATTTAAAATATAATTTAACATTATAAACTTTTTAATGAAAAAGATCTTCTTCAATTAAAATTCATTATTTATTAAAATTCATCGTAAACTTAAATATTTTATAAGAATACCAAAAAATTAAATGAATATAAATTTTAAATTATGATTGAAAAAATTCATTTTGTTTATATAACTTTTCTAGAAGTGTAAAAATTTATTTTTAAATTAACTTTGGAACATGTGATTAAACCTTCTTTTTAGAAAAAATACAGTTTTACAAAAAAATATATTTTAATTTTAATTAATTATTATTTTATTTCTAATCAATAGATAACCAATAAATATTTTTAAAACATATATCTCATAATTTAATTATTCATTTTCATACATTCCATTTTAACAGCTAGGTGATATATTAAATAACAATGCTATTGATATTGTGTTCTTAAGTAAAACACTATGATGTGTGAAACCAAATCTATTTGAGAGATTTATTATTTCATATAATTAAATACATATAATTATTGTGTGTAAAATTATATAAATAATTCTATTTTATTAATTTAAATTTTTTTGGGTGTTACAAATTATATTTTCTTGCTAATATTTATTTTCGATATCAAGGGTGAGTAATCTTGATTTTTTTGCACTAGTTTTATAATAAATGTGTTGTTCATAATTATCAACCAATGTTTCATCCGTTATACATCATATATGGTACTATAAATTATGTTTTAATTATATTTTTAATTTCATAAATTCATTCTTTGGGAATTTTGATTATGATACATAAAGATAAATTTGATAATGAGCATGTATGGATGATTCTTAGGAACCAAAGGATTTTTTCCTAAATAAAACGTTATATATATATATATTAACATTCTAGAAAAAAATTACATACTTATTAATATGATATAATATCTTCAATTAAATTTCCATTTCAATTCATCACATAAATTTATAATACGGTTCTAGTAGGAGGTTAATCTGGATAAAAGAAGAACATTCCATGATTTATGGATGATTGTTAAGGGATTTAGTTTTAATATCATTATAAAAGTTGAATAATGACTTTTTATAGTGTTTATTAGTGTTATATATATAAATTTTAAAGATTTATGAGGTCATTTCATAACATGTTGAATTCATTTTTTCTATTAGTAATATATTTTGGATGGTTGAATATACCATGGTTGTCTATTGATCAAGATTTTAAAAGTTTATCCATGTTGTATAAAAAAATTAATAATTTCATAAAATGAATATTTATCCATTAAAAAATTCTTAGGACCAACCATGTAAGGAAATTATGAAAAAATAAAATGAAATTGTTCCATGAAGGTGGTAGTCCACATATATAAGTGTTTAATGACTTCGTCATCCATTTAACAGAGAAAATGGTTAAAATGGATTATAATTTATAAATATAAAATATTTTATTAATAAAATGTCTATATGTTTAATTTATTATTAGTAACATCTTTGTATGGTAGTGAAATAAAACAAAATATGTTACCTTATGGACATAGTCATTCGTATAACACATGAATAACAGTTCCATTTTTTCTTAAAGAAAAAGGTAAATATGGTTAATTATTATAAAATAATTATAATATCATACTAGTATACCAATGATACCAATGTTATAATTTTATTATGGTTTATTTAATTTTAAAAATGATAAGTTCACATAAAGAAATAGTAATGAGTATGGAGTGGTTAAACATTAATACATATCATTCAAGCTTAATGTAGGTAAATTGAAAATTATCATCGTGAAATAGGAGGCGTCTTCGATTCAAAAAGATCATTGTAGAAACTCAGTTCATGACCCTGGGATTCTGAGGCATATTGGTGTTGAGGGAAATTACCCTCGACCTAGATCTACCTTTGAAGTTTTCTAGCATCCCCTTCCCCCAGTCTGGATTAAGAACAATGTGGATGGTACCTCTAAAGGAAACCCTAGCCTAGTGGGTTGTGGAGCCATCATCAAAAATCACCTCGACCAGATGTTCGACTGCTTATATGGATCCTACAATTTTGATTCCTCATTAAAAGCCAAGATGATGAGTGTTATCCATGATATCTCATTCACCAAGCTGCACAACTTGAACAATATCTTGATTGAAAGTGACTCCACCACTATTGTCCAAGCCATCTGGAATTGTACCATTCATCTCGCTTGGATGCTCACTACGTATAAGGCCCCGTCCTTAAACCATACTTAAAATTGAATTAAATGAATAATTCACATTGATGATCTTTTCAGGTTTAGAGTTTTAGAGAATTAGGACATAACTATTACATCTCAAATGATTACAAAGTAGAAACTTATACAAAGTTTCCATAAAATAAAAACTCTTAAAACGAAACAAGACTAGTTCCATGTTTTTGGTAGCATGACTTTCCCTTGATCCCATCCTTGACCCTATTCCACGTTAAGTCCTGTGAAAAACATTTCAAAAACTTGGGATGAGCATAAAAAGCTCATTAAGGGATACACAAAGAATGAAAACTGTTAGTTTTTTCAAAACAACAAGTAAACCATGTATACTTTAACAAAGTAATACTTTTCACCTTTTCGAAGTAGTAAAAACTCTTCACTGAATAAAAGTTCATTCATTACACTTCTGTAACCAAAAGATTACCATAAAACCCATATAAAGATCACATAACATATAAATGTAACTTGGTACATAAACATACTTAAGTGGAATAACCATAAGGTCGACTTCCACACATATCACTTAATGGAATAGCCATTCGGCCAACTTCCATACATACTTAATGGAATATCCATACGGCCGACTTCCATACCCAATGCATTGGAGGTTATGACGTAACCACCTGTCCTGGTATTCACGACACCACCCATCATATGGTTTATCACGTAACCACCCATAAAATGTCCAAGTACCACTATATAATTATAACACATAAAACCAACATAAAGGAATGATAAAATTTCCACATTTCAATCACAATATATCATTTAAATATATTGAAATAATAGAATCTTTTATCAAAACCATTTTCAATACCAAAATACAAAGAAAATTATATGCTATTTATTTTATTTTAAAAACATTACGGCTTGTTGAGGAAGCCAAAGATCAAATAATACTCGCTGTGGTGGAAAAGGTCGTTGTCATCGCGTACATAAAAAAAACATTCCTTTTTGTCGTTTAGTAAAACCCTTCGTAGAAAAAAGATTCCTTTTGAATAAAAGTAAAAGTCAAAGTGGTTTATACACCGTTTAAAAGAAGGTTGTGTATAGAACAAAATATGCCTCAATGAATTGAGATTGAGACGAAGACCCTTACAAAGATGGTATCCTTAGTTTAAGGATAAATCAATTGCATAATTATGTGTGACAAATGAATACACCAAATATAAGTGGATATTAAGTGTAAAATAATCAGAGGTTCTTCACACATATTCATATAACGACATATTCAAGGAGTACAAGTTTATCCCAAAGAATCAAATTTGGGTTAAAAAGTTCCCTTGCAAAAATTTGACAGCCTAACGGCGTCACTTAAAAGATCCTAAAAATAGTTGATGAGAGATAAAAAAGGTTATCTCATCACTTGGACATAAAATTTACATCAATAAAGATATATGAGAACATATCCCAACATAACAATATGTGAATTAAACGACCCAACAAAAGAAGTCTTTTAAAAAGAGGAGGGTGAAAGGTTCCTTTACCATCTTGGGTATCTTTCGAAACATACACCCCATGAAAGAAGGAAAATACATCATTGATGTAAATACTCATAAACTAATGTATATTACACAAAGAGTAGAATAATGAAAAGTACATACAAAACTCAAAGGAAATTGTGGGAAATGTAGCATAAATCTCACGGGAATAAAAGTGAGATGAAAAATCCCTTAAGAAAACTCGACAGCCTAACGGCGCCACTTAAAACTTCCAAAATGGATTGATGAGAGAAAATAGGGTCTCTCATCATATTAAAATAAAGTTTAAAGAAAGTGGAAAATAAAATCCCCCATCATAACAAAGAGGAGCTTAAAATAAGTGACATAAAGAAGAGTACTTAAAAAGAAGGAGAGAGGCTAGATCTCTTACGAAAATTTGGCAGCCTAACGGTGCCACCCAAAACTTCCAAAATGGATTGATGAGAGTGAATAGGGTCTCTCATCATATGAACAATAAAAAATAC
Organism: Viscum album; assembly: GCA_963277665.1. Lineage (NCBI taxonomy): Eukaryota > Viridiplantae > Streptophyta > Magnoliopsida > Santalales > Viscaceae > Viscum > Viscum album. The sequence goes on from OY728161.1 coordinate 583,069,296, forward strand.
AGTAATAGTAATATAAAAGAACATCCCAATAACAAGAAAGATGGGCTTTAAAAGGAATTACATAAAAGAGCGTACTTAAAAAGAAAGAGAGGAGTAAGATCCCTTACCTCGGGTTCGACTTGACTCGATCGTTCTTTAACGTCCTGAATAATAAACTTGAGTTAATTCATATTTTCCTAAGAACCTTTTTCAAGTTCATTATTCCTTTTATATCACTTATTTACATTTTATAAACATTATGTAATCATTTAAGTTAATAATTTTTGTTTTGTCGATATTTGGTTCTTAAGTCGAAAGTGAACTTCTTACAATTACATGTTGTTCGTGTGGTCAATGGTTAATTATATCCAGAATGATATTCATGATTTGGATATCATATATATCATATATATCCAGAATATACATGTATTTATAATATTACATAATCATTTAGAGGTAAGAAATGAAATGCACCGTTCATGGAGACGGTAAGCCGTACGTACGCATGAACGCTAATTTCATTTCTTTGTCATATTAATGGAAATAAAAATAAATGAGAGGTATGTACATTTTAATTCCAGAATTATATTCATCATTTAGATTTATCATTCATCATATATATCCATTAAATATATGTACTTATAATAGTACATTACATTTGGGGATAAGAAATGAAATGCACCGTTCATGGAGACTGTAAGCCGTACGTACTCATGAACGCTACTTTCATTTCTATCTCATAATTTAATGGAAAGAAATAATAATGATATATAGGTATATTATAATTCCAGTATATCATCATATATAATAACTTTAAATCCATCCTTTATACGTCCCACATATGGCATTAACGAATCAAATCACTTTGAGGGGGCGGTAGTCCGCACTTCCTAAAATGAAATTATCATGTCTACCCATAATGGAATCCCTAAAGGTATGCTCAAAATGAATAATACAGATGATTAAGGAAAACATAAAAATATTATATATCATATATAAATATAGTGACATCTTAATGGCCACCTTTGAAGGTGTTATTTTAGTGTTGCACAATCATCGTTTCGTGAGGTAGAAATTCACCATCCACAGAAACAGTATGTTCATTAACCATTAGATGTAGGTGTGTGTAAGTGTAGCTCGAATCCTTTATATAACAACATAATAGTATATTGATGATACTGGAGTTGTTACAAAATAAATGAATAAAAATATTTTAGGGGGTTGGAGAGGCAAAATAAAACAAAATGACTCAAGTGAAGACATTACCTTAAAATCGGGTAACTCCCTTTGGTTTGAGATAAAAGGCTTCCTTGGGAAGACTTCTGCCCAAAGTGAGGCGTCAAGTAGTTAGAGAGGGATGTGGAGAGACAAAATGGGCAGGTTTTGGCCAAGCCAAAGACTTTGGGAGTGTGGGTAAGGAGGTAGAGGTGGGGGCCTTTTATAAGAGGAGAGGAGGGGCACTCTTGTAAAGTTACAAAATGTTACTTTATTTTCAAAAGAGTTTCGGATTTTAAAGGACCCAAATTTATGTATTTAGAGGATAAGGTGATAAGGGTTCTAAATCCACTCATCCAATAGGTTTTGGACTTGTGTAGGTCTTGGATATTACATTATCTTTCCATTTTATTTAAATCGTTAAATAATGAGGTTATCGCTGCCTCATCATGATGTCATAAATAATTTAATTTATTTAATGTATAAAAATTAAAAAAAATACTATGGTGTAGGAAATCGTTTTAGGATTACAATTACTATTTATAGTGAAAAATATGACTTTTATAACCCCATGTAAAAATTGTTTTAGTAAAACATATCATGTGTGTGTCATTTTTACTTTAACATTAAATAAAAAAGTATTTATGTCATTTTCCAACCAAAGTGGCTCCATGGGGTCCCCAAGTTGACCCATGGATTGTCTTGGTCGGACATGACACATACAATGAGGGTAGGACATGTGTCTAGGTCATTTCATTTTATTAAAACATTATTCTTACCTTAAACTATACTAATTATCTCTAATCGCGATTAAAAACTTAATAAGTTACTATTCACCAAAAAATTATTTTAAACCCATTGAACCACATTTTACTTCTTAATGACAACCATTTATGTCTGATTTTTGAAATTCAACACACAATGATGGCAAATTTTCATTTAAACGGAAAATCAGTTTTTATAAGTACCACTTAGTGGTTTCACTATTCATCAAAAATTGAAGTTTTTCAGAAAAATACCAAAACATCACCCTAAGCTATATTTGATATTAAGAATTCAAAAATGATGTCTATTTTAAAAAATTGAAAACATATTAGTTGTATTAATTAATTTAATAATTAATTCCTGCTGTCAGAGCAAATAGCGTGTTTTTATGAAACAATAAGTATCAAAAGATTGACACTAGTTTAAGTCCATTTTCAAAGTGAAATTAATTCCAACGACCACTATTGTATTAAATGGTAAAAATATATTCTAATTTCACTTTAAAACCAATTCAAAATATAATCTAATCATATAAATAAATCAGATTAAAAAGTGATTTTGAATTAAAATACAACATTTTTCACTATTCATTAAAAATTGATCTTTTTCAGAAAAATACCAAAAATTTACACAAAGTAAATTTTTATATCCCGATTCTAAAGAAGAATTTTATTTTGTCAAATATAACACATATAATTATCAAAAAGTGGATTTACAAGAGGTTCTCCATCAAAAGGCGGTTAATCGACTTTTTAAAGAATATTGGAATGTTTACGCTTAAAATTGGATTCATTCGCATTTTTAATCCTATAACATTTATTGTAAAGAGTAAAAATATATGACAAACATATATAATCATTTTTTAGTTAGTTATGTTCATTCCTTCCATTAATACATCTAGGCATTAACTACCATAATTTTATTTTATTATTAGAGTGCAATGCAAGATTTCCAAGAAACTCATTGTTGCGTATTGGGTACGCCATCGTGCATAGCGTCCCCTTTAAAGTAATATTAAAATTTTATTCACAAATATGGATAAATATGAAAATATCATATTCTTTATTTACCCGGGGTGTTACATCCTTCCCCCCTTTTGGGAATTGCGTCCTCGCAATTTTAAAATTGAGCTTGGAAACATCCTTGAAAGTCCCACATCGGAACAAGAGTCAGTAAAACAATCACTTTAAAATAAAGAACGTTAAGTACAGAGGTTACCTGAGTTAACCCATACTAGGATTCCATGTAGAAAAACATGGACATGGAAGAAAAAGAAAAGGGTCATGTTCTCGAGGGAGAGTGATAGTAAACATGTCTAGGAGAAAGTTAACCATAAGAAAATCACAAACTTGTGATGGGTTAAACGGTATTCGATTCCCCAGTAGGAAAAGTTAATAGACAACATTTTTGTTTTAAGTTACTTTTCATTGAGGAATTTATTCATAAGGAATCATAATCACTCATCATGTTGACTTTCAACTTTTATTAGATTTATTACACAAACTCATATTTTCTCCAAAAGACGAGTATTTAGGAAGACTTGTTCATTTATAGAGTATTATAATCAACTTCTAGAGAATCACCTAATCCACCAAAGAGAACTATATATTTCCCATGTATTTAGGCTTTAACCAAAAGCAAAACCAAAAAGGATAGTACAAGATCAGATAATCTAGAAAAGGGTAACCCTTTAAAAATAAAATCTATGCTTAATCTCCAAAATTTGTCCTACAAAACCCAAGGTTCAACGAGGACCATCTGATAAAAAATTTGTCCATAAAATTCTTCAAAGTAAACCAAAATTTGATTGAAACCCAAATATTTGAAGGATTTAGTCACATAGTCTTCCAAGTTAAATCGTAACATTCATCTCCAAACAACATCAGTTGCTCTTAAAGTCTCTTATTGAAATGTAATTAACCTAATCACATATCCTCCATGATAGGTTAATCATTTTCATAAATAACCCAAAATCAAATTACTCTTAATTCATAAAATCATATAACTAAAAATAATCAGTCAAACTAACCAGGGACTTCACGTAGTCCAGTGGTAGGCGATAAATACCAGTCGCACTTTGGTTGTGGGTTCGATTCCCGTAGCTTTGTCCGACACGACGGGTAGTCACACGGTCTGCGTGTTGTCCTTTTTCCAAAACTAGATAATTCCCAAAACATTCCCCAAAAAGGGACTAAATCATCAAAAATAACCATAACATAATTTAACCTCAATTTTATCTCATTCCTTTCACTTCAATCAGAACATATAGTAACCCATAATTACCTCAAAAGTAAGGATCATATAAACCCAAATGGTTCTTTATAACTATGTCCACAAAAGAAAAGATATCTATTCCTTGAATAAAATTTTCATATATTAAACATCAGGGTTTCACATAATATAAAAAGTCTTCTAATGTAACCCCATCATCAAAAGAGACATAATACTCTTAAGAATTTCACCATAACTCTTGAAGACCTTATATGTTGACATCTTACTCATTCAACATTCTTCATGATCCATTAACCATTCCTTTCCAACTTATTCTGAAATAATTCTTTCCTGCAAACAAAATCATGAATCATATCCTAAGATTCCAAAATATGAAAACAATAGTCATGAAATAATCCATACCTTTGATTGGTCATTTTCAGTTTCTTCACCCTCAATCGGAATGGCATTAGGTATTGGTAAACGAACATTTGTACGATCTTGGTGATCCCATTCACGAAACTTCTTCAAAGGACATGTGTTTTCATAATGACCATGCACACCACATTTAAAACATTCAATTGTTCCCTCAGAAAGAACTTCTTTCCCTTTCCTCGAGTCAACTGGATGCTTCCTTTTTCCATGGCAGGTTCATGCTTTATGACCTTAATTTCCACATCTATAGCATATTTCTGTCCCTTTGAAACATTTTCCTAGGTGTTTCTTTCCACATCTTTGACACATAGGTTTTTGAACACACTTACCTTTATGATTATTACCTGTAGTTTTGTAGGGATTTTTTTCTCGCATATATGATGCCTTATAGAAATCACCAAGGTTTCGGTGGTCAATCATGACTCCAAATAGTTGGTTGAGGATAAACACAAGGGTTCTCATTGCAGCTCCCATATCATTCAGCTGCCCACTCAGAAAACTGTCAGAGTTTCCTTCACATCCACTGTTACTTTGGTGCCTGCTAGATCCAGCCATTTACTAAAACCAAAAAGGGTCAGTGTGAGTATATCAACAAAACCATCATGTACTAATGAGGAAGATATACTTACTCATTCACTTTATCTAAAAACTATGACTCTTTCTGAAATCCTAACCATTATGGTAATGTCACTTATGCTTAAAGAATACCCTAACCTCTAAAGTTATCTAAACCGACCTTTGATACCAACTATAAGGCCCCAGCCTTAAACCATACTTAAAATTGAATTAAATTAATAATTCAAATTGAGGATCTTTTCAGGTTTATAGTTTTAGAGAATTAGGACATAACTATTACATCTCAAAATATTACAAAGTAGAAACTTCTACTAAGTTTCCATAAAATAAAAACTCTTTAAACGAAACATGTCTAGTTCCATGTTTTTGGAAGCATGACTTTCCCTTGATCCCATCTTTGACCCTATTCCACGTTAAGTCCTGTGAAAAACATTTCAAAAACCTGGGATGAGCATAAAAATCTCAGTAAGGGATACACAAAGAATGAAAACTATTAGTTTTTTCAAAATAACAAGTAAACCATGTATACTTTAACAAAGTAATACTTTTCACCTTTTCGAAGTAGTAAAAACTCTTCACTGAATAAAAGTTCATTACTTACCCTTCTGTAACCAAAATATTACCATAAAACCCATATAAAGATCACATAACATATAAAGGTAACTTGGGACATAAACATACTTAAGTGGAATAACCATAAGGTCGACTTCCACACATATCACTTAATGGAATAGCCATTCGACCAACTTCCATACATACGTAATGGAATAGCCATACGGCCGACTTCCATACCCAATGCATTGGAGGTTATAACGTAACCACCCGTCCTGGTATTCACGGCACCACCCGTCATATGGTTTGTCACGTAACCACCCGTAAAATGTCCAAGTACCACTATAAAATTATAACACATAAAACCAACATAAAGGAATGATAACATTTCCACATTTCAATCACAATATATCATTTAAATATATTTACATAATAGAATACTTTATCAAAACCATTTTCAATACCAAAATACAATGAAAAGTATATGGTATTTATTTTATTTTAAAAACATTACGGCTTGTTGAGTAAGCCAATGATCAAATAATACTCGCAGCGGCGGAAAAGGTCGTTGTCACCGCGTACGTAAAAAGAAACATTCCTTTTTGTCTTTTAGTAAAACGGTTCATAGAAAAAAGATTCCTTTTGAATAAATGTAAAATCCAAAGTGGTTTATACACCATATAAAATAAGGTTGTGTATAAAACAAAATATGCCTCAATGAATGGAGATTGAGACAAAGACCCTTACAAAGACGGTATCCATAGTTTAAGGATAAATCAATTGCATAAATATGTGTGACAAACGAATACACCAAATATAAGTGGATATTAAGTGTAAAACAATCATAGGTTATTCACACATATTCATAGAACGAAATATTCAAGGAGTACAAGTTTATCCCAAAGAATCAAATTTCGGTTAAAAATTTCCTTTGCAAAAATTTGACAGCCTAACGACGTCACTTCAAAGTTTAGAAAAAGAGTTTATGAGAGATAAAAAAAGGGTATCTCATCACTTGGACATAAAATTTACATCAATAAGGATATATGAGAACATATCCCAACATGACAATATGTGAATTAAATGACCAAACAAAAGAAGTCTTTTAAAAAGAGGAGGGTGAAAGGTTCCCTTACCGACTAGGGTATCTTTCGAAACACACACCCCATAAAAGAAGGACAATACATCATTGATGTAAATACTCATAAATGAAAGTATAGTACACAAAGAGTATAATAATGGAAATTACATACACCACTCAAAGGAAATTGTGGTAAATGTAGCATAAATCTCACGGGAATAAAAGTGAGATGAAAAATCCCTTACGAAAACTCGGCGGCCTAACGACGCCACTTAAAACATCCAAAATGGATTGATGAGAGAAAATAGGGTCTCACATCACATTGACATAATTTTTACAGAAAGAGGAAAATAAAATCCCCCAACATAACAAAGGGGATCTTAAAAGAAGTGACATAAAGACGAGTACTTAAAAAGAAGGAGAGAGATTAGATCTCTTATGAAAATTCGGCAGCCTAACGGCGCAACCCAAAACTTCCAAAATGGATTGATGAGAGAGAATAGGGTCTCTCATCATATGAACAATAAAAAATACAGTAAGAGTAATATAAAAGAACATCCCAATAACATGAAAGATGAGCTTTAAAAGGAATGACATAAAAGAGCGTACTTAAAAAGAAAGAGAGGAGTAGGATCCCTTACCTCGGGTCCGACTTGACTCGATCGTTCTTTAACATCCTGAATAATAAACTTGAGTTAATTTATATTTGATTAAGAACCTTTTTCAAGTTCATTATTCCTTTTATATCACTTATTTACATTTTATAAACATTATGTAATCATTTAAGTTAATAATGTTTGTTTTGTCGATATTTGGTTCTTAAGTCGAAAGTGAACTTCTTACAATTACATGTTGTTCGTGTGGTCAATGGTTGATTATATCCAAAATGATATTCATGATTTGGATATCATATATATCATATATATCCATAATATACATGTATTTCTAATATTACATAATCATTTAGATGTAAGAAATGAAATGCACCGTTCATGGAGACGGTAAGCCGTACGAACGCATGAACACTACTTTCATTTCTTTGTCATATTAATGGAATTAAAACTAAATGAGAGGTATGTATATTTTAATTCCAGAATTATATTCATCATTTAGATGTATCATTCATCATATATATCCATTATATACATGTACTTATAATAGTACATTACATTTGGGGATAAGAAATGAAATGCACCGTTCATGGAGACGGTAAGCCGTACGTACGCATGAACGCTACTTTCATTTCTATCTCATACTTTAATGGAAATAAATAAAAATGATATATAGGTATATTATAATTCCAGTATAACATCATATATAATAACTTTAAATCCATCCTTTATACGTCCCACATATGGCATTAACGAATCAAATCACTTTGAGGGGGCGGTAGTCCGCACTTCCTAAAATGAAATTATCGTGTTTACCAATAATGGAAACCATAAAGGTATGCTCAAAATGAATAATACAACAGATTAAGGAAAACATACACATATTATATATCATATATAAATATAGTGACATCTTAATGTCCACCTTTGAAGGTGTTATATGAGTGTTGAACAATCATCGTTTCGTGAGGCAGAAATTCGCCATCCATGGAAACAGTATGTTCCTTAACCATTAGATGCAGATGTGTGTAAGTGTAGCTCGAATAATTCTTATAACAAAATCCTAGTATATTGAAGATACTGGATTTTTTACAAAAGAAATTAATAAAAAGAGTTTAGGGGGTTGGAGAGGCAAAGTAAAACAAAAGGACTCAAGTGAAGACATTACCTTAAAATCGGGTAACTCCCTTTGTTTTGAGCTAAAAGTCTTCCTTGGGAAGACTTCTGCCCAAAGTGAGGCCTCAAGGAGTTATAAAGGGATGTGGAGAGACAAAATGGTCTGGGGTTTCCTGAGACAAATGCTTTGGGTGTGTGGGTAAGGAGGTAGAGGTGGGCGCCTTTTATAAGAGGAGAGGAGGGGCACTCTTGTAAAGTTATAAAATGTTACTTTATTTTCAAAATAGTTTCGCATTTTAAAGGTCCCACATTGATCTATTTCGAGGATAAGGTGATAAGGGTTCGAAATCCACTCATCCAATAGGTTTTGGACATGTGTAGGTCTTAGATATTACATTATCTTTCCATTTTATTTAAATCGTTAAATAATGAGGTCATCGCTGCATCATCATGATGTCATAAATAATGTAATTTATTTAATGTCTAAAAATTATAAAAAAATACTATGGTGTAGGAAATCTTTTTATATTTCCAATTAATATTTATAGTGAAACATCTGACTTTTATAACCCCATGTAAAAATTGTTTTAGTAAAACATTTCATGTGTGTGTCATTTTTACTTTAACATTAAATAAAAAGGTATTTATGTCATTTTCGAACCAAAGTGGCTCCATGGGGTCCCCAAGTGGACCCATGGATTTTCTTGGTCGGCCATGACACATCCAATGAGGGTAGGACATGTTTCTAGGTCATTTAATTTTATTAAAACATTATTCTTACCTTAAACTACACTAATTACCTCTAATCGCGATTAAAAACATAATAAGTTACTATTCACCAAAAAATTATTTTAATCCCATTGAACCACATTTTACTTCTTAATGAAAACCATGTATGTCGGATTTTTTAAATTCAACACACAATGATGGAAAAATTTCATTTAAACGGAAAACCAGTTTTTATAAGTACCACTTAGTGGTTTCACTATTCATCAAAAATTGAAGTTTTTCAGAAAAATACCAAAACTTCACCCTAAGATATATTTGATATTCCGAATTAAAAAATGATGTCTATTTTAAAAAATTAAAAACATATTAGTTTTAATAATTAATTTAATAATTAATTCCCGCTGTCAGAGCAAATAGCTATTTTATGAAACAATAAGTATCAAAAGATTGACACTAGTTTAAGTCCATTTTCCAAGTGAAATTAATTCCAACGACCACTGTTGTATTAAATTGTAAAAATATATTCTAATTTCACTTTAAAACCAACTCAAAAGGTAATCTATTCATATAAATAAATCAGATTAAAAAGCGGTTTTGAATTAAAATACAACATTTTTCACTATTCATTAAAAATTGAACTTTTTCAGAAAAAATACCAAAAATTTACACAAAGTAAATTTTGATGTCCCGATTCTAATTTTTTTTTATTTTGTCAGATATAACACATAAAATTTTCAAAAAGTGGATTTACAAGAGGTTCTCCCTCAAAAGGCGGTTAATCAACTTTTTAAAGAATATTGGAATGCTTACGCTTAAAATTGGATTCATTCACATTTTTAATCCTATAACATTTATTGTAAAGAGTTAAAATATCTGAAAAACATATATAATCATTTTTTAGTTAGTTCTGTTCATTCCCTCCATTACAACGGCTAGGTGTTAACTACCATAATATTATTTTATTATTAGAGTGCAATGCAAGATTCCCAAAAAACTCATTGTTGCGTATTGGGTACGCCATCGTGCATAGCATCCCATTTAAAGTAATATTAATATTTTATTCACAAATATAGATAAATATAAAAATGTCATATTCTTTAATTACCTGGGGTGTTACACTATGTGCTGGATAGAGTTCCTAAACTCGCTCTCAGATATTAACTTCATTTTCACTCTAACATATCATGAAGAAAATAAGATAGCTGATGGAGTGGATAATATGGGGGTTTCACACGATATGATTTGGAGGGAAGATATTCCTCTTGAGTTACTGCCACTTTATGTAAGGGATGTGAAAAAAATTCCTTATTTCAAACTTGTGTAACTGTTTATTTCTTTCAAATTTTTTTTAGTCTTTGACCAGATCATTACCTTCCAAAAAAACATTTTTACATCACTTCTAGGATTATATCATTTATGAAGGAGGTTAAGTATTTTATGGATGGAATTTGAGAATACCAAAACCTCTAGAAAGGTTATAAGAATTTTAAAGAGATTATTTGGAATATTTTTGAGATAACTATGTGGGTTGTGGTGTGAGTGGATGTGTGGAGATGAGTTCCCCTTTAGGAGTGAAAGGGTGTGGAATTTTTGTAAATTCCCAAAACATTTTAATAATGGGAATTCACTCACAAGATATGTAGATTTATAATTGTTAAATAATGGATATGGGAAGGTTGAATGTAAATAATGTCCTTAAAATCCCATTCTTATTCATGTTTTTAACATTATTGTTGTATTTCTCTCTTGGTTAAACCCTTTTTACACTTTTTTTTGTTTAACTTATGTTACTAGTTTTTACCAATGTTATATTTACTTTTTTGATTTAAAATAAAATCAAAATTACTAATTATATTTTTTCTAATTATCAAAAATTTAATTTTTATTTTATTATATTAATTTTATAAATGTGATACAAATTATTTTTAATATAATATATTTATAGAATATAATAATTTTTAAATATAACTGATGTTCAAAATTAAAAATATGTGTCTGAAAATTAATTTTATTATAAAATTCTAATGTCACATATGAATTATGTATTTGGTATTATAATTTTTTAAGGAATATATAGTTAATATATATATACTGTTAATGCCTTTATAGTCATATTATGTGTAAAAAATGTTATTTTGTAGTATTCACTTAAAAATAAATTATATATAAAAATGAAAAAATAAATATCAAACTAGTAACTAAATTATAAATAAATAAAGAAATTTATTTTTTCAAATAGAAATTACATAATTTTATATTTTATCTTTTATATAAAATCATCAAATATATTGAAAAATTGTTTTATAGGAAAATCAATTATCAATTTATTAACCATTATTATTCTAATTTCATATAAACTACTAATCAAATTCGTGTTATTATACTATATATATATTATTTATATAAAAATATATAATATTTTTTTATTCTATATTTAGGGAACATACAATTTATTTTTTAGAATACCATTTATAAAGAATAAAACAATCACGTTAGTGTCATAAATACATTTAGAAATAAACAACCATTTTATTTAAAAGAAAAAATTAAAAAATTGCAAAATACATATGATAAATAAATTATCAGATTAGTAATTACATCATTATATCTTCCTAATTTTTTGTAACATATACCCGTAATATATTCATTTAATATCTCACTATATAATACACTCTAGTGGTATTCGTGGGTGGTGATTCAACTAGCATAGATCTCATGAAAATTTATATGAGTTGTATTTTAGCTTGCCTATGATTTTTTTTCATACCATAGTTTGTCAAGATCACATTGTAATGGGTCTAGTGAAATCATACAAAATATACCTCATTCTCAATCTCAGATAATAATCCTTATAAGGGTGACTTCCAAAACATGATGCACTTTCTTTCCTTCATAGATTTATTAATGTCATGAATTTTATTATAACCAGTAATTTAATTCCTACATTATAATTTTAAAATAATATTTTATAATATCATAATTTTATTTTTATTTTTAATTTTTTGTAGAAAAATATATTAAGCAATTTGTTTATAGAAATTACATAGTGATATGTGAGTTCATTACACTTAACTAGGATAGAACCATTAATAAATAAATGGATTGTAAAATATATAATGTGATGTATAATATGGAATGGCACCACATGGTGTACCTCATTTGACTAAGGGGAGGATTATTTCAATTGGAGTTATAGATTATGAAGGGAAAAATATGAAATTAGTTTTTTATATAACTATATAAGATACATATATTGGCAACACTATTTACCATACTATTACCCAATGGAGCACTCCCCAATAAATTCACATTGTCACCTACAGGGTTTGGATGCACGATTTCAAAAACAATGAGAAATATATGTGAATAATATCTATTGAAGATTAAATTCCTCAGTATAGTTTTCTACATGGTTACAATTGACCTTTTTCCTACATTTATTCTATGAAAAATCACTAAAAATTAAAAATTTCATATTTTCTTGACGTGAAAGTCAAGATAAAACTCAATGAATGATAAAAATAATATAATAAGAAAATAAAATGTGAGTATGACTGGAATATTTGAGATTGAAATTATTTCATATAATTCATGTTTAGAGCCATAATTATTATATATTACTTATTATATTTAAAAATAAAATTAAAATAATACAAAATGGGATCACCCCTATTGATCACTAGGGAAAATCTACATGATAGAAAGCGTTGGTGAAAATTCATTACCCTTGTATTATGTGTGTTATATATACCTTTATCTATTATTATTAAATCATCACTATAAAGATCTAATAAATCTAACTAGTGAAATGAATAACTTTATATGATAATTGGTGTTTTTTGAAATCACTAATTCACCCCCTATTTTTAGTGGTAATATCTACCTTGGAACTATCAATGTGTAGCATCATTTGTATAGAGATAAAATTTATCTCACATGGGATATAAGTTGGTAAAATTATATATGAATTTACTAAAATAAATTACACTATACCGATTCTCATATATATGTTTTTGGTGTTATTTTTGTGAACATTGGCCATGGACCATTCGACTTGAGGTTTTAAAATAGTTTCCATTCATATGAGGATTCACACTTTGATACCAGTTTAATGTAATTTTAGAAGATTTATTAATATAAGTTCATTGATTATGATTCTAATCTAGAAGTGGTATCTGATCAACCATGATTGTATGTTTCTACCCATACGATGGGTTAATTAAATAATGGTCATAAATTTAGATATTAACAAGGATAGTGAACAATCATATCACGATATTTACATGTGATATAACTTTGTATATTTTAGATATCTCATGAATTGATAAAAATATATATGTTATATAGGGTTGAAATTATCCATATTTTGTGCTTATTAACAATGTCATGCGTTAAAGAACATTACCAATGGACTTGTGTTAGATAATATCTCACTAAAAACCTTTTTAATTTGGGTATCTATGGTATGTTTCTAGATACTACACTATAAGGAGCCAACATTAAACAGTAAAAAACAGTGTGTTTTATGTCAATAATTAATCTGATTACATTTTAGGATACATTCAAGTATATAGTTTTAGATAATTAGGTCATAACTCATATAATAAAAATAATATATATACAAAGTGAAAGCTTTTGATAAACATCCATTTTTCCAGAATATATTTTTTTTTGAGAAAAAATGATCTCTTTTAATAAAATTTATTCCTGACATTCAACTTGACATAGTACTATCCCATAATGATATTAAAGAAATTGGTAGAACATATTAAAATGTGGGATGATAGAAAATATCCCTATGTGGGATATAAAAAGAAGAATTTCATTAGTCTAGTTAAAAAATGAAAACCCTTGAAGTTTTATCCTTTATTAAAATGTTCATTGAACAAAATTCAAAAAATAATTTTCACATGAAATAACAAAAACTTATTGATCAGTGAAATCATTTAAAATATATACCAAGAATATATAATACATGTTATAAACTTAGTACACCATCATTCATATCACTCTTAAAAATTATGTAACCAATATGGTCATATTATATATACTGAGTTCCCAATTAATTGGAGGGATATCACAGACCCACCTATACTTATATTATCATGGAACCACTCGTCCATAGTTTATAGTGGAACCACCCAAAATTATTTAATAATATAACCACCAATCTCGTGTTTATAATTTAATAACCTTTGATTGGTTTATAATATAACCACAGATCCTTGGTTTATAATGGAACCACCCATAATCATAAATAGTTCCCAATAACCCTAACATAATCATAAATCTGAAATTTTTTAATTTTTATCAAAAAAACCATTATGAACTATTTTTATACCATATAAATAACCCTATAAGATATCAAAATATCGATTTCTTTTAAAAAATATTTTCAATGCCAAAATAAAATTTTCTTATAAAAAAATATTAATACCACAATACTCGTAAAAATGAAAAGTTGTTTCTTATTTGATGATTACATGAAATAATGTATATGAAAAAAATCTTAAAACAATGGTTATTGAGGTGATAAATGTAATTGTTATTGCACACATTAAAATTTAAAATTCCTCTTGTCACATGTAATGAAATTCAAGCATTCTGAATTAATAATCATTTTTAGAAAAAAAATTTAACAATGAAAAAATTTCATTTATGAAAATTATATTTCTATATAAATACATTGATAAAATTATTATAATTACATATACATGAAATTGGAAGATAGTTTGAAGGAAAACACTGATATAATAGTTTTAAATAAAATTCACAAACCACATTGAAAGCATTTGAAATGTAAGCCCCATGAAAGAAAAAAATAAAAAAATATTATATATCCCATGAATTGAGAAATTCATTATAAAAAATTTCTAATGGGATATATATACATTTCATTAAGGATTATAGGTGCATAAAATCAATATAAGAATCAATGAATATAAATTGAGATGATGTCCCTTAACTCGGGTTCGATTCACCGTGATCATTCTTTATCTTCTTGAATAATAAAATTATGATAATTATTTATTTTCCCAAGATCAATTTTAATTTTTATTATTCATTTTATTTTTCTTATTACAATGCTATGTAAATTAAATAATTAATTAAATTTACGTTAGATGCTATGATGATTGTTTTCTTATATGCCAAAAAATGGAATCAGTAGACTGAATATTGTTAAAGAATAAATTGTTTCAACATAAAAAATAAAAAATAAAAATCATATTTATATATCAATTGTTCTTTTCAAATTCTATAATGAATGATGGTTATGAAAAATGAAATACGTTATGATCAAAGAGACTGAAGGTCATACCTAGGAATGAATAATATTTCCATTTTTCAATGATCTATATGAAAAAATGAACGTGATATTAAATATTTCTATAAATATTACAATAAAATCATTAAAATATTATTACTTTAAATATATTTATTTATATCCTCCATGTTATTTTGGGATGAAATATGATTCACATCGCTTTATTGAGGCGGTAGTGCACACACACAGACAACAAGTGTAATTATTTTTCATTATAAGATAGAAAATGAAATAATATATCCTTAGAATGAAATATATTTAATTTATATGAGAATTATGTAATTTATGCCATTAAATATATCCTTATTACCTTTCATATTTATTGTTTGTGATAAACAAATCACATCACTTCACGATGCGGTAGTTTTCCGCACACACAACTACCGTTATCATATCCCCCATGGATTGATAAGTAATAAGGAATATGAATTATAATAAATATAAAATTATAAAAATATTTAAATTATAACATATATAATTTAGATCCCTAATTATAGCAATTCCAATGATGTGATGATAGAAAATTAATGACATCGGTTTGTGAGGATGTAGTCATTCGTACACTTGAATGATGAATTCGTATCCCATTTGATGAAATAGAATATAGATTTAGGTTACTAATTTAACATAATAACATCGAATTATATGTGATATAATAATTTTATTATATAATAAGAATTTAAAAACATTTTTAGGGTGTAGAATAAGAAATAAAATTAAATGGTATAGTCAATCACAATGCCTCTTCTTCAAACAAGCTCATTAGGTAAGCACCAAAAGCCTTCTTAGGAAGAATTTATATAAAAATATGGTATAAATACAATGTTTAGGTAATTTAGGAATATATTTGGGTAGATATTGGCTGATATAAATGGATTTAAAGGTGTGTATTGGAGAGGAGATGAGGCGGTGTTTTATAAGTAAGGTGAGTGGGACAATTATAATATTTGAAATAAAAAAGGCATACCCATGTTTTTCAAATTAAAAAGTTCCAAAAATTGATAATTATTTATTATTAGACATTATAAGGTCGAAATATGGAAAAAAATTAAATTATATATAATTTTTGTGTTATATTTAACGCTTATGTTTTTATTTTACCTCCGGTAAACCGATGTTCACCTTAACTGCTGTAATTAATTTTTATTGGTTTCTTCTATTAATTATAGAAAAAATATAGATGAAATTATTAGATAAAATATTTTTTGTGTGAAAATATTAAATTAACATTACCAAATTCATCTTATGTAATATTCAGAATTTAACATAAAAATAAATCCCTATATGCGATGAAAATACAGGCTTTTAAGAAGTGTATTTTTCAGGAAAATGATGATTTAATATCAATTTAATGATTAATGATAAAAATTGTATTAATTAAAATTATCATTTATTTTTATATAATAAATAATTCAAATTGAAAAATTTACACATTTGTAATAATCTCAATTAATTAAAATTAGAAATCATTAGGAACATTAAAATAACTTTTTGAAAAAATCATTTTTAAAACAGAATAAAAACTTATTATAAAATATAATATAAATTTTATTCGAAAGTAATTAGTGGGATTTATGATAAAATAATAATATTATTTTATATGAAATTATATTGAATATATAGTCTTTCTTTAAGAGAAATTAATTTATTGAAAAAATATGACTTTTTTACAAAAATTGGTATTTTCAATATTCACCTAAATATCATATTTTTGTAAAAAAATAAAAAAAATAACTCCAAATTAATATTGACAGAATTATTTAAAAAAATAATTTATTTTTTCTAGTTCAAATTTTAAATTTTAGAAATTATTCTTTTAGATAAAAACCTTACTTATAAATATTCAAGTTAATACTATATCTTTTTTTTGTAAAAATTACATAATATTTCTTATAAGGAATATAACTACCAAATTATTGAAAATGATTTATTATATCATAAAATTAGTTGTTTCATTCTTCCCCCTTTTGTAAATTATTCCCATTAAATTTTATTCAATTATTAAACAAGTTGGAATATCATTCCACTGTAGCATTTTCATATTCCCATGTTGCCTCTTAAACGATATGGTTTTTTCACATAACAATAACCTAGTGAATCACCTTATTCTGCAGCACATTTTCTGTAAGGTAAAAAATCTAAACCTGAAATTACTTATAATAAACATTCTCCTCAAACTGAACTAGTACATGGATTAAATCATGTGATGGATTTGGAACATATATTCTTATCATCTAGACATGAAAAACATTAAATACAAGGGATAAATTGTGGGATAAATCCCCTTGATAAGAAATTGATAAAAATATTTATTATATTTCATATGGTATAATGAACCATGGACATAGATTTACCTTTTTACCAAAACTCATAATAATTACCCATGGATATGATTTAAGAAAAGCATGATCACCTACATTGAATGATTGATCTATCCTACAGTTATCCACACAACTGTTTTTTGTACTCTAACACATACTCACATGTTATTTAATAAAATGTACCTTCAATCCATTAAATCAAACAATTATGGTTACAACAATTTAATTTTTCACTCTTCATCCCAAAAATATGTAATTTGACTCCACCATTCATATAAATCCATAAAAAGAACCATATGTATATTTGAATGAAAAATATTTTTATAAGAAAAATATAATAAATAATGTTGCCGATCCACACATCCCTTGTGATCCATTGAACATGGAAGAAACATATCTTTCAGGGTTTGAATCATCCACTCAAGCTGAATATCATATTTATGATAAAAAACTATAGTAAAATATAATTTATTACCCATCGACTAATGATGTTCTTTCCAAAAATTAGATGTGAATATTTTTTCATAGTATAATACAATATAGTGTACATCTATGTAACATAACTATATATTTTACATAATGTCGATAAAGACGCTCTAAAGTCATAGTATCTTAAATGGGAAATAAATGTTCATATTTATATTATTCAATCCCCTATAAACTGAATCATATTATTACATAAGGTTGAATTTGATGATCCCACCACAAAATAAATTGTTATATTTTCGAGTTTCTACTTCATCACTGGAAAAGGTTTTTGAACCCCCTTTGTTAATTATAATTCTGAATTAATCTCCTGTTAATTAAAACACTTCTTGGTAAAGTCAAAAATATGAAAATTATTAACATCCCATTGTAATACTCCTGATGGTATCTATACATATAGTTTGATATGGAAATAATACGTTTTTTTATTTTCTAGGATGGTAATTAATCATGAAATCATGATCCTTGATCACTTCCATCTATCTTCTCAATCATATATTCAATTTATTCTGTGTGATTATATTCCTCAAAAAATTTTGATCAATATATATTTTAGACGTTACTTCATAAAAATGATTCCTCAATGTTTTTGAAGAAAAAAACATAATAAATAACTCCATATTATGTTTAGGGTAATTTACCTCATGAGGTTTTAGTTGACCAGAACCCTAACCAATTACCTAGTTATTCTGCACAAGGTCACAACCCAATCCCTTTATGAAGCATCACTATAAATAATAAATTCTCAATATTTGAAATTAGGTATAAAGCTGGATAATTGACCAATAAATTTTTTAGTTCTATAAAATAATCATCACATTCTTCTATCAATATGAATTTAACTAAGATTCAAGATTACATTGTTAATGGGATAAAAACCCAAGAAATTTTCTCAACAATCTCTTTTTAGTAAACTTCTAATACAACCAAACTATGAATCTCTATGATATTTATTGGGCTTGACCATTCGTCAAAGTCGTTATTGGTTGTAGGGTAAAAATTTATTCTATATTTATAAATAATATGACCCATGAAATAGATATGTTGCAATCAAAATTCATAATTAATAAATTTTCCATTCTATTTAATATCTGTACCACTTTTCAAAATAATCCTTAGGTGTATGATCTGTTCCTATTGACTTATTTAATATACTACATGTTCATCAATAAACACATCCACAAATTTAAAAATTAATTTTAGATAACTCTATTCATATTGTCCATAAATATAGTAGGTTAATTAGATAATCTAAATAGAATAAATATAAACTCAAAGTGCCTATTTCATGTTTAAAGTTCATTCATCAAATATATATTTCCATCACAATCAAATGATGGTACCCCAACTAGAGATCAACCTTTAAAAAATACTATGCTCCCCGGTACTGATTAAACAAGTCATCGATATGTGGAAAATTAAATTTATTCTCAATAATGATGTTATTCAAAGAAAAATAGTTAATAAAAAAATTAAACGAAACATTATTATTTTTAAGAAACAACATAGGACAAACTCATGGTGAAGTGATCAGTTGAATGATACCTTTCTCTAGTAACTCTAACAATTTATTTTTCAATTTTACAATATCTACTAGATCTATTAGATAATTGGGTTAAAAATAGGCTTTGAAGTAGACACTAAGACATCAAAAAACTCAAAATCCTGATTAAGAATAAAACCAAGAAAATAACTAGGAAGAACAATATTTTATGAAATCAATTATATAAAATCACTAATTTGAAAATTTTATTTCTTTTCAATTATATAACATAGGTAAATTTCAATTCCAACTCTAATAAATATCTCATCTTCTTGGTTTGTTATAAAAGGCACCAAATCATTGGACATAGATTTCCTAGATATGAAATCTATCAGAGAAAGATAAAATAAAATCCAATACTCATTAAGAATGATATAAAACTCTTTAGTGGAAAGATAAATAATATTTTTAGGAAATACCATCCCACTAATGACAAAATTGAATATTCCTATAAATCTTGGTTTTATTAATACCATCTCTTGGAGTTTTTACACAAATTTCCATCTTACATTCATAAGTTTTTATTCCCAATTTACATGAAAATTACTCAAAAATGGTAGAATATATACATACATAGTCAAAATAGTGTATTGGAATAATATTAATAAATAAGTAACATACTTTTCACCACTTCACTTGGTGACCCAAAATCAACCATAGTAGTAGAAAAATATTTGTCCACAATTTTATTCTTTATGTCATGATGATTTACCCCTGAGCGACTAGTATTGGAAACATGTTAATATAATTACCCAGATCATTACAACTAATTTATATTACAACAAACTTTTCATTTTTCTTTTACTCATTTTCTATGTAGTCATGAGCTAAATGTCCAGACCTACCGCATGAGAAGCACTTCCCATATATTGTAAGTCATTTAATAGGATGTTCTTTTCCACAATTCTCACAATATGAGAAATTTATTTTATTACCTCCATATTTCTCTCATTTATTCTTCCACATCACCTTCCATCCAAATTTTTTAATTCTCTTATGATCTAGAGTCAAATAAGTGTTGAAAAACTCAATCGAAAATTTCTTAGCAAAAATAACAACTTTTACATAGCATTTAAATTCGTGTGTGGCAAAATATCTTCATAAACATTTTTTTAACCATATGAAAAGTCTATTTATCTTAATATAAATTTCATGAATAAGATATGGTTCATAAATTTCCAATATTGTAAAATTTTCTTCATACCTATCCCTGAAATATTCATCTTTTTTCGTCAAGTCTCCAATTTTTTCCCATATATATATGATCAAAGTTAAGTAAATTTTAATCAAGGAATAGATCCTTATATTTTTTCCATTCTATTAAATTAATATCAACTTTATCTATGGTATTATTAAATATATACCACCATAGATTAGCTTAAACTTAAAAATTATAAATAAACAGAGTTTCCTTTTGATGTTCTGAACATCTTAGTGGCTTCAAATATATTCTCCCATGGATTGATCCATCCTTTTAATACCACTGGTTTAGATTTACCACTGAATTATGAGGGAAATTTTATATTGAAATGATCAACTATAGACATGTTGCTTGGAAGTATATCAGGTTCTTCTCTAGTATGGATAACACCACCGTTTAAAGCTTGTGTCCACTAAGACATCACTGTGATAAACTATTCTTTTCCAACTCCATCCTTCATGGGATACTGATTTGGATGGATATTTTCCTATCCCTCACTTCCCATTACATATTCCCTACTTCCACTATATTATATAATTCTAAATAGATGTATTTTAGATGAAGAAACAATGTAACATTTAAATGAAATATCATCTCAATATAACCAAAAAGTAAAATCTTTCATGGGTATGTTATTATTATGACCCAAGAATATAAAGTTATCAAAACTGATATTAGATACCAAATATAAGGACTTGGCTGTACACATTAAAAATATTGAGTTTTAAGCCTATAATTTATTCTCTTACACTTTAAGATTATTTCAGGTTTATTGTTTTAGAAAAATAGTTCACAACTCATACATTATTAAAACATATATATACAAATTGGTCACATCCGATCAGTACCCATTTTTACTATAATATAAAACTTAAGTAATAAAGAATGATTTATTTTCATGAAAAATCATCATGCCTTTAAACATAACCTCTTATTTTTTCCTTACCCATCCTTAAACCATATTAAAAACATTTTAGAATGTTGGATGAGCAAAGAAATCATAGAACGGAAAATAAAAAAAATAAGAACTTCATTATCCAAGTTAAAAAAATTAAAACCCATGAATTGCTTACCATTTCCTAAAATATCTTTCAGAACAATTAAATAAGTAATTTTCACACAAAATGTCACACTTTATTCTCTAATAAATTATTTATAACCCATTTAAATAAGATATAAATCATATTGGTAAATTGGGATATCACTATTAATATCACTCTTTCAAATGTAATAAGCAATTTTGTCAACATCCATCTACATATTATCCAAATCATCAGTGGGATATCCTGGAGACACCCATTCTTTGTTTATCACTAAACCATTCATACATAGTTAATAACATAACCACACATACTTGGCTTATAATGGAACAACTCATTATTTTTTTATAATATAACCACCCATGTTTGGTTTATAATGGAACCACCCATCATCATAATGTATTACAAAGAATTATAACATAATTCTAATCAATGAAATCTAGAATTTTCAAAAATAACCCATTTTAAAACTCAATTAATCATTATTAAAAACTATTTCTAATATCAAAATCCCTATTTTTTACAAATACCCATTCTCAATACAAAAATTATATTTTCTTTTAAACCCAATATTTTTAACAAAAATACATAGAAAATATTAAATTGGGTTTTTATATAATGTGAAAATGAAATAAATTAATGAATTATAAATATCATATAATTGGAATGGTATTAGGAAAATTCACTATTTCCATACACATTAAAAGAAAACATTAGGTTTTTTTGTTTAATAAAGGGAAAACATTCTATAGAAAGAATAATTTTTTGAAAAATTATGAATGAAAAAAAATCCTTTATAAAATTATCATTTCTACATAAACACTTTCATAATATCATTATAATAGCATGGACATGGAAGAGAAGTAAAGTTTTAAGGGAAACATTAAAAGTGTATTTCTTAAAAGAAATGTCCCTTACCACATTAGAAACATGTAAATTATAATACCCATGAAATAATAAGATAAAAAAATTAAATATCATTGGAATAGATAAATTCATTATATAACATGTTAATGACACTTTATATACACCTCATAAAAAAGTATAGGTTCATAACATCAAAATATGTCCCAAGGAAAGGAAATTGATACAACATACCTTAACTCAATTTGAATTCATCACAATATTTCTTTATATTCATGAATAATTAATATATTTTAATTATTTTCTTTCTTAAATAACTATATCTAGTTTAGTATTCATTTTATTTCAATTATTAATATTTTATATTCAATTACTTAATCAATTAATTTTATGTCGTATCCTTTGAGGATATTTGGAATATATATCCAGAAATGACCTCGCTAGGTTGACTATGGTCAAATTTTTCCTTATTTGGACTTATATAGAAAAATATTAATGAAATAATTAACATATTTATTCACCTCTTTTGATTTTTAAAACCAATCATGAATGATGGTTATGAAAAATGATGTTACAAACATGGAGATGATAGACCGCACTCGGGAATGAGTAATGATTCCATTTTTCGATGATCATTATATAAAGAATTTATGCATTATATTATCTATATATAGTGATAATTATATCATAAATACTACATTATTTAATTAAATATACTTATATTTATCATCTCTAATATTTTCTTATGAAAAAATAGCCACATCAATTCATGGAGGCGGTAGTCGACATGCACACTCGAACGACGTTATCATTTTTAGTGTATAAAAGAAAATTATATTTTTATAATTATAGATATATATATATATATAATATCATAATTATTACATTTATATCATATATATTCATTAAAATTACCCTTATTACCTTCCATGTAAATCATTAGTGAAAAAAGAATCGCATTGCCCTGTGAAGTAGTAGTCCCCCACACAAATGAGGGACACTATATTTTCCATCATGGAATTGAAACTAAGTAGGTATATGTGATAAAAAAATTTATAAGAATAAATATGTTATAATTATAATATATATATATATATTATTTAATTCTATCATTATAACAATCCATGAGAGGTGATGATGGAAAATGAATAAAATCAATTTTTGATGTGTCAGTCCATTGTACACATGAAAGATAGTTTGGTATCACATTCAATGGAAGGGAAGGTGGGATTTATTTATTCCCTCAAAAAAATAAAATATAATTATATTTAATATAATGGTTTTATTATATAATAATAATTTTATAATTTTTGAATGATGTGGAAGAATGAATAATATAAAAATGCATTGATAAACATGATATCTCTTCTTTGGAAAACCTCTATAGGGTAAGCACAAAAATAACTCTTAGGATTTATTTATGACAAAAAAATGGAAATAATTCTTGGGGAGGGATTTTATGAAGAGTTTCGGTTTTTTCTTGGATGAGAAAAAGGCATTTGAAGGTTTGAATAGGAGAGGGGAGGGGTGACCATTTATAAGGGAGTTGACTGGTACACCTGTGGTTTTTGAAAAGAAAAGGCGTACCCATGTTTTTATAATTTTAAAAGGATCTAAAATGGATCATTTTTGATTATTAGAGTTGGTAATTTTTAAATATGGATAGAATATATACATTGGACATGTTTTTTTGGTCACATTAACTCTTTCCATTTAGTATAGCACCTCGATAAACCGACATTCATCCTAAATACGATAATTAATTTTTAAGGTTTTCACAATTAATTATGGTGAAAAATTAAATAGAAGTTTTTATATAATATATATTAGGATGATTAATAATATTTAATCCATTTCACCAAATTCAATTAATTGAAGTGGTTGTTGTCATTGATAATGGCTAACAATAATATAAGGGGGGGGGGTGAATTGAGTTCTTAAAAATATCTTTTATAGAGAACCTCCAACTTCAGGTATGATAGATCAACTGTTTTTCTTTAATAATAATTGGAAGCATAAATATAAAAAAAATTCTGAAATATATTGAACATAAGATATCTATAGTGGTTCAGGGAACATAAATCTCCCAGTACACTCTACTCCGCGACTTTGGTGATTTTCACTTTAACAACCCTTTTATCAGGGGCTCCTAGCTATGAAATTGTAGCAATCACATAAAAAAATGGCCCAAGATTGTTTGACCAGACTCAACCATTACAATGCCTATTAAAAGTCTTAGAATACACTCTTACAATGAGTGAAACCATATTATAATTAATTAAATTTTGAAAGAAAATTTTTCAAAACATAGTTTCCAGAAGCAATAGATAGTAGTAGAGATTTATAATGAGAAGATGACCGTCTTTAAGGTATAAATCAAAATGATCTTCTATGAAATTTATAAACTTGTATGTAAAACATGAGAATTTATATTTGATATTTTCTATGTATAGGAATTGAGATAATTCTTATATATGTTCATTCTAATATTTTTTCTCATATATCCATGTCTTTACAACGAATAAATATAACTTTTATATATTATTTTTGAACATTAAGAACTTGAGTGAATTACTAGGGATGAATGAGTAATATTTTGAGAAATTTATAAGTCATTATATTAGGTAGATACATCAATTCCTTCTAAATATAGAAATTAATTTTGATTCAGTGATGTCAGAACTCTCATTTTTCTTCAAATCTTTCAATTCATGGTAAAATTACATGCCGCATAGGACAACTGTTCCTTAAATGGATTACCCAAAATAATAATTTATAAAAGCATGAAATGAATTATCAAGATATCAGAAGTGGAATCATGACATTCTTCCATATAGTTAGATCTTCATAATATATTCAAATGACAGTGTTGTTCATTATTTGATGACCCACTGAAAGACTTTGAATGATAATTCATATTTTTGTCTTTTGTGAGGCATAAGATAAATCATCAGCGTAAGATAAATATGTCACAATGATGTGAAACTTATACTCCAAAATTTATTATATATTTCAGAAGAAAATATTTTATTAATATCTTTTTCATATGATAACATCTTTTCATAACATCATTCTGTCTAAAATATCTGACTTTGATCATACAAATATTTAATAATTCTTTTCATAAAAAAATATATGACATAGTCAGATAAACTTTAAACACGAATTGTTATAATTCTAAGTGGATAAAAAATAATCATTAATTATCAGAAGAAAAAATACACTTCTTTAAAACAAATACTTCAAATTATAAAAGATAATCACATAGAGAGTCAACATAAGATAAATTCTTCTGATAAATGTAATCTGAGAAATTTATGAGAATTTATTATAATTTAAATAAGGGTTTTGTAAATCCTAAAAAGACATAAAACATGAGATATTTTAGGAAAAAAAATTCTTTCCAATTTTGGAAAAAATTAATTTCAAATTAAAACCATAGACATGATGGAAAAACGGGTTTTCAAGAAGTTGATTTCTCAAGAGAAATATGAGTTTATATTATGTCTATGATTAATAGTTAATATTTTATGAATCCCAATAAGTATTTATTGAAATATTCTCTATAAATTTAATTTAAATCATTAATTATTAGGTATTATATATAATAATTAAAATGGAGAAACATTACACGCTTTAAAATAGTTTCCAAAAATGTATGTTTTTTAAACCGAAAACATAAACCTATAAGAAAAAATAATATAAAGATGATTAAAAAGTAATTAAGTTGATTAAATATATCTTAAGAATACTTAAATTAATCTCAATTAGATTAAATAAATAATGAGACTTATAAACTACTTAATTTTTTGAAATGAAATGAATTTCTTTAATAAAAATCAATACTTTTAACTATTAAATGAAAATAAACATTTTTTATAAAATCCAAAGATGTAACCCAAATTTAATTTTGATCATTTTATTTTTAAAATGAAATTCAATTTTTCTAATTTAGGTTCTAAAATTTATAATTAATTCTTTTAAATACAAACCATATTAGAAAGGAGTTTAGATAAAACTATTTATTTTTTAATATAAAAATTTGTTAATATTTTCAAAATGAATATAACAACCTGATTATTGAAATTTATTTATTATATAATTACCTGAGGAATTTCATAAACATATCATATAATAATACATAATATTTATAATTATTTTTAAATTTACAAATAGCCCAAGCGGTTGCACATAAGCTAACTCTAACAAGGAATCATTGTGAAATTGTTATTTTTCTATGTATTAAAATCATTATGGTTATCTAAAAAAATATGTTTTTTTTTAATATTTAAATTATTTATTTAAATATTTTCAATTTGATCCAATGATTAAATTTTTTATAATATAAAAAAATCATTAATTATTTTAGTAATATATTAATATAGAGAAATAATAATGACCGATTGATATTTGGCTCAAGATTTATGCAATTGGATTCCAAGGATCATTACATGGGATAATTTTTTTAATACTTATTAATTTTGATATTTAAGAACCACCTTTTAAATTTCTAATAGGTTATTAATTCTTATTAATTGAACTACCAATGTTGTTTAACATAATTTCCATTTTTAGAGTCTATTTAAATTTTAAATAGCATTTAGAGGTTATATATTTAAAATATATATATATATATTATGTGTATGTGTATTATTTATATTTAGAATTTATTTTCATTAACAGATATTGGATGTCTCTCATTCCATAATCAACAAGTATGATAGGTGTATATTTTAATAAATTGTGAGAATGAAAATGTGTTGCTTAGAATATTCTAGTTTTCTTTATCCAAGAGATTATCCTATCATTTTTAATCCCATTATTCCATGATTTAACATTATAGTTTCTAGAATCACAATTATAAGAATATGATCTCAAAAAATGAATGGTATAAAGAGTGGATTTAACATCATAGCTTTAATGTGTGTTTTGCCATAATTAATGTTAATAGCAATAGGAAAAATCTTTTAACATTAGTTATCCCTAAAATAACATTTAATGTTCCATAAAAATAATTTTCTTATATTAGTTTTATAATAAAAAACTGTTAATATTTCTTGAATATAACATGTATCATTGGATTTAGCACAATTAATGTTAAAATATTTTAATAAACATAGGATTCCTAACATTCTCCTCATTTTTTCAGTGAATTATTTCTAAAACCATCGTCCTCTCAACTCACTACCACAATCCACCAACACTCAATAATTTTTTTTCATTAAATTTTCATATATATATTTTTAACTAATTATCATCAACCTTCTATCATTTATAATTCTTCCACAACCTTCTAATTCATTTAGCCCATTGAAAACCTAATCTGATTAAATCTTATCCTCAAACCCACTTTTTTGTTTTATCAGTATTCTATATATTTTTATAAAACGTTTCTCCACTATCAATCAACATTCGACCAATTTACACCACTATTAATTTCATTAATTAATATTCAATATCTATTTTCCATCATTGAAATAAATATTTTTTTAGTTCTTTAATATTTTTTAGTGATTAAATGATTTTCGGTTATTTATACATTTTATTAATTTTATAATTTTTTGTATGTATTTATATCATTTTAATTTATATATAAATTTCATTAATTTTTTTAATGTAATATTTAATTGTTCTTGTAAGTTATTAGTATATTTTGTTTTTGGTTGAAAATGTATAAATTAAAAATTGTTTTTATTTACAAATATTTGTTTGTTATATTTTTTTGTGGTATCAAATTTCTTTTCATTAATAAATTGACTTCAAGATATAAAATTGTTTACTAAAAATGTATGCATTTTTATATATTTTTATACTTATATCTTTTCAAATTTATGTGCTTATATATATGTTTAAACTTTTAAATGTTATAATATATTAAACTGTTATATTTCTACTTTAGATAATTAATAGATTTTAATTGTATAGATTCACATAGAACATATGTTGAATATGAGAAATGGGTTCTGAATTTATTGGAATTTTCTAAATGAAATCTTGAAAAAAAAGAATTGATTTTCATTATAGGCATGAATTTTTTTATATTATAAAATTAGACAGTAGATAAATTAAATATAATATATTTTATTATAATTTTAGTTATAAATATACAAATTGGATCTAGTAGGTTGCAATAATAAACAATTCATGATCTAATGATGATGAATATGTTCATCATGAGATTGAGGATTGTCTTAAAGAATTAATTATTGATATACACATTGATATCATTGAAAACCCAAAAACTATTATATGATTTATTTGATATGATGATAAACCACACATCTATGGTTCTAATAAATTTATATTGTTAACAATTGTTCTAATATTAGTTAATATAAAATCAATAAACAGTTGAAGTGATAAATGTTTCACTGATTTTCTTAAACTTTTAAATGAAAAAATTCCTAATGGAAACGAGCTACCAAATTCAAATTATGAGACAAAAAATGTTATGAAAAATGGGATTGGGGTATAAAAAGATATTTTCATTATCAATTTATTGTGTTTTATAAGATGTAATATCAAAATTATATAAAAATATCCCAAATGGGGGACCCCGTGATATATAAGAGATGAAAAATCAAACCATTATTCATTTTGATGAATATAAAATGAATATCCCACTGAATTAATTTGGTAACATTCAATAATTCTTCATTTTATATATTTATTTTTAGAATTAAAATGATTAAATGATGCTATGATAGAATATATAATAGTGCATCTCTGATGGAAATATACACCTCTCTACCAAATCCTTATAATGGAATATATTTGAACCCAAATTTTCTCATTTGGAAATGAAGTTTGAAATTTTAAAATTAAACTGTAGATATATCGAATGAATCTATATTGGAGCCTTAGTATCCAACATAGTTCATGGTCAAATATGTTGGTTTTATTTAACTTATATATAAAGATGTGTATGAAGAGAAAATATGTGATGATGTCATTGATGATTTCTAGAACCAAAATGCCATGAAATGATATTTATGTTTTACATTCATCATTGATTAATGATTTCAATATTCAATTAGAGGCATGTGATATAATAATTTTTGCATACATGAAATTTTATTTTATTTTTTCTTTTAATTTAATGTTTTATTTGAACAACTTTCATCAATATGGATATTTGTTTGGATACAATATTCAGGTACACAAATATTGTTCAATTTGCGAGGAAAGGACTTCATATGATCAATTGAATAATGTATGACAAAGATTTTAACTGGGACATCAGATATTAGTGTGAATGTCTCGTCCATATCAAGGATTAAAAAAAATATAATTATCTATTAGAGTATGACTTTCTATACAGTCATTTTTAGTATAAGAATATTATGAAAAGTATCAAAACATCAAAAAAAATTATAAAGATAGAACGTTCTACTCATAAAGAAAATGCATGCATCTAAGAGGTCTTATCAGAATATTTTTGAGGTAAAATATATCATTTAAATTATTCTAGTTTAGAAAAATATATATGTTAACTTGAATAGAACACTGTTAAACATATAAGAAAATAAGAAATTTGGATTTCATGCAATACAGAAATTAATAAATCTACGACTACATTTGGAGTTATGTCTAACTATAAATAGAAATTGATCAAATTTATCTTCAACTTATGACACATTAAAAAATGGCGAGGAGATATTTTTTTAATGTCTATTTGGAATTAATTAATTTAATTTATTTTGTTAAAATTTATAAAAATTATTTTGTGGAACGATTTAATGTCATGCACTAAAAAATATAATGAATTTTATTTATTAATATAATAGTTGATATAGGTAACGTTGCATTGAATATTTATGATACCTATCATAAAGTCTATCATCGGGTTGTGTTTCATATTCAATTCCATTTTTAGTGAATTCATAGATAAATATTTGTTTAATGTGTTGGATAATACGATTATAATTATACTGATTCAAATAGAAATGTAATTTTCACGGTAATTTATTAATATATTGGTATATAAATTTATTCATTTGGTTTGATAGATAAGAATATGGGAAATTGTTTATTTATATTACATGTATCCTTTTAGAAGATATATTAAAAATTTGATGGGATATGTTAGGAATTTCCATCAAATAATGGCCTTTACTATCAAGAAATATATATCATAAGTGTTTATTGAGTTATGCAATAATTATTTATTTTACTTGGATCACAATTGTATCATTTTTTGTCTCAAAATTTGACACTTGATAGTGAATCTATAAGGATCCATAACTTAATAATATGTTAACTTCATTGTGATGAAGTGACACATACACATTTATAAATTTTGAACAATATATTTGAGATTCAACCATATATGTAATCATATATTAAATTATTAAAGGTAAATGATTAGATAGGAAATGAAAATTGGTTGGTGAATGTACAAAAAATAATTTATTTTATCATTTATGGATAGAATCATCACTAATTTATATATAAAAAACATTTAAATGGTCATATTGTGGACTAAGCAATAATATGATCACATTATCTAGTTTTTATCTAAATGGCTACACATTTCATAGAAAAAATAATGATTAAAAATTTACCATTCAAAATATAGGAGTAAGGGTTCTTAATAATGTGCAAAATTTTTGACTGTCAAAGATAAAAACCTAATTTCTACGTCAACTATTTATTTTAGAGTTATTAAAAATATTTGGGAGATTGATTATACAAAATTTCAAGTAAATAATTTATGTTTAAATAAGTTGATAATGAAATTGGGGTGAAACATGATGAGTATTGTTTTAATGTTATTTAATTAAGAATATTTAGTTTTAATGAAGAATAATTTTTCATGGTGATCCATGAAAAAAACATTTTATGTAGTTAAAAAATAAAAATATTAATGTTTCATTATTTAAAAATGGAAAACATCAATTGGATGATAATAGTTTTTATGATGTTAGAGAATTATATGAAATTTATTTACCTACTAAACAACATCCATAGGATAAAAAAGAGTGTGATATAAACATATTCCATTTAAAGTGAAATGATCACATAGAAGGTATATAGAAAATACTATATTACCCTCCTAACAACATAGATAATTTTATTGAAAAAAATATAGTTAAAAAATTACTTTCTAACCTTGATTTATAAATATATTTATTTCTATCATTAATGATATTTTTTAATATTTTTTGTATTAATTATATTTAGATATCAATTTTTTGGTTGAAAAAGTTATCCTTCGTCATTTTGGTGTGCCTATATTAATTATATTACTCATTTATGTTATATATATTTTTTAACAAATTATTTATAATCATTTTAATATTATAAAAAATAAATTTTTTAATTATAATATTGTTTATTATTAATAAAATATAGTTATATAATATATCCCATGTTTAGTTGGAAATCATGAAATTTTTTGTAAATTTTTTATTCATTAGTTGTTGCTATACAATGTTAATGGTTGAAAAGTATATCAGTCAATGTTTTGATTTATGTTTTAAATAATAATTATTTTTATTTACGGAAATTCTATTTTTTTAAAAAATTAATGGTACAAAAAATACATTTAATTAGAAGACATCCTTATAAATAACAAACATAATGTTTTAGGAACTATTTTATATGCATTTTTTTATATAAATATATCTATAATAATTAAATTATTTAATGAAATTAAACTTATATTTTATAAAATTTTGTTTAACACTTTTAATTCAGTAGATAAAATTGTACCAATAGATGGTAGATATAGGACTAGAAATTTACCAAAATTTTCACTTGAACATGGTGTGGAAAGATTTATAATTTGGTTTGATGATAACTAATACCCAATTGGAACCATAATCAAGTAGTTTCGAAGTTTACATGGTGATGTAGAGTTATTATAGGATATGTTTTTTATTCCTTGATTGGTGGATCTTTGACTAGTTGGTGGAAGAATAGTTATGGGAGTCCATACTGGTAAAATATCTAAATATTAGTATTTATTTTTAAAGTGGTTAAGATATTATACATTTCATTTAACTAATATTTAATCAATCCAATAAAAGATAAATTTTATATTTCAAGAGAACGAATCAATTAAGAAAATATTTCTATTTTTAAAAAACAAATATTGAGGTTTTTTATGAAAAAATATAATTTATATTATATTATGAATAAATAGAATCAATATCTATGACTTATGTATATGTTGATAGACATAATGTCAAGACAGAAGATAGAAATGGGTGGGTGGAAACCTTTATCGTCTATAAATGTTTGTAAAATTTATTTTTAAAATAAATTATAATTACATGATTACTTATTAATTTGTTCTTATGTAAATGACCTCTAGGAAAACCCACCAAGTGATAAAATCCTTGAATTTATACCCACACACAAAGTGGCATTTAGAGTATCCTTTTTTTGAGGAGCAAATGATTTCTAGAAAATTTAATGAATAATAGAAAATTCATATAGAGGTTATGAAGAGGTTCAATAGGTACATCCTTATCCTAATCCTCAATATAAAAAATAGAAAAGGAATAGGGTGATAAAAATGGAATGTTTATTATAAATCTAATAAATTAAGTAACACATATGATTATAAGTATTTAATTAGAAATTTTCTTCAAGATTACTATTTTTAAAAATTTATCCCACTAATATAACATTTGAAAATTTAATTATACAATTAATTTTAGGAGAAAACAACAAAGGGGACCTTTATCCATGAGGGTAGGATGAATATTTTTACAATTACTAAAGTATTCAAAAACACAATGACCATTCCATGTGATTTTGTAAGGGTATTGGATTTAGATTTTTTTGTCATAATAGTATGGAATTAGTGGATTCATGATACTAGGGGGAAATATATTCCTTGTAGGTTGTGATGAAATGACTTAATCGGTTGAATGTTGATAGAATAAAATCATCCATATAGTCAATTTTTATAAAAAGGATGGTAAAATGAAATTTTCTTTCCCTGATCATCCACCCCATCATTCATACGATATTGTGTTTTGTAATTTTTATGTTGGAGATCCCTATATTAATATTTTAAAATTTAGAATTTTAATTATCTAGGGGATTATGTTCATCATTATCTTATGTAGTTGGGTCAAATAAGCGTAATGGTAAATGCTATTAGTGATCCAACATCTCATGATCCACGACCTACTATAGAGGTAACTATATTTGGACAGAATGTTGGTCATTTTTTACTTTGATTAGATACTCATTATCACTATTTGAAATATGAGGTTTGCATTGTTTTTCATTTTATTATTTATCAATAAATTTAATGTACCTATAATTTTCACATACACATACCTTATATAGGAGTACCAAAAATCAGAGAATTAAATGGAATGGTAAAGGAAATTTTAGGAACCAACACCTACAGATACCACATAAGATATTAATGGGACAAAAAATTACACACAAGCTTATTAAATATTATAAAATTATTAAAGTTTTTTGATGAGTATGGATTTTTTTGAAGAGATTATCAATTATGAATAATTAAATCCAATATCAATATTTATATAATGGGTTATCATCTCACCTCACCCATGATGCATTGTTTCTTACGTAAATAAATTTCAATTATGAATTTGATTTATTGAAGTAAACATATGTTATATTTACTTAATTTGTTTACATTTCTATCCAATTATCTCAACACTTTATACATAAAATAATATTTTAAATAAATTTATGGTTTTATTGATCGAAAATAATTTTTACCGACTATGTAATACCTTGACCATGATTCCATATTTAAATATATACATCAAAATGATTAAAAATAAAACATATTAAATATTTGTTTTCCAATTAAATGACCACCAAGAACACTTATATAATTATGAACCTATATATATTATAGTACTATTAATTTTTAAAATTTTAATTTTAGTTGAAATTTGATGTTATTCACATTTTTACTAAAAAAAATGAAATACAGATCAATTATTCTCTTTATTGAGTGGTGTTTGTAGAATATATAAAAAATTCTTAATGGTGTAGGTCTTATTATTTTATTTCAATTCATTAATCATTATATTTTCATTTAACATATATTTTGATAATTATTTTTTTATATTAAAATATGTAAATGATTGAGTTAAATAGGGATCAACTTTCAAAAATGGAACCAAAAAAACAAAATAAGTGAAATTTTGGTTATATAACTTTTATATAATTGAATATTAAATATTTATTATAAATTAAATTATTATATTTTCAAATTATCAATTCATAAATTTCAAGTCATCATCAAATAGCAGGATTTGAATGAAAATATAATGTTTTTTGATTCGTTTATGTTATAAAAATGGGAAAAATAATAAATTTTGAAATGGTCACTTTAATTATTACACATATAATTTAAACAAATAGATTTTATATATATATTCATATAATTTTGTTGTTGTATATATTTGATGATGTTTCTCCATATATAGTAAAAGACATGAACCTCTTTAAAAATTTATTTACAAAATACAATTCATGTTTTACTAATTTTTAGATGTAGTTTCATTTATGTGTATATTATATTTCAAATATGTTATAAATTATTACAATGAGTATTTATAGTAATTTTAGTCCAATTTTGTTCTTTTTTTATATTGTACAAGTATGGTATCATGTACTATAGAATATTTTTCATTACAAAAAATTAACTCTTAATGCGAGTTTTAGGAAATATCGATGTGGAAATTCATGAATAAGGGATTTGAATGATGGTTTTATTAAGAACCTACTTTAAAATACTTATAAATGATTATTATAAGATATTCTAACAATAATTTTGAAAATATAATCATCGGAAGCCCTAATTTTTTTACATATTTTACAATGATGTAATTTTATTCCATTATTAAAATGAAAATAAACTAGTATTAAAGGTGTTTTTACACTAGTTAAGATTTTGTGATTAACATTATAGGTTGATATTATAAAAGAATTAGATTCTCTAATTCAATTTTGAACTAAATATTCATAATTCTTTTTAAAAGGTATTGTTATTGTTTTTATTTTTTTGAACAAAAAAATATTTTTTAGGATCTTGGATTAGATTTATTAACATATCTATGGTTATTTCAGTGTTATAATTATTAATAAATTATATCATTTACATTGACTCATGCATATATCATGAATAAACGCACATGACCCATCAATCTAGGTTCTGAACCAATTCATAATTAGACCTAATGGTCATTTTGAGCCCTATGTGCTGACCAAAAGCACACGAGGATAAAAAATAACCTATGAGAATATTCTATTCCCAACTAGACACCACAGTTAGAAATAAAAATATTTTAAAATAAGGACGAAAATAATAATCCAAAAATATGGTCAAATAGTGGCAGTGATCATGAACATGAAAATAATTTTTATGAAATGTACATTATACAATTGTAACAAATTTACAATGATAAAAACCACTATCTTCGTGGGAAATGTGGGGATTAATCCCACCAACTCACCTCTACTATACCAACCCTACGTGACAAAAATATATGACACCTCATTGAAATTCCTTTTCTATTACTTTTTCACTCTAAACAAGGACTACAAACATGGATGGTGTGTTTTGGATGTGAGAAAACAAACCTAGTGGGATTATAGTAAGTGTTCCATATTCATTCTTTTTCATATAATCCAAATAATTTTATTTTAAAATATGACATGGCTTCATATAAGAATTTCAAAATTTAAAAAAAATTAAATTCACCCATTTCAATAATTAATAAAAAATTTCATGTAAAATACTTTTCAATTAACTTTAAAGAAAACTATTTATCATTTAAAAAATATACATAAAAAAGAAACATAAAATCAGTGCACAATGGAATGTACCTCAAGAATAATATTGGTTCTGCATATTTCAGATCCTCACCCCATGTGATCAGTTGTTACTATTCCACACTAAAAAATTCCCCAATACGATGACCTATGGAGTATAAAGACACCGTAATGCGTGAACACCACACAAATGGAATGTAAAACTATACTTGACATGAGAAACTAGGAAGTATAGGAACACCCTGATGTTTGATACTCTTTATGATTCTGAGTAAAATGTCTCTACACGGTCCCACAACTATGCACCCTAGGCTCCCATGTTCTATGAATTTGAAATCATTTTAAAAGGGAAAACAATTAAACTGTAAATAAAAAAAATCATTTTTACACTAAAAACAAGATTTTAAATCCTTTTTATCCAATAAGATCAATGGTTATTTCAAATAGTCTTTTTATTATCAAATAAAAAGGGGAAAAATTTATGCTGAAAAGCACAAAATTTTAATTTAAATAATTGAGAAACCATTCCATTAATAATTTAAAAATCACATTTATAGATGAGTGAGAGTTCATAGTTTTTAATACAATGACATTAGATGAAACAGAAAACCTCAAACATGTGGTATTCCAATATTTCAATGATATTTTCACACACGAGGAGAAGAGGGATCTATGAATCAAGAGAATATCATAAACCATGAATCATATAACATCAAATTCTAATTCAAAAATTCCATTGTCAATCGAGGATGAAGATAAATAAATTTCCCTAAGTATATCAAGGACTCTCAAAATGATAAATAAACATTAAAATAATTAAACCTCTTAAACAACCAATATAATTATAATATCATTACATCATCAACTGAACAATAAATCTAGTTTGTAAATACAATATCTATGATTTCACTCTAGTGAAAGTAGGACGACAAAGAAACCATGAGTTGAATGAAAACGAGAAAAGATATACAATAAAAAAACTATTTTCACTACCATTTTATCCATTAAAATTGATCACTAGGAGGAAATGAATCTCCCAATTTACCAAGAATACCCTCCTAGGTTAAGAGACATAATCACCAGAAAAAGAGTGAGTCTAAATAGAGAATTTATGCTTCAAAATAATAATATTTTATTAAATTAATTATTATTAAAGGGTTTGGATTCAGTTTTTAAAAAACCATGCACCAACCATGTGCTTATATTGGGGTACTGGAGGATATGCTCCTTTTGATTGTGTAGTCTCAAAATCCGTGTGAAAAACATGTGAAAATCATATATCTCATAAAACAAGGTTTGAGGAATGGGTAAAATGGTTTAGTTTAACTATGCACTAATCGGGTACCCTTGTCTTGGACTACAAAGTTGGTTTCATGGTTTCCATGGTTTATGGAATCAATATTCATCAACCATGATCTGAAAAATGTATAGTCCAATAAAAAATCAAAAAATCCTTAATTCCACCTTAAATAAACCAAGGAAGTCTCAAAAAATTAAACAATAAGAAAAATTTTATCTACACCAAAAATTGACATCATTAAGAGATACTTATCACCACTATATCAATTTATACCCTTAGATAGTCATGCCACATAATGTTCATCCAAAAAGAGATGAAATAATAGATCCATTATCAATGATTTCAACTCCCAATTATCATATTAATTTATTTTGTTTCACTATTACATATTAACCAATGGAAAATACTTTACATGCATTAATGTCTACTATAATAAACAAGTCACACTAGATCCTCTACTAAATACACTTCCAATTATATATTATTCTGATCCCAAATCATGACATGAGATGGAGCTAGTTGATATTTCTTATTCGTTGATATGTGTAATAAATCCAGAATAGTATTCAACTGAGATGGTAAACCCCACTAATAATACACATTATTAATTCACTCAATGAACTTAAATTGTTGAAAATATCCCAGAGCTATATCAACCTAATTTTGAAGCTGATGGTGACCTAATTGAGGTGATGATTTTGAAAAAAACTTAGAAACCAATTGATAATTCCAATGGATAACACTGATGATTGATGTAAAGAGTTTTTTGTGTCATTCCCTAACCAAATATAGATTTATAAACAACATATTAAATAATATCTTATAGAAAATTATATCTCCTATAAGAGATCCCCCACCATCCCATGAATAACAAATAGGAGACATACAAGGGTGACCACAATGTTGTTTGAAAATAGCTATTATGATAGTTGATTATAAACTATTATAATATGAAAATGCAACCAATCACAAATGGATAAAACAATATCATCTAAAAAGTTTAAGGAAACCATAAATCACATCCTTTGATATCTGAAAATCAAATTTTATTTGACCATCTACCTTTGGGTGGCAAGATGTACTCAATCTTACTTCATTACCCATCACTTTATGGTGACCATTTTAGAAATTGGATGTAATCATGGGATCATTTTTTGAGAAAATAGAAAATGAAAACACATAAAACATATTAATCTCTTACATGTATATCCTTCCCAAATATATAACATTATTTGTGCCCTGAATCAAAATTAATGGTTTAAATTCAGTCAACCAATCTATCACCCCAAATATAGAAATATTCCCTCAAGAAGTCTGTGTTAATCCGATGGTGAAATATATTGATACCACATCTCATTTATAAAATGTAATTGGAGGATCTAAATCATACTATAATGATTTTGGTTCTCGTACATAATCCACTAGTTGTTATAATAATGGGTCACAATGTTATATATGTCATAATTAATTCCCAAATGCTAGAATTGTTTCTTCATATCATAATACATATTCTTAGTACTAATGTTACCAGCCCTTAAAGAACTTTGAAAATCCCAAATCACTATATTCCTAAAAGTACTTGGAATTATGAATTGACTCTTAAAAAAATAATCCCTTTTGAATAGAGACACCATCCAACAACAGTCACCCCACCGTATAAAAATTACACAATTTCTATTGTTTCTCCTAATGAATCGAATTAAGGAGTTATTATTTCAACTATGCATTCAAAAAAATATTACATTTTTTATCCTCCCTCGCCTATAGGTGCATAAATGAAATGATTACAATGCGAATAAATTCTTCCTTTGATTCCAAGATATCCAGAGAGGGTAATATCCTTCTACGCGTGTTAGCAACAACATTTCCATTTACAGGGGTATAGGTGATAATAAAGTCAAAGTTATGATGGTACTATATCCGTAACCTCTATAGGATGTTTATATATTTATTGGATAAGATGTATCACAATCTCATATAATTATCTTAGATAGTAAATATATTTCTAAAATGTATTTTCTATAAAATTTATGAGCGTGAATAATATCCAATAATTCAAGATCATAAGTGGGTTAACTCTTTTAATGTTTCATAATTATAGAACCCATACATAGACCAACAAATCAATTAAACCATATATACTTGGAAAAATTCTAGTTAAATCAAAATAGTAGTTTATTTCAAATTCCATTTAAAATCCCCGAAGGAAGTTTGAAATTTTTTGTTCCACAATTATTTCACCCATTTCATAGTAATAGATTTCAAGTGTGATGAAGGTTTTGAGAGTTGTTTCACGACCCACTAATAATAACCTAATAAAACCAAGAAGAATTATATCTTAAATAAATTGTGGGGATCCTATAATGACAATACAAGATTTATAATCTTCATATTAATTAATGTTCCATACTATAAACCCACTTGTCTTAATAATTTTACATCCTATATCCAGAATCACATTTCAAGAATTAAGAATAAAGATAGTGATTCCGCATGAATCCCAAAACAAATAATAGATTATGAATATGATATTCCTAAAATTATTAATAAACTATGATATCATCCATAAATTCTACAATAATGGAATTGAAATTATGGTGGAATATTCTGTTCATCAAGTCCATAATAATTTTTATTGACAAAAAAAATCACAATATATTCAAAGTCTCTATACCTACTTTAGAAAGTAGTCGTTAGGATATCTAACTACTTTCATCTGAAATAATGATTACCAAACTAGAGTTCTTTCTTCAATAACCACTTTTTATACTTAATTGATCAAATATGTAATCAATATAGAGAAAATAATATTCATTATTAATATTTATAAGATTTATATTTTAATAATATATGAAATGGTTAAGAGTTATATAATCCTTATTAGAAAAAGAACAGGATCTTCCCAAGGAAATACTCATGGAAGAATAAAACTCAGAATTTATAAATCATTTTACAAATTCTAAAACTCTTTTAACTCATGTATTGATATATTATATGAAGTATTGATGATCAGCTGAGTTCAATGAAAATTTTTTGTTGTAAAATCGACAAATTTTTGTGGAGGAAGACTAGAGAAGTTATTAATGATTTTTCTGAAACATCCTTGACTATTAATGGAAGACCAAAACTAGAAGAATAATTCTAAAACCCAACTAAAGAAACTGATATTGTACTACCAAATTCTAGATGAGGTGGTCCTGTATAGTAATAACTAATATCATAGAAGCTCATAGACTCTTCCATAAATGTAAATAAAGTAAAACCATTTATAGTAACAATCAATGTTGTGTCTATTGGAAGCTAACTCATCAATCCCAATGATAACATCAATGAGATCTATGTTGAGAAAAAATACCAAAATAAATCACCATTAGGTAACGAGAAATATCATGTGGGACATTGAACACCCAAATCCATTTACATCACAAGTGGAATCTTCAGCTCTATAATAAATGACTTGGGTTTTTTTGAATTTTTAATATGATCCATAAATCCGATCTATATAAATAAATGATTTAAATATCAATAAATCATAAATATTTCAATATATAATGAAATAAATATCATTATTGTCACTTTTTTCAGGTACAAATTCACTTATACAAATATCCTATATTGTTTGAATTTGATTCAAGTTAGAGGTCTATGGTTGGAACTCAATATACCTAAAATATTTCCAATGAAAAGTAGTTACCTCTAGATATAATTTTATAGAGTCACAATGAGTTATACATATTTCTATATATACCCTCAAAAAATGAACTCTGTTACCACAAGAACTATTGATCCTCAATGGTTTCAGATAATTACATATAGTGTTATTTGTCTTACCACACCTGTATTTAGTATAAGGTACAATACCTGTTACATTTATTAGTGTGGAGGACAAATACTATTGAGATGTTCCAATTCACCCATTATGAGTCTCATTCCACTAATTATTTATTCCACGTGAGCATAAAATGTTACCATTTGGTAGAGGTTGAAGCCCATCCAACACCTAAATTCTTGATAATATCTGTTTCTACCATCATATCTCAATACACCAGGTCTGTATAGGTGTAAAGATTCTACTTGTTGATTAATGAATGAATGTATGATCACAAAACCATTTGGAATCACTGGACCTTTGTATTATTTTTTTTGTCACAAACCTAACAAAAGAACATATTGACATAGTAAATTGATTACCACATTATATCACTAAGCGATCACACTTCTTAATAAAGAGAAACTATAGAGACATCACTATAGAAATGTATTATTGATATAACTATATATAAAATATGTAATTTGATTATTTTAACTCTATTACATCATGTTTCTTCACCAAGACCAAAATTTCCCATCACCTATTACTAGGTCACTAATGCGTCTAAGATTCACAGTTGACGTTACAAGATTTTAAAGTCTCTAATAAATCCCAAATCTGATCAATATTATCTACCCAGTACATTTATTTTTGAGGGTCTCTCATCCATAGAAAAAATGAGGTCTTACAAATGGGGAATTTTTAAGATTAATCATTGATTCCACTATATAATAGTTGTGAATCCCTATATAGAGTTTGGGAATGAGGTAAATTTTGATCAACTTTTTGAACTACCCATACTATATCCTCAATAAGCTTTTGATTAATCATAGGTTTTACTAATGAAGCATCATCTATATTTCCGTCTAGGGGAATATGAAGAAATATTCTAGGTGGCTTGATACTATACCAATGAATGAAAAGAGACCATCAGAAAGGGTTGATATCTCCGTTTGAATCATGAGAATTTATGGATGAAGTGAGATTTGATGAAATCCCAACACAAAAGTCACACTTCAAAACATCTTGTGGTAACATAAGATTAATTATAGTGAGAACTTGCAATGAATTCATTCATAACTACCAAATGTTTCCACAGAATCAAATATCGTCTTTAAAATACATCATAAGGCATTAGAACCAGAGAAAAAACCTCATTTTTGTACAAATGTTTCAGGAACTGACCTAGATGAAACAAAAATTTATGTTCATAGTTGATTCATAATAGGTCTCGAAGTGAATTTTTGATCACCATGAGTTGTTCACTAGCACCCATGCATGACAAATACCATTTGGAATTATTTTGACCAAATAGATAGAAACTATGATGAAAAGTGAAACGAAATAAGGAATAAGGGTATAAATAATAAAAAGCACCACCAGGGGACGTAAACATCTTCATAAGAAGAAGATAGGTGCATAGTAAAATATATTATAGAAAAAAATGTACATAGATAACAAACACCATATCCATGTGAGAAGAAGGTAAATATCCCACAAGATCACCTCTCGAGTCCAAAACCCAAACGACTCTAATACCCACCACATCATTGTATTATATTTCCCTTTCCATCATCACCAATGAATGGTCTACATACATTCATCAGTGTTTTTGGGGTGTGATAAAAATAATCTGAGTGGGGTCTCACCAAGAATTCCAAATGAATTATTTGTCAAACAATCAATATATTAACAATTTTAAAAAATCCAAGGAATATTATAAACATTCATAAATTGTCAAAAAACATATAAATTCACCCATTTCAATAGTTCATAAACAATTTCATATAAAATATCTTTCTAAAGAATCTAAATTAAACCAATTATAATTTTAATGGAATGCATCCTAAATCCACATAGAAAACAAATGACAATGGATGTACCCCAATTATAAATAGGTATAATAATTGTAGGATCCTCACCCCTTGTGATCAATAATGACTAGTTCACATTAAACATGTCTTAGTAAAATGACATAAGGAGTAGAGGAATGTAATGATGCATGAACTTACCAATAATGTCAGGTAAAAATATGATGAGTAAAATTAACTAAGGAGGTAAGGAACACCATGGTGTGTGAAGATCGTTATGAGTCACTATAAAAAATCTCTACATGTCCCCCACATAATTACCCTAGTATAACATGTTCTAAACATTTAAAATCATTTTCAAAGTGTATATCATATCTCAGAAATCAAGCCGCAATACCATTTTTTCCACAAGAATCATTTTTAGAAATATATTTCATCCAAAAAACCAATGATGCAGTGTAATCCAACATTATTTTTCATATACATGGACGATGTTTTTAAAAAAACATCCATATGAAAATTTTAATAAATCAGAGACAATTCTATTAATAGTTTAGAATTATATTTTAGTAAAGGGAAAATATGTATAGTTTATAATACAAAGGATTTATATGAATTCGCACCTTAAACAAATTATATTCCAACAATTCCATGGTATCCACATGAAAATTAAAAAATTGTCTCTATGAATCAAAATAATATCCTAATCATTGAATCATAAAACATAAAATTTAGATTCGATGATGCCAAGGTCAACAGATAATAGTGGGAAACCACATACCATTAATATCTTAAATATTAACACAACAATCAACCAAGATCAAATAAATTTCACCTATTATAATATCAAATCAAATTGAAATTACATTATACCTCCAAAAAATGTAGATTAAATTAATACAACAATAACATAAGATTTCTCTCAAGATATAGAGGATAGGTCCAAATCCTTGGGTATGACTAATGGAGAATAAAGACATACCTTTAAAAAACTACATCGAACATTGTTGGATTCTTCAAAATTGATCAATGAATGTAATATAATCTTCATACTTTTTAAGATGAGTCTCCATATCAGGATCCTAATTCATTTAACGAATAATGAGTCCAAGTAGAGGTGTTTCAGGTCTAATGAAAAAATTCATATTAATTAATTAACATCGAATGGTTTGGCCCTACCATTTTTAATACATTATGCCTATCATGAACTCATAGAAATTAAAGGATCC
This sequence comes from Viscum album, assembly GCA_963277665.1. Taxonomy (NCBI): domain Eukaryota; kingdom Viridiplantae; phylum Streptophyta; class Magnoliopsida; order Santalales; family Viscaceae; genus Viscum; species Viscum album. Next base: position 583,114,279 of record OY728161.1, read on the forward strand.
ACATAGTTTAGATAGATGTATTGAAAAAAATCCACCAATAATGAAAAAAAATGTTGAACCATATTACACAGTCTGAGGGGAAGACCACATTGTTGGGATTAATAATGCACTGACCATGCACATTGCTAGAGAACACAAAAATAGGTTGCTTTTTTTTTCTATTATAACCCATATGGTCTTCTATAAATGTGCCCCTAACTGTGGACATGCACAAAAAACTCTAAAATCTCTATAATTTCACCTTTAATGACCAAAGACAATACCTAAATATGATATATTAAAAAAAGATATACATACCTAAAAGTGACGTCTGGATGCAAAAAAAAATGTTAAAAAAATATAGAAATCGTTATATATGATAGACTATTGACGATTTTTTTACAAGGTATGTTTAATAATAATTTCGATCTTGTAAAAATTTTGAGTTTATGATGCGGGGATGATCATTTCCAGAGTGGTTGTGATCATAGGATAGATAGTAAAAATAAGATATCAATTTTTTTCTTCTTGTTAAGAGTTTTCTTCCTTTATACGACTATCATTAAAAGTCTTTATGAAAAACCTTTATTGGATCCAGAACACTTTTAAAATTTCATTGGGTTAAGAGATTTTCTTTTGATATCGATCTACAATGAAATGATGGTCAATCAAAAAATATAATTATAAATGAGTAATTTAACAACATATATGTTTCTCTATGAAATTTTCATTGTTAATATTTATGTGGGTCATATATTGGATTATAGTATAGATTAAAATAAGGAGGGGTTTAGTGTAACATCTTGACCCAAACCATATGGTCCAAGATGAATGCTATATTACCTCATGTGTTCCTCAATGTACCTATGAAGCTAGTGATTAGTATTAAGGGTCTAAATCTGAATGCGGGGAGACTATACCCTCTGTATTCTATCATCGAGTGGGACACTAGTTAACAATAATAAAACATTAAATAAATATGCAGAGTAAGATGAGGAAACTGAATAATGACATACATATCATATATATCCCAACATGGAAAGCATATTCAGAGTGTATACAATACGTAAATATAGGATCGGTAAATAAATAAACATCTCTAGGGTACACCAATGTCTGTCCGAGTATACTCTAGGTCTATGATCCACTGCTCAACAATCCACCAAATGTCTCTTTGCATTCATCATATCTGTCATTAAATATACAAGTGCATCAAAATTGTCAAGTAAGATTTGATTTAATGACTTAGTAGGACCAAAATAATGCTTTCTCAACCTTATGTTTTTATGCATACATGTGTATTCCATAATTAATGAATGAGTAACAAACATAGTGACACATAATCCCAAATAGAGTAGTTATGTGATAACCAAGCCTCCACAAACCCCCCCAGTTTTACCAGTTTTATCTTAATGACATAAATATAGCTTTTTTAAATAAGTATCCAAAACCATACACAAGGCTGTTGGTGCGTCACTTTGATTCCACAACGCATCATGTTTAAAAAACCTACTCGTAATCCCCAAGGCATTGGATAATACCTGGAATCCAAAAGGCATCGAGTATCTATAACCTAAACAGAATCCAAAAGGAATCAGATATCACTAAAAATCTATAAGGCATCAAGTGTTGGTCAACTACTCGGAATCCCCAAAGAATCAAGTAGATACCAGGTTATAAGGTTATCATGCTATGTCACCATCATAATCACACATCATGCGCACACCCCACAACTAGTAATTATACCATTATGACCAGCAGTCAAGCATAAACATACCAAACCTCCCAAGGAAAACATGAAAAGTCATATCATGAAAAAAAAACATAGAACACATCATGAGAAACATTGCATAATCATATACATGAACATATAAATCAAACATCATCATGTAATTATGCAATCACACCATTATTAGGGTAATAGAATTCACTACACAATGGGAAACACAACCGCTACATGCGATGATAGTCAAGAACGATTTTAAGTAAGTCAAAACATTAATTAAATATATCAACATGTGTAAACAATATCCCAAAAGGATAAGGAACATCCTACCTCAGAGATGTCATCATAAGTGAGAATGATAAACAACCATATGTGGTTTGATACATCTCCTCGTAAGCTTATTATTGTAGTCATTGACACGTAAAGGGTTCCTAGAACTAAAACAAGTTATTTTGTTTCAAAAATAAATAAAATATCACATTCAATGATATATTTAATATCTGGGATAATTTCCAAATTATAGTTTAGGAAAAATAAACGTGCTCACTATATTTTCCTCTGAAATAATTATCTCTTAAAATTTATCCCAAATAATAATTTTATAATTACATCATGGTAATTTTATATCAAACTATCCTTTATAATCGTCTATTGAATAGTAAATAAAAATTATCCATTTATAATTATCATTTGATAATTATTATAAATTATCCCCTATAAATATATTTTGATAATTTATGAAATATAATATGTTTATAATTATATTTGATAATTATCTCCTATAATAAATTATCTAATTATAATTATCTTATAATAATATCTTATAAATTATCAAATGATAATTTTATCTTATTACTTTATAATTATCCTTTAATAATATATGAAATTACACATTGATATTTTTATAAATTATCCATAGATAATTATCTTATAACAATATATTATAAATTATCATCTGATAATTTTATATTATCAACTTTATAATTTCGCATTAATTATTTTTAAAAGTTATTTTTGATAACTTTATACAATTATTTTTTGACAATACTATGTAATTATTCACTAAAAATTTAAAAAAATTATCCTTTGATAATTAATGAAATTGAAATTTGATAATATTAACAAATTATCCACAATCGTACAATGAGATAATCAATATATATATTTATCTTTTGATAATTTAATTTTGAAATTATATTATGATAATCCAAATAAATATCTATCGGTTGATAAACTTTTGGATTATCAATTTTTTTCAAGATCAATCATATCCTTTTTTACCTTGTATAAGAAAAAAATAAGGGAAGAAATAAAATAAATTAATAAAAAGTTTCAAAAATAAGACTATAATATGTGGAACACCATGAGTGGGGGAGGATGTTGCTACGAAACTAGTGCAAGAGATTCCCATAAAAGGCATACCAAACTTCTACAGCACAATTCCGGTTAGTCGAACTCAATGTAAAGAACCGATAAAAGAAGAATGTATAGATGAATAATACATTTATAGAGTCCAAATCATGTTTATATTTCATCAAACCAATAACCATATTTAAACAATTAAATCAAACTATTTATGATGGAGTCATTAATTTTACCCATTTAATTTGTTGTCGAATGAACATGGTCAAATTGTTCAAAATTGAATCTTTTGGGAATTGAATTGGTCAAAAATTATGGTTTCACTCTGGGGAAGAAGAAGATGCATTGATTGAATTTTGGTTAATTAATTAAATATAAAACAATTAATAATTATTTAATAAATTAAATAACTTAGAATAACTTAGTTACTTGACCAAACTGTCATTGACTATAAAATTTATAGCCTATTTGAGAAAAAACCCATGATTTAGATCCAGGAGTAGTCTCATATTTTTCATACGACACATTTGTTTAGAGATATAAATTATTAATTAATTTAATAATATAATAATTAGTTAATTAAAAATAAAAAAAATCTCCACCGAGCCATCGAAATGTCTAACACTTATAAATGTTATACCCAACATAGGGTAAACACCATGTTCAAGATCTATCTATGGTATCTGACTGGTCATATGTCACACTGCTTGGGAGATATTAAAATATTTTAAAAACATTATAGAATAATACAACTAAGTAAATTATGTTTTTCACGTGAGGTATACAAACATCCAACACTTTCAAATGGTATATTCCACATTGGGTAAACACCATGTCCCAAACTGAACAATGGTCTCTTATTTCTAATTCAATTTACCCTTTTGAGTTATTCAATTATTTTGAAAAAAAATTCACATTTAAAATAATATATTTTATAAAAATTATTCTCTCTTCGTTGAGGATTTATGGGAATCGAAATATCGAACATAATCAGTTTCTTACATAGAAAATAAATGATTAATTTATCCAATTTGTTAATTAGGATATTACAGTTCTGAAAATCATTAACACATTTTGAGTTATTTTTCAATGGAAACAAATTTTTTCACATATGAAATTTATAATTTATCACAAAGAGAGATTTTTATTAAATTTTTTTAATTCAGTGTATTACGTTTAGCTTACTCGTCAAGGAATGATGTGATCCTTCATCAAGCCCAGGATCAAATCCTATATGCTTCAATATTTGGATTCTATGTTGATAATGGATAGAGGTACTATCACTGGACATGATGTGGGAGACCTTGTTATAGGGGAAGTGGTGGTGCTTAGTGCAGTGGGGGTCATGATGTCATTAGATCGTAGGTGAAGATGATTCCTCAACAACTCTGGTTTGGAATAATGGCTCAAAGCACTATGAAAATATGAGAGAGGTGTTAGTGGCATAGAAGATGATGTTGTTTGATTTGGTCAGTGGTTGGAAGATTTGTTTATGATGGAAGATAGTTTCTTAATGATAGTATTCGGAGGTGATGGAGGTTATGATATTGGAAGACATTCTTGGCCAACAATGACATGCCAATATAGGCATGCGAGATCAGATGGTGGAGGTGTAAGGTTATTCAGCTTCAAGCGGGTATTGTGATAAGACCCATGGTACATGCTTCAGTGGAGAAAAATAATTGAGTAACCATCCGAAAGAGGAATCCAAATTGGAATGATAAGAGGGTATGTTTTAAGCCTTTGGTACAAGGTACAATGCAGTTATATAAGGGAAAATGCTTGTTGATCAACATTTATGATAGAGATTTTGGGGCATAAAGATTGGATGAGATAGGAGAGGGGTTGATATGGGTGTCTAGTATTTGGGACTTTGGGTCATGTTTGGGACTTGTGACTTTGACCTATGGGTCAGGTCATGGGTTCCCTCTAAAACCAATAAAAAATGGGTGTTGAAACTATTAAAAATACTAGACATTTGAGCTTCAATGGAATAATTTAAAACACTTGAACCAAGTAATAAAAAAGGACTATATTATTTAATAAAAAATAAAAATAAAATTTTGAAGATAAATTTATACCCTAAAATAAAAAATACTAATCTTTTGATAATAAAAAATTGAAAACATTTTTTGTATTTTATAATCTTTCAGGTTTTGGTCACCTAGAAATATTACAACAATAAACAACACTATAAATAAAAATTACAAATTAAAAATATGATTAGAATTTTGAAATATATATATATATATATATATGTGAGATAAAACTAAGTGAATGATAAATAATGGAAATTAGAGGTACTTAAAATAATTATAATGGAAATAAAATTGTCGGAATAGTAACATGACCGTTTGAATAGTATCCTAGCTGATAGAATAATAACATGCTAATTAGAATAGAAACCAAAAAAGGATGAATTTTAAAATAGACTATAAAAAATATTCTCAGTGAACAAGATGTGTAAATAAAAATAATATATTGTTAAAAGATAAATATTCTTAATTGGGAACTCTTAAATAATCAAAGTGTGTATTTTAGTAAAGAAAATTTTAATAGATTTAATAAAAACGTTATTTTTATGTTCAAATTTAAATATTAAAATTGAATATGTCATAAAATTATCATGAAAATATAATTTTAGATTTTGTATTTAGAATATCTATGTTATTCAAGAGTTATTGTTTTTTTATAATTTCCTTAAAAACAAGAACATTTGAGTGGATAGTAAAAATAAAATATTCCCTATATAAGTTGATTTGTAAGGAAATATTGTTGTAACAATGAAAAAATAAATTATAAAATAGTTCTAGAAACCAAAATTAAGTCTAATAATATAACAATATGTTATAAAATAATATATTCAATTTCATAACCTAAAAAGTGACATCTAAAGCCTACCCATACAAATTATTTCAGAAAAAATACTTTTTTTATCTCTTTCATTTGTATAAAAAATAAATTCAACGGTTTAGGGTTTAAAAATACATAATAAATTAATTTTTAATTCAATTAATATTTATAGTCACAAATAATCCCATTATTGGAAGTCTTGGAATTGAAAAAAATATTTAATATTTGTCCTCAAAATTCCCACCCCCTTTAGGTATGTATGCCACCTATGAACCCCATGAAAAATTAAATAAAAATCCTTACAATTATAATATATTTTCTCAAAAACAACCACTTATAAATATTTGAATCCTTATAGATGCTTTGGTCTCTCCCTAAAAAAATATTTCATGGAATCAAGGGTCTAATCAAAGGATAAAATTTAAGGATGAGGTAATCATTCTATATTTTTTACCTTTCATTTTTCCATATCCAATAACACTATTCTTATTATCAAACCTAAAAAAAGTAAACAAAACTTAATTAATGTATTTATACAAGTTAAATTAATGTTATCATACCAATGGTGATTTAAAATGTTAAATTTATCTCTCCCTATGGACCCATCCCAACATTCTTCAGTTTACCCACCCATGTGGATGTTGTTAATTCCTTATTTATAAAAAATACTATGGATTGTTCATAGAGATTATAAATATATTTTATTTGTAAAACTATATAGTTATTCTAAACTATTAACTATTTATACATATTATAACTCTCTTACACTTCTTATATGCCCCATTAATGGATAGTTTACTACATACGTGGGCATTATCAATTCATCACTTATCAATAAATTTATAGATGTTTAGCGTAACATATCTATCATATTTATATATAATTTATTTTTTTACTATTCTATATTGAATTTGTTAAACGGATAAATATAAATGAATCAAACCCATAAAAAATGATGATGAGATAATATAAACAAACATATCATCACACCATTTTATATTTGATGAAATATTATTCACTAAATTACAATGATTATTATTGATCAAGAAACAAATATATTATTTCAATATGCATCACTATTAATAATTTAATGATAATACTATGGTTATATAGGAGGTGTAAACAAGATAAAATAAAACAACACCTATAGAACATTTACTCTCATACTCATTTCATATTATCTTAGTTTATCATCTCCTTATCTATCATTTTATTTATATTTATTCCAAATACCCCCTAAATACCTTCAAATTTATTTTAATTGTGCTTTCCATTTATTCTTCTATGTATTTTGTTATTCAAATCTTTACGATGGACTCTTATCCATATTTAATGATTTTTAAAAATACATTCTTTTTCAAACATATCATTGATCCTTGTTGTGCTGTTTCTTCATCACTCCACAAAATACTATCTTTTGTGACACTATTTATTGTTTGAAATTATTTTACCCCTAAATTTGGTAACCTCAAATATTTTTCATGAACATATTCCTTAAAATATCATTATGAATATAAAAATTTTCTAATGTGTTTTTTCACATTTATTCATGATGCGCATTTCCTTTATTTATATAATACATGATTATGTGCATATTATGATCTATTGGGGGGGACTAAAATTAAATTTACCTCCAATTCATTGGTAAAAGTATTATATCTCATGATATCAGTATGAATTTACCTGATGAAATTATATTTTTCCACAATGTAATGTATGAATGTGAGGTAGTTAGATATTTCCATAATGTTTTGATGTCTTGGAATGCATGTCTAGCATTCCATATCATCATAATATATATATTATTATGAAGATCCTGTGATTATGACAACATGAGGATGAAAATTCTTACCCACACACTCAGGATTTATTCAAATATCCAGTTCCTTCCTATTATTCCACCACATAATTATACTTTATCTCAACCTTTATTTCATGTATTTACATAGTTAATCCCATATAGTTATGTGATTATGAATGTTTTTTGGAGGAATATGAAGAATGATTGGATTATATTATATTTTTTATTGCATTTTCATATTTTATGAACCTTATTCGTAATGGACCAGACCCCCTAGTCAATTAAATTGTAAAAATCCATTGTTTGGGGTGTTATTGGAGGCATCATTAGTTCATTTCAAGAGTTTTTTAAATTGACAGTTTTTTTAATAGTATGTCAGGTCGTTGGTGAGTCAGGGTGTTGGTTGGTCTGGTCGTCGGTGAGTTCGGGTGTCGGTAGGTTAAGGAATCTATGATTTTGGGTATCAGTGAGTTTGGGAATCAGTGAGTTCAAACATTAGTGAGGTATGTCATCTGTATGTCAAGGAATTGGTTGATAGGGAATTAGTGATTCAGATATTGGTGAGTCATGTCGGCGACTCACTGTATGCGAGTTGCATAAGTAGATCATCTTTGGTGGCTCATCCGTTGACTGCTCGTGCTGACGATTCACCCATAGATGAGTCACTTTATGTTTTCCCAGTTTTTCTAGTTTCTATTCTTTGACATTTCCTTTGACATTAAATGATTTAAATTCCACATTTAATGAGTTTATTTCCATTTGAAATTGTGTTTATCTCCTAAAAATTAATTCTTCTTTAGACTCTCAAACCATGTGGCCTTTATCATGATCCAACTTAAATATCCTATGATAATTTTTCCTCTGTAGATTTAGGATCTTGCCTTAAAAAGTTGAAATACTCTCTTCCTTTGAACAATTCTTTTTTCCCTCAGTTCATCGTGAACGATTGTTCCCCAAAAAGATATGTTCTTGTCCTATAATATTGTAGTCTGTTTTCCACTATTGTTCTTCCTACTAATCATATAAACCCATATTTTTTATATAAGGATGGATTTTTTATTTTGTGTTGTTCCATGTAGGAATTCTTTCATCTCTCATTCCTTTGTGCACCATTCAATGTTGGTGTACTTGTGTCCCCTTGTGAATTCTGTTGAATCCAATTTAAGAAAGATAATAAGAAGTAATTATTGAGGTGCTATGAGTATGATGATGATGATGATATATTTTTTATATGTTATCCTTTATACATTTAATGTTTTGTAAATGATGTACGACTTCTAAAAGTCATATTTTTTGGTGGTCTCTTTTTTCAGACATGTATGGCTTTTGAATACTATTATTGATACTTCATGAAAAACCATATGATTATGAATTTCTTTTACCAATGTATATTTGGTTAAAAAATAGATGCCCCCAAATTTTACTTCTCCTATGATATCCCATGATTCATTAAGTCTAATTAAAGAATGAATGCTGCTAAATCAAAATAAACATTGGCTTATTAGTGTTGATGTGTGTTCTGTATGGTTATATTTTCCCTTGTGTCCATTCTGGTCATGTGGTGTTGTTTATGGGAGTGTGGTTATGTTTATGGGGAGGTACATTTGGTGTAATGTTATATATGATGAAATGATTATTTTATTGTGAAATGGATGAACTTTTTTTATAGTTGGACGACATCTTGGAAGTTGTTGGGAAGCAGGGATGTAGGACTCGGTTCTGTCATTTTCATATTTATGGGTGTGCTGGGTGTGGTATTTTTGTACATTGGGGATACCTAGTGTGATAGTAATGAGGTTTTTTTGGGTGTTTTACATGTTTACAGGATGGAAAAAGTGACATGAATTCGAAGAATGATGGTAGCGGTGTTTGGGAAAGGGTAGTGTGTAGTGGGATTACAAGCAAGTTGAGTTTTTTTTTCTGAATGTGGATATTTTCATGAAGTGGGGCTACTGGGGATAGCTTAGGAGTGATTATTTTAATGATGGATGGTGTTACCTTGAATGGGGATTTTTTCTTGTAATTTCTAGAGATGGTATTTTATGAATAATTGTTCAAATGGATTATTTTATCTTAGACCTTATTACAATTTTTTGATTTGGAAGTTGTTATTATGGTTGCATCGCCTTATAATTTTTGTAGGGTTTGGTAGTTTTTGAGGAAGGGATGGAACAGATAAATGAATTAATTGATAATGTAGAGTGACGACTAGTGAACAGAATTCTCTCAGGGTATGTTTCCTGTTGTGACTTCCAGTGAAGTGAAATTCATTTATCTACTTATGGAAGTGAATGTAATTCATGGTGGTATCTACGTGATGGGTTGGTAGTAAGGGATGTTTTGGTGTGGGATGGTTTTTTTGAAAACCCATAGGTTGGGATGAGTGATTGTGTAACACCCTAAGCTTTCACGATACGCTTCTCTTTCAATAATGCAATAGCTTGCATTGTATGTAAGTTTGAGATTCTAACACACCGCGACCAATCAAAGTAGCCGTTATTAATAGTAATATCCACTTTTTGAAATTATATAAATTTTATATTTCAAAATGGAATTAATTTTTTTATTCGGAATATCGAAATTATCCTAAGTTGAATTTTTTGTACTTTTCTGAGAACTTCCAATTTTTAATGAATAGTGAAAAATACTTAAAAACAAGTTTTTTAATCAAAATAATTTATAGTGATAAATTATACCATTGAGTGGTTTTAAAGTATAATTAGAATATAATATTTCCATTTTATCCAATGGCAGTCATTAGAATTAATTTCACTTTGAAATTGGACATAAACAATTGTCAATCTTTTGATTGATATTGTTTCCTAAAAACACGCTATTTGTTTTGAAAACGAGAATTAATTATAAAATTAATTAATGAAAATTATATTTTTGGAATTTTGTAAAATAGAAACCATTTTTGAATTCAGAATATCAATTATAGCTTAGGGTTATGTTTTGGTATTTTTCTGTAAAACTTCAATTTTTGATGAATAGTGAAACCACTAAGTGGTAGTTTATAAACTAATATTTCGTGTAAATGAAACATTACCACTTTTGTGGTTTGATTTTCAGAAATCCGACATACATGGTTGTCCTTAGAAATAAAAATGTGGTTCAATGGGATAAAAATAACTTTTTGGTGAATAGTAACTTTTAAGTTTTATTAATCGCGATTAAAGGTAATTAGTGAAATTTATGGTAAAAATGATATTATAAAAATACGAAAATATCTTGACACTTGTCCTAACCTTATTGGATGAGTAATGTCCGACCAAGACACTCTATGGGTCAACTTGGGGACCCCATGGAGCTACTTGGGTAAGAAAATGACATTAATAACTTTTTATTTAAAGTAAAAATAAAATTGTCACAAACATGTGTTGTTTTACTAAAAAAATTATTACATGGGGTTATATAAGTTAAATTTTCGACTATAAATATTCATTGGAAAGCTAAAAATATTTAATAAATCATGGTAATTTTTTTTATAATTTTTAGAAATTAAATAAATAAATTTATTGATCAAACCATGATGAAGCAGCGATTACCTCATTAATTAACGATTTAAATAAACTGAAAAGATAATGTAAAATATATGACATAAACTTTTACAAAACCTATTGGATGAGTATATTTCAAACCCTTATCACCTTATCATCGAAATATATAATTTTGGGACCTTTAAAATCCTAAAATCATTTCATAATAATGTAACATTTCATGGCTTTCCAAGAGTACCCCTCCTCTCCTCTTATAAAAGGCCCCCACCCCTACCACCTTATTCACAACTTCAAAGCCATTTGGCTCAGCCAAACTCTGCCAAAATACTCTCTGAACTTTTATCCCTTACTCCTAGAAGCCTCACTTTGGGCAGAAGTCTTCCCAAGGAAGCCTTTGGCTCAAATCAAAAGAGTTTCCTGATTTTAAGGTAATGTCTTCTCTTTTGTTCTTTTGTTTTATTTTTCTACTCAAACCCCTTAAACTCTTTTAATTACGTTCTTCTGCAACAACACCAGTGTCTTCAATATACTAGGAATTTTTTATGAGATGTATTTGATTAACACTTACACACACATTCATCTAATGGTTAAAGAACATACTGTTTCTATGGGTGGCGAATTACTGTCTCACGAAACGATGATTGTTCAACGTTCTTTTAACACCTCTCATGGTGGACATTAAGATGTCACTATATTTATATATGATATAAATTATTTTTATGTTTTCCTTATGCTTCTGTATTTTTCATTTATGTTATACCTTTTTGATTTCCATTATGGGTAAACGCGATAATTCCATTTTAGGAAGTGCGGACTACCGCCCCCTCAAAGTGATTTGAATCGTTAATGCCATATGTGGGACGTATAAAGGATGGAGTAAATGATATTATATATGATATTATACTAGAATTATAGTATACCTTTATATCATTATGATTTCATTCCATGACATACAAAATAGAAATGAAAGTAGCATTCATGCGTACGTACGGCTTACCGTCTCTATGAACGGTGCATTTAATTTATTTTTCTAAATGTTATGTAATATTATAAATGAATGTATATACTGGATATGTATGAAATATATGATATCTACATCATGAATATAATTCTGGATATAATGGATATTTTACCACATGAACAACTTGTAATTATAATAAATTTATTTTTGACTCAAGTACCAATGATCGACAAAACGACTGTTATTAACTTAAATAATTACATAATGTTCAAAACGTGGTATTAAGTGATATAAAAGGAATAATGAACATGAAAAAGGTTCTTCAAAAATTATAAATTAACTCTAGTTTATTATTCAGGAGGTTAAATAATGACCGAGTCAAGTCAGACACGAGGTAAGGGAACTTCTTAACCCAATTTCCGTTCTTTGGGTTAATCTCCTACTTTCAAATTATGTCATGATATTATTATGTCCTATCTTGTATTTGTTCGTTCTTTATTTGTACATATAGTTAATACACATAATAGAACTATATTATTTATAAAAAAATGATCTTTTTAAGGGACTTCATCTTAATATTCTTTCATTGAGGCGTATTTTGTTTTATACACAACTTTATTTTATACGATGTATAAACCCCTTTTACTTTTACATTTATTCAAAATGAATCTTTTTTTATACGAATAATTTTACTAAAAAACAAAAGGAAATGTATTTTTGTCGTATGTATGCGGTGAAAATGACTTCTCTTCCACCGTGACCATTATTTTAGTTTCAGCTTCCTCTACAAGCCATAATATTTTTTTAAACGAAAAATAAATACAAAGTTTTAATTTTCTTTTATTTTGGAATTGAAAATGGTTTTGAAAGTGTTTTTTATTATATCAATGTGTTGTATTGATATATTGTGATTGAAATGTGGAAATGTTATGTCTCCTTTATGCATGTTTTATGTGATACGATTATGCTATGGTTTATGATATGTTTAAACCTGTTCATATGAAGAATGCATTGGACTTAATAAGTGACGGGTGGAGCCCTCTATAGCTTCTCGATGCATCGGTAGGTCTCATGAGACAAACTAGTGTCTTGGCATGAGGCCTTGAAAAAATATTATTTGTAGCCTTGGCACAAGGCCTTGGCTACATGGTTATGATTGTCTAGAATTATTCATTCCATCATTATGAAAGTGGTTATTGATATTGTATGTAATTATTCGACCAGTAGAATATCCATGTGAATAAGTAAATTTCATTATCTCATTTTAATTTTTCCATATTATGTTTATGTTAAAATTTAAAGGGATTTTGTTTTAGTTATACATTTCCTTAAATTTTTATGTTTATTTATGAAAGCTTCCGCTATATTGTTATCCTTACCGAGCAACTGAGCTCACCCCTTTCAATGTTTTATTTTTCCCAGGTTATGAACAAATATTTTATGACTGACCTATAGGGATAGTCTGAAGGGGATATGGGTTTGGACTATGGAGACTATGTTATTGTAGTTTTTCACTTTATGATGTAATGTAACATTTATGAATGTTTCTATTTTATCCAAGGCTACTAAACTGATCGGTATTTCGAGACTTGATCTTTTGTGATCATGCCAATGTTACTTAATAATGAACCGAATCTGAATAACGGGGGTCGGGGCGTTACAGTTAGTATCAGAGGCTATTTAGTACTAACCTTGGAAGCTAGATTTAGATAAACACTGATTAGAGCACATATCCCAAAGATAGACTTTGAGGATTAGTATAGAAGATCATCCTAGAATTTTGGTATTATAGAGATTTTTTGAGTTTTCTTAGCAATACATCTATGTCTTGATACAAGCAGGTAGAGGAGGCTCTAGCATAGATGTACCTAGGGGTAAAACCTGAAAACAGCGCTTTGATCTAGACTCGAACGGGAACTGGTGCATGACAACGGGCCTTACTACACTCTTGGTTACGACACTCCCAGGGGATATGCCTAGGATAATTCTCATTTTCTTTACAAACCATTATGAACGGTTTATGAGTATATGCTTCCTCAAAGAAAACATTTTTATGAGTATAGTTCAATTTATGTTATGTTTTTTAAAATTATTGAATTATGCATTTTGATTCATAAACTAATCTAGTTTGTGCCATTGTTTAGAAATTCCGCCTAGTGGGAGGAATGAAAACCTTATCAATGCACGCACTACATGTAGGGATTTCCCTCCTGCTCATGATAATTATAGTGGAGCTGGTGATACAACTGGTGCTGATCATCTTATCACTATACTAGGACAACTCACTATGAATAATAACCTTACTTGTATGGAGCAACCTGATCTGCAATGTGGAGGATCAATGATAGACCGCTTCATGAGACAAAAACCACCAAAATTTAATGGGGGTAAAAATACCTAAGTAGCTAAGAAATGGATAAATTCCTTAGATAAAATATTCCATGCCTTGGGGAGTAGTGAAAGGGAAAAGGTTATCATGGCAGTTTACTGCCTCACTAGAGATGTTGTTCAATGGTGGTCATTGATTCAAAACACAAAGGAAGATGATGAAGTATCAAATATGGAATGGAGGGAGTTCAAATAAATGTTCATCTAAAAATACTTTCCTCGTGACCATTGAGCAGATATGGAAAGACAATTTTTGAGTCTGAGGCAAATGGAGGACAAGAATGTTTCAAAGTATGAGTCTAACTTTACAAGGTTAGCAAGGTATGTTACAGATTATATACATAACCCAAGAAGTAATATTGATCGTTTCTTTGATAGGTTAAAACCATTTATCCATCGAGCATTAGTATCACAATCTTTCTCAACATACGATGATATATTCTCGTGTGCTATCAAGACAGAAAAAGAATTCTCTAAGTCTAATGAAAACAAATTAAATCCAGAGAAGAAGATAACGGTGGAACAAGAGATAGACCAAGGGAAAAATGGAAAGACGGATTTTCCATAATGCGATAATTATGGGAAGAATCACCCCGGTACTTGCCTAAAAGGAATGAGAGTTTGTTATAAATGTGGAGAAAAAGGTCACTAGGCTCGTGATTGCAAGGGAAAGAAAGAGGTTATCAATGTTGAATGCTACAATTGTGGAGAAATGGGGAATTGTGCAAATGAATTTCCTAAGCATCAGGGAAACTTACCTAAGAAAAGGCCAATAGATCAATGCCAAGCTTATACTGTTACTACAGATGAAGTTGAATAATTATTGTATTTGTGTTTTTGGACTCAAGAACTATATTATGGTTATGTGAATAATGTGAAATATATATAAGGAATGTACTGAGTACTTTTTGTTTTCATTAAGGTTTTAATATGATGACGGTAATCATATTTTTAGTATGTGAAAATAAGAGATACGTTACTTTATTTGGGGAATCTGATGTTACAATTGATTTAGGAATTTAGAGACCTTTTAGATAAATTCTGGACAGAGGTATTTTGGATAACAATAAAGGTTGGAATAGATTATGTTTAACTTTAGATAGTATTGTTTAAGGTTGAAACATTTCTGAATATTATTTTTGGAACATTATAATACTACAATTTTAGGAAAAAGACAACCTGCAGGTCGGGGGATAACCCGTTGCGTCGGAAAAAGCTGTAGGAATCGAACCCACAACCATAGTGTGACATGCCTTTATTTGCAACCACTATCCTACTAGAAGTACCTGGTTATTACAAAATAGTTTTCCTAATCTAAATGATACATGTTAATATTTGGAACCTTGTACGAATAGGATAAATATAATATTTTTGAGTTCAATTATATTTTTGAGTGAAAGATGGGTTTGTGGTAAAAATTTATTAAAGAATGAAATGCCTACAAGACAAGTATGTATAATTCCATAAATTCTTAGTAAATCTCTTAAATAAATTCCTCAAATTTATGAAAGGTAACTTAAAACAAAAATGTTGTTAGTTAACTTTTCCTATCAGGGAATCAATTATCGTTTAACCAATCACATGTTTGTGATTTTCTTGTAGTAAAACTTTCTCCTAATTCTGTTTTCTACAAATCTCCATCAGACCTTGATGGTTGTTTTCTCCTCCATATCCATATTTTCATAGAATCTAAGTATGGGCTATCTCGGGTTACCATTGTACTTCTCTTTCTTTCTTTTAAAGTTGTAATTTTATGAATCTTATTTCCGATGTGGGTTTTACACAAATGTATTCTCTATTTTCAACCTTTTATTTTCGAAGAACATTTTCAAATTGTGAGGACGCAATTTATTGAATGTGGGAGAATGTAACACCCCAAGCTTTCAAGATACATTTCTCTTTCAATAATGCAATAACTTGCATTATACGCAAGTTTAAGATTCTAACACACCGCGACCAATCAAAGTAGCTATTATGAATAGTAATACCCACTTTTTGAAATTATATAAATTTTATATTCTAAAATGTACTTCATTTTTGTATTAGGAATATCAAAATTATCCTAAGTTGAATTTTTTGTAATTTTCTGAGAACTTCCAATTTTTAATAAATAGTGAAAAATACTTAAAAACAACTTTTTTAATCAAAATAATTTATAGTGATAAATTATCCCATTTAGTGGTTTTAAAGTATAATTAGAATATAATTTTACCATTTTATCCAATGGTGGTCATTATAATTAATTTCATTTTGAAATTGTACATAAACAATTGTCAATCTTTTGACTGATATTTTTTCATAAAAACATGCTATTTGTTTTCACAACTGAAATTAATTATAAAATTAATTAATGAAACTTATATTTTTGTAATTTTTTAAAATATACACCATTTTTTAATTTAGAATATCAATTATATCTTAGAGTGAAATTTTGGTATTTTTCTAAAAAACTTCAATTTTTGATGAATAGTGAAACCACTAAGTGGTATTTTAGAAACTAATTTTTCGTGTAAATGAAACATTACCACTTTTGTGATTTTATTTTCAAAAATATGACATACATGGTTGTCATTAGGATTATTAATGTGGTTCAATGGGATTAAAAATAACTTTTTGGTGAATAGTAGCTTTTAAGTTTTATTAATCGCGATTAAAGGTAATTAGTGAAATTTAAGGAAAAATTGATATTATAAAAATAAGAAAATATCATTAAACTTGTCATACCCTTATTTTATGAGTCATGGCCGACCACAAAAATCCATGGGTCAACTTGGGGACCCCATGGAGCCACATGGGTAAGAAAATGACATTAATAACTTTTTATTTATGTAAAAATAAAATTGTCACAAACATGCGTTGTTTTACTAAAACAATAATCACATGGGTTTATATAAGTTAAAATTTCTACTATATATATTAATTGGAAAGATAAAAATATTTACTACATCATGGTAATTTTTTTTATATTTTTTATAAATTATATAAATAAATTTATTTATCACAGCATGATGATGCAACGATTACCTCATTAATTAACGATTTAAATAAAATTAAAATATAATGTTAAATTTAAGACATAAACTTGTCAAAATCCTATTGTATTAGTATATTTAGAACCCTTATCACCTTATCTTCAAAATATATAATTTTTGGACCTTTAAAATCCGAAAATCATTTCATAATAATGTAGCATTTCATGGATTTCCAAGAGTGCCCCTCCTCTCCTCTTATAAAAGGCCCCCACCTCTACCACCTTACTCAGAACATCAAAGCCATTTGCCTCGGCCAAACTCTACCAAAATACTCTCTAAACTTCCCTCTCTTACTCCTAGAATCCTCACTTTGGGAAGAAGTCTTCCCAAGGAAGCCTTTGGCTAAAATCAAAAAGAGTTAGCCGATTTTAAGTTAATGTCTTCACTCATGTTCTTTTGTTTTATTTTTCTTCTCCAACCCCTTAAACTCTTTTAATTACTTCCTTTGTAATAAAACCAGTATCTTCAATATACTAGGATGTTGTTATGAGATGTATGTGATTTACACTTACACACACATTCATCTAATGGTTAAATAACATACTGTTTCTGTGGGTGGTGAATTACTGCCTCTCGAAATGATGATTGTTCAACCTTCATTTAACACCTCTCATGGTGGCCATTAAGATGTCACTATAATTATATATTATATATATTATGTTTATGTTTTCCTTATGCTTATTTATTTTTCATATATTGTAACACCCCAGGTAAATAAAGAATGTGACATTTTTATATTTATCCATTTTTGTGAATAAAATATTAATATGACTTTAAAGGGGACGCTATGCTCAATGGCGTACCCAATACACATCAACGAGTTTCTTGGGAATCTTACGTTGCACTCTAATAATAAAATAATATTATTTTAAATAGTAGTTAACACCTAGCCATTGTAATGGCGGGAATGAACAGAACTAACTACAAAATGATTATATATGTTTGTCAAATATTTTTACTTTTTACAATAAATGTTAGAGGATAAAAAATGTGAATGAATTCAATTTTTAAGGGTAAACATTCTAATGTTCTTTAGAAGGTCGATTAACCGCCTTTTGATGGTGAACCTCTTTTAAATCCACTTTTTACAATTTTATGTGTTATATTTGATAAAATAAAATTCTTCTTTAGAATAGAGACATCAAAATTTACTTTGTTTAAATTTTTGGTATCTTTCTGATAAAGTTCATTTTTTAATGAATAGTGAAAAATGTTGTATTTTAATTTAAGACCTCTTTGTAATCTAATTTATTTATATGATTATATTATCTTTTGAATTGTTTTTAAAGTAAAATTAGAATATATTTTTACCATTTAATCAAATAGTGGTCATTGGAATTAATTTCACTTTGAAATTGGACTTAAACTAGTGTCAATCTTTTAATAGATATTGTTTCATAAAAACACGCTATTTGTTTTGGCAGTGGGAATTAATTATTAAATAAATTAATTCAACTTATATGTTTTGAATTTTTTAAAATAGACATCATTTTTGAGTTTGGAAAATCAAATATAGCTTAGGGTGAATTTTTGGTATTTTTCTGAAAAACTTCAATTTTTGATGAATAGTGAAACCACTAAGTGGTAGTTAAAGAAACTGATTTTTTGTTCAAATGAAACTTTTCCACCTAAGTGTTTTGAATTTCAAAAATCCTACATACATGGTTGTAATTAGGAAGTAAAATATGGTTCAATGGGATTAAAATAATATTTTGGTGAATAGTAAATTTTATGTTCTTAATCGCGATTAGAGGTAATTAGTGTAATTTAAGGTAAAAATATTGTTTTAATAATGTGCAATGACCTAGACACATGTCCTACCTTCATTGGATGTGTCATGGACGACCAAGAAAATCCATGGGTCAACTTGGAGACCCCATGGAGCCACTTTGGTTGGAAAATGACATAAATAACTTTTAATTTAAAGTTAAAATAAAAATGTCACAAGCATGAGATGTTTCACTAAAACAATTTTTAAATGGGGTTATACAAGTCATATTTTTGACTATAAATATTCATTAGAAATCTAAAAATATTTCATACATCATGATATTTTTTTTATAATTTTTAGACCATAAATAAATTAAATTATTTATGACATCATGATGATGCAGCGATTACCTCATTAATAAAGGATTTAAATAAAATGAAAATATAATGTTAAAACTATAACATACACTGGTCAAAAACCTATTCTATGACTATATTTCGAACCCTTACCCCCTTATCCTAGAAATACATCAATGTGGGACCTTTAAAATCCGATACTCATTTGAAAATATTGTAACATTTTGTAACTTTACAAGAGTGCCCCTCCTCTCCTCTTATAAAAGACCCCCACCTCTACCACCTTACACACACCTCTCAAGCCTTTGGCTCGGCCAAACCCTGCTAATTTTGAATCTCCACATCCCTCTATTACTCTTAGAAGCCTCACTTTGGGCAGAAGTCTTCCCAAGGAAGCCTTTGAGCTCAAATCAAAAAGAGTTACCTGATTTTAAGGTAATGTCTTCACTTGTGTTCTTTTGTTTTATTTTTCTTCTCCAACCCCCTAAACTCTTTTTATTCATTTAATTTGTAAAAAATCAAGTTTCTTAAATATACTAGGATGTTTTTATAAGAAGCATTCGAGCTACACTTACACACACCTACATAAAATGGTTAAAGAACATACTGTTTCTGTGGATGGAGAATTTCTGCATCACGAAATTATGATTGTTCAACACTCATATAACACCTTAAAAGGTGGCCATTAAGATGTAACTATACTTATATATGATATATAATATGTTTATGTTTTACTTTAGATTCTGTATTTTTATTTTGTGGCATACCTTTATTGTTTCTATTGTGGGTAAACACGATAATTTCATTTTAGGAAGTGCGGACTACCACCCCCTCAAAGTGATTTGATTCGTTAATGCCATATGTGGGATGTATAAATGATGGATTTAAAGTTATTATATATTATGTATGTTACATATAAATAATGAATATAATTATCGAATTAAAATATACATACCTCTCATTTAATTTTAATTCCATTAATATGACATAGGAATGAAAGTAGCGTTCATGCGTACGTACGGCTTACCGTCTCCATGAACGATGCATTTCATTTCTTACCTCTAAATGATTATGTAATATTATAAATACATGTATATTCTGGATATATAAGATATATATTATATCCAATTCATGAATATCATTCTGGATATAATGAACCTTTGACCACACGAACAACATGTAATTGTAAGAAGTCCACTTTCGACTTAAGAACCAAATATCGACAAAACAAACATTATTAATTTAAATGATTACATAATGTTTATAACATGGAAATAAGTCATATAAAAGTAATAATGAACTTGATAAAGGTTCTTAATCAAGTAGAAATTAACTCAAGTTTATTATTCAGGACGTTAAAGAACGATCGAGTCAAGTCGGACCCGAGGTAAGGGATCCTACTCCTCTCTTTCATTTTAAGTACACTCTTTTATTTCATTAATTTAAAGATCATCTTTCTTGTGATTGGGATGTTCTTTTATATTACTCTTACTGTAATTTTTATGTTCATATGATGAGAGACCCTATTCTCTTTCATCAATCCATTTTGGAAGTTTTGAGTGGCGCCGTTAGGCTGCCGAATTTTCGTAAGAGATCTAACCTCTCTCTTTCTTTTTAAGTACTCTCCTTTACGTCACTTCTGTTAAGATCCTATTTGTTATGATTGGGGATGTTATTTTATATTTCTATTTCTGTAAATTTTATTTTAATATGATGAGAGACCCTATTTGGTCTCACCAATCCTTTTTGTAAGTTTTATGTGGCGTCGTTAGGCTGCCGAGTTTTCATAAGGGATTTTTCATCTCACTTTTATTCCCGTGAGATTTATGCTACATTTGCCCCAATTTCCTTTGAGTGGTGTATGTACTGCCCATTATTTTACTCATTGTGTAATATACTTTCATTTATGAGTATTTACATCAATGTTGTATTGTCCTTCTTTCACGGGGTGTATGTTTTGAAAGATACCCATGTCAGTAAGGGAACCTTTCACCCTCATCTTTTTAAAAGACTTATTTTGTTATGTCTTTTAATTCACATAACATTATGTTTGGGTATGTTCTTCTATATCTTTAGTGATTTAAATTTTATGTCCAAGTGATGAGATAACCTTTTTTTCTCTCATCAACTCATTTTCTGAATTTTGTAGTGATGCCGTTAGGCTGTCAAATTTTTGCAAGGGAACTTCATAACCCAATTTTGATTATTTGGGATAAGATTGTACTCCTAATATGTCTTTCTATGAATATGTGTGAATAACCTCTGATTGTTTTACACTTAATATCCACTTATATTTGGTGTATTATTTTTTCACATATAATTAGGTAATTGATTTATCCTTAATCCAAGGATACCGTCTTTGTATGGGACTTCGTCTCAATCTCCTTTCATTGAGACATATTTTGTTTTATACACAAACTTTTTTTATACGGTGTATAATCCCCATTGACTTTTATGTTTATCTGAAAGGAATCTTTTTTATAAAAAGAGTTTTACTAAACGACAAAAGGGAATGTTTTTGTCGTACGTATGCGGCGACAACGACTTCTCCGCCGCCGTGACCATTATTTGAGTTTCAGCTTCCTCTACAAGCCATACCATTTTTTAAAGAAAAATAAATACCATGTTTTACTTTTCATTTATTTTGGTATTGAAAATGGTTTTCATAATGTTTTGATATCAACGTGTCGTACTGATATCTTCTGATTGAAAAGTGGAAATGTTATGTTTCGTTTATGCATGTTTTATGTGATATGATTATGTTATGGTTCTTGAGCATTATTATGAAGACGGGTGGTTCCATGATAAACTAAGGGTGGGTGAGACCGATATAGCTCTCCAATGCATTGGGTAATGCGAAGGGGTTAAACGTTAAGGTTTCTCCGAAGAGATTTAGGGAATATACTATGATGAGTATTCCAAACGTAACCAAGAGGGTTACTCCATACGTAAGAATGTTATGAATTCCTCAAGTTACCTTTATGTCATATGATTTCTATGATTTATTCACGATTTTTATGAGTTATGTTAAAGTGATTATTTTTATGGGTAAAGTTTGATTTCATTCTTATGTATACATGTAATCATGTTTCCTTTCCATATTTTTATATCCCTTTCTGAGATTTTTATGCTCATCCCACGTTTTTGAATTGTTTTTAACTAGACAAGGGAAGGGTACATGATATGATGATAGTGTCAAGGAAGTGTCAAGAAAGAATCCATGTTTTATTTTAAATATGTTTCCGTTGATGGGAAAAATGAATACTATCTTTTATGTAACCACTTTGTTTAAATGTGGAATGTAATACATGTTTTATGATCTAATTCTCTAAAACTCTAAACTGGAAAGATCCTCAATGTGTAATCTGGTAATAACTCAAGATTAAGTAAGTTTTAAGGCTAGGGCCTTATAGTTGGTATCAAAGGTCGGTTTAGATGTCTTTAGAGGTTAGGGTATTCTCTAAGCACAAGTGACATTACCATAATGGTTAGGATTTCAGAAAGAGTCCTAGTTTTAGATAAAGTGAATGAGTAAGTATATCTTAGTTTTTACCTTCCTCATTAGTACATGATGGTTTTGTTGATATACTCACACTGACATTTCTGTTTTTAGTGAATGGATGGATCTAGCAGGCACCAAAGAGACAACAGGTTTGAAGGAAACTGTGGTGGTTCTCTGATTAAGATACTAGATAAAATGAGGGATTCAATGAGGAAACTCGTGGTTGTTCTAAACCAACTATCAAGGAGTCATGATCAACCACTTGAACCTTGGTATGATCTGTAATGCATCATGTACGAGATGACCAATCGATGTGGATGTTTAGGTAATAATTATAAATGTAACCATTAGAGTTTATACGATCCTTACTTTTGAGGTAATTATGGGTTATTATATGTTATGATGGAAAATGAAAGGAATGAGATAAAATTGAGGTTAAAATATGTTATGATCATTTTTGAAGATTTTATCTCATTTTGGGTAATTTTTTAAGAATTATATAGTTTTGGAAAAAGGACATCACGCAGACCGTGTGACAACCCGTCTCGTAGGACAAAGCTGCGAGAATCGAACCCACAACCAAAGTGCGACTGGTATTTATCGCCTACCACTGGACTACGTGAAGTCCCTGGTTAGTTTGACTAATTATTTTTTAGTTATATGATTTTAATAATCAAGAGTAAGTTTATTTTGGGTTATCCATGGAAATTATTAACCTATCATCGAGGATATGTGATTAGGTTAATTACTTTTCAATATGAGAATTTAAGAGCAACTGATGTTATTTGGAGATAAAAGTTAATTTGTACCTTGGAAGACTATGTGACTAAATCCTTCAAATATTTGGGGTTTCAATCTTAGTTTTGTTTAATTTGAAGAATTTTATAGACAAATTGTTTATCAAATGGTCCTCGTTGAACTTTGGGTTTTGTTGGAAAAATTTTTGAGATTAAGAATATATTTTCTTTTTATAAAGGGTTATCCTTTTCTGGATTATCTGATCTTGTACTAACCATTTTGGTTTTGGTTTTGGTTAAAGTCTAAAGACATGGGAAGTATATATTTATATTTTTTGGATTAGGTGATTCTATAGAAGTTTATTATAGTGAACAAGTCTTCCTAAATACTCGTCTTTTGGAGAAAATATGAGTTTGTGTAAGAAATCTAATAAAAGATGAAAGTCGACATGATAAGTAATTATGTTTCCTTATGAATAAATTCCTCAATAAAAAAAACAAAAATGTTGTCTATTAACTTTTCCAACTGGGGAATCGAATACCATTTAACCCATCACATGTTTGTGATTTTCTTGTGGTTAACTTCTTCCTAAACATGTTTTCTATCACTCTCCATCAGAACATGACCCTATGTTTTCTCCTCCATGTCCATGTATTCCTACATGGAATCCTAGTATGGGTTAACTCTGGTGACCTATGTACTTCTCATTCTTTATTTTAAAGTGATTATTTTACCGACTCTTGTTCTGATATGGGACTTTCAAGGATGTTTCCGAGCCCAATTTTAAAATTGTGAGGACGCAATTTCCAAAAGGGGGGAAGGATGTAACACCCCAGGTAAATAAAGAATATGACATTTTTATATTTATCCATTTTTGTGAATAAAATATTAATATGACTTTAAAGGGGATGCTATGCTCGATGGCGTACCCAATACTCAACAACGAGATTCTTGGGAATCTTACGTTGCACTCTAATAATAAAATAATATTATTTTAAATGGTAGTTAACGCCTAGCAGTTGTAATGGCAGGAATGAACAGAACTAACTACAAAATGATTATATATGTTTGTCAAATATTTTTACTTTTTACAATAAATGTTAGAAGATAAAAAATGTGAATGAATTCAAATTTTAAGCGTAAAATTCTAATGTTCTTTAGAAGGTCGATTAACCACCTTTTGATGGAGATCCTCTTTTAAATCCACTTTTTGACAATTTTATGTGTCATATTTGACAAAATAAAATTCTTCTTTAGAATAGAGACATCAAAATTTACTTTGTGTAAATTTTTGGTATCTTTCTGATAAAGTTCATTTTTTAATGAATAGTGAATAATGTTGTATTTTAATTTAAAACCACTTTTTAATCTAATTTATTTATATGATTAGATTATCTTATGAATTGTTTTTAAAGTAAAATTAGAATATATTTTTACCATTTAATCCAATAGTGGTCATTGGAATTAATTTCACTTTGAAATTGGACTTCAACTAGTGTCAATATTTTAATAGATATTGTTTCATAAAAACACGCTATTTTTTTAACAGCGGGAATTAATTATTAAATTAATTATTGCAAATTATATGTTTTGAATTTTGTAAAATAGAAATCATTTTTGAATTCGGAATATCAAATATAACTTAGGGTGAATTTTTGGTATTTTTCTGAAAAACATCAATTTTTGATGAGTAGTGAAACCACTAAGTGGCAGTTAAAGAAACTGATTTTCTGTTCAAATGATACTTTGCCACCTCTGTGTTTTGAATTTCCAAAATCTGACATACATGGTTGTCATTAAGAAGTCAAATTTGGTTCAATGGGATTAAAATAATTTTTTGGTGATTAGTAACTTTTATGTTCTTAATCGCGATTAGAGGTAATTAGTGTAATTTAAGGTAATTTTTTTTAATAATGTGAAATGACCTAGAAACATGTCCTACCCTCATTGGATGTGTCATGGCCGACCAAGAAAATCCATGGGTCAACTTGAGGACCCCATGGAGCCACTTTGGTTGGAAAATGACATAAATAACGTTTTATTTAAAGTTAAAATAAAAATGTCACAAGCATGAGATGTTTCACTAAAACAATTTTTAAATGGGGTGATACAAGTCATATTTTTGACTATAAATATTCATTAGAAATATAAAAAGATTTCCTATATCATGATTTTTTTTATAAATTTTAGACCATAAATAAATAAAATTATTTATGACATCATGATGATGCAGCGATTACCTCATTAATAAAGGATTTAAATAAAATGAAACGATAATGTTAAAACTATAACATAAACTTGTCAAAAACCTATTGGATGAGTATATTTTGAACCCTTACCACCTTATCCTCGAAATAAATCAATGTGGGACCTTTAAAATCCGAAACTCATTTGAAAATAAAGCAACATTTTGTAACTTTACAATAGTGCCCCTCCTCTCCTCTTATAAAAGGCCCCCAACTCTACCACCTTACCCACACCTCTCAAGCCTTTGGCTCGGACAACCCCTGCTCATGTTGCCTCTCCACATCCCTCTATTACCCCTAGAAGCCTCACTTTGGGCAGAAGTCTTCCCAAGGATTCCTTTGAGCTCAAATCAAAAAGAGTTACCCGATTTTAAGGTAATATCCTCACTTGTGTTCTTTTGTTTTATTTTCCTTCTCCAACCCCATAAAATCTTTTTATTAATTTCTTTTGTAACAACTAAAGTATATTAAATATACTAGGATGTTGTTATAAGATGAATTCAAGCTACACTTACACACACCTACATCAAGTGTTTAAAGAACATACTGTTTCTGTGGATGGCGAATTTCTGCCTCACGAAACGATGATTGTTCAACACTCATATAACACCTTAAAAGGTGGCCATTAAGATGTCACTATACTTATATATGATATATAATATTTTTATGTTTTACTTTAGCTTCTTTATTTTTCTTTTGTGGCATACCATTATGGTTTCCATTGTGGGTAAACACGATAATTTCATTTTAGGAAGTGCGGACTACTACCCTCTCAAAGTGATTTGATTCGTTAATGCCATATATGGTATGTATAAAGGATGGATTTAAAATTATTATATATGATTTATGTTACATATAAATGATGAATATATTCTGGAATTAAAATATACATACCTCTCATTTAGTTTTAATTCCATTAATATGACATAGAAATGAAAGTAGCGTTCATGCGTACGTACGACTTACCGTCTCCATGAACGGTGCATTTCATTTTTTACCGCTAAATGATTATGTAATATTATAAATACATGTATATTATGGATATATAGGATATATATGATATCCAAATCATGAATATCATTCTTGATATAATGAACCTTTGACCACACGAACAACATGTAATTGTATGAACTCCACTTTCGACTTAAGAACCAAATATCGACAAAACAAACATTATTAACATAAATGATTACATAATGTTTATAACATGGAAATAAGTGATATAAAAGGAATAATGAAATTTAAAATGGTTATTAATCAAGTAAAAATTAACTCATGTTTATTATTCCGGACGTTAAAGAACGATCGAGTCAAGTCGGACCCGAGGTAAGGGATCTTACTTCTCTCTTTCTTTTTAAGTACACTCTTTTATGTCATTTATTTTAAGATCATATTTCTTGTGATTGGGATGTTCTTTTATATTACTCTTACTGTAATTTTATTATTCATATGATGAGAGACCCTATTATATCTCATCAATCCATTTTGGAAGTTTTGAGTGGCACCGTTAGGCTGCCGAATTTTCGTAAGAGATCTATCCTCTCTCTTTCTTTTTAAGTACTCTCCTTTATGTAACATCAATTAAGCTCCTCTTTGTTATGATGGGGGATGTTATTTTATATTCTTCTTGATGTAAATTTTATTTTAATATTATTAGAGACCCTATTTGGTCTCATCAATCCATTTTTGGAAGTTTTAAGTGGCGCTGTTAGGCCGCCGAGTTTTCCTAAGGGATTCTTCATCTCACTTTTATTCCCGTGAGATTTATGCTACATTTTCCACAATTTCCTTTGAGTGGTGTATGTACTAACCATTATTTTACTCATTGTGTAATATACTTTCATTTATGAGTATTTACATCAATTTTTTATTGTCCTTCTTTCATGGGGTGTATGTTTCGAAAGATACCCATGTCAGTAAGGGAACCTTTCACCCTCCTCTTTTTAAAAGACTTCTTTTGTTATGTATTTTAATTCACATATAATTATGTTGGGATATGTTCTTCTATATCATTAGTGATTTAAATTTTATGTCCAAGTGATGAGATACCCTTTTTATCTCTCATTAACTCATTTTCTGAATTTTGTAGTGATGTCGTTAGGCTGTCAAATTTTTGCAAGGGAACTTCTTAACCCAATTTTGATTATTTGGGATAAGCTTGTACTCCTTGAATATGTCGTTCTATGAATATGTGTGAATAACCTCTGATTTTTTTACACTTAATATCCACTTATATTTTGTGTATTAGTTTGTCACACATAATTATGTAATTGATTTATCTTTAATCCAAGGATACCGTCTTTGTATGGGACTTCGTCTCAATCTCCTTTAATTGATGAATATTTTGTTTTATACACAACCTTATTTTATACGGTGTATAAACCCCTTTTACTTTTACATTTATCCGAAGGGAATCTTTTTTATACAAAGCGTTTTACTAAATGACAAAAGGGAATGTTTTTTTTCGTACATATGCGGCGACAACGACTTCTCCGCCGTTGTGACCATTATTTGAGTTTCGGCTTCCTCTACAAGCCATACCTTTTTTTAAAAATAAAAATAAGTACCATATTTTACTTTTCTTTTATTTTGGTATTGAAAATGGTTTTCATAATGTTTTTATATCAATGTTTTGTATTGATATCTTGTGATTGAAAAGTGGAAATGTTATGTTTCCTTTATGCATGTTTTATGTGATATGATTATGTTATGGTTCTTGGGAATTATTATGAATACAGGTGGTTCCGTGATAAACTAAGGGCAGGTGAGCTTGATATAGCTCTCTAATGCATTGGGTAACCTGAAGGGGTTAAACGTTAAGTTTTCTCCAAATAGATTTAGGGAATATACTGTGATGGGTATTCCAAACGTAACGAAGAGGGTTACTCCCTACATAAGAATGTTATGAATGACTCAAGTTACCTTTATGTATTATGATTTCTATGATTTATTCACGATTTTTATGAGGTATGTTAAAGTGCTTATGTTTTATGGGTAATGTATGATTTCATTCTTATGTATACATGTACTCATGTTTCCTTTCCATATTTTTATATCCCTTACTGAGCTTTTTATGCTCATCCCAAGTTTTTGAAATGTCTTTCACAGGTCAAGGGAAGGGTACATGATATGATTATAGTGTCAAGGAAGTGTCAAGAAAGAATCCAAGTTTTATTTTAAATATGTTTCCGTTGATGGGAAAAATGACTACTATCTTTTATGTAACCACTTTGTTTAAATGTGGAATGTAATGCATGTTTTATGATCTAATTCTCTAAAAATCTAAACCTGAAAAGATCCTAAATGTGTAATCTTGTAATAACTCAAGATTAAGTAAGGTTGAAGTCTGGGGCCTTATATATATTGCATACCATTATGATTTCCATTATGGGTAAACGCGATAATTTTATTTTAGGAAGTGCGGACTACCGCCCCCTCAAAGTTATTTGAATCGTTAATGCCATATGTGGGGTGTATAAAATATGGAGTAAATTATATTATATATTATATTATACTTCAATTATAATATACCTCTATAACATTTTGATTTAATTCCATTAAATACAAAATAGAAATGAAATTAGCGTTTATGTGTATGTACGGCTTACCGTCTCCATGAACAATGCATTTCATTTCTTACCTCTAAATGTTTTGTAATATTATAAATGATTGTATATACTGGATATGTATGATATATATGATATATAAATCATGAATATAATTCCTGATATAATGGATGTTTTACCACATGAACAACTTTTAATTATAATAAGTTTATTTTTGACTCAAGTACCAAAGATCGACAAAACGACTATTATTAACTTAAATAATTACAAAATGTTCATAACATGGTAATAAGTGATATAAAAGGAATAATTAACTTGAAAAAGGTTCTTAAGAAAGTATAGATTAACTCTAGTTTATTATTCAGGAGGCTAAATAACGACCAAGTCAAGTCGGACACGAGGTAAGGGAATTTCTTAACCCAATTTCCGTTCTCTAGGTTAATCTCCTACATTCAAATTATGTCATGATATTATTATGTCATATCTTGTATTTTTTCTTTCTCTATGTGTAATTATAGTGAATACACATAATATAACTATTTTATTTATAAGAAAAATGTTCTTTGTAAGGGACTTCGTCTCAATCTTCTTTCATTGAGGAATATTTTGTTTTATACACAAATTTATTTTATACGGTGTATAAACCCCTTTGACTTTTATTTTTATTCAAAAAGAATATTTTTTTATATGAAGCATTTTACTAAACGACAAAAGGGAATGTTTTTTTGTCGTACATATGTGGCGACAATGACATATCTGCCGCCGTGATCATTATTTGAGTTTCGACATCCTCTACAAGCCATAAATTTTTTTAAAATGAAAAATAAATACAATGTTTTAATTTTATTTTATTTTGGTATTGAAAATGGTTTTGATAGTGTTTTTTATTATATCAATGTGTTGTATTGATATCTTGTGATTGAAATGTGGAAATTATATGTTTTCTTTATGCATGTTTTATGTGATACGATTATGTTATGCTTTATGATATGTTTAAACCTGTTCATACAAGGAATGAATTGGACTTAATAAGTGATGGGTGGAGCCCGCTATAGCTCCTCGATGCATTGGTAGGTCTCATGAGACAAACTAGTTTCTTGGCATGAGGCCTTGACAAAATCTTATTTGTAGTCTTGGCATGAGGCATTGGTTATGGGGTTATGATTGTCTGGAATTATGCATTCCATCATTATGAATGTGGTTATTGATATTGCAGGTCATTATTCGACCAGTAGAATATCCATGTGAATAAGAAAATTGAATTATCTCATTTTTCTTTTTTCCATATTATGTTTATGTTCAAGTTTAAAAGGATTTTGTTTTAGTTATACATTTCCTTAAATGATTATGTTTATTTATGAAAGGTTCCGCTATATTGTTATCCTTACTGAGCATCTGAGCTCACCCCTTTCAATGTTTTATTTTTCCCAGGATGTGAAGAAATATTTTATGACTAACCTGCAGGGATAGTCTGAAGGGGATATGGGTGTGGACTATGGAGACTATGTTATTGTAGTTTTTTACTTTATGATGTAATGTAACATTTATGAATGTATATTGTGTTTCCAAGGCTACTAAACTAATAGGTCTTTCGAGACTTGATCTTTTGTGATCCTGACAATGTTACGTAATAATGCACCGACTCTGGATAATTGGGGTCGGGGTGTTACAGTTTGGTACTTATATATATACATGTAGTTATTTGTGATTTATATACCCATCCCTCCCATGTTGATCACTACATGAAAAAAACAACATTGTTATGGGGGAGGGTGTATTTACCAGCATCCTAGTGGGAGGATGGATGGTTGGTTACTAAATTTTCAATATTTCCTCTTTTAGGAATATGTCGCACAAGAATCTTCCGGTAGGTTCTAATTTCTTGAATTTTATTATCATATTTATGGTTATGGGTGTGTGAGTGGTGGTTTATTTCTTAGGTGTCTTCTGAATGAGGACCCTGTTATTTCAGGAAAGGTGTGTGGTGGTTGGGACCCAAGTATTTGCAGGAAATATGTGTTGTGGATGTGGCCTAGGTGTGTGTGGGAAAGTTGTGATAGAGGGAATTGTAGAAGATCATGGTAACATATGGATGTTTTCCTTTATGAATGACCAGTTAACCAATGAGAAGTGGTGTGGGGTACCCAAATATTTATTTGCTTACTACTTTACATTACCAGACATGTGTTATTTGCTGAGAGTTCCTTGTTGAGGTTGTGGTGGATAGTATTCCTTGTTAAGTTATTTTAAGTTTTTACTATTTTATCATTGTGGAATTCGTATGATTCTCCCACATATAAATGGATTTCTTAATATTTTCCCTACCAATAATACTTTTCTACTCACCAAAAATATATAAAACTATTATCAAGTCTCTAGGGAGATTACATGGACTAGGATTATCCTTACTAGCTCAGATGTTGGGGAGGGTTACTCTATCACTGCTTAGTTTTATTTTGGTACTTACATTGGAGTTTTATTTGTATTTTTAGAAGATTACCTTTAATCGTGAATGAGTAATGGATTTTGGTTTCATTATATATACGTGTCTTAGAGTTTTTTGAGGTCGATACATCTTATCTCATGATCATGGTTTCTATAAAAAGGTTAATGTCTCTAGATTTTTGTGAGATGTCTATACACATGGGGATGGTCTCCAACCAAGGGCCTATTAGATGCGGGACTCATGGGGTTATCATTTCTCCTTCATATTGAAAAAGGATGGTCTCATCATCTTGTTATCCCATACATCATCTGGAAGAAGTTAGGACTTGACAGAATGATATCCGAGGTGATGGTTGTGAGATAGGATGGGTTTTGGAGTTAGGGACAAATGAGGATTAAATATATTGGTAGTTAAACAGTGTTAGGTGATCATGGTGTGGAACTTAGGCCAGGGTAGGTTGACTAAGACACATGATTTTAGGGCCCCCAATGATCTGAAGAAAGGACATAAAGCTTACAGGATGACCAAGTGAGGATACACCGATTTTAGGGTAGATATCATAGGAATGGTACATGAATCATGATGACTTGGGTTCTCATTTTTCTGAATGCTTTGGGGAAATTAAAATTTACAATGAGTTTAAATGATTCCAAAATTAATTCCATACTACTCAAGATTATTAACTCCTAGTTAACCTTTCAAATATTGAAACCATTCATCATCCATGAGTGGATCTGGTAGTGGAGGCTCAACAGGCCTATCTGGATGATTGGTAGAGGGTTGATATAAAGAAAGAGGATATTTAGTGGCATAATACACTTAATTATTTTTATCTACGTACTCTGGGAAAGTATGAGGGTAGTGTCTCAGACATGGATATGGAGGGTTGGCTAGAAGATATGGTGATCAATTTCAACATTATTCAGGATCTGATAATGTATTGGGTTCCCCTAGCAGTGAGACAGATGAGGGGAGAAGTGCGTTAGTGGTGGACGCATTACCTTGGGTAGAAGAAAGAGTATGCTATTTTTTATGTCTAATTTGAGAAGGATTTCTGAGAAGAATTACTTTTTTTCATTGATGAAGGAAGAGACCAAGCAAGAGTTAGTCTCCATATAGTAGAGGAGTATGCCGAGATGTGAGCTGGGGATCAAGTTCAAATATCTTCTATAGTTTTCTCAAGATATCTTTCTAGAAAAGGAGCCTCTATAAAGACATTTAGGGGAGGCATTCCATCCTTCCCTCCAGTATGCGGTTATTCTCATTTCCCTACTAATATATATAAAGGATCAGAGGAAGGATGAGGTTGTGGAAATGATTCAATCATGTTGAGTTTCACCATGATAGGGGAGCCAACTGAGCTCATCAAAGTAAGAGGCTATCAGAAGCAGGTCTCTGGAATCAGGACCTTCCGGGTTTTGGTTGATGGAGAACTGACCCCAGTAGTTTCAGTTCTAAACATTTTATCCTCCAATTTTTATCATAGGATTGGCATTGGAGTGTTTTTCAAGTGGAGGACACTGGAACCTTTAGAATCAGTGACCAATTCGAGATCATTACTATGGAGGTGGTAAGGTCTAGTGCACAGCTCAGTAGCTATTGCTGGCCAGGTCGTTAGAGTAGCAAGGACATCAAGCTCCTACTCCACTGAGGGGAGAAATAGAAGGATGTGGATAACCAGAGGGTGTTCCATAGGGACCCAGTACTAGAAATTGTCGAGGAGGTGACTAAAATCAGAGGTTAATAGGATATGGTTTTGGTCAGTTTCATGCCGTAGTGGCAGCCATTCCAACAGGGCTATGGACCTTTTGAGATATGTTCGGTTTCATTAGTACTCTTGAATGCACCTTGTTTGATTTAAAAGCTTCAAAATACTTTGTTTCATCTAGTCTAAACCATTTTAGGACTATATATAGAGATAATTAATGTTTCCTAGGTGTTGAGTACACATGTTAGAGGTTAAACCATATCATTTGATGTTTTTAGGGATGCAGACTGATATTGGGACCAAATTAGTCCAGTGGTGATCTCTTTATACAATATGTGTAGCCATGTGGTGTTACATTGGCATCAGTTAGTTGTAATTAGTGAATTTTGTTATAGAATTCTTCTACAGAAGAATTATTTTTCAGACGTGGGTGGCCAGTGTGTTTATTTCATTGGTGAGCAGGGTTATGAGATGGGAAATCGGTTTGTGGAGCCTTTCCATTTTTTATTGTTTGAGTCATCGGGGGAATTAGTGGATGATGAGTTGTTGGATGTATTTGGAATTTTCATGGAGTCCTTGCTTGTTTTCCCCACGGAGGTTATTACTCTACCCCCTCGACGTGATGTTGTGTTCCGGATAAACATACAAATCGTTGCTCATCTGATTTTGATGGATCCTTATCAGATTTTGTATTCTGACCTGTGGTATTTTTAGATCCATATTGATTATCTAATGAAGAATATATTTATCTATCCTAGAGTGATGTAGTGGAGTTCATTAGTCTTTTTTGTGAAAAAATAATATTTTTTTATTAGGATGTGTATAGACTACCAGAGGTTGACTCAGGTAATGGTCAAAAACCATTACCCTCTCCTGAGGATAGATGATGTTTTTGACAGAATGAGGGGGAATTTGGTTTCCTATGATTTATATGAGGTTTGGGTATCACCAGATGAGGGAGAAGGATGGTGACATCCCAAAGTCTTGTTTCTTGTGCCTGTATGTGCACTTGGAGCTCACAGATCTGTCATTCGGTGTTAGAAACGCACTAGTCATGTTCATGGGGGTTATAAACATTGTATTTTGTGAGTTTGTATACTAGTTTGTCCCCATAT
Source organism: Viscum album (assembly GCA_963277665.1). NCBI lineage: Eukaryota > Viridiplantae > Streptophyta > Magnoliopsida > Santalales > Viscaceae > Viscum > Viscum album. The sequence goes on from OY728161.1 coordinate 583,149,269, forward strand.
TCATCAATAAAATCCATATTTAGAATATTTATGTGTAGGATCATATTGTGCATCTTAGGACTGTCCTAGTGGACATTTGACACCATCGTCTCTACAGAAAGCAGTCGATTTGCTTTTTTTAACACCAAAGGTCCACTTCCATGGGCATGTGGCATCTCAGTAGGGTGTGGTAGTGAACCTGTCAATGGTCGAAGTAGTATTTTCTTCTGTAACACCCAAGAATATGGTATAAGATTGTAGTTTTATTGATATGGAAAGCTACTCCAAGGGTATCTTACCAAATTTTCTTTAGTATTAGCCGCTTTGATGGATCTAACCAAAAAATCCTAGTATTTTTTATGATGTGAGAAGTGGCTGAGTTTGTGGTAATATACTTGGAGTGCCAAAAAGTGAAGGTTGAGCACCATGATCCCGGTGATTTTTTATCCCATAGATTTTCAAGAGTGGAGGGGGGATAAAATCTCAATGGATTTCATCATTGGATTACCCAGGGATTGGTGAGGTTAAAATAATATATTGGTAGTCATGAATTGGATAACGAAATCAAATAAATTCTTAGCAATCAAGGAGTTGAGTACAATAATATTCCCTAGTGAAGAGTTATGTGGATAAGGTGGTGCGGCTACATGGAGTTCCAAGAAAGAACATCTTAGATCAGGATACACATTTTACATCATGAGCATGGAGAGGATTGATACACGAATTTGGCACTCAATTATGCCTCAACATTGATTTCCACCCTCAGATGGATGGGAATAGAGAGAGGACCATCCAATCATTGGAGGACATGTTGTGGGAATGTGTTCTATAAATTAATTTGTAGTGGGTGTTATATGTGTCCTTGGTAGAGTTTTAATACAATAATAGCTATCACTATTATATAGTCCTGGCCTCATTTGATGCTTCATAAGGATGACCATATCGTTTTCCCTTATGATGGACACAAGTTTGGGAGTCAGCCATTCCTGGTCCGAATTTGGTGCAGAGTACGACAGAGAAGGTGCAACATGTCTGTGAGAGGATGAAGGCATCGTAGGATTGGATGAAGTCGTATGTCGATCACCTGATGTTTCCCTTGGAGTTCGAGGTTGGGGATCACATGATATTTAGGGTTTCCCCTAAACATGGGTAGTGAAGGTTCATAAAAGAGAGTAAACATTCTCCAAGGTTTATCAGTCCCATAGAAAAGTTGGGACGAGTTGGTGTGGTGGCATACTAGTTGCAATTTCCACTGTAGTTAAGGAGGATCCATGACATCATTCATGTCTCCCAACTTCATCTATATCTTCACAATGACTCCCATTTCATTTTATGTGGAGAGTTGGATATCGAGGATGAATCAACATTCATGGATTGGTAAGTGGTGATCTATGATTTTAATGAGAAGGTTTTACATGGGCATAAAATAACTTTGGATTGTTTGTTGTAGAGGCATGGTGTCCTAGAGGAGAGTACTTGGGATATAGACACACATAAGTGTGTCCAATACCCAAAGTTTTTTTCGAGTTTTTCTTGTGTGTTTTTCATTATGATGTAGTAGTTGATCCCTGTTTCATATAAAAGAATTTTCATCCTTGTTCTGTAATGTGTGATGAGATCCTTATATTTAGGAAGGGGGATGAACTTATTCCTAATCTATAGGCATTAATTGATATGAGATTAAACCCATGTGGGTGAGTTAGTGCCTCCCAGAGTGGATAGTATCTTAATATGGAGGAATGAATTCCTAATTCATGTGTACAAATAGTTGGTGCTTGTTTGGAGGTATATTTTGGATGTTTGGGTTAGAAGATGAAGGAAGATTTGTTCTTGGATTTTTAGGTTTCACAAAATCATTAAATAACACAATGAGGTTTATCCTTTAGGGATATCTTATGGGGTGGTTGTTTGGACCCCTCATACTTCTGGGTTTAGTTTTGAATACTCAAGGGTGAGAATAGTTTGAGAGATAACTGATTTAATGGAGGAGATATAATAGGTCTTTTATATTGCCTATATATTGGTTTGGGGTGTTCTGGGAGGCACTAATAGCTCATTTCCTGAAATTTTCAAAGTTCCATTTATTCCAACAGTAGGTTAGGGCATCGATGACTCAGGGTGTCGTTTGGTCAGGGCATCGGTGAGTTAGGGCATTGATAGGGTGGGGTGTCGTTAAGTCAGAGCATTGGTGAGTTAGGGAATTGGTGATCCAATGCATCTGGGAGATAGTGTGTCGGCAGGTTAAGGCATGAGTAGGTCAGTTTTCGTTGAGTCAGGCATCAGTGAGTCAAGCGTTGGTGAGTCATGTTGGTGAGTGAATTTCGGCGATTCGTGTTAGTGGCTCAGTGTCGATGGATCATCTATCAGTGGATCAACATCAATGGCTCATCTATCGAGGAAATTCATCTATGGATTAGACATCGGTGATTCATTTCCAATTTTTCTAGTTTCACCCATATGACATTTCAAGTGATGTTAAAATAGTTAAATATAATTTTTAATGAGTTTCGGGACATTTCAATTGGTATTTTTCTCTGAAAGATATTAACCTTCCTTTGACTCATTAAACTCAAGTTCTTGATCATGGTTTGGATTTAATTGCCTTTGAAATAGTTTTCCCCATAGATTTATGAAATGGGATTCTAATGTCGAAATCCCATCTTCCTTAAAAACCTTATGTTTTCTCTTAGTGCACCGAGAACCTTTATCCACTAGGAGTCGTGCACTAGTCTTGTAACAGTCTGTTCAGTTTTCCCTCAGGGTCTTTCTTTCTACTAATGTGACACCTGGTTTTTTATGCAAGGAAGAATTTTTTATCATACATTTTTCTAGTTAGGGATTCATTCATCTCTCTTTCCTTTGTACATCATGTGAGGTGGGTGTACTTATGTCCCCATGTGAATTTGGTTGAAACCAATTTAACGAAGATAATAAGAACTAATAAGTGATGGTATGGGAGTAAGATAGTGATGATCACATTGTTTTATATGTTATCCATGATCCATGTCGTGTTTTGTAGAGGTTGTAGGACTTTAGAATATCAGGACCATTAGTGGTCTCTGTTTTCCCTACTACATGGATTATAAATACTATTATTGATACATCCTTAATGACCATATTATTAGGAAAATTTGTTAAACATGTATTTTTGGTTAAATATATTGATACCATAGGATAGAATTTGTTCTATGATAAACCATTCTTTATTTATTTGAATTAACGAATGAGTGTAACTAAATCTTAATAAACCTTTCTTGGTTGGTGTTGTTGTGTGTTGTGAGTGGTTTTATTTGACCTTGTGTCTATGAATTTCATGTGGTGTTGTGTATAGGAGTGTGGATATTGGTATGGGGTGGTATTGGTGGTGTAATGGTATCTCTTTCTGATAGATTGGTTGATTGTTTAATGGATGTACTTTTTTGTAATGGGACTACATCTAGGTAGTGGTTGGGAAGTGGGCCAACAAGACTAGGGTGGGTCATTTTCATTTTTACTTGTGTGATGGGTGTGGTATTCTTGTATTGTGGGATGCCATGCATGGAAGTAATGAGGCGTGTTTGTGGGTTTTAATTTTTGATATGAAGGACAGGGTGGCATGAATTTGAATAATGGTGGTAGGGGTGTCCAGTAAAGGGGAGTGTGCAGTGGGACTCCAAGATGTTTGAGTGTTGTTTTTTTGATGAATGTGGTGTTTTTCATGTAGTAGGGATATTAGAAATGGTTTATGAGGGATTATTTTTAACAATTATGTTGTTACAATGTGTGGTTATTATTTCTAGAGTTTCTAGATGACATATTTTATGAATTGGTTTTTGAAAGGACTATTTTACCTTTGCACTTCTTTCCTTGTTTGGAATTGGCAGTGGTTGGTATGGTTTCTTCACCTTATACCATTTGTAGTGTTTGGTAGTTTCTTGGGTAAGGAAGGAATAAATAAATAAATAAATAAATAGATAAGGCAGACTGACACCTAGTTAACTAAATTGGTCAGGGGTATGGTTTGAGTTGTGTCTTATAATGAAGAAATATTCATTTATTGACCTATGGATGAGACCTTCATTCATGGGGGAACTGGTATGTAGGGTTTTAAGTAAGGGAAGATTTGGTGTGGGATGATTTTTTCAAAAACCTATAGGTTGGGATGATTGTTTGATACATATTCATATAAATTTAGTTCCTTGTGATTTCAATATGCACCACATCTGTGTTGTGAACTACGTTCTGAGAAACACCCCATTGTTTGGGGGGGTTATTTCCTAACATCCAAGTGTGAGTATGGATAGTTGGTAACTATATTTTCCCCACTCCCTCTTCTAGTAATTTATTGACCTAGACTCTTTAGACAGGCTGTAATGGCATGAGGTTTATTACAAGATTTTTTGAACTAGTTGTGTGAGAGATGGTTTGTTTCCCTGGTGTCTTTGGGATGTGTCCTAGGTGTATTTGGGCAATACATGTGGTGTTCATAGCCCATGTGACTACTGGTATAATGTGATGAGGTTGTGGACCTGGTGTGTGCGTTAATTTTGGGAATGTGGGGCTAGTGGAATTGATTGGAAACATTCAAATATTCCCCATTAGGGATGAGAATTTGAGTAATGGGAAGTGGGTCCGGGTACCCATATATCATCATTATTACTACTTCAATTTACATAAAATGCATTATATTGTGAGTGTTACTTGGTGACGTTGGGGTAGATAGTATTCCTTGTTGTGTAAATTGGAGTTTTTATAGTTTTCTCATAGGGGGATTAGTATTATTCTTCCACTTATGCGTGGGCAAATTTGGTTTTTCCCAACTGATTATACATGTATTCAAACTCTATGTATATAAATTTTTTTCAGTTATATAGGGAGATTACATGGATTGTTCTGGACCATACTAGCTCAGATGCTGGGGATAGTTTCTTTGTCACTACATAGTTTTATTTTGGTCTTTAATTTGGAGATTTATTGGTATTTTTAATATTTATACTTTTAACATGCATATGGGATAGATTTTAGTTTCATAACATATATGTGTGTTGGATTTGTTAAAGGTTGATACATCCTATCACCCAATAATGGGTACTATTAAAAGGGCAATGACTCCAATTTTTGGTGAGATTTAAATACCCTCGGTGTTGGTCTCCACCCCAAGGCCTACTGTAGGTGGGACATGAGGTTCATTATCTCCCCATTATCTTGATGTATAAAGGTATCAACATCTTTCATTCAATTTCCTCATCATGAAGAAGGTGGGTCATGACATAATTTTACCATGATAATAATCTTTTATGAATTTGGGATTTGTAATATTTTTTTAGACTTTTCTTAAAATGATGTAACAGCCATATATGTAAGATTGGGTTATTATGGTTTCTATTGGAGAAAAGATTATTTTGTTTGGAAACAATGTCAGTAAAAAACAACCTATATTAAAAATTTGGATTTCAAAACATTAATTCGTTTACATTGATTTAATTATACGAAAAATTTGTCTATGCATGCATTATTGACTCATATTTTGTTATAAGAATTTCTACATTAGAAAATTAGGGGATTAATAGAAATTAAAAAAATAACCCATGTTATTTAATATGAAATTATTTTCCATCTAAAATTCAATATGTAACTGGAAATGGTATTTAATACCCCATAGAGTTACAAAAACATCATGTCCCATATTATGAAAAAATGTTCAACCATGTATAACATCCACCTTTAACCGTGAAAGAGATATTAACAGTTGATTCATTTATGAGAAAATGATATTATTTTTTTATTTCACTGTTTAATTCACTTATTATGGAAAATTGTCATAAATATATGGAAATATATTTTAATAAAATCATTTTTTTCACCTTAAAGATGTTACTTTTGGCATTTCTTTTTGGATGGAGAAGTTTATTAGTCGGGGACATTGGTCAAGAATAAAAATACAGAAGATAATTTTTCAGTAATGATGTAGGAAGACAATAAGAAAATATTTCTCAAAAAGTATTTAACTTTAACATATTTTACCAATATGAAGAGATAATTTCTAAATATTAAGAAAAACTTAAATTAGTATATCAAAATATATGAGGAAAATTTTATTAGGATTTCAAGTTACAACTCTTGTTTTGTTATCAACCATGATTAAAAAATTGATATAATCTGTAGTGTTTTGAAAATATATCTTGAAAAATATTAAGCAGTTAAAACACTTAGAAGTTATAAATAAGTGGTACTAGGTGCTCTCAATGTTGTGATGAAGGTTAGGGAATGGTACCATAGACATAGAAATAAGAAATTAATTATAGAGATTAATACATGGGATCAAATGATAAATTAAATTCATTTATGAATATATAACAACTTATAGGTAAAATATTTATAAATTATTTCACTATAATTAATCTCAATTAAATGATGAAAAGAATTATATTTGGAAATTAAGGGTATCAAGATCAAGAATTCTATATATTTATGACAATGTCAATCAATATTATGGGTGAAAGTAATTATCCTCTCAATGCACCACCTAAGGTTTAATGACTAAAATATAAGGAACATGGTAAAAAATCAATATCATGAACCAAATTAAGTGTATTTATGGATAATTAATACTAATAACCATCGAATCCAAGGGAATAGGGATGGTAGTATTCCATTAATAACATTAACCTGAATAAAAAATGAATTATTGAAAGGCAACTCATTAATCATAAAACATTTATTTGATTCTATAATAATTTATTACAGAATATCCTATAATGTTTCTAAAAATGTTGTATCACATATCATATACCATGATGTAGAGATATCGAAGAAAAAACCTAGTAGATAGACAATTTAAACTGACATTTCGTACACTTCCCCAACTAGTGTATGTGGGAGGATTCATCTAAAAAATCTCATAATTACACTTTTGGTCAAATTTAATGCTATACAATGCATGAATTAGACCAAACTATATATGGATCACATCAATATCTAGGATATGAAATTGTATTTCAATATTTTAGTTTATCCCATTAACATATACAAACAAAAGGGTGATTATGAATATTTTAAAAATGGTTCAGTGGAATGAGTATTGGAATCCAATAAAGAAGTATATCTTTATGAAATGGTTGTGAAAAAGGAGCATTCGAACATTGATGAAATTTCTTTTATATGGTAATATATTTATGTACTCCCAAATGATATTTAAGAACATTTCTTAGATCATAATGTAAAGTTTATGATAGAAAATATACCTACTATGATACCTATATCCAAGAGTCCCAATGTGATATCCTTAGTAGAACTAGTGGAGATAAAAAAAGCAAAAGAGAAATTCAATAAAAGGCGTATTAACCCAAGAACATCATCATGGGGTGAACAAATTTTATTTCTAATGAATAAGGACCGGTAAATATGGTTATGTATTAACTATCTATATATCAATGTGATAAAGATAAAGAACTAGTAACCACTATGATGGATTTTGGACTTGTTGTGTCATCATCAAGGTGATCATTACTTATAAAAAGTGGATATAGGTTTTGAGTATCATCAACTGAAGGTAAAGGGAGAAGTTATTTTAAATAAAATCTTCATATCATGATAAGAATAATATATGTTCATAGTGAGTCAATTTAAAATAAATAACAACCAAACAATCTTGATGGATTTAATGAAATGTTTTCATTAGATATTAAATTGATAAATTTATATTATTATTTATTAATGATACAATTATATATTGATTTTTTTAGAAGAAAAAAATATTATCTAAGAAACATATTTACGTCTTTTGGAAGTAAAAGATATAAAATATGGTTAGTAAGTGATTATTTTTTATTCACCAAGTCAAATTCTTACGGATTTTGATCAAAATTGAATGTATTGTTATAGATCCATCATGTACAAAGGAAATTAAATAATAATAATTAATAACAATTATTAAAAATATATATAGTTATATAAGATTAATTTGCAACTATTAATTTATCAGTTGAAATTATTCATCATTTTCTATCCCAATAACTAATTTAATAAGAAAGTGTGTAAAGTATATCATATAGAAGAATACAGAGAGTGATTTATAGATAAAAATAGTATTATGGCCATTAAACATGTACTCAGACTACCCTTCCTTAGAGAAGATATCATGATATTTGTGATTCATTAAAGAACAAAATTAGTAGCATGCAAATAAAAATTAATGAAGTGATAACTGTTGACCCCAAAAAAATCAATGATCCATGTATAAAATAGCAAAAACATTATAGAGAGTTATCTACAGTGATATTTTCATTGAATTTAAAATTTAATTAACTTCATGGATATAAGTATAAAATATATATTTATTATAATATATTAAATTATATATTGACATAGAATAATATGAACAAGTATTAATAATGGTGATTGGAGTTAATCATGGACTATTTCATTTCAGTACATTACCATTCTAGAATGTGTATGAAACGCACGGCCGATTGTCGCCTATCGACCGGTCAAAGTTCCAGTGCTCTGCTAATGTGTATAGCAGCACTCGGGTCGAATCCTCGGCGATGGTACTTCGTAATAGTCGATTGTTTTTAGTTGATTGTATTTTGATTGGGGGGGTTTTTTTGCAGAGCTTAATTGAAATGTTTAATGAATGATGTTTAATTTAACAAGTTGATAAAGATTGGGGTGATTTCATCATTAGGTTAGTTAAACTTGTGATATCCTTGAGCTTTTCTTTATATTTCATTTAAATTAACACCCATGTCACAAGATGATGTTGATTAGAATTCCTAAGTGTTAAGGCTTTAATCCAAGCCTTAAATTAACTTAGGGTTCTAATCTTGATCAAATATTGTTTATGGTAGTGTATTTATGGTTCCAATAATCCATGGAAACCACAGGTTAAACAAATCAAGTCATTAATCCATGACATGCTAAGTCCAACATACACAATGTTAATTCAACAAATACTCATCGAGCAAAAGCTCTCAATCGCTTAACATACCTAAATTAAAACTCACCCCAATGAGAAATTTACTCATCCATTATGATGTTTATTAATCTGGTAATATATGTTTATGGTGATGAATTATAAAGAGAAGAAAAAGAAAGGGACAAGATAAGAGTAGTGTGCCGAACACACACATGAAATATTTTGAGAATCAAAAATGGAATTTCGATTGAACGAGGAAGCAAGATAAGGTACTGTAAATTAAAATGATTCAAACTATTTTAAGAACATGAATATTATACTACAGAAGGTGGAGGATAATAAGAGATATTGAGTAATAAACTTTCATTAAAACAGAATTATAAAATAAAGGACTTACAAAATTACAAAAATGAAGAACACAAAAGTAAGTGAAAACAAAGAGAGGAGGAAAGTTCTCTCAAGTAAAAACCTGAGTATGGAAGGTCCTCCCAAGCCTTTGGAAAAGGTTTTGTTGTGCCAATATGATCTCCTCTCTTCTGAAATGCCAACCCCTCTCAAGGAGAGAAGGGGAGAGTATTTATAGCCCAAGGAGTGGACTGTTTGCATTCCAAATCTGTCCCTCCCATTGCATCGCCAATTTGGCTATTCCTACAGACGAATCTCCGAATATCTCCTTCTTAAAAGTTGTAGATAATAAAGATTTCCGACTACTGTCAAAATATGGAGGAATTTGGACAAGTGGAGCCAAAGTTATGGTGGTTTTATTAAACACAGGTAAACTGTCCATTTCTGTCCATGCTTTTTCGATGGCCAAAATGTGAATGGATTTTTGAATAGAAAGATGCCTTCAAATACGAATGACTTATTCAACAAAGTCGGCCGAATATATCTCCTATTTCCCACTGCAAAATCTCAGATCTATTTGATCCTTACATCATGAGATATGTCATGAATATTATACTGATTTTAATTCTCGGACAAAATGGTGGTCTGGATTCAAAGCTTCATTTGGGCCCCTTGTACTTGGATTTGGGCCATGAAATTTTTATCCAAGATGACATGTAGTGTCCCCAGAATTATGGTGGAGAATTAATGTTTTTGGACTTCTTTATTGAGCCCAGTAAATCAATATTCAAGGCTTGTCCAGTTTGTTCACAGATTCTTTGGTCTTGTTTGTGAGGACCATATGACCCTTCAAATGGCAGAATTGGATAATGGTGCCTTCTAATGAAATGTTTTATATTGAAAGGATAATACTAAAAAACAAGAACCACACAATTTGGATCAGTATAGTGACATTTATAATTAAAACATTAAACTAACTCAATTGGACTACTTCTAAAAATGCTCAAATATTATACTTAATATTAAAACATTAATATTTCACACAAATTATAAACATTTCATATAAAATAAGTAATGGGGGAATATAATAAGTCATGAAAATATTAATAACATCAACTCCCCCGCACTTAGATTTGCGCGTGTCCTCATGTGCAACAAATATAAAAACATGACAAAATCATTTTCACTCACCAACAAATATTAAAATTTTGTTTTCTCCAATCAGGGGAGGTTTAGACTATTTCACTCATCCATATTGAATTACATCACAAATTTGGTTCACAATAATGCATTAGAAACAATTCATTTTTTCATGTTCAAGGTTTGAATTGGAAAATGTAGGCACTCAAAACTTACTCCTCTCTAGATGATAAAAATGTATTTTAGGAGGTTCACTCACTCACCAACAAAAAGTGAAAATCAAGAGTTTGTAAGAGCTCTCAGCTTCCATTCCCAAATCTAATATGTACAAGAATCAAGAGGTCTTTTAAGGGGTTTTTCAGTGGCTATGGGACGGTAGGTATATAATGTCAAAAGGAAAAGAGGGGTTAAAAACACCAACATGAAAAAATCAATGCACATTTTTTTTTGAAATTTGATTTGAAAGGAAATAGAAACACATATTTACAAGGGCATGAATTTGTGATGAATGAAAAGTGAGTGAGATAGAAAATGGAATAGGGTGAGATGATGTAATATGTACAACATGGAAAACTTCCCATAATGACACAATACAAGATGACTCAGGTGTTTTTTTTTCTCTTTTTGCTCTTTTTTTTTCGAAAGTTGTGCTTGAAAAAAGTCTCACAGTCATCTCCCAACCCATGTTTGATCTTCTCATGGAACTAATTCTAGTAGTTATAACACGATCAAAGGTTGATGATGAATGATTTTTGACCCACCCAAGACACAACCCATTCCTTTTTTTCATTTTTTTAATATAATTTTTTTTTATTTTTTTTTGAAAACTTTTCAATGACTTTTGTAAAAATGAAAATTACACATATACACCTCAAAGCTCACAGAATTACAACCTCTATCTCACACTTGAATGGATGCTTTCCCTCAAGCATATGATGACACATTGGAAATCAATGAAAGTACGCCCAAAAATGAAGTCCATTCCCCCCACACTTAAATTTCAATAAATTGTACAATGAAAATCCATGAAGATGTTGGGTGGGACAAGGTATTAGGCTTGTAATGTGGCTATAAAAAGAAAGGTTTTCATAGGCTCAAAGGGGCTTTCAAAAGTAGGATCAATGTAAGGGTAACATGAGTCTATTTGGTGATTCTGATTCTCATGTGGCTTAGAAAATGCCTCTATCATATTAATGCACATAAAAGATGGAAATTCAGCTCGAAGGTCCACAAACTCAAGACTCACAATCAGTGGTGAAGACACACAATGAAAAATATGGCCATAGATGACCATGGCATGAAGGCTAATGTTATTCCTCATGGTAGGGGAGAATCATTTTCCACCAAAAATTGTTCATTCAAAATGTTTGTTATTGACACAAAATTGTTTACCCAAGTTTGAGATAAAAATTCAATATATTTGAGTTTAAAACAAGCCTTTTGACTCCCCAAAATGGTTGGACAGAATTTCAATATTGGATGATGAGTAATTATGACACCCTTTTTTTGTAATTTTCATTTTTTTAATTAATTTTTTTTAATTGTTTTTTATTTTTAATGACACATCCACACAAAAGAGAAAATAGAAAAAAGGTTGTAGAAGAATGTTGTAAAAAAAATGATAGGGAGAGAGGAAGAATAAGAAATAGAGAGAAGAAGAGAGGGAAGAGAGATTGAGGAGAGAGAGAGTTAAAGGGGAAGAGGTGCCCCCTGGTTTGGATTTGGCGGGTCGCCGTTTCCATCTAGTGGTGGGTCAATGGATTTCGATGTGGAACCTGAAGTGAATGGCCTCTCATAGTGATGATTTAACCGGTGTCCATTTACCGTGAATGTTCTTTTTGAAGAAGGGTCTTGGACTTGCACTTCACCAAATGGGTAAACATTAGTAATAATAAAAGGTCCATCCCAACGAGAATTGAGCTTACCTGGGTGAAGTCGAAATCGAGAATTGAAGAGCATTACCTTTTCACCTTCATGAAATACCTTTCGAAGAATGTTCTTGTCATGGAGTGACTTTGCCTTTTCTTTGTAGAGAATTGAGTTCTCATACGAATCGAGACGAAGCTCCTCCAATTCAGTCAACTGCAACAATCTTTCTTCACCAGATTTTTCACAATCAAAATTACAAGTTTTGACAGCCCAAAATGACTTATGTTGGATTTCAACTGGTCAATGACAGGCTTTACCAAAAACTAGCCTAAATGGAGACATCCCAATGGGTGTCTTATAGGCTGTTCGATAGGCCCAAAGTGCTTCACCAAGTCTATCAGGCCAGTCTTTTCTTGTGGGCTTAACAATTCTTTCAAGCACTATTTTCACTTCTCTGTTAGAAAGTTCAGCCATTCCATTTGTTTGAGGGTGATATAAAGTGGATGTTTTATGTACAACCCCATTCTTTTTCAAAAGTGACTCCATGGTTCTATTACAGAAATGAGTTCCTAAGTCACTTATCAAAGCACGTGGTGTTCCGAATCGATGGAAGATATGGGTTTTGAGGAAGTCACTCACAGTTTGAGCATCATCTTTCCTAGTGGGTTTGGCCTCGACCCACCTAGAAACATAGTCAACGACAAGGAGAATTTAGGATAATCCATTGGAAGGGGGAAAATGTCCCATTAAATCGATTCCCCAAACATCGAAAAGCTCACAGAAGATTAATGGCTTTTGAGGCATTTCGTTTCTTTTGGAAATTGTGCCAAACTTTTGCCAAGTGGGACATGATTGACAGAACTCATGTGAGTCCATTAAGAGTGAAGGCCAAAATAATCCAGAATCTAGGACCTTTCGAGAAGTCCTTTGTGGTCCAAAGTGGCCACCTCCAGGCATTGAGTGGCAGAATTCCAAGATGGAGGATTGTTCAGTTTCATCAACACATCTCCTAATTACCATGTCAGCCCCAGTCTTCCAAAGTTTATTATCTTCCCAAAAATAATTCTTTGAATCACTTTTCATCTATTCTTTTTGTTCTTTTGAAAAATATTCAGAGAAAACACCAGAAACCAAGTAATTGACAATTGGGGCATACCATGGTAACTTTGGAGTGAGAGATGAGAGGTGTTCAGTTGGAAATTTAGGATCAATTATTTCAGAATGAGAAGAATTAGAAATTCTACTCAGGTGGTCAAACACAGGGTTTTCTTTTCCAGGTTTATCTTTTACCACAAGGTCAAACTCTTGGAGCATTAAAATCCATCTTATTAGCCTTGGTTTGGAATCACTTTTCTTAAGTAAGAACTTTAATGCTGAGTGGTCCATGAAGATGATGATTTTGGAACCTAAGAGATAGGGCCAGAATTTATCCAAGGCAAAAACCACAGCTAAAAGTTCTTTTTCAGTCACAGTGTAGTGTGATTGAGTTTCATCCAATGTCTTTGAGGCATAAAAGATGACATGAGGAATGTTTTCTCTTCTTTGACCAAGAACAGACCCATTGGCCCTATCAGAAGCATCACACATCAATTCAAATGCTAAGGACCAATATGGGGGTTGGATTATTGGTGCAGACGTGAGAGAAGATTTGAGTTCAATGAAGGCTCTCTTGCAAGCCTCATCAAAATTGAATGTGACATCATTTTGAAGTAAAGAAGTGAGTGGGAGGGAAATCTTGCTGAAGTTATGAATGAATCGCCGATAGAAACCGGCATGACCAAGGAAGGACCAAATGTCTCGAACTGATTTGGGTTCAGGAAGTGATTGGATCACCTCAATTTTGGCTGGATCCACTTGGATACCCTCTTGAGAAATTATGTGCCCTAGAACAATCCCATTTGAAACCATGAAGTGACATTTTTCAAAATTCAGCACAAGGTTGCACTTGACACACTTTTGAAGGACCAAAGAGAGTGAATGTAAGCAAGATTAAAATGACTTGCCATAAACGGTAAAGTCATCCATGAAGACCTCCATGCAATTCTCAATGAATTCAGAAAAGATACTCATCATACACCGCTGGAATGTTGCAGGATCATTACAAAGGCCAAAAGGCATTCGCCTATAGGCATAGGTTCCAAAGGGGCAAGTGAATGTGGTCTTTTCTTGGTCTTGAGGTGCGATTGGAATTTGGAAGTAGCCGGTGTAACCATCAAGAAAGCAATAATGTGACTTTTCGGCCAATCTCTCAAGCATTTGGTCAAGGAAAGGAAGTGGGTAGTGATCTTTTCGTGTTTCAGCATTCAATTTGCGATAATCGATGCACACACGCCATTTGTTTTTCACTCGAGTTGTGACCACTTCTCCATGTTCATTTGTGACAACTATTATCCTTCCCTTCTTAGGAACGACTTGAATTGGACTAACCCATCCACTATCAGAAATTGGGTAGATAATACCAGCTTGAAGAAGCTTGGTAATCTCTTCCCTAACTACCTCAAGTATGAGTGGAATGAGTCTTCTTTGAGGTTGCCTAATTGGTTTGGATGATTCCTCTAGATGGATGTGATGCATGCAAAGCGAAGGGTTGATTCCTGGAATATCCTCTAGGGTCCAGCCTAAGGAATTTTTGTTTTCCTCTAACACTAGAACAAGTTGGGACTCCTCAGTTTCAGAAAGTGAAGCAGAGATAATGTCAGGGTAGGAGGGATCATGGAAAAGGAATGCATACTTGAGGTGTGAAGGAAGTGGTTTTAGATCAGTTTCATTCTTTATTTGAGATCTAGACAAGTTAGGAGCAGGAGAAGGGATTCCATATGGGTTTGGATCATTTTCCTCAACACTGTCCAAGGTGGAGCAGTAGAGATCAGAGTTGACGTGGGATTCAAGAGAGTTTTCAAGTTCCTCTAGATTGATGGAGTCTATGAATGAGAGGTCCACATCAACATCACCATTTATGACTTTGTTAATCATGGTGAAGATTTCACAAGATCCTTTATCATTAAAACATGAAGAACATGGTGGATTGGGGTTCGATTGAATCTTAGAAGTGTCCTCAAAAGCATGGATTGAGAATGCAGAGTGATCATTAGATGGGTATCGCATGGCTTGTAAAATGTTGAACGTGACCAGTTGGTCACCGAATTCCATGGATAAGATGCCTGAATGGACATCAATCTTGGTTCTCGCAGTCATGAGGAATGGTCTTCCTAGAATTAGGGGAGATCGAGAAGAAGTCGTCTCACCTTCCCTGTCAAGGACATAGAAATCAGCTGGGAAGATAAGATCATTGACCCGAACAAGAACATCCCCAATTATCCCCTCAGGACTGGCAGTGCTTCGATTGGATAATTGAATGACAACACCCGTTGGGTGCAAGGGACCTAGACCAAGGTTGGAGAAAATGGATTTGGGCATGACATTTATTGAGGCTCCAAGGTCTATGAGTGCATCATCAAAGTTGAAACTCCCTATTTGACATGGAACCGTGAAGGTCCCTGGATCTTTGCACTTCATGGGAATGGACTGTTGGGTTGAAACATTTTCAATGTTCCTAAGTTGCCTCTTATGGGTGCATAATTCCTTAAGAAACTTGGTATACTTAGGGATTTTTTTGAAGGAATCTAAGAGGGGGATGTTCACTTCAACACGTCTAAACATGTCAAGCATTTCAGGATCAGGTTCAAAGGACTTCTTAGGCTTGGAGATGGCTTAAGGAAAATGAATTGTGTTCCTTAGAGGAATGGAAGGAGGTGAAGGAGTGGATTCAAGTTCCTTTTCAAGCTTTTTGTTCTTTTCATTTTCTAGATCAACATCGAAAGGGGAGGTAGAGCAATCAGCATGGGGCATAGCAATTTTCTTTCCCGATCTAAGTGCAATTGCACTTACATTACCCTTAGGGTTGGGTAATGGTTGAGCTGGGAGTTGGGATGAATTGGATGGTTGTTGCTGGCTAAGGTGGGATGCAAGTTGACCTATTTGGGTTTCAATGTTCTTGAGGCTAGAACGGGTGAAGGAAGCAAGATCCTCTACAGCACTTTCCCATGGTTGTTTAGAAGAAGAGGCTTGTCCCAAATTGGGTTGGCCTTGATTTTGGTTCTTGGGAAAGCGATTGTATTGGGTGGGGAATTGGGAAGGCTCGTTAGGATAGTGGAATCCAGGAGGAGGATTGTTCCTTTGGGGTTGAGGAACAAAAGGATAAGGTTGATGGATGTTACCACCACTTTGACCATATTAGAACTGGTTTGGATTTTGATGAGGGAACTGAGGAGGATGAGAAATGGGATTACCATACCTCAGAGGTGGGTTAAAGGTAGAAGAGAAGGGCTCAGAGTGGGGTTGGTTGAAGTTTCTAACAAACTGACCTGATTGTTGAGGGTTGAAGTTTCGCTGAGCATATGCCGCATTGAGCTCCATTGGACTAGATGAATCAGATGGATCATCTTGAAGTTGTGGACATGTGTCAGTCGGATTAGATGGAGAGTTTCAGATTCCACAATTCATGAAGGTCTAGGGAATAGTGACTGTGGAGAAGATGAGGTTGGGGCTTTGGTAGCCACCGCTAGTTGACACACAAGACCTGTAAGTTCACTTATCCACTCAGTCATCTTGTTGGGATCTATGGATTGATTCTCTTGGGCTTGTTTCACTTGAGCATGTGCTCGAGTATGGAATTTCTGCGTGTTTGCAGCCATGTTGCTTATGAGTTCTCGTGTAGCTGCATGAGTTTTGTCAACAAGAGCACCACCACTTGCGACATCAATGAGAGTTCGCTCCATAGCCAATAACCCCTCATAGAAGTATTGGATCAGGAGTTGGTCAGGGATTTGATGGTGTGGACAAGTTGCCACAAGCTTTTTGAACCTCTCCCAATACTCATGGAGTGATTCATTAGGGAATTGACAGATGCCGCTTATTTCCTTTCGGATAGAAGCTGTTCGAGAAGCAGGAAAGAATTTCTCTAGAAAGAGACGCTTCATGTCATTCCATGTAGTTATAGAACCAGGAGGGAGGTAGTAGAGCCATGACTTGGTAGAGTCAGCTAGGGAGAAAGGGAATGCTCGAAGTTTGATTTGTTCTTCAGAAACCCCTTGAGGCTTCATGGTAGAGCACACCACTTGGAACTCTTTAAGGTGGAGATGTGGATCCTCACCGGCTAGCCCGTGAAAATGAGGGAGAAGATGAATCAAACCCGATTTGAGTTCGAAGTCAGCTTCAATGTTTGGATATTGAATACCAAGAGGATGGTAATTCATATTAGGGGCAGCAAATTCTTTTAGGGTTTGTTCCCTAGGATTGGCCATTTCAATTTCAACTGGTTGGATGAGGACTGGTTCTTGAATTATTTGAGTATCTTTTATGTTCCTCCTAAGTTGGAGAAGTGTTCACTCAATTTCAGGGTCAAACAAATCCGAGGGATTTTTTGGAAGGCTACGGGGCATTCAGAGAGATTTTGGAAGAAAGAGGAAGATGAGTTTTTCTTTGTATTTTTCCAGTTTATGATTTTTAAGAGGAAGACGAGTTTTTCTTTGTGTTTTTTTTCAATTTTTTTTTTAATTTTTGTTTTTTTTTTGTTTTTTGACAATAACCAGAAACTAATGACTACTTAAAGAACCATCCCCAGCAACAGCGCCATTTGAAATGCACGGCCGATTGTCGCCTATCGACCGGTCAAAGTTCCGTTGCTCTGCTAATGTGTATAGCAGCACTCGGGTCGAATCCTCGGCGATGGTACTTCGTAATAGTCGATTGTCTTTAGTTGATTGTATTTTGATTGGGGGGGTTTGTTTGCAGAGCTTAATTGAAATGTTTAATGAATGATGTTTAATTTAACAAGTTAATAAAGATTGGGGTGAGTTCATCATTAGGTTATTTAAGCTTGTGATATCCTTGAGCTTTGCTTTATATTTCATTTAAATTAACACCCATGTCACAAGATGATGTTGATTAGAATTCCTAAGTGTTAAGGCTTTAATCCAAGCCTTAAATTAACTTAGGGTTCTAATATTGATCAAATATTGTTTATGGTAGTGTATTTATGGTTCCAATAATCCATGGAAACCACACATTAAACAAATCATGTCATTAATCCATGACATGCTAAGTCCAACATACACAATGTTAATTCAACAAATACTCATCGAACAAAAGCTCTCAATCGCTTAACATACCTAAATTAAAACTCACCCCAATGAGAAATTTACTCATCCATTATGATGTTTGTTAATCTGGTAATATATTTTTATGGTGATGAATTATAAAGAGAAGAAAAAGAAAGGGACAAGATAAGAGTAGTGTGCCGAACACACACACGAAATATTTTGAGAATCAAAAATGGAATTTCGATTGAATGAGGAAGCAAGATAAGGTACTGTAATTTAAAATTATTCAAACTATTTTAAGATCATGAATATTATACTACAGAAGGTGGAGGAGAATAAGAGATATTGAAGATGAAACTTTCATTAAAACAGAATTACAAAATAAAGGACTTACAAAATTACTAAAATGAAGAACACAAAAGTAAGTGAAAACAAAGATAGGAGGAAAGGTCTCTCAAGTAAAAACTTCAGTATGGAAGGTCCTACCAAGCCTTTGGCAAAGCTTTGGTCGTGCCAATATGATCTCCACTCTTCTGAAATGCCAACCCCTCTCAAGGAGAGAAGCGGAGAGTATTTATAGCCCAAGGAGTGGACTGTTTACATTCCTAATCTGTCCCTCCAGTTGCATCGTCAATTTGGCTATTCAGGCAGCCGAATCTCCAAATATCTCCTTCTTCAAAGTTGTATATAATAAAGGTTTCCAAAAACTGTCAAAATATGGAGGCATTTGGACAAGTTGATCCAAAGTTATGGCGGTTTTATTAAAATAAAGGTAAACTGTCCATTTCTATCCATGCTTTTTCGATGGCCAAAATGTGAATGGATTTTTGAATAGGAAGATGCCTTCAAATCCGAATGACTTCTTCAACAATGTCGGATGCCTATATCTCCTCTTTCCCACTGAAAAATCGCATCTCGATTTGATGCTTACATCATGAGATATGTCATGAATAGTATACTGATTTTAATTCTCGGACAGAATGGTGGGCTGGACTTCAAAGCTTTATTTGGGCCCCTTTTACTTGGATTTGGGCCATGAAATTTTTATCCAAGATGACATGTTGGGTACCCCGAATTATGGTGGAGAGTTAATGTTTTTGGACTTCTGTATTGAGCCCAGTAAATCAATCTTCAAGGCTTGTCTAGTTTGTTCACAGATTCTTTGGTCTTGTTTGTGAGGACCATATGACCCTTCAAATGGCAGAATTGGATCATGGTTCCTTCTAATGAAATGGTTTATATTTAAAGGATAATACTAAAAAACAAGAACCACACAATTTGGATTCGTATAGTGACATTTATAATTAAAACATTAAACTGACTCAATTGGACTACTTCTAAAAATGCACAAATATTATACTTAATATTAAAACATTAATATTTCACACAAATTATGCACATTTCATATAAAATAAGTAAAGGAGGAATATAATAAGTCATGAAAATATTAATAACATCAGTGTATTATGGTAGCAAATTCTCTTCCAAAATGGGACCTTTTACCTTATACATGATGAGGTTTTATAGAGAATATATCTTCATGGATATGTAATGGATGGATCATGAAATAATAATGGTAGGGAAGTAATCAATCCATTCGTAAATAATTTCTATGCCATCTATCCTATATAATATCCTCGAGGCATAAAGGGATACTTTATAGCTTCAAAAGAAAGTGACGAAACCCATAGTAGAGAAGCTATGAGAATTAAAAAATAAAAAATTTGGTGTAATTTGGTTTGTAAATAGATGTCGTGTGCCATCCACAATGGAGAGAAATAAATACATATCAGATGATGCACATAGCTCATCATTATGCATAAACCTAGGAAGTACCATGATGTATGTTGATATTTGAGAGTACTTATAGTGGGTCAACATAAAGAAGGGTATTTCACTATAAACCTTAAAATGTTGGTGTGAAACCATGTAAACGTCTCATATTAGAAATTTAATGTTATGATGAATCTATTACCAAAACTAATATGAAAAATGGATTATGTCACAATTTACATTTTGAATGGTTTTATAAAAAAATATAATGGATATAATTCCATATAGGGCGTGGTTGATTGACATACCAGGACTAATAACTTCATCCCTATTCAATAATATTAATCAAATGATTAAATTTCCATGTTTTATATCATGTAAGTGGTGATTTTATATAGGGAACCACTTTTTATTGTATCAAATCGATACCCATGGTCCATATAAAATTTTTGGTTGAGATATAAATAATCTGTGAACAAATTCATTAAAAATATTAAATATTAACACCCCAAACAGATGGATACTATGAAATGACTATCCAAAAACATAAATATTTATTTAGTGATTACCTAATGGTATTCAATGGTTGTTAGGAATAATACATTCTACCAGTTGAGTTGCAATATATTATATATTTGTACATTGCTATTAAAATTGGACGATATGATTCTTTATATAGGAAGAGAGGTAAAAATACAACTTGTTATGGTGAAGTTAGTGAATAAAAGTTTTTGGGACCTAAAATTGTATAATAATATTGAGATATAGGTCAATCCATTTTGAATCTCATTAATCTGATAACGTTGTTAAAAGAGATATAACAACAATCATTAAAGATACATGGAGTACAATGTTGTAGAATAAGTCTTCATTGAAATATCACCTTGGAAGCAATTCATGAGCATTGAAATAAGTAAAAAAATCAACCCTGGGTAAATTATACCCTTAAATGACCTTGATTGTTTAGGAGTTATATCCCATTTAATGAAACTTTTACCAAACCTAGCTCAAGTGCATAGTTTTTTGCACATATTACTCCTAAAGAAGTACATAACTAGTCCATTAGATGTATTGAATCCAAATGTGATGAAAATACATCAGAAATTATCTTTTGAGGAGTTGAAACTTAATACCTTGGATAATATAGATAATGGTACTTGAAATAATATAGCACTTCATTAAGTACATTGGATCATCTATAAGTATAAAGAATAAACATGGTTACATCAGGATGTAATTAGACAAAAGTAATAGAAACTATCCTTGAATGTGGAAATGAATTGAACTTTTTACAATGATATTTTTAGAGAGGGAGTTGAATATAGTGAACATGACTTCTCAATATGAAAAATTCCTTCTTAACACGTATGTGTTTGGTAATTAGTTGTATGGTATATAATAAAACACAAGAACCATATTACTAAAAAAATACTTTATTTAGTCAATATATAATATTTCATATTAAGGATACCTATATCTCATAAATTAAAAAATAATGAGATTGTTATATAGTAACAAATAAAAGACATTTTTTTTGAAAAAATTCACAAGGTTATAGTCACCTTGAAATATCACACCCATAAACAAAAACGTAAATTGAATATAAAACGTTGGGAATATGATTGGATTTTTTCTTATGATATAAATAAAAATGATAGGAAATTAATTGAAATATTAATGAAGGAAATAAGATGTATTTATATTAATATTAAATGAAATATAACTATTGTAATTGTAACCAAACCGTTGGAATAATACCATGACCACTGGAATGATAATATTACCATTATAATAGTAACATTATCAATGGAATAGTTAAATAATTTGTAAATAATATTTACAATGAAGAAAATACAAATACAAATATTTATATATATTATAATTCACAAAATAATAATAAAATTAGGAAACTCAATGATAAAATAAGACCATACTTTAATTTTTTATATTTTATCGTAATGTTAATTTTTTTATATTTATGTTAATATTAAAATATTAATATTATATTTAGTGTTATTTCAATAAAATTATTTTTTAGAATCCAAATTTTGATATTATCCAAGTGTGGTAATTTTTTTAATTTTCAAAAAAATTTCAATTTTTAGGTGAATAGTTAAATGCAATTGTTCCAATACCAAATTTTTTATTATATAATTTCAATGTGAAATTGAACGAATAAAATATAAAATATTTTTATTAATCAAGAATATTTTTAATATGTTAGGTAAGGTAATAAAATAAATAAATTTTAAAATATTAAAATTAAATTCCATTTTTTAACACAAATACCTCTCCCCTTCAAGTATAAATATCCCCTACATTCCCAATGAAAAATAATTTTTTAATTCATTGTAATTGAATTTTTTGGTCAAATATCTCAATTTAAGATATTTAAAATCCTGAGGTAATTTCTAGTATCAAATGACTCAAATCTATCAATAAATTAATGGTTTTAGAAAATATTCAACCCCAAAGATAAGGTAATATTTCTTGTGTTTTCATTAATTTTTCTTTATTTTATTATTATATTTATATTTATAATTCTAGTAAAATAATTCCAAAATATATTAATTAAAATATAAAAATTAAATAACTAGTTTGATACGACTACATATTTTCTACATACTTTTTATAATATGTATAGGACCCATGTTCCCCTTTTAACACATCTCGTTGATGATTGCATTAGCCATATACAATGATGTTTTTAGTTCTTTAGATATCCTCACATTTAGAGACAATTACTATATTTTATATATAGTAAGGGATTTTATTATTCTATTATATAGTCATTATAATTGATTAATAATTTACAAGTATTATATATATATATATATATCTTTTGTCAAGACTCATTGATGTTAAGTTTACCACCTATAATGATATTATCAAATACTTACATATGATCAACTTCAAGGACCGTTATAATAAAAAAAATATAATATATTATGCATTTATTTGTACATGTGAGTAATTGAATTTACTTTATGATTATCAAGGTAATTTAACTAATGGATAACAAAAAATCATTCCAAGCCATAAAATTAAAATGAAAATGAGATCATCCACGCCAACATACCATCAAACCATTTTATCATAAAAAACTGTCTATATCATAAATTTAATGATTATAATTGATCAAGAATAGCATTAATAATTATATTATAATTTTATATTATTTTTTTGAAAATCATATTTTGGTTATGTTGGATTTATAAATAAGATAAAAAATTGTATTTATGTTATGGGGACTCTCAAACTCATAAATTGTTTTTTGTCTTATCAACCATTTCATAATATTTTTAAAATTGATTATTCTAAATCTCAAATAATTACTTTATAAATTTGATTATATTAACATATTTTTTCTTTATATATTTATATGATTTTTTTACTAATTTATGTTATAATTTTAATCATCTCCAATTATTTTTGATAAATAATTTATTTTCCAGAAAAATCATTTAATTTAATCATATAGTTTCTTATTCTATTCATAACTAATGATATTTTATTTCACCATTTTGTTTTAAAAATTATTTTTTCATTAATATTTGGGGAACGAAACATTGTTTTCATTAATATATGTTAATATTTTGGGTCCCTTTTATTTTTAAAGGGTTTATTCTATGTATATGATTGATATACAATTATATTATATCTTTTATGAATGATTATTCGAATTTTATGATGTGAGGGGTGGGAACAGAAAAATATATCCCTCTAATGATTTGTGTAATGTATTATATGTCTCGAATTCATTGCACATAAACATTATGCAGTTATATTTTTCTACAAAGTAATGCATAGACATGATAAAAGTATCTTAATTAAAAATAATAAGATATCTTTTCAGTAGGAATTGACTTATGTTTATGATGTTTTTTTATTAATTAACTATATTCAATTAATTATTCATAGGGTTATTTTAATTATGACCCATTTGTTAAGATATGATAATGATGATTACACTCACTTATGTACACAAGATTTATTTATATATCATGTCCCTCCCTTTTATTCATCCACATACTAGGTATTCCACATAAAATTTAATTGATTCATCTCCCTAGGTGAATAAATGCACGAATAAGATTACTGTTTACCCTAATAGTATTTAAGAATTTTTGGAATTTTTGGGAATTTTTTTACGAGAAAAGAAGTTTCATGTAGAATTTGGAATTATTTATATAGAATGAGAATTAGAGGTGTTGAGGTGGATTTGTTTATTGTATTTTATTTTCTTGTCAATGAATAAATCATATTCAAGTGGACATTAAAAATATATCATAAAATGTGCGGTGAATGTTGTTTTGGTACTTGGAGATATATAAGTAAATTTTTTTCTTAATTGTGGTGGACTAGAAGTCTTAAAGAAGGAGTTAATGATATCTAGTTTGAGTGTAGTTAATTATATAATTTCATGTGACATAAAATCCCCAAAATTTGTAGATTATCTATAAGTCACTATTAAATACTACATAATTAATTTTATAGAAAACATATATATGAAGGCGTTACATTCTCCTGATTTGTATGTGTGATTTTGTAATATGATGATATTATTGACTAGAATTTAGTTATTTCTTAACTGTATATGTAACCACCTAAACATTAATTAATCAAAATCCTTTCAGTTCTAATTAAATGCCTCT
The DNA here is from genome assembly GCA_963277665.1 of Viscum album. Lineage (NCBI taxonomy): Eukaryota > Viridiplantae > Streptophyta > Magnoliopsida > Santalales > Viscaceae > Viscum > Viscum album. The sequence goes on from OY728161.1 coordinate 583,174,027, forward strand.
TTATGTAAAATGTTTATATAAAATTTCAGATTCTTTGGTTTAATGTTATGAATTGTGATTGTTGCTAATATATCTGTTGAACAACGATCACATTATTAGTATAAATATAAGGCATTAATAAATCCAATTTACTCAAACAAAGAAAGTTATGGCTTCATCTAGTAGACCTGCCCCATACGAATCCCATTTGTCAAAGATAGGAAATGATGTGGCGTCATTGTGCTTCACTCTGGACCAAGTCCAAGCTGACCTTTAATATGTTAATCTTTATCGCGACTACCTATGAGAGAAATGGAAGTTGATAGGGATTACCACATGAGCAATATTATCCAAGCCACCCCAACAGTCTATCACCATCACACACCTTACTCTACATTATTATGGGGTTATTATAAGGGGTTATGTAACAAGACCATAAAACTATGGTTATGTACATTATTTTTTTATATAATAATGAATATACTTTCATTTTTTATTGTTACCTTTTAAATAGTTCTTTCTAAATCACAAGTCGTATTTTTAGTTAATGTTCAACTTCGAAATGTATTTAGATGAATTAATGGATTTATGAATTAATTAATATTTTAATAAAATATTATTATGGTTAGTAAATTAAATTTTATTAAATATAAATGAGCGTATAATTTTATGTATGAAATTGTAATTTTTATTAAGGTTTGAATGCCATTTTTTTCAAAACACATGAATTTTTTATATATGTCAGTTTTTATATTAAAAGAGAAAAATCAAATATTTATACAATTATTTAGTTAAAATAAATATTATTTTTGGAATCAGGATTTCAAAATTATCCAACGGTGATTTTTTCAAAATTTTCCGAGATAGTCAAATTTTGGGGTAAAAACTAAATACCATTTAAATATATAATGTGTTTTATGACATAATAATGACCCAATAGTGATTTAATAAAATACTATAAACTTTATTTTCAAACAATATATGTTTTAACCATTAAAATAATGTGGTTTCGGTTTTTTTACTAAGTTTACACAACATTAATAGACCCTTCAAGACTTATCAAACATCTTGTATTTTTAAATTGTTTTCCTTGAGAGTGTGACTCACCTCCACATAAGCAACCCCATTATTTTAAGAATTTATGACTTTGGACATATAAAATATTTTTTTCACTTCTATTTTCCAAAAATCATGGGCTTAAACCATGAGATGTTTTGTGGTTTCGATTAGTTTAATGTGAGGGTCCCAAACCCAAATAATAAATAATTCCCTCATCTTTCCTATATAAACCCACACAAGATCCCACTTCATCCTCACTAAAAGCATTCAGAGTTCTTCCAAACTCTTCCCTCCTTTCTCTATAATCCTCAAAAGGTGCCCTAAGCTCCCAATAATCCTATCTCAATCCTCTCTCAACCCTTTGGTAGCACACTTCCATGTAAGGGGTTTTCTTCCTCTCTCTTTTTGTCCAATTTTATTAATGTTGTTATACCCTTTTAATTTTAATTTTAAATGTTGGGGAATTGTTTTTAACCTCCCCCATACTTCCCTATTGATGTTCTAATAATGGGAGACCATTTTCTCCCTCAATAAACGCCTCCCATGTACATCTGTTACTATGCTAAAATTCGGAAAGGAATTTTTCTCTCCTCATTTACATTCAAGAAATGATTTTGTATCATGAATATAAATTCCATTAAAATTTCAAGGACATGTATTTATATGACCCCTTACTGTAAATTTCATATAAATATGATGATACACCCCATTATCTCTCATCAACAATTTTTTTTAATTCTTAAGTCATGCCATTATGCTGCCGAAATTATACCGATTATCCAAGCCAATGTCATTATATAGTGAATACCATGCCCATTTATCTATCAAGGGTACTAACTTTTATGAAAATTTACATATTGATTATAAAGTTTCATATATGAATTCCAAATTCCTTTATCTTTGAATAAATGTGATGTTTTATGAATCCATGTTATATGATCCATGTGGCACACTTATTCATGAAATGAAATGTTTAAGAAAGGTGCACCATTATAGTGATCCAATGCATTGGGTAATGTATAGTACCATGATAAGTCATGTGAAATGGGTCTTGAATCATTCTAATTCATGTGCGATGAGGTTTTACTCATGCCTCTTGTGCAATGAGTAATTACTCATGCTCCATGTGCAATGAGCCTTGGCTCATGCTAATTCCATGTTAAGTGTTGTTACCACATTTCTATATTATGATTATCATGATTTATCATGCCATTATGTTTATGATTCTCTTCTTCTCTATTGATATTCCTATTTTCTGACCTGTATTTTATTCCTCTTGTTATTCCATGATTATTCTCATACAGGGATTTATATCTCACCCTTTTCTTATGCGTGTCCCCAGGTTATCTAATGCAATACTAAGTACGACGGAATATAGGTGTCATATAAAGAATGTTTTAAATATAGATGTTGTTTTTCATGTTTTATGTGGTTATTTAATGATCCTAATCCCCAAATACACTATACCTATCGATCTTCTATGTCGCATCAAGTGATGTTTAGGTAATGAATTATGATTAATTGTGTAATAAATGATCAGGGTTTTCAAAGTTGGAATCAGAGGATAGGTTTAGTTATTTTTGGGATTATGATTAGAAAAACCTAGAAAATCCTTAGAGACAAGACAAATTATAATAAAAACATCCCTAAATTTCAGTGAGTATTGAGTAGGTGGTTCATCAATCCAGTACATCCCTGTCTGGATAAGAGCCGGTAGAGGTTGGTCTAGCACAGATGTATCCTAGGGGTAAAACTCGAAAACACAACTTTGATCTAGACCCAAATGGGAAATAGTACATGAAAATGGGCCTTGATGAACTCTTGGTTACGACACACTTGGGGGATATGCTTTGGTAAATTTACAAGCTTAGTATGAACCTTAATTAATAGAATTAAAAAAATTCCCCTAAGAATATATGTTAGAAAGTAGATAATGGATAACATAGATTGAAGCCTATAGATTCATAAGTTAAAGAAATATATGTCATTTATAAGTTATCATCTTTTGTCTTTGGATTATCCTTAATGTGTTACCCCTAACTCTCCTTTTATTCCATCCAATGTGTGATAATAGGAGGACTCAGGCTAATAAATGATGTGAAGATCAATGTGATGATTGTACAAATAAGATTCCCAATCCAATGGGAGCAGGAATTGTGAACTTTGTCATGATTATCTCTCAGCTAACTCAAGATTTTAACAGAAACATGGGTCATGGGGAATGTTAACCCCCTAAGAAAGAACAAGTCTCTATCGAGAGATTCATGAGACAATGGCCTTCTACATTTAATAGATCATTTGATCCCTCAATCGCTGAAGAATAGATCAACTCCATTGAAATGATCTTCTCCATAATTCAATGTTCCAAACAAGAGATGGTTCTCCTGGCTGATTATTATATGGAGGGTGAAGCTGATCAATGGTGGATGTTGATAAAAAAACAAATCCTGGGGAAGAGATCGAGGCATTGGAATGGATGGTTTTCTAGACTATTTTTTTTGATAAATATTTTTGGCGCACCCTCCAGCTTAAGATTGAAAGAGATTTCCATGACCTCATGAAAAAAGGTGAAGAATCTATTGGAGCATACGAGGAAAATATCACAAGTCTTGCACGATACAATTCTGGTTTTTTTTACCCCTGAATGCAAGTTAGAATTCTTCTTTAGTGGGTTGAAATGTATCCTGCAGAAAGTGATGGTGATCCGTGACTTCGACAACTATGAGTAAATTTTATGATGTGCCCTCAAGGCTGAAATGGAGATCATATAATCTCAGGGGTATCAAGGGGATATGAATCTTAAGGTGGAATTCAATGCTGGCGGTCCAATGGATAAATCCAACAGTTCTAATAAGATCCAGCACCCCACTTGCTAAAGTAGTAGGAAATAACAACCCAAAAATTTCCTGAAGGGGATGATGAAATGCTTTATGTGTGGAAGGGAAGGGCACCTAGCTGTTAACTGCCGACAAGAAAATTATGCAACTGCAACAGTGGGGATGAACACTCCATTAGAACCTCAACGCCTTGTTCATTTCTACAAATGCAAAGAACCAGGCCATCTTGCAAATCAGTTTCCCAAGCCAAGGTTTTTCAGAGGCAACCAACAACATCAAAGGTACCAAGGGAATGATTTTTCCATCATTACTGCCAATGTGAACCTCGATAATGATGTGGTGACAGGTACACTAGGTAATTATTCAATAATAGAGAATTTATTTTTTGATTTAGGTAATACACACTCTTTTGTATGTTGAAATTTTAGTAGAACAATCCCAGCACCACCACAAATCATGGAAGTGAAGATTTCAGTGAGTACAGAAAATGGGGAAATAATTTCATCCAATGAATATAACTCCTTCCCTATTATAATATGTGGATTAAACTTACCAGAAAACCTCATCATACTCCCTGTGGTGGATTCTGATCCAATTAATGGGTTGGATTGGATTTCCCTATATAGAGCCAACATAAATCTCGATGAGTGGTAATCACTCTCTATGAATAAAATCGACCCCCGATTCATTACAAGTGCATGGAGGAAGATGAATCTTCTTTAGCTCCATAATCTCAAGCATTGAAATTACTACATTATAAGAATATGCATCTGGCTCAGATTATTGAGTCTACAGAGGCAGACATCCTATAAGACATGCCTATTTTGAGGGAATTCACTGAAGTGTTTCCAGAGGAATTTCCTGGTCCTCCTCTTAGAAGAGATGTGGAATTCTCAATTGATATTATACATGGGGCGTTGAAAATATACAAGAATCCATATAGAATGGCTATTGTGAAGCATGAGGAGCTGAAGAAACAACTACATGAGAATATGGATAAAGGGTTTATACACCCATGTGCTAACCATGGGGTGCACCAGTCCTCTTCGTAAAGAAGAAGGATGGGTCAATTCTCCTTTTCATCGATTATCGTGAGCTGAACAAAATCACTATAAAGAACAATTATCCTCTACCATGAATTGATGACTTTTTCGATCATCTGTGTGGAGCTCAATACTTCTCCATGGTGGATTTGCAGTCGGGATATTATCATGTAAGGCTGAAGATGGAAGATATCCCCAATACTGCTTTTCGTACAAGATACGGGCACTATGAATTCATAGTAATGCCTTTCAGACTCACCAATGATCTAGAAATCTTTATGGACATGATGAATAGAGTTTTTAGAGATTACCTAGACATAGTTGTGGTAGTATTTATAGATTATATTCTTAGATACTCAAAAACCAAGGAGGATCATGATGAGCATCTAAGAACTATACTAGAGACCTTGTGGAAGAATAAGATCTATAAAAAGTACAAAAAGAGTGTGTTATGGTTGAAGGAGGTCTCATTCTTAGGCCATATCATCCCAAGAACTGGGATATCTGTGGATACCCACAAAACAAATGCAATTTATGGGTGGCCGATGCCAACATCAATAACAGATATCCGTAGCTTATTGGGGTTTGCTGGATATTATCAGCAGTTTGTGAGAAATTTCTCATGATTGTCCAACCCTCTTACCATGCTAAACTAGAATGGAGTAAAGTTTTCTTGGAGTTATGAATGTGAGGAAAGCTTCAAGGAGTTAAAAGGAGATTTATCACTGTGCCCGATCTCGTATTACCCACAGGTGGTGAACGTTTTGTGGTGTTCAGTGATGCTTCGAAGAAGGGCCTGAGAAGTTTGTTGATGAAAAATGACAAAGTCATTTCATATTATTCAAGGAAATTGAATGATCATGAACAGAACTATCAAACACATGACCTCGAGTTTGCTGTACTAATATTTTCATTGAGAATTTGTTGGAATTATCTCTATGGGGAAAAATGTGAGATATATACTGACCACAAGAGTCTCAAATATATATTCACATAGAAAAATATGGACATGCGCCAAGGACGACTGTTAGAGCTGATCAATGACTATGACTTCTCAATCCATTAACACAATGGGAAAGAAAACAAGGTGGTCAATTCCCTAATTAGAATAGAGCCAATGATTCTATCACTGATGATAATTTAAAAGGAAACAATCATCTAGGATTTGATGAAGATGGACATGGGAATCATAATGAAGGGAACATCACCAATACATTCACAAATTATTTCTCAACCGTCTCTTTTGGAATGTTTAAAGGATGCTAAAAAGGATGATGTGGGATTTCATGAAAAAGTAGAAGCTATTAGAAAAGGTAAATCCTTATAGTGTAATGTTAATGAAGAAAGAATTGTGAGATTTGGGAAAAGTCTATGTGTTCCATAAAGTCTGGAGCTGAAGAAGGAAGTTTTGGATGATGCACATAGTTCAAATTTCTCTATTCACCCAGGAAACACAAAGATGTATCGTGATCTTTGAGAGCATTATTGGTGGGATAATACGAAGATGGAGATCGCTAAATATATATCATAGAGCCTGGTGTGTTAGAAATTGAAGGCAGAGAGGCATATGTCAAAGGGGATGATGCAACCATTTCCCATACTAGAATTGAAATGGGGGAACATCACCATGGAATTTGTCACTAGACTTTCAAAGAAATCCATTGGTAACAATGAAATTTGGGTTGTTGAGGATCATCTTACTAATTATTCACACTTCATTGTTATTCGAGAGGATTTCTCATTCAATCAACTGGAACAGATATATATCAGGAAGTGGTAATGCTGCATGGAGTACCACTATCTATTATGTCCGATCGAGATGCAAGATTCACCTCCATGATTTGGAAGAGTCTTCAACATGCATTAAATACTAAACTGAGCTTTAGTACGACCTATTATCCTCAAACCGATGGCCAATATGAGAATACTATCCCAACACTTGAGGACATGTTGAGAGAGTGCTCAATTGGCTTTAAAGGAGGATGGGATCAACATCATCCTCATGTTGAGTTCTCTTATAATAAAACATTCCACTCAAGAATCAAAATGGAACCATATGAATCCCTTTATGGGAAAAGGTGCAGATCACCGGTGTGTTTGGATGAGGTCGGTAAGCATAAGCTGCTTGGACCAGAAATGGTCGAAGAAATCGTAGAGAAGGTGGAAACCATTAAGCATCATATCATGGAATCCAAAAGTCGATAGAAGAGTAATGCAGATAACTGTCAAATAGTCCTTGAGTTTAAAGTTTGAGACATGGTATTTCTACACATATCTCTGTGGAAGAAGTTCATGAGGTTTGGAAAGAAATGGAAGTTAAGCCCAAGGTACATCATCCCCTTCAAGATTATTGATCATGTTGGGGAAGTGGCCTATCGACTAGAACTTCCACCTACCATGGACAGAGTACATGATGTCTTTCATGTATCCCTCATAAGGAAGTACATTCTAGACCCTTCACATGTACTCTCTTCAGAGGTGGTACAACTAGAGGATGAACTTTCTTATGAGGTGCAACTAGTGAAGATCTTAGATCATAGAGAAAAAGTTATATGATATAAGACAATGCCCCTCATCAAGGTGTTATGGAAAAACCCCAAGCTTGAAGAAGCGACATGTGAATCAAGGAAGTGATGAAGCAGAGTTACTTGAATCTATTTTATGTGCGAAAAGGAAATTCTGAGGGTGAAATTTCTTAAGGGGGGAAGATTGTAATGACCCAAACATTCATTAATGTGAATCCATCTTGATCTAATTAAATGTATCTTTATGTAAAATGATTATATAAAATGTCAACTTCTTTGGTATTATGTTAAGAATTGTGACAGTTGCTAATATAGCCATTGAACAACGATCACATGATTTGTATAAATATAAGGCTTTAACAAATCCAATTTTCTCAGACAAAGGAAATGATGGCCTTATCCAGTAGTTGTGCCCCATATGAATCCCATTTGTCATAGCTCGGTAATAAGGTGGTGTCATTAGGCTTCAATCTTGACCAATCCCAAGTGAAGCTTGAATCTTTTATGCTCGAGAGGGACCAGCTTCGAGAGAAATGGATATTGATAGAGATTACCATGTGAGAAATGTTTTCCAAGCCAACCCAAGAGTCTGTCACCATCGCACACCTTACTCTTTGGTATTATGCGGTTGTTATAAGGGGTTATGTAATAATAAATTAGAACTTTTTTTATGTACATTATTTTTTTATATAATAATTAATACACTTTCATTTTTTTATTTTTACCTTGTAAATAGTTTTGTTAATGCACAAATAGTATTTTTAGTTAATGTGCAAATAAGACATCTATTTTGATGAATTAATGGATTTGTGAATTAAATAACATTTTCATAAAATATTATTATGGTTATTAAATTAATTTTTATTAAATATGAATGACCAGGTAATTTTATGAATGAAATCGTAAATTTTATTAATGTTTGAAAGCCATTTTTGTCAAAACCTGTGAATTTTTGATAAATGTCAGTTTTTATTTTAAAATAGAAAATTAACATATGTAGAAAATTATTTATATAAAATAAATATTATTTATACTTAAGGTTTTTGAAATTATACAAAGGTGAATTTTTCATAATTTTTCGATACAGTCAATGTTTCGGGTAAAAATTAAATACCGTTTAAATATATAATGCGTTTTATGACATCATAATGACCCAAAAATGATTTTATAAAATAATATAAGCTTTATGTTCAGCAAATACATGTTTTAACATTAAAATAATGTGTTTTTGGGTTTGTTTGACTCAGTTTACTAAGAATTAATGGACCCTTCATGACTTATTAAACATCTTGTCTTTTTAAATTGTTCTCCTTGGGAGTGTGACTCACCTCCACATAAGCAACACCATTATTTTTAGAAGTTCGGACTTTGGCCTTATATAAAATTGTTTTACATTTCCATTTTCCAAAACGCATGTGCAAAAACCATGGAATGGTTTGTGGTTTGGAATAGTTTAATGAGAGAGTCCCAAAACTAAATAATAAAGATTTCCCTCACCTTTCTTATATTAACCCGCCCAAGATCCCACATCATACTCACTCAAATCCTTTGAAGTTCGTCCAAACTGTTCCCTCCTTTCTCTAGAATCCACTAATGGTTCCCCAATCTCCCAAGAATCCTCTCTCAAGCCTCTCTCAAGCCTTTGGAAGCACACTTCCATGTAAGGGTTTTTCTTCATCTCTAATTGTGTCCAATTTTTTTAATGTTGTTATGCCCTTTTAATTTTGATTATAAATGTTGGGGTATGGTTTTTTACCTCCCCCATACATACCTATTTTTGTTTTAATGATGGGATACCCCTTTATCTTCATTAAATGCCTACTATGAACACTCATTACTAAGCTGAAATTCCGAATTTAATTTCTCTCTCCTCATTTACATTTAAGAAAATCTTTTGTATCATGAATCTAAATTCCAATAAAAAATTTCGGATATGTATTTATATGACCCCCTTACTTTCCATTTCATGTAAATATAATTAGACACCCATTTCTATATAATCAACCATTTTTATGAATTCTTACGTCACACCGTTACTCTGCCGAAATTGCAATGATTTTCCAAGCCAATTTCATTGTGTAGTGAATACCATTCACATTTCTCTATCAAGGGTATTCACCTTTATGAACATATAATTATTGATTATAAAGCTTCATATATAAATTCCAGATTACTTTATCGTGGAATAAATGAATATTTTTTTGAATCAATGTTATACGATCCATGTGGCACACTTATGCATGAAAGAAAATGTTTAAGAAGGGTTCACCCTTATAGGGCTCTAATGCATTTGGTAATGTATAATATCATGATACATCTTGTGAAATGGGTGTTTACTAATTTTAATTAAAGTTCAACGAGGTTTTAATCGTGATTTATGTTCAATGTGGATTTACTCATGCTTCATGTCCAATGAGCCATGGCTCATCCTAATTCGATGTTTTGTGTTGTTGCCAAATTTCCATATTATGATTATCATTCTTTATCACGCCTTTATGTTTATGCTTCTCTTGTGCTCTATTTATATTCCTATTTTCTAACATGTATTGTATTCCCCATTTTATTCCATGATTATTCCCTTACTGGGCTTTATAACTCACCCTTTTCTTATGCATGTCCTTAGGTTATCCAATGAAATGATAAGTACGTGGGAATGTATTGGTCATGTAAAGGATTATTTCAATAAAGATGATGTTTTTCATGTTTTAAGTGGTTTTGTAATGATCCTAATCCCAAAAGACACTAGACCTCTCGATCTTATATGTTGTATCAAGAGATGTTTATGTAATATTTTTTTTAATTATGTAATAAAAGACCGGGGTTGTCATAGTATACAAGTCATTGAGAGAAAATATTGAGTCACTGGCCTCATCAAAAGAGTCCTAGATGAGTTATGAATTATTCACATGTTTTACCTATGATTCACTAAATCTATTTATGATCCAATGGAATTATTGTATAAGTCATTATCTATATCATATGATTCATTTGGATTTCTTAGGAGTTTTACACTTTAGGAAGAATCATTAATTATACAAATTGAAAATATGAGATTATAAAAATAATATTATGAAGAAAATATTATTCCAGATAGTGACCATGAAATTATTTCATGGACTAAACATCACAAAATGTAATTTTTGATTCAGAAAAAGGGAATAAAATATTTACATAATGGAAAATTTATTTACAATGAATAAATGTGATGAAATTAATTTTCACCATATTGGATGTACTGTAAAATTCCAATTTCATCACATTGAACTTGAATAGAATTTGAGAAAAGAAAAAAGATGAAGTTGGATGATGACGAATAATTTTGCAACAATTATAGATTACTATTAAATATTTTAAATTTGAAACTATATTTCAAAAAAGGAGATAAAAAATTCTAGATTTATGTATATTATTTAGTGCTTTGTAAAATATATATCATGGAAGAGAGAGAAGTTTATCGTTTAAAAAAGAAAGAGCAATTCCTATATAGAAAAATATAATGATATTATTTTTCCAAAGGGATATAAGTGTGATAATGTGCTGTGAAATTCAGATCAGGTAAGAGGAAGTATCTTATGATTGTATAAGAGGAAGAAGAAAAAAATAAAATCCTAGAGGTAAATGGAAGGAAGTTTCATCATTATCAAATCTCATCTGTTATTAAAACTACTTCTGATGCATGTATCTATTTAAGAAAAACATTAACATTGTAAGATGAATTTTTGTATCATTCTTACCTAAATATTCTCTTCCCATTATTACAAACAAGATAATACTTATGGGTTTTGTTGTATTAGTGAAAATAAAATCATAATAAGGATTAACATTCACATTTAAAGATGCAAACCTTGTAAAAGTTTTATGTAATTCTATATATGATTGTGTTTTTGTGTGATATTGATAAAATTAACAGATATTAATTCCATGAAACAGTTTCCTCTATAAGTAACACAAAAAATAATTTATCATCTCTAATTCACCCCATTCTCATTGACTTAGAAGAATTATAGGGTATATTCATGCTGTATCAGATCTATGATGCACTTCTTTTGTGATATACAATTTATAATTTAACTAATTATAAGTTCTATATATTTCATGTTATAGACACAAAATTTATATTTTTAATAATGGATAATATTAATTCAATGAATGAAAGGGGTATTCTAACATTTTATGGGATGAATTAACATATTTTAAAAGTAAATATTCTTTAAAATTTATATTTTATTAGTTTGGATGTTTTATAAGTTGATATTGATAAATGACCTCCCCATGATGAGAATGTTTCTATATGTATGGATTATTGGAATAATATTAAGGATTCTTTTCATTCTTGAAATTCCATTATTTCATCATTTTTAGGGAAATAATTTCAAAAAGTTAAATTCATATAGACATCAGAAGGCACATGGGATAAATTAGAGAACATTAACAAATAAAATGTCAAGGTGAAGAAAAAATTATTATTGATTAACAAGAAAAATTATGAAGATAGTAGAATATTTTTTTATGAACCTATTGATGAGTAATTCATAATGAAAAATGTCGTATTGAGAACAGTCAGAGTTATGGTGAGATGTTAGTAGATATAATTGTGTTTATGAATATATTTTTAATTCAAGAACAGTAGCTGGATACTAATGTATCAAATATTGAAGTCATGTTTATTGTAATACTACCCCTTGATGAATTTTACAATATCTATATTTCAAATAAGATGATGGAGGGATGTGTTTTGAAGAAATAATGTTAATATAGAAAAATATAATTATTTTAAATCCTTAGTGAAATACATGTGTAAGATAGATTTTGATGAAATAGAGATGAATATTCAAAATATGTTGAATATATTGATTGAAATGTTGATAAAATTTTACCACTTATCAATAGATGTGTGGGAAGAGGTAAGGGAACATTCATAAAAATGATTCATCTAAAATATTATAAGAGTGGAGAAATTAAAACAAATACTAAAAATAATGAATGATGGAATGAAAATGAAACTAGTAAAGATGAAAATTAACGTTAATGGAGATATATTAAAAGTAAATAATCAATTTTTGACATGTCTATATGTTTTTCAATGTTAATTGAAGAATTTATCAATATTTAAGAAGATTAATTTCTTATAACAACGTGAAAGAAGTGACAGAGAAGAAAAAGATGATACTTCTAGTGTATTTGATGAAAATCATCTTATTATTAATGTGATTGATAAAATTTTTACTAGTGATAAAAGTTTAAATTATAGGATTTAAAAAAAATCCCATATGGATTTTATTTTGGATTTAAGGTTTAATAAATTTCGTTCAAAAATTCCATATCATGAAATAGAGAATGATAAATTCATGAAATTTGATCAATTAACAGGTACTTTAAAATTTGATCAGATAGAAGAAACCGAAATGTTTTTAAATGGGATTGATAGTCCAAATAAGTTTATTTATTATAATAGTGATTTTATAATTAATAATAATGAATATGTAAAGTATAAAAAGAAATATATTTATTATTTATGACTAAAACTTGTAAAATATGATGAAGAGATAAAAAATATCATATATAATATTAATAATAATAATCTTCATGATGTTTTATGATAAAATTGGATTTAGTATTATTAAGATAACAAAACCATACTCAAATTGATAAAATATTTATTAAAATATTTGTGAATGGCACAATAATATCACAAAGTTATGGAGATCCATTTCTTAGCCAAACCGTGTAAATTTCAGTTCAAAATTTGTGATGACTTTTTTTGGTATTATTTCTTTTATTTAGTTCTTGTATTTATCTATTAGGCTTAAATTTTTTTTTGGTTAGAAATGATTGTTTTTTGGCTTGAATAAGGTGGTTTATGGTTGGATCATGGTTAGTGGAAATTGTTCCTCAGCCCAATGGAAACCCTGGATCATGGATAGGAGGACTTTCTAGGTTGCACGTCCTAGAAAACATGAGTGTTCTCTAACTATGTACCCATTTTAGAGTTCCTAATAAGGAACTTGATTAAGCACATGAAATTTTACCCACCCCCAAGAAACTATGCAGCCTCTTATCTCTAAGGATAGAGGCTCCACATTGTTGGCACACAGTTTGAAAAATCATGAGGCCAAACAATGTATCATAACAAAAACATTAAAAATTATGAAATTAAAATTTTAGCTCTTTTATATTAAGAAAAAAAACCCTATTAATAGGCTCATTCAGACTCATAAACCCTAGGCATACCACCTCATTCCCCCGTTACCCATTGGACGATCATATCTTAGTAGATTTGGTCGTTGATCATTAAGAAATCATCAAGTGAGTCGCTATATTCTTCATCTTATCCTTATTCTTAGTGTCTTTATCCTTATTTATTGGGATATAATTTCTCTACTAGATTGGTTTCCCAAATGTGGGATCAAAATTGATTCTTTGGGTTTTATCTTGATGTTTATATTGGGTTTTTTTCTTTTATAGGGCCTCATCCTGGTGTCTTTGTATTTTTTTAATCATTTTTCATAATGTTCTATGAAAGATTTTAGTGGTTCCATGTTTTTACATTATTGGATGAATTTATTAGGATTTCTATTATTTCTTACTAAGTTTAATGAATTTTTTTACATCATTTTAATCATTATTTAAAATGTTTTTATATTTATTAAGGGTTAAATGATGATTTTCTTAATGAAAATGGATGATTTCTATGGTTGATTATAATGATGGAAATATGTGTGTGAACGAAGTGTTTCACATGAAACAATAAATGAAATTTATAACAAGGTAATACTAGGTATCTAGTTTTGATGACTAGGTATAGTACGTCTGGTAGTTTCATAGGGCCATGGTCCGGTTCCCCTAGCTTGGTTGAAGCTAGAACACTAACTAATCATAAGATGGTTATTCGAGACCACTAGACCTTATAATGTGACAACCCTCTAGTATATTATGCATGTGAATAATGTGGGGTTTTAATGTACTTATCAATGAGACACGGTGATCCTCTGAACCCACTAACCCTAGTATATTCATGATTTCTTATGGTGCTTTGATGATGTAATGATTGTCTTGCAGCTTGTTTTTGTATTTTCTTTTCATTAATTTAAATTCAAATCATGTTTCATTTTTAAATTTTTTTATTTAAAAATTGTCATATTAATTTTTATTATGATGTTATTACATAGAATATTTTTTGGTTGTATCTTACCGATAATTATATCACACCCTATGTACAACCTTAGGTGTATAGAGACATTATTATGTTTGAACCAGAAAAAAGAAATTTATTTTGTGTTGGGGAAGGAGGATCTAGTTTCTAGTGGTTACTCTCTTGTAGGTGTCAGTGGTGGTTTAATAGGGATATGGACCCTCTTTTTTAAAGGAGGTTAAGTTTTATGTTGGGTCCCATAATCTTTTTTCCAATTTAGGGTATTGGCTAAAAATATAAATTGTTTTTCTTGGGATAGTTATACTTTATTTGGATATGATTATTTATTATGATGTGATGTGTAATTATTCTAAGTTTTTCATGGATTATTATTATGGAAAAATCATTCCCAAAAATGTTTTTTGATGCTGAGTAACTAGTTTCAATCCCGTGGGGGTCGAGAACGCCCTTTAGTCATTTTCTGTGGTTTGGGTTGGATATCGTGTTTGATGGAATCATGGATCCTTTCATGAAAAAACTAATATTAGAGCCTGGTTTTACCCTTTTCATGGTCATGATATTTTTTAGAGTTTTGATAGACTAGAGATTGGAATTTTGGTTATTGAGGTCCTGGTTGTGAGAGAGTTTTTTGGCCGACACACCTCATGTCTGGCTTTGGGTTATCATGCGATTTATGGGATATGTTGTGTCTTCTTCATTCGATGGGATATATAAGATATGGATTGTTCATGTAAAAAAGTATAGGTGAAGTGGGTTGAATCATTGTTATTCTTTTTTTGGTTTTGGTTCTAATTTTTAATGTTGTTTTAAAGATTTGTTGTGAAATGTTTTATGGGAATTGTGTGGATGATTTTTTTGTGGGATGTTGTAGAATCATGCCTTCAAAAATACATTCTATGAAACTACTAGAAGAGGATAAATAGAGTTATCCATCACCATTTGATCAGAAAATTGTGAATGTAGTGGTTCGGGTTGTCTAGGAATTAGATCAGGAAGAGGGATTTATTCCTTCTCTTACCGTAGAAGTTGAACCAATTCATAAAAAGAACAAGAATCAGGAGTTCCTCAACAACATTACTCCTTTATCATGAGTTATCATGGATCCTTAAGAATCACAGGATTGGATTAAAAACATAAAAAGTATTTTATGTATCATTGAGGCTACTTCGGAAGATAAAGTGAAATGTGCATCATTCTTGTTAGAAGGTCCCAGTCATAGGTGGTGGGAGTTATTGGTTCAGGATGGGAAGCACATGTAGATAGTTTTAATGGACTAAAATTTCATTTACAATGACCAGTATTTCAGTATGAAATTATGATTTACTATGAATTGAGTGTCTCTAGATGTCCCCCAGGGGGATCCGACTGTGTTGGATTAGGAAAACCAATTTGTAGTGTTGGTTTGGTTCACTTATAAATAATTTTCTAATGATCATATAAATGTTCAACATTTTGAATTAGTGTTTCAGCCGAAAATTGGTTCCCAATTCTTCTTGTTCATGCAAAAGAATTATGTTGAGGTGGTCATTCAAGACTTGATGGTGGAAATAGATCATTCCAACAAGATGAGGTTTTCTAGGGTAGTTACAATATAACAATAGGGTAGTGGTGGTTTGTATAAATATATGTGGAAACAATATGAGTAGGAAAATAGTAGAGGATGTGGCTTTGTCCCTCCTTACATATAATCTTCATATTCAACTTCAAATTTTGGTACATCCTGGTTCCATCAGTGTGGAAATACATGGAATTTGTGATTAGTGTGTACATCTCCACATAGTCTTTGACAACAGTGTGAACTTATGGGTCACTTGTAGTGGTTATGAAAAGTTGTAATGTATACAAGGGTGGTGTGAGTTCTACAACCTCCTGGGGAATGAAATCCCAGTAAGAACCATCTAGTTAAAGGACTATCCATTTTGTAGTTGTGGTTAGAGAGATTAATCCACTATAAGATATAGTCAGCATAAGGCAGAGTGACATGTTAGTAGTCATCCTTATGACAATAATAGATGTAGAACTTCAAGATATAGATCAAATTATAATGGAATCAACTGAAATACCTACAATGGTTTGAGGTATTATTCTTATTACATAATAAATATCATCTATTTTTTTGATATAGGTGTCTCTAATTCCTTACTTTTATCCCATCTTGTGGATTTGTTGAAATTACTAACAGATATCATGTAGTATGTTATGGAGTTAGTGATTATACATGGTAAGAAGAGAGAGAACCATTTTAGATGTCTATCTTTCATGATCACTTTGTCATTGGTCCAGTGGGAATGGAATTTCCAAGTTATAGAAATGTACCACATTGACTTGATCCACTATATGGATTGGATGTAACATTTGAAGGTCAAATCTATTGTTATCATTGGTGAGCGAGATTCATGGATCTCAATGCGAGTAACCATGTTTTTCAGGGTGAATGGTGTCCTTAGTCAGGACATGCTAGACCTACTCTACCGAAGATGGGAAATATTTCATTCCATATTTCATTAATATTGTTGGAGGAAAATATTAGGAGTTCTAAGGGGGGATTACCTCATATGTAATATGAGTTCCCAAAGGTGTTTCTATAGGATTTCTCCAGTTTTACTTAGGAAAGATATGTTGAGTTCACAGTTGATTTGGTACTAGGAAAATATATGATATATCATCCCTCTTATCATATGGACCACAATGAGTTTAGGGAATTTACGATACAACCAGATGATTTGGAGTCCAAAGGATTCATTCACTCAATCTTCTCATCTTGGGCAACCTCATTTATGTTTTATAAAAATGAAAATGGATCTCTCCACCTAATCCTCAATTACAGAACTTTTAATATATTAATTATTAAGAAAAAAATATCCATTTCTATTAAAGGATGACCTCTTTGATCATATCAAGGGGAAGGATAGTTATCCAATATCGACATAAATATTTGATATCACCTAGTCAGAATCACATAGGATGACGTTCCGAACATAGCTTTCTGATGTAGGTATGACCACTACAAGTATTTGATAATCTATTTTAGGTTGAAAAAATATCTACTAGTCTAAATGACTATCTAGAACCAGGTGTTCCACCAGTACCACGACTCCTTTGTCATCATTCTTATGGTTGACATCCTAGTATAGTCTGTGACTGATGAAGAACATGAAAAACACTTGAGTATTGTGTTGGAAACTCTTCAAGATCATTGTATGTTTACTAATATATCAATTTGAACCATGTAGCTTAGGGAAATAAATTTTATTGGCCACATGATTTTGAAACATGGTGTTTACTAGACCTTTAGAAGATTAATGTGGTGAATTCATGGGAGAACATCATGAATGTATTTGATGTCATGATATTTTTTAGCATGGAATGGTACTATAAGTGATTTAATCACGACATATCTAACAATTATTCCCACATGACATCATTTACCCAAAAGGGTTATTGTTCATATGGAATTCCAAATATTAGTCAACCTTTGAAGAGATAAAGAGATAGATGACCGAAAACCATGTTTTGATCATTCAATAATCAGAGAAGGGATTTTCACTCTAATATGAAGCCTCAGAAATGGTTCAATAATGTGTTATTATATAGGATGACCATGTGTTGGGGTATCATTCTCAGCAACTATAACTACAAGAAATGAGTTACCCAACCCATGACGTAGAATTGAAAGAGGTGATGCATGCCATGAAGACGTGGAATCATCATTTCATCCACAAGATGTTTATAGTATACTCAGATCAAAAGATATTGAACTATAGTTTCTCCCCAAAGGATATAAATTTTAGGTAGTGGTGATGAATCAAGTATCTTAAGGGGTTTGATTTTGATATCATGTATACCTCATTAATCAGTAATTTGAAGCAGATTCCTGAAGTTAAAATATGCTAGTGCAAGCTCTAAAAAACACTTTTGATGAGTGGAATTTGATGGGTATTCTCACCCAGATGCATTTTGAGACAAAGAAGTATAGTGGAGGTATATTATTGGATAGTTTTTAGCTGACACCCTTAATTTTGGATCCCATTATTTAAGAGAAGCTGAGTGATGAGAAGTGTCAACGCTCTATGTAGATCTAAAAGAAGGGGATATGTCCAATGTGTGGTATTTCTCTTATAATGGATTCATTGAGTATTGTTCCACTCTATGGTTCTGTTTTCTTTGTGATAGGTGGTTTTGTAGGATATCCATCAATATCAGTGGTCTGTTCACTTCGGGAACCCTAATATTTTTTATGATATTCATCATTAGTTATGTTGTGAATGTACACGATGATATATAGAAAAAATCAAATTCCTATGTCGAAGTTTTCAATAGGTTAATGTTGAGAACCAAATAACCTCTAGTTTTCTTCAACCACTACCATTTTAGACCAAAATGTGTGATGAAGTCACCATGTATTTTATCTTTGAATTACCTTGTACACAAAAGTGAAATAACCCAATTTGGGAAATGGGTGAGTATTTGGCCAAATCATCCCATTTCATTCTGATCACGGACTCAACTAAGGTGGGTGAGTTCAAATGGTTATATGTTTTAGAGATAGTGAAACATCATGGCGTGCTATTGGATATAGTTTCTGATAGAAACCCCTAATTTACCTCTATCTTCCAGGAAGGCCTTCAAAAGGGAATTGGCTCCAAAGTCTATATGATCACAACATAAAATCCTTAACTGCATGGTCCAACATAATGGGTGATTTAGATCTACAAAGAGATGATTCATGCTTGTGTGTTGGATTTTGGAGGCTCATGTGATACCCATTTGGGACTGATGAATTTTATGTATTACAATAGTTACCAATCCTCAATAATAATGAGTCCCTTAAATGTGATATATAGTCAGTTGTGTTGGTCATCGTTTTACTAAATCTATGTTACTGAGACTTCTCTGAAAGGACCTATCCTTATAGAGAAGACATTCGATAATGTCTAGTTGACATGAAATCTTTTTTTAAGTGAAGATCAACCATAATTCTTATGTGGATCAGCATCACTGATCCTTATAATTATTTTTTGTTGAGAGGATGTTTCTAAATGTGGCTTCACATATAGGCCACCATCATCTTGGTATATAGGGGATGATTATGACAAGGAATGTTATACAACATGATATTATCATGGGAGCTGGTAAGGTGGAATACCAATTTAATATTGAATTTTGGTTAATATAGATCAATGAATGGAATCGTGTATCAAAATTAAAGAAGTATAATTCAAACACGTCTTACAAACTGGACTACAAAGATTTGGAACTATAATCCAATTTTTATATGTTTGAGTAACATGTACAGATTATGGATTTGTTGGTGAAACTAATTTTTTTAAAATCTATAGTACTATTTTGGGTCCATTAGAAGAACGATAATGATTATGATGAGACGCAAGAGTGGATATTGTCGGTAGAGTAACAATATCCACATTTATTCTCTCATAAGAATTTTCAATGACTTATAGATGTCAAATAGTTTTTATGTTGGATAGAATTGAAAAATCATTGATATTTTGAGGTATTTTTCTGGTCTCAAATTTGTCATTTTACTTCCTTGTGTGTTTTTGTTGAGAAATGGGGATTTTTCGACCGAAAACAGGTCGCACACCATTAGAACACCATTAATAGAAACTGCTTGACATCCCAATGGATTCTATGTACCCTAGACAATGGGATTGTCTCGGTTTCTTGGACTACTACATGCGCATGCTTTCTAACAATGTACCCAGGTCAGTGGCCTTGAATATGGTTCATGGTCGACCACACAGAAATGCACCCACCCTCAAGAAACCGTGAAGCCTACCAGATACATTAAAAATATTGAAATTACTCCTTTTATATAATCTATTTTATGACCCTAACCCCATTGGCCTTCCCCAAGAAACCTCTTATTATCTAGTAATGCCTCTCTATTCCCCCTTTCCCCCATTTACATTCATATCTTGGTTTATTTTTTTAGATATTTATGAAATCCACAAATGAGTCCCTCGAATCTTCTTAATCTCTTTATTATAGGTCTCTTATTCATTATTTCATAGTTTATTCAATATCTAGTCGATTTTATTGCCTAAATTTGGTTCAGACATGATTATATTAGGGTTTATGTTTATTTATACCTTTAGATATTACCTTTACAGGGTCTCTTCTTGGTGTGCTTTTGGTTTCAACTAGTTTCAAGATGTTTCAAAGAAAGAGGGAGGTTGTTCGATGATCTAACATTGCTCAATGATGTTAATTTGATTTCTATTATTTCTAAATGAGTTATATGGATTTGGTGGGTGGTGATAATAATGGTTTCCAAAAGTTTTGGTATGCATTATAATTGAATGTTGATTTTCCCAATGAAAATGGATGATTTACATGGGGTTTACAAATGTTGGAAATGTGCATGAGTATGAGGCGGCTCATGTGACATAGGAGATAAAATTGTGCACCTGAGAATCCTAAGTATTTTGGTGGGATGACAAGGTCTAGTACACTATGTGGTCCAGTAGGTCTGTGGCCCAGTTCCCGAGGTAACATTGATGATAAAACACAAACTAAACAAATAATGTTGATTGAAAATAAGAAGACCTTGGGATGCAAGTAAACTATATTGGTTCGTCAATGTGGATGTTTTTGGGTTTTGGTTTTACGTATCACTGTGGTGCGAGGATCCTAGGAGCCCAATAATCTTATTACATTAGTTATTCTTGTGGTGATAATGTTATGCTGTTATTATCATGAAACTAGTTTTTGTATATAATTTTATCTCCCTTTTTAATATCAAATAATGTTTTAATTTATTTTAAAACTACTATTTTTCATTAAAAAATAGGGTGTTGATTTTTCTTATGATGTTATAGAATGGAATATATTTTTGTGTTACCCTACTAATAAATGGATAAAACCCTATATACACACTCAAGTGTATATATACTTTTTTATGTTTAACCTAAGTAAAATCTAATTGTTTCATGGTGGTGATGGTGAATCTTGTTGCTAGTGGTTCCTATCACGTAGGTGTTGGTGGTGGATTCATATGGTCATGGACCCTCTTATATTATATAGGTTTAGTTGTGTAGATAGTTCCCATCCCCATTTTGGTATTTTCGGTTTTTTAAAAATAGTGTAAACCATTTAACTTGTGATATTTGTACATAATTCTATTATGATTGTTGAATATTATGTGATCTGTTCTTTATATTAGTTTTTATTTGTTGATTATAATCGTTGAAATCATTCACAAATGAATTGTTTTATTCCTAGGAAACCATTTCCAACCCATGGGGATCTGTAATGCCTTATGGTCCTCACCATGGGTTGGGTCTGGTATCAGGTAGGATTTTATCCTATAAAATTTTTTGTAAAGTTTTTGACATGAAAAAATATGAGAATAATGCTATGTTGAGTAATAATATTTCTATATTCAAAATATATTTTTTTCAAAAACGACTATGATTGGAGACTCAATGAATAGTGAAAAAGTATTCAATTTTATAAAAAAATTTCAAGTTCAAGTATGCTTTCTACTAATTATATTACTAAAGGGGACTCATAAATACCAAAAATATATGTTAATTTAATTACCAATTTCATAATTTTACAAATATGATTATGAGGAATATATTTCATGGGGGTTAGTCCACTCAAATAATAAAAATCAATAAAAATCCAAATATATCTTGATAGAAATTACATAACATATTTTATGTCCATGAAGAATTCTATACAAGATTTGACTCTCCATGTCACCTTTATAAATAATGAATCAATATAATACTATCCTAGAGTATGTGTTTTAATACTCAAAATTCACAAAAGATCAATATTATTCAGCAGGATATTGTCTTCATAGAGTAAATATCATTTAATTAATCAAACAAGGAAAATAAATGTATTCAGAATAGTGGGTGTTACTATTTTATAGAAGAGTATTAAAAATCCAAAAAAATTGAAATGTTTTATTGTGTCTTAGTGATCTTTACTATTGATGGGTCAGTCAGAATAAAATGTGTTAGATCATCTATGATTGGGAAATTTTAACTTAAATCCAAAAACATATTATTTATTGATTGGTTGAAGTAGAACATGTAAATTCTTTCTTAACTATGAGATATTGGTAATAAAGTTACATCTAAAAAATATGGATTCATTGTGATACACAAGTTAGATTGGTACATTTTAGAAAAATTTGAACAAAAATGGTGAAATCTATATGAAGTGTGTGATGCTAAATTTTCATTTTACATAATCATAAAAGAAGAAAAATTACCATGGAATATAATTATTAGTCATATTGGACAAAATAAAAGGATTAATTATACTTTATAAGAAAATTTTAATGATGTTCCAATGATAAAAAACGAGGGGAATTATATGTTCTCAATATCCTAAAAGGAAAATATTGTTAATTTAACACATATGAAATTTGAGATTCAATCAACTCGTCCTTCAGAGCTTATCCATTAATAAATTTTTGGGACCATGAAGAATATATCAATGAATTGGAGTAAATATTATATTTTCATTATTGGAAAATTTACATGTATTACATGAATTATTATTATCAAACAAAAGTCAAATGATATAAAAATGATCAAATATTCTACAATAATTATAGATATGGTGTGTGGTTTCTTCTTAATGTATATATAGAAATATATTTTTGGTGATTATACAAGTGGAATATTTAAATCATATCATGAGAATCATGTTATTCATCATGATTATAGTTCACATTATACAATGTCGAATGGGTTTACAGAATAGAATTAAAAAAATATTATTGATGATGGATAAGACTATGTTGATAGAGCATGAAACATATAATTAATTTTATACACAATCCATTTGAGTGGTGGTTCATATTCAAAATTGATACTTATATAGTCTAAAATCACATATATCCCCATATAATATGAATGGAAAAAATTCATCTAGTTTGATGTTCATAGAAGTTATTGGTCTCCCCTTCATTGTAAATGATATATGTAAAAATATAGGGATGTTTGAACAATGATATTGTAATGGTATCATTATTGGTTTCACTCCTAACAATAGTGGATACTGTTGTTATAATAAAGTGATAGAAAATAATATTAATACTGTTTTTGGGAATGTTCTAAAATTTATAAAGAGTTCAATCTTGAGCATGCATTCTAGAAATTTCATGAGGATGATTCAACTTTTGTTAAATAGTTTGGTCAAGTATATCAAATATTTAAAATTAAGAAAACATTATTTTTTATGGAGAGGATTTAAAAACTCAGGTGATTCATGAATAATTTTTTTTATTGTTTCTATGGATGAAAACAAAAAATGAAGGTCGATAAAATCATTGAAAATAAAATACAATAAGATCAAAATAGAAGAATCTAGAAGACAATGATTCATACCTCACCAGTATCTCAATTTGAACCGATAGATGTAGATGAAGCTTTAGAGAATCAAGAGTGGATTGATTCAATAATTTTGTAATTATATTATATAGGTAAGAATGAAACATGGGAGATGATTCCTAGTCTGTAAAAAAATATTATCAAATCTAGATCTCTATTCTGGAACATGTTTAATGAAAAGGGGGATGTTCTGAGAAATAGAGAATTTCTTTTGGGTTAAGTACATTCATATGATTATGGAAATTACCTTCATGAAACCTTTTCCCTTATATAAATTCATGATACCATTTTGAAATTTCTTACTACTGAAAAAAAATATAAACACAAATGATTTTAAATGTATATCAGGCCAGTCTTCCAAAATAGATAATTAGAAAGAGTTTTATTTTGAACAACCATGTATTTTTTTTCTTGAGGAATAATAGAATTAATATTTTCTAGGTAATTTCGTTATTATATGTATTGAAACAATCCTAGATATATTGGTAATTGAACCAAGATTAATATTTAATGAATTTGAAATTTAAGAAAGGAAGATTGGAAAAAAACATTACATCAAAGGAGACCAAGTGGTGTCTATCATTGTTATTTTACATGTATATGATATTGTATTTTTTGAATATAATGATTTATTTTTCAATGGTTATTATTTATAATTGAACATATTATTTAAAATATCTCTTCTTATTAAGATGAAATATTTTATGGATTTAAAAATATCACAAGAGGAAGATAATATTATTATTAAAATTATGATGTATTCTTAGAATTTTATAAAGTTGTTTTTCATGGAGTAATAAAGTTATTTTTAGTTCACATTTTAATAGTAATTTTTCATTATAATGATATGGAAGGAAATGAGATTTATCACAGAGAATTATAAAATATTATTAAAGGAATCTTATACTTGATAGCTTTGATGCTAGACATTATCAGTTTTATTATAATTTGTGCCAGATATGAAAGTGCTTCAAAAGTGTGACATTTTGTGGATGTAAAGTGTACTTTTATGTAAATTAAAGGCATTAAAAATTTTATATTGAGATATGATATAAAATTTTATCTTGATTTTATTAGTTATAAAAATACTGATTGGGATGAAAATATTGGTGATAGAAGGTTCACATATGGTGGTGTTTTTTTTAGGAGGTAGTTTTTTATGATGGAACACTATGAAAAAATGTTCTATGAAATTGAGAAATACTAAAGTAAAATAAGTTAAAACCAATCAACCCACAAACCCATTGATATATATGAATACTATGTTAGAGAATATAGAGGTAGAGGTGATTTTTCTACTACTTATTTGTTGTGATAATCAGATGTCTATAAATATTTCAATAAATAAATTTCATATTCCAATATAAAAGAACATTGATATTAAATTTCACTTCATTAAAGAGATTATATTATATAATATATCTATAATATCATTCATTCTTCCAAATGAAGAAGTAGATTATATATTTAGTAAACCATTTTCAAAGGATTCTGTTTACTGTATGAAGTTTTTGTTGGGAGTTCTGCCTCATCCCTCTCAAGGATAATGTATAGAAACATTATCCCCTATTTAGTCTTGTTATTTTGATTCTTACTGTCATTGGGGGAGGATAATAAAAACATAAGTAATTTTATTTTATTCCTTTATGTATTTAGGAACTGTATTTATCAAGGGGAAGTGAATTATAATATATAGAATCCAATGATATGTTTTTGTCAAATGGGAGAGAGATTTATTATTTAATTGGATCGTGTATTTATCTAGAGGTAGCAAAATGAGAAATATATAAAGGATAAAATGTGCTAATTTTGCCTTATGAATTATTATAATATACTTATTTAGTATTGATAGAAGAACCTATTTTTATATTAGTTCCAAATAGATTATTTTCGGAAGAAGCATATTTATTGAAATTATTATTTAAATAACTGCTGATTACCTATTGCTTTCCAATGTTATTTCAATTAGTATAAAATTTTAAGAAGGATTTATATTTTTCAAATTATTATTTTTATAATCAATCCTAGTAAATTTTTGAATGAATGTATTTATTTTTAATGGAAAGCATGCAAGTAATATATACATTTATTTCATAAACTATGTTCACATAATAAGTATTAGAATTATTGAATTATTAGTCATTTGTAACTATCATAAGTATGAAATAGATTTATTTTCCATGATTTCAAAAAAATATAATGGGAAATGTTTTTGAGGCCAAGAGCTATTTGGAAATTTTTTAGATGATAGACTGTTTTATGAGATAAAAAACATCATATAGAATTTGGTATTATGTATAGAGAAGAAGGATTAGAGGGTTTGAAGTAGATATGTTTTTTATATTGGATTTTATTTTAAATAAATAAATCATATTCAAAATAAAGTAAAAATAAATCATAACATGTTAGGTTAATGTTTTTAATATATTAATGTTATATGAGTGAGGTTTCAAATTCATTGGCATCAATTGATAAGTCTTAGAGAAGGATGGGAGGATCTCCAGTTTGAATTTACCAAATTCATAAATCTCAAGAGAAATAAATTTTTATTATCTGGAAAGATCCATATGAGTATTTATGAAAAACTTTATGCATCATTTAGATGGAGAGAGATCTACGTGTGTGTCATATTTTAATGTTATGTTTGATTTATTCAATCATATGATGATATTTTTGACTAAAGTATTTCTATGTCTAGACTATGTATGGGTTATTAGAAGTAATGTACGAGGCATTGGTATCAAATTATAAGTTATTGAGGACAGTAGTACATGTAATTTCCATTTTAATATGAGTTAATGATGTTGTATATACGTCAAGGTAATGAATTCCAGATTTTTTTATCTACATATGGGTTATAATTTTTTTATATTAGTCTCATAGTAGGTCCAAATTATGAAATTATTCATATTTAAAATAATTTCCAAAATTAACATTCTAAATAATATTTTATATGGTTATTAGGATGTATTGTCATGGATTAAACATCATAAAATGGATGACATTTTTGAAGAATACGGTGAGGAATATTACCTGAATGGCCTGAAAGCCATTTCTATTGATTCATGAAAAACCCCATTAATGGGATAGGGAAACCCTAACAATTCACATTGTATTAGTGGATTACCTGACTTGAAGGTCTTCCAGGAATTCATTCTAGACATGGCCACTTGTAAATCCCCCCCCCCATATCACGATTGCGAAGTCATCATCCCCACATTACATTACTCATTAATTTAGAAGTATCTATGAAGAAGTTAACATACATGGTCCTAGTAGAAATTTCTACACCCTATCAATATTCAATTCTTGGATATCATTGTTCATGTGAATCTACCTACTCTGAGTCCACATCTAGAGCTAGTACTTTTGGTATGTATGGTTTCATCTTAACATTCACGATCTGTAGGAGGTGGCCAAAAGGCATTGAGGTGGCCCTGAGGGCTTGAGGTGGCCTGAAAGCGTTAAATTTCCCAACAACCTTGGTTATACCAAAGTCCTTAAAGACTCTAGTCCTAAACTAGCAGCTCAAAGGTGAATAGTTCTCACAGCTACTATATGAGATAGTCCTACTATAGTACCTACTATAGTGCTTCCTATAGTACTACTACATAACCCATAAATATGCCTCCACGCATATTCAATCATAGGTCTTGTGGATGCACATAAAGTGTCATTAGCAATGAGGCTGAGGATCATGTGCAAAGGGTGATGAATATTTCAGACATAGTGAAAGGAGTTTTTATGGAAAAATAGAATTGGTTTCTGTTTAACTTATTTCCCATGATGATGCATTTTATTTGCGTTATTGAAACCTAGAGAAGAATTCAAATAAGAATAAGGAAGAAGGGGAATGAATACATCTATGTTATTATTAGTTATAAAAATTTAGTTTTATATACTTCAAATTTGAAATTAGAATTCAAAAGTAGAAATTACAACTAATGGATGAAAATATATTATGTAGTGAAATGAAAATATATATCATGGAATTGATAAAAATGTTTATAGAGTGAAAATGGAAGTTGATACTATAGATAAAATAAAATAATATCATTCCCTGGAATGGGAACATATTGTCGAGATTCGTATGCAGTCTAGAACATATATGAAGTAGTATCATGAAATAGTGAAATAAGATGAAGAATAAATATAAAAATTGTGATAACATGGAGCTATTAACATATTTTTAATGACTATTATATAACGAAAATTGTTTCCAATTAGTGTATCTATGTGGGAAGAACATAAAAAAAGTTAAAATACTTATTATAACACATGTAAATAGATATTTCATGTCCATTGTAACCATCCTATTTATATTTGTGATACGTATAGTATTGGTGAAATCTGGATCAAGAAAAAGATTTTCCATCTCTTTTTGAGTGGTGAAACTTATAAATATATTATGAATTTATATGTTTTGTTGAGTTTTAGTGTGAAAATTACCAGATTTATACATCATAATAGACAATGAAGTTTGTTTTTTAGAGAAACATTATAAGGAATTAAAAGTAAACTATTCACCCATACATAGTGACATCCCTATTCTTATTTCCCTTTTTTATAATTAATACCTATAGGAGGAAAATGAATAAGTATTTAAATAGATTTTATATCAGTGTGTAATTTTTAGGATACTTGGGATACGATAGCTCCATATTCACATCACCGATGAGGATGATCTGACGTAGGATTGGTCTAGTTCTAGAAGATCTATCCATGGATTTAATTTTCATCTTATTATTGTTTGTATGTCCTCCATATGAGTGTAGACCCTGGAAAAATAGCTATATGGATTCATCTTCTTGGTCTTACACTTCCCAATCGAAATTCATTTCCTTTGTTCTATAGTTAATTCCCCCAGTCAGTTCTTGTACAATGACCATATGACCTCTTCTCTAAAACATCCCATATTGGTACGCATTTCTATTGAAATGAATCTATCATGGCTACCTATAGATGTTGTGTGAATCATTATTGATGGAGGATATAGATATTTGTAATATATTCATTATGAATCTTGGATGGAATTTTCATTTATATATCATAGGAAATGTCACTACCACCTAGACTATCATAAGAAGGATACAAGTGATCCCCTGGATGAATGCTATCATCCTCTAAAATAGTATAAGAAAAATTCCAGACATCATATGGAACATGATACTCTAGATCTAGAGGCTGAAATTTTGGTTTCTTCCGTGATTATAGGAGATTCAGATCATATTTCATCATATAAGGACACTACTTGTTCTGATTTCCTCAGGACAATTACAAATCCTTTTCAATCTGTATTCAAGGTTCCCTTTAGTTAAAAAATTTTCCATCGTAATTTCCAATCACCAACTACATACAAGACATTGTTCAACAATCCCATGGCCCTTCAGTCTCTCATATCATTGATGGTCTATATACTGACCTGTGTTTGATTAAGACCATTTCCTTTGAAGGAGATAATAGAGAATATAACGTTTCACCAAATTGGATACCAATTGTAAATAATTTATAAGTTGTTATAATTATTTACAGTCCAAATTGAGGATACTCTCTTGAGAAATCACTTTCCTATGAGTTTTAGTTTCTATATGAGGTTGTTCAGGTCAGAAATATTGAGGGTCAAAAAAATGTGATGTTTAAAAATAAGAAGTATCAAGATTGATCTCTAGCATTAATGTCAGAAAAAAGGTACTCAATGAAAGCTCCATGAGATAAAACTATTTCTTTTTATTTTTTATTCAGTCTAATATGATTATGAATAATAGATGTAGCTAATGTGGATTATTTGTACGTTTTAGGATAGAGAAAAGGGAATAATTAAGATATTTCTTTGTGTGATTTTCAAGTCTCCGCTACCAAGGATTCGAAGGGGGAATATCCCACTTACATGGTGAAGAAAATGAAGTTCTAAAAATACTAATACTAACTTCTATAAATTATGATTACTAGGTCTGCCTTGAAGCCTACTATGCTGATGGAGAATGGTTTTTCATATTTAGTGAGAACCGAGATTGATATTCCTCCCAATATGATGGGTGGATCTTTAGAAAGTACATTTAATAAGGATTTTATACCATATATTTTCTAAATGAAATAGAAATCCATATATGAAAAAGTCAGAAAATAATTTATAATTGAAATTATTGCCACAAACCTTTAGAGCATTGAGTTTACCTAGGAGGATAAATCCAAGGGTAAAGGGGAGAAGAAGCCTTAAGGGCTTGATCAAGACAACTTTCTTTGGCTGTACTACCATTTGGAAAATATTTTTATAAATTTTATGGTATGTATGTCTGTTTTTATGATTATTTAATTCTTTAAAATAAAATTTGAAGATCAATAGAATGTGTCTCCACATATATCACAACCTATATGTGAATGAAATTGCATAGAAATACCTATTTATCACTGGTCGTATCACTAGTGTTGGAAGATGAGGTATGTTTCCTGAGGTTTTTAATTTATATTTGTACATTAGAATGTTATCAGGATTGTTAGGGTGTGCAACGTTTTTTATGGTTTTTTTGATCAGTATTTTGTGGTTCCCACTAAACGATAAAGTGTATTGATAAAATTAAAAAAGGGGCTTGTATATAATGGTTTTACATAAAACACTATAACGTTTCTCTATAATGATAGGGAGTTCGGAATTCAAATATAGAGATATGAAATTATGTTAAATTATATAAAAAAAAGAAGGGTTTTTTGGTTTTTATACTTATCAATATGTTTTATGACTTTATATTATGAAAATGTTCCTAAATTTTTAGAAACCACATTGTTGATTGAACATACAATGTGTTACCGTGATTGTAGGTATATTAGTTAAATGTTTTTTGGTAAAGCTGAAATGATTAAATTATAAATATAATATTATTTAAACCTTGATTTATAATTTAGTATATGTAAAATGAGATAGTGAAATATTTTGTGATAGATCATCCACATTTTTTTCATAAAATTGATGACACTCACTCAGCGATAATTCATGAGTTTACCTAGTTTAACCATTTTTAACTATGTATGGCTACGATTACTAAGGGATATAGTGAAATTATATATATGGATGAGGTTTTTTATCAAATTATATGATATTTATGATTGAATTAAATTGATATACTCCTTTAATATCTCAGTTGTGGTGAAGTGACACGGTAGTATAGGAGAATCAACTATGTATTCTTATAACGATCTACTTTTAGGTGCATAAGTATAAAAATAAATATATTTTGATTTTTTTTATGAATAAAAAATAATAATATTGAAATTTTTTATGATGTTATGATTTCATAAAGAACATTCAAAACATTGGATTGATGAAACATGATAAATTAAATAAACATATATAAAAGTTCATAAGATGATTTTGTATTGAGTGAATTTATTGATGAAACATTCAACTATTTTAATCTCATCAATGGAGAAATAGAACACAACATATTATATGAGTATTAGTTAAAAATGATTAATATAATGAGAATTATTTCATTGGATTATATGAGTAATATGTGAATATGATTGTATATAATCTTTTTGTGTTCAATGATGTTATAGTGTGGATATATGTTAGGTTTTTCATATGTATACATGTAAAAATATCCTTACTGGAGTGATGAATTTTAGTTGGGTAAATAGGAGTATAAAACAAACACACATGAATAGTGTTTTCTTATTCTAATAAGTATTCTAAATATAATTATATTTTTCATTGTGGGAAGAAAATCATTAAATGTGTGAATAATGTATGCCTATAAGAGTTTTAGGAACGTATTCACTATTGTGTTTATAATCGTTATCTAGTTTTAATTCCATGTGATTTAATGATGCCTTTATTTATGATTTTTTTTGTTTCATATTTCATAATTAAAGACAATATTATATTTGGATCATATATATAATAAATGTTTTAAGAAATAAAACTAAGGATTAAATATATAAATATCTATGATAGATAGATCAATATTCTCCTTAAGTTGTTAACACCCAAATATAGGGTTTCTTAAGGGTTCATTAGGGTAGACCATTAATCCTCACCATCCTAACACTAAATGGGCCCGTGTGGGTTTTTCATCATCGTGGATGGTTTTGAAGGATGTATCATCAATGGATCCTTCATATATTTTATTGATTCTAATGGTTCCCATATTCATCCTAATATTTCATTGATGTTTCCAAGATTCTTCTCCCTCAGTTTTTGTCCTCTCTCAGATCTCTATTTGATGATTGCATTGTGATGCTGGTGGGGGTACAACTAGTTTTATAGTGTTGGTCAGTTGTCGATATAAGTGGTGTGTATGACCTCCAATTTTTCAAATCTATTTTTTTGGATCAGAGAGCCTTTATTGATACATCAATTTTGACCACATTGGGGAGGAAGAAATGCGGTGGGTGGTGCATGATTAAGGTCATTCAATAGATAAGTTTCTAATGGCCCTGGGTCAGAGCATTGAGGAGATCCATGATTGGAAATTGGAATGGGCTCAGGCTGGCGATTTTTATAGATCTAGATTGTTACAGGCAATCAGTGACGGTGGATTGATAGATGCCATTGGGTTTTTTCTATCTATGCTTCCATTGCATAGCAACATATGTATCAGATTTCTTATGTGGGATAGAGGATCCGATGGTTAGTTGGTCACTGAACAATTGGTCGATTGTGTCATAATGGTATTAAGAATGGCTGTTTTTGGATCCCATTCTAATTTTTATGATTATTTGTTTATTTGGTATAGATATCCTTGTGAGAACTAGTATCTTCTTCATTTTATATGGAAGGTGGTATATATTTTTGAAAGTTCCACTTGGTGTGAAGACAGGAAAGGGGGATGGGTGTTATTACAGCCATCATTCAACCATCTATAATCAGTTTTTATGGATGAATGGAACATTGAATTCAATTTTTTTTTATTGTATTCAATTTGATATTGTGTTGCATCAGAATTATAATGTAGTGAGTTCCTCGCATGTTTTTTTGGTGGGAGACTCAAAAGCAAGAAATTAATGCTAAATCATTTCACCTTGTCCTCCTCCACATGTTTTTTTGGTTAGAGGGGTTCCCTACCACATTGTGATGGCTAGCATGGTGTAACTTCTTTGTGGTGGGGGGATGAATCATTATCATTTGGTTTCATTGTTGCATAGTCCAAAGATGGGGTGACGAGGTTTTTTTGGTTATTTACATGGGTTTTTCATTCCATCGAACATTTTGGATTGTTATGACCTTGGTGTCAAGATTTTAGGCACTTTCCCTCAGCTTTTCATGGGTTTTCTATTTTCCCAGTTGTCAAAACTGGTGTTATCCCCACATGGTTAAAAACCTAAGGGGGGGGGGGGTGGAATCAAGGTATAGTTGATTAAAATAACTTGAAATTTGGTTATTGTTTATTCTTTAATCAAAACACTCTTCTCTTCCTTTACTATAATAATGTATGAATAGAAATAAAATCATGCATGAGACACCATGATTTTTTACTTGGTTCACCAACATAGGGCTACATCCAAGGATCATACAATGACAATGTGCATATGTACCATATTTAAATTGGATCACTTAAATATCCATGTTTTTGATAGATCACTTATATACCTTGGATCACTATCTTTACAATTTTTTGGGATAACTCACTACGTTCCCAAGATTCATTACCAAACTCTCTTTCGATGGATCATTATTGGAAGAAAGGATCACCTTATTACTCAACCTTTACTCATTGGTTTAGAATGGATTAACACTAAGTTTATAAACACACAGGTCCCTTAATTATCCATAATAAATACATCATCAGTTGTAGATAGTTTCTTTGTTAAAGTTCTACATTCATCATGTTGATGAATTCTACATTATCATAAATCCTTTAGGAAATCTGTTTTGTGGTTCTCATTACCTTCGCTGATCTCCTTCATATTATGAAGCTCAATTAGCCATCATGAAGCCCACATCATTCATGAAGCTCACCTCTTTCATGAATCTCAACAAGCATTTTCAAACCATCCTCCTTTCATGAAGCACATTCATTTATTGAATCACAACTCTCCCTCATTAAAACTATAATTTTTTTCATCTTTCTAATGCCTTTGATAACTAAAATACCTTTGTGATGAATATGAATTTAATTCATATTTTATATCCTTCATGAACTTATTTTATTCATGAACAATTTCAAAAGAATATCCTTCATGAATCACCTTTATGATTCCCAAGCCATATAATCTTTGTTAAAAATTTCTCTTTTATATGGTGGGTAGAGGCCTATTTATAGGAATTTCCTCCAATTGAAAAATCTTTATCCACATCATCAACATTCCAAAATTCACAATAAATTTGTTTCGGGTGGTCCCTTTTTTGTGAAGATATTGGGAAAATTAGAAATTAAGGAACATTCTCATAGTAATGGAGAGAACCATCAAACCTTCCCACATTCACAATGATCCACTTATCATCGTGCCGAATATATTATGTTTTTATTCATGTGTTTGTGATGCATCACACCTCCCCAAGACCCAGCCTCTTGAAGTCGAATGGATTTTAAAATATACATAACATTATGAAACTCCTATTTTCACGAAACTCATGCATTTTCCAAAATTTTATATGGAATTCAGGGAAATAAAACTTTCCTGACGAGAGATCCAACCTAAAAAATATGGACCCCAAAAGTTTGGAAAACACTAGAAAATTGTGCAACCTTGTATAAGCAATGTTTTGTTCCACCTATATGGGATTAATTCATCTCTCATGATTCATTGTCAACATATCTTATCAATACTTTCTCTGGTACTCCTTAACAAATCGTAGAAATCTATTTTTTTTCAATAAACACAATAATCCCAAAAACACTACAATGTAACCTTGGGTGAATTTTCCCAACAAGAATTATTTTTTTATGGTCAGTAAATGGGGATTTATGTTCAAACATTTAGAAAAAATTTATTATAAATATCTAAAAACAAGGCTTCATATTTAAATATCATCATTATAGTATATCTTAGAACAATGTATTTCACATAATGATAATGTTTTTTTGAAATCTAAACAACTAGTGGAACTGTGTTTTCTATAATAAAATGATTACTACCAAATGTTTCCCATTTTAGAGTTAGTATGTTATGAAAGACATCATTATGGGTTGTTTAATTTAGAGTAAATTTGAATTTTGATTCCCAGAGTTGGGGATGTTATATAATCCAGGAAGCAAATTAAGAGTCCAATAGTTTGAACATCACTAGAAGTTATTATTCATGCTTTTATTATTGGATGATACGTTAGGTGATCATGTGGGTGTCAAAGAAGGATTGGGGTGGCCCCACTATAAAAATCAACTACATGGGAAAACACATAAATGTTAGAGGGTGTTGTGGAATAGTGTGTGTCATGTGAGATTATATTTTTACAGGATTAAGGAGGTTATTATATGAATGAAGGGGATCACCCCACAAAAACTCTAAATTAGAAAATATATTTGGGTCCATGATACAGAATTCTAAAGGAAATGGCATGTTTCATGATATCTATTTTTTGGTGATGGATCATTCCACAACATTAGGGGTTGTTTTTTGGGGGTTTGTTTGAGGGGAGTAGATAATGTTTTAGCCTATGGGTTTTTAAGTGAATTGTGTTTTGGGTAGAGGATATATGTAATTCTCCCTAGGAGAAAGGATTTTTCAAAAAGGGCCACCCATATTTGGGTTCCACAATGAATAGAAACCATAGGGGAGGTGTTGTATTCGGCTACCTTAGACCATACAACAACTGATATAAGGTGGGTAGGAATTACATTGAGAACCCATTATTTATATTCCAAATATACTATGGATGATTGCATTTGAACCATAACTAACATGGGGACAACATAATCATCCAGGTTTCATTTTTTTAATGTTGTGGTAGACTCATTTTTTCTTATTTATCCCCTTTTTTGATTTATTCTTAGATTCCTTGAGGAGAGAAAAATTTTGGCTAGCTCCACCCACAATTCTTATCCCTTTATTCATTTGTTTGTATAGTATTATTGGTAGTGATTTTCATGGGGTTTTAAGGTATGGTGTTTTCTTTATTCCATCATTCTTACTACTTTTTGGTTAATTCTATTTTTTTTTTGTATTTATTGACCTAGATTGAGTTATTATTCTAGAATATCAGGGTGTAACTTTCTCATGCAGTGGGGATTTTTGTGTGGGGAGAGATAGGAAATCCTATGTTTATTTACTACTAACAA
The DNA here is from genome assembly GCA_963277665.1 of Viscum album. NCBI lineage: Eukaryota > Viridiplantae > Streptophyta > Magnoliopsida > Santalales > Viscaceae > Viscum > Viscum album. Next base: position 583,210,212 of record OY728161.1, read on the forward strand.
AACATATCATTTTTTGGTATGTTTTATAATTTTTTTAGGTTTTTCATCAAGTTTTCCAACAAAATTTGGTAGTGATGATGTAGAGAAATATGGAGTTTTGTTCGAAGGTGTTTTAGAAGCATTCCATGGGTGGTTAGAACGTTATTTAATGGGATTCCATATTTTGGAGGATAAATAATGAGTGTTTTATAATATTATCACATTGGATAAATTTTTCATATAAATATATATATTTATAATTAATTATCAGGGTGTTCAATTATTAGATATAATATCACGGTAAATGATGAACATGATCTAGGATTGGATGGAAATGATGAGTATTTCTTAAGGGGGTAAATACATTTCGAGTTTGGTTGCCACAAAATATTAAATCATATGTAAGTCTATTCATGATAGTGGATGATGGAATGGAAATTTATGATTGGGTAAAATAATTTTGGAAAAAGATAACCCTATGTGAAAATGAATGGTTCCCTTTGGCCTTCTGGGCCTATAGTGGGTGCTTTAGTGATCATTTTGGGAAATTAGTCACCTAATGACAGTGTATATAAGTGGAATAAAGTACAAAGTGATTTTTTGAGGCAACATGTGTATATCTAGATCTAGGATGGTTGTGGAAAATCTAGTTCGGTTATTCTTAGGGATAGTCAATAAGGATGAGGATATTGTACCTAAGAATGATATCATAAATTTCAATTATCTATGGGAACACACTATAAATGGAATATTAGATTCATAGTGTGTGTTATGAGTAGGTAAATTCCTTCAGGGTATGATATGAAAAATCAATATGGGATTTTTCTAGGTGATGGGATTGAGATATCTCCTTAGTGTGATGTAAGTTGGGTATTATGAATGGGTTTGTGCCATTTATCTTGATGTACTGAAAATGAGTTTACAAGATGAATTGAGGGAATAGAATTGGTAAATTTAATGGGTGTTAGGAATGAGCTATTGGTGATGAAATTTTAAGAGGGGAATAACCCTCCATCTTAAGGAAATCATAACATCATGTGGTTTGAAATTGGTCAAAAACATACAATAGAATTTGAAATTTTCATTTGGTGTATGGTAGGAATCTTAAACCGAGTCATGGAATGTAAATATGAGCATTGTAAAACATTAATTTTATGTGTTAAGATGTGTTTTAATGAACAAAGCATTTCTCAGCTTTTAAAATATTTTTTTTTAAATTGGATTCTGATGAATAATTTTCAAGAAAAAGAGATAGGGGTACACGATTAGTGGACAAATAGTACAAATGATGAATCTTGTTTTGTAAAGGGAAATAATTCGATAAACTAAGGGTCACCCTAAGGGAAACCATGTGAAATTCTATAGAGGGTCTATAGAGGAGATGCACCATATGCACATGGTTTTCCAAATCCATGAACCATTCATGCATGTGTATTTCCACATAAATAGTAGTAGTGCCTGGTTAAGAAAATATTTTTAGAAAAACATGTGAAAAAACATTGAATCTCACTAACTAACATTTATCTCATCAAACCATTAAATTATTTAAACCCCTTTTGCATTCGATTTCCCCGGTGTCCTCTTCTGTATCCTCAACCTCATCCTCTCTCTTCAATGGGTGGATATCTTAAATTGTTTCCCAAATTAACACCATTGTGTTTAATGAAAGCCTATAGGTAAGGATTGGACTCCTCTTACATCCATTTATTTGTTTTCATCTTCCAATAGATTGAAATTTACAGGTTATATCAATTTCACAAATTGTAGGATTTTTTATGATTCTTTCAATTTCACTCATTCTGGTTTGAATAAAATGTAAATAATGAGAAAGTAAATTTCCCTATGCATGAGGCAGTCAGTATTGTTTATTCTACATTAAAATTTCATCATTTATGAAATACAGTACTGTTCCAGGAACCAAAAATTCCACTTTTTTCCTCATATACATAATTTCGTCAACAAATTTTATCTACCTGGACCCAGATTATATTATTGGGTGTATCACTTATATTCACATGTAGCATTATGATTATATTTCTAAATAAAAACACCCATAGAGGTGTGTTAAACTTAAATATTAGTAATCAAATTGTTAAATGGGATCACATGAATTATAAGTGGCGTGGATGACACACGTAGAATTAGATCATTGTTTAAAAATTTCTCTAACCTTTCACATATAACTGAAATAAAAAATAATACATAACTGAACTATTAATGGAATTAATTTATATTATCCATGACCAAATTATTAAATTTATAACTTTAATCCTTAATAATATTATATTTTTTGAATTTCTAATTGGGGTAGATAAACTCCCTTAGACCATGGTCTTTTAAATGTTTTAAAATTATAGTGTATCATCCCTATGGACACATGAATTTTACAATGTCATGTGTGATTATATGGATTCCATAATTATAATTAATTTATTAATAATTGAATAATAATGATGACTCATATTGATGTGGAATGATTGAATTCTCATGGATTGTTTTTAAATAATAAATACATCATATTAATGAAGGTCCACTATGCATTAATAGATTTCAGGTTCTTATTTATAGAATTCCTAGTGTCAGTGATAATAGGGAAAGTGGTATTACCCTATACTAAATTATAATTGAGGGACCTTGGGTAGGGTTTTGGGATGTCCTCTCAAACCCATTGGTGAAGGTTGTTTGAGATGTTGCTTCACATCACTTGGGTTATTGGACATGACATTTTTCACCCCCTCAATAAGGATGTTTGGAAAGAAATTTCTCATTATTATTCATGATACAAAGGCGTGGTTTCCATTATTATGTTGGATACCTTGGAAAGGGGTCTAGTATTATCCATAATCCTTGGGCATCACATCCATTATTCCTCAATTCGGCTCTTATGATTTTTCACGGATTCTTTAACTAAACCTTGTGACCTATTTAGTAAAATATATATATTTATGTTTCCATGTATATAGAATATAAATATATATATAATTATTTATATAAAAGGTTACATGTATTTAGAGTCATCCCGTCATAGGTCAAAGTTGGTGTGGTCGGTCGGGTGTCCTTTGAGGAACCTAAGCATGACTTGATTACTTTTATTTGTGATATTGATTATTACAATACATATACACTATTTTAATTTATATTATTGGAGTGTATCGCATTAGAAACCATCCATGTTAGACTAATTATTTTATCTCACACCCTATTATGGATGGTGGTTTGTACCCGAACAGATCTCTGGGTTGTAGGTCGGGTTGGACTATGTTCTGTCATTTTCATTTATTCAGTAAGACTTTACGTGACTGGTTGGGAGTTTCATTCAAGAATGTACTTGATCAACAATCTAGATATTGAGTAATTATTTATTTATTAATTTCTTTTCTCAGTCTAGGACTTATTATTTTATAACATTCAGTATGTCTACTGGTTTTTTATTGCAGAATATTCATGCATGATTCTTAATCAAATTTTTATTCCCTGTCATTTCTTATTATCGTTCAATACTATGTTTTTCATCTATTTTTGTTATTATTTTATTTTGTATTACCATTTGTATTTACCGAATCAGAGCATATATTCTCCCCACAATACCATTATTAGACCCTCACTACATGTTCGTATCCAGTGGAATTAGGGGAGGTGAACACAAGGCCCAATGGAAAACTAGCTCAGGGAACCATTTAAGGGGATCCTGAGGCATGACTCTATAATTAGTATCAATGATTTATTCTTGCATTTGTATTACTATTTTGAAATAGTACAATGAGACTAGGAAAGTGTTGGAACTTAGTAAATAACTAATGTATGAGCCCATCCAACCCACACATGGTGGAAAAATCAAGATTCCATAGAAGGGTATATTTTTTCTGCAATTGTTATTACAAATGATGAATATATCACCTTGAGTGACTGGTTTACATTCTAATGGTTAATTATTTATAAGATTAATTTATTTTTACACATAGCCCTATAAAACAATGAAGTATTATTATGTCCATCAATGTCAGCATATGGATATTCACAAGTCATGCATATTTAAGGTTATATAGAATGAATTTTATATAATCTAGATTCATGATGATTTTTATACATTTTTTGTGTGATTATTTTTCATTTTTATCATTATAACCAAAATTGGGTGATTTTGACCAGGTTTTTTGTGTTTTCCTTTTATTTAGTAATTTCCCAAGATTATTTCCATATTGACTGGTATTTTTATCTATAATTGAATGCCCTTTTATAGTTGTGATATACGATTAGATATTAAATTATATTCATAATCCTCAATGTAGTTTTCCATTATAGATCGATGGTGGTGCCCTAACGAACTAATTATGACATGTTAGAGACATGGACCACATGAGGCATGAGATGAAACATTTATGGTTATAGTTAAATAGGTGATAATAATAATTTATAAAGGTGTATGGGAATATTTAATATTGGGATGTGCAACCCATATATTAATACCATTATATATGAACTTGTTATATTCTGGCATCAAATGTAAAAAAATAGTTATACGTACAAGATTTTCATTTTTTACATATAATGGAAAGTATCTTTATAGCATGGGAATGGTAATCCATCTAACTAGACAAAAATTCTTATATATATATATATTGAATTGTGATTTATATGGGGAAAATGTTTTATATAAAATGGAGTGGTGATTACAATTATAATGGATTAGACCTCAATAAGTTGGTCATGATGACTCACATGAATGAATACCTAAAAGCATAAGTGGACCCAAATAGGTTAGTTGGGGCATGATGACTAATAAATAAACCCGATATAGGTTTTTTTAAATTGTGGAAAAATAATGGGAGCCATGTAGGTCTCCTTTATTGATTATTCTTTTGTATTTAACACTTTAGGGGTATATTATTTTATTGGGATATTTATTTAAAGTGTTAGGAGAAACTTATATGATGTTATTTATAAATATCTGGAAGAACATAACATGACCATTTCCCCATAAATCTGTAAAATACTTTCTATTATGTTTTTTATATTTATTATGACAAAGATTTTATTAATTAAAATCATAATTACAACCAAATGGGTATTTTCCACTATAGCTTCGATCTAAAATATTCCATAACTAATCCAATTTTGATAATTTAATGGGTAAATAAATTATAATTAAATGATTTAAACGGGAATTATAAGATAATTTTCCTGTTATGCATCATGGTGATAACTAAATAAAGTCCTATGTACATTTCAAGAAACATTTTCCTTTATAATTTGTGCGTTATGTACATTCTAAATGGGTTTCGTTGAATATTATGATAAATGAGGACTTATTGAATGCATTAATCCAAAAACCTTATTGTGGAATTCTTAGATTCAACCCTTGAGTATGTGTTGTATGAAATTTGTTTCCAGGAATGGAAATAGGTATGTTTCCCTTACATCTCAATTGAACATTTATTTTAATGTAATCATATATGTTATGTCGGTAAGCATAGTCACCTTTTTAACATGAACTAGTTAGATATTCGATGATTATTATTTATTAAGGGGATAACCCAATTGAGGAATTTCCCAAAGAGTAAAATTCCCATTGGTAACTGATTGATTTTAGTTTTTAAATGAGAGATTCCATTCTTGTGCCGTTTGAGTTGGGTCAAACTCTTAGTTTAGATAACAACACACAAATAAGTTGGGTAGCAATGTGTTATATATTATTTATTAGAGTCATGATCATTATTTAGTGCTTTAGTTTAGCAGGTTAGACATTCCTTGGGAACATTTAACCATTTTTTGGTCATATTAACTTTATTATTATTTTTGATGGAGTACGATTTCAGAGTCATCAGCCTGATAGTAGTATTATATATAACATTAACATGAATTGATACTTTTGTCTGTTATCATATTCTAGGGTTGTGTATCACTTGTTATACTATTTGGATATTGTAGTATCATGATCTTTTACACATAGTTCCCATTAATCACAGACATGATGAGCTAAATTATATATTGTTTGAGTGATAAGATTGCATAATTCATTTAACCATTTTATTTCATGATTTTGTGGAAAGATTTGTGAGTATGTGAACACAAAATTCATGGGTAATATCTTGAGAAAAGAGACCTAATATTTATAGAAACTGAGTTGTCCCACTATTGGGAATGACATTGGGTAAATGATTAGGATTTGTAAAACCACTGATCGGAGCTAGTTTTGGAAATTAAGTACGATATATCACACTTTTAAGCATATAAATTTTCTCTTATCTTCAATTGTAACATTGTATAAGCATGTTGGGAACATCGATTTCTCATGTTTGGTGGTGGATGATGTTAGTTCCGTGAGTTTAGTTCCTATTTTAATAATATGATAACTAGGACACACATAAGGTGTGGAGTGTTGCGTCAAATGTTTAAAAACATATCATTCCATGTAGATGGAGTGAAACATTAAATTAATAATTTTAAATGGTTAGAATAACATTAAGAAGTTGGTGAATTTGTAAATATTAGATTTTTTCATAGTTTTAATAAGGAGTTCTCAAACAAATTTGTGAGTTTAAAACTTTCATGTATGATAAATTCATGATCAGGAGGAATGAGCAATAAAAAAGTTCGATGGGTAAGAATCATGTCAATGCACTCTATGTAGCATGAAAATGGGGCAGTTTTATGAGTTCCCTACTATTTAATAACATTGAGAGTCCAAGAAAGTCATAAGTGGTTGTTTATGATGATCATGGGTACCCTTTTTTAAAAGTGTAGTGATTCAGCCCCCATAAACTATATTAGATTTTAGGATACACATTTCAAAATAGTCTAGTCTATAGTAGATCGACTAACTTCTTGATAATCAAATCCTTATAGAGGGACGAGGACATCAAATTCATTTCACATTCTTTCTGAAAAAAATGCTAGGATTGTGACCCTTATAACTCTACTGGAATAAGTATGATCACAGAATTAGGGTACCATGAGGTGGCTTACCTATAGTTGGACATAGACACACATAATCAAAATATGTAGTACCATAGGTTCATTCATAGCTAGTATAACCTATTCATATGGAGGGTGGATTGGGAGTTCTATACACACTTATCTACAGTAACCCTAAATAACATCTTAGTGTATGGATGGTTTAATGATGATTATGTTCATTATATTTACATCATCTTTGGTATGATGAGAAAATTTCATCTATACAATGATATAACTAAATGACATTCTTATTTGATGTTTAAAACCTTATGTGATAGTAATCTATTTTGTACAATTTTTTGGGTGGTCATTTTAGTTTTTAGGGACTTGATAAATGGAACCAAGTACAAATTGACATATAAGAAAATACTAGGAAATAAACTAGTTGATTAAGACTGACCTTGGTCAGGTATCTGGAACTCTATTTAGGAATGATTATACTAAGTGAAATCTAGATTACTGAGTATGAATTCATTGTATTGAAACACGAAAATCATTAAATTAATCAACTTGACCATTATGTGAGATACCACCTTGGGACATAGTCAATGATCATATTCTATGCACATCTCATCTATATACTGTTGTTTCAATCATAAACAATAGAATATAGAATTACATGGATGAGAAACCCTACCAAAAACATATGACCATGCTTGGTTGATAGTTAACTTATGACGTTCCATAGATTATAGATCATGAATTCCATGGTGATTGTTTTATAGAATAATAATGGTTTTGAACAAGGAATGTGTAGAATATAAGATGTCTTCGGGATTCAGGCACGAGCTTTGGTGGGCGTGCTCAATAGTGAATGTAATGTGACATAGAATTGGCTTTGTAAATCTATAATCTATGGATGGGAGTGAAATAATATGGAGTATGGAAAATAATATGATGTGACTATGACACATTTTAGACTGAATCTGGAATTCACACATTCAATGTTTCAGTTTTTGATACAATATTTTTCTTGAGTTTTAGCCAATTATGTGCCACATGATTATAGTATTGATTGTAGATATGTTGGGTGTGGGAAAGTCAACATGTCTATTTGAGTGGGAATTCATGAATAATTATATTTTATGGATGTTTTTTTCCACAATGCTTCTTGGGTAAAAGATTCTATAAGGTGTTGAGATTGTTACATATTTTGTTTTCTGGATAAGGTTTAGAAATTCTATGACGATTTAAACGTTTCATTTTGCAGATGGGATAAATCAACAATAAATACTTAAAATGTAAAAACAAGAATTGTAACACTAATTGTTTTTGAATGAAGAATTATTTTAAGGAATAAGGAAATTCAAAATAGTTTTTATGTGTTTCAAGTGTTTTGAGGTTCAAAAAATACAATTTAGGAAAAACAAATAAGGGCACACAGTTGGTGCATGATTATTACTAATAATGTCTCTCAAACTATGTGTCTTTTTTTATAGTGTCATGTTTTCCTAATACATACAACACCTTAGGGTAATACATGAGAAATTATTTGTAGGGTCTATATAGGGGCTGCATGGTCTATACATATTTTTTCAAAACTATATTCTAGTCATGTAGGAGTACTGTCACTAAAAAAACTAGTGGTGTATGGTAAGACATATAGTTTGGAAAATCGTATAACAAAATTGTATGGCTCACTAAAAGGAAAACATTACTATTGTTACAATCCATCAATTAATTTATTTTCATACATTTTCAAAAACTATTTTTCATTAAGTCTCTCCCACATGCTCCTCTCTATCCTCCATCTTCCGTAGGTGAATTTTCTCCCTTATTGGCCTAGATAAGATTCCATCTATTACATTGGATGTGTAGAGGTAAGGATAAGATTACTCTTACATCCATTTTTTTATTTTCCATATGGAATTATATATCTATGTGATATCATTTTCTCTTTTTACATGATTTTTGATAATTATTCAGATTTCTCCCATTTTGGATTGAATCAAACCTCAATAATATATACCTGAAGCATTCCAAACATGTTATAGGTGTTATATTTTGATTCCTTTTAAGGTTTCATAATTTAGTAAATTTGATGTTCTTACACACACAGTAATTTACATATGTCCGCAAAAAAAGTAATATTTATCATGTGGATATTAACTCGTTTATTTTTTTAATCTATATACACATTAATTATTCATCAGAGGTTGCCTACCTCAAATTATTCCAGCCAATTGGGTGTGCCTATTATATTCTCATGGTCCCTTATACATAGATTTAGAAGCAAAACCACCATTTGAGATGTGTTAACTTACATATTTTAATATTTAATGGTTAAATGGGAAAACATGAATTATAAGTTGGGTGGATGAGTCACTTATGTTAGGATCATTGTTTGAATTATTCTGGAACCATTACCCATTATGTTGGTTGACCAATTTGAGATAAGCGAACTATTAATGTAAATTATTACCCTTTATCATGACCATCTTATTAAATGTAATTCTTTAACCATAGTTAATTGTATATGTACTAAATAGTTTGGTGGGTTTGAAACACCCCCTTGGTCCTTATTCATTTTTGTGCAGAACTATTTTAATGGATTGACCTTATGGAAAATTGAATTGTACCATGGTATGTATGATTAAATGGAAATAGAAATTATTAGTAATTGATTTAAAATTTGAATGACCATGATGGACCATATTAAAATGGAATGATTGATTTCTCATAGATGATTTTATATAATAAATGTAACATATTAACAAAGGTCCACTTCACCATAAGCGATGCCAGGTTTCACATTAGAGAACACCTAGGATAAGGGTTTATAAGGAGGTGGGTTTAAATTGTAATGGATTATTATATAGGACCCTTGTTTAGGGTTATGGAGATGGAATTCCAAACCCCCTTTAGTCGGGATGTTGGATATAGCACTTCACATCACATGGGTTGTTGGGTGTGATGATTCACACATCATTAATCATGATGCTAGGAATTACCATTATCATTATTATTAATGATAACCTGGCATGGTGTTCCGTATTATTTGTGATACCTAGGCATGGAGCCCCTTAATATTCATGATTCTTATTCCTGGAATCCCTTGTTACTCAATGAGACTATCATTCTTATGCATAGATGCTTGAGTTATGCCTTAGTTCTGGGTAAATATTACATATATTTACCTATATATATGTGTTATAAATATATAGCATGTATATACGAAAAATCATATATACTAAAGAGATTTATATATAGTGATAGGTATATGTAAGGTTAAAAGTATTCAGAGACATTCCTACATAGACTGAAGTAGGTGCGGTCAGCATGGTTTCCTTTCAGGAACCAGATTACAACATGAATAATTATTTTTATGAATATCCTTAGTACTATACCAACATATAGATTTACTTAATATTAATATATTAGATTTCATTAGAATTAATTAGTGTTTCACTACTTAGTCTTTCTCACACCCTATTTGGGCTTCTTGTTTTTATGCAAATATATCTCTTGTTCGAAAGTCAGGTTGGACTATTCTATGTGCTATTTTCATTTATGAACTAGAATGGATATGCGTGAATGAGATTAGTCTCCAATCATGTACATAGGATGACTTATAGATATGGAGTATTTATTTATTTCAATTTTCATTATATCCCTTATTATTGTATCTCCTACTGTATGTATACTAATTATACATTGTTTTATCTTCATTGATAAATATTCATCAATTTATTAGTAGTTAAAATTATTATTATCTTATAGTGCTCTATTATTCTTCTTCATCTTTTTTTTTATTTTTTTGTTTCACTTTGTTTGTACTCATCCAGAGTGTATAGTCACCCATTGCATCATCATTAGACACTTCCTACTAGTCAGAAGCCTCTAGAATATTTGGATACATTCTTGGAACCAAATTTCCAACATTATTAGGGAAAAAATTAAGTGTATTCAAACCAAGACTCTATAGAAAGATTCAGGTTGGTCCTACTGGATATCGGGTCACCATGGGTTGAAAATTGATGGTTGGTATATATGAGTAGAGACCGGGTTTGGTTTAGGCATCCAAATTGATTTGTAGAATCCTTTATTTTTCCATGTACATTATGATAATTTTTTTAATTTGAACGAATTTGATATTTTTAAATCATTTTTACATTAGAAATTAATCCATTTGTATGATTTAAATAATTTTTTTTGTTTATTAGTGATTAGGGAAGCCATGATTATAGGAGGATTAAGGTTGCTTGCAATCATGGAGAGACTGTAAATCCATAATTTAGTTGAAGAGTTGTAAAATATCATGATATAGCTACTTAAGTTCAAATAGTCAAATAATAAGTAATGGAAAGAATTGGTATCCTATATGAGACCAAAAATATAGTGGGTGAGGTTCTTAGCCACACAGGCTTGTTGGAGGACACCACCGGCTGCCCGGTGGTGTGGTGATGAGTCAAATAAGTAAGGTGTCGTGACATATTTTTACACCCTAAAATTTATTTCAATCACCTCTTAACCTTCAATATTACCATAATATGGGGGTTATTATTTTTTATGGTTCTATTTGTCTCTCAAGACTTATCCATCATTGTGCTTCATTATCTTGTTTTGTTCTTTGATCCTAACTACATAAAAATGATTTCTTCTTGACTATCATGTTTCTACATTATTTTATCTTATATCAACATTCTCCCCTCATTTACAGTATATATACTTCATGTTCAATAAGGGATTATTATTTTTCACTTTGATCCAGTGATCAAACATAGATATATTCCTCTTTGTTCTTAATGTGGTGGGTCTAGAATAACTCCCCAATATCTTTTCCATTTCCATCATGTGAAATAAGTTTTATCATGATAAAACAATATGTACATGGACTAAACCAATGGGTAACGAATTTTTTCATTAAATACATATTCATTAACCCTCCATTATTCCAGTTAGGACATTTGGTACTGATACCTATACTTCAGAGCACCTGAGAGGTGTTACAACCTTTGACCATAGGTAGAAACTTGGTTTACTTAAAACTAAATCCCAATGAATAATTGGAAATTTATTAACAACTAAATTATTAATATAAATTTTATTCACTTGATAATTAATCTATTTGTTTGTATATATAATCAGCTCTAATTTTTAAATTGGTATGTAATCATCTTGAAATTATAATATGATGATAAATAATTTTCCAAGAAAAAAATAAGTAATTGTGTAAAATGGTAAGTGGAATAGTATTGTAATATTAATTATGATAATTGGTAACATGTATTTTTGGAATATAAAAGTTTTTAATTGGTAATTTGGTTATATTAACAAATATGGGTTGTTTGATGAAATAGAGTACATTAAATCTTTTTCTATATATTCTAAATTGTAAAATTAGTATTTCCATTAGAATCCACATAATGTATGATGCCCAATTATCATTTAAGTCTCATTAACATGTAAATTCACAATGGGTTATGTAATAAATTTTACCATAGAATATTCATTCACCCTTAGAATAGGTAAGTGAATCTAGCATGGTAAATCACATAGATCTAGTTATGATATGGTCAATTTTTCCCTTAGAATGTTCTAAGCCTAAAGAGCACATAAGTGGATCCAGCTTAGGAATTCATAGAGATACTAATATTTATTAGTAACTTGATACCTAATGTTGATATATAGAGTTACTTGAGACATGAAATGGGTGATTAATACTTTTCCAATGAATCCACCAATGAATTGTGTGATCTGTCTTAAGCACTTGGATCCACCACTTCACAAAAATATTCTGCATCATGCGGAAGTTGGTTTGGATGAACCCTTGTGTCATCCAAGAGACTAAGGGTCTGTATATTTATTTAATGTTAATAATTAATTTATGAATTATTTAGTCTATCATACTGTTTCATGTAGTATTTTTTCTGACTTGATTATTTTTACATTGTGGGATATGGCATACGAATTTGTAATCACACCATGATCAAACACCACTTAGTACGTCAGAAGAAATCATGGTAAAAGTTATGAATAAGTGAAATGGTCTTTATACTAGATTTATTAATTTCTAGATGGTATTGGAGCATAGACATGAGACTTCGAATGGGGTTTGGGATAAGGGTTTTAGATTTTTGTTTATTATGAGTTTGTTTAATATTTTAATTGTTTACATTAACATGAAGTTATAATTGGAATATAGTATGGAATGATAGGGTTTATTATTACAATTTGGTTTTTTGGTTATTTACCTATTTCATGTTTGAGTAATATTGGTACAATTATAAAATGGTTGATTTTATTGTCTTTTAATCTTATTTCCACATATATTTGAACTATCTCCCCTAGGGTAATATTATATCTACAATATTCATTACACCCTATTTTCTAGTCTGTAGCCTCTAGAATATGGGGATTCATGCTTGAGTTATCATAATGATCCAACATATCTGAGTGAGGGGGAACTAGATTAGGAAAATTACAAAGTGGTATCTGAGCCCAAGATTTTTTATTTTTCTTACTATTTATAGAAGAATGATATAAGTCTAGAATGTTCTAGGTCATTATAAAAAACTCATGCCTATTAGTAGCTAACTATGTGTGTCAGGATACTGAAGTATCTTAGGATACAATAATTATTCATTATGTTCATCGTTATAATTGGGATTTTATTTCACCTTGGATGATTGAACTATAATGTGGCGATATAGTTTCATGAGATTTTACTCATGGGCGGGTACGATAGGAAGAGAGTATATATACATAATGGTAGGTACATAGTGAAATATGTTGGCATTAATTTTTCATGATATGTACAATTTATTACTTGTTTCATATCTACCAATCTAAAATATGAAATATAATCACTTAATATACATGAAAAAAGGAATAAATGGATGTATTATTACATTCCCATTCACTTGTTAAACCATGTTTGGAGTAACCTTATGTAAATTATTTTCTATTTTCATCTTGATGATTTTAAATTTATGTTTTTACGTATTTTATGATCTGAGTAGTGAGTTGACACTTGATGATCCTAGATGGTCATACCATTACAAGTTATATAATGGGAGGAATCACATTAGATCTAAGTAGCACAAATTAATTTAGTAGTGTGTTGTTAATATCGGTAGTAAGGAAATGTTTTTTCTAAATTAGAACCATTTGATATATTTAGTAAGTGGCGTTGGTTTATTGTTTTATGAGAAATAGGAAAAGAAAAGGAGTCAAGAATAGAGGCTTGTGAATCATTGGGAAATCAAATTGTTATACTGAAAAATGATGTTTTTGTTCCTATATCAAAATATTTTATGTATGTGAAATCATGTAGGGATTTTATATGGTCGATTAAATTGGTTAATGCATGGTTTTGACCTGACTATTGTTAATCATCATAGTTTTGTGGTTTAACATTAAAATGATAGTGATGTTATGTTAATGATTAATTTAGATCAAAATCACCCATAATGTTAACAACCTACATTTTATGAGACTATTTACTAGGATTGGAAGCTTAAAGGATTGTGTATGTAAATATGTATTCATGGTGGGAGATGACATCGACATTATATTGTTTTCTATTGTGTGGTAAACCTATATTTTTCATCTAATTCTATTATCGTGGTTTGATTTAGTGGCTCATGTTAGGGTATGAGACCCATCTAGATAAAAAAATTTAATCCTTTCATACGTAACATTATATATTTTCCCCATGATAAATGGATCAGAAAATATAGTGTAATGTGTCTTGTGTACCCAGATATTAGTATAACATTGTTCTTGATTAACAATCATGAATGAAACAATGGTCATAGTTTGTCATTACCATTGGAGATTAACATAATGGGTGACATGTAGACAAAATTATTCATTATACAGCAACAATGAAGATATATCTATGGTGGGAATCATCATCCTAGTCATTTTTGAATGGTATTTCTTATGGGAAGGGTTATGGAAAATGTAAGACAACCCTTTGAATAATAGGTTTAGACCAAATTCATATGTCCTTAAATTATTATATAGACTACCACCTAATAAATAGATAAATATCACTATATAGTATGTGATAGGAGGCAAATTAATTACTATCCATCTACAAAAGATGTAACTATTAGATATTTGGTTGTTGAATGTGTTCTAAGAATATTTGGAAGCTAAGGGACTCATACGAATAATTAATTCACCATGGGGTCCCCCTATATTTTTTCAAGAACACTGATAGAAATTTTCTCTTAGTAATCTATTACTATAGACTGAACCTAAAGATGTTCAATAACTAGTACCACTTTTTTCACATAAAAAATTTGGTCAAAACGATTATATGTTAAAGAATTATCTCCACAATTGAAATAATTATAGTAAACCATCACTTGATCATGAGACCAGATGAAATACATTGTACATTATTTAGGAGAATGTATGAGTTTTATGAGTTTGTGATGATGTTGTTCGAATTACTGAATTCAATAGTAGTATTCATGGCATTGAATAATTTAATATTACAATTATTTTCAAATATGTTATCAGGTGGTTCATCAATGATATATTTGTGCAAGAAATATATAAATAATCCTACCCAGCACCATAACATCATCTTGAGTACACTGGTAGTAAATTAGATTTACACCACAGAATCTATATGTCCCTTCTAGATCAACAATGTAATTTTCATAAGTGATGTTATCCTAGAGAATAGTGTGTTATTGGATTCAAATAAGGTTTAAATCATAATATCTTAGTAATGTACCAAGAATATATTTGAGACTTATAGATTCATTGGTCTAGTAGGATATTTGAGGCAACTCATTTAGAACTTCTCTGCTATGAAAATACTACTTTTGAGACTGACCATGAAAGGGGTGACGTTTCTTTGGTCCAAGGGTTGAAAGGAGGATTTCAAATAGTTGAATAATATGTTTCACTCAGCCCTGATCCTCACCTTACAAGGGAAAGGTAATGAATACACAATGTATTATGAATCATATGGTGTCATAATCGTATAATTTTAGATGTCAGAGGATTTATGGGTTTCTATTGGTTCTAGAAATTTGATACCATATGAGATGAATCAATATACTTAGAATATGGAGTTTTTTTAGTGTATGACATTATATACATGAAAAACTATCTCTTAAGTTAGAGGTTTCAGGTTACACGGAAAATAAGATCCTCAACATAATTTGTTCATAGAAGGAGATGAACCAATGATAGAGGAGGTGAGTTGAGTATCTATGGTATTTATACGCAGAGTTCACATATACTCTAAGAAAATGAATCATTATTACAGATTCCATTTACTAATATAAAAATATAGGGGTAGTTAATTAATATTATGATGGGTTCTCTATAATATAACTCTTTTCCGATATGAATTTGGATGTTAATGAGTCTGAAATGTGAGGGAGTCTAACATTTCTATATTTGGTTCTTAAACTCTTAGAGATAAAGAAGATAATTTAGTTATCTGATTCGGAGGGGTTAGTTCAGAGGGATAAATTATTTGCTGGGGATCCATCATCAGGATAATGTTTTGATAATGGATATGTTCTTCATATATATGGCTATGTATGTGTTCATATGGGAATCTGTGAGGAGATTAAAAGGGAATTCCAAGATTTTAAATAGTGGTAAATCTTGTTCATTAAAATATATATCATGTTATCCAAAGTTTGTATTTGTGTAATTGAATAAAGAAGAAGGTAGTGGGATTTGTTTCATGATGTATCACCTATCATTAGGTGAAGGATGGGTATCCAAGTTCTACTAGGGTTTCATTATTTTTTCCCACACATGAATGGAAGTGGTATGAGGTAACTGTTGAATTTGAGAAATGATTACCTAGGAAACTTGGGATATATGAAAAAGTATGGGTGATCAAGGATCCACAAATGAAGGTGTCCAATTTACTACCTATTAGGGAGACCACCATCATCGAGGAATGGGTAGTATCCTCATGTCAGATATATTTTGATTACATGTTTCTTTAATGAGTATTATTTTTGATCAAGATCCTAATTTAAAATAATGATTCTATAAAGGCCTCTAGAAGGTACTAGGATCATAATTTCCCTCAATAACTGACTATCATCCTAATAATGGTGGAAAATCTTAACATATGAATAATATTTTGTATGATATGTTGTGTACCTATATTATAGATTTTGGTGATTCTTGGGAGCAACATCAGGGACTCATGAACATCATTTATATAACACATTTCAAGTATCAATCCAAACAGATCCATTCAAATTGAAAGGTCATGCTTTTCACCCCTATATTAGTTAGAATTAGGTGAGTTATCTTTGTTTGGAAGTACTATCACATAGTAAAAGTTGTAGTAGATATAACTAATTAAAAGTTGTTAGTGACTATAGAGATCTAGTAGAAGTTGTATGTTGACCATAAAATATGACCTCTGGAGTTTTTGGTTAGTCATTTAGTTTTAATTCATGTATCTTCTTACCTAGGGAATTGATTTATTGTAATATCCTAACCATGTATCCACATACCTGTTCCCCAAGCCTATTGGTTACATGACCACAGGTGCACCTCCCCAAAATCTAGTGTTTGTCAACTAGATCTAATTGTCTTATGTATATATCATGGGGAGTCTATTCCCATATTATCAATGCTACATAGAAATTAAAATAAACAACCAATATCTAAAGGATAATAAAAAATATCAAGAATAATTCCATAATTCTAAATACCATAATCACACGATTACCCCAAAATTGAGTAATAATATATAAAATCAAATCAGTAGAGGTGTCTTGCCAAATATGTGTCATGTGTAAAATGAATACCTAAAATAAAGGCAATAAAAAATCCCAATTAGGTTTTGACATCATTTCTCACTCCCACATCTATGCTCCATCCCAATTCATCCATATAACATTGGATTCTCTCCCTTATCCTGACCTGAAAACATGAATTATATTTACGTACTGATCATGAAACCCTATTAGGGTGCACAAACAACTCAATAGAAAACCACTAATGATGTCTAAAACAATATATAGTCCAAAACATTGTATGTAGCTGTATATAATGAATACATTTAAAAGATAAAGTAAACAGTTTTGAAATTAAATTATTCATTTATTATCCATATAAATTATCAGGTTTATAGTGAAACCAAAACCATCAATACTAGATTTGGCCTACTCAAGAGTCTGAACCATCCACAAATGGATTTAAAATACCATTCCATCGTTGGTTTACTTTAATAATTTAATATAAATTTCACATTCATATAATGGGGCCTAAAGTAGTAGCTTGGAATCCCATGGGAATTTGGGACAACAGTTCTTATCCCACAACTCCGTGATCACATGCAATACATAAATATAATGGGGGATAAGAGAAGTAGTTTGTCACCCAATGGGTATTTTTATTATAAGTCCCTATCCTAAAACTATGTCAAAATTATCACATTTCATGCTTACACATTCTTAACATTTTTATCTTCCTATTTCAATAAATCATTATTAATTTTTTTTCATAATTTCAATTATTTCCTAAATTAATTATTTATAAACACAATTTCAATCATATTATTACACCCATTGAATTTCCACCAATTTCATATACTCATTGATCAATCAATTTATTAATTACCATTAGTCACTAATTTCATTAACAAATGTTTGAATAATTTTATAATCACATGGGAAATCAATTAATAATTTTAATTTATAAGGAAATTTCCAAACAATAAAATTGAAAATAAAAAAATTATAATAAATTCAATGGGATTTGAAAATTATACCACTTATCTCAAAGTCGATGATGTAAATTCATTAAATCAAAATCCCCAATTTGATATAGATTGATCAAAACCACAATGACACATAAGATATTGGACTAATACATATTATCAGGATACAAGGATTAAGATGCACGAAAAAAATATCTAAACCATTTAAAAAGGAAGGAAATCCGTCCCTCATCAATGGGAAATTGATACGCGAGAGAGAGAAAAACAATGGGGATGAAATCACATACCGTAGAAGAGATGATCGTTCATTCAGATAATTGATTCATCAAAGAAGAGATTCTAAGAGAATTGGAATCCTCTTGGGAGCCTATATGATTGATGGAAATCATGTTATTCCAAATATGAGTGATTAGGGTTAAAAATGAGGGGAGGGGTCAATAGTTTTTTAAAAAATTTAGTGGAATTAAATATCACACACATAGTTTCCTAGGAAGGGGAACATGGTTTGAAATCACATGTTCCTTAGTCATGATTCTCTACATGGGGGGTGCATTGTTTCTCCTAAACAGTTCATGGTTTGAATAATCACACGATTACTGTGAAAACCCCCCACTATTTTGGGGTGCTCAATTTAGGGAGGATAGCTATACAGTTTGACCAAACCCTATTCCAATTTTGACCCACCTTCTATGCCTCCAAAAATGGGTGCATGAAATCTTGGGAAAACCACACGGTTTTCCATTACCATGCTCCAAATTTTCATAGATTCATGGGATTCCAAATTGATCTAATTTCTTTAAATAACCCGATATAAATACCTTGACAAGGTATAACATAAAAACCGTTAAATATTAATGGAAAATGAGAAAATTGAATCTAATGAAAGGTCAGGATCTTTCCATCTCTCCACAATATAACAGATCATATTTGAGCTATAATCCCAATAATATATAATATTATTATGTAATTCATTGAATAAACTAATCCCCCATATATATATCTCAATCCCATGCTTCCTCTCGTACACATCCATGTTCCCAAAATACTAAGACTACCAACATATAAATTACTTTAAATGATTTATCCCTAAAATCTATAATAAGAATCCGATGCTCCTCATAGGAATAATTATTATCAAGGTCAACATAATCCGCATTGATCACATTAGAATTTTCTAGGCGATTTTGATGAATCCATGACTCATGAAAAACATTGTGCATAGAACTATACCTATGTGGAAGATACAATCAATGTTAAACATGTCTGGTTCCATCCATAATATCAAAAGGTTCAATAAACTGAGGGGCCGACATGACCTAAATCAAAATCCTATAGTGACCCAATCTAGATGATTCCAGAAGGAATAAATGGTCACCCACTATATACTCATTGGGCTAATAAAATCGATCAACATACAAATTCTTTCTAATAAGAGTCATATCCATATGATTCCAAATAAACTGAACCTACTCTGATTACTCTTACAAAAGACTCAATCCTAGCAACTCAGACTATCCTACCTCCATTAAGTATAAAGTTGATCATCATGGCCTTCCATAAATAGCCTCATATAGTACCATATAAATAGTCATAGGATAACTATTAGTATAGGAAAACACAATGAGTAATAGGTGATTCTTCCCAAACCCACCAAAGTTTAGGGAACGCACTTATATCATATCCTCTATCACCTGAATAATAAATTCTAACTTCCCATCTATATGTGGGTGGAAAATAGTAATCATAAATACTTGGGTACCCAGCACATTCTATAATACATTCAATAAGTGTGAAGTAAATAATGATCCACAGTATGAAAATATACACTATAGAACCCCATGTAGGTTGAATATGTACTGAATGTACCAGTACCCAAATTGGTCCACTATAAATGTCTTCTTGATTTCACTAAATGGGAAACATTGGTCATTATGTCTATAATTAGCCACATGGAATCATTCTTCCAAGGTGTCCCTGAAAGTCCCACCATGATGTACATGGTAATATCAAACAACATTAATTAAAAAATGTTAAATGTTTGTAGTAAACCACATGGTCCTTGATGCATGGACTTGACCGATTTCATGTGTATCATCATGTCACAAACCCTACAATATCATTTTTTAGGCCCAACCACTAATACTACCAATGTATATCACAATAAATTATTTTCAAACTAGGATGTAACTCTCATTTCATGGAATGTTAGTTGTGCATACTCCCTTCACATATACATGTATGAACAACAACATGGTTATAAAATAAATGATCCCATCTTTATATGTAGTCTGATTGAAAGGTGACACCCCACATTCAAGGCTTTCTGTTGAGGACAAGCACTCAGAATCCTCGTATTTTATCTCTCTGATCTATCTCAAAAGTGTGGACTCCACTAAAATAGATATGATGGTAATCTACTTCTAGCCATCCTAAAATATAATGTGCATCTGACCTAGAATGTTCATCATATTCAAATTAGAAATAAACTCATGAATTTTATGAGTTTGTGTCTTCTTGCTCAGAGTGTCTACAATACTATTTTCCTTTCAGGGTAGATATGATAGCTCATAATCAAATGACTACATATAGTCAACCCACCTCCACTTATGATGATTTATATATCACTCTAATAAGATATAATTTATATTTTTGTGGTCGGTATACACAGTAAACTTCTTTCCAAATAGATAATCCCAATAAATATTTAGGGCCTAAACCACTTCAATTTACTTAATATTGTGAGTCAGGTAATTAAATTCGATTGGATTCAATTATTATAAATTATAAATTACAACTTGTTCCCCCTAAATCAACACTATACCCTGACCTATACCAGATGCATCATAGAACACAGTATACACCTCACCCTGCTCTAGTAGGATCAAAATTAGTTCTAGAGTAAAACACATTTTCAACTCTTCGGAAGAATTCTCACATGCCCCAAATCATTCAAACATGACCCCCTCCTTTGTAAATCATAAAATTGGTGCTTCTAATAGGGAGAATTCATTGATTAACCGTCAATAATATCCTATTAATCCCAAGAATCTAATGTTATAAAAACCTATATTGGGATGTTACCAAAAAACCACATCGTGAAATTTTTCCGGTTTCACTAACACACCTTATTTTGAGATTACATGATCTAATATATTAACCCGGTGGATCTAGAAATGAAACATAGATAAATTTTAATATATCTGATTCTCTCTTGGTGTGGCTAGGATGGTGTTACGATTCTTGGCATGATCATCATGTGTCTTTGGGTACACCAAAATGTTATCCAAAAAACATCCGCAAAGGGATCTAGTTAGGGTTGGAATATTTAGTTCATCAGTGCCATAGAAACATCCAGTGCGTTCATCTATCCGAACAACATCATGAAGAACTCTAATTGGCTATACCTACTTTTAAAATATGTCCATGGTATATCAAAAGGGCTATCTCATAATATATTATTCAACAATCACATGTCAATCTTGGAGAACACACATGCTCCTCTCAACTAGATAAAGAGATCATCAATATGGGGAAGAGGAAACATGTTCTTCCTAGTCATATTGTTCAAATATTGTTAATTGACACATAAATACAGGGTCATCTCATCATTTTTATAAAACAAGACTAGAGAACCACAAGGTGAAATACTCAGAAGTATAAATCCATTATCCATCATGACTTCCAACTGAGTCATAATATTCAAATTCTCTATTGGTACTATTTTATATGTTAAAATAGAAACTAGTTATGATCTAGTCATGAGCTCAATTTTAAACAAAAAATTCATCTATGGTTGAGGAAATAAAATTTACTTAGAACACATGTCCTGAATCTATTCCAATATGGGTGGAAAGGCCCAATGATTCTCACCCCCATCTTCTAAAAATTTATCTGAAACATGGGTGATGAGCTCCCCAAGTTTATGATGAACTGGCCCTTTATGGCCAACCTGTATATCCCAGTTTTCCAATTGAACATAATTATCATCCTTAGGAGATGTAGAGGTAACTCTTCTACTGTAAAAATCTATATGGTATTGGTACCCAATCAACCAATCCATAGAAAAATTATTTTCAAATCCTAACATGTCAAGTATGTAATGATACCAATTGAAATGATACTCGCTAACTTCGATAGATGAACCCTTTCATAAATAGACGTCCATCAACTATACTCATAAGGGTGTATCAATCATCACAAACCCACTCCATAACACCACTACTGGTGTTAAAATATCCATGTGTTTTGAGGATATAAAAAATTAAGAGGATCATATATCAAAAATGGAATTAAAATGTGTAGAAGCTACATGACAACTAAATTTGACTATCGATTGGGAAGAATCGCTGTACACAAGTGCTGGATAAACCACATGAAATTATATTTACCATATTACTTTTACTGTAGTTTCAATCCACTAAACAATACCACTATATTGATACAAGCTCTCATGCCCCGATGTACCATGTCCACTATCATGAGCACCACATCTGGAAGAACCCAAACTTCTTGAATGACATGGGGGAGAGGATCCCATTCAATTTCTATAACATGTCCTGGTTCCTCCATAACTTCCCATTGTTAGAGGGATTATACAATACTTATATATGTAAGACATATTGTAGTAGTATTGGCACTGCATTGGTGGGCATGTAAACTGGTTATAAATGTATCCCGAACAACCAATTTTGGGACCATATACTTAGTTACTACTATGAGTAACTGATCCTTCCACCTAGAAAATTGGTTTCAAGTACATTTATTTAAAATAAAAAAGTGATGATTCCTACTCTTAAAATAAATAACCTTTTTTCATATAATATAAAACACCTATGTACCACAATAATCTTACTTCATGTTCCCCTTAGATTTTAGATACTCATTCTTCACTTTTGAAAAATTCATTAGCCAAAAGATGTTGAACCAGGACAAAATCTCACATATATGTCCATATTGAAATGATTCATTATTGTATCCTGATCTCCAACCAAAATTTGGATGATGTAATAAAAATTTGTTTAATTTCAGGCATAGTCCATCACAAACATACTCCCTTAGGTAAACCACATGAAATCAGATGCCCTCTATTTTTACAACTCTAGATAAAAGTGTTCCAATAAATTTTATTGAATGAATTTCCATAACATATTCACCATCTTCAGATCCTAAGCCTGAATATCCCACCCATTCATCACTTGACCATGTAACATATATGTATCCAGCATGACCCTCTTCTTATCTTAAGTATCAAAATGATCATGTATAATCCGGATGGAATCAATATAGAACAATGCAAACTCATGTCCACATTCATCAGGGAATGTTCAGGGGGGTGGAAATAAGAATTCTAATATCAGGGCAGACATATTCACATAATTCTCTTGGGTTAAATCTAGATAAACATCATGAATCGAGTGAAGTTCTCATAAAACTTCTCTCGATATCCTTTACCTAGTACTATTAGAGCCCCCAATTCCACTGCTGGAGGATCATTTCTAGACATGTCCTCCTGTCATCATATCAAAAAGAGTGATCTTGGAGGGTGATTTTTATAGTTTGAAAAACAAATATTAAGACACATAACACATTACTAACAACTTTAAAAAATATGGATTCACATAAATACGTAACAAGTTATCCCCCATTCCCCACCACAAGGTCAAAACTAAGGCACTATCACTACCCTAAACCATCCCACACATGGGTCGTGGTTAACATAGGGTAAATGTTTTTACTATGTAATGGTTTCCCATTAGACACCCATTTATCCATTTCAATTTTTCACAATTTACATAAATTACAACTATCAATTTCTTATTTGGACCCTTTTTATCTTAAATTATTCAAATAAAAAAAATTAGTTCCTTTAAACAACTCACACAAAAACTACTTTTCCATGCATTCCTAAAATGATGCATATCAAAATTAGTATTGAGTTCTTAGAATGATGCAAGTATACTCAACTCTTGTTCCATACCAAAATTGAGTAAAATCTCAAAAAAATATAATATGAAACAAAAATATCCTCAAACAATGTGAAATAACAATTATCTATAATATAAAACATCATTACTAAAAATCCCTCCCTCAACAATTGTTGTTTCCCCCATATAAGGGATAGATACTCTAATGAATGATCTCTTGACTAGGTCATGACTCATCCTAGTCTCATGTATACGATTCCCAAATAGTAAGACACTATAAAATAAAAGAAAAGTATCCCTGATACCAATTTTTAACATCCTAAACTTGGTTTCACATAACTGTTCCCCTGTCTAGTTGTGGTCACATTACCTCGGACACACCTCCCCATACACCAAAATATGTCTACTAGCAGATAGGGTCTAGTTTATATATCAAATGGAGACTATACCTTCTTTACAAATAAAGAAAAAAATAAAAAAATTTAAAATATCCAAATTATAATAAACAATAACAATAATAATTCTATAATAGTAAATACCAACATCACATGATGATCTGAAATAGGGTAATGATACCCAATACAAAAATAGTAGATGTGTCCTTGCATATATATATAAATTTTCAAATGAAAACCTAAAATAAAGACACTAACATATCCCAATCAGGTTATGAAATCAAGTATTGTTCCCCCATCCATGATTAATCCCTACTCAACCATCATACATATGTCTATTTTCCTTATCATGTCTAAAAAACTGGATGTCTCTTTTGGAATCAATCAGACATCCCATGTAGGTTGGGAGTACAACTCAATAGGCCACCACCAGAAGAATCTAAAAAATATCCAGTGTAAAATAGTGTATGAATTTCTATATAATGAATTTATTTCAAAAGACAAAGTATTCATATTTCACATTAATTTATTCTTTAATAAAACATATAAATTCTCAAGTTCATGGAGACACCCAAACTATCAAAACTAACTTCTCCCAATTCCGGAGCCTGAACTACCCAAAAAGGGATATCACAATTCATTCCATTAAGGGTTTCCATTAATCATTTAATTCCAACTTCATATTCATTGATTGGTGTCCAAAATGATCATTCTGGAACCCTGGTGGTATTTGGAGTAGAATCCTTTACCCTATAACTCAATGATCACATGCAATAGATAAATATAATAATGGCCTAGAGTGGATGTCTATAATGGAGTTAGTCTTTTCATTAGTAGTCAATATCCCAAAAATCTATCAAAATATTCATATTTCATGGTCCTATATTCTCAACCCAATTATCAACCCATTACCACAATTCAGTAGTAATTTTTTTATAATTTCAATTATTATCCAAATTTATAATTAATATACACTATATAAATCATATAGACACACCCCTTGGGTCTCCAACAATTTCATAAAGTCATTGATAAATCAATTTCTTAATTCCTTTTATAAAAAAATTCCAATTCCACATGTAGGACCAATTTACATATAACATTCAAAATCACTTGATCAATTTAATTTTGAATAAAATATCCCCATGTGGAAATTGAAATTGAATATTTACATACATGAATCTTTAATCAAGACTATGGGATTTGAAAATTATGATACTTACCTCATGGTTATTTATGAACATATGCCAAACCAAAAATCCCTAATTTGGAATGGAACGATCAAAACAACAATGGTGATGATGATCTTGGAAAAATACCAATGACCAAGATCCAGAAGATTAAGATCCACAAAAACATAGACCTAAACCATCTCCAAGGGAAGAAAAACCATCCCACATCATTGGGATAGAGTTATGGAAGAGAGATAAAAATAAACAGGTCACAATTAAAATACCATTGAGGATACGCTCCTTCAATCAAACATTTGATTCATCGAGAAAGGGGTTCAAGGAGCCTTGGAATACTCCCTAGAGCCTATAAAATTGAATGAAATTGTGTCTGGACATATATTTATGATGAGGGTTAATTAAATTCGTTTGAAATTCTTTTTAAATTTTTTGGGGGAAATAAATCTTATATTCATAGCTTCATGGGTAGTATAAGGCCCCAGCCTTAAACCTTACTTAATCTTGAGTTAATACAAGATTAAACATTGAGGATCCTTTCAGGTTTAGATTTTTAGAGAATTAGATCATAAAACTTGCATTACATTCCACATTTAAACAAAGTTGTTACATAAAAGACAGTATTCATTCTTCCCATCAACGAAAACGTATTTAAAATAAATCATGGATTCTTTCTTGACACATCCATGACACTATCATCACATCACGTACCTTTCCCTTGACCTGTGAAAAACATTTCAAAAACTTGGGATGAGCATAAAAAGCTCAGTAAGGGTTATAAAAAATATGGAAAGGAAACATGCGTTCATATATACATAAGAATGAAATCATACTTTACCCATAAAACATAGGCACTTTAACATACCTCATAAAATCATGAATAAACATAGAAATCATAAGACATAAAAGGTAACTTGAGGAATTCATAACATTCTTACGTAGGGAGTAACCCTCTTGGTTATGTTTTGGAATACCCATCATAGTATATTCCCTAAATCTCTTCGGAGAAACCTTAACATTTCACTCCTTCGCGTTACCCAATCCATTGGAGAGCTATGTCGGGCTCACCCGCCCTTAGTTTATCACGGAACCAACCGTTTTCATAACAATGCCCAAGAACCATAACATAAACGTATCACATAAAACATGCATAAAGGAAACATAAAATTTCCACATTTCAATCAGAATATAACATTTTAGGAAATTGAAATAATGACTCCATTCAAAAAGAAACCATTTCCAAAACCATTTAAAACATTTAATAATGAGATTTTTGAATCAAAGTGTCCCATACCACCTTGAATCTTTAAAAAAAATTAAACCATTAATATCAATATAAATAAATCCTTAAAACCATTTTGAAAACATGGATATTAATAATAAAAAATCATTAAAACATTTAAAGCGATATTTTGGTTAAAGTGGTTTCACTAAAATTAGAGACACTTGAATACAATAATTGAGGAATAACATTTAGTCAGAACTTTATAATATCATGAGAATAATTGGATTCATGATATAATATTCCAAAGGACAGTATATACACCACATAAGAGTGAATTGGTGCATAACAACAAAGAAGTCTCCATAGAAATGTCAAATGTGATGAATTCCCTTATAAAGAAGGTATCCTTAAATTAAGGATAATTCAATCTCAATATTAGGTGTGACAAATATAAATACACCCAATATAAGTGGATATTAAGTGTAAAACAATAAAAGTTCATTCACACATATTCAAAAGATGACATATTCAATAACTACATGTTGAACCCAAAGAAATCGAAATTGGGTTAAAAAGTTCCCTTGGTAGAATTCGACAGCCCAACGACATCACCTCAAAATTCATAAAATGAGTTGATGAGAGATAAAAAGGGAATCTCATCACTTGGACATAAAATTTACATCAATAAGGATATAAAATAACATATCCCAACATAATAGTATGTGAATTAAAAGACATAACAAAAGAATTCTTTTGAAAAGAGGAGGGTGAAAGGTCCCCTTACCGAGTTGGGTAACTTTCGAAACGTACACCCCATGGAAGAAGGGTCATACAATGAAGATGTGAATACCCATAAATGAAATTATACTACACAAGGTGTATAATAATGGGCAGTACATACACCAGTCAAAGGAAATTGTGGCAAATGTAGCATAAATCTCATGGGAATAAAAGTGAGATGAAAAACCCCTTACGAAAACTCGGTAGCCTAACAGCGCCACATAAAACTTCCAAAATGGATTGATGAGAGGAAATAGGGTCTCTCATCATATGAACATAAAAATTACAGTAAGATTAATATAAAAGAACATCCCAATCACAAGAAATATGAGCTTAAAAGGAATGACATAAAAGGGTGTACTTAAAAAGAAAGAGAGGAGTAGGATCCCTTACCTCGGGTCCGACATGACTCGATCGTTCTTTAATCTCCGGAATAATAAACTTGAGTTAATTTATAATTCCTTAAGAACCTTTTTCAAATTCATTATTCATTTTATATCACCTATTACCATGTCATAGACATTATGTAATCATTTAAGTTAATAATGTTTGTTTTGTCGATACTTGGTTCTTAAGTCGAAACTGGACTTCCTACAATTACATGTTGTTCGTGTGGTCAAAGGCTCATTATATCAAGAAGTTTATTCATAAAGTATATATCATATATATCATATATATCCAGTATATTCATGCATTTATAATATTACATAACATTTAGAGTTAAGAAATGAAATGCACCGTTCATGGAGACGGTAAGCCGTACGTATGCATGAACGCTACTTCCATTTCTATTTCATATTTAATGGAATTAAAACATAATGATACTTAATTGTATTTTAATTCCAGTATGGTATCATATATAATATCATTAAATATATCCTTTATACGTACCACATATGGTATTAACGAATCAAATCACTTTGAGGGGGCGGTAGTCCGCATTTCCTTAAATGAAGATATCGCGTTTACCCATAATGGAAACCATAAAGGTATGGCATAAAAGAAAAATACAGAATCTTAAGAAAAACATAAACATATTAGATATCATATATAAATATATTTTCATATTAATGTCCACCTTTGAAGGTGTTAGAAGAATGTTGAACAATCATCGTTTCAGGATGCAGAAATTCGCCATCCACGGAAACAGTATGTTCTTTTACAATTAGATGTAGGTGTGTGTAAGTTTAGCTCAAAAACATCTTATAAAAACATCCTAGTATATTGAATATACTGTATTTGTTACAAAATAAATGAATAAAAATAGTTTATGGGGTTGGAGAAGCAAAATAAAACAAAAGGACTCAAGTGAAGACATTACCTTAAAATCAGGTAACTTCCTTTGATTTGAGCTCAAAGGCTTCCTTGGAAAGAATTATTCCCAAAGTGAGGATTCAAGGAGTTATAGAGGGATTTGGAGAGACAAAATGGGCTGGGGTTGTCCGAGAAAAAGGCTTTGGTAGTGTGGGTAAGGAGGTAGAGGTTGGGGCCTTTTATAAGAGTATAGGAGGGGCACTCTTGTAAAGTTACAAAATGTTACTTTATTTTCAAAAGAGTTTCGGATTTTAAAAGTCCCACATTGATTTATTTCGATGATAAGGTGATAAGGGTTCTAAATCAACTCATAAAATAGATATTTGACATGTGTAGGTATTATATATTACATTATCTTTCCATTTTATTTAAATCGTTAAATAATGAGGTCATCGCTGCATCATCATGATGTCATAAATAATTTAATTTATTTAACGTCTAAAAATTATAAAAAAAATACAATGATGTAGGAAATATTTTGATATTTCCAATTACTATTTATAGTCAAAAATATGACTTGTATAACCCCATGTAAAAATTGTTTTAATAAAACATATCATGTTTGTGTCATTTTTACTTTAACATTAAATAAAAAGATATTTATGTCATTTCCCAACCAAAGTGGCTCCATGGGGTCCCCAAGTTGACCCATGGATTGTATGTGTCGGCCATGACACATCCAATGAGGTTATTACATGTGTCTAGATTATTTCATTTTATTAAAACATTATTCTTACAATAAACTACACTAATTACCTCTAATCGCGATTAAAAACTTAATAAGATACTATTCACCAAAAAATTATTTTTATCTCATTGAACCACATTTTACTTCTTAATGACAACCATGTATGTCGGATTTTTGAAATTAAAACACAAAGATGGAAAATTTTCATTTAAACGGAAAAATCAGTTTTTATAAGTACCACTTCGTGGTTTCACTATTCATCAAAAATTGAAGTTTTTCAGAAAAATCCCAAACATTCACCCTAAGCTATATTTGATATTCCGAATTCAAAAATAAAGTCTATTTTAAAAAATTCAAAACATATATGTCACATTAATTAATTTAATAATTAATTCCCACTGTCAGAGCAAATAGCGTGTTTTTATGAAACAATAAGTATCAAAAGATTGACACTAGTTTAAGTCCAATTTCAAAGTGAAATTAATTCCAACGACCACTATTGTATTAAATGGTAAAAATATATTCTAATTTCACTTTAAAAACAATTCATAGGATAATCTAATCATATAAATAAATTAGATTAAAAAGAGGTTTTGAATTAAAATACAACATTTTTCACTATTCATTTAAAATTGATCTTTTTTGGAAAAATACCAAAAATTTACACTAAGTAAATTTTGATGTCCTGATTCTAAAGAAGAGTTTTATTTTGTCAAATATAACACATAATATTGTCAAAAATGGGATTTAAAAGATGTTCGACATCAAAAGGCATTTAATCGACCTTTTATAGAATATTAGAATTTTTACACTTAAAATTGGATTCATTCGCATTTTTAATTCTCTAACATTTATTATAAAAAGTAAAAATATTTGACAAAAATATATAATCATTTTGTAGTTAGTTCTATTCATTCCCGCCATTACAACGGCTAGGAGTTAACTACCATTTAAAATAATATTATTTTATTGTTAGAGTGCAACGTAAGATTCCCAAGAAACTCGTTGTTGCGTATTGGGTAAGCCATCGAGCATAGCATCCCCTTTAAAGTAATAATAATATTTTATTCAATAATATGGATAAATATAAAGATGTCATATTCTTTATTTACCTGGGGTGTTACATCCTTCCCCCCTTTTGGGAATTGCGTCCCCGCAATTTTAAAATTGATCTTGGAAATATCCTTGAAAGTCCCACATTGGAACAAGAGTCAGTAAAAAAATCACTTTAAAATAAAGAAACATAAGTACAAAGGTCACCCGAGTTAACCCATACTAGGATTCCAAGTATGAAAATATAAACATGGAGGAAAAAACAAAGGGTCATGTTCTGATGGAGAGTGATAGAAAACATGTTTAGGACAAAGTTAATCACAATAAAATCACAAACTTGTGATGGGTTAAACGGTATTCGATTCCCCAATAGGAAAAGTTAATAGAAAACATTTTTGATTTAAGTTACTTTTTATTGAGGAATTTATTCATAAGGAAACATAATCACTTATCATGTTGACTTTCAACTTTTATTAGATTCCTTATACAAACTCATATTTTCTGCAAAAGACAAGTATTTAGGATGACTTGTTCACATTAAGAGTACTATAATAAACTTCTAGAGAATCACCTAATCCACAAAAGAGAACTATATACTTCCCATGTATTTAGACTTTAACCAAAACCAAAACCAAAAAGTTTAGTACAAGATCATATAATCCAGAAAAGGATAACCCTTTATAAAAAGAAAATCTATGCTTAATCTCCAAAATTTGTCCAACAAAACCCAAAGTTCAACGAGGACCATTCGATAAACAATTTGACCATAAAATTCTTCAAAGTAAACCAAACTAAGATTGAAACCCAAATAGTTGAAGGATTTAGTCACATAGTCTTCCAAGTTAAATCGTAACATTTATCTCCAAACAACATCAGTTGCTCTTAATGTCTCGTATTGAAAAGTAATTAACCTAATCACATATCCTCCATGATAGGTTAATAAATTTCCATAGATAACCGAAAATAAACTTACTCTTAATTAATAAAATCATCTAAGTAAAAAGGAATCAGTAAAACTAACCAGGGACTTCACGTAGTCCAGTGGTAGGCGATAAATACCAGTCGCACTTTGGTTGTGGGTTTGATTCCCGCAGCTTTGTCCGACGTGACGGGTAGTCACACGGTCTGTGTGTTGTCCTTTTTCCAAAACTATATAATTCTCAAATCAATCCCCCAAAAGAGATAAAATCATCAAAAATAACCATAATTTAACCTCAATTTTATCTTATGCCTTTCACTTCCATCATAACATATAGTAACCCATAATTACCTCAAAAGTAAGGATCATATAAACTCTAATGGTTACCTTTATAATTATTACATGAACTTCCACATCGTTTGGTCATCTCGTACATGATGCATTAAAGATCATACCAAGGTTCAAGTGGTTGATCATGACTCCTTGATAGTTAGTTTAGAACAACCACGAGTTTCCTCATTGAATCCCCCATTTTATCTAGTATCTTAATCATAGAACCACCACAGTTTCCTTCAAACCTGTTGTCTCTTTGGTGCCTGCTAGATCCAGCCATTTACTAAAACCAAAAAGGTCAGTGTGAGTATATCAACATAACCATCATGTACTAATGAGTAAGATAAACACTAAGATATACTTACTCATTCACTTTATCTAAAAACTATGACACTTTCTAAAATCCTAGCTAATATGGTAATGTCACTTATGCTTAAAGAATACCCTAACCTCTAAAGTTATCTAAACCAACCTTTGATACCAACTATAAGGCCCCATCCTTAAACCTTACTTAATCTTGAGTTAATACAAGATTACACATTGAGGATATTTTCAGGTTTAGAGTTTTAGAGAATTAGATCATAAAACTTGCATTACATTCCACATTTAAACAAAGTAGTTATATAAAAGACAGTATTCATTCTTCCCATCAACGGAAACATATTTAAAATAAAACATGGATTCTTTCTTTACACATCCTTGACACTATCATCACATCACGTACCTTTCCCTTGACTTGTGAAAAACATTTCAAAAACTTGGGATGAGCATAAAAATCTCAGTAAGGGTTATAAAAAATATGGAAAGGAAACATGCGTTCATATATACATAAGAATGAAATCATACTTTACCCATAAAACATAGGCACTTTAACATACCTCATAAAATCATGAATAAAACATAGAAATCATAATACATAAAAAGTAACTTGAGGCATTCATAACATTCTTACGTAGGGATTAACCCTCTTGGTTACGTTTTGGAATACCCATCATAGTATATTCCCTAAATATCTTCGGAGAAACCTTAACGTTTCACTCCTTCGTGTTACCCAATGCATTGGAGAGCTATGTCGGGATCTCCCGCCCTTACTTTATCACGAAACCACCCATTTTCATAACAATGCCCAAGAACCATAACATAAACGTATCACATAAAACATGCATAAAGGAAACATAACATTTCCACATTTCAATCAGAATATAACATTTTAGGACATTGAAATAATGAATCCATTAAAAAAGAAACCATTTCCAAAACCATTTAAAACATTTAATAAAGAGATTTTTGAATCAAAGTGTCCCATACCACCTTGAAGCTTTAAAAAAATTAAACCATTAATATCCATATAAATAAATCCTTAAAACCATTTTGAAAACATGGATATTAATAAGAACAAATCATTAAAACATTTAAAGTGATATTTTGGTTAAAGGGGTTTTACCAAAATTAGAGACACTTGAATACAATAATTGAGGAATAACACTTAGTCAAAACTTTATAATATCATGAGAATATATGGATTCGTGATATAATATTCCAAAGGACAGTATATACACCACATAAGAGTGAATTCGTGTATAACAACAAATAAGTCTCAATAGAAATGTCAAATGTGATGAATTCCCTTATAAAGAAGGTATCCTTAAATTAAGGATAATTCAATCTCAAAATTATGTGTGACAAATATAAATACACCCAGTATAATTGGATATTAAGTTTAAAAAAAATAAAAGGTCATTCACACACATTCAAAAGATGACATATTCAATAACTACATTTTGAACCCAAAGAAATCGAAATTGGGTTAAAAAGTTCCCTTGGTAGAATTCGACAGCCTAACGGCATCACATCAAAATTCAGAGAATGAGTTGATGAGAGATAAAAAGGGAATATCATCACTTGGACATAAAATTTAAATCAATAAGGATATAAAATAACATATCCCAACATAATAGTATGTGAATTAAAAGACATAACAAAAGAAGTCTTTTGAAAAGAGGAGGGTGAAAGGTCCCCATACCGAGTTGGGTAACATTCGAAACGTACACCCCATGGAAGAAGGGTCATACAATGAAGATGAGAATACCCATAAATGAAATTATACCACACAAGGTGTATAATAATGGGCAGTACATACACCACTCAAAGGAAATTGTGGCAAATGTAGCATAAATCTCATGGGAATAAAAGTGAGATGAAAAACCCCTTACGAAAACTCTACAGCCTAACAGCGCCACTTAAAACTTCCAAAATGGATTGATGAGAGGAAATAGGGTCTCTCATCATATGAACATAAAAATTACAGTAAGATTAATATAAAATAACATCCCAATCACAAGAAATATGAGCTTAAAAGGAATGACATAAAAGGGTGTACTTAAAAAGAAAGAGAGGAGTAAGATCCCTTACCTCAGGTCTGACTTTACTCGATCGTTCTTTAATCTCCTGAATAATAAAATTGAGTTAATTTATACTTCCTTAAGAACCTTTTTCATGTTCATTATTCATTTTATATCACTTATTACCATGTCATAGACATTATGTAATCATTTAAGTTAATAATGTTTGTTTTGTCGATACTTGGTTCTTAAGTCGAAAGTGGACTTCTTACAATTACATGTTCTTCGTGTGGTCAGAGGTTCATTATATCCAGAATTTTATTCATGATGTATATATCATATATATAATATATATCCATTATATTCATGCATTTATAATATTACATGACATTTAGAGTTAAGAAATGAAATGCACTGTTCATGGAGACGGTAAGCTGTACGTACGCATGAACGCTACTTCCATTTCTATTTCATATTTAATGGAATTAAAACATAATTATAAATAATAGTATTTTAATTCCAGTATGGTATCATATATAATATCATTAAATATATCCTTTATACGTACCACATATGGTATTAACGAATCAAATCACTTTGAGGGGGCGGTAGTCCGTACTTCTTTAAATGAAGATATCACGTTTACCCATATTGGAAACCATAAAGGTATGCCATAAAAGAAAAATAAAGAAGATTAAGTAAATCATAAACATATTATATATCATATATAAATATAGTTTCATCTTAATGGCCACCTTTGAAGGTGTTAGACGAATGTTGAACAATCATCATTTCAGGAGGCAGAAATTCGCCATCCACGGAAACAATATGTTCTTTAACCATTAGATGTAGGTGTGTGTAAGTGTAGCTCGAAAACATCTTATAAAAACATTATAGTATATTTAAGATACTGGATTTTTTACAAAATAAATGAATAAAAAGATTTTAGGGGGGTGGAGAAGCAAAATAATACAAAAGGACTCAAGTGAAGACATTACCTTTAAATCGGGTAACTTCCTTTGATTTGAGGTCAAAGGAATCCTTGAAAGGATTCTGCCAAAAGTGAGGCCTCAAGGAGTTAAAGAGGGATATGGAGAGACAAAATGGGTAGGGTTTGGCCGAGCCAAAGGCTTTGGGAGTATGGGTAAGGAGGTAGAGGTGGGGGCCTTTTATAAGAGGAGAGGAGGGGCACTCTTGTAACGTTACAAAATGTTACTTTATTTTCAAATGAGTATCAGATTTTAAAGGTCCCAAATTGATGTATTTAGAGAATAAGTTGATAAGGGTTCGAAATCCACTCATACAATAGGTTTTGGACATGTTTAGGTCTTAGATATTACATTATCTTTCCATTTTATTTAAATCGTTAAATAATGAGGTCATCGCTGCATCATCATGATGTCATAAATAATTTAATTTATTTAACGTCTAAAAATTATAAAAAAAATACTATGATGTAGGAAATATTTGTATCTTTCCAATGACTATTTATAGTCAAAAATATGACTTTTATAACCCCATGTAAAAATTGTTTTAGTAAAAC
Source organism: Viscum album (assembly GCA_963277665.1). Classification (NCBI taxonomy): domain Eukaryota; kingdom Viridiplantae; phylum Streptophyta; class Magnoliopsida; order Santalales; family Viscaceae; genus Viscum; species Viscum album. The sequence continues at coordinate 583,246,519 of OY728161.1, forward strand.
CTTTCATGTTTGTGTCATTTTTACTTTAACATTAAATTAAAAGATATTTATGTCATTTCCAAACCAAAGTGGCTCCATGGGGTCCCCAAGTTGACACATGGATTTTATTGGTCGTCCATGACACATAAAATAAGGGTAGTACATGTGTCTAGGTTATTTCATTTTATTAAAACATTATTCTTACCATAAACTACACTAATTACCTCTAATCGCGATTAAAAACTTAATAAGATACTATTCACCAAAAAAATTATTTTTATCCCAGTGAACCACATTTTACTTCTTAATGACAACCATGTATGTCGGATTTTTGAAATTCAAAACACAAATATGGAAAATTTTCATTTAAACAGAAAAATCAGTTTTTATAAGTACCACTTAGTGGTTTCACTATTCATCAAAAATTGAAGTTTTTCAGAAAAATCCCAAAAATTTACCCTAAGATATATTTGATATTCCGAATTCAAAAATGAAGTCTATTTTATAAATTTCAAAACATATAAGTCACATTAATTAATTTAATAATTAATTCCCGTTGTCAGAGCAAATAGCGTGTTTTTATGAAACAATAAGTATCAAAAGATTGACACTTGTTTAAGTCCAATTTCAAAGTGAAATTAATTCGAATGACCACTATTGTATAAAAGGGTAAAAATATATTCTAATTTAAATTTAAAAACAATTCATAAGATAATATAATCATATAAATAAATTAGATTAAAAATAGGTTTTGAATTAAAATACAATATTTTTCACTATTCATTAAAAATTGAATTTTTTTGGAAAAATACCAAAAATTTACACAAAGTAAATTTTGATGTCCCGATTCTAAAGAAGAGTTTTATTTTGTCAAATATAACTCATAATATTTTCAAAAAGTGTATTTAAAAGATGTTCGCCTTCAAAAGGCGTTTAATCGACCTTTTAAAGAATATTAGAATGTTTACGCTTAAAATTGGATTCATTCGCATTTTTAATTATCTAAAAATAATTATAAAAAGTAAAAATATTTGAAAAACATCTATAATCATTTTCTTGTTATTTCTATTCATTCCCTCCATTACAACGGCTAGGCGTTAACTACCATTTAAAATTATATTATTTTATTATTAGAGTGCAACGTAAGATTCCCAAGAAACTCGTTGTTGCATATTGGGTACGCCATCGAGCATAGCATCCCCTTTAAAGTAATATTAATATTCTATTCACAAATATGGATAAATATAATGATGTCATATTCTTTATTTACCTGGGGTGTTATAGGTAGGGACACATGGTTTTCAAAACATTGCACCTTATCCATGTGCCTATACTTTGGGTGTGAATGATTTATCCTAAATGGAGAATGATGTAATAAACCATGTTACATCTGGTAATACCCCTACTATTTTGTGTATTAATATTTTGGGAGGTTAGCTACCGAGTTCGACCAAACAATGTACCAACTGTTCACCACCTCCCATGCCTCCAAAAAGGGTTTCACAATTACTTGGGAAAACATCATGGTTTAACTAACCATGCTCCTACCATGAACAACCATTTGGGATTCCAAATATACTAACATTCTCTCATAAAAAATTATATAGAGACACATCCATGGTATAACCAATAAAATGTAAAATATTACTTAAAAATGATCATAAAGAGTCTATAAAAATGATAGGATATTACATGTATATAGATGTAGATAAAATTAGCACCCGTGTTTGTTGGTCCATTTGATAGAGTTGATTGAATTGGTCTAGCAGCATATCGATTGTCTCTTTTACATTACTATAGTTCTATGCATGACTTGTTTACATTTCACAAGTTTTGAGATATCACCCTAACGCTTCTCACATGATTGATTTCAATGCTGTTGAGTTTGATGATTATTTTTCTATTAAGGATCATATGATCCATATCATAATCCGTAGTGTGAAGAATTTATGAGGGAATAATATTATTCTTATCCAATAAAATTGATGAATATGAATGATAAAGAGGATTTATGAGAGTCTTAGTATGATATACAGGTGTGGTTTCCCTAGTTGTTCATCAATACCCCATAGTGATTCATGGGAGTACATCTCTGGGATGAGCTATTATATGGTGAGGAGGTGGTATGGTTTTGTATTTTCCAAGGTGTATTAATATTTATATTTTCATTAAAAATATTTTTAGTTATTTGAAAAATAACTTTACATGGTAAATGATCCATGTATATGGTTTGAAATAATTTTTCAGAGGTATAAATGGAATGGAGAAGCTATCCATGTGGGTGATAGACATGGATTTCTGTCCTGTAGAGAATATAGAGGCACCAACATTCCAGTTGTATATATGAAAAGTGATAATTATATAGGATACCTAGGATCACCTAGTGGGAACCATATAGCTACATGTTATGGTTCACATCATTGTAGTTTTGTAGGAGGACATCACTGACTAGTCGATGGATTATACTAGAAAAACAGTGGTTTTGGGATAGTCTATATAAGTAAGGTCATTTGATGTATTTTCACACCAAAAAACCCCTTTCAATATCAATTTATCATCTAATATGAACCTAATATAGGATTTGAAAATTTTTAAGTTTCTCTAAGGATCTCATGTCTTTTCCAATGTCATTCCTCTTCCTCATGATCCATTCTTTTATATACACAACATGTAATGGTGATTTCTTCTTAGTTTTGATGATTCTCTATTATTTTCTCTTAAATATCAATTTTTCAATCCTTTATGGGATGGATAATATATTATAAATTTGGGATTACATCATTTTACTTTGATCTTGTCTTTGAAACTGGATCTCTATTCTCTATTTTTTAGGTGGGTGGTCTAGAACATCTATAGAGAATTTATTTCATATTTATTGTATTTACACTAATTATATTCCCAAAAAAATTCCCAAAAAAGAACAAATGAAATTGTTAATCTACCATTAATATGAAATCCTTCTACTTAAACATTCGAGGGATCACGTTGTGCCCACTATCGTTAAAACAAGGACTTGTGACCACCTAAGAGGTGTTCCATCCTTTAAACATATGTTATAACAATTTTTAAAAAATAGTTCCGTTTGATGATTAGAAAAATGATTTATAATTAGAATAATATTATAATTTTTGTGTTTATATTCATATAGAATCATTTATCTTGAAATATTTTAGTTATAATGTTATCATCTTAGCATGATAATATGTTAAAATATAGCTATATTGGTAAGAAATTGGTCATTTTTCTAGATTTATATGTCAAATGAAATTGTTATTGATAATATCATAATTGATAACTTGGATTTATGTAATGTAAATGTTGATAATTTAAAAGTCGGTTAAATTAAAAAATATATATTGTTTTATAAATTATAATTCATTGACTGTTACTACATTTTTTGTGAACTATAAAATTTGACTTTGCATGGGAATTCAAAATTGGTCTAATTGACTCTCATCATATAGGACATTGTAGCATTAGAATTTTTATTAGGTCTTATTATTGTCTTTTTCATTGGCATGATCTTGTTCTATAGGAACACATAAGAATATCTACCATTGTAATTTTTATAGATCCTAGTCTTATATGAATAATTTTCTTTTGGAATGTTCTTACACCCTTGGAACAAATATGTGATACTGATATGGGAATTCAAAAATAGCATAGTATTTCTTATTTAATTGATGTTTGATCAGGTGATAGGTTGAAACCAAATACATGAAATTGAAAATTCATTCTATAAAGGATATTTTACTAATATAATGGGTGATCTATCTGAGAAGGAGGATCCAAAACTTGAATTATATATCTGGAAAGATTCTAAATCTTGTTTGACTAACCTCAAGTGCCAACCCAAATCTGTGGGGATAGATGTTTATTTTTTTCTCCATTAATTTATGAATTAATCCCCCAAATTATCATTAAAATTCATGTACTATTTATTAATGTTGGATTGTTAATAAATTTTGATTATAGACATATTGAGTTATACTGACACCTTATCCATGTAGCATTTTGTACTCAGGAATACTTCATGGATTCTTTTATAGAAAATGGAATGGGGCTATGAAATTTATTGATTTCATGATGAATTAGATTGAAGAATTGATATGGGTAAAGGCATGGGGGTTGGGACCCCAATTTTGGTGTTTTTTATTAGTATTATATTTATTATTTTACGTGGGTGACATAAAATTGAAATTTGTATTTAAATTAAACGTTGAATGGAATGGTTTATTATCATTATTATTTACATTATATTTTATTTTTATAATATTGTTTTAAGTCAGGCCTGTCACCATATTTATTAGTAGATTTTATTATTTCTTAAATATTATTAAGGTTGATATGTTAACTTTTTCCCCATTGGGTTATAGACTCTCATCTATTTTTCTTACATTCTCAATACTTATTATATCCTTTATTGTATGCAGTGGTTTTTGTTTTAAGTCATAATGATCCGAATCATCAACAAGTGGGAGAACATGGATGGGTATTTTATTAGATTACTTCATGGGTGTTATGGGAATGTTGATTGGTTTAGAAAATTGTATTTATGTCATATGGTCAGGATTGGGAGGATTATTTTATAGGGATATTGGGGTATGTGACATTTTAATGGTTTAATAGGATAACTACAAGATAAGACATAGTCATATGTGTCATGGTGGTCATGAGGGATTAGTTTTGATGAAATGTTGATTCTAATATCATGTTTCCAAATATGTGTATCTTTAATGATGACATTGTATGTTGGGATTCCCCCAAAGTGAGAGGTTAGTATAATGGAATACCATGACTGATAGGGTATCAGCGTATGATGTGGATGTTTTCCTTGAAATTATTGGAAGGGTTCTGACATAGAAAACTGTTAGTGATAGGGCATCAGTCTAGGATATGATTATTTGGATTTCCTTGACTGATCAGGTATCATTACATGATATGAATTTTTTCATTTCTCTAAGTGGGAGGGTGTTGTAATATACATACCTAATTGAGAGGTTTTTATTCTAGATTGTGATTGTGTGGCCCTACACTAAGTGAGATGGTAGTGGTTTTGAATATGGTATGGGATAGTACCCTGAGTGAGAGGGTATTGGTTTTTTATGTGCTTGCAGGACCAAATTTAGAGTGAGAGGGTGGTGATATAGAATTGGAATGATATTGATGAGATTCATTATCAACCCCCTTGATTAAAGGGGCAGTTTTCATGAAAAGTTATAAAAACCTACATTTAATCCCTATTTATGATTTAGTAATAATACATGTGGTGAGTTTTTCATTGATTTTTGATGAGTTAGGTATGGTCTGGTTTAACATTGGACATGTTATCTTATGATTAAATGAAAAACATTTTTACATGTGGTTTGTCATGTTTTTTATTTTTCACTACCTACACATGTATATGGTTTTTTATATTTTGGGTTCTTGGTAATACCGTATTTATAAGTATTTCTCACACCTTTAATGGGTACCCTAGTGAGAATGTAGGCCATTTTTCTCATATGCATGTGTATAAATATGTTTCATAGTGGATCAGGTGAGAGTTTATTTATGGGGATTAGTGATGGAATTAATGTTAGCATAGAGGTTTCAGTGGAGCCTCCTAGTACCTTGTTTTCCATATTTATATATATTTTATTATTCTAGTGGGTGATGTGTTTGGTTATATGAAATTAGGACATGTATATTAATTATAAAAAAGAAGGTATTATATTATTTCTATATAATTTTATAAGTGTTTTGTGGATGATATTAATTTGTTTATGTTTAATTAATGCTCATGATATTGAGGGAATAGTCATGAAAATGATTAGTTTTGGACCTCCCTGGTAGTCAAAAAATTATTATATACAGGGACATATGCATGTGGTAATGTGGATCTCCAACCAAAAAACCATTGAGTGATTTAACCTAGTTAGTTACATGGGCAAAAGAATATAAAACATCAAAAGTAATAGGAGGTGATAATGTTCATCATGAGGTAGGATTATTGACCTCTATTTGGTAGTTTAATTATGTACATTAATTAGTGCACTTATTTAATAATATATTGTTTCTAGAAAAAATAATATATTAAATTGAAAATAATATATAAATAATTGTTTTTCATTTGTATAATGTCATGAAACCCCCTCCAGTTCTACACATGATTATCATAAGTTGCATTGACCTTCAAAATGAGGATGTTTCCACCATTATGGAAGTGAGTAGTAGAGTTCCAATAAAAAGATATTCAATAAATAAATCATCCAAAATTCATGATATTGAACAATATGTTCTTAGAAAAATCATAAAAATTAGACATAATATATACACTCATGATGTCAAGGTATGTCATTAGATCTTAGTTGGAGGCAAAGTGGATATGGTATGATGATGATGAAATTATGGTGATTTCAAGATAGTTAATAATATAATTTCAATAAAGAAATCATGTTTTTATTTTGATGGAGTAGGATATATTTTATGGATATTTTCTAAATGGATTGTTGATCCACAAATGATGGATCAATGTATTTATATCCTTGGGTAGAGGTGCATTTGATCCTTGATCTATGTGGGTTTAAAGAGACAATCATCAATGTAACCCTTAAAACTTATTTTATTTAAGGATCCATCGACTGTGGTTATTATTATATCCCCAATTCATAGTTTAAGTAGGATATAAAATATAACCTAATAAAATAATTATGCTTGGAAAGGGATATGTATCCATATTACCTAACCTAGAGTTCTAAAAGTATGTCCCAATGTTCATGTTTTGTCCGATGTCCTTACTAGGTAGTTATATTGTTTTCATGAAGATCAATGTTGGAAATTAATAGGTTATCATGTAGATCTTTATTTCAGAAAAAAATAAAAAAACATGTGAATTTTATATCTGATATATATTTGGGGAAATTTGATACTCCATTTAATTCATTTTATTGCATATATTATGATATTAATATTATAAAAACCATCATAGATCATTTGTACGTATTGTATTTTTATATATCATTATATCAAGGAAACCATTGGGTTCCTATTAATATGTATAAAAAATGTTCATATTGGATCATTTAGTTCCTCAAAGATATTTTTTTGTTTTAAAGAATAATTTAGAGATCATTGCATGTAATGGAATCCCTAATATTTCTTTAACAAAAATGATTCACATGGAGCTCCAAATGGGACCCATGAACAAGCTTATAACAATGATGATTCCATAATATTGATAATTCAATGTGAATATATGTTTCTATTTTGTTTATGGAAATAATAATACAGATAAGAAGTTTATGAGTTTGATGTGAATAAATATGTCTATAGAGATCTTACAATATTAATATCATGATACGATGTGATAATATGTAAAATTATTATCATGTTTCACTTATTCCAAAATAAAAATGGGTTTTGTATATGAATTATTTTATAATTATTGGTGGAATTATACACCAATCCATTAGGAATACATGAGAAGATTACATAATTTGGAATGAAACTAATTTGACATGTCATTACATTGATCTATTTGTTTGTCAATAAGTGGTGACCTGGGGAGTTTTTCTCCCATTAATATGATAAATTTTTTGAATATATATTTTATTAGTTTAATATCTCATAGGTGTAATTATCATTGGATTGATACCTAGGATAGTGATGTTTGAAATATAACTAGTTATGTATTTATATTTTATATGGTTATTAATGATGGAAATCATGACTAATAATCTAAGAGCCAACTGTGTGAATGGGTTAGCATATGATTTAACTGCATAGTTTTTATTAATTTATAAATATATATATAATTAACCACCGTTAAAATATTCTTATTATAATGTTATAAACAAAATGGTATGGGTCCTAATTTCTTAGAGTATGTACATTCGTATACAAATAGGGTTGCTTATTCACATGATTGATCCCTTGCTAAATTGGTTTTTGAACATATATATTATGAAAAGGGGAAGATATTCCCATATTTTAAATTATAATAAATCTATTTGGGGTCACATGTATGAAATATGTAGTCTAGGATCCCCCAATCTCTATTTTATCCATGTTTCATGGTTCCCACATCAGTAAGATCATGTACACCCTAACACATTCCCTTGATAGGGTGTGGGTCCTCCACATTGGCTGAGTGACTAGGGTGAGCTCACTTTTATTTTATTTGGATCAATTATTCCTCATGGATATGGGTATAGTCACTTTGCAGAATTTTTTGTTGGGTATATCTTTGTGATTTTATTATTATTTTGAGAGATAATTTTGGTGATTTTGGGAATACGACTATCTATAGATCTATGTTTATGGATATTGACTTACAAACCATTTTATGTGGACTAATAAAATGTTATATATTTTTTTGATTGAGAATAATGTATCCTTATACAAGAGAACATAACCAGATTGAGCTAGGTTATTTTCATTGTGATTCCATGGCTATATATTATGATTTTATAATCATTTATTAAAGTGGATTTTGAATATCGACTTTTTTACTATTCTTCACATGGGATTTCATACTATGTCAATGTGCTCACCCTGATAAGATAAATTTTATAGCTTTGTACTCACTTTTTGATAGATTTTGGAGAATATTTAAATTTAAATGATGGTTTTATAATTATTATTCTATATAGATAGTGGTGGGATAAGTGATGATAATAAATGGTTTACTAAAAGAGGATTTTGATTCTATTAGTTGATCCCTTTATCATGGGGTTCTCAGTTACATAATGTTTCATGTTTTGTTTGATATATTTAATTTTAAATATTATTGAATAATATTTCACATTTATTTTTGGTTTCCTAGTGTTTTTTATGGTATATACATTTATGTTATCTCTGATATTCTGTATCTCAATTCTGTATGTTGTTATCTTAGGTGATTTTATATTCCATGAATATAGGGAATTTGGAAAAATATATTGCATTTGTTATGTTTATTCTCCCTTAGTAATTATGACCTATCCTTGATATAATGAAATTATGGGGATGATAGTATTGGCATTATAAATTGAACCGGACATGGTCTTGGTGGGGGAAATTCATGTCAGTATTTTTATCTGTTTGTGTATGTGCCTATAAAAAAATGCTTACAAAAAAATATATAGGTTCAAAAAATATGATTATATATTTTCACATAACATATATTTTCAGATAATATAAAAACATTGAAAATGAGTTTTCATTAGTTCCTTTTTTTATTCAAGAGAACTATTATGTTCCTTTAATTCCCCTAATAAATATTTTTTTGATCCAAATTTGTTTTGTCACTTGTATTATAAAATATCATTTTATAATTTCATAGTAATTCCATTATATATATTTTATGAATGGATAATTTTTTTATTCCTTAAAAAATGGTTTGTACCTCAATTTTCAAATAGAATTTCTAAAATTAAATAAATTAAGACATAACATGTGAGGCATAAAAATAAAAGAAATGAAAGAGAATTTTCTATACCCACATGAAAATAATATTTTAATGTATAACACTATATAAATTTGGAGTTAATAATATAAAACCATAAAAAAAATTAATCTATACTTATAATATGTGTAAGCATATTGTTAATAATTCAAATATATTTACACATATATCCTTTTAATTTTAACATATATATGTATGTATATATACTATATTTTGATTAATTCTAGAATATATTAATATATAAAAATATATATGAAATCACATATATTTTATAAACCATAATTTGTGATTAATTACACACCTATACACATAACACAATCCCCTAAAATTAAGAGTTCAAGGGTGTTTTTCTAAATAGATTCGTATCAGAATATCTTTATATAGAAATATATTGACATGAATAAATTGTATAACTTGAATATAAGATTTCATTGATATTTTAAAATTTTATTTGAAAACCGAGGGATGTACATAAGAATGGGGTAAGATATAAATCCTAGAAAGTGAATAATAAATGTATAACATGATTTATGTAATAAATTTAATTACAGAGGAAAATTAATGTGACATAAATGGTTTAAAATCATAAACATGAATAATGATTCATTATATTAGATGATTACATCATGATAACATAATAATGTTGAAAAAACATAAAATATTACATTATAATCATAAATCAATGATAACTACAAAAACATCATATAATAGTGTTCTTAGGATAACTTTCCATGATCCATACATGGTATCACATGTGAAAAAAACATTACCATGATAATTAGAGGGATATATAATTCTTTTCCCACCTATCACATTAATATTATGGACATGTTTTGGGAAAAAAATCCCTCAAGGCTTCATTGATTCATTTTTGGGTTGGTTGTGTTTGTTGAGAAAGCGTGCCTCGATGTTTTATTTGTTGACAAGTTGGGTTTCTAAGTTAAGTTTGATGGAAAAGGTGGCATCCATTGGGATTTTTATGGTTCTTGAGATGTTGTTTAAAATAAATGACTTATATAATATCCTTGACAAAGGAATTGAGGATATGGAGACTGTACAAAAAGATCAAATTCAAGTTGGTACCATTTTCTAGTGTTTTCATAATTTTTAGTAGAGAAAATAAAAAAATGAATATATTTGTTTTTGGAAAAGGATGGTGCGTGGAATATTATAGTGGTGTGTGAAATATTGTATTGGAGTTTTTTGTATAAAATGTTATTCAAGATCATAAGCTCTAAAATTGGCTAAGGCCTGATGTCCGTGAAATATTGGAGTAGTGCGTGAAATACAGTAATTTGTAGAAGGTGTATTTTCAATGCTAGAACAGGATTACACACTAAAGGAGGGGTTTTCAGGTAGGGATTGACTTTTCCTATAAATATGTGTCGACCCCTCATTCATAGTAGCTCAAGATTTAGAGAAGATACAAGCATTTATGCACATAAAAAATACTCAATGAAGTTGTGGGAAATTTTTGTGTTTCATGTAAAAATTGTTGTTGCGCGTAATAGTTAACATTGCACATAAAAAGAAGGTTGGGCAGAATTATTGAGGTTACATGAAATGTAGAGTTGGTATTACATGAAAAAAGATATATTGTGTGTGCAGGTAAAGGGAATTACACCCAAGGGGATATAAGTGAAGCACCTTAAATTTGAGGTTTCCTAGTTCAATTCTGTGGAAATGTGAGATTCATATGCAGGTGAAAGTTGTACTTCAATAGATCATCTATCCATAGTTAAGGATATTGAATTCATCTATGAAAATTAAGGGAAATAAAATTCATTAAACTGTGAGTGGATCTTATAAATATATAGAGAGAACACATCATTTGAGAGAGCAGTGAGCTTTCATTTTGTGTGTGGTTGTAATCCAGGAGGGATGGCGAGTCTGTTCAAAACATTGTAAATAGTAGTGCACTTTTAGTGCATTTGGTAAATCAGTGCATCACTAGTGTATTTTCCTTGAACATAGCCTAGGGAGGGTGAACCATGTAAATTTTTTTTGTCCTGTGCATGATTCTATTTCTGTTTATACTTTACCACATGAAAGAGAAGGGAGAGCGTTTTTCTTAACAATGAAACAAGATCAATAGGGGTAGTTTTTTTAATCTTTCACACCCTGATTCACCCCCACTCATGGTCTGTAACCTAGTGGAGTTAAAAATTTGTATCATATTGAAAGGTTAATATCAGTGGTTCTATCTCATATGGAGGTCACGAATCATAAAAGGATTCCGATCTTTGATGAAACATTTTTCATCTATGGATGAATCAGATTAAAAATTACATCCAATAATGGGGAATGGATTTGTTCATAGTATAAATGAATGGTATAATAGACGATTTTAATAGTGGTGAATTAACAGAAGCTGGGAAAAAATAATTGGATGTCGATGCCAAGGGAATCAATACTTTATGTGGATGTCACAACCCATCCCCTGGGGCCCGTGCCATGACTAACCCAAGCCCGCATTCCATAGGCCAGGGGCTAATTACTAGCACCGAAAGGCGTACTCCGTAAAACTGAGATGGAATTGAATTTATAAAGTGTAAACACACAATACAAAGCACACATCAAGATACAAACACAAGTCAACTGTATAGTAAAAAGAGTTCTGAATGTAAAAGGGTCCAGGATACATGACCAACTTAAAGGTACAAGTACAACAGAAATACAATAAAACTGACGAAAAACAAAGACAACTACTGGGTTGTCCTCCGGGATTCCTACATGAAGGGTAGGTACATATCGCCTCCTCAGTACTCCATGTCCGCCCATCTCCTCTGCATTCTGAAATGTCGTATGGTGGACCTCCACACACCATATAGTCATGGTACCCTCAGCCTCGATCAGCAGTGTCTGTCATCTCTACCAAACACAACAAGTTGTGGGCATTGCTCGTGCAGGGGTGAGTATAACGATACTCAGGAGGGACCACGAGACCCTCAAGGTCTCACAAAATCCAAAAAGGTTAAACCACAAAGAATTAAATCAACTAACAACCCTACATAGGTATATTCCCAAACATATACCTATGTTATCCAGTATACCCATCTCAAACATGAAGACTCAAAAGGCCCATCTCATTAGCCCAAATCTCAACTATCCACAAAGGAAGGATTACCACAATGGTATGTGTCACAAGGTACATACTCAACTCACTATAGGTATAACTTAGGTTTAGTAGCAGAGATGATTATATGTAACTACTAATTCATCTTACTCTATTAAGAGGAAGACCCACGAAGGACATAAAATCACTATCAGACCCACAAAGGATCGTAGTACATCATCAGACCCACACATGATCCTAGTACATTATCGGTACGTCGTCAGACCCACACAAGATCCTAGTACATCGACAATACTTTGTCAGACCCACACAAGATCCTAGTACATATCCAGTACGTTGTCGGACCCACACAGGATCCTAGTACATCTTGAGTATGTCCTCTAACCCACACAGGATCCTAGTATATCTCAAGTATGTCGTCATACCCGCACATGATCCGAGTACATCTCCTGTACGTTGTCAGACCCACATATGATCCCAGTACATCTCCAGTACGTTGTCAGACCCACATAGGATCCTAGTACATCTCTAGTACATCGTCAGACCCACATAGGATCCTAGTACATATTCAGTACATCGTCATACCCACACATGATCCTAGTACATCTCCAACACATAATCAGACCCACACATGATTCTAGTATATCTCTACAACTAGCTACAGGGTTCCCGCATTAAGCTTGCTTGTCTTCAAGAGGGTCCTCCCCTCAAGCACTGGTTGATACTCCAACTACCATGAAGTCCTAAAAAGATGTATCTCAAAGGTCCTCTGTGTCATAGTGGTCTCAACGCAATAGACGATGCATCAAAAAGACGCCCGATCTGTGAGTTATTAGCCTTTTAGTCACAAGGGCCCAATTTGATTCGTGCTCAATCCAATATGATACTTCCTCAACCTTATCCAAATCTCCTGGGGGGTATACAAAAGTGGCTATCTCGCTCCAAGGTTTCTGGTTCCATAGAATGTTCGTCAAACGGACACCCTATGCCAACGTTATGGCCAAAAGAGCGTATGGGTCGAAACTGGTCCGGGTCCGGCCCAACCCGCACTACCACAAAACTGGGCAAGGCATGCGCCTGCCTTTATCAGCGCTAACAGTAAAGCGCTGATAAAGGGACACTTTATCAGCACTAAAACAAGCACTGATAAAGGTTGTATTTATCAAAGCTTTTCATTTTAGCGCAGATAAATACACCCTTTATCAGCGCTTTTTACTAGCACTGATAAAGGCTCACACGGATTTGTTAAACACCCGCGGGTCCTCTTCCTCCTCCCTGCACCCGGTCAAGCTCTCGCGGAAGCCCTCCTCTGCGCCGCTGCCGCCGCCGCCTCCTCCTCCGTCGCCTCCTCCTCCGCCGCGGTCGCCGCCTCCTCCTTCTCCTCCTCCTTCTCGTCCTCCTCCGGCCGCCGCCTCCTCCGCCTCCTCCTCCACCGGTGCCTCCTCCTCCTCTGCCTACTCCGCTGCCTCCTCCTCCACCGTGGCCTCCTCCTCCACCACCTCCTCCTCCTCCTCCGCTGCCTCCGCTGCCTCCGCCGCCTCCACCCTGCCTCCACCCTACCTCCGCGCTGCCTCCGCACTACCTCGGGTGCCTCCGCTGTCGACACCTCCTTCTCCTCCGCCACCGGGTCCTCCTCCTTAAGGTGATTCAAATTGAATTTTCATGAATTAATTTTGTTTGGAATGGGTAAGTGTTTGGACAACTATTCTTCATGTTGAATCTTTAGTTTCCATGGGTGGTTTGGGATTGTGGTTATGTTTTGATCCTGACTATGGGTTGTTTTTATGATTTCCCACTACTTCATTAGATTTATTTAGTTATTCTTATGTTTTGGTGTTTTCATTTGGTTTGATCCATGTTGGGACCATTAATGTGGTATGTTAGGAAAGTTCCTTGGAAATGGGTGAATTGATTTGGGTGGTTTGGGGCTGCCCTTGGTAGTAAATGAGTCTAGTTTGATTGATGGTTTCCAGGATAACCCTTTGGAATATATAATTTTTATGACCATAGAAATTATAAATGGAAGTTTTGAATTGAATTAAATCATGATCATGGCCTTTTAAATCATAAACAAAAATGTAAAATTAATTAAATATAAATCTTAGTTTAATGTTTTAAAATTGTATGTATATGAAATGGATTAAAGTGAGGAATCATGGATTGAGATGTTGAATTTTTTTATATTTTAATTGGAAGTAATGGATTGTTTGGTATTTTTGAAATTTAATGTTATAAATTGAATTCCATGGGAAGTCCCTTTGATTCCATATGAAAAGGATGGGTGTGGAATTCCTTGGAGTAATTATTTGGATTCTTGATGATTTATATTGGTGTGGAATTCAATTCATGAGCCTTGGAATCCACATGGGTCTCATGTGAATATAGGAAGTGGAAAATTACTTGGATTTGATGAGGTCCAATTTAATGTAATTCATCAAGAAAGATAGTGGATTCTATATATATTCATTATTTTTAATTCTATAGGGAGGATCCCACTTATATTTGGGTAATGTATTCATTTATCTAATGATATAGATTAATTTCATGGATTATTCAGGGTGTCCCTTATTAAATACTGAAGGATGAGCTCTATAGATTTATATTGATTATTATTGGTATGGAATTACTCGATTATGGGACAAGTATTTCAATCATTATAGTATACTATTGTTATGGGAGGTCCCCCAAGTTCAAACCAGATGAATGTATTTCCTGAGAATTATTGGGATGGAATTAATGTTGGAGCCATATAGATTCCTCTCAGGCTACTTGATTATGGTTTCCTCGATGAAGTGCCTTAGAACCAAGTTGAGACATGATACTTACACCTTGATCAGAGGTAATGGATATGGAAGAAGTATGTAGTGTCAACCTAGGATGTCCTCTTGAGACCAAAGTCATGATTCATTTCTATTATTTTCAAATATTATTATTATTACCACTTCACTTATTTCTTCTACACCTTTATGCTTTATGATCAATGATTGGGTTTTCATTAGACACCATTGATAGTGGATTACTATGTTGTAATCACACACTTCTCCAGCATCCACGTAACATGGGAACTCGAGTAGATGATCCTTGGTCATAGGTTCTTGGTTTAGGGAATTTCCGGAGGATGATTTATAATTATTATATGGTTATGATGGAGTTTGTAGTAGGAATCTAGGCAAAAACATAGAAAATATAGTGGTTGTACTATTTTATGGTATTGTTCCCTTTTCTTACTTTTTAGATAGCTATAATTGTTCTTATTATTATGTACTACCATGTATATTATATATGTAACATCATTATGATATTTCCTGGGAAATGTTTTGGTATTTTATCTCATGATGTTGATATATGTAGTTTGTGATGTTATATGATGTCTCCCTTATTTACTTATGTGTTTCACACTATTTTAAAGAGGGTATAATCTCCCCACTTTACCACCTATAGACACTCACTACTAGTCAATAGCCTCTAGCATATATGGAGGTACACTTGAGGCTATGTAGCACATCATATCGAGCTACTTGTTCAGTGGAATTTAGGTCTGGGTGTTGTAAAAATGGGAAATGTTTTGATGATAATAAAGGTATAGTCATAATCTCTTCATCCAATAAAATTTAGAAAAGTTTATGTGGTATTTTAAATGAATTTGTTTTTGTATAACCTCCAATTTAACCATTCTAATCATTACCCATGTAATAAATATTCACCATAGTTACTATTAATTATGAAGAAAATGAATTTGGCCTCATTTATAAATATAGAAATTTGGATTTGAAATATGGAAACCATTATCATATACAATTTCATTAAGTGGAATACATTAATTTTAAATTATGTGTGTCAATTTCAATGAATACAGTTATTTGGAAAAAATAAAATTTAAGCATAAAAGAGAATTTATTCACAATACATTTCAAATAGATACCATTAAATTAATTTTAAAATATTTTATTAAATATATTATCTAATTTTTTTTATTAAAATCATTACACAGTGATGATGAATTTAACTTATTATGATAAAAATACATTACGCACATAAGAATATTTTTTAAGAGAATACTTCTTGGTGTATTACAATATATAGGAGGAGTACTCCGATAATCTGGAGGTTTTTTTGGGTGTTTTTAGAGAGCTTTTTCTTTATTACAATATTATAAATTCCTCATATTTTTTTTAAGAAGTATTGTTTCATGGTCACATTATTTCCTTGGAAGGAGTTCTAGGTTATCCAGAAAATGTTCGAGAAGTCATTTCTCCTCTAACATATATACTCATCCTATGGATTTAAAATAGGATGAATATAAATAAAGAATGGATGAATGCCAATCAGGTGACAAAAGAGTATGAAGAAGGCATGAAATAATTTATCAAGTTTGCAAAAGATCATGCATGTGACTCTTCTCAAATACTTTGTCCGTGTTTACGCTGTTGTTATTCAAAACAAATTAGTCTAGATGAGTTGGAAACACACTTGATCTGTCACGGAATAGATCAAAGTTATACATGTTGGAATAAACATGGGGAAACAACGAATGTAAGTAGTGACTGGGGTGACACTGCGTTTTATAGATCATCTGATATGATTAAAAACATGAACAATGAAGATGACCATATGGAGGATGTGATTACAGATGTGAATGATGATGGAGATCGTATTGAGAAAATGACAAGGACCTTCGAAGATGAACTTGGTGATTGCGCAAAATTTTTTGAGAAGTTAAAAAGTTGTGCAACGATGCCATTGTATGCTGGTTGCACTAAATATACAGCATTGTCAGCCGTACTGAAGCTGTATAATTTGAAAGCAGATAACGGGTGGAGTGACGACAGTTTTACGAAACTACTTTCCCTCTTGAATGACATGCTCCCAGAAGACAATGAGCTCCCGAGCCGAACATACGATGCCAAACGAATGCTACGCTCTATCGTTATGATCTTTGAAAGAATACACACCTGCTCGAATGATTGTATACTGTTTCGCAAGGACCAAAAATCACTTAAAGAATGCCCAAAGTGTGGTGCTTCTCGATACAAGAAAGATGAATCTAGTCCTACTAAAGATGTATGGTACTTTCCAATCATTCCAAGGTTTAGATGCCTATATGGAAGTGAGGAGACTGTAGAACAATTAACATGGCATGCAGATACAAGAATTAAAGATGGGATACTACGTCACCTGGCAGACTCTCCTCAGTGGAAGAGAATCGATCATGAGTATCCTGAATTTGGAAACGAGTCAAGAAACCTTCATCTTGCGTTATCTACAGATGGAGTGAATCCTTTTGGTTTTCAAAGCAACAGTCACAGTACATGGCCAGTTATGTTGATAAATTATAACTTACCATCGTGGTTATGCATGAAATGAAAATACATCATGTTATCTATCCTTATATCAGGACCAAAACAACCGGGTAATGATATTGATGTTTATTTAGCTCCATTGATCGAAGATTTGAAATTATTGAGGGATTCAGGTGTTACATTGTATGATTCTTATATAAAGGAAGATTTCACTTTGAGAGTCATGTTGTATGGGATGATAAATGACATACCTGCTTATGGAAATTTGTCAGGATATAGCATTAAATGAACTCAAGGCTGTCCTATTTGCGAAGAACTTACACAATCAATTAGGTTGAAACATTCATCGAAAACCGTGTTTCTAGGACATCACAGATTTCTAGCACGACGAAATAAGTACCATTCTTGGAAGACATCATTCGATGGAAGTTCAGAAGAATGTACAACACCATCTCCACTAACAGGCGATCAATTGTTTGAGAAAGTTAAAAATGTGGACACTACTTTTGGTAATCCGGCTTCGAAAAACCTTATGAAAATCAGTTGGAAAAAGAGATCAATTTTTTTTTTGAATTACAATACTGGAATTGTCTGAATGTAAGACATTTTATTGATGTTATGAATTTAGAAAAAATGTTTTTGATAGTGTTATCGGCACGTTTCTAAATACATTTGGCAAAACAAAAGATGGAATTAAGGATAGGTTGGACATGGTTGAGATGAGAATACGAGAAGAGTTGGCACCAGTGAAGGGTGAAAAACGAACATTTCTTCCTCCTGCTGCTTACACTCTTTCCAGGTAGGAGAGATATCAGTTTTGCAACTTCTTGAATGGCGTAAAGGTTCCAGAGGGGTATTTTTCAAATATCAGTAACCTTGTGTCAATGAGCGACTTGAAGTTAAAAGGTCCGAAATCACATGACTGTCATGTTTTGATGCAAAATCTTATTCCAATTTTTTTACGTTGTATTTTACCCAAGAATGTTCGCCATACATTAACGAAACTGTGTTTCTTCTTCAAAGCTATATGCAGCAAAGTTATAGACCCGACGAAATTGCCAGCTATGGAAAAAGAAAATGCCGTCATATTATGTGAATTAGAAATGTTCTTCCCGCCTTCATTTTTTTATATGATGGTTCATTTTATGGTCCACTTGGTGAGAGAAATTCGACTATGTGGTCCTGTACATTACAGATGGATGTACCCCATTGAACGGTATATGAAGTTTTTGAAAGGGTATGTCAAAAATCGAAGTCGGACAGAGGGTTGTATTTCATAGCGATATATTTTTGAGGAAGCCGTTGAATTCTTGACCGAATACTTGTTTGGTGTGGAAAGCATTGGCTTACCGAAATCTCATCGCACTGGGCGGCTTGAGGGTGAAGGAATTTCTGTAAGAAAGGTTGTCACAATCAATATTACAGATCGGGAGCAGGCCCACCTTTATGTTTTTCATAACAGTTTCGACGTTGACCCATATGTTTAAATCCACAAAGAAATTCTTAGGCATTTGAATCCATCAAGGGCTGAAAAATGGATTTCAGATACACATATTCGACAGTTTATAGGATGGCTTCGAGATCATATTTTTAAAAAGTCAGATGAAAATCCAAAGTCAATTTCGGAACGACTTCTATGGCTAGCCGGAGGACCAAGCGTGTATGCATTATCTTACAATGCTTATGTATTTAATGGTTATACATTTTATACTAATGAACATGATGAAGACAGTACCATGAAGAATAGTGGGGTTACACTTGTGGTTTAAGCGATTCATGTTTCCGATGCTAAGGACAGAAATCCAATTTATGCGAATATGTCATACTTTGCCATCATCAAACAAATATGGGAGTTGGATTATAAAAAATTTCAAGTTACGATATTTCAATGAAAGTGGATTGATAACAGGAGTGCTGTTAAAATAGATGATTTGAGATTTGTGAAAGTTGATTTCAACAAGGAAGGGTAGAAAGACGAACCATTTATAATGGCATCACATGCAGTGCAAGTATTTTATGTTCCAGATCCCGCAAACCGAAACTGGTCAATTGTTCTGTTATCGACCAAAACAGCTGAAGGGTCAGATGAAAATTCAACGGAAGATCACCCTTTCATTGGGACTTCGTAATCATTTTGCAGTGGTCCCAATGTAGACGACATTTTTTATGTCAGAGGAGACCACAATGAAGGGATATGGATAGTTGATAGAGGGGTCAAATCCCTTCAGCCTTTAAAAAAAAGGGAGTTCAGTAATCATGTTATTGATTTTTATTGTAATATAGATTGTGTTACATTATGTTATTATCTATTCGCTATTGCTTTTATGTGATCTAAATTAAATTTTAAACCAGTTCTGCAGATAATGACTTCTTCACCTGCTGATGCACCCAATCCCGAGACACAACACGTCTCTCAACCTGTTGCAGCTGGTCCCACTACTGAGAGACAACAGGTCTCTCAACCTGTTGCAGCTGGTCCCACTGCTCACGTACAACAGGTCTCTAAACCTGTTGCAGCTGGTGTCAGTGTCGATGCTAGCACTTCGGAGAAACATAATGACGATGCAAAAACTGAGGAAATGGTAGGCGATGAAACCCCAATGAAACAAAAAAAACAGGTGCGTCGTAGTTTGACAGTTTTAGAAAAAATCCTTAAGGAAAGAGCAAAAGGCATCAAATATGAGGTGGGATGGAATAAGCTAGGCCAGCATGTAAACCCCAACAAAGCCATGTTTAGTAGCTATATTGGAATCGTCACTCGACAACGCGTGCTGATTGACGTAGAGTCGTGGAACCATGTTGTCAGCGGGTTGAAAACATTAATGTGGGAAGAGATTACGGTAACATTACGATATCATCTATTTAATTTATTAAAATAAAATAAAATATTGAAATATTGACTAACCCTTCATCATCTCTTGCAGAGTGCATTTATAGTATATTTTTCGCACAAAGAATATGTTTTTAGACTGGCAGGAAGGATTCATAGAGGCTTTCGCAGCATTTTAACGAAACATCATCTGAAAGATTCTGAAGGGAAAATCAAGCCGCACCCGCCTCCTCTTTATGCACACTTGATATCCCAAGGAACGTGGGATGCGTTTTGCAACCGTCGTGCGGAACAGAATTTTCAGGTACATTGTGTTTGGTTACATGTTGTGTAACATTGCTTGTATTCATCACGTTGATTGATAGGTTTTTATTTATGAAACAACAACTGAGTGCTGAAAATAAAGAATGGGCCGCAAAACCAGCGTACCCCTACCGTAAAGCAAGGTTGTGGTACACTTCAATTGAAAAACATTTGGTATGTATTTTAAAAGTATTGTAATAATTTTATGTGACATAAAACAACACTATAATCATGTTTTTCTGTTTATATGCAGATTGATGAAGCAAAATCTCAAGTCACTTCCATTCCACGACATGTGCTATGGAAGGAGGCTCGTGTTAATAAAGAGGGGAAACTTTTAGATGAAAACACACAAAAGGTGTGGGAAACATGTGTAGGTATGACATAATATAAACTTGTTTTTCTTTAAATCACTATTACATAATGATGCTTACTTATTTTTTCATATTTTCTATTTGACATAGTCACATGAATCAACAACACCCGCACCGGATGCAGACATACTTTCAACGGCCTTGAAACAGCCAGAACAGTATGGTCGCGTCAGAGGTGTGGGTTTTGGGGTGTCACCCCGGACATATTTTCAGAAAAAAAACAAGAGGATGAACAAACTAAAGAATTGCATGTAATGAGAGATAAAGTAGCTACCCTTGAAGAACTAATCCAAACTCAGGGAAAGATGCTAACGAGTTTGATGGAGGCGAGGAGAATAGAACAAACAACTCAAGAACAACCCCCGCGAGAAGATCCAACCCTCACCAGCTTTGAGGCGAGCCATTACCCTCAAAGACCTGACTTAACCGAGGTAATCAATGTTATAATATTCGTTTTTATAAGATGTGAATCACAGACACTGATACCTTTCATGTAATGATATTCTACAGGGTGAAAATGATTGTGATTTATATCTATCAACTCCCACCCATCGCCTTGTAGCGAGGGATACAGTGTTCAATATGTAGAATGACACGCTACACTCCAGACCACTTCTAACCGGTCATGTCAAAGTGTCGATTAACGTAGCTCATGAGCCGAGCACCGAGCTACCCATGCAAAATGATGATGATGACATTCATATGGTGGAAAAAGATGTTGGAACATTTGTTGCATGGCCGTCGAATCTTGTAAAAAACATTTCGAGTAGGAGGTATTCATTTCCAGTTCATTTTTCAAGCAGAAACTTTACCATTAAATTAGAAAATGGATGAACTGATGAATGTTATTACAGAAAGATAAAATGGAGAAGCTAAAACAAAAGAGCGGCTCCAACATTGGATCAACCAACCGATCAAAATGATCTACTGAGAGCACATTCACCCCGCCCATTCTATATCCACATTTAATATCATTGCAAGCTCTTGTGGATATGAAAATGAAAGACGGAAAGAGTCATACAATTGTTTTTAAAAAAGATATGTATGGAGAGGAAACAATAGATTTCGTTAGTGCAGACGTTGTTTCTAAGATCATCACATGTGACTGGCTAGGCACCTCAGTTATAAATGTATACATGAGGTATGTTTTCATGATTTGATTTTACAGAAGCTGATATACTTTGATAATTATGGATAAATACATCTCATATTTTTCACAGGCGTATATATGAAAAACAATTGAAGGGATTTTCCAATGAATACAAATTTGGACTCGTTATTCCTCACACCATTTCTACAAAACGAATAGAAATAGATTCTAATTTTTAGGCTGAATTGATGTCAAATCTGCTCAGAACGTTTCAAAGAAGAATTACGACTGACAGGCTCTTTTTAATACCAACGATGAAAGGGTAAAACTCTACATTTTAATCATATCAATTATATTTTCATTTCTATCAGTACTTATTTCTTTTTGTGTTTTTAGGGATCATTGGATGCTCATTGCAGTCAATTTGGATACTCCAAAGATTTATTTTCTGGATTCACTGCATGGATATCCAACTAACAGACCACAGATGATGGCGATTTTCAATTTGTAATACACTAGATCCAACATTTTAGAACTAAATATCTAGTTATATAATTTATATTATCTTTTAATGAAGATTTTTTTTATGATAGGGCGATGTATGAATATCGTCTAAAGGCTGGAATGAATCCAGGGCTTAAGGACGAAAATGCCCACAAGATCTAAAAATGGAGAAGTATCTGGGTATATATAATTATATTTCACTATCCAAATACATAACAAAACAAATTACTTATTTTTCTCGATGTTTCTGCAGTGTCAGAACCAAACAAATTTCAAGGACTGCAGTTATTATGTTTGTAAATTTAAGAAAGAGATCGTAATTCATGGACAATCTAGCATCCCTGAAGAGGTATTTTTGAAAATAATTACTACTTTATTTAAAATAATTATTAATCCTTTATGTATTTATATTTTTTCAGTACTACTATGACTGTCGCTAAAACTTCTATTCAGAAGATGATATAAATGTCTTTAGAAATGAATGAGCATCATACCTGATGGAAGAATGTAAAAAAATAGGACAATGAAGGTAATTCCTAATACTTATGTTATCTTTATATGGTCATTGATATCTCCATTTACACTTATTGATAATCTATGATCTCCTTTTCTTATGATTCATAACCTTAGATTAGTGAATTCCTACTACTTAGTTTGAAAATGACATAAACTTTGGAAAACAACACCAATGACATACGGAAAACTGAGAAAACACATTCAGATTGTTTTGATACATTAGGACAACGATCCGCGAGTCATTTTTGATGTGTACGAATCAACCGCACCTCAATCCGACACACGATGTGACCGGTATGGCTAAAAGTGTCTGATATCAGTTTCAAATTGAGATAAACTTTGGAAAACAACACCAATGACATACGCCAAACCGAGCAAACGCGTTCGGATTGTTTTGATACTTTAGGAAAACGATCCACGAGTCATTTTTGATGTGTAAGAATCGACAGCACCTCAATCCGACGCAGGGTGTGACCGGTATGGCTAAAAGTGTCTGATATCAGTTTCAAATCGAGATAAACTTTGGAAAACAACACCAATGACATACGCCAAACCGAGAAAACGCATTCGGATTGTTTTGATACTTTAGGACAATGATCCGATAGTCATTTGTGACGTGTACGAAATGACCACACCTCAATCCGACGCACGGTGTGACCGGTATGGCTAAAAGTGTCTGATATCAGTTTCAAATTGAGATAAACTTTGGAAAACAACACCAATGACTTACGCCAAACCGAGCAAATGCGTTTGGATTGTTTTGATACTTTAGGAAAATGATCCGTGAGTCATTTGTGACGTGTACGAATTGACTGCACCTCAATCCGACGTACGGTGTGACCGGTATGGCTAAAAGTGTCTGATATCAGTTTCAAATTGAGATAAACTTTGGAAAACAACACCAATGACATATACCAAACCGAGCAAACACGTTCAGATTGTTTTGATACTTTAGGACAACGATCCACGAGTCATTTGTGACGTGTACGAATTGACCGCACCTTAATCCGACGCACGGCGTGACCGGTATGGCTAAAAGTGTCTGATATCAGTTTCAAATTGAGATTAATTTTGGAAAACAACACCAATGACATACGCCAAACTGAGAAAACACGTTCCGATTGTTTTGATACTTTAGGAAAACGATCCGCGAGTCATTTTTGACGTTCATGAATCAACCTCACCTCAATCCGACGCACAGTGTGACCGGTATGGCTAAAAATGTCTGATATCAGTTTCAAATTGAGATAAAATTTGGAAAACAACACCAATGACATACGCCAAACCGAGAGAACACATTCGGATTGTTTTGATACTTTAGGAAAACAATCCACGAGTCATTTGTGATGTGTAATAGTCGACCGCACCTCAATCCGACGCACGGTGTGACCGGTATGGCTAAAAGTGTCTGATATCAGTTTCAAATTGAGATAAACATTGGAAAACAACACCAATGACATACTCCAAACTGAGCAAATGCGTTCGGATTGTTTTGATACTTTAGGACAACGATCCGCGAGTCATTTGTGACATGTACGAATCGACCGCACCTCAATCTGAAGCACGATGTGACTGGTATGGCTAAAAGTGTCTGATATCAGTTTCAAATTGAGATAAACTTTGGAAAACAACACCAATGACATATTCCAAACCGAGCAAACGCGTTCAGATTGTTTTGATACGTTAGGACACCGATCCGCGAGTCATTTTTGACGTGTACGAATCGACCTCACCTCAATCCGACGCATGGTGTGATAGGTATGGCTAAAAGTGTCTGATATCAGTTTCAAATTTAGATAAACTTTGGAAAACAACACCAATGACATACGCCAAACCGATAAAATGCATTCGGATTGTTTTGATACTTTAGGAAAATGATCCGCGAGTCATTTGTGACGTGTACGAATCGACCGCACCTCAATCCGATGCACGGTGTGACCAGTATGGCTAAAAGTGTCTGATATCAGTTTCAAATTGAGATGAACTTTGGAAAATAACACCAATGACATACGGAAAACCAAGAAAACACGTTCGGATTGTTTTGATACTTTAGGACAACGATCTGCGAGTCATTTATGACGTGTACGAATTGACCACACCTCAATCCGACGCACAGTGTGACCGGTATGGCTAAAAGTGTCTTATATCAGTTTCAAATTGAGATAAACTTTGGAAAACAACACCAATGACATACGCCAAACCGAGAAAACACGTTCGGATTGTTTTGATACTTTAGTACAACGATCCGCGAGTCATTTGTGACGTGTACGAATTGATCGCACCTCAATCCGACGCACGGTGTGACCGTTATGGATAAAAGTGTCTGATATCAGTTTGAAACTGAGATAAACATTGGAAAACAACACCAATGACATACGCCAAACTGAGAAAATGCGTTCGGATTGTTTTGATACTTTAGGAAAACGATCCGCGAGTCATTTGTGACGTGTACGAATCGACTGCACCTCAATCCGACGCACGGTGTGACCGGTATGGCTAAAAGTGTCTGATATCAGTTTCAAATTGAGATAAACTTTGGAAAACAACACCAATGACATACGCCAAACTGATCAAACGCGTTCGGATTGTTTTGATACTTTATGAAAATTATCCACGAGTCATTTGTGACGTGTACGAATTGACCGCACCTCAATCCGACACACGAATTGACTGGTATGACTAAAAGTTTCTGATATCCGTTTCAAATTGAGATAGACTTTGGAAAACAACACCAATGTCATACGCCAAACATATTGATTTTACATTATTCCCTTTAATTATTATGAAAATGAAAACTTTTGAGTTTAAAATTTCATATTTTAGTTTCACATTTCTATATTAATGTATTCTTTCATATTACTATTTTAATTTCTTTCATTATTGCATTACTAACATAATATTTGTTTTCTTATATAGGTGAATTTTTTTCCTTGATTTCGGATGCTTTGTTCAGCAACAAATACCGTCGAGAGCGGATCACAGATATCAAAGGATGAAACATGAATGTTTATAACTGTTTTTGAATAATTGTAAATGTAACCATGCAAAAAAATGTTTGAAATGTATATAGAAATGCATTTTTTTGTATTCATGATGTTAAGTAAATGTATATACCATTGTCGGTCAAAATATTGGGTGCGGGTTCTATGGTGTGCAAGTGTTCATGTGCTACTTTATGCAGGTTTTCAGGTGTGCAGGTGTGCAGGTACATTTTTTTTGGTGCAGGCAATGGGGCCTTTATCAGCGCTTTTTTAGCGCTGATAAAGGACACCTTTAACAGCGCTAGAGGAGCGCTGATAAAGGAACCCTTTATCAGCGCTCCATCAAGCGCTGATATAGGAGACCATTATCAGCGCTAAAAGAAGCGCTGATAAAGGGGACCCCCCCCCCCTTTATCTACGCCGGCATTAACAGTGCTTTTCTAGCGCTGTTAATGCCTATTTTTAGCGCTAACAAAGGCCCAGGTTGTAGTAGTGCCTGCATTGCCTGACCCGACCTGGTTTGGGTCGGCCTAGCCTGTGGGGTCATGTTCGGCCCACAGGGTTTGGCACAGCCAGTCCTGGGTGGCCATGGTGCGACACGGAGGCCACAGGGTGGTGCAGAGGATGTAAGGTGTCACAGAGGTCGTGGGGGCCATGGGAGCCGTGGTGGTCACGGTGGCTGTGGGGAGGTGGAGGCCACGAGGTGGAGAAGGTCGTGCGTCAGCGGATGTCGCGGGGAGACGGAAGCCACAGAGTAGCAATGGCCGTAGATTCCACAGGGTGGCGGAGGCCAGATAGGGGTCGCGGCATGGCGGGGCAGTCTCAATGCGGCGGGACGGCCGTGGTGTGGTCGTGAGCAATGCCTTGGTCAACGGTAGGTTCTACCATCCACTGTCCACTCTCCTACATGGCACAATTTTGTCTTCATCCATCGCAAATGAGAGAACAATAATGAAGAACAACAGAGGGGTTGGGCCATGTTTGTTTGGCCCGCACCCTCCGCGTTAGAGCATTAGAAAGAGACTCAACATAATCCTTGAATGAAGAACTTCAAACACTACAACATCTGACAATGATAATTCCCAAAACTATAGAAAAAGAAAACATCTGCAAATCAACTAGTTAGAGAGTTGATCCGCGATAATTTTTGATAAGGTAAGAACTTGAGAATCCATAATCACACATAATAAAAAACCTTCCTCGGATATTTTTTTGACGGAGGACACCAGGAAGGAGATGATGGCATTGGGGATAGACATACATCGGGTGGTGTTTGTGTTTCCTTGATCGTCGGTTCATTGTCATTGAAGAAGTTCCTCATTGGGGAGGGCGTTCTTAGTTGGGGAGTGTGTTCTTAGTTGGAGAACACATTCTTGGTTGGAGTGAATAATCCTCCAATAGTTCTCCTCCCTGAATTAAACCCCAAATGTGAAATAGTCAACTTTTTAATTTATGATTTTCAAAATAAATTATGTTGGAATAAAAAATATTGCATAATTAATGTGCTGTGTTGGCACCATTAATTAGATCATCTAATTGGCCCAAATAAATTGATTTTTGTTGGTATAATTAATGGTGGAGGAGTTGAGAGTTTTTCTCTCATTAAAGGGGTTCAGGTGGTCCCTACCTATCAGCATTCACATGGGAGGGTTAGGCTCGGGTGGTCCCCAACACCATAACCCATATTGAAAGGGTTTCTAAAATTAAAATGTTGGAAATTTTTATTTTATTTAATTCATTCAGGAAATGCACAAAATTTTTTCTTTCATTCTCGAACCGTTGTGTTCGAGGTGATGGTCTCCATAAGTGAAAACTGGCTTTTCATGTTCAATGGTGCCCTCAAATTTCTATTCCGAGCACCAGTTTAAATGTTACAAAAACCTTATCGCATGATTATTGTACGTACCCAAAAAACAAGTTAGGAAATTCATTCTCGGGAACTCTTGGCCCTAGAATCACATGCCTTCAATTTTTACAAACTCATAAAATTACCATATATTTAAAAAACAATTTACATGGAAATGCCATGTCTTTAAATTCTCCCAACCTCAGGGCTTGGCATCCCCGAAATCCACATCGCAAAACTAGAAAGAAAAGTGGTGGTATCTAGCATGAATTTGAGCCTCCTTCTACCATGTACTCTCCTAGAGGTTCCTGTGCTGCATTTGAACGCCCAACAGAGCTATTGACTACCCATGAAGAACTCGATCTTGTCGATACTCAATCTCTATTGGAACCTCTATAAAAATTACCCCATCGTCGACGTCCAGCTCATAGTGTACGATGATGTGAGAAGGGTCATGAATGTATCTCTTAAGCTGGGATACGTGGAAGATGTCATGTACCCAGTGCAACTGAGGTGGAATAGCTAAGCGGTAAGCCACCTCACTAACTATGCTGAGAACCTGGAAGGGTTTGATAAACCATGGAGATAACTTGCCACCTCTTCCAAATCTCTGTAAACCGTGTCGGGGTGAGACCCATAGAAAGACATGGTCTCCATCTTCGAACATCAGAGGTCTCCATATCCTGTCGGCATAAGACTTCTTCCTACTCTGTGCAGTCTTCATCTGCTCCTGGATGATATGGATTTTCACTATGGTAGCCCGTACCATCTCTGGTTCCATGAGTGATGACTCCCATGGGTCAGTCCATCACAAAGGTGATCTATAAGGTTGATAGTAGAATGCCTCAAAAGGTGCCATGCCAATGGTGGAGTGATAGCTTTTGTTGTATGCAAACTTCACCAAAGGAAAGTGATCCTCCCATCTATGACCGAAGTTGGGGATGCAAGCACGTACCATGTCCTCGAGGGTCTGAATTATCCACTCACTCTGACCATCCATCTGAGGATGGAAGGTGATGCTAAAACGATACTGCATCCTGAAAGCATCATGGAACCCCTTCCATACCTGAGAAGTAAAATGTGCATCACGATCAGAGACAATTGTTGAGGGTACTCCATGGATCTGCACAATATTCTACAAATAAAGGTGTCCAAAACACTCTACTGAACCCTGCTCTTGGATCAGTAAGAATTGGCCAAACTTGGTGAGTCGTTCGACAATCACCCAGATAGAATCATGACCCATGGATGTATATGGAAGACCTATCACAAATTCCATCGATATCCTATCCCACTTCCACTCTCGGACCTCTAAAGTATGAACCAAGACTGCTGGTACCTGAGGCTCCGCCTTTACATGCTGAAAAGTGGGGCATCAAGAGACAAATTATGTTACTGATTTCATTAATTTCAAACACCGGTGCTGTCATTTGAGATCCTGGTACATCTTTGCCACTCGTGGACGTACCTCTAGTGTGGATGTGTGGAAATCCCTTAACACTTCTTCTTGAAGTGACACTGGTACAACGGTACGTCCTTTTAAGAGAATGACATGCTCCCCACCTTCAAGAAATCCATAAGGTGCATGTACTATGGATATTTGAGGACACTGAGCCTCGCAGTCAGAGTCCCCATGCAGTGCTTCCCTTACCTGCTGATGAAGTGGGGAGTGACTATAAGAGACTGAAAAAAGCTGCCCCATCTAAATCCACAAAGTATATCTGCAAAGCGGCCAGCTACTCTGTCTCCTCATCTAGTAGTTGTATACCGGATCTCCAGCTGAGTACATTTACTACAACGTTCCATTCTCCAGGAGTATAGACTATCTCGAAGTCATTGTCTGGGAGGAATTCAAGCCAACATCGCTATCTCAGGTTTAGGTCCTTCTGCGAGAATATATAACTAAGACTCTTGTGGTCAGAGTACACTTTAAAATGCTCTCCCATCAAGTCATATCACCAAATCTTCAAGGCGAAGACCACTACTATTTACTCCTGGTCTTGGGTAGCATAGTTCTCATCATGTTGTCTCAGTATGTGATAACTATAAGCATTCACTGCTCGCCCCCTGCTTTAGGAAACATCCAAGTGTGGTCCCTGATGCGTCGAAGAAGACTACACACCGTACGCCCTCCTCTAGTAGCATCAAGATGGGGGCAATAGTCAGCCTATGCCTCAGCTCCTGAAAACTCTACTGGAATCTCTCTGACCACAAGAAGGGTTTCCCCTTATTTGTTAATGTTTTTAAAGGTGATGCAACTATGGAGAAATCTCTAACACATATTTGGTAGTATCTAGCCAATCCCAGGAAACTACGTACCTCCTTCACACTACTGGGTGGCTCCCAAGAAAGTACCGCCTCGATATTCACTGGATCCACCGCTTGTCCAGCCTCTGAGATGAAGTGTCCCATAAAGTGAACCTCTCAGATCAGGAAATAGAACATCAAGAGATTACAATAAATTTGGTGCTCCTAGAGTGTTTCCATAACTATCTGTAAATGATAGGCATGCTCCTACTTAGTAGTAGAGTATATCAGAATGTCATCAATTAAGACTACTACAAAGTGATCAAGGTATGGCTGAAAGTTCCTGCACATGAGTCCCAGGAACACTACTGGGGCGTTGGTCATTCCAAAAGGCATAACCAAGAACTGATAATTTCCATACCGACATCATAAAGTAGTATTCTGCACATCCTCATCTCGTACACTTAGCTGGTGATAGCCTGACATGAGGTATATCTTCGAGAACTACTATGTTCCCTTCAGCTGATAAAAGAGGTCATCTATCCTTGGGAGTGGGTACACGATCTTCATGGTCACCTGGTTTATGTATCCATAGTCGACACAATGTCTCATGCTCCCATCAACCTTCTTGGCAAACAAAACCAGGGTTTCCCAAGGAGAAACACTAGTCCGAATGAACACATTCCCCTCTAAGTCCTCCAGCTATACCCACAGCTCACAAAGCTATGCGGGAGCCATCCGATAAGCCTGTTTAGATATCGGTGCTGTCCCAAGGTAAAATTCGATGTAAAATTCCACCACTATATGAGGATTTAGACCTTGAACATCATCATGGAAGACATCAGCGTACTCGTCCACCACTATAGGATCACATGGACTGTCTACATCGACCGCTTCAAGGGTAAGGCTAGCCAACTAATGAGTGATCAGAAGAACTCTCCTCCGGGTAAGTCCATCCTATGCTGTAAAGGCCCCTTTCTCACCGGTGAAGGTAAACCTAGTCCCCTCTGTGTGGTCACAAAAAACGTTTCACCTAATACAGTCAATTTGAGCCCGAACTGTAGATCACCAGTACATACCCAAGATGACGTTGTAAGGCCTCGACGTTGCTACTAGGAGATACCAGCTGAAGCTATAACCTCATAGAGTATTCTCACACTACCTAAACCTAATCTTAATCATGAAATCTGCTCACATAGAGTCTTTAGCTGTAAGGATCGAACCAACTACTACATCAGAATCTCCAAGCACCGAACAAGGGCAGTGGAAATAAAAGAATGAATGACACTTGTGTTTATAAGAACAGTAGCTAAGGTGAAGTAGACACAGATCATACCTTGTATCATCTCTGGAGTGCCGTGATTGTAGGCCTCAGCTGCATGGAGCTGAGCTTTCCCTTGACCACCTGCTCCCTGCGGTCGGGGTGGACCTCCTATTGGTGGTGGTGGTATCATCTCTAATCATCGCTCATCGCCAGCTGCACGGCCAACTCCTCTGCCACGTCCAACTTCTTCCTACGGACCTCCTTAGTCGAACCTCTGTCTCTACGTGGGAGGTCCTTCAACCGTCTTCTGATCATCCGTATGGTTGGTCAGGTAGTCACGAGCCATGTGACCCTGCCTACTGCATGTGAAACACTACAAGTTCCTCGTATGACTGGATGTGTCTCTGGTTCCCCACACAACCGATCCTAAGTTATACAGACATCAAACTGTAGATATAGTCCTCTTGGACCTCTGTGACATTTGTCTGCTACCATCTATAGATGTCTCTACTACATGAATTCTGGTGGTGGGTCTCGTTGCTGGTGACTGCTCAGCTAGAATACTCTCCACTAAGAGGGCTCGCTCTGACACCCCCACCTACGTCATGATGCTGAGTGAAATCATCGAAGCCCTGATCTCCCACTTGAGTCCCTTCTCAATGGTCTGAGCCCTAAAGAATGGGTCCCGAACTATATCGGGGGTGTATTGTGAGAGGTCAGTGAACCTCACTGAGTACTGAGACACAATCATGGTGCCATGTTATAGACGAAGAATCTCCTATATGCCCACTGCACGAAGAGTCACAGGAACAAACTATGGCCGAAACAGGCTCTCGAAGTCTGCCCAGAGTAGCGTCACCACATCGTGAACCTGGATCATCAAACTCTACCATCACCCTAATAATGGCTATAGAATTATTGGGAAAATGATCACTATGAGATCATCTGGTGTACCTACTAGTCCGAAGACTCTCACCATGGCCTACGACCAATCCTCAACTACCTATGTGTATTTCGGTCCCCTGAACCTGGGTGTCCTCTAGTACTGGAACTCATACAATGCGCTAAAGCGGCGTTCACCCTCTGTTATTGGTGATGGTGGCATCCGTGTCCCAATTGTTAATGGTACCACTAAAGCCTATACTATAAGGGGGCCCTGAACTGAGGCCTCTTCGCTCAATGGGCTATCAGTGCATACTATATTCGGAACCCTAACTGGCTATCTATGTGGAGGAATCCTGAAAAGAAACAGGGGCGCCATGGTCAAAATTTTATACCTGGTGAACTGAAATAATGATATCACAATGAAAACTATTAAAAACACACACATGAAATCGGTGTTTTTATGCACTGTGTCAGAAATTAGAAGTCATAGTCCTGGTGTATGGATACATAGGCCACCGAACCAACACTGGATTCCTTAAACTGATAACCATACTCACTACAAATAACACTACTACCATTAAAATATCAGATTCCTATTTTCTATGGTAGAACTGCCTCATCTGATACCAATTGTTCACGACCCATCCCTAGGGGCCCATGCCGTGACTACCCCAAACCCGCCATCCATATGACATGGGCTGGAGACTAGCACCGAATGGTGTATTCTGTAAAACTAGGATGGCATTGCCATTATAACCTCTAAACACACACTACCAAGAACACAAAAAGATAAAAACACAATTCAACTCTATAGAAAAATGAGGCCTGAAAGTAAAAGGGGTCGGGATACAAGCCCAAGTGTACGTGTACAAGTACAACTGAAATACAATAAAACAAAAGAAAAAGAAAGACATCTATTGGGTTTTCATCCAGGATTCCGACCTAAAGGGTAGGTACAGATCACGTCCTCAGTACTCCACGTCTGCCCGTCTCCTCTGCATTCTGACAAGCCATATGGTCCGCCTCCAGGCACCGTCTAGTCCTGGTACCCTCAGCCTCGGTCAGCACTGTCTATAGTCTGCACCAAAAACAACAAGGAATGAGCATAGACCGTCGAGGGTTGAGTATAATGATACTCAGTAGGGACCCAGATACCCTCATGGTATCACAAAATCTACAAAGGATAAACCACAAAACCTGAAATCAAATTACCACCCTACATAGGTATATGCTCATACATATACCAAAGTTTTCAGGTATACCCATCTCAAACATGAGGAATTACAAGGCCCAACTCATTATCCCAAATATGAACTATTCCAAAAAGGAAGGATTACCACGAAGGTAGGTACCACAAGGTACATAACCAACTCACACCAGGTATAACTTAGGTATAGTAGTAGAGATTATTAGATGTTACTACTAATTCATATTAATCTATTAAGAGGCAGACCCATGAAGGATCCTAAATCATCATCAAACCCACAAAGGATCGTAGTACATCGTCAGAGACACACAAGACCCTTGTATATTGTCGATACATCATGAAACCAAAACAGGATCCTAGTACATCGATAGTACATCATCATACCAACACATGACCCTAGTACATCTCTAGAACGTTATCATACCCACACATGATCCTATTACATCTCCAGTACATCGTCAGACCCACACAAGATCCTAGTATATCCCTAGTACGTCGTCAAACCCACAAAGTATCCATGTACATCTTCTGTATGTTTTAAAACCCACACTGAATCCTAGTAAATCTCTTATACTTCGTCAGACCCACACATGATACTTGTACATCTCTAGTATGTCTTCAGACGTACACAAGATCCTAGTACATCTCCTGTACTTTATTAGACCCATAATATATCCTTGTATATGTGAATTACATTGTCAGACCCACACAAGATCCTAGTACAACTTCATAGCCAGCTACAGGGTTCCCGCACTAAGCTAGCATTTCTCCAAGAAGGTCTGATCCTCAAGCACTGGTAGATACTCCAACTTCCATGAAGTCCCAATATGATGTATCTCGACAATACACCATGTCATAGGGGTCGCAACGCAACAGACATCACATCAAATGGATGCCCGATATGTGAGTTTTTAGCCTTTTAGTCCTAAGTGCCGAGTTGGATTCGTTCTCAATCCAATCCGACCATTCCTCAACATTATACAAATCTCCAGTGAGTATACCATCGGGATCGTCTGACTACAAGGTTTCTGGTGCCGCAGATGGTTTATCAAAGAAACGCCTAGGGCCAATGTTATGGCCAAAAGTGCATATGGGTCGAAATTGATATGGGTCAGGTCTGACCCGGCTTGGGCCGACCCAGCCCGGTTTGGGTTGGCTCAACCCCTTGAGTCTGGTCGGGCCCACTAGGTGTGGAATTACCAGCACTTGGGGGCCAGGTCGGGTCACCCATGGTGCGGCGTGGAGGCCACGGGGTGGCGCGGGGCGCCACGGAGGCTCTGGGGGCCTTGTTGGCCGCAGGTGCCCCGGATGCCATAGGGTGGCGGAGGCCGTGGGGAAGTGAAGTCCGTGGGGCAGTGGAGGCCATGGGGGCAGTGGATGGCATGGGTCGAAAGAGGTTGTGCGGCGGCCGTATGCCGTGCCGGTGTCAGCGGCCGGTTCGGCCGACTGTTGTCCCTTCAACACCGTGGCACAAAGCAGTCTTATTTCATTTTGAAGAACACACCAATAATGAATAATGGTGGAGGGGTGGTGCCATGCTTGTTGGGCCTGCACCCTCCATGTTATAACAGTAGCAAGTGGCTAAACATAAACATTAAATGAATAACATCAAACTTTAGAACCCCCGAAAAATATTATTCCCAAATCCATAGAAAATGAAAACATCCACGGATCAACTATTTAGAGAGTTGATCCACATTCTTTGTTTAGAAGAGAATAAAATGGAAATCCCTAATAACACGTAACAAAAAACCTACCATGGAGATTCGATGATGGAGGTCTTGAGGAAGGAGATGATGTCGTAGGGGATAGATAGACATCTATGATTTCGGTGTTTCTTCAATGGTCAGTTCATTGTCATTGAAGACATTCCTCATTGGTGAGGGCGTTCCTAGCAGGAGAGCACATTCATCATTAGTGAACATGTTGTTCGTTGGGGAGAATAATCCTCCAATAGTTCTCTCCCAATTCCACCCAAAATTTGAAATAGCCAACTTGTTAATTTATGTTTATCAAAATAAATTAAGTTTTCACAATAAAGCAAGAATAATTAATGTATTGAGTTGGCACCATTAATTAGCTCATTTAATTGGCCCAAATAAATGGATTTGGGCTGGAATAATTAATGTTGGAGGAGTTGAGAGGTTTTCTCCCATTAAAGAGGGTTGGGTGGTCCCCGCCTCTCATCACTCACATTGGGGGTTTAGGCATGGGTGGTCCCAACCACAATAACCCATGTTGAGGGGGGTTTTAAAAAAATGTTAAACATTTTTATTTTATTTAATTCTTCCATGAAAATAACATAATTTTATCTTTCACTATCAACCCGCTGCGTTCGAGGTGAAGGTCTCCTTATGCCAAAACCGGCGCCACAAGTTCAACAGTGCCCTCAAATTTCAATTCTGATAATTGGTTTAAAAGTTACAAAAACCTACTTGCATGTATAATAAAAGTACTCCAAAAAAGGTTAGAAATTCATTCATGGAACTCTTGGCCCCAGAATCATGCACCGCTAATTTTCACACAATTTTAAATTTCTCAAATATTTGAAAAAAATTACATGGAAATTATAGGTATTTACAGGGGATCCCTATCCAATTCTATCAATACGAAGGTGATGTCATGGAAAACCTCACGTGCCATGTGGGAAAAGATATTGAATATATATGGAGATGATTCAAATGTCATAGAAGTGAAGATGCAAGTGTTGTGGAACATGTATGAAGATATTATAATGACCCCAAATAATATTGTTGATGCATTATTTGATAGGGTTAATGTGGAAGTTGAAGACATATGAGGTCTTAGTGAAGTCATTGAAGACATGAAGACTGTGAAGCACATCTTGATGAAGAATTTACCTCACTTCAATCCAAAGTTTCTGGTATTATAAGACAAGGATCCAGAAGAGTTGACACTAGATAACTTGAATAAAACCAATGTAGCATATGAAATGAAAAATCATGGTAATGATGCTGGGGAAAAGTGTAAATCCAATGAGGTGGCTTTCAAATCCATGAAAAATATCACTATTGAAGACTCTCAAGATGAACAAGAGACAGATGAGGTGTTGTCATTCCTATACTCATACCATCAAAGAGGAAAATTAATGTTTAAAGGGAAACTTCTACTTCATTTTTTCGATGCGGTAAGGTTGGAAATATTGGGGCAAGGTGCCCCAAAATTTTCCAAAAAGTAAATGATGTCGATGAACCAAAATTCATAAGAAGAAATCTTCAACTTATGTGAATGGCATGAAACAATTCAAGATAAATTTCCTTAAGAATAAAAACATTTTTTTCAAAATAATATTATAGTTCAGACGAGTATAAGATTGAAGAGAAAGGGAACTATAGAGATCATAGAGATAATTCTATAGTTGTTGTTTTTGGTAGTTCTCAGAAACAGGATGAAACTGAAGATGATGAAGAAGAATAAGAAGTTGAAGGTAGAGTCGACATAGAAGTTGTATTAGAGGAATATCTAGAATAGATAGATGTTTGGAGAGTAAAAAGAATGAAATCCAACAAGGTGGTACATGATGCCAAACTGTACATACAATAATAGGAAGAAGAGAAGTATGAGATGGTAAATTAAATCGATAACCTTATGTCTTCCAAGCCAGAGAGATCAGAAAAGTATGATGGACATAAGCCCAAGATTGAATAACTGAAAAGGGAGAGTGATGGCTTGAATCCCAATGTGAATGATCAAGTCAATAATATTGAACAACATAAAGAAGAAGCATTTAGTATTCAATGAAAAATTAAGGATCAAGAAAAAATCATGACCCCAATGTGACATTCAAAAAAAATCATTCAAATGATTGGAAAGATGAATGGGGAGCCTAGCTGTTCAGCTGGAATGAATCGTATATCTAGCTCAGATGTTAAGGCTGATTTAGGGATTGATTAGAAACAGAAAGAATTCAAGGTTGATGTTAGACAACACACACTCGTTCCAAAAATTAAAATTGATGTGGGAACAAAGAAAAATCATAAAATTCCAAGAAACCCATGAAAAACTGAAAGTTTATATGTGACACATAAGAATACACCTTTTATGAGGTGTTTTTTCTATAGAATGATGAGACACTCAAAAAATGTGTGTTCTATAGCCAGAAGATACTGAAGGGAATAAGAGAATAGGTAGCAATCCAAAAAATAATGGTTGTCAAGAACACATTTTGAAGGTCTCTACTTTTGGTTCAGATGATTTGGGAACATGGCTAGATAATAAACATCGATAATACATAGAAATATTCCAAAGAAGAATCAAAATGTTCTCAAGCAACAGATCCATGAACAGACATGTGTTTATAAAATTATAAATATTTTTTTAGCTTTGAATGATGATGTCGGTCCATCATTTTGGAGAATGATCATACATATTAGTCTATGATGAGGGTAAAGAAAAAACTAAGGACAAAGAAGAAGAGAGTATAGAAGGAAGTGGTTGCTGAAATTTCCCTTAATACAACATACCGTTTTGGTGTATTGATAATTGATAGTGGTTTCACATCTCACAAGATAAGAAATATAGATCGTGTTATAGGAATAAAATATGATAATGAAAGAGATTTTATGTTTTTAAACAATTAAGTCTTGAAGATAATTGGATTGGGAAAGGCTAGGTTTGGGGAAAATGAAATAAGACGTGTAGATGTATGGGTTGTAGAAGGTCTTAGTCACAAGTTTTTCACTGTCAGACAACGGTGTGACTCAAATTATTATATATGGACTTTCAAGAATACGTGTGTTTTCAAGGGAATTTATGGTACAATGAACCTATAATGGAAATGGAAAAGGGAAATCTCTACCTGGAAAGTAGAGAAGAAGATATGTGCTTTCTATCCAGAGTGGAAGAAAACAACCTATTGCATAAATTACATGGTCATCTATGCCAACCATCCCTATAAGATTTGGTAAAATGTGATGTAGCTAGAGACCTCTGTAAGCTATAACGTGATCTTATATATATGTGAAATTCATTTCAAAAAAGTTAAAATTATTAGAATGACGTATAATTAAATTGAAAAGAAGTCAACAAGAATGCTTGAATTGGTGCATGCCGATGTATGTGGACCCATCTCACCAAGAAAAATTGACAAGAAGAGGTATTACATTCCTTTCATCGATGATTATAGAATAATTTCATGGGTATTTTTCATTTCCTATAAGTACCGTGTGTTTAGTTTCCTAAAAAAGTAATAGAGGGAATCTGAAAGGGTTCTTGAGTAGAAAATTATGAAGTCTCGTACTGAAAATGTTATAGGATTCACAAATAGACATGTGTAAGAATATCTCAAGAAACATGGGATAAGGCATCAATTTTCTTCAGTGAGAACTCCCAAACAAAATTGAGTGGGTTAAAGGAGAAATCAGATCACCAACAAATGGCTATAACATTTCTTATTTAAAAGGACCTACCATTGAAAGTTTGGAAGGAATCAGTTTTGATATCAGTATACAATTATATTAGGGCTCTGTTAGGTCCGATAGAAGGAATGACACAGATTGAGATGTGGTATGGAATGAATCCAAGAGTGAAATACTTTCTAATCTTTGGATGTAAGTGCTTAATTCTAAACAAATTAAAACATAAGAAATTTGAGTCATTTTGAGATGAGATAATATTCATCAGGTACTCTAGATAAATCAAGGAAAACAAATTATTCAACCATAGGCTAGGAAAATTAGTTTAGATTAGTGATTTCACTATGGTCGAATATCAAAAGAATACTAAATAGCATAGTGAACAGTTTCTTGATGAATGTGATGAAAAAAAAAGAAATGAAGGGGGAGTAGTAGTTGCAAATTTTGATTCAGAAAGAGATAATGATGATGAGTAGGATGAATTAAAGTTGGTATCTTTATAGAATAAGAATATTTGGGATGAAATTGATAGAAAAAATATCATTGGTGATCAGATAGTACATGTTCAGGCAAGAAAAATGAAATCAATGTAGCAGACAACTTTCTTATTTCATGTTGAGCCAAAATGCATCGTTGACGCAACAAAAAATAAAAACTGGCATCAACCGATGAATAAAGATCAAGATCAGATTAAGAAGAATTATATTTGGGATATTTTTTGGAGTCTATAATATAATAATGCAATCCGTGATTATTTGGTCTATCACAACAAGATTAATGAATATGGAACAATGATTCGAAAAAATTCATGACTAGGGTGCAATGAATACTCCTAGTTAGAGGGAATAGATGTCGATAAGATATTTTTACTGGTTAAAAGGCTAGAGACAATCATATTATTCCTAGCAATTATATTTCAACTGAAGTTTAAAGTGTTCTAGATGGATGTCAAATATGCATTCTCGAACGGGGTTCTGGAGGAAGAAGTGTATATCAGTAATCTATATGTTTCTCTTATTTATGAGGATGAGAACATGGTTTGTCAGCTGAAGAAGGAGTTATATGGTCTAAAACAAGCACCAAGAGCATGGTACTCAGGGATTGATCAGTATTTGAAGAAGCTTGGCTTCCATCCTGGATGAGTTGATTACAATCTCTATTTCAACATTAACAATAATCAATGGATTATGGTACTAGTTTTTGTCAATGACATAATATTTGGTGGATCAGATGAATCTCAATGTAGGCAGTTTTCAAAATTCATAAAATGTGAGTTCGAAATGTTAATGATTAGAGAGCAGACGCTTTTCCTTGGTTTACAGGGGACACAAGGATGGAATGAAACATTCATTTCTCAATCCAAATATTACAAGGATGTTTTGAGAAGGCATGGAATGGAATATTCCAAGGATTTGAAGACTCTGGATGCTACATGGATGCGACCATAAAAGGATAAAAAAGGCAAGGTAGTTAATATCACATAGTACATGAAAATTATTGGATGTTTAATATACTTTACCACAAAAAGGAATGATATTGTATTATCCACAAGCCATGCAGTGATATATAAAACAATTCCAACGAAATCGACATCCATGTAGTGAAAAGATACCTCAATATATCAAGGTAATGGTGAACATTAGCCTGATATATAATGACAAATATCAGTCAATGTTATTGGGATATAATGATACAAATTAGAATGGTTTGACATATGATAGAAAATAAACATCAGGTGGTGCATTCTATATTGGTTGATTGTGTATTTCTAGGATAAGAAATAAGAAAGGTTGTATTTCATTAAGCAACATGGAAGCTAATTATATTGCAGATACTCAATCATGAACATAGTAAATGTGGATGAATCAATTGCTTGATGATATGGGAGTTGAAGTGAAGTCTCCAATTTGAATCCAGTGCGATAACTCAAGTGCTATAAATTTCAGAAAAAATCCTATCCATCACTCAATAACCATGAACATTGAGATAAAGTTTCATTTTATCAAGGAGAATGTTGAGTATGGAATCATGAAGTTGGAGTATGTGCCTACAGATCTACAAGTTGCAAATATTCTGACCAAGGCCATACCCAATGAAGCTTTTGAGAGGTATCGAATGTCTTTGGGAGTTTAGTAACCTCTCCACCCTTAAATAAGTGTGGATTTGGGAACTCATCCACCTCCTCAATGTATGATGTGTTTTTTCCTAATGTACTGATATGTGTTTTTACCCAGTTACATACTGTAATGGAGTGTCCTTCGAGTTCATTTAAAAAGGGGCGGAAAATAGTGAAAGATAAAGATTCTTCAATGGGGAGACAATGTGGTTATTTGAGAAATCAGGAATGACACATGGAGAAGCTAATATGTGGAGCAGCAAGATAGGGGTAGTTTAAATCTGAAGAGGAATTGAAGATGTATGCAGATATGGAGTGTTTCAAATCTAACAATCCAAGAAGTGATCGATCATAGAATTTAAATCACGAAAGTTATAGATCGTGATAAAAGAAGAGGAGTGGCATAGGAATAGTTCCAAAATGTTTCCAGTTATCAGAAAATGGTATCAAATTTTTATGAACAATTGGGGAAAAAATGAAGTTATTCATTGATTAAATTTTCATTTACTCTTGTTTCTCATATCGAGAATTGCTCATGTGGGATTATAATATCCTTGATCGCTATCGGAATCACAAGAGGTGAATGGTGGATGGAGCATTAATTTGGTATCATTTTATTAATGAGTTTTCAGAAAACCAAAAGGGGGATTTTTCTGGGAAAAAATCATTCAGGGAATCATTGAATAATTTTTGGGTTCGTTGTGTTTGTTGATAAATCAGACCTCATTGTTTTGTATGATGGCAAGGTGGATTTATAATATTAGTTTGTTTATAAAGGGGGAACCCATCGTTTCATATTTGGTTTAGGAGATGTTTTTGACTATCACTGATTGATAGAAGAACCTCAACAAATGAATGGGTGATCTGGAGTTAGTACAGAATGAGAAGATTCAAGGTGGCACTATTTTCCAGTGATTGCAAAATTTTTGGGCCACCAAATTGAAAAATAGAGAGATGATTTTTTGAAAAAGTAAGGTGAACGAAATATTAGAGTGGGGAATGAATTAGAGGAATTTAGTTTATCACACCAGAGTTGATCAGGTTCAGAAGATCGAAAATTTGAAAAAGGCATGAGGTGTGCGAAATGTAAGAATAGTGCACGAAATATGGTGTTCTACGAAAGATGTGTTTTCTGCACTCGAACAAGATTACATTCTTAAGGATGGGTTTTTGGGTAGGGGTATAGTATGTTGAAAAATATGAGGTGACCCCTTCATTCATAGTGTCTCAAGACTCTGAGAAGATCCAAGCATTGATGCACGTAAATAAAATATAAAAGGAAGTTGCATGAAAAAGATAGTGTTCTGCGTAAAAATTGATGTCTCAGGTTTAAGTTAACATTGTATGTAAAACAAACGTTGCACAAAATTATTGAAGTTGTTTGAAAAGTGGAGTTGGTATTGAGAAAAAAAAGAGTTATTCTGTGCGCAAGGTAAAGAAATTACATGCAAGGTGCAGTAAAGACTGCGCATAATATTTGAGGTTTCCCAATTCAATTCGGTGGAAATGTAATATTCATCTACATGTGAAAGTTGAACGTCAATAGA
Source organism: Viscum album (assembly GCA_963277665.1). NCBI lineage: Eukaryota > Viridiplantae > Streptophyta > Magnoliopsida > Santalales > Viscaceae > Viscum > Viscum album. The sequence goes on from OY728161.1 coordinate 583,289,386, forward strand.
CCATATATCAATAGTTAAGGATGAAGAATTAATACTAGATAATGAATGGAAATACAAGTCTTTTAAATGTGAGTGGATATTTTGAAGAAGCAGTGAGAACACTTCTATGGAGAGAGCAATGAGATTTTATTTTATAAGTTTTTGTAAACAAGGAGGGATAGTGAGTCTGCTCTAAACATTGTCAATATTAATGCAATTTCAGTGTATTTGGTAAATTGGAACATCGCCAGTGTATGATACTTGGATGTATCCCAGTGATGGTGAACCAAGTAAAAATTACTGTGTTATGTGCATGATTTTATTTCTGTTTTTAATTTTCTATAAGAAAGTGGGGGAATTTTGTTCTTCTTAACTGTGAAACAAGATCAATAGGGGAAATTTTTTTAATCTGTTATACCCTGATTCACCCCCCTTATCTGGATTTCTAACCGAGTGGACCTAACAACATTAATTTGGACACCACATAGATCATACAACATATGTCCATACTTAATTACATTTAATACTAAGATTAAGGAGTTGGGGTTACATAAATGGAATCCCTTGATCAACTATGGATAGTTACAATTAGGTAAATACCTTTTTTTAAAAATTATGATTGGTATTTACAACATAAATTTTGTCTTGTTAAATCGAATGCTAATTTTCAAAAAAAATAGTGGTACATATAGGTTCAAAAATGGTTTAATGAGGATGAATAGTGGTCTCTTATTACTTGGTAATCACAAGGACAATAAAATGACGTATAATAACAAATAAAACAATATGAAATTTGAAGTAATAAAGGATTTGTAAAAATTATTTACATGATTAAAAAGTAAGAGGAGTGAATCCCTTACATTGAGATAGGGATTTAAAAAGATTTGGGTAGCTTATTAAGATATTAGAAAAAACATGGAAGAGATTTAGATTCTCATCGAAATAAGAGATTCATACATAATGGGTTTTGAGTGTAGAGGAATGGAAGGCTTAGTGAGAATTTATAGAAAAAGAAAGGGAAATAAATTTTAATTTTTAATATTAGGTTTTGGAATCTAAGAGAAAAAATAATCAAAATCATATACCTTCATATGGTGTTTCCCATGGTTTCTATCAAATAGGATTGTTTTTAAATATTTTATTACGAACAGAACGAAACTAATTAAAATGATACCATTATTGATTTGAAAGTGAGTCATGTTCATAAATAACAAATTTTACAACTGTAAAATATAATTTTGTTCGGGGATGATTACATTATGTATGATAATAATATAACCTCAAAACACTTTATTTAAAAGTGGTAATAAATATTTTTTACATGTACACCCTTTATATAAATTATTACACTACTTTTGTTCTATTAGGATGTCATAATACATAAAGTATATTTATACCTTATTTAATTTTTACCTAAAATTTTGAAAATTTTAGAAAATTATGAAAAATTAACCTATGGATATTGTAAAAGTGATGGTATAAACAATAAATTTTATTTACAATTTTTTTTCTAAATATGATAATTTAAATGTTTAAAGAAAAATAATAATGTGTTGAAAAGTACTAGTTTTTATAAGAGTGACAAATTTCTAGCCCATATTAAAAATAAATTTTAATTTTCTAAAAGAAATTATAATTTATATTAAAATATAATTTATATTAATATATATATTATTTAATATGATATTATTATTAAAAATACAATTTTTTGAAAATTTCATGAATTTATCAAAAGGTGTGTTTTTGTAACACCCCATGATTTTATAGTACGTTATTTTTTCAAAGTAATTCAATAACTTGCACTACACGCAACACCGAGTTCTAACGCACCATGACTTACCAAACGAGTCGGTCAAAAGTGGTTATGAATATTATTAGCCGAATTTTAAACTTAAAATAATCCTTATAATTTTATAATCCATATTAGGAGTTTCTTATACATAATTTAAGAACAAATACATTTTTTCAGATAAAAGAAGTATTTTTAAAAAAATGCAATTTTACCACCTTTTAATGGAGAATACGTTTTAAATCAAATATTGGAAACATTTATATATTAAATTTGAAAAAATAAACTTCTTATTTAGAATCGGGATCTAAGAATTTATCTTCAACAATGTTTTGGGGTTTTTATGATAACTTTCATATTTGGGCGAATAGGGAAAAATACTATATTTTAACTGAAAACAACATTTTTAATCAAAATAATTTATATTGTTAAATTATACATTTTAATGGTTTGGAAGTATAAATAGATTATTTTTTTACCATTTTATCCAATGGTGGTCATTTTATGTAATTTCACTTTGAAATTGGACATAGACAAGTTTCAAACATTAGATAGTTATTATTTCTTAAAAATACGCCTTTTGGTTTTGACATCAGGAATTGATTTTAAATTAAAAAAATCAACTTTTAAGTTTTTAATTTGGTAAAATATACTTCATTTTTGGATTCTGAATATTTAAATTATCTTAGGGTGAAATTTTTGTACTTTTCTGATAACTTTCATATTTTGATGAATAGTGAAAATTACTAAATTTTAATTAAAAACTTCTTTAATCGTAATTATTTATTGTGATAAATTATGAATTTGAGTGATTTTAATGTATAATTAGATTATATTTTTACCATGTAATCCAATTTTTGTCATTGGACATAATTTCATATTTAAATTACGAATAAGAAAGTGCCAATCTTTTGATAGTTATTATTTGTTAAAAACGGGTTTTTTGTTTCGACAATGGGAATTAGTTTTAAATTAATTTCATTGACTTCTATGTTTTTAATTTAGAAAAATATATTTCAAATTTATAATCAGGAGGAACAAATTTTGTAAATAGGTAACTTTTACTTTTAGTCATTTTGAATAATTATTTCAGTAAATATGTTATTTACCATGGTTAAAGGGTAAATCGGTAAATAAGGGTAAAAAAATAATATTATAATAATAATAAATTACCATAAAACGTGTTCTGACCCTATTGGTTGAAACATGGCCGACCGTGGGCATATTTGGGTCGATTTTGGGACCCCATAGATCCACTTGTAAGTGATGATGACACTTTATATTAATTAAGTTAAAGTAAATACAAAAATGACATTAGCATATAACTTTTAGAAAAACAATTTTATATAGAGTTATATATGTTGTCATTTCAAATATAAATATTAATTATAAATCTAAAAAGATTTCCTACATAATGGTATTTGATTCATAATTTTTATACATTGAATAATTAAATTTATTTATGACACAATGATGGTGTAGTATTTTATTTATTAATTAAAGAATTAAATAATTGGTATTGCAAATGTTATAATAAATATAATTTTAATGTTTTGATGCCCTACACAAATTTTATTGGTTAATATGAGATTTTAGTATTGATAACATGATTTTGGTTCGAATTAATAATGTTATGAAGACTTTAACAAAAATCAATTATTAAATTGTGTGAAAATTGAAATAATTGAGTTTTTTTAAAATATTATATTATTAATTGAGATAATATTAGTAAAAAATATAAGGTTCATCCAAAGGACTTATATGATTATAGGTACGTCTTTAATGAACCACATGGTGTTCCATTGGAAATTTATAGTATTTTTATTAACCAAATAATATAAAAATTCAAAGAGACATGTTAAATGTCAAACTAATTAACTAAGAGTTAAATCTAAAAGAGATGGTTAATATAGTGACCCAAACCTGTATAAAACATATTGGATGAGTGGGTTTCGTCTCATACCCACCTTATACTTTAAATAATCCAGTTTGGAGTCATTAGAAACCGAATATGAATTTATTATAAAAAAATACTTCATGTTTTTTCTAAAGAGCCCCTCCTCCCCCTTATAAAAGGACACCACGTCTAACGAATTCTGCATACCTTAAAAGCCTTTTGGTTCGGCCAAAACCCACCAAAATATCCTCCAAAATCCCCTCATCTCAACCTAGAGGCCTTATTTTGATCAGAAATCCCATCTATGGAGACCTTTTGATCAAATCAATAGGAAGAACCCGAAGAAGATGTAATGTTTTCACCACCCTCTTCCAAGTTACATTCTTCTTCCACTTATTCTTTCTTTGTTATTTCCATTATAAAATAATAACTCCAGTATCTTCTATGAATAATGATGTTATTATAAAAATGGTAAAAACCATATTCAGTATTCTATCGATCCTTTGAATGACATGTCACCATACGTGCGTACGTACGGCTTACCGTCTCCACGTCGTGGTGTAATTGTAATTAAAAAAATTATTAATTAGATGGGTATGATAATGATATTTAATTGATGTAAATAATAAATATAACATGATAATGACTCTGTATATATTATATACCCTAAAATTATATATTATTTTTATATCAAAAGAATGATATTGACGCTCTTGCGTAGGTACGGACTACCGTCTCCACGAACGCGATGAGATTCATTCCTCATCATATCCATTCGACACTAATTTTCATTTGATGATTAAAAATAATGTTTAAAGAATTTATATCATTATTTATATGAATAATATAAATCCCATACATAACAAATATGACTCATATAATAAATAATATAAAGGAAAACGAATCTGTTAACACCCGAAACGACGATAATACTAAGATATTATTAACAGAACAATGATAAAAGATCATATATGATATCATATTAATGTATATGATTCTTGTATAATTTAATAACAATTATTTAACCATTATACAGGAGTTTAACCTACCATCAACCAAGTAAATGTAAAATTTAAGGGTTAATTATACAATCTCTTCATTATCTAATGTTGTTTATACATAATTATCTACTGGGACCTCTTTATCATCCACATCCATGTTTCCTAAAAATGTATATAAAAACATTTTTACTATTTACTAGAAAATGGGTAAAAGTCATTTATACCCTTATGTGTTTTGAAAGGAATATTTCTATTGGATTCTAAACAAGGTACTTTTAACCTTTTCGAAAAATTTAAGGTAAGAATGTCTTTTTAACATATACGGCAGGTGCGGTTATTTTCTACTGTTATAAAATTGTCGAAGCTTCCCTTATAATATTATATGAATATTTTCAAAATAAATGATTTCTTTATAATTATTTTAATCTTAAATTATTTCAAAATAGAATGCGATATTTCTCAAAAAAGGATTTTAATTTCATCTATGTCAACATCCTTTGATGGATTTTATGTTTATTTGTAGTTGATTTATTATGATACAAAACATCCATATTTTATTGAAGGTTTTGTGTCATGTTTGACTGTGGATGTGCTATTTTAATACCATTCATGGTTTATGGTTAACGTATTGTCATTTCGTATGCTAGTTTTAATATGAAAGTTTATAATATGTTTAAACCTTTTCGTATGAGGAATGTATTGGACATAGTAAGTGACGGGTGGAGCCCGCTATAGCTCCTCGATGCATCAGTAGATCTCATGGGAAAACTAGATGGAGAATTTGTCGCAACCCTTTCCTAATTTTGATATATGGTTTTTCCCGAGGCCTTAATCATTTTTAGACGTCTTGGTCAAGGCATTGACAAAATGTTTCAGAATATCCGACATTGTACATTTCCTCATTATGAAAATAATATTGATGGTTCATGCGGTCATTCGACTAATAGAATACCAATGATTATGTTTTATTATGGAATTATTTACTCATCTCATACTCCTTCCATAAATGTATTCATTTTTAATGTTGGTAAAGGAATGTGGTTTCGATTATTCACCATGCGTAATATTTATGTTATCTTCTGCTGTATTTATTTCCATTATTGGGCATTAGAGATCACCCCTTTCTTATGATTCATTTTCCCAGGATATGAAGAAGTAAGTTATGAGTGACATGCATGCATTATTTAGGAGGCTTGGATGTTTCAAATGGAATAAATTCATGTTTTATTATTTTCAAGCAGTAAATTTGAACTTCTGTATGAATCTTGATTCCAAGGTTACTAAACTAATTGGTCTTTAAAAACATGATCTTTTGTGATCATGCCAATGTTATGTAATAATGCACCAACTCTTGATAACTGGGGCTGAGGCATTATAGTTGGTATCAGTTGATGTTTAGTACAAAACATGAATGATAGATTTAGATAAACTCTAATTAGATAACATATACCTAATATGGACTTTGAGGATTAGTATAGAAGAACTTTCTAGAATTTTGGTATTGAAGAGATTTTTTGAGTTTCCCAAGAAATACATCTTTGTCTGGATATGAGCAGGTAGAGGCGGCTCTGGAACAGATGTACCAAGGGGTAAAACTTGAAAACAATACATTGAGCTAGACTCGAACAGGAAATGTTGCACGACAACGGGACTTGCTGCACACTTGGTTACGAAACTACCGAGGGATATGCTTTGGATAACTCTTATTTTCTTTACAAATCATTATGATGTGTTTATGAGTATATTCTACCTCAATGAAAAAATCATTATGATTATGGATTATATCCATAAACTGTTCAATTTACGTTTTATATTTTACAAGTTTGGAATTATTCATTTCAATTCATAAACTGACCTAGTTTATGATATTGTGTAGAAATGGTGCCCTGTTGAAGGAATGTGAACTTGAGAAATACGTATGATCTAAAGAGTAAGAAGGATAATATGTTTCACAGTATCAAGCCAAAATTTAAAAGGGAAATGGTATCCCATGTATTATCAACATATGAAGTAATGGTATCATGTGTTATTAAGATAAGTAAAGAATTCTCCGAGTCCTATGGCTTTGAAGGGAAGCAATAGAAGAAAAGGATGGAAGAGAGAAATACGCATAAAGGAAGAGGGAAAAGAAGAATTTTTCCATATGTGATAACTGTGGGAAGAAACACCTTGGAAGTTTCCTGAATGGAATGGGAGATTGTACTATGTGTTGAGAAAAAGGACACAATTTACGTGACTACAAGGGTAAGAAAAAGGTTTCAAATGTACAACGCTACATCTACAAGGAGTTGGGACAATACGCGAACCAATGCCCAAATCATTAGAGTATGCACCAAATGATGCTATTGGATAATAATCAAGTTATGATACTACCACAAATGATTAGGAATTATTAGAGTTCTTATGTTGTTATTATAGAATTATGTCATTTGAGTGTTGCATCCACAATATACTGGTTGTAATAATTATTGAGTATATAAGGATTGTACTTTAGTACTATTTCAATAAGGACTTGAGATTGTGTGGAACCAAGAAAAGTGACTCAATAGAAGGTTAAATTATTGTAAAATATATGGTTGAGAGAAAGATAAAGCATAATATGATTCTGATACCGAGGTAGTGATTTTGGAGTAATACATGATTGATTTGAAAAAATTATATTGGATATTCTTGACTAACTTTAAACTGATTTATGATTTGTATATTCCATCATTGTTGGAGTTTACATAATTTATGGATAGAAGAAGTATATACAGTATTCTATAAGTAATAATGGATCATGAATTTAATCAATAAGGTTTTATGGTAATTCAGGATGTTGTAGTGTTTTAAAAGAATACACGATGAAGGTGTTCACATGTTATTACACGAAAAAAGGAACTTCATTGTGTTTACCTTCCTTATAAATTTTGGATTGTGAGTTTGGATAGAAGTATTTTGTATAATTCAAGTTTGATATTATTTTTAGATTTCTATAAAAGGACAACCCGGAGGTCGGGCGGCAACTCGTCTTGTCCGGCAAGGCCGCGAAACATGAACTCGCAACTGAAGGGCGGCAAGGGTGTATCTCCTACCAATGGCCCACGTGATGTCCTAGATTGAATAATGTATACATTTTAAAAAAAATTCTGGTAGATGAATAATAAATTCATTTTTAACCCTATACGAATAGGATAAATAGAATATTATATTTAAGTTCTATTATCTTTTACAGTGAAAGATGAGTTTGTGGTAAAAATTAGTTAAAGAATGGGACACGACTTGTCAAGTATATATTTTTCTTCTTCTATTATTATATGAAGAACTTAATTATTATACTATAGTAAAGGGATCTTAAAACAAAAAAGGTGTTATCCTAATACCATATGTTTTTTTGAACCGATGGTGTTTTAAATCATCATAGATTGATGAATTTAAGGCCTTCAATTTTACACTTGTTTGTGATTGATGACCTCAATCACTACTTATAAATACTTATTTTTTCCCTCAAATTATATGTCTCTAATTTCCACCAATGTTCTCTTAATCGAGATTATAATTTGGTGGTGACCCTCTCATTTCCCTTTTCCTCTTATTAAGACTAAATTTTATTAACCTAATTTATGATGTAGGTTTTCCAAAAGGTATTTTCTATTTTCAACCATTTATTTTCAAAAAGTACCTTCAAATTGTGAGGACATGATTTATTGAAGGAGGGATGAAGGTAACACCCCAAGATTTCATAGTACGTTATTTCTTCAAAGTAATTCAATAACTTACACTACACGCAACAACGAGTTCTAGCGCACCATGACTTACTAAAAAAGCTAATCAAAAACTATTATGAATAGTATTAATAGAAGTTTAAACTTTATATAATCTTTATAATTTTATAATCCATATTATGAGTTTCTTAGACATAATGTAAGAACAAATACATTTTTTCATATTAATGAAGTATTTTTTTAAAAAAATGCAATTCTACCGCCTTTTAATGGAGAACATTTTTAAATAAAATATTTGATACTTTTTTATATTAAATTTGAAAAAATAAACATCTTCTTTAGAATCGGGACATAAGAATTTAGTTTCAATAAGGTTTTGGTGTTTTTCTGATAACATTCATATTTGGGTGAAAAGTGAAAAATACTATATTCTAACTGAAAACAGATTTTTTAATAAAAATCATTTATATTGTTAAATTATAAATTTTAATGGTTTGGAAGTATAAATAGATTATATTTTTACCATTTAATCCAATGGTGGTCATTTTAAGTAATTTCACTTTGAAATTGGACATAAACAAGTGTCAAACTTTTGATAATTATTTTTTTTAAATACGCCTTTTGGTTTTGACAGCAGGAATTAATTTTAAATTATTAAATTCAACTTTTATGTTTTGAATTTGGTAAAATATACTTTATTTTTGGATTAGGAATATCATAATTATCTTAGGGTGAAATTTTGGTATTTTTCTGATAACATTCATAATTTGATGAATAGTGAAAATTATTAAATTGTAATTAAATACAACTTTTTTAATCAAAATAATTAATTGTGATAAATTATGAATTTCATTGATTTTAAAGTATAATTAGATTATAATTTTACCATTTAATCCAATGTTTTTCATTGAAAATAATTTCATATTTAAACTGGATGCAATAAAGTGTCAATCTTTTGATAGTTATTATTTGTTAAAAACACGCTTTTTGTTTTGACAATGGGAATTAATTTTAAATTAATTTCGGCCACATCTATGTTTACAATTTAGAAAAATGGATTCCATATTTATAATCATGAGTTACAAATTTTGTAAATACATTACTTTTATTTTTATACATTTTGAATAATTACTTCGGTCAATATTTTATTTACCATGGTTAAAGAGTAAATTTTGTAAATAAGGGTAAAAAAATAATATTATAAAAATATAAAATTACACTAACATATGTCCTAACCCTATTTTTTGATACATTTCCGACCATGGTCATCTTTGAGTCGATTTTGGGAGCCCATGGAGCCACTTGTAAGTGATAATGACACATTATATTAATTATGTTAAAGTAAATACAAAAATGACATAAGCATATATCTTTTAGGAAAAAAATTTTTACATAGGGTTTTATATGTTATCCTTTTTAAAATAAATAGTCATTAGAAATATAAAACTATTTCCTAAATAATGGTTTTTTATTTATAATTTTTATACATTGAATAATTATATTTATTTATTACACAATGATGATCCAATATTTTCCTTATTAATGAATGAATCAAATAATTTGTATTATAAATGTTATAATAAATATAATTTGAAAGTTTTGATGTCATAAAAGAATTTTATTGCCTAATATGATATGTTAGGATTTATTAAATTAATTTGGTTCTAATTAATTAAGTTACCAAGACTTTAACAAAAAACATTTATTAAATAGTTTCAAAATTGACATAAAGGAGTTTTTAAAACAAATATTATATTATTAATTTATATAATATTACAAAAAATATAAGGTTCTTCAAAAGGACATTTATTATTATAGGTATTTCATTAATGAACCACTTTGGGATCTCTTGGATGTTTATAGTAAGTTTATTAAAAAAATAATATAAAAATACAGAGAGACATGGTAAATGTCAAACTAATTAACAAAGAGTTAAATCTAAAACATAAGGTAAATATAGTGAACCAAACCTCTCTAAAACCTATTAGTTGAGTTGTTTTTTAGCCATATACACCTTATTCTTTAAATAATTAAGTTTTAAGTCATTAGAAACCTAATATGAATTTATTATAAAATAATACTTTAAGTTTTTCCTAAAGAGCCCCTCCTCCCCCTTATAAAAGGACAACACATCTAACCAATTATTCCTACCTCCAAAAAATTTTGGTTCAGAAAAACCCTGACCAAATATCTATCCAAATTCCCTCAACTCAAATTATAGGCCTTAGTTTGATCATAAATCCATCCTATGGAGACCTTTTGATCAAATCAAAATAAAGAACCCGAAGTAGAGGTAATGTTTTCACAACCCTCTTTCATGTTCCTTTTTTTCTTCAACTTTTTATTTATTTGTTATTTACATTATTAAATAATAAATCCAGTATCTTATATATAATATGATGTTATTATAAAAATGGTACAACCATATTCATTATTCTATCCATCCTTTGAATGACATGTCACCATACGTGTATACGTACGGCTTACCGTCTCCACGTCGTGGTGTAATTGTTATTGAAAACATTATTATTTATATGGGTATGATAATGATGTGTAATTGATGTAAATAATAAATATAAAATGATAATTATTCTGTATATATGATATAACATCAAATTATATATTATTTTAATATCAAATGAATGATATTGTTGCTCATGCGTATGTACGGACTACCGTCTCGACGAACGTGATGAGATTCATTCCCCATCGTATCCATTCAATAATAATTTTCATTTGATGATTTAAAATAATGTCTAAAGACTTGTTATAATTCTGTATATGAATATGATACATACCATACATAACAAATATGACTCACATAACATAGAATATAAAGGAAAACGAATCTATTATCACTCGAAATGACGAAAATACAAAGATATTATTAACAGAACAATGTTAAAAGATCATATGTGATATAATATTAATTTATATGATTATTGTATAATTTAATAACAACTATTTCACCATTATACATTATTTTAACCTACCCTCAGCCAAGGAGAATACAAGGTAAGTGTTAATTCTATAATCTCTTCGTTATCCGAGGTTGTTAATACGTAATTATCTACTGGGACCCCATTATCATCCACATCCATGTTTCTTAAAAATGTATTTCAAAACATTTTTTCTATTTACTATACAATGGGTTAAATTAATTTATACCATTATGTTTTTAAAGGAATCATTCCGTCGTTTTCTAAATAAGGTATTTTTTAACCTTTTCGACAAATTTAAGGTAAGAATGTCTTTTTTAACTTATACAGCAGGTTCGGTTATTTTCCACCATTATAAAATCATAAAAACTTCCCTTAAATTATTATAAGAATATTTTCAAAATAAATACATTCTTTATAATTATTTGACTCTTAAATAATTTCAAAATATAAAGTGATATTTATCTAAAATGGATCTTGATTTCATCTATGTCAACATCCTTTGATGGATCATAAGTTTATTTGAAGTTGATTTATTATGATACAAAACATCCATACAATATTCGAGTTTTTGTGATATGTTTGACTGTGGATGTACTATTTTTATACCATTCTTGGTTTATGGTTACAGTATTGACATTTCATATGCTATTTTTAATACAAATGTTTATGATATGTTTAAACCTTTTCATATGAGGAATGCATTCGACATAGTATGTGATTGGTGGAGCCTGCTATAGCTCCTTGATGTATCAGTAGGTCTAATGAGACAACTATATATGGAATTGGTTGAGGACCTTTCCCAATTTTGATATATGGGTTTGTCCGAGGCCTTAATCATTTTTAGACGTCTTGGCCGAGGCCCTTACAAAATGTTTTAGAATGTTCGACATTATACATTTCCTCATTATGAAAATAATTTTGATTGATCATACGGTCATTTGAATAGTATAATACCAATTATTATGATTTATTATGGCATTATTTACTCAGCTCATACTCATTCCATTAAAGTATTCATGTTTTTATTGGTTAATTCATGCGGTTTTAATTATTCACCATGATTAATATTTATGTTATCTTCTGCTGTATTTCTTACCCTTACTGAGCATTTAACCTCACCCCATTATTATGTTTCATTTTCCTAGGATATTATGAAGTTAGTTATGAGTGACTTTCTGGCATTATTTAGGATGCTTGGATATTTCCAATGGAATAAATTCGTGTTTTATTTCTTTTCAAGTTGTAAAGTTGAACTTAGGTATGAATCTTGTTTCCAAGGATAGAAAACTAATCGGTCTTTCAAGACTTGATCTTTTGTGATCATGCCAATGTTATGTAATAACGCAACAACTCTAGGTTACTGGGGTCGGGGCGTTACAATTTTTATTGAAACTATATATTTCCCAAAAAAACAAATTTTAGTTTCTTCTTATTAGAGACTATTTTTTAAAATATTATTTAATAGTAATTATATATATAAATATCAAAAAGGAAAAATATATTAGTTATATTACTAAAAAAAATATAAAAAAATCAAAATTCTGTGGTCCAGACATATAACCTCCTATCACACCGGTGTACGCCCTTAGGAGAAAGTGTATGGTGGTGGTACCTTCATGAGGTGGTTTAATGAACATGGTTGAGGTTATAATATCAATAATATGGAACATATCCCTTAAATGACTTCTTTCAGGTTTCAGTTAATGGTCATAGCTTGAGATTTGTCAAGGGAAAATGTATATGATTCCATATCAATCAAAATCTCTTATAAATGGGCTTCATGATGGATGATCCTACTGATAGAGGCTATCAATTCATCAATTTGTTTTAGATAAAATTTAATCATAACCAGTAATATATTCTAATCTATGCTATCACTATAGAAAAACTGTATTATGATTGATTATGATACAAAAATTTCATATAATACTAAAACATTTATGGTGATATTTTATAATGGTCAAAAATAAATAAAAAATTAAATTTACCACATGTGTTTTTTAAAAATACATTTCATATCATGTAATTTATTAATTCAAAAGGTAATTTAAATTCTGAAAATTATTTTCATTAAAATTTTCCCTAATTTTGAAATTTCTCCCCAGAAAATTCATTTATGACACTAAAATAGATTAAGGTACTTTTTTCTCATCACCTCTTCATATTCCCATGTTTCCTTATAAAACATCTGGTTCCTACACAGTACTTTGACTAGGGGAATTTTCTTATTTCATACAATTCTCTCTCTATAATGTAAAATCTTTCCCAGATACTCCGCATAAGAAATATCATTCTATAATGGTACCATATATAGGTTTACTACATTTTAGGGTCTATATATGTACTTCCTTAATAGAGATATACAGAACACATAATGTACTTGAGATATGTAGTGTTGGAGTTCCATTCAATAGGCCACAATTATGATGTGATCAAGGATCTCAAAGTGGTTGATGTATATAGGACACAACTTTCCCTACTCCCCAGACCTGTCGACTCTCTTAAACAGTGATATATGAGTGAATAGAATTCCTCCAAACTCAAATTCAATGTCTCCTAGAAGATTTAATGCATATATAATCTATAAAAATTTTCTAAATTCCATATGACATTGAACTGACTGAACCATCTTTGTTATCTCTGGGGGGGGGTGTAATTTGTTTTTTGTCTCTAACATATTCATGTTATTTTGGATTCTAACACCACTTCATACAAATATAATCATTTGGTAAAATGTAAATGTTGTAATGGAAAATATTGTTATATGAGAACTACACAATGGTAAGGTGTTTATCCGAATACCATTTTATATCCATTAAAAAATTTCTCAGTTTAACTACTAGTGTGTGGATGATTCATTCAAACTAACCATCTGTCTGAGGGTTATAAGTATTACTAAAACTATTCTCTATATCAAATTTTTACTGAATGATTCACTAGAACCACTGAGTAAACCACAGATCTCATTAATGTACAATAGAAAGTTGCACTCTATATATTTTTTCCACTTATCTTATTTATATCCTTGGGTGTTGGTTAGGATGAAAAACGTCGTTAATTAAAATGAAATGTGTTGAAATTTTTGGGTGTCCAACTACCACAAAAATAGTTTCATTGCCTTTTTATTCCCTAGGTATTCATATGATGAAATACACCACTATTATTTCCCAATTTCATACTAGTATGGTCAATGGTTATATCATACCCTTATAATTTTATCACTCATCCAAAAATTTGTTGTATACAATGAATCAAGATAAATTATTTTGTAATATCCCTCTTAATATTATCACACCAATGTTTTCCTTTAGATATCTATAAATCACAGTCCTTAATAGAATAATATAGAGGGATTAGATATGTGAATCCCCCAGAACTTCCCTATTCAATTTAAGTATTTATGGGACACATATATATGTTCTAAACCCTTTAAATCCATATTTAGAAATGTTTTACTCTATAATATTCTGTACCATTGGCTATAGCTCCACGTCAACCTGTTGGACCTCCATGGTCATCTCCAGAATAGATTTTTAACAAGTTATTTGAGCATGGTATGATGATGTTATTATTATGATTAGCGTGTCTCTACTTTTAATGTACATGATTAAGGGATCCATTTCAATCCTCATCATTCATAGTCCTGTGGGATCTATTCTTATCTGAGAATCAACCACTTTATTTTCCTTCCCATTATGGAAATGGAATGGGAAATTATAATCCTTGATAAGATATAACCACATTTTTTAGTGAATAATGATCTATTTTTTGTTAATATATAATTACATATTTTATTATCAATATATACTCGACACTTCTCTCAATAAAGATAATGTATCAAAATATTCAATTGTATGATCACTATATCTAATTATATATCACGGGTTAGGTAGTTCTACACATATATCATTAATTAGAGGGAAGAATAGGATATACATTGTAATCTTAAAAGATCACACAACCCAATCATTTATTTGGACGCATTACTCTAAATCAAAAATCCTTCCCCTCTAGTGGGAAAGGTGTATATTTATTTACCCATTAACCTACTGTTTAACTCTTTAAAACTCATATCACATTCATAATTTGTGACAACCAGGTCCCGGTTACAGCACAGACAACCCGCCTTAACATGGTCGTCGGGTTCTGGCCTACCAGGTACCCCAGTTGCCCCGCAGACACGTGGGGCCCACCCCAGGGTCCATCCACGTGCGTGAACGGTTCAGCTGACTAATGATTGTCCCCACAGGCCAGCACATGTCCTTTCCAGTGTGCTTTTTCCTCACTCACACACACCCTGAGAAACTTCCCAGGAGGTCACCCATCCTGATAACTACTCCAGGACAAACACGCTTAACTGTGGAGTTCTAATCAGGTAGGCTCCCGAAAAGGAAGGTGCACCTTGTTGACATGAGTCTTATCATTTAGTCATTTAACCCTTTATCATTTGGGGATGTTACAATCACCCCCCCCCTTAGAGAACAATGTCCTCGTTGTGGGCCCTACATCACAAACCACAGGTCAGCACATGTCCTTTCCAGTGTGCCTTTTCCTCACTCACACACACCCTGAGAAACTTCCCAGGAGGTCACCCATCCTGATCACTACTCCAGGACAAACACGCTTAACTGTGGAGTTCTAATCAGGTAGGCTCCCGAAAAGGAAGGTCCACCTTGTTGACATTAGTCTTATCATTTAGTCATTTAACCCTTTATCATTTGGGGATGTTACAATCACCCCCCCTTTAGAGCACAACGTCCTCGTTGTGGGCCCTACATCACAAACCAGGTCCCGGTTACAGCACAAACACCCCCGCCTTAACATGGTCGTCAGGTTATGGCCTACCAGGTACCCCAGTTGCCCCGCAGACACGTGGGGCCCACCCCAGGGTCCACCCACGTGCCTGAACGGTTCAGCTGACTAATGATAGTTCCCACAGGCCAACACATGTCCTTTCCAGTGTGCTTTGTCCTCACTCACACACTCCCTGAGAAACTTCCCAGGAGGTCACCCATCCTGATCACTACTCCAGGCCAAACACGCTTAACTGTGGAGTTATAATAAGGTAGGCTCCCGAAAAGGAAGTTCCACCTTGTTGACATGAGTCTTATCATTCAGCTGACTAATGATTGTCCACACAGGCCAACACATGTCCTTTCCAGTGTGCTTTTTCCTCACTCACACACACCCTGAGAAACTTCCTAGGAGGTCACCTATCCTGAACATTACTCCAGGCCAACCACGCTTAACTGTGGAGTTCTAATCAGGTCGGCTCCCGAAAAAGAAGGTCCACCTTGTTGACATGAGTCTTATCATTTAGTCATTTAACCCTTTATCATTTGGGGATGTTACAATCACCCCCCCCCCCCTTAGAGCACAACGTCCTCATTGTGGGCCCTACATCACATCCCAGGCAGTGCACCACGCACTTAAGGCTGGGTTCCTCCTCTGATACCAAATGTGACAATCGAGTCCCAGTTACAACACAGACACCCCGCCTTAACATGGTCGTCGGGTTCTGGCCTACCAGGTACCCCAGTTGCCCCGCAGACACGTGGGGCCCACCCCAGAGTCCACCCACGTGCCTGAACAGTTCAACTGACCAATGATAGTCTTCACAGGCCAACACATTTCCTTTCCAGTGTACTTTGTCCTCACTCACACACACCCTGAGAAACTTCCCAGGAGGTCACCCATCCTGATCACTACTCCAGGCCAAACACGCTTAACTGTGGAGTTATAATAAGGTAGGCTCCCGAAAAGGAAGTTCCACCTTGTTGACATGAGTCTTATCATTCAGCTGACTAATGATTGTCCACACAGGCCAACACATGTCCTTTCCAGTGTGCTTTTTCCTCACTCACACACACCCTGAGAAACTTCCTAGGAGGTCACCTATCCTGATCATTACTCCAGGCCAACCACGCTTAACTGTAGAGTTCTAATCAGGTCGGCTCCCGAAAAAGAAGGTCCACCTTATTGACATGAGTCTTATCATTTAGTCATTTAACCCTTTATCATTTGGGGATGTTACAATCACCCCCCCCCCTTAGAGCACAACGTCCTCATTGTGGGCCCTACATCACATCCCAGGCAGTGCACCACGCACTTAAGGCTGGGTTCCTCCTCTGATACCAAATGTGACAATCGAGTCCCAGTTACAACACAGACACCCCGCCTTAACATGGTCGTCGGGTTCTGGCCTACCAGGTACCCCAGTTGCCCCGCAGACACGTGGGGCCCACCCCAGAGTCCACCCACGTGCCTGAACAGTTCAACTGACCAATGATAGTCTTCACAGGCCAACACATTTGCTTTCCAGTGTACTTTGTCCTCACTCACACACACCCTGAGAAACTTCCCAGGAGGTCACCCATCCTCATCAGTACTCCAGGCCAAGCACGCTTAACTATGAAGTTCAAATCAGGTAGGCTCCTGAAAAGGAAGGTGCACCTTGTTGACATGAGTCTTATCATTTTTTCATTTAACCCTTTATCATTTGGGGATGTTACATAATTCCATTAAATAAATGATTTATTTACATATTATCATCGTTATGGGGCTTTAAAATCATTATATATTTTTTCAAAAATCAATTATAATATCTAAATAATCTATGAAGATAATTGATCTATTCCATACATGTTTTATTAGTTCATCCTTCTATTGATAATATTTTTTAATGATCAAAAAATATTTATTTTCTAGTTATAACATAAAAAATGAATGTTACTTATTCCATCAGACACTCTTATTTATTGAACATTTTAGATAACATCACCATTTGAGTGGTCTTTAATATTGTATTGAAATTCTCCTTATATTCCTCATTGATTTTATATTAGATAATATTATCATATATAATGATTAACAAAATTTTATCATTGTAATCCTTTAAAGGAAATATTAATTAATTTTATGAAGATAGATACAATATTAGTGAGTTAAAATGGAATCATTATGAACTCATAGTGCCTATAAGATATATAAATAGTTTTCTCATGGATACCCTCATTCTTTATGATGACTTGATAATATCAAAAAATAAAGATCCTCTTTAGAGAAGTACTAACCTCCATAGATTTTATCAAACTAGCCATAAATATATTCTATATGAATCCATTACATTATAATTATCATTTTGTGATTATGATAATCAATAAATAGGTGCATTATCTCATCCATATTCTTGAGAAATAAGTCTGACACGCACCATAGTGAAGAAATTGTTTATATAAACCATTTATCAAAGTTAACATCTATTTGCTTCATCAACTCATAATATTTAATAAGGGATGTTATATACATTGTATAGGATATTGAAAAATAATTTTGTATATGATTGGTTAAGAACTCAACCACTTGTTTAGTAGGAAGACTATGCAATTCAATTGGACACAAATTAGTGTATTCTCATGCAATGTGAATGTTATCAAGGGTAAAATAATCTTTAGTATTAATAATTTTATCTTGAAATTATTTCTCATAATGTAATAATATATGTGAATGATATGATTATCCTAAAGAAGATTCATCCTACTCCAACACTTGTATAGAATTTGAGGTTAATTTGGGATATACAGGGTAATTTCTGTAACACCCCATGATTTTTATAATTAGAACATCATTAATGACAAAGTTTATTACTAAAAAAACAATTTTAAAAGAGAATATAAAATCCTAATAAATTATAATAAATTTCATTATAAATAAATTTAATCTCTTTGATATCTTCTGATAAAGGCACCAGTAGGTTCTAATGAATCATAATACTCTATTAATGTATTATTATTTAAACACAACCATTATAAACTAGACCTAAAGTTAGTGGGTATGAATAAAACTACTAAAATAATTAAAATTTTCTGGTTTAAAAATTGTAAAATAAACTCAGTGGTTATATATTGATTATAAATAAATAAAGAATCATTTTAATGTATAAAAAATATTTTATGGAAACAATATTTTTCTAAATGGCGGTTTAGTCACACTATTGGTGCATAATTTAAAATTACTTTTTCTTATTTCTAGATAATATATTTGAAAAAAATAATCTTTGTTATTAATAACATCATATAAAATCCATATTAGGTTAAATGTATTTTATTTTTCTGAAATGTTTCATTTTTTGATGTATAGTAAAAATAAGTATTTTTACTAAAAATTGCAATTTGATTAAAAATAATTTACACATTTAAATTAACATTAAGAATTGTTTTAAACAAATATTAGTAAAATTATATAAAAAATAAATTAATTTATTTTATTTCAATCAATTAAATATAAATTAATGATAATAAATCCTTTTTTACTTTTGAGAATTTTCAAAATGAAAACCCTTAGTTTCCCCACATCTATAGATAATATTTTAAATTAAATTGTTCCACTTATAATAATTGAATTTTTGAAAATAGATTCCATATTTAAATTAAAATAAATTTATATTATATTATACTATAAACCAAATTTTAAACCAAAATTAATATATAAAATAGTAATAATTAATTATAATGATTATGGTAAAAATGGGTTTACCATGGGGTTAAACAAAGCAGATAGGGGTTGAAATTACAAAAAATATTTTAATTATTTTATTTCAATATTAGAAAATTATTCTACCAATAATTATAACAAAGTTTTATTTATAATATCTTTTTATTTCAATAAAATCATAATTTTTCATTCTTTTTTTGAAATTTTTAAGTAACTTCCAAGAGGGATCTCTTCTCTATTTATAAATGGGTACTCCCACCCCTCACTTCATTACACCCATAAATCCCATTTATTGACCAAAAAATGAAACAATATATCCCCAAAATCATTATAAATACTATATATCTTATGTTTCCCCCAAAACACCACTCACAG
This sequence comes from Viscum album, assembly GCA_963277665.1. Lineage (NCBI taxonomy): Eukaryota > Viridiplantae > Streptophyta > Magnoliopsida > Santalales > Viscaceae > Viscum > Viscum album. Next base: position 583,309,566 of record OY728161.1, read on the forward strand.
GGTTCTTAAGAGGAGATCCAAAGGATGTTTCTCATAAATAAGGTAATTATCTTAATAAAGAACATTCATTTTATTTTTTCTTTTTACTCATTAAGCTATGTATTAAAACATAAAATATAATAAAAATATTTTATCTCATATAATAATTTCTTATTATTTTTATATAATAATATTTATCCATATCCACTCAATCAATGGGAAACTAAATCATCGATTATGTGTACAGTGGACCACCGCCTCACAAATAGAGGTTGTTTATTTTCCATTACTTGATATCAAGAAAAGTTATAATTATAGACATGAAAATTTTATATTATATTTATTATATTATTATAATTGTTTAATTTTAATATCAAATATATATTATTATGCTCCATTACATTTTAAATTTGATAACATCGTTCATTTGTATGAAAAACTACAGCCTCACAAAGTGATGAGATTATTTTTTCACTCACGCATTAGATGACATGTTATAAGGATAAAATTAATGAATATATTATTTGTATATGTAGATATATTTATTATATGAAATTAATATACCACCTACCTTCTTACCCTTTCACTTGTTAACAGAATTTTACTATTTATCATGTGTACATATGACTTACCATTCCCACACACTGATGCAACTAATTTTCCATTATCAAATTCCATAACAGGTTCTAAATATATATATATATATATTAATTACATATGATATTTATAACATTATTATAATTATTTATATGATATATATATGACTTATGCATAAGAACCATCACATTCATGACAAAATGTATATGAAAAAACTAGAAAATTTACACCAATAACAACGATAATAATGAAATATTATTCACAATCAGGTAGTAAAATGATATAATAAGATCATATATGATATTATAAACATTATTAATGTTCTCAAATAAATTAATTATAATCTTAAAACCATTATAAAGGTGGTATAAACAAATACAAAGGAAGTCAGACCCGAGTTAAGTGTTTCTTTTCTCACTATTACATCTATGAGACATATGCTGTATTGAAAACATATTTCTATTATGTGGTGCATATAATACAACTTTTATATATTTTTTCATGAATATAATTATAATATTTTTATATAATTTTCAATTTTTTTCTTTAATTTTTTTGATTATGAATCATAAGTTATTGATGTGGTGAAGGATTATTTAAAAATCTCATAATTATTCAGTGTTATTAATTTTTATGTATCTCTTGGTAGAATTATATGATATTTATATCTAAAATATATATTTTTTCATAAAAATAATATAATAATTGACTTTATCATCTAACGATAACATTTTTATTCTTTTTGGTACTGAATATATTTGACGAAATATTTTAAAGAAACTTCAATGTTATTTAGATCATTAGTCAGAAATATATTTTTACCAGAAACCATATTTTATGATTTTTTAATTTTTTTAAACCTTTTCAAATTGAATTATTAAATTATGTTTTACCCATTTATACCTTTTTTAAAAACTATAATAATGGGATCTTATATTCCATTCAAAATAATCCTCATTTTAATTTTATTGAAAATGTGGAAGGAATATTTCTTTAAATTTGTACAACAAGAATGTAATTTTACAATTTCATGACCAATAAATGTATTAATTATTATTTTACAATATTTCTAATGTTATTTTCATTGAAAAGTACTCCCAAAATATTTTTTAACTTTTTTTAATAAGTGACTTGCAAAATAAAACAATTGTTTTTCTAAAAAATGATTTTAATGATATTATGATGGTATTTTTATCCATAAAAGAAAATAAACCATCTATTTTCATTATGATACAATAAGGATATATTATATTGATATAATTAAAAAAATTCTCTGGATTTTTTATGATCATTTTTATGTAGGATGTACAATTTAATTATCATTCACCATTTTACTATGGATGGTTTTTGATTATGAATATCGATTGGGGTAAATATTAACATTTTGTATGGTACATTTTCAATTTAATTGTTTATGCGGATTATATTTTATAACTTTTAGATTAGTAATTATTTTTACTTAGTAATGATGTTAAGGGCCCAATATAGATTTTCGATGTATCAGCTGGTCTCATGAGAAAAACGAGATTAGGTTTTGGCCAGTGTCTTAACCATTTTTTGGATGTATCGGAAGAGTTTCTCAATGATATGTTTCAGATTTATGACATTATGAATATACTCATTATATATTTAGTTATTGATATTCCATATGATTATTTTATTACTTATTATATCCATGGTTATGTTTTTCACTTTATGTGATTACTTATATGTGATTATTATATAATAATTTTTTCTAATCATATTATGATCAATTTATTTTTTAAATGTAATTTATTTTAGTTACATAGCAATATGTATTTCTTATTTCTTATTTATTATTAGATTTTGTTACACGCATACCCTTAATGAAGATATAAACTCACCCCATTCTTATGATTTAATTTCCCAATATATAAGAATTTGTTTTATGATTGATATTTATGAATATTCTAAGTGGAATAATGTTGCTGTAACGGAAAATATTTTTTGTAATTTCTGTTTTAAAATTTAATTTGAATTCAATTATGTATCATGTTTACTAAAAATAAAAAACTATTTAGTCAATTGTGACTAAATTCCTTATATTTTATACTAATGTAATAATGTAGACACCATCTATGGGTAACGAGGACTTCATCAGTCCATTGTGACTAAATTCCTTATATTTTATAGTTTGATGCATTGGGAAATATGGATTAAATTTTTTGACAATTCTCTGTAAAACCTCCGATGGAATTCCACCCTAGAGAAGAATGATGAACTCCAGAAGAACATCATCAATCTTCGACGTATTTTGATGATCAAAGTCGGGAAGCGACTCCAACATCATACATCCCACAAGGATGAATATTTTTTCCTCATATGTCATAAGAGGTAGGGGATATTTGATTTTAATGTTTTCCCATCCTTATTTCAAAATGAAAAATACAGATTATCCCATGAACATGTTAATCCTTGGAATGTGTGTTCTTCTAGTAGGGTGACTTCATTGGGGTTTCATTATCTGGGAGTTAATTTTCATTATTATTCTAACTGAAATCATGGTACATCCCTTATGTTGTAAACCTCTAATGGTGATGGTGTAGGACAACACATGGAAATCCTGAATCCCTCTCCTGTTGGGTTTTTTCAGGGACAAACCCTTGAATTGGTGACAAGATAGTTTACAGTGGAGAGGACGTTCCTCTGAGAATGCAGGTGCAAGCGGCATGAAGAATGGACCATCGGTGTAGAACCTATGGTCTACATAAGAATATTCTGGCATGCCAACATCGACAATGGTGTTGGCATCAGTGGTGGCATTGATAACAGCTGCTAGTGGCCCACGATGGCGACTGTGGGTGGGAGGTGGCATTCCACAACGACTTGTCGGAGGAAGGGCCACTGCTCACCGGGTCGTGGCACAACAGAAAAAGTCGTTGGCTGGGCAGGAGGCTGTGGGTAGTAGATGTGGTCACTCCACCTTATTAGAGGGCCATAGACGTAACACCAAGACACGTCCCCCATAATGGGTCACGATTGATCTACGGTGGTAGAGGAGGCCCCCTGTGGTGACCTGTAGCGAAATGGCGGAAGATAGATATGGCATTTGACAGCATCTAGCGAGGCGAACTGGTACTCCTCTTATGAACCCAAAATGGTACGAACTGCCCATCAGGCCAAACACACACCTAGTGAGCCAGAAAAAAAAATATCATGCTAGACCCATTACATCTTCGGGTCCGGACGGATGAGACCGGGTTGCCGGGTGACTCGACGTGCAGTACCCTCAGCCAACCGGCTTGGGTCCAGTATTCCTATTGGGCATGGACCACTGGCTAGGCCAAAACAGACTAACCTCGATCTGCAGTACGTCGGTCCGAGTCATTCTTAATGAATCGGGTTACGTGGCTCCCCCCGGGCCAGGTTTTTGGGGTCAGTCTATCCGAGTCAGACCAGGCCCCGTCACAAAATGCCCCTCGGTTACTAAAACACCTGTATCTTGAAAATCACACATCTAATTAATGATCCAAATGCAGCGTTTGAACCATATCAATGATTATAATCATTTTTAATTCTCTATGTTTACTTTCCTTGATTTTGATATGTGAAAAAGGGCTTGAGGAGCGATTCCCCCAGGAACACTACATGTAGAACCCTACGACTGGATGAGACCTGAATACTACAATATTTTGACCTAGTGGGAAGCACCTATCTGGGACATGGCATACCCGGCATGGGAATCTGCTATCCTTGACTTATTAGGCCCACATTACTCAATTAGGATGAGTACCTCAGTTAACCAAGACTAGTGGGAGACACCTCTCGGTGACTTTGGATGCCCACTGTACATGATGAGGGAAGAGTACATAAGTATTCCAAGGTTAGTGGGAAACACCTCATTGTGACTTGGAAGGACAGTTGTACTCTCTAGAAGAGATGTTCTCCAAAATCCGAGTTGTTTTATGAGGTGATTGATGATGCTACTATTACTATCCTATAATATACCTGGTTTGAGCTGTCTTGTGTTTCGTGCATTATTTTGAGAAAATCTTGTGTGCACTTTCATTTTTTACTGGGGTCTCTACTGATTATTGTGTTACTCACCCCTATATGGGAATTTCATTCATGTGCGGTGTCTAGTTTAGATAACTGACATTAATACATTAGTGCTTAGAGAGACGGGAATGACCTACGCTTCGACGGTGGACTTGGTGGACTTTGACCAGGCGAGTCCCAAAAGGTCCGGGCAGACATGAAATAAAACTAAGGATTCCAATAGATTCACTACTATAACTATCAGGTGTGGTTTTTTGTGGTTGTCCATCAGGGATCTTTTTTTTTGTACATTCTATTTTCAGTTATTTTTTGGGTTTTTATTTTGGCCCACTTATGTTCAGTTGTACTTGCACTCAGCTTTGTTTCTGTTGTACTTGTTTTCCCTTTTCAGTGTGTTAGGATGTTGTTTGGTGCGTGTCTGCATATAGGTACTCATAACAATGCCTCCCACTTGTAGGTTGATGCCTCCAATGCTTATCTTTGTCCCCTAGACTGCGGGAGGTGGGCATTTGGTAGAAATGGAAGAAGCCCTGGGGGACGGGTCATGACAAAGTGGTATCAAAAGGTGGTCGATTCCCTCTCCAAGACCGTGAGACCGTGTTTTGTATTTGGTCAAAAATGTTAAGTGTTGCAATTATTATATTCATATTTGGGGAGTCGAGTGTTGGTGCGTTTACTAACTTATCCAAACACTAGGACCATGATTTCTATTTTAATCTCAATACATGAAAAAAATAGTTGCATAAGTGTCTCATTATTTTGAATAAGATTCATCTCACTAGGTATAACCTTTTAACCATGGTACATATTGACCTATCTTTGGATGCCCCAATGTAGATGACCTACCAAGATGCCAATACGAGGTCACGTGGATAGCCCGCCTAGAGACAAGGTGGCCGTACAAGGACCCGTTCTAGAGATGGCCCCACTGGGAGGTGCATCAATGCTTCCACCACCCAATGGTTATAATCTACTGTGAGCGGTTTTGGGATTAGACGTTAGTAGGCTCAGTTTCATACCGGAGTTTTAAAATAGAGACCTCCTAGGATCAAGGGAGAGACACATCCTCAAGTCAATGATGAATGTATGGAGGCTGTGATGTGGATCTTACAAATAGTGAGGACACCACCTAACCGGATGGTGATCTTGGCAGTGAGCCTTCTATTCGGATCAATAGGATTATGGTGGAGTTTCACCATCCAGACTCACGATGAGGTGACCCTAACTTGGGTTGACATTGAGAGGCTTTTCTGGAAGGTGTTTTCCCCCATGACCTTGTGCTCTGTGCGATTCTAGGAGATGCTTCACCTATAACAGGGAAATGTAATGGTGGTTGAGTACACGACAAGGCTCACAAAGATTTCCTGCTACTACCTAGATATCGTGTGAGACCATTTGTTCAAGGATTGATCCCTTGACTAGGAACTCAGTCGGGAGATCGTCGATTTAGTGGTGTCTCTCATCCTCCCTACATTGGGAAACGTTCTTGGGAAAGCCCTTATGATGGAGAGATTCATGGTGAAGCAGAAATCTGTAGCTAGAGCTACTAGTATACTCCAGGCGTCAGAGTATTTGGTAGGTAATATACATCAGACACATGGGCCCAAGAGGACCAGGTCTTGTTGAGGGTGAGCCAAAGTCTCAGGGTCGGTAGTGTGAGTCACCTAGGCCCGATGGAGTCGGGGGGGGGGGGGGGTCCATGCTTTGCAACTCATGCGGCGGGCAGGGAAACATGACATGTGACTCCCTAACCGACATAAAAATGACCACTAGATGATTAAGGCACCACTGAGAGAGTGGTAATGGTATGAGCGACACAGTTCATTGGGTGGCAGAAATGCAGGGGAGCTGGCTGAGCATTAGGCTGTGTGTGATAGTTCGAGGTGTTACTACAACCACCCATAGCTAGTCCATCCTGACCTCAGGGAGAAGGGGGACATGGGCGAGCTTAGCTCCAAGCAATAGAGGATTATGGCCACGAAACACTAGAAATGATCTGAGGTATGATCTGTGTCTTCTTCACCCTAGATGAAATACTTATAGCTATAGGTGCAAGTCACTCCATATATTCCACGCATTTTTTTTGGAGCTCAGAGATTTCATTGGAGCCATTGGTTCGATTATTACAGATAGAGACTACTATAGGGGGGATTCGACGATTAAACACTGGTGTCAGAAGTGTGATCTTACTCTATGAGGCGAGTGCTTTGGATGGGATCTTTTTGTATAATCATTGAGGAATTATGATGTCATAATGGGTATGGACAGTTTTTCCATAGTCCATGATCAGATCGAATGTTTTAGGGATGAAATATGGTGTGTTCATGAAGATCAGACATGGTTTTCCTTCACCGATGAGAAGGAAACACTTGCATCACAAGAAAAACTCTTTTAGATGAGGGTACATAAGATCCCCCACAGGTTGGCTATCCTCACCTTTGGGGAAGTGGTGGAGAAGAGTCCAAGATTCCCTATAGTAGTGGATGAGTACGAGGATGTTTTTTTGATGAGGATCCCGGGATACCTCTACATGGAGAAGTAGACATCTGTATCAACCTGTACCCAAATATGGCACTGATATCCACACTAGCATATCAACTTTCTCCCACAAAGCTTCACGTAGATAGTGTACAGTGGGAGGACTTGCAAGGGAATGGCTTCATAAGGCCTAGTGCTTCACTATGGGCATCCCCCAGTGCTATTCTCCATTAACTAAGATGAGTGTTTGAGTTTGTGCATGGAATCCCAATGCCTAAACCAGGTGAACGGGAAGAACAAGTAACCATTACCAAGAATTGATGAAATCTTCAACCAGCTAAACAGAGAAAAGTGGTTCTTAATAATAGACCTTATATCAGGCTATCACCAGCTCTGGGTATGATGCAATGATTCACTGAAGATAGAATTTAGGTGACTGTAAGGCCATGATGAGTTATTAGTGAAGCCTTTTGGAATTACCAATGCCCCAATAGTGTTCATGGGCCTCATGAATAGGATCTTCCAGCCCTAGCTTGACTATTTTGTTGTTGTCTTCATTAATGACATTTTGGTGTACTCAACGTCGGCAGAGGAGCATACTGTACACCTACGGATAATAATGGATACAATATGAGAGCCACAAATTTATGTTAAGCTCTCAATGTGTTTATTTTTGGATTCATGATGTTAATTTATTAGTACAAATCATCTCAGAGGTTGGATTTTTAGTAGATCCAGTGATGATAGAGGTTGTGCTTTCTTAGAAGCCACCCAGGACTGTGATCGATTTTCATAGATTCTTGGGGTTGGCTAGAAACTATCAAAGGATTGTGTCCAACTTTTCTAGGGTAGTAGAACTGTTTTAGAAATGGACACAGAAGGGGAATCTCTTCATGTGGATAGAGAAATTCCAACAGAGATTCTGGGAGCTGCGGCTGAGACTGACTATTTCCCTCATATTGAAACTATAAGAGGAGGGTGTTGGGTATGTAGTTTATTTTGACACATCGAGCACCAGTCTTGATGTAGAAGAAAGTGGTGATAGTCTACGACTCAGAACAATTGTGTCAACATGAGAAGAACTATGTCACCCATAAACTAGAGTTAGCAGCAATGGTATTTTCCTTGAATATGTGGAAACTCTACTTAGTTGGGAGTACATCATACTTTTTAGAGGGAGAACATTAGTAACAGTGGCGTTGGAGGAGGGGGTGTTCTGGGAGATTCATACATCTCCCTTAAAAATACACCCATGAGTGGAAAATATGTACCAGGACCGCGGGTTTCAGTGCTGGTGGAGAGGGATGAAGAATGTAGTGGCTGAGTGCATTTCACAATGCTTCACATGTCAGTAAGTGAAGGAAAAGCACCAGTTGTTAGTAGGCTTGACTCAGCCACTCAACATACCAGAGTGGAAATGGGATGGTATCTCAATGGACCTCATGATAGGATTAACACATATGTCTAGAGGTGAAGACTCTATTTGGGTGATCATTGACTAAATCTCAATGTTGTCTCACTTCATACTAGTCCAGGATAAGGGACTGGTAGAGGGATTTGGATACCTCTATGTCTAAAAGATAGTGCGGCTTTTCAGGGTGCCTTCGACTATTATCTTAGATCTCGATGCCTATTTTACATCCCTATGGTGGAAGTTATTACATGAGGCATTGAAGACATAGATGTTTTTGAGAACAACCTTTCATCCCCAGATGGATGGTCAGACAGAGCAGACCATACTGACATTGGAGGAAATGTTTCATTCTTACGTCCTAGACTTTGGTCGTTGATGGGAGGATCACCTACAACTGGTGTAGACTCCATACAACAACAGTGATCACTCCACCATCGACATTACCCCATTTGAGTCCTTGTACGAGCGGCCTTGAAGATCACCCATATGCTGGACAAACCGAGGGAGTCAGCACATAGGGGTCCAGAGTTGGTACATGCTACCACTGAGAAGGTGATGAGTATCTATAAGCAGATGAGGACTCCACAGAGCAAGAATATGTCTTATGGAAATAGGAAATAGAGAACCTTGGATTTTGATGTGGGAGATAATGTGTTCCTTCAAGTATCACCATGACTGCGATTTTTGATATTTGGATGGGGAAGCAAGCTATCTTCGAGGTTCGTTGCACCATTTCAAATCTTAAGAAGAGTTGGCGAGGTGGTGTATTACTTATCTCTTTCGCCATAGATGCACTGAGTGCCTGATGTTTTCCATTTGTCTCAGCTGAGGAGGTATATCCAAGATCCATTGCACATCATCGACGGCGGAAAGGTGGACATTCATGATGGGGCGACGTTTGCAGAGTACCCTGTGAAGATAGAGGATCATCCAAATATGGTCCTATGGGGGGGGGGTCGATTTCTTTAGTGCATTTCCAATGGAATCACATGAATCTCTTGGAGAGAACATGGGTGTGAGAGGCATAGATTAGTTATTAGTACCAACATATTTTTTTAGTTGTTGTTTTGGATTTCGGGGGCCGAAATCCCTAAGGATGGGAGAGTGTAAAATCTCAAAATATTTGGGTAGTTTTTTTAATTTATATGGAATTATTTTGAGACCTTAAAATTTGACAGCATGTGATTTCAAGGTCCAGAGAGCCTAGAATGGAATTTTCAACTTTTTTAAGGTATATTTAGTAAATGTGTTAGTGTGATTTTATATATTTGGAACTGTTTCTAAGGTCGAAAATATAAGTCTACCATTGAATTCAGTACACCAGGATATGCCAACAGAATGGCTTAACATTAGACGGTAAGGGCCGAGCCTAAATGTTATTTATTCGAACTTTTTATGGAAAAAAATAAAATAATTTAAAATAATTATTTTATTTTCATTCTCCATTTGGAGTGGAGGAAGGAAACATTGCAGGGAAGAGAAATGGTGTAAATTAAAAACATCAATGAGGCCCATTAATGGCTCATTAAACTTGTAGTGTAGTGACACATTAATGACGCGTAACAATGATGTTGTTTCTTAAATAATAAAATTTAACAACGTGAAGTCAAATCGTAATGGGAACGTTGTGACATGCTCCTATTTATAGTTCAATGCACTGGTAAAATATGGATTAAAAATTTAGATGATTTTTGGGTGAACTTATGATGGAATTATACTCGATAGAAGAATGATGAACGTTGGCGGAACATCATCATCTTTGACGCATTTTGAAGATCGAATCAAGGAAGTGACAATGACATCATAAATCCCTCAAGGATTAATGTCTTTTCCTAGAATGTCATAATAGGTATAGATTATTTGATTATAAAATTTTCCTCAACTTTATTTCAAAAGGACAAACACAGATTAACCCATGAATAGGTTTATCCACAAACCTTGAATTCTTGCTGGAGGGTGACTTATTTGGGGTTTGATTATCTAGGATTTAATTTTCATTGTTGTTCGAACTCAAATCCTCAGAACTCCCTTGTTTTGAAAAATTATAAAGTGGAGGGACCTATCTGACATGATAAAGGCACAAGCCCTTCTTTCGGGGGTGTTCTTTATGGCCAAAATTTTGAATCGATGAAGAGATAGTTTTGAGACCTTCACAGAGTAGAGGACATTCCCCAGAGAAAAAAGGTGCAATCGGAAGGAATAAAAAACTACCGATGCAGACCTGATGGATGGAAGAAGAATCTACTGGTGTGCCGACATCTACGACTGTGGGTGGGAGGAAGCATCACGGATGGCGCGTTGGAGGAAGGGTGGGGTCTCACAGGGCTAAGATGCAGTGAAGAAGCCACCGACTGGGTAGGTAGTAAGAGGTGGAAGATGAGATAGTTTGACTATGTTGGGGGGGGGAGTTGATGTGATAACAAGATGCATGCCACGCGACGGGCCACAATCACTCAACCGCAGAAGAGGAGGCACCCCTCGACAACTCGTGGGAGATGGTGGTGGACAGAAGTGGTGTTCAGCCGCGTCGAGCAAGGTGGACCGGTCTGCCTCTAGCAGAACAAGTGGGATGTGAATCGCCTAGTGGGCCAGACCCGTGCTAGCTGGATGGACCCGCACCCAGTGAACCTGAAAGAAACTGGCAGGAAGGACTTACACCCTCTTCAGGCCGGGCCAGACTAGACCAGGTTGCTGGGTGACTCGGCGGGCTGGACCCTCAGCCAACCGTCCTAGGTCCAATGAGGCCTATTGGGATTGGCCCACTATCTAGGCTGGACCAGACTGACCTTGACCCGCAACAAGTCGAGTTGATACTGTCTTAATGAACCGAAGTATGTGGGACCCCTAGGATGGGTTGGTTGGGTTTGTCTGACCAAGCCAAACCCTGACCAATCGCAACTAGGTCCCTTATTACTAAAACGCATGTATCTTGCAAACTACTTGTCTGATTGACGTTTGGTTTGAGGAATTGGGTCCCTATTGATGAAGAGGATATTTTAGATTACTCTATAGTGACTTTAGAAGAATTTGAGATGCAACTAAGGGCTTGAGGAGTTGTTCTCCCAAGCGCAGTACATCTAGAACCCTGCAACTGGTTTGACACATGAAGACTGCATACTTTTGGCCCACAAGGAAGCACCTCTCTATGAAATGGTAGGCCCATGGTGAGAATCACCACGCTGCGACTTTGTATTTACATGGTACATGATTAGAATGAGTACCTATTTTGGCCATGGATAGTGGAAAACCCCTTTGTATGACTTTTCTGGAACACAATACGCGATGGGGGAGGAGTACATAAGTAGTCCAAGGTTAGTGGGGAGCACAACTTCATGAAATGGCAGTCCCACTGTACTCTATAGAGAAGGAGTTCTCCAACAGTTTAGGTGTTTAAAAATTTTATTGATGATTCTACTGTTACTAGCGTAGAATATACCTAGTATGAGTTGTCTTATATTTTGTGCTTTACTTTGAGGAATTGTTGTGTGGTGTTTCATTTTTATTTTGGGTCCCCTACTAAGTACTATGTTACTCACCCCAGCATCAGCTTCACCTAAACGTGTTATTTCTTGTGTATATGATCGACGTTATGATAAGGGTGCCTAGGGAGACCATAATTACAAACTCTTCAGCAGTGGACATGGTGGACTTGGACAAGGTGGGGCCTAATAAAACTAGGTGGACATGACATTCCAAATCGACTTCCAGTAGCTTCACTACTCGCATGATTAGGTGGGGTTTTCTACAGATGGCCATTAGGGTTCCTTTTTTTGTACATGTTATTCTCAGTTATTTTTTGGGTTTGTATTTTGGTACAAATACTTTCAGTTGTACTTGAACTTAGCTTTGTTTTAGTGGTACTTGTTTCCCCTTTTCAGTGTGAAGGGATGTTTTTTGGTGTGTGTGCATGTACATGCACTCACAAAAATGTATCCCACATGCAGGTTCATGCCTTCAGCGTGAGTCACCATCCCCTAGCCTTCGGGAGGCAGGATTGGAGATGTAATTGCACATGCTCTAGGGGACGGGTCAGGATAGTTCTTATATATATATATATATATTAAATAATCTATGAAATAATATAATCCATTATAGGATATATATATTTATATGCATAATAAAATATATTATGAAAATATATAAAATATTATGTGTAACATAAAATTTTTCATAATGTATTATATATGTAAGATATATTAATTATATTAATTATTTATATTATATTTTGTATAAATTATCTGTGTAGATTATTTTATTGTTATTTTATATGTTTATAAAAAATATAAATATTTGCTATTTTTATATTAAAATTCACTAGATTTGTGTGTTTTGTGTCAATATAAATAATTTTTATATATTTTATCATATATTTTTTTCATTAAAAATAATATTTATATAAAAAACTTATATAAAGTACAATAAAAAATTAATTTAAATTAAAAATTCATTTTTAATAAAATAAACAATGATATTTTTGGTGTATCTAATGTTTTTTACATAATAATATATTGTATAACTTATTCATATGTTATATATTTTTTCCCTGTGAATTCTATATGCTACAATGAATAATCGATGACAATGGTTTCAAAATATTCAAATATTGTAATTATATTACATAACATTATGTATTTTATGAAATCACTATTATTTTTAACAAGTTAAAATCCATTCAATGCATTTTATTTTTATTTTCGTCTATTCCTAATTCATTTTATAATAAATATGTGGAACTCTATTATTAATGTTCTGTCCCCTCGATAATTTATTTATGCACTTAAATCACCATAAATAAACACATAAAATGTATTTATTTCCAATATAAATATAGGTTGTGGAAATAAACATATGTTTAGTGATTGTCAACTTATGATATATCTTTTGGAAAAGTGTTTAAATTTTTTGATCAATAAATTTTTTTTCAATACATATCAAATTTTAATATTATATTTTTAATGTGTTTATAATTATTCTATAAATTTTTTCCATTTTTTTACATTTAATGTTTATATTTATTTTATTATGAATGTCATTTTTTAAGTTTTTATATAAAATTTTTTGTGTGTAAATATTATGTAAATGTTACCAATGTTTATGTAAATGTTATATATTTTTTGTATATTATATAAAGATTTTTTTTATATGTTTCATTTTATATTTTATATGAGTAAAATTTTCTCTGTGTGAATATTTTTTACATTTTCTATGTATTTATTAAAATTTTATATGTTTTTTATTTTTCATGAATTTTTTTTTGTATATTAGATTTTTATATGTTTTTTGTTATTATGAAGTTTCTTAATTTGATTTTTTTATATTAAAATAATTTCCTTAACCCAAATAAGTAAATATTACATATTTATTGAACACACAGACACAAAATTTATTTAACACATCTAAATGCATAAAGATTTTATAAATTATTTTTCACATGTGATTATTTACAAAAAGTTTATTTTATATTTTTGCAGTTTTATTTTAATCTTCTGTTTTTTTATATATGATTTATTATTTTTTAATTATAATTTCTATATAAATATTTCATTTTTGATGAATTTAATGTAATGGATGTTTTTTTAGAAACAATAACCATTATCTTGATAGGTATCTTTATTAATTGATGATTTTATCTCTCAGGGTAAATAATTTCCAAAAAATATATTACCCATTAATTTCCCTTATTTATTTTAAAAAATATTATACTTGTTTTAATTTTCTATTTTTTTATAAAATAATTTATTAAATTAAAAGAAAATTGTTTTAATATTTGGAGGCACCCAATCTAGTCAAGGTGAATCTCTTGAGTTACCAATCTAGTTTAGTGACCCAGAATGTTTGGATTCTTTGTCTAACCAAAAAAACTATAAATATAGAAATTTAAAATTTAAAATGAATTATTAAATTGTAACATCATTTAGAAATCATATTTATTAAAATTAACATATATTTTAGTATATCAAATCAGGTTTTTCAAGACCAAATCTCAATAGTATATCTGTTTTCATTGAAATTAAAAAAATATTATTATAAACCATTTGAAAAAAACTGTGTTGATCGATTTTTTAAATATAGTATTAATGCCATAATTTAAATTTCATTTAATATAAAATTGATGCTCCCAAATGGGAGATACATTGACAGTGGTAGTAGAAGATAATGATTCATAAAATTTATTAACACCTATTTAATTTTACCTTTTCTATTGGTAAAAATTTTAAATATACGTAATTACTTCTCTCACTTCCTTTTTTGAATATAAAAATCTTATTAAACAAACGAACATGAATTTTTTTTCAGTTTTAATTTATGAGCATAACTACAACATTGAATTGTTTACATAGTTAGAAACTATATAGATAAGGGGAAATTCCATGTCCATATGAATGGTAATGTTTGGGACGGCTGAAAAATCTACCATAGTTTTTGAGAATGTTTGTTAATAACATAAGGTTATAATATTTTATAGTATAGGAAGGTTTTTTCCACACAAAAGGTTATGAAATAATGTTTTCAAAACTACTCAAAATGGGTATGATTTTAAATTATATAGATTCATAGAGTGAAATTTTTTTAAAAAAATGAATTATCAAGTGATAGATTTTTTGATTTGTTTTGGGGTTGATCGCCAATTATAATTCCATCTTACTGTTAATGTGATTAATCCATATTTTTTATTTAAAACAATGACAGAATCTATAATCACTACACTCTCACTAAGGGTTTATATTAAATGTGAGTTTTAAATCAATAATGATCCAAACTAGATTATCATATTTCTTTTGTGTGTGGGATTATATTCAACGATCTCCTTAATATCTCAATAATGATCTCTCACCACATTACTCAAGCCACTCCTAATCATCTAATGGAACTATTAATATATTCATGGTGATCCATTACCTTCTACACATGTATCAAAATTAATTATATAGTTCACCACAAAACCATGTCAATTACATTATATATATAGAATATTAAGTGGATGTGGGAAGAATTTATTGTCCTAATTTAAAAATGCATAAAAATATAAACCGTATATAATAAAATATATTAAAATATATCATATTTTAAAACTAATACAAATTTTTTAAAAAATAATGTAATATTTATAGTTTGACTAAAGTATAGAAGAATAATTTCTCTCCCTGTTGTCCAAATTCCAAAAAAAGTTGTAGTCTTCCATGTGAAGGGATACAAAAATGGAATTACTAGAAACAAAATATAAAATAAACTAAAATAATCAAGAGAGAGAAGTCCCTTTCCTCACTGCCCCATGATCCATGAATAATATCTCTATTAATTTCTTATACACAATTATAATTCAATATATACTATGAATTATGATATTTCATCCATGAAGATTTTGAATGTTTAGTTGAGAAATAGGGTCCCTAATAAATAAACCCTTAGATGATTTATTTATTTGATCAGATGGAACATAGTCTGTTTGTTTATCTCATTACTAGTATAGTTATCCATTCACGTTATAGGATTTTATCCTATTACCCACATCATGCAAGATTCCCATGTAGCAAGTAGATGATCAGCACAACTATTATTCTTCAAGATTATTTAATATTACATGAAAATCCATTATTTTAATTCAAAAAATAGAAATGATCTTAAATATTCTAATATTCCACCATATGTAGCTGAGATTGATTTCTCCATGCATGAAATATTTTTGTGAAATTTCATTCTTGGGAAAAGGTTGATTTTAAAAAGGAAAAACCATAAATGAGTCACAAAATATCATGTGTAACCTAGTGGATTTTTTAATTCATATAACATATAAATAATTGAATATTATATATCTCAAGTAGTTTGAAAATGAATATCACATATCCAAGGGAAGTATGACTTGATTAATCTAGTAGAAATGTAAAATTTTTCACATATGATGGAACGTTCTCTATGTTTGATCATGAAAACCATACATATCTCTTTAATAATAATAAATACCACCAAGTTGATGCTAAATATCATTTAATGCTTCCCACTAAATTTCTAATTCAACACAATTTCATAAATACCTAAATCAACTATTTCCTTCATATTCTAAAAAAGACAATATAAATATAAAATCATTAATTATATATTAAAAATTAATAAAATAAATTTGATTCACAATTTCAAAAATTTTATGAAAATTTCAAAAAAAAGAGAAATTATTTATTAATTCATAAATATTTTAAAAAAATAACTTAATAAATATTACTAAATAAATATAATGATTCGATTTCTATTATCATAGGTCACTACCAATATTTCCACCCATGTAGTGGATTTACGAAATAGTTCAAGAAAATTGTTGGCATCTATTTTTTTCCACCACAGTTTTTAAATTGTGGTTGAAATATTGATAACCGATATCTATAGTGAACTGGATTCAGTTATAGTTCTTAAAAACCATGATAATAACTTAGTTCTATCTTGCTTTTAAATGATTGGTGGGAACGATTATAGAAATTGGGCTGATAGGTAATTTCAAGAGAAAACATTAATCAAGTATTAAAACCATGACATGAACTAAGAATTAAAAGAATCTAATCAATATCCTATCTTTAGAAAACTGTATATTATTTATTATATATAATATATAGATTATTATACATATTATTAAATATCAAAATTTAATTGAATATTAATTATTTAATTTTTAGTAAATCATAATTAACTTTTTATTGATTTATAATGCTTATAAATATTGAAAATTTATTTAATAATGAATAATTATTAATAATTAAATTATATAATTATTATATATTTAATAAAATTAATTTTCTAGAAACCACAACCATGTTTTTTAAAACCACACCTCAACTGGTTATGGCATCAGTTTGTGAAGAAAATTTATATAAATTTCACTTATTTTTTTTTAAATATATATATATATATATGTGTGCCTGTGATTCGACAATAATTTTAATAAAATGGAAATAATATTTATATAAGAATTATTTTTAAAACCATGGAATAATGAACCATGTCCATAGTAACCCACTATTGTTTTCCAAAACTAGGATGTATTAGTCTTCAATTTTATTTGAAATTTCATCCCTTTTCAGGGATGTTTCCAGTGAAATAATTTAGTTTAATTAAAGATATCGTCTGTGATAAAATATTAATATCAATAATAAAATTATTAGTTACATATACTAAACTCATATCTCAAGTAATATCCAAATATTTATTTTCATTACATAATTATTAACCACAAACATCTATCAATATGAAATTTGAAAATCTATTAATATTTTACAATAAATTCCATCCAAATTGAAGACATGAAATTCTCATGATGGATGTAAATTATATTAACTAAATAATGATATTAGAAACTATATATGATGAAAACCATGAACACATTATGTCAAAAAACTAAATAAAAAATGTATCACTTCTTCAATTTCTCAAATCAAATTGCAACAAAAAAACAAACCCTTCAATGCAATATAATATTACCAATGCCAATCTATGTCACATAAGACACATCATAAAAATTATTCAAAATAGAATATAACAACAATGAAATTTCAAAACCGTTGTATCAATGAGACTATCATCCATGGGAATAAATCTATACCCCACCCCAAAGGGAAAATAAGTCCCTATTAAACAAATATGAAATTGCATAAAATGTTTTAAAATTGAGGAATATTACACTAATATTTTTTAGGTATTTTAGGTATATTATGTGAAAAATAAGATGTTTCATGGGGACCCACATAGAAAATTTCCTACATCATGTTTCAAGAGATGATTTGACATCTCATAGAGCGCAAATGGATAAAAATATAAAATTTTTTGCCCCGTTGAAGAGGAATTACTATTTTAAACATATATTATGGAATAAATAATATTTTTAAAAAAATTAATTATAACCAATTTTTTTTATCTAAAATGATTTTATATCTTTTTATAGACATTTATTTGACAAGATAATGATAAAAATAGATACCCATATAAAATTATATGGTTGTTTTAATTTGAGGACAATTTTGGAAATTATTTTAAAACATTATTTAATGGAGGAGGCTTGAGGAACATTTTTAAAATCTATCCCTTTATGATTTTTTAATGTATCAATATATCTGATTATTTTTTTATCCAATTTTGCAAAACATTACTAATGTTATCAACTAATATATAATAAGATAATTACATAAACATAAAAAATTTATGAAGAAAATAACACCTTTAATCTCTTTTGATAAACCTCCAAATAAAACTAAACAATGATGGTATATTATATAACTATATATTTATTTTATATTATTTCATTGAAATTTTTTTGTTTAGTTTATTGATATTAATCTAAAGGTTCTTAAATAATTTCACCTCTCACATAGATTGTTTTACTTCAATAATGATATATATTTACTATAAATTTTCAATGACACTAAATTATTAGAGATTTAAAATAACCTATTAATTCTCTCATTTTTATAGGAAATTAGATCTCTTAAATATTTTTCTAACAACAAAATAATAATTTTTGTATTTTTTATTTTTAAAGAAAATTTAAGATATATTACCCATTTATATTTCATTTTCAAAATAATAATTATTTTAACTCGTTTATCTATAAAATCATCTAATATATACCATTTTATAGTATTAAAATTTTAATGATTCCCCTACAATATCATTAACTAGATTTATTATTTGTGAACTCTCATTAATATTGTGTATTAAAATTTAATTTCAGTAATTACTTTAGTTAAGAAATGAAATGTAATTCCATTTACCTTGAGACATGTTTTTATAAATAAATGGATGAGTTGGTGTGATAACATACATCAGATTCAAAAATATTTGTAGATCTCCAATACTTTTCCCCTAAAAATCTATTATGGAATAACGGAAAATTTACTTTAATCATTTATAATATTTCCAATATACTATTCAGACCATTCAATTACAGTTGTGATTTAAAATATTTTTAAAGTTTTTATATTTCAATATAAATCTAAATAAACATCATCTTAATAATTTTCTATCATTTGACATCTCCATATTCATTATTTTTTTATTTTCTTTTCTCCACCCAATCATGAATCTATTATTTTTTAGCATCTTAAATCATTGAAAAATGTAATCATTAACATATTATCTTACATCCAAAAATTTATATTAATTTTAATACATAAAAAGTTATTATTCTCTATAAAAACACATTTTTATCTCTTTTTAGAGATTCTCACCCATTTATGTATCTCCCCCAATATTTTATCTTCCCCATTGATGATCAAGGAATAATCCACAAATATTTACTTCTGTAATCCTTGTAATAATGTCCTATTTAACCCACTCTAAAAATATATTCCAATTCCAATTTAATTAGAGTATTGTGTGGAATTTACCTCAATCTAAATATTTTATTAGATGAATAATTAATTTTGTCCCCATATTCTATTAGAATCATTGTATGGATTGGAAATATACTATTTCAATTGTTACCCTTATTTATTAGTTCTTTCTAAAATCATCACCAATACACATGATTTATTCCTATGTTCTACAAAGTATATATTTTATGGAATTTTTAATTTAATCCAATATTCATGATGACTTTACACTGATTAATTAAATATTGTATTCTTAATCAGTGACTTCAAATATCTAAATTAATTCAATGTATTTTTATAAGAACCTCACCAACACAAAAAAATCCTAAATAAATAATTTATTCTTATAAAGAACATATTTTACATAATGTATTATTTGACGAGGAATATTTTTAGGATTATAAGTTTTTCTAACAGATGTTTTATTCAGAATGGGGTAGTCTATTGATTAATAATTATGTTTTTGATGCAATTGAATTTTTTTATTATATTTTTTTCCAACATAATAATATATTTAAAACTAACGTATAATATGATGCTTAAGATGTGGTTAAGGTTTTTTATAAACTTGTAGATGTTTAGAATAAGATTAAATATTATGTGATGTGTTTAAAGATATCTAAATTGAAGGAAGGTTTAAAATATTTTGGTCTTTGTAAAAAAAATATCATTGTTACCTTTCAGGTGAAAAATTATTAATTGTTAGAAAAATGAATAATTCGCTCATTGTGGTTTTTGTCCAAATACTTTCACACAATGAGAAAACCTAACTATATTATGGTTTGAGAGTTTTTGGTCTAGGTTGAACCCAAATTATAATGGAATGAAAGTAAAAATATTCATGGATGAATTATAAGATACTGAAAATAGATATTATTGATGGTTTTTGTAAGAAGTATAAAAATAGTGAACTCACCACATCATTGAGTATCTATTATAATCCTGGTTGGATCAAGAGGATTCAATGTTTTGTCAAACGACACTTAAATACTGATTGAGGTTCTATGTGGAGAAGAAGATATGAGAATTAAAACGTATGTTTTCTCATGGTAGGTCCTTATAACAAATTATTTTCAAAAAATATGAGTGTTTGAGATCAAAATACTTCAAGGTTACACTTCAACACACTGTTGTTTGATAAGAAATCTAAATTGAAGTGTTTTTATAATGTAGATTTATTTTTAACAAATGAGATACTCCTAATAGATATTTTACATCCTTAGGCATTATCATGGTTGACAATAAGTGATATATTTTATTTAAAGGATCAAATTAAAGAATTTGTAGTTATAAGTTGAAGTTGGTTATTAGATATAGTATTTAAAATTATAAATAAATTAATATTATAATGTTTGTAAAAGATTTTTAGTGAATACATGTTGAATGAATAAAAGATAAGAGATAAGAATGAGTGAATCTTTGATTATGTGGAGAAGAATTCTACGTATTCATTATGAATGATTCTTCTATGAGATTTACTTATAATGTAATTATTTAATGGTTCTGTTAAGGAATATATTATTTTGTAATTGTGAAGTTTCTTGATGTGTAAATTTTTATTGTTCCATAATTAATAATTTTTATATACTTCATTTTATACAATTAAAATAATAATAATGTATTTGGGTGGTCTAATAGAATTGTTGGTTACCTAATTCTATAGATCCAATGATAGAAGTAAAAATGTTGACTAGATACTCTATTTATAGTAAATTTGTAAATTATTTTTGTTGATAAATCTTCCTTATTCATGTATAGTTATGTACTTAGCTTGTTTTCAAGTTGGAGAACATCATAAATTTAATGAGGTATTTTAACACACATGAGTTAAATCATATAAAATCATATTTTCAATCCATTTATAGATTTGAGTGGATTTTATAATAATTTATGTTACCAAACCATGCAAAGGATTTATCCACTCAGTTTGAATGCTCAAAATTTTATATTTTTCAACTATTTTATTTGTTGATGTGAAAAAAAATCATTGAAGTAGATTTAATATATTTATAATGTTTTGTGATGAAGATGTTATTTATAATGTAGTAATTTTTATCAATATTAAAATTTGATTAATGATTATTAGTTAAGAATAATAAAATATTTTAATTTAGTTATTCACACCCCTATAATTGAATACTTATGTGGCACAATACTATAAATTATGATCGCGTGTTCTATAATTGTTTTCCACGTAATTTGTGTCTTTTTATAAAATACATCACTGTTCTTAAATTTAAATATATGAAGTCATATTTATTTATTTATAAAATAACATCTAAATTTTTAGGTACATTATAAAGACCCATACCTTTTTATGTTACCTTTTACATTTAATTTAAAAAATTTAATTTAATTTTAAGAGTAATCATGAAAAAAATATGTGTTAAAGGAATTTAGATGTCTGAGAAAAAAAGATTGGGAGGTACTCTAATTCCTTCACTTCAACATGTACCTAGTTGTATGGAACATGATAATCAATGGAATCTTAGTGGAATTAGATATGATTTTAGAGAAAGTAATTACACAATCGACCTTGATTGGATATATGGTGGAACTATATGTGATTTTTATATTTACAAGAAAAATGTAATTTTATATGAAAACATAATCCTCTATAAGCATCAAACAAAAGTATTACCACTCATGTATATCAACTAGATTACATTATTATTCTCTCCTCACACCCCTTTTAATATCAATAATTGCACCTTTGTTTATCATATGAGTTTCTTCCATTTGGTGGTGTGATCATGTCATCAACATGGTGTATGTTTCTTGACCCTCCAATATCTCTTTAATTTCATATTTCATAATGTAGTGGACTTTATTCTATATTATCATTAATTTAGACATGTTATATATTTAAATTTAATCGAGTTTCCTCCTATAAAGCATATGTTGGGGTTGTGTTTATGTGAAACAAAGATAATGCTTCTATTTTATTTTCTATGATTTAGTGTTCATCAAAGGAAATAATGGATCCCAAATTCACTTTTTATAATAGGGTTTTCCAGTGAATTATTTAGTGGAATCCATTATTCCCTTGGACATAAATGAAACCTCATATATATATATTTATAGATGAACCCCTTGTTTCACTCATATACACATAGGGTTCGTATATAAATTCTTTTTAAATAATTTAATTAATATATCATGATATTCCAATAATAATGTTTCTATAATATGGTTTTATTGTAGATGAAAAATGGGTTTATTTATTTAATTTTTATTTATATAATATTTTTTATTACTTAAAAAATAATTGTTTTATTCCTTAATTAACTAATTTTATATAATTCCTTTCACTTAAATCATATAATGGTATATACTAGTAATATTGGTTGATGGTTAAAGTTTTACGTGTTTTAATACATCTAGTCATAAATGTTATATTTTTATACATCATGTTTTTTATATTTTATAAAATTATTATATAAAAAAAGTAAAATATTTATTTTTTATCTATTTTAAATGGTCTCTTGTGCATCTAAAATTGATGAATTTATTTATGGATTGGGTTAGGCTTGAAATTATCCAACTCAATATTCCCTATTACTATTCCCCTTAAGATGGGTAAAATGGTATACCAAAGGAATTATACAGGAATACCTTCCCATTAGGAATGGTTTTACACCTTGAATTATTATAAATTTTTATCTTAGATCTGGATCTTAGGCTTAATGTAGGAAAATATAAGTATAACCCTAATATATAGTGGGTTACCTTTAAATACATATACTTGTGTTTCATACTTGTAATCATGATTTTTGTTTATTACACATATTACTCTGGATCTATATTTTTTAAGTACACACTTTTTCTTATAATAATAATTTATAGGGTGGCTTGGGTATTTTTATACTCATGTCCTATATATTCCCCTTTAGAATGAATTTAGAATCTTCAATATATTACCTAATAAATTGGAAGGAAAATGATCTTAAAAATTCACAATACATTTATTTTGGAGTATAGGAAAAATATTTTGTACCCATTTAATTGAATTATATAAGAAGGAAATGGGGGTTGTATCTATATGTCTTCATGATATTCCTTATCATAGGGTATCAATTTTCAGATCTTATAGGGCTTTAGAATTACCCTAGATATGTATATGTGGTTTTTTCACACTATGAAACACCTTAATCCCTGTGGAGATGTTTTGGACAATGGTTATATAATAATACACATCTATGACATTTAATTAATTTTTATAGAGTTTTTATTCCATAAATTATAATATTAAATTTATTTATATGTTGTTTATCATGTAACCACATAGGTTGTTCAAAAAATTAGAATGAACCTAACTTGGTATACTCTATCATCTTAATGGGTAAAATAATCTCAGCCACACATGTTGTGAAACCCCGTGATATTTTAGATAGACTCTTGTGGTTGGGAGGTTCACCAGAGGTGTTATGATGGAATGATCAATGTACCCATGATATATTTTTTAAAAAACGATATAATTTTATTTCATATCTCATTAAGGGATTTGAGTTATGGTACATGAGATTTCCCAGTCACTAGGAATGTTGGGACTTAATATGTGACCCAAATATATGTCTACCTAAAATAATATTGAAATAATATTCAAGTACTTGGGGATCTTTTGGATTTCATTTTATATTTTCTAGGAAATTTTCAAAATCCTGGAGTCTTATGTAAAAAGGTAGACAATAATATTTAAACACTATTGTGGTATCATTCTATAATTTATAATTGGTTGTGTCTAGTTAAATTATTTTTTTATTGCAACCAATTGATTTTTTATATTAACTAAAACATTTAAAAATTATTATTTTGAAATATATTTATTGTTTATAACTAGGTTAAAATGAAATAATAAGTTATTCCTCTCTCTTAAAACCCCTTATATATCATTGATAGTTATTTATGTTATTTTATATTTTCAACATGTCTTAACATGGTTTATGGTGATATTAAGAGCATGTTAAACAATTTTAAAAAATATTACAAAATATATTTCTTAATTTAATGAATTTTGATAAGTAAAATTAAGGTAAAAATGAATGAGTAAAAACCTTACCATAGTGGTATGTAATCATAGTTGAATTGTATCTTTTGGGAAGAGGTTTCTAATTCCATTATCTAATTTATAATAGAGTATTTTCCATAGAAAACTACATCATGGCATATATTAATGGTTGAATGAGCATATTCCACCCTCACAATATGTAGATGAAGTATAGGTCTTAGAAGGTCTCCTTTTTATATCATCATTTTCTTGGTCAAATGGTACCTTGAAATGATCCAATAATATTATTTATAATGGGGAATTTTTAATTACATTTTCCTTTATCATATTTGGGTAATTTATTACTATAGTATTATGTCTTGGATATTTTCCACCTCTATTATATAACTGAGAGTATTGAAATTACCAATAAATACAAGACCATTTTAACATCTTTCATTTTAGAAGGGGATCACACATGTGACAAACTAATATTTTTTGATTTGTTCCTAATTAATAGAATATTCTAATATTTTTAATTTCAAACAACACTAAATATATTTTTTATATATTAATTCACTATTCCAAAAAATCCTTTCTCATAGAGTGTAATAGGCTTGTGTTGCATGAAAAATTGGCTTGGTGTTTGTTACACAGGACACCGAGTTTCTATGAAGCATTATTTTATTGTTTTAATTTTTGAAATGATACAATTGTATCCAAGCCACTAAAAAAGTAATATTAATTGTAATAAATAGTTTAAAAAATTATAATGGTTTTATAGAAAGAAAACAAATTGATAATGAAAGATTTGATTTATTGTATAATCCTTAAATGTTATAAAATACCATTTTCTAAAATGTACCACATTGAATGTACCTTAATAAAAAATAGTAAAATTTATTTTGGAAATATTTATAAATTTAATTTGATAAAATAATATTCATTTTATAATTTATATTTTTTTAACTAACTTAGGGAGAATTTTTGGGTTTTTTTGAGTAATATCGTTTTTGGATAAATAATGAAAAAATTGAAGAATTTAATTCAAAAAATCCTTTTTGTCTAATTTATATATATGGTAAAATTATATAAATATTTGGTTTAAAAGTTTAATTACATAATATTTTTATTAATTAATCCAATTTAGGTCATTATTATCAATTTCAATTTGAAATTGGTTACAAAAACATAACAAATGTTTGGACGTTTTTTCTTTAAAGACCCACTGTGTCTTCCCATCAGTGTGATTAATATTAAATTATATTCTAAAAATTATTTTATTTTAATATGGAAAAATGGATTACCTATTTGGAATAAGAAAATTTTTTAATGTCTAAAAAATTCAACTCTGTTTTTTACGAAAAATATTTGTGAAAGTGATTAATATTAATTACAACAATTAAGAGAGAAATTATGTTAATAAAGTACTAAAACATTACCTTATGAACCAAAAAGAATTATACACTTGTCCAACAAAAAGTTTCTGTCCATTTTTTGGTCGTGAAATTTATATTAGTGATTTTTATTGTTTTTCCTAACTTTTTTAGGTAAAAATACGGCACACCTAACATTTATTAAAAATACAAATGTTGTTGTTTCCCTTACCTATAAAAGGAAACCACCTATTACACTTCATAACACCTATAACCCCACATAGGTTCTATCATGATATGAAAAATAAACTTCCCAAAATACCTTCCTTACTCCTTTAAGCCTAATGTTTGGAAGAAATCAATCCATGCAAGCCTTTTTCCACAAACCAATGGAGTTACCTGATTAATAGGTAACAGCTTCTCTAAAGCTCCGTTTTTTCTTTCATCCACCCCTCCATTTTATTAATTAAATTATTTTATATAAAACAAATTATCTTAAATATAATAGGAATATTTATGCTAATTTTTTTGCTACACTTACACACACCTCCATCTAATGGGTAACAAGAATAATGATTACATGTACAGTAAACTACCACCTCACAAAACGATGATTGTTCATTTTTCATTTACCGCATCCCATGTAGAAAATTATGATTGAAAATATTTTTATATATTATATATATATTATGTATTTTTTATTATTTAATCAATTAAAAAAATATTTTTATACATTCCACTTGGTGTATAAATGATATTTTTTTATAGGAAGTGTGGACTAACGCCCCCTAAAAGTGATGTAATTCTGTCACACACTACATGAAATGTATTATGGATGAGATTATTGAAATTATATGATATATATTATATGATAATAATACTTTAATTATAATATATCTATATATATTTCAATTTTTCTATCTTTTAATTCGACAATGAAAACAGAAACAGTGTTAATATGTATGTATGAATTAACGTCTCTATGAATTGTGAATTCCATTTCCTAAATATATATTCTATGGATTATTATAATAAAAATATAAATAACATACCTGATATTTATATCATTTATTACATTCTTGAAATAAATAAATCATGATATAATAATGAAGACAATAAATATCAAGTCAAATCATGTACAATTAACATGGTGTTTATCACCCAAAACATGATGTTAATGATAAATGAGTAAAATATACAATTAATAGAATCATATATGGAATTATATATATTTATATGGTTCTTTTATGTATTTTTAATCAACTTATAATTATCATATAGTAGGTGTCAATGAGTACGGAGAAAGCCAAGACACGAGGAAAGGGGATTTCAACTCATTTTCTATTTTCATGAGATTCGTGTTTTATTCACCACCATTTTATTGTGTGGTGTTTATAGTAAGCATGGATGCATTCTATGATTATTATAATAAAATTTATTTTTATTTACATAGACATTCTATTCTCTTAATTTCATGTGTGTTATGTTTCAAAAGTTATCAAATTGATAAAATAGTTTTGTCTCAATTTTCCTTTTTTGAAACTCATTCTTGGTTATTCACCTAAATAATTTTTAGAGGTATATATAAATAGAGATTACATATTATTCCACTAATATAATTCTATTAATGATATACTAGGCATAATTTTATTTCATTTTTATACATGGATATTATGATCCCATGTTACCCAGTTATATGATTTTGTTGAAACAATATCCTCACTTTTTATGATTGTAAATGGTTTTGCTTCATTAATGAAATATGACAATCCATATTTCAATAGAAATCATGATTTTTCATATCCTCTATTTATTAAATATATAATTTTTTAGTACCATTTTCCAGACTTTGGTAATTAATTTAATTAATAATTTTTTATTTCAGAAAATTTGATTGTATCTCTGTCTTCGGTCAGAAATACATTTTATTTCAAAAACCAGGTTTTAAAAATTGTTTTAAAAAATGTTTTAAAATGATGCTAGAAGATAATTTTTAAGAAAAAAATATATTAAAAATGTTATATTTTTTTCAATTATTCGATAAAAATAATTCAAATATATTATAAAATAAAATGGTTTTCAAGATTTTTTTATGTTTTAGAAATTTTTTAAATGTATTCCATAATTATTTATAAGTCTTAAGAGAAGAATCATTTAAACATTATTTAAAATATTAAGTTATAATTTTTCAATTTTATTTCCATGTAAATGGTTTCCAAATTTATTTATATTTTAAAAATTATTTTCTTGAAAGAAGAAAAGTTATATTCCTTAGGAAATGTTTTCAAATGATATTTCAAACTTATTTTACATTTAAGATGAAATAAATTGATACTACTCATGGATTTATAGTAAATTATCTATAGGTTCCATTCAAATTATTTCTATGAATGGTTTCTGAATTGATTTCATGATGTTTTTGAAACTCATTTCTCTTCTATGAGTGGTATTATTTTGAAACCCTCTTCATTTTATAGTGTATGCTTTCATAAAGAGATTTAAAACGCTGTCTATTTTATTTTTTTATTAATTTAAGTGATTTTAAAGATAAAAATTTCATTTCATGAGTTAGGATTTGATGTTTATAAAACCAATGTCTTTTTATGGGTCATGATATGATGCATGTTTTATTTTGTGGTGAATGTATGAACAATGTTATTATGAAATGTACGGGACTTATATCACCCACCAATTCATTAGTTAATGATAAATTGATTTTGAGTAAAAATGTTATGCATGAACCAAATTACATGTTCAAAATTTTATAAATGGTCCTAGTTTCATGTCGATTAGTTTATGGATGGACATGATTACATGTTCACAGTGTTATGAGTGAACCTTATTACGTGATCATAATGTTAGGAATGGACTTGGATGAATTTCTACCAGAGTATGCGTGAACCTGATTACAAGTTTAAGATTATATGCATGAAATGGATTACATGTTCACAATGTTATGCATAGACCCGGTATCATACCCATAGGGTTATGCATGAACATTATTACACATTCACAATGTTATAAAAGTACCTGGTTGTATGTCCATAAGTTGATACAAGGGGTAATTTCATGAACTCTTAATGAGTGAAATTATTTCTACATATACGTGCTCCCAATGATATATAATGTGTGCATTCCAAAAATTCTATGTTTTATTAGTATTTTATATTTGTATGATCTCTGCTCATAATTATTTTATAATCCATGTCTCACAAACATCCAATTTTTATTACAGTCTATTATTTGAATGTTATGATACTCAATTGTTATTCTCAAGTTCCATACACTTTTATTCATGTTATGAAAAAACATTTCCTATATTTAACCTTACTGAGTATAAGAGGTCTCCCCATTATTATGTTCCCTTTCCCAAGGTTATGAAGAATTTTTTTAGGTAGAAATACTAAAGGTGGAGATAATTAGGTGATATGTTGAAGATCATTTACCATGATAGAATATTGTTTCCCCTGTTTCCATAGACTATAAACTACTATGGTCCACAGGCATGTATTTTTGTAATGTAATAAATATTCATCGTAAATAATGTAATATCCATGTATGTTTATCCTAGGATGCTATAATTTGTAACAAATGAAAGGTTTATTCAACCTTTTTAAATAAGGATAAGAAAACATTAGTGAGATCACTAGGTATATTTATTAGGATGCATCTAGGGATGTCTCTAACGATAAGTGTAAGGATGAGATAATGTTTAGGAAAAAATTCATTGAATTTTGTTAAAGGATAGAGTGGGAAATTTCCTTGAAATACATCTTAGTATTGATAATACAAGTGGATTTGGACATGTCATAGATGTAACTAATATTATAAACTCTGAAGAGATATTTTGGCCCTGACTTGGGGTAATATGGTAAATAACAGTTGGCCTATTTGCACACCTAGTTTGACACTCACAACTGATATGCTTTGGGAATTTATGTGTACTTTTTAAACCATTATGTAGTTTTTAATTATATATATTATATGAATAAAATTGGATATAACAAAGGTGTAATATATTAAGGAAGGTTTCATAATTTATTAATCTTATAAATTACTTTCCATGATTATGTGGTTCTTCATTATGATTACAATTTCTTACTCAATGTTTTTGGTTATATTCAATTTCAAGAACTTGAAGGAACCATATTAATATTTATTATGATGGATAATGGGAAAAAATCTCCTAAAGATATGAATTATATGGTGTCTTGAATAGAAAACCACATTTCAATACCCTCACATATTTTTCTTTTTATGAATCATTCTAAGATTCCAAACAAGCAATGGTTAGAACAATGTTATATTATCTCCTTCATGAAGAAATTTACACATTATTTAAGTAGGTCTCATAAAAAAATTGTTTCTAAACACTAGATCAATAAAACATAAAATTTGTTCACCATTCTCTAGTATTTGTACAATGATTTTTTTTGCATGCTGTTTATCCACTAGAAGGAGAAGCAGACTAATGGTGGACACCAACCAAGAATACGAGGAAGCGATATGAAATTTTATCCATGGATTGGGATGAGTTTAGAAAAACATTATTAAATAATTAAATTCCTCATTTATTTTGTACATGGATTTTAATAGAGATTGTTGAGTTGAAGAAAAAGGATGATGAATATATTAGTACTTATGAGGGTAATTTCATAGGACTTGCGAGGTATGCTTATGGTATTATCGTTAAACCTAAAATTAATGTTGATAGGTTCATTAGTGGCTTTATGAAATGTCTCAAAAGGTAATTGACCAAAAAATAAATTAGTATATAAGAATAGATATTTCATTTCGATTTCAATGTTTAAATGGAGGATGGAATTACATATATATCTCATGGTTTTAATTGGACTATAAAGATGGATTTCAAAGGGTAATCTAAATAAAAGTGAGTATAAAAAATACATAATCCTATATTAAAAAACAATGATAAATGGATATTATGAGAGATCATAAAAGGAATAAGTAGGTTTTTTTGTGTAGGATTCATGGAAACTGAGAAACGGATTTTAGATGTAATGAGAATAAAAAATTCTATAATATGAGTGGAGAGAAAGCCAAACAGAATGAACCGCCCACAAATTTGTGTTTCATGTGAATGGATTTTGTGCATTATGTGAATTAATTCCCCAATCCAATTACTAATATGTATAATGGGACACAACAACATACGAGGAAAAATGACAAAGGAGAAGATTATATAACCACAACAGATGATGTAAATAGTGAAAATTATGGAAAAACGTAACCCCCTTTGTTGGGAAGTTCATGTTTGATTTTGTGTGAATAATCCAAATGATAATATTGTTATTCCACATTTAGTTAGGTTTAATGTGATTATATCCCTCTATATAGATTTTTGAAAAAAATGACATTGTATTATTATACTGGTGCAACGATGAACCCAAGTATCCAATAAACATATTTTTGGTATAATATAAGATCATATTTAAGGAAGAAAGGGTGAGTTATATATTTTACAGGATATAAGGTTAATCATTTATGGAAAAAATATGTCAAAATTTGAATAAGTTTTTTGAGATTAATTATTTTATTAACACATGAGGAATCATTCATATTGTATAATATGTTTGTGTTAATGGTAATCGAAGTCATATGGGATGACTAATCATGGATATCATGATCTTTTAGTACTTCAAGAATGAAAAAAGTTGTCATTCATTTCATAGGGTAAGAGATAAAGTCAAAATCTATCAATTCATGTCCAAAGGTTAGGTTTTTTCATATAAAAGAGAATAAAATTAATTAAGAATAAATTCTAATTAAAATCCATCAACACTTGAGAATGAACCATAAAAAAAGGTTATCCTTGTTCCTTATTTCTTAATGAATCAAATGTACCTTATATGATCCACGATTTATGACTCCATGATTTTTAAATTTATCTAGACCATGTTCACTATCACATTCCTTCAGAACATCAAAGTTATATTTCTCTTCAATTTCCAACGTATATTCCCCTATGTGGAAACCCAATTAAATGTTACATTGGGTAAACATTATGGTTCCAACATTCCCCTGGAAGGGATTTTTTAGTAATAAGTTTTAAGATGTGGGTTTCTATTATGGAAACATTAATATATTATTCCTTTGGTAACCCCAATGAATTTTGCGGAAAAAATACATTTTAATGGGTGTAGAATGTAACATCATGAAATTTTGTGAAGTATCTATTTTCATCAACATAATTTAATAGTGCCTTATTTTTCAATTCACAAAACACTAAAAATTCATTTTATATATTAAATCACTATGTAATTTTTTGCTGATTTGACTAGGCTTTCTTTACATGAAACATTGACATGGTGTATGTTACATGAAACACCAATTTTCTACAAAGCATAATTTTATTTTTATAATTATTTAAATGAGATAATTGTAACCTATCCATTAAATATAGTAAAATGAATAGTAATAAATACATTCCAAATATTATTTATAATGGTTTTATAGAAATAGTACATATTCAAAATGAAATATATAATTTTTGGTATAGTCCTTATAGGATTGGAAATACAATTTTCTCAAATGAAAATTTTTAATGTCCTTATGAGAAGAAATAAAATTAATTTCAGACACACATAAAAATTTAATTTGATAAAATAATATTCATTTTTTAATTTATATTGTGAAAATTAGCACAGGGAGATTTTTTTTGATTTTGTCTATGAAACATTATTTTTGGATGTATAGTGAAAAATACCATATTTTAATTCCAAAACAACCTTTTTTTAAAACTTATTTATAAGTTTAAATTATATTTTAATTGGGTTTCAAAGTTTAATTTGATAATATTCTAATAAATTAAAACAATTTAGTTCATTCAAATAAATTTTACACAGAAATTTGTTATAAAAACAATGAAAAAGTTTAGAAATTTTTGCATTAAAAATATATGGTGGCGTCCAATAAGCAGTATTAATTTTAAATTTAATTATACAACATCTGTGATTAGAATTTAAAAAAATGGATTCAGTATTTTGAATCATCATAATTTATATGTTCTAATATGGTAAAAAAAATTTGAGACAAAATTATTGCTGAACATCATTAAAATTATTTACAACATGGAAGATAAAAATTAGGATAATAATGTACTAGACCTTAACATTAACACATTAAATGACATAATATATTCTAATAACCCCATTTTAGGTCCATTAATAGCCCATTATTGATTATTTGTTTTTATATGAATATTGTAAGGTAAAAACATGGGAATACCTAATTTTTTTTAAAAATTTCATGTGTTCCCATTCCCTTCCCTACAAATGGCCACCAACTCTTCATCATTTTTCAGACCTCTCAAACAACTTTGTGATGTCAATTATCTGACCCAAACATATCCCAACATACCTCTATTCCTCCTTGAATCATCTCTTTTTTCATAACGAATTCCAATGATTCCTTTTGGAACAAACCCAAAGGAGTTACCCAATTCAGAGGTAACACCTTCTCTCAAGATCATTTCTTTTGTTTCATTTCACCACCCCCACGAATATATTTATTACATGATTGTATAAAAAAATTTTATTTAGAAAATAAAAGGATTTTTTTAATATGGCTTCTACCTACACTTACCCACACATCCATTTAATGGGTAATGAGTATTGAGTTTACATGTACAGTGAACCACGACCTCATGATACGATGATTGTTAATTTTTCATTTTCCACACCTAATGGTGGATATTATGATGGAAAATTTATTTATATGTGTTATATATTATTATTTTTAATTATTTATGATTCTATACTCATTTAAAAGCATATGTATTTATATATTCTTGTTGGTGTAAATACTATAATTCCTTTTGAGTAAGTGTTGACTTCCACCCCTTGAAGCAATGTAATTCATTCACTGACAACATGGAATGTATTAAATATGATTTTATTGAAATTATATAAAATATATGAAAAAATAATTCAACAATAAATATAATTTATATATATACATATATTTAATTTTCATTATTTCTTTTAATGTGATAACAAAAATATATACAAGGTTCATGCATATGTACGACTTACCATCTCCACAAATGGTTTATTCCATTTCATACATTATTATTATATTTATTATTATAATGAATATATAAGGAATTAGATGTTATTTATATCATTTATTACATTCTCGTAATAAATATATCATGATCTATTTAAGAAGAATAAGAATAACAAGTCAAATGAAGTGTGTGTAAAAGGCTTTTATGACACAAAACATTGAGTTAATGACAAATGGGTAATATATGGACTTAAGAGAATAATATATGGTTATATATATATATATATGAATAAGAATATTTTATGGATTTATAATCATCTTATAGTTATAATACTAGAATTTTTAATTAGTATGAGGAATGTTTAGACACAATGTTATGGGATTTCATCTTAATTATATATTTCTGTGTGATACATGATTTCTTCACTGCCCATTCCTTTTGTGTGGTGTGTATACATACCATGGAAATATTATATTATTTATATAATTAAATACATGTATATCTAAATATCAATTATATGAAATTTATTTCATGTGGTTTATGTTTCGAAAATTACCAAATTGGTAAAATAGTTTTGTCTCAATTTCCCTTCATTGAGGCTCATATTGATTATGCACTTAAATTATTCTTCGATCTGTACATAGTTCCATTTTCCATTTTATATCATGAGTATTATTACTTTAATAATATTTTAAGATTCTTGTAAACTCAATTTCATTCATTTATAGTATGATCCTATGTTACCATTTGATAATATTTTAATGTAACAATCTCATCGCTTCTCAAAATTGTTAATGACTGTGATTATTAAATGAAATATTATGATACATCTCTCAAGAATTTCTATGAGATTCATTATCATCTATTTATTTAATATATATCCATTCATTAGTACCATTTTCACTCCTTGGTACATAATTTAATTAAGACATTTTTCAATTAATAATTTTCCATATCTATCTCATTGGTCAGAAATTTGTTTTATTCCAAAAATAATGTTTTAAAAAACATTAATTTTTTTAAATGATCCATGAAGATAATTTTTATTGACAAAGTATTGTTTTTAAATTTTTATTTAAAAAAAACATTCATTAAAATATTTCAAATATATTTTCAATGGAAAAGGTTTTTGAGAATGTTTTATGTTCAATAAATGTTTCAATAATTTTCATGAATTTGTTATAAGTATTGAAAGAAAATGTCTTCCAAAATGAATTCAAAAAATTAATGATATGTTTTCATGTTTATTTTTTATGGAAATGGTTTTCAAAACGTTTTTGTTTTAAAAATTATTCTTTTCTAGTGAAGATATGATATTTTCCTTAGGAAATGTTTTAAAAAGACATTTCATAATTATTTTCCATTTCAGATGAAATCTATTTATATTACTCATAAAATTATTAGAAAAGAGAGAACGATTCCATTAAAATTATTTATATGAATGGATTATGATGCGATTTCATTATGTTTATGAATCCCATTTTGATACCAATAGTTTTGTACTTTTGAAACCTGCTTCTTTTCAAAGGTAATTCTTTCATGAAGTGATTATGAAACATCTCTCTTTTTAAGGATTATTATTTGATGAGATGTTGATGATAACCATATCATTTCATGATTTATGATTTGATGTTTATAAAACCAATTTCTTTTTTGGGACATGATAGGATGATAGTTCTATTTTTTGGTATATGTATGAATGATTTTATTATGATATGGGTGGGACCTGTATCTCCATAATATTCATTGGGTAACAATGGATGACACATGACTATAAATGTTATGCGCAAACCAGATTACATGATAAAAATTTCATGAATAGACCTGGTTTCATTTCCATAAGATTATTCATGAACCCGATTAAATGATTATAATTTTGTGGTAGAATGCTATTACAAACTTATAATATTATCCATGGACCTGGTTTCATGTCTGTAGGTTTATGCCTAATTCTGGTTATATATTCCCATTGTTATGCATGAACCTGATTAAATGTTCGTGATGTTATAAATGGACATGGATTAAGGTCTATATGTTTAGGCATGGACCTGATTCCCTATTACAAAAGTTATGTATGGACCTGGTTTCATGTCTATATGTTGAGGTGGGGGCATAATTTCATGTCCATAATATAATTAGTGAACTTGTTCCTTATTATACATGTTCAGAAAATTATAAAAAATGTGCATTCCACTAATTCCATGTCATATTCTTTTATTATGATTTCATCACTTATGCTCATACTTCTCTTATGATCCATGTTTAATGAACATCAAATGAATATTTTTATACATAATATATGAGGTATTATCTTCAAATGTTTTGTCATGTTTGATACCCATTTTTTCATGTCATGATTACACATTTTCTTCATTCACACATACTAAGCATCTAAGCTCACCCCTTTATTATTTTACCTTTCCCCAGGTTATGAATAATGTTTTTAGTTAGATGTACTAAAAGTGGATATCTATTGGGGATATGTTGAAGATATTTTACTCTGATTGAATATTTTGTTTCCATGTTTCCAAAGTGAAAAAATATTACATTCCTCGGGCATGTATTTTTGTAATGTACTAAATATTCAACTAATTTGATGTAATATAAATCTATATTAAGACGATGCCTCTGTAATGTTGATAGTGGGACTCTATCCTTGAGGATAATGATGACTATGGTGTTACATGGAATAATTATCAAGATATATTATTTTTGTATTTTTACAATGATACTCTACGTCATGTAATGACTTTGACTTCAAGGTCCTAAGGTAATACATTGTCTTTGTTTGAGAATATGATGAAATTTTTTATATCTTCTCTACATTCCATCATATAAATTGTTAGATGATGAATCATATATAAGTTTCATTAAGAAGGGACTTATTAAGAAATTATAAACATAGGTAATGATTTTCAATTTTATAATCTTCTTTGATGTAATGATGTCTGTTTTCCTTGATTAGATGTTATTAAAAAGAGGTTCTTGATTGGGTATATCATTATTTGGATGAACTATTGGTGATATATATTTAAATATCTATAAGAATCGATGGGAGGGGAGGAGTTTAGGTGTATCTCAATCAAGAATCTAAACGAATTGTGTTCCTCTTATAATTATGAAAGCATATCTCTTATTTAGTTATAGCAATGTGGTTATACATGTTATATTAAGCCCAATTGTACCTTCATGGTGATGTAGTTCAACTTATATCATTAATTTGGACATATTTACTGGGGGTTTTGATAGTTTAAATTGAATATAATGAGAAATATAAATCATTAAATCAAGATATATAATGTTTAATTAGATACTCAGTCCATTATGGAAAGTTGACCTCCCTCTATGAGGTCATTCTAAGGAGGATAAAAAAGTATTTTGTGCCATTAAACTTCAGAGCAATCATTTATGTTGGATTTTACACCACATAATTTGTTTTAAGTTTAATGAAAGGTGTATTCCATGTGTAGATCATAAATAAATTCAAGTGAATGGATTGAAAGTAAGAGATTTACTATTCTGGTACCCTCTACATTATACTACATTTTATTTGATAAAGGTTCTTCCCATTTTTTTATGTAATGTGGAAGAACTAAATTTATATAAATATATTTATATTCCTCTAAAGAGTGAATAGTTCAGAAAATAATGTTTCTACCACATGAATTTTGTATAGATTATTATGGGAATCATTAGGATCTAATGGACCTCACTGTGTAATATTTTGATATTATTCAAGGTATGGTTCACATAAATTAGTTATGATCTATAATTATTTATTATCAAAGTAGTATATTCTTATCATCTCTTACCGGTAGTCAACGTTAAATACATGGTGAATTGTCTCCCATTTAATTTAAAATCCCTGTATGATTATGTAGAACATCATCAAAAAATCTTAGAGGATTTCAGAGAACGTTAACACTATGTTATGATTTCTTGTTACTCATTTTTTGATCAAGGAAGTAAATTTTATGGGTAATGAGATATAAAAATCTAGGATCTCGATGGATCTTAAAAAAATAAAGATGTGGATTCATATAAAATCCCTTCTACTGAGCTTTAAATAAGATAATTTTTAAGACTCTTAGGAAACTATTATTTTTTGATTCATGATATCCACTTCAATAAAACATAAAGTAAGAATAAACCATAATTCTTGTGGTCTCACTAGTTTGTAATATATTTCTTTGGACCAATGATAATACTGAAGATAACTCAAGTCCTTATATTACCTTATCCTTGAGAAATATTTGAAATGTATTATGATGTGTCTTTTATTGGACTCAGCTATGATATCGTTGTTGATAATTGGGTAGTTCTTTATAGATCAATATAGATGAAACCTCATGAATCAGAATACCATAAACATAATTATTAATTTTCCATTGTAGTTCATGTATTTAATTATTGGAGTTTTTATTTTTTAATTTAATGATTGATTTTATTTACTAATGATAAAATCCCTAGATATATATTTCATGAAATATTCTAAATATAAGGAAATGAATATTGGTTGATTTATAATGACCTGTTAAATTATCTATGCCCAAATATGACCATAATAAAAAGGATATCACATTATTTACATTCCCATGACCTTTTGGGTTTTGATATATATATAATTAGGAAAAAATTATATAAAAAAGTTGACACTTTGACACACTGTACATTTTCTAAAAAGAAAAATATATTTAATTTTACATCACAATTTCATTGAAGACAAATTTTCATCATTTAATATGAACTCAAATTATAACACTAAATCTATCAATAGATATTACTCATCCATAGATCATGAAAAAAAATTTAAAAAAAATTGATGAGCATAAATATATGATTAAGGGGAATAAAAACAAAGGACACTTGTTAGTAGGATGAAAACCGGTATACCCTAAATAATGTATACCATTTCCCTATAAAACTTTTATCAAATAAATAAAACTTATAAAAATATAAAAATAAACATTATAAAAAATAAAACATTTATGAAACAAATATTTTGCATTGAAAAAACCTGAGGGATTTTTGAGTTGAGTAGGAACCATTGATAATTTTCACCTTTAAATGTTCCTAAATACTAATTAAGTTATTAAATAAAAAGATTTACATAAGAAATAATTTAATAAGAATAATATAGTTTCCTTGGATATTTATCTTCATAACCCATATTCTCTCATTATTTACTTGTGTTATAATTATTAAATCGCTACAAATTTCTAAATAGTAACCAACCCAGATATCTCCCTTAATTTTAACATTTGATGTCTAATTCATTACCCCATGAATTAGAGAGCAATATTAGGGTCACTGATATGTTTACGAAATATCAAGCTCAAAAATAATCATCTATAATACTAATTTTTCATTTTGTGAACAATTTTTCTTTTCCTATTGAACTATTTCATCATTTTATCATTGAATAATATATTTGAACCCATAATAAAAAACTGTCCAATTTTCATATAATCAAGGGGTGAAATATCATTTTTCATTATGAAATAATAAGAATAAAAAATTAAAAGATGATATGGAATATTATATTCTATGAAATAACATGTCAAACTATATATGAGTCATGATAATTAATAATATATATAATTGTGGGAAAATGTAGTCATGTAATTTATAAAATAATAACCTTATATTTTCAATTTAGTGAAGAGAAGAAAGTGAACCATATTGAAAACACTGAAAAGAATAATGTTTTATTTTTTTAAATAATGTAATTTTTTTAAAAATTTATATTTAGGAACCATTACATCGTAAATAATATCATTCTTCAAACATTTAAAAAATCCTTGACAAGGATGAAAAATACATGGAAGGAAAACTATTACACCCAATTTGTGTATACATTTTCATATACTATATTGAAAAATAAGAACAAGTTTTCATCAATTACCTACTAAATAATGAAAAAATACTTTGATTTTAGTGATCTTGTTCATTTCTAGGAGGTTTGTGGCCAAATACACAAAAAGGATAAGAACATAGAAAAAATTAACAACTACATAATGTGTACTTATATACACGCAATGTACATTCCAGTTCAGACACAAGTTGACTAGGAAAAATATAATCCCTAGTAACCAGAAGGAATTACATGCCGTGTTAACATTTCAACACATCATGTAATATATTCTAGAAGTAGTTGGTGTCCGAGAAGAGTCTACACACCCATGTGGCTGGCTGAAGGGGACACTCAGTGTGCCATTTATACATCCCCTGTATGAATTTCTAGAAGTGGTTAGTGGAAAAATTCTATGACTATACACCGTATATGGTGATGCTACATGCCGTGTACATTCACCTACTAGGTGGTTCCATGTTCTAAGTCAAAGACGGCGTGTTAGGAGGCCTACCAGCGAAGAAAACGAATCCAAAAACGC
Organism: Viscum album; assembly: GCA_963277665.1. Lineage (NCBI taxonomy): Eukaryota > Viridiplantae > Streptophyta > Magnoliopsida > Santalales > Viscaceae > Viscum > Viscum album. Next base: position 583,350,189 of record OY728161.1, read on the forward strand.
GTTGATGATAGTACACAGTGTGTATTTTTTATACAAATTGTGTACTTATTTTTTCTATAAAAAGAGACCTTGGCCTCCAGACCAAGGAATGGTGTGTAGTATTTTTTGGAGAAAGGGTTGAAGCTCTGAAGGAAAGACGCTCTACCGTCATACTACCATCATTCCATCAACCAAAGAATCCTTCCTTTTTCAAATTTTCAAGCATTATTTCATCAGGTATCAAAAGATTTGTGTTTATCATTTTCAATATGTGTATCTAAACACCCAGTGTGTTGTGGTTGTGGGAGCTGATGAGTTTTAATTTGAATTAAGTTTCTCTGAATGTGTTTGTTTTAATAATCTCTTCTTATTCTTCTTAAATCACTTTATATCATCACTAGAATGTCTATACTAGATCAAGGGAATAATTTTCAAGGATTCAACAGAATAATAATAATGAAAAACTCCATGATTATTGGAAGTATCCGTCGGCTAAAAATGGACCAAGAACAATAATGATCTGTTAACCACTAACTACCGGACCAAGGATTTAGATTCTTCAGCTCTAAATATAACGTTAACCGGACCAAGGAAACATTATTACAAATTAAAACCAGAGAGTTGGGTAATCATGAATAACACAACCTGATAAGAAACTGGATTTAATAATCAACTTATCACAAATCCATAACCCTAATGAATTTCTCTTTTCATTTGTATCAAAACCAATTCTCTTGTCTTTACTTTTGTTTTATTAATTATTTTGATAAAATAATCTTAAATTTTTTTTTCTTTTTATACCCAAGAAACAACCAACATCCACTCTAAATTCATCAAAATTAACTAAAAAACTAAATCAGGCAAGATAAAAGAACTTCATAGTTTCCTATCGATCGACCCCTTAATGGTGTTATACTTGTTAGGGTAAATATAAATTGTGTCACTGAAAAAATATCTTCAGTTTAATGATGGTCCAAATATCCATGCCATTTCCGAGGAACTAGTGTTAATTTTATTCTTGTTTTAAATAAATTTTTATCAAAGTTTAGTGAAAATACAAATCATATATTCACAAAAATCTTTTTTCTATTCTCATTTTTGTTTCTTTTCCTTTTTCCTCATTTAAAATAGGTGTTCTATTTTATTTTGTGTAGGTACTTAAGTGTATGAGCGACCACCTCTCATGTTCTAAGAGCAATGAGTCATCATGGATTTTCCCAACTGACCTGGAGATCGAACAAATGTTTTTGAGGTGCCAACGAGCACTAATGGATGAACAAAACCAAACCACTCCACAAGCGTAGAACAAGGAAGGTAATTCGGCTATTGTACAAGGAGATGGAAGACATTTAGGTCTGGAAGATTATCGGAACCAACATGCTCCTCATGCTCTAGAATAAAATCCATAATAACTCCAAAATTTACAACCAGAGTGGATGTTGTATTTTAACCAAGGTCAAGGGTCATTCTATTCTCCCCAAGAACAATAATTCTTGTCAGTTCCCCTTCCTCAGGAGCCACCTCCACGCCATACTCTCATGGAGGAAGACCTTCCATCAATCCACAGAGCTAACACAGTAATCGTCCGACCTCTGGTGCAGTCCCAACATTTCAAGATCAATCCTGTTGTCATGCAGTTGGTCCAGAACACCGTTCAATTCGGCAGCCTACAAAGTGAGTATCTCAATGCCCATCTCTCTAATTTTCAGGAGGTCTATGACACATTCTGCTACCACAGAGTTTCTATGGATTCCATATATCTTCTCCTTTTTACCTTCTTTCTAATGGATAAGGAGAAATATTATATCAAAGGATTGCCTCAATGATCCATCCTCACATGTGAGGAGCTAGCCCATGTGTTCCTATCCAAATACATTCCACCCTCAAAGATGGTGACACTATGGAATGTGATCCACAATTTCTAGTATCATGATGCTGAATCATTGTACGGGTCCTGGGAGTGCTTAAAGGAGATGTTGCACAAATTCCCATACCATGGACTTCGACTTTGGAATCATGTACAAACATTCTACGGAGGGTTTACAACTAATACCATGTCCGTGGTGGATGTTTTTGCTGGAGGTACGGCAATGAGGAAGTCCCTTGAAAAACTCTTGGACTGCTGGAAGATATGTCATCCAACTGATTCTAGTGGAATTCTGAATAGGGAACATAGAAGCGAGGTATTCATAACATAGATGCAACTACCGTTCTAGTTGTCCAGTTGGATGATGTGTCCAAGATGATCGACACACTCAATCTCAAGGGCACGTCCCAAGTACATGCAGTAAACCATCCATCATGTAGCGAATGTGGTGATAACCACATAATGGGAGAATTCCTAGGTTTTGATGGTGGCCCATCGACAATAGAGGTATGTTATATTGAATAACACCGAGGGCCCAACCAGTACCAGCTGTTCCAGAACCCGGCATGGCGTGACCAGCAAAACAAATGCTGGGGCCGACAACAACAAAATCTGCTGCCCCAGCGACCACCCGACAACTACCAGCCTCCCTATCCAAACTAGTATCAGAGGCAGAAATATCCCCAACAAGGCTTTTATTAGTAGTAATGATATCAGAACACCCACCAACAGCATTCGCAGTATCCACCACCTCCACCAGCTCAACAACCTCCTCAACAGGAGAAAACCTCAAGGTTAGAGGATCTTATGACCAAATTCATATCTACTACTGAGACAGGGTTCCAAAATCAAGAGGAATCAATTCGAGGACTTGAGAACCAAATAGGCTAGTTGGGGGGACCAACTCTCATGTAGGCAACCCGGTACTTTACCGGGCAACACATAAAAGAACCCGAGGGAGGAAGCCCATGTTGTCATACTCTAGAGCGGAAAAGAGCTCCAACAGAACCAATCATCACAGCCTGGTGTATCTACACCCCCTGATGATGAATTAGGTACCAATACCATCCCCTATTCATCAAAAATCCCATAGAAAGAGGATTTAAAATCTAAAGGGAAGTAGGTTGTCAAAACGTTTTTACCTACCTTACATTTCCCAGAAAGATTGAAATAGAGAAAGCTGGACCACCAGTTTTGAAAATTCATGGACGTGTTCATGAAGGTGCACATAAATATCCCATTTTCAAATGAAATGATACAGATGTCTACTTATTCCAAATTCATGATGGAAAAACTCTCTAATAGAAGAAATATATAGGATCTAGGCACCATTTCCCTAACCAAGTAGTGTTCTGCAGTCGTCCAACACTCAATTCCTCCCAAACTACAGGATCTAAGTAGATTCACTATTCTCTATACCATTGGACCATGTGAGTTTGGGAAGGCTCTTTGTGACATGAGGGGAAGCGTGAACCTCATGCCCCTTGGAGTTTTCAAAAATCTTGGGCTACATGATTTGAAGCCTACCCAAATAGCCATTCAACTTGCTGATCGATCCATCAAACATCTGAAGGGACTGCTGGAGGACGTTATCATCAAGGTTTTTAGACTAATCCTCCCTACTAATTTCATCATGCTCGACCTGGGGGATGACGAGGAAGCACCTCTAATGCTTGGAAGACCATTCCTGTCCACTGGAAAGGTAATGATTGACGTGCACCAAGGAGAGTTGGTTTTTAGGGTAGGAGATGATATATTATTTTACAATGTCCTCAAAGATGTTAAACATTCATCCTTTCCTGAGAATGAGAATTGTTATGCTATAACCACCATGGATGATAATTTGAGTGAAAAAGGGAATGATCTGGTATGTTCTTTTTTAGATACCTTTATTTTTCAAGACATTTCAGATGAAGCGCCAGAGGAATTTCAATTCTTAGAAGGCCAGGGAGGCCACTATTGGAAATGTATGGTTATTCCTAATAGTATGGAATGGGAAAAGGTGCAACCACTCATTCCTTCAATTTTTAAGGCACCTGAAATCGAACTGAAACCTCTTCTATCTCTTATAAAGTATGGGTATTTGGGACCCAATCAATCATTGCATGTCATACCTAACGCAGAACTGTCAGAGGAGCAGGAAGATGTGCTTCAACAAGTTTTAAAACAACAGGGGGGGGATGCTATTAGGTGGACAATCACTGATTTAAAGGGCATCTTCCCAACCATTTTCACCCATAAGGTTCTAGTTGAAGAAGGAGCCAAGCAATCTCAACAACCACAATTGCGCTTGAATCCCCCCATGAAGGAAGTTGTTAAAAAAGACGTGATCAAATTGTTTGATCCATGCAGCATCTATCCCATCTCGAATAGTCGATGGGTGAGTCCCCTCCAAGTAGTACCCAAAAGGGGGGTATAACTGTAATTTCAAATTAAAAGAACGAGCTCATCCCTACACGCATTGTCACATGTTGGTGAGTATGTGTGGATTACCGAAAGATAAATGATGCCATAAGGAAGGATCATTTCTCTATGCCATTCATGGATCAAATGCTAGAGATACTAGAAGAGCACAACTTTTATTAAATCCTCGATGGATATTCAGGCTATAACCAGATTTACATTGCTCTAGAGGATCAATAGAAGAGCACATTCACATGCCCCTACGGTATGTTTTCTTACCGGAGGACGTATTTTGGATTGTGCAATGCCCCCCTCCGCCTTCCAGCACTTCATGCTGGCTATCTTCCATGACATGGCGGAACAAATCCTAGAGGTATTTATGGAAGATTTTTCCATTTATGGGAAATCATTCGCCACTTGTTTTCGGCACCTGGAGCTAGTTTTGGTATGTTGTGAGATCATTAACCTAGTTTTGAACTAGGAAAAGTGTCATTTCATGGTTAAAAGTGGAATCATCCATGGCCATAAAATCTCATAAAATTCGATAGAGGTAGACCCTACCATGATAGAAGTCATTTCATGACTACCTATTCTGACTTCCGTCAAAGCCATCCGCAGCTTCCTGGGGCATGCCAGTTTCTACAGGCAGTTTTTCTGCGGATTTCACAAAATATCTCAGCCCCTCACCAATATTCTAACCAAGGATCCATATTTGAGTTCGATGAGACATGTGTCACAACTTTTGAGCATCTGAAGAAGTATTTTTTGGAAGCTCTGGTGATGATTTCTCCCAACTGGGAGGAACAATTTGTGGTGATGCATGATGCCAGTGACTATGTAGTGGGAGCAGTCTTGGGACATCGGCTTGATCGGATTTTCCATCTTATATATTATTCCAACAAGATGATCAATGAGGCTCCGATCAACTACACTACCACAGAGAAGGAGATGCTTGCAGTGGTTTTTACATTTGACAGGTTCTGTTCTTACTTACTATTGTCTAATGTTATTGTTTATACTGACCATGAAGCACTAAAGTACCTACTTAAAAATAAATATGTGAAGTATCGATTGATCTGCTAGATAATCCTCTTAATAGAATTTAATCTGGAGATCCAAGATAAGAAAGGGAGTGAGAACATTGTTGCTGACCATCTCTCCCGGCTCGAGATACCTCATTTAGAGAAAAAGGAAGATCGGGAGATTATGGAAGATTTCCCTGAAGAACACCTATTTTCAGACAAAGAAACACATAGGCCATGGTATGCTGATATTAAAAATTTTATGGTTACAGGTGTCATTCCCCCTAACCACTCCTTCTAGAAAATGAATAGATTTTTCTCAAATGTGAATAGGTACTTCTTGGAATATCCTCTTCAATTCTGATCCTGTGGCAATGGGGTAATCCACTGTTTCATTCATGATCATGATGTTCACTGTGTCCTGGAATTTTGTCACGCCTCACTAGTTGGGGGACATCATGGGCCCAACCGTATGATATCCAAGATCCTATAGTCTAGGTTTCTCTGTCCCACCATGCATAATGATGCTCAGGCCTTTGTTTCCTGTTGCGATCGGTGCCAGAGGACCGGTAATGTGGGATGTAGAGCTGAGATTCCCCAACACCCAATCCTAGAGGTTGATATTTTTGACAAATGAGGCAGAGATTTCATGGGACCCTTTCCCCCATCTTTTGAGAACACTTACACCCTAGTCTGCGCCGACTACGTCTTCAAATGAGAGGAAGCCACTACTACAACACACGACACAACAAAGGTAGTCATGAGTTTTTTAAAGAAAAATATTTTTAGTAGGTTTGGAGTTCCATGAGTACTGATCAGTTATAAAGGGACCCACTTTGACAACTCACTAATTAGAGGAATACATTTGAATTATGTAGTAAAAACCCAGATGGGGACACCATATCATCCCCAGTACATTGGATATGTGGAGCTCCCCAACCGTGAGCACGTGCAGATCCTGGAGAAAATAGTAAACACTTCGAGGAATGATAGTTATAAGAAGTGAGATGATGCTTTGTGGGAATATTGGACTGATTTCAATACACCACTGGGAATGTCCCCATTCCACCTCATCTATGGAAATCAATGCCATCTACAAGTAGAATTGGAACACAATGCACTTTGGGCCATTGAGGCCTTGGATTTTTATCTAAAGGCAGCCGAAGAGAAGAGAAAGTTCCAACTGTGAGAACTGGATGAAATCAGATTAGAGGCATATGAAAATGCCAAGATTTATAAGGAGAAGACAAGATCTATTCAAAACTGGATGATTTCATGAAAATCTTTCCAACCCAGTGATCAGGTACTTCCCTTTAACTCTCATCTCCGCTTATTTCTAGGAAATTTAATGTCACGATGGTTGGGACCATTCCAAGACATACATGTATTCCATCATGGAGCGGTGGAAATTTTTGGAGAGGATGGTCATCCATACAATGTGAACAAGAAATAGTAGAAGGATTACCATCACATAGATGCCACAGTAGGATCATTTTCCACCATACAACTCAGGTAAGCAAATTTATGTAGGTCGAGAAAATGACCTAAAATAAAGGCGTTTCCTGGGAGGCAACCCGTAGGTGACACACCGTGTAACTTTTACACACACGACGTATAATTTTTCAATTTCATTTACCTCACAATTATAAATCTATAGAGTAACTAATAAATAACCAGGGATGATGCATGTGCCGATGGTAAATTCATTGGAGTTTATTCGAGCTGTCCCCGGTTCAAGCCCACCCGACCTACCTTCATCAAGGGGTTCCTCCTTTTTATAATTTCTTACATGGAGTGTGTAGTATTATATATATATATATATATTATCTTATAAGAAAACCCATGAAGGGGATGGGTCAGTTGGTCAAGATCGAATCCCGACTGTAAAAGACCCATGTTCGAATCCTAACAACCTCCCCATTTCCATCATTTACCCTTTTAATAAAACCACATGACGTGTCTTCCAATATATGTCGTGTACTCCATGTATTATTTCTAAAACTAAAAAAAACATTTCCATATAAAGTAATTGATGTGAATGAAGTTGTATGATTGGAAATGTCTCGGCCCTGGATCCAAAAGACCTGCGTTCGAACTCAGCCAATCTCCCTGCTTCATCCCCTTGTTTTATAATTGAAAACCGCACACCATGCATTTTATTCTTCCCGTGTAGTATAGGCCTTATAAAATAACTGTATATAACTAATAAATATGTGCAGAAGTACAACCTTGCCTCCTTTGGTTGAGGGTTTCCATTCAGAGAGGCTGATTGCCAGTTCAAACCTCACCCCAAGCACCTGCCCCAAGGTTGTACTTCTCTTTTTACAATTTTTAAACACACGAAGTGTATTTTTCCACTACATTATGTGTATAGTTTTCATTTTTAAAATATTTATATACACATATATATCTATTTAAAATAAATATTTTAATTAATTAATATTAATTATTATATAGTGTATTATAATAATTATATATATATGGATATATGTTTTAAAAAAATCTTGATACAGGGCCTGTAGTCCCGATGTACATGACGTGTACCTCGACTATATAAGCCACGACCACCCAACTTCATGATGTATCACCCGAAGTCCTCCTCTTCCCATTTCTTCTCCCGAACGACACCCAGACACCCCAATCTCAAATCCATCGATTATGGGCGTTTTTGGTTCTAATTTTTATTGCATTGCGATCCTCGGTCAAGGTACGCCCTTATACACCATTTATTTCTAGTTATTAGATGTGTTTAGGGTGATTTCGGGGCCATTAGACCGTTCGACATCTGTGATACATGACCATGAAATGAAGAACACACGCCATGTACTTAGTACACGACTAAACACAAAATGCAATTCAATTTGAATATACACGGTGTGAATGTTCGGTACACACCATGTACCTTCCCCCATCATGCCCGAGTACACTTTGCACATGGCCGCACACACCATTTTCACGTAAATGGATGTGTGTTTGGTATGAATTGTGTATGTCCTTTCTTTTGGCCCCTTCATGTGTGGCACTTAACACGGCCTAACATACCATGTTCCTCTACAGGGTGTGTTTGTTCGGTACATTCCGTGTATACAATTTCTTTCTACCGACCCATTTCTAGACCTCCACATAGCCATATTCTCTGGGGAAGCAGCCGACCTCTGACACTGAGGGTGAGAGGCCCATTTATCAACGGATTAGACTCCAGCCTCTGATGCAGCCAGAACTAGATGCTCTAGTCTATGAGCTCCCTCTGTTGACCATCCTTCCACCATCCAAATCCTTAGTAGAGGCTGGCCCTAGCACAGTCGGTCATTCACCATCCCATTCGGAGCCTCTGAGAACCATCGATACTTCTCCACTGTCTGTCACACTTATTGAGCCCTCTCTAGTAGCTACTAGCCCCACATCGACCGCCCCATCCAGTGGGCCTCCATCTACTTTGGTAGATTCACCCCCAGAGCCACCTTTTACTACTGCACCTACACCTGGACCGGGTTCTGTGGGTGTTCCCTACCCATGCATGGTATTCCTGGTCACCGACTTGGCACATGACCAGGTCCAGTGCTTCTCTCGCCGGCTGTTTCTGTTGAGTGGACGCTACCTCGAAAGCAGTGTTCCACAGCCGATCGATATCTGGGGAGAGTTAGAGGATGTCATTGGGAACACTCCCCTTCTTTCTATTTTCCAGGTCAATACTCCTATATTCTGTGATTTATTTTTAGAGTTTACAGCCTCATTTGAGTTTGATAGTGCTTAGTACCATGAGACACCTGGTGATATGGTGCACGTGGTTCGGTTCCGACTGGGCGACCAAGGATTTTCCCTCACCATGACCGAGTTCGGCCGAGGGTGCAGTTTCTACCCACATCCCATCATCCCACCGCCTGTTTCTACCCTGACCAAGCCTGAGCACTCTGAGCTATTTGCTATGTGGTGGGATATTGTTGTGCCTAACCATCTCTTTACCCCTACCTTGTAGAAAAGCACACTTATCATCGACCCCATCCTTCGTTTTACCCACCGGTGCTTCAGCGCCATTCTTTTCCACCACCATGAGGATATGGGGGTCGTGACCGGTCGTGACATGGATCTCCTTACCTATGTCATCTGGAAGGACTACCCAGACGTCCCTTACCTCACCACCTCCTATTTTCATGCTATTTTTACCGGCCGTAAGGAAAACCTGAACGGTGGGTTTTACGCCACTCACCTCGCCCACCACCTTAGGGTTTTGGAGCCTTATTTACCACATGAATTGTTATTTTTCCCCCAATAGATGGACTATATAATGCTGATTCGTATGGGATAGGTCTGGAAGTAGGGGTGTGCCTAAATCCTTTCACAGGCTCGGCCCCATCCACCCGCTAACCCTTATACCCCAGCTGATGACCCTGCTCTTCTATCCCCACCCCCTCTAGTTTCCCACCCCTCCCCCTTCCTACTAACCCCACTTCTTCTATCCTTCCATCATATGTACCACCTCTATCCCCACCTACCCATGGACCCTCGGTCGATCTCTCCCTTTCCCTCTTCCTAGCTGAGATGGAGCAGTATTTTGTTCGTATCGACGACCATCATGACCGCATGGAGCAACTATTGGGCCTTATTGTTCAGCATTTGGGTATTCCATTGCCTCTACCACCTGACTCTACCTTGGATTCTGGCCCTACTACTGCATCTCCACCACCATATACTGCGCTGGCCACGGATTTCATTCTCCTCTCTACTGTGAGCCCACCCGCTACTACTGCAGCCGTCACTACTATTGATAGTCCAAGGGGTGATGTTAAGCCACATATTCCATGTCTAGAACCTACTAATCTTACTTCTTTGGCTTCCCTTCCTAGTGCTTCTTCCTCGTCTCCTGATCCATCTCTACCAGCTGGTTTTGTACTGGATGATTCCTCTTATGAAGTGACCCCATGACTTGTTTTGGGTCACATGCTTTTCATTGTATATATATTTTTGTGATATCTTTTTACTATGTTTGTTTTTTATGCTTGCAGTGCTATCTTTATTTCCCCCCTCACAGGTACTATGGCATAATTTGGGCTGCACTTTTACATCATATTCCATTTTCCTTCGGCTAAACACAAGGGGGTATTATTTTTTCCACTGTAATTCATTCATTACTTTCCCCAATCTAGTCCACTATTGTTTCCCCACTTTTCCGTGTTTTTATTTTTGGTAACTTGGTGGACCATGGGCGATATTAATTATGGGTTTATGTTTCCCAACCTATTTAGTCTTTTGCCTTTTCAGATTCTTGGAGACATCATTATTAGAAGATATATTTTAAAATGTGAAGACATTTTAGTTAACCATATTTTTCTAAATAATAAAGAGGAAAGTGAAAAATTCTACAAGTTACATGCTTATATTGATTCATAGGTATTTTAAAATGATTGATAATATAATTTTAATTACAACCTGTAATCCATGGATAATTACATTGATTAGACTAATCAATTATTTTTCAATTCAAGACCTGATTGTCTCTTAATTTATTTTTCCCACTCCCGAGAGGTATTCTAAACCCATCTTTCATATTTTTTCCAATACACTGTTTCTTGAGAGATTCATAGAATATACATAACTACCAGAATTTTCAAGTTTTCTTTTTGAAATATGAGGAATTTTCGAATTACATTAAAATTATTGAGGAATTTGATTTTGTTTCGCCCCTTCATCTTTAGCCTAGCCTACATCTTATCTTCGTGAATCCCCTAGAGACTATAAATAGCCTTTATAAGAATCCATATTTTCATCCTATTTCCCTTCCTAACCTAATTCTTTTATTAATTTTCATGATTATTTATTTGAGATCAAAAGTAGGTATTGGAAACACATGGAATAAAATCGTGAATTATCAAGAAATTAAGTATGGGGGAGAGCATGTTGATCATTTGAGGTGAAAAGAGTTCCAAACCGCTATTTTGGAAATTCATAAAGGTTCACTTTTATTAATAAAAAAAGGTACAAACAAAGGGTCCTCATTCAGACTTGTTGGTTTGTGACTCCTACTCAATTAAAGGAGATGGTGGTGATGAGATCATTTGATATATCTTATTAAGGATGTGTTCACATTGAGTTTAATTTTGAATATCATGAATTTTTATTTAATAATTTAGCCTCATTTTTCAAGCCTCATAGTTATTTTTCATATCTTTACTTACCAACCATTATCCATAGAAACATCTGATCAAATTTGAAAAGTCCTCATGATTTTTTATGCAAAAGTTTTTAAAGTGGAGAACAATATTTCTTGCAAACCTATGGATAGAGTTTATATATCTATTATTGATCATAATTTTCTAGAAAAAAATCTTGAGTGTTGAGCATATTTCTGGTGAGGTAAATCATCAAATGGATTGGTTATATTTGAAAGGTTGAAACATGTGTTAAAAGAGTATGAAAGTAGTTAATTGAATTATATATGAGGCATGATTAGAATATCTCTTTGATTGAAACTACCTTGTATTCTTTGTGAATGTTTCTCCTTTCACTTATTAATTACATTTATGATTAACTTATGTTCTTCTTTTTAAAATATAGATTCTTTTAATTAGATGTTGAGATTTGATTAAGGTCAAGAAAATGACTAAGTATGGGGGAGTTTTATACACCCAATTTGTGTAACATTTTCATATACTCTATTGAAAAATAAGAACACGTTTTCATCAATTATATACTTCTTAGAGAACACATACTTTGATTTTGGGGATCTTGTTCATTTCTAGGAGGTTCATGGCCAAATACACAAAACTGAGAAGAATAGAGCAAAAATATACAACTACATGGCGTGTACTTATATGCACGCCGTGTACATTCTAGTTCAGACAGTAGTTGACAAGGACAAATATATGCCCAAGTAACCAGAAGGTTGTACACACCATGTCCACATTTCTACATGTCGTGTAATACATTCTAGAAGTAGTTGGAGGCTGATAAGAGTCTACACGTCCATTTGGTTGGCAGAAGGGGACACTCCATGTGCCATTTCTACATGCCATGTATGCATTTCTGGAAGTGGTTGGTGGCAAAATTCTAAGATTACATGCTGTGTGTGGTGGTGCTACACGCCATGTACATTCACCTACCAGGTGGCGCTATGTTCCAAGTAAAAGGCGGTGTGTTAGGCTGCCTACCAGTGGAGAAAAAGAATCCAAAAACGTGTTGATGAAAGTACACGACGTGTACTTTTGATACATGTCGTGTAATTATTTTTTCTATAAAAAGAGACCTTGGCCTCCAGACCAAGGGGTGGTGTTTAGTATTTTGTGGAGAAAGGGTTAAAGCTCTGAAGGACATAAGCTCTACCATTGTACTACCGTCATTCTATCTACTGAAGAATCATTCCTTTTTCAAAGTTTGAAGCATGATTTCATCAGGTATCAATAGTTTTGTGTTTATCATTTTCAATACGTGTAACTAAACACCCCGTGTCTTGGGGTTGTGGATGTTGATGGGTTTTAATTTGAATTATGTTTCTCTGAATGTTTTTGTTTTAATAATATCATCTTATTTATCTTAAATAACATTATATCATAACTGGAAATTCTGTACCAGATCATGGGAAGAATTTTCAAGGACTCAAAATAAAAATAATGATGAACAACTACATGATCATTAAAATTATCCATCAGCTAAAAATGGACTAATCCAAATAAAGATCTGTTAACCACTAACTACCAGACTAAGGAGTTAGATTCTTTACCTGTAAATATAATGTTTACCAGACCAAGGAAACATTATTACAAATTAACCCTATATTTTTGGGTTATCATGAACAACACAACCTCATAAGCAGCTTGATATAATAATCAACTTATCATAAATCCATACCACTAATGCATTTCCCTCTTTATTTGCATCTAAAACAATTCTCCCATATTTATATTCACTTTAGTAATTAATTTTTTAAATGATGCTTAAAAAACAATTGTTCTTTTTGTACGCAATCAACCAACCAAAATCGACTCTAAATTCAGCATACTACACTAAAAACAAAAACAAAATATAAATTAAGCAAGATAAAATAACCTTATAGTTCCCTATGGATCTACCAATTACTGGTGCTATACATGATAGGGTAAATATAACTTGGGACACTGAAAACATACCTTATGTGAAACGACCATCAATAAACATTAAAATATGACTTTCAAAATAATGCCCCTTACTAAAAGTCTTATCAATCTTCGTATATTCTATATATACTAAATAATAACATTATATTAGTTATATGATTTATTAAGATCCCATTTCATGTTTATTAAAATATCATTATTTCCTTTATTTAATTTATTTTCATGTTTTACTTAGTCAATAAATTTTTTAAGTACATGTTGCATGCTTAGGGATTGTTCGGTTTAAAACAACAAAACAACATTGATACACTGACTAATATAAAAGGGGTTATTACAATAACTATATAAAAATAAATTTTATTAAAATCATATTTATAATGTATATAAAAGTTTAAGAGTGTCAATTCAAATCCGTCATGAAAAATAAATCATTACATTTAAAGGAGAGTGTTGTCCATACATACGTTTGAATGATGTTTTAATTTGTCTAATGGGAGGAAGATAAATAAATTTGATAATTTTTTAGTTTTATATAATCCTAAATAATTTATAAATTTTATATATATTAATTTCATCCATCCTTAAAAACAATCCATGAGAGGTTGAATTAAAAATGAATCACATCCCATTGTGGAGGGGACATAATTTGAAAATTTTAACATTGTTATTTATTTATCATCAGTTGTTTCCAAATGTTATTAGAAAATATGTTTTAAATTAACTTATACTTTTATTTATATAAAAATAAAATTTGAAATTAGAACATGTTGATTCTATGAACACTTTTGATATAGAAAACTTCTTTTCTTGTCAATTATATATATAACTGATATATAAAAACACTATTAACATTAGTTAGAAAACTCAGATAATATTTTTTAAAGAATATTTATAAAATCATTTATCTCTCAATATATAATGTTATACATGAAATAAAAATTAAAATAATGTATGATCATTTTACTATCTTCTATTTGACTAGTCATGGAGTCATAACAAACATGTGTATCAAAACTAATTCCAATTAGAAGTTGTATTCTTTAAAGGTGTAGTTTTAAAACAATCGCCCTATAAATTTTTGATCTAAAAGTAATATTGAAATAAGAACATTATAGTATAAAAATTTAAATATAGGATTTAATATATTTCCTTATTCATGAAAAAATCACAAATTTCTTCTGATAATAGATATTTTTTCTTGATAATAATTTTATTCTTGACGAAAAACATATGAAGCATTTTGAGATCTGCATTGTAAATATAAATTGGAAGATTAATCATAGTTGAAACCATATTAATCATTAAAAACAAATAAAATTTATCATAAAATGTATAAAATTAATAGAAATTGGTAAAATAACTATAATACAGATATATTATCACTTTAAAATATAAAATTGGGAAATTAGAGTAAGTCAATATATTAAAAAAAGATATATAAAATGATTAATTGAAATGATTAGGTAGATGAATTTTTATGTGGAAAGAAATAATTTACAAGAATTCCATTCATTTATAAGTGTAAATATAAAATTCAAAGACACATGAATTGAAAAATTAATAATCTCTGACTAATTTTTCTAAAAAAATCAAAATTCAAAAATTAACATTGGTTTTTTAAATATAGACCATTGAATAATAATTTTAATTTTAGTTTATAAAAAATTAATGTTAAAATTAAACATATTATTTTTTTAAAGGAAACTACATTAAAATCATTTATTCAACTTTTGAATTCTAAATTTTGATCGTAAAAGAACCTTTTAACATTATATTTTTAAAAATATACATAAAATGGGGTTTTAATATCATTTTTTTAATGGAAATTTTAATCATGGAAAGATGTTTAGTTTTATTTAGAATATTCTACTAAACTTATCATTTATACAAATATACTTATGAATAAAAAATGCGACAAAATGAATTTGGACATTTCTAGGGGAGCGGTTCTAGCATTAAATACACCTTTAGATAGCGATATCATTTGATCTGTATGTTTTTTTGGGCTCAACGACAAGTAAAATCAATAAACTATTAATGAACTATGACATATATACTTTTATTTTATTATTTTAATTTCAATAATATTAAAAGTATACATTATAAATATCTATATAAATATTTTTAATGTAATTTTTATATCCAATTCCAATATAATTGATAATAATTTTTTAAAAGATTTATTATTTTGATTCATGACGTTAATGATTTTTTAAATATTTTTAAATCCATTCTCATAAATAAATATAGTTAATAATATTTTAAATATTGGAGACATCTATTTCAATATATATCAATAGATTATTTTATTTAAATTAACTTTAAAAAAAGATGATAACTACCTAATATGGAAAACTAATTTTCTACAAGTGTGGTAGTCTACACGTATGTATGAGAAATGTTATCCCATTTGAATGAATGAAAGGTAAGAATACAGTGACCCTATATTTTCAAAACATTAACATTATATAACATTTATGAAATAATTAAACATTATACCAAAAGACACCCAAAGACCATAGTTGGAATAGTGCCTTTGGAAACATGGAAACATAAACACAGGTACATATGTGAGTCACATCATATAACACTAGGTTCTTCTTGAATATTACCCTTCATATAAATATCAAACATATTACATATATTTATAACCTGAGGTAAATAAAACATAGTAGTGGTGAATTCAAATTCTTAGTGAGGGTAAACAAGGGATACATATAAGCATAACTATGATCATAAAGGTATGAGAATGTGACCATGAAAATAGAAGACCATTACCTAAAAATAAATGATCACAAGATATTTCAAGGAATAATGATTAGAAGTTAATAAGACATGAATCGTAATGAAATGGGTATCATAATCTATAACATCGGAATAAAACATAGAGTTTTGTCAAAAAAATATGAATATAATGATTTTCATAGTATCCATGGTATTTATTCCAATACCATGTTATTAAATATGGTTCACTACCATGACCATTTTAGTTGTATTATTTCACTCTTTATACCATCTTAGTAGTCAGCGTTCACTCCCATGGCCATCTTACTAGTCTTGGATCATTCCCAAGACCATTATAGTATCTTGATTTAACTCCCCATACCATCTTAGTCTATCACATGAGGTTTAAAACATTACCCAATGCATTTAAGGAAGATATAAGTCCCAAAAATCGGATAATTAATTCATACATACATGTTCCAAAATATCATAAATAAACATATCCAAACCATTGATGTTAAATAGTCATAAAAAATGTAAAAATATCCTAACATATGGAAATTAATAGGTTTTATAATCATTTATTAATAATCATAACCCATGAAAAGAATAATTTTTCAAAAATATATAACCGGTGAATGTGAAATATATTTCATAACATTATTGGATAAAAACATAATTCATTCAAAGAATAAATATGAATGAAAACAATGAAAAATTTCTCTATAAAGGAATTATTGAAACAAATACATTTTATCTTTTTAGAAAAAGAGTTTTTAATGATATTTTAAAATATCTCTTGAGGAAAATATCATTTCATCATTATTTTTTTATAACATAAAAACATTTGAAAACCTTTTTTCATCGAAAATATATTTTAGAACATATAAAGATGTCTTGAAGACATTTTAAAAACCTTTATTCTTAATAAAATTAAAAATAAGTTTCAAAACACATTATACAAAACTTTCATTAAAAATACTTTTAATATCATTAAATAATGATTTAAAATGTTTTTAAAACCGTTGTACTTGAAAATATATCAAATAAGATTGAAAACGTTTTGAGAAACATTTTTCTTGAAAACATAAAAAATAATATTGATAACATTTTAAAAACTATTTTCTTTGAAAATATATTTTTAAAAAAAATCTTAATGATTAATATTTAATAAATGAAAATTGAACATTGAAAAAATGATGGTGGGTAAATATGTAAATCTCGTTTGAGGTCAAAATTACATTACTTTTGAAAATTAAAAATGTTCAAAAAGTAAATTTATTTGAAAGAAAGAAGAATATTCCCTAGAATATAATGGTAAAAGGAAAAACGTGTGAAAATTTTACTAAAATATTATAGGATAATGGTATAATATTTTTGTATACCCTTTTGATAAAACATACATTTCTTTGTCAAAGAATAGGTTAATATCAGGCTTTCCTAAGAACAATTTATTATTTATCTTATGTAAAAATGAGTAGAATATAGTACCAATAAATGAGTACATTAAGAAAAATATTGGAGAAGGAAAATATTGAATATTTCTGAGATATTGATCATATTATTTCACTAATGAAAAAATAAACATATTCAATCTCAAAAAGAAATTAGACTGTCTCAATAAAATATTAAAACTTGGTATATTGTTTTTTTAGACTCTATGTAATGAAATTAAATTACATGAATCCAAGAATATCATGAAAGGATCTATATTCATGATATATCAAAAAAAAATTGAAATATATTCACCTTGAAAAAGAGTTTTGGACCATTACAAAACATGAGTCTCAAAAAAGGCAAATCGAGAGAAAACATTTTACCGATTTGGTATCATTTTGAAGCTAAACCCCATGAATGAAGGATCATAAAATGGAAATTTGAATACCCATTAATTTAAGTATAATTTAAATAAAAGAATTTTTTTTAATTACATAATCCACACAAAATGAATGAGTGGAAAACATAACATGTATCTCATAGAAATTAAAAGTGAGATGAAATCCTCGTACCATGTGTCTTGAAAGTAATTTGTAATAATTCAATCCAGATATATAATAAATATAAGTTTATTATAAATATTTTATAGAAAAATTTTCATATAAATAAACCTTACATGCTTTGATTATGTCCTTATATTACACTCTTGTTAATGGTCATATGTTAGGGTTCACTTCGGGAAATATTCTCTTTGTTTTTTAAATGTCTCTTAATTTATTATATCATTGGTCTTTATACTTATATAATGATTCCAGAATGTAAAATATGACATAAATATCCATTTTATTCTGTATATTCGTATTATAATAATTTATATAATAAATAATTATGACATGGAATACACCATTCATGGAGACGATAAGTAGTAATTATGAGTGAATCTTCTTACCATTTTTATTATAATATTGAAAGATTGTAGGTAAATTACATATATATATATATAGATATATCATTATTAAATTATCATTAATGTAACATATATATCATATATTCCTTGAGGTGATTTTTTTACAAAAGGTATGATACATGGTTTAAGGTAGGATATTTGGGAGTCTATATAGGTAGATCGTTTCATAACTTACAAATATTTATATGTGTGTTGAATTTTTAGATGTGGTGGCCTTTTATAGTAGAGGAGGAGTGGTACTCTTGTAAATACATGAAGAGAGAATTCCACCAACGTTTTTCATTTGGATAGTGGATAAAATAATGCACCATGGTAGATATAATTGATTATATTTTCTAAAAATTTACATATAAGGATTTTTTAAAATTATATAGGTCATTTTTTGTCATAAATTTATATTTTATAAATTATTAATCTAATTTTTCACTTATTCTATCTAATTAATTTTAGTTATTTCACTACTCATTTTGGTCAGAAATGATGTTGAAATTATGGGAAAATATAAATTTTTATTATTCCAAATATAGAATCCATTTTTAAAATTAATAATAACATGATTTTTAGATTTTAATTTAAAATTAATCTTGATGTTAGGACGATAATGCTAGTTTTTAATGTGAAATTGATCAATTGGTTTCAATGATTTTAAATCCAATTTCAATGTGAAATTTTTTACATTGACCTTAATTGGATTAATTTATAAAAATATTATATTATAAACTATTAATACATTTAAAAATATACTTTATCCTTATAAATAAATTGGATGAAAATAATTTTTGATATAAAATTAATTATTTTTACCTATTCATTAAAATATGAATCATTTTAGAAAAATATATAAAATGAATACTAATCTATGTTTTATATTTTTAATCAAATTATAATGTTTATTTCTACATATTAAATCTACAATAGTTTCAAAAATTTCATTTAAAATAGGTTCTCCATTAAAAGGTGATAAAAATTCCTCCATAAAAATATAGTTTTTTTGAGCATAAAATTGGGTGTGATCTTATCTGACATTTATCGAATATAATGGAAAAATATAAAAATATTTTTGTGATTATATGAAATATGTATTATATTAATATTACATACTAATTTTAATTAAAATTTAATTTACCAGGTTAAATTAGATTTTTTTCACTATAATGATAGTTTCCATTATGTTTAATCAGTTTTCATATTTATTTAGTATTAATTGGTAACCGAAGAAATAATATGTTATTTTTTATAAAACAAATATCTTATTAATTTATTCGATATTATTCATATACATCAACATAATGTATAGGTTATATCACATTATAATAATATTTTCAATAATATATTCATGCTAGGTAACACTCGGTCATACATGTTACGCAAGCGATTGAGTAAGGTCAATATTGAGTGTAATGAACGCCATCCTTTTTTTACATTTAATATTTACCTGGTTGGTATTTTATGTAAAATATGATAATTTGGCTCCATGTGAACAGAATGTATAACATAGTGAAAATAAATTTTCAATGTTGTGTGAAATGAATAATTTAAAAATATTAAATTAAATTGATAAAAAATCATCAATATCATGTGGTGTTACATTATAACCCTCATAAAATTAATTTCATCCATGAAATTCATATGGGTTATCAAATAATTTAAAATTAAAAGTATCATTCATAGAAACCCACATAATAAAAATAGATACTAAAACTCCCTAAAAAATGGAAAGTGGGAACCATAATGGTTACCCAGTGTAACATATAACTGAGCATCCACTTAGGAGAACATAGGTTGGGAGTGAAGATTGGACATAGAGAAAAAGTGTAAATATTTATAAGGAGTGATTGAAGTCATCAATCACAAACAAGTTAATGGTCTATGGAAATTTTAGGGCCTCAATGTCTTAAACCTTTTATGATTTAAATATCTTTTATCTCAAAAAAAAATTAAGGTATTAGGGAAAAAAATTTATCACATTACAAACATAGTGTAGTTATTAATAAAATTCTATAAGAAAAATTCATTCATTTATGGTTCTTTGAACAATTTATAATACATCCAATACCTCATGGAATCAATTTCCAAAAATAATTATTGATGTGTAATGAACTAAAATAAAATTTCAACGGATCTTATGGCCTAAAAAAGAATGAAAATTCTAACTATATGTCTCCTAAAAATAAATATGCAGGTATCCATAATCATGAAACATAACACTATAGTTTCATCAAAAAAACTATTAAAAAAAATAATTTAACATTATTTTAGACATTGAGTAGGCCAATGATAGGCGTGAAACCCTTATCATCTTTAATTTTTGGGTTCAAGACCCACATCTTTTCCAGACTTGATTGTTTGTCACCTGACATTAATGATATACATTTTTATAACCAAAATAATATAATAAATAAGATGGACATAAATGAAATTATTTTAATCACGAAATATACTTTGAACCAATTAATTTAATAAAAAATTAGTGCGATACGACATCCTTTGAAGTTTAACTAAATCTTTTCCATGAAAAATTAATCTTATAACCCTTATTAGTGCTAAAAATCCAAAACAATTGAAAGAGAGCCATGAAATAAAATTAACAATGATTCCCCTGTATATAAAAAATAATCTCTTGGTTATCGCATTCTAAACATGTGAATTCCTTAATCATATATTCTTTTCCAACATTGTAATAACCTGATTTACCATTAATCTTTTTGGAAAATATATTGTCTTCCTCATTCCAACATATATTGGAATTACCCATAAAATCAAAAAAAAATGACAAAATTCATCGGTGAAGGAATAAAGCACCTATAAACAAATCCTTAAATTGTTCTAAGTTAATCATTACTATGAAATTTCATATTCATATCCCATATATCATTATCCATAAATAATTTTCTTAAAAAAGGATCTTATTAAGTATAACCTTCCCTTAGTCAAAATATACTATTTTAATTAAATCACTTCATGAGTCCAAAATTAACATGTAAATAGAGAGTTAAAATAAATAGAAGTAATATAATCATTTTATCATTCATTATTAAAAACTTCTTAATCCAAATACATTAATAATTCTATTATATTATGCTTAATCCATTATTAAAAATACCTTTTTCCTTTCTCATTTCATCCATAGTCTCATCATCATCCACAAGTTAACCATTACTCACAATACCTTGTTGATTATCTTCAAGAACATCCCTCTTGGGACATTGGGTCACAAAATGACCATTTTCACTACAGTTAA
Organism: Viscum album; assembly: GCA_963277665.1. NCBI lineage: Eukaryota > Viridiplantae > Streptophyta > Magnoliopsida > Santalales > Viscaceae > Viscum > Viscum album. The sequence goes on from OY728161.1 coordinate 583,371,916, forward strand.
AACACATATCCATCGATAAAGACATAGTGAATAAAAAATTCACATTCATTTCAATAATTGAGCTCTTCATTTTCAACTTACAGTCATTTTCTTTTTGTCCTTCTTTTCCATAGTCAAAACACCTTCTTATTAATTTATGACATATATTTAGGTGAATCATTCAACATTATTTACAAAAAAATGAAATCAAATTTTTATTTTACCAAGGTCTTCATTACATTAACTCTCATAAAAATCCATCATTCTCATCCTTCAAGAGTCCAAGTGTTGGTTATGGAATACATAGTTAATGATGTTCTGTGAAAAATGATTATGTACGATCACAAAATATTTCACTCTAATATTCATTACACTTGACTTCTCATCAGAAAAGCTTCCATGACATTCAGCATTAATTTAGTTCCTTCTGGTTACAGCAATTGAATAATACCAAAAGCCTTGTGAGGGCATTACTTATTATTGTATAAAACCAAATATCCCTGAAAATAATTACATATAAGATTACTAAATCATGAAACCTTCCATTAACGATGACACCTTGGGGTTATCCTAGGTTATTTAAATCTAACATATACATAAATCTTTTCGGATGTTTTGTGAAGAGTTTGTTCATTCCCAAAGAATATACCCTAGAAGTGTCAATCCATGTGTGTAGCAAGGCCAATTTTCATGTACCAAATTACCCAAAGTTAAGCTTAGAACATATTTTTGGGATTGTTACCCATTGTTACATCTATGTCAGAGCCACATCCACCTGTTGTATCTAGACATAGATGCATTACTTGGAAACCACTCACTCTATCCTTTACCAAAACTCAATGACATTATCCTAAATATTAACCCATCAATCTTTTCCTTAGATACATACATAGACATATACATAGTAATATACTAAGGGATACCACTATGGTTTTCTCATTATTGTTTCCAATGGATAACTAATCCTTTGATACTTTACCAATTATAGGGACCCTCGATTCAAAAAAAATTAACATTACATAAATTTTATGTAATAATAAATCATTTTAAAAATACACACACAAAGACCATAGTTGGTATAGTGCCTTTGGAAATATAGAGACATAAGCACTGGTAAATATGTGAAATACATCATCTCCCACCTAGTTCTACTGACTACAACCCTTCTTATTCATATAAACCATATTACATATCATCATTACCTTGGGGAAAGGAATCATAATGTGGGAAAGCTCAAATTCTCAATAAGGGTAAACAAGGGTGACTTGTAAGCATCAACATGATAACAAGGGATTGTGAATGTGATCATGAAAATATAAGACCATACATTAAATAACAAATATCATAACAATGATACTGGAAAAATATTGGCAGTTTATGGGACATTAATCATAATGAAATGGATAACATACTCCTTAAAATAGGAATAAAAAATGGAATTTTGGAAAATACATAAGTATATAAATATTTCTATAGTATACATGGAATCAATTCCAAGAACATCTTAGTAGTCATGTTTCACTCCCATGGCTATCTTATTAGCATGTGTTCACTCCTCATACAATCATAGTAGCCTCAGTTCAATCCCATGGCCATCATAGTAGTCAAAGTTCATTCCTAATACCATCATAGTAGCACGATTTCACTCCTAATTCCATCTTACTCTATCAAATAGGATATAAAACATTACCCAATTCATTGGATGGAGATATTTTTCCCAACGATCACATAATTAAATTATAAATTAATGCTCTAAAAGATGATAATTAAACAAATCAAATCCATGCAATGAAATTGGTATCATAAAAATGTAAGCATATCATAACCTATGTAAAGTGGAACGTTTAGAAATAATTTCATCATAAAAATTACCCATTAAAATAATGAGGTTTCACAACCATATAAACCAGGACAGAGAAAAATGGTTCAAATCATCAGCCCCTAAAAATATAATCCATCCAGAGAAAAAATATGATTGCAAAGATCTAATAATTTCCCCACAAAGGTATTACTAAAACATATTGATGTTTTTTGAGTTGTGAAATAATTTTGAAATATATTTTAAAACAATTCTTGAGGAAAATAAAATTACTTATTTTAATAATTCTTTTTATAACATAAACCCTTTTGATGCCCTTTTTCATTGAAAATATTATTGAAAACTTATAAATCAGACATGAAATCAATTTTGAAAACATTTTTATTTGGAAACATATAAAATAAGTTAGAAAACACTTTAATAACATTACTAATTGGAAAGAATTTTAAAACCATTAAAGGAATCTTGATTTTTTTTTGAAATCTATTGTGCTTGAAATATAATAAAATAATCTTGAAGATATTTCAAAAACCATTTTTTCTTAAAACCCAATAAAAGAATCTTGAAAAATTTTCAAAAAATATTTTCATTAAAAAATTCATTTTAAAAACATTTTCTTATAGGTTAACTTTTTATAAATTAAAAGGGAGCTTCATATAAATGACGGTGGGTAAATCCATAGATGTCGTATGAGGTGAAAATAACATTCCTTTAGCACAATAAAAAGGTTTTAAAAGTGACTTGTGTGGAAAGAGAAAAGATGATTCCCATGAATATATTTGTTAAATCAGAAAAGAGTAAAAAATTATTTACCACATTATAAAATAATTATATAATATTCTAGGAACCCATTTTTATAAAACACATATTTTCGACTAATGAAAGGTTAATGTCAGGCTTGGCTATAAATACTTTCCCAAAAATTTCATGTACCAAAGAGAAGAATATGGTACCAATACCTTATTATATAGTTAAATAACATAAGATATAGAAAATCGTGAATAATATTTAGGGATATATTATAATACTTCATTAAACGAAGTATGAACATAAACATTCTCGAAAAGAAATGAGATTGCCTAATAAACTCTTATAAGTTTGTATCTTGGTTTCATACTCTCAATGTAAGGAAATTAAATTAAATAAAGAATATAATATCCTTAAAGTTTTTATATTCATGAAATTTAATTAAAAATAAAAATATATACACCTTGAAAAAGTGTTTTGGTTTATAAAAAAACATGAGTCTCAATGAAGGAAAATCGAGACTAAACATTTTACTGATTTGGATAAAATTTAAAGTTAAAAATAATGAAATAAAGATCATAAAATCTACATGTTAATAACAATAAATAGAAGTATAATATTTATATAATAAAATCATGTTAATCAAAAAACTACACAAAATGAAAGAGTGGAAAACAGAACATGTATCTTAGGGAAATTGAAATGGAGATTAAATCCTCTTATCTTATGTCTTGACACTCATTCATACTCATTCATATAACCTGTATAATAAAACTAAGTGTATTATAAATCATTTAAATATGAATATTATTATACATAATATTACATATGGTTTGATTATGGACTTATATTGCTCTATTTTTATATATCCTATGTTAAGGTTTCACTTCGAATAATATTTCCCTTTTTTCGCATATGTCTTAATTTGTTAGATCATTGGTCCTTTTACTTATATCATTATTACAGAATGTAATAAATTATAAAAATATCCATTATATCCTTTATATTCATATTATAATAATTTACTATATAAGTAATTATGAAAGGGGACACACTGTTCATAGATATGGTAAGTAGTACATATGCATGAACGTTGTTTCTGTTTTTATTATCATATTGGAAGAAAGTATATAAATAAAATAATGTATATGTATATTTATATGTATATAATATTTCTAGTATCATTAAAATATCATATATATCATGTAGTTTAACTAATCCAATCCTTAATACTTTCCATGTGGGGTGTGAATAAATCACATAATTTTTAGGGGGCGGTAGTCCACACTTCCTCAATCAAGATTATCATATTAACACCAAATGGAATGTAAAGAGATGACTGTTGAGAAATAAATAAAGAATAATTAAGAAATAAAAAATATAATATATGACCTAAATACATATAATTTCAATCAAATGATAGTTGGAAAAATAAAAAATGAACAATCATCATTTCGTGATGCAATACTTCGACAAACACAGAAAAAATATGTTAAATATCAATTAGATTGATCTTTGTGTCATTTTATGTCAAAATAATTGATTAAAAAATACTATTGTTTTTATGACACTTATTTGTCACATAATAAATGAATAAATAGTGTTTATGGGGTGATGGGTGAAAATAATGTAAAGAAGCATGAGAGAAGATGTTACCTCTTAATCAGGTACCATATTTTTGTTTGCTCCAAAAGCTAACATTAGAGAATTTATTTCAAAAGGTATGATCCAATTCTGAATGGAGTTATTTTTAGTATATTTCATTATATAATTTCACAAATTAATATTTTTTTATAGGTTTTAGTAATGGGTAGAGGTGGAGGCCTTTTTTAGAGGAGGAGGAGTGACACTCTTGTAAATATTTTAGGAGAGAACATCCCCCACATTATTCATGTAGAAATGGGATCCCATAATCAACCAAGTTTGAAAAAATTTATTATAAAGAGTATATATGGACATACAATGGGGTTTTTACTAGTTTCTAGGTTGTTTTGTGTCATAAATGTAAGGATTATTACATAATTAAAATAATTTTTCTCTTAACTAAAGTAAATAATTTTAATTAGTTTCACTATTATTTTTGGTCAAAAACAAAATTTTACATTATTAGACATTATAAATTATTATTATTCCAAATATGGAATATAGTTTTCAGAATAAAAACCACTTATTTGTTAGAAATTAATTTAAACATTATCTCACTGTTGGGATGATACTGCAGGTTTTAAATGTAAAAATGATCAAAAGATTGCTGTGTTTTTTTATAAAATTTCAAAATACAATTGTTTCTAAAAACCTTAAATGGGTTTAATGGTGAAAATATTTTCTTAATAAACTAATAAAATATCTAAAAATATTATTTCATATACAAATAAATTAGATGTAAAAGTTGTTTGGAAATAAAATCATGATTTTTAAATACTTATGATAAGATAAAACCTTTTATAAAAATACCAGAAATATTTCCTAACATAATTTTTATGCTTCACTTCAAAAAAATATGTTTTTTTAAATATTAAATTAATAAAATTTCCAATATTGTATTTAGAATGGGTTCTCCATTTAAAGTTGGAAAATCAACATTAATAAATACAGGTTTTTAAGCATAAAATTTGGGTTTGTTCTTATCTTACATCTATTGAATATATTGGATACATATAAAAAATATATGATTACTTATATAAATAATGTATTATATTGATATCATATAGCAATAACAATTAATTTAATTTAACAGTTCAAAATTGAATTTGGATTATGATGATATTTTCCATTATATTCAATCTATTTTCATATTTAATTATAATTAATTGATTACCTTTGAATTAGTATTTTAATATTGATAAACCACATATTTTAATAACTAATGACATATTATTAATATCCAAAACATAATTTATTGGTAATATACCATTATAATAATATTTTTAATAATATATTATAGTTAGGTAACCCTCAGTCTTTCGTGTTACGCAAGCAATTGGGGATGGTCAATCTTGCATGTAATGTATGTTATCATTTATGTTCTATGTAATGTGTGACAAGTTGTGATTGCATCTAATATTTGAATAGTTTAATATCTGTGAAATAAATGTTTGAATTAGTGAAAATATATTTTCAAGGACGCATGAAATGAATAATATTATAATATTAATTTAATTTAAAAATCAGTTCACCAAAATCTCAAGGGGTGATACAAAGAAGATATGTAATATCATTACATTATAGAGTCATAATTATATGTAAAATATGAAATAATTTTATTCAATACATTATTTTATCCATCCATATTATCTTTTGGGGAATATTGAAACACATCACTTTGTGGAGGTGGTAGTCCAAATATACACACCTGTGTTGCTATTATTTTCAGAAGGATGTAAACAGATATGAAAAAGGGATAAAAACATAAAATTATTTTATAAATTTTAATATACATATGATTTTATATAATCATGGATAAATAATATTTTAAGGAGCTAGATTAATAAATAAACATAAAACACTCGGTTATGAATTATACCTCTGCTTTGGAAAATACCATTCGGCTTACATACTAAACCTCCACAGGTTTTTCTATTGGTGAGATCTTGAACATTACTATGTGATCATAAGGGTTTTTAAGGGTATTTTCAATATTTTATTTAATATAGAGTGTTCAAAGTGTTTTAGGATGTTTGGAAAGTATGTTCCCTTTTATAAGTGTGCTGAGTTACAAACTTGTAAATACTTGATTTTTTAAAATATATTGATAGTAATTATGAAAATAAAATTTTCATAAAATTTATATATTGCGAATATATGATAAGGAAGAGTCAAAATAAAGTCATAAAATAAAATTCAAACATTGTTTTTTTATATTTTAATGATTATTTCTATGTTTTAACCCCATTGTTAGCTCTTTCAACCACAATGATGGTGAAATAGTTTTTCCATGTTTACTATTAATAATGACCAATATTAAAATATAATTGTCATAAAAAATTTAACATAATTATTTTATATATAACATAAATTTTACCATATTAAAGTTATATATGTTGTCAAAATATATTTAATATAAAAATGAAAAATAAAATTTAAATATATTTTGGAAAAATTCACTTTTTATGCATAATAATGATTTTATACCAAAATCATGTATAATGATGAATAATATAAAATTAAATTTATTATATATATTAATAAGTTACAAATTTCACTTTAAAACATATCTATTATATAATATGACTTTCTAAATTCATAAATGGAATGACACATTAAATGAAAATGATTATTTCTAAGTATTCACCAAAAAATAAATCCTTTTAGAGAAATAGAAGAAATTATCTTTATATAAAATTTGATATGTTGAATCCAAGAATTAATTAAAATTTTCATATTCAAATTATAAATTTTAAAATGTAACCCTATAATTATAAACATGTAGTATATGAAACAATAATTTAGTTAGATTAAACTATTCTTTTAAAATTATATATAATTATTTATTAAACAATGGTGAATATGAATCCATAATAATTAATATTTATACATATTACAAGATTGAATTATTTCTAGGATCACCTTGGTTTTCATTTATGCATCTTCCAAAATTTAATTTTTATACCTAGTATAGTCATGGGAAATGAAATTTAGTTTTTAATTCCTTTAATCACATGGTAAAAACATAATGCATTATAGAGGAAAAATAAGAGTGATGATTCCTATTTCTAATAGATTGAATCCATTTTTATGTGACTCATGATTATTTTTGAATAAATTTATACCACAAAAACCTTACATCATCTATCATGTTTTCTCTTAATTATTCCCATATCTCCAACCCAAATGTTTTCATTATTTGAGATAAATTCAACAATCAAGATATCCTTGATAAATAATCTTGAGATTACTCTTTATCTTTTAAATTTTAATTGTAGTATAATAGTCTTAAATCCAATGAAGGAATATGTTATGATGTAGTATCATGCTTTCTGATTTGTGGAACAGACATTAATCACTAATATGTAGTGTAATGTCTGTCTCTTGTTTAGTTTTATATCATGAAGATGTATTTAAAAGTGTTTTATAAAGGAAATTTTAAATTTAAATAGGTAAAATAAGTTCAAAAAAAGATGGTTGTTCTTCAGAAACTAACAATATTAGTTTATAAAAGGGAACAAATTACTATGGAATTTTTTAATAGTATACCAGAATTTCATATTTTTATAAATTTAGTGTACAAGATAAATTTTATTTTTACAAAAATAATTAATTTATTCCAATTAAAGATTATATCAGTAAGTTTTTTGTTAGTGAGATCATTATGAATTATAGTATACGAGCTTCTGCCATATCTAGCATGGATCCAACGTTCACATCATGATAATGGAAAGAAAATATGTGATATTTTTTAATTTTAGGTTATGTTGAGACCATTGTTCAATTCCAAAATTAATTTCCATTCCATACAAACCATAAGTATATTACAAGTTATATTAATAGAGAACATTATTGTTTTTGTGGCTCAAATGTGGTTCTGAACCCTTGATGGAATTATCATACAATAATAGTTATTAATCATTGAAGTGTTGTAGAACTAACCATATAGATATCACATTAAATAAAAAATATTTCATTATAGTGTAATCCAATGATCATTTTTTTATATATTTTAAAAATTAGGATAAATATTAATCTAAAAAATACATAGTTTTTCTCCATTATTTAGAATTTTCCACAAAATTTAAGAGACTAATTAATTCATAATACATCATTAAAATCCCCCAACAATTCTCTAAAATAAATGTTCATCTAAAAATATATTGGTTAATATGTTTTTCCATAACCATGCACCTTTAGACCATCTTCTAGAAATATATTATGATATAATCATCGTCCTATCATTGGAGAAAGAGAAACCTCAAAAGGGGTGATCTCAAAATATAATTATAGATAAACATATGTTTTGAAAATTAAATATCATATGTAAGAATAAGATTATCATATTAATATAATTAGGATACATAATAAAAATTCATAAAAAAGTTAGATAATAAATGATGGCACAATGAAAATCATAACATAATACATGAATAATATGACATAAAAACAAGAGTCAATAAACATGATCAATAAGGCCAGAAAATAGTAATTAAACTAAAAAAATTAAAAATATATAATAATAAGGAAATGTAGCATATTTTTAACTTATAGAAATAATATAAATGTGTGAAAACATCTGAATACATAAACATATCCTATTATAGTAGGCTTCACAAAATTATTTTTATAACACTATAGAGAAAGCTACATTGCATGATTGACATAGTGGAGCAAGCATCTCACAATCTATCCTAATATTATAATAGAGAATGCGTTACTACCAGATTCAACTGGTGGAGTGATCATTCCATGATTAATTCATTTTGATATCTCAGAAGATAAAAATCCATAACCAATAAAATAAGGGGTGGCATTGGATTCCAAACATCACTATCCAAACTTATGAGTGCCTCATCAAAATAATTATTCATCATATCATATAGCACATATGAATATATGTTGTATTTAATTAAACACATTATGAATAACCAATGGAGTTTTAATGGGGTTCATATATTTTTAAACAACATCAAAAATTTTATCATTAATAGTAAAAGGATAAACCCTTGGAAATTCATTTGTTATCAAAATATACTCGGTATCTTTATAGGTAAATACCCTTCAATTCAGATAATGAGGTATCAGGTATCTACACTATACAAATAAAAGGAACATGGTTTTTTAAATAAATTTTTCTAGTCAATCAACACAAGGAATAAGTTTAACATCCATCCATGAATGAAATGTTTTATAGGGTATTTACAAAAAAGGCATTTAGAAGAAAAATAATTCCTATTTATCGTGGATGGTTTGGAAAGAAAATAGAATTGAGAAATAATTTCACCAATAGATAATAATGTTTCATAAAACCTCAAAATAAATAAGATATATTGTTTATTTGGAAAATAATGATTATAAATCACATGACATGTTAAAGGAAAATTACTTTAATGAGATCAATTTTTTGGAGTTTTAGGAAAAATCAATTTCATAATAAGAAATAACCATGATCATTGGAGAGAATTTTTGAATAATTATTTTGTAAAATGAGAAATTAAATTATTCCCTTTATAAATAATGATAATATATATATTAGAAATCACATAAATTGATAATGTAGTAGAATGATTTGTTCACAAATTAAAAGTTAAAATGGGATTTTTGGGTAAAAAACAACCATATAGAAAAAAGTTTAAGATTTTCCATTAATATAGTTTCAAATAAGGTCAATTTAGTCGATAATGACCATATAATATATTTTTTTGAAAAAAATATATGGATATCTAAAAATATACTTTCGATCAAAAATGAAATTCAATTTTATAAAATAGTTTTTTTGAATATCACATCCATTTATAAGATTATAAAATTTTAAATTTACAAAAAGGTAGAGAGAAATAAAATATCAGCAAGATTTAAAAGTGTAGAGTAAAATTATTATGCTATAATAATGAAACAATATAAAAATTAACTAGATATGCTATTATATTTTAGAGGTGCTGATTTTAAAATTAGGTTGGAAATAGAAACCATATTGCTGAGGGACATTCAAATCAAAACACTTAAAGGAGATATGGAATAAAATTGGGACTCTAACATAATTAATATCTAATAATATAAATTATAAAATAATAAATAATTTTTTTATAGCCCTTATAAAATATATTAGTTTATAATAAGATGCATGCATCTAGAAAAAAGAATTGATACCAAGAAACCAAGAAAAAAAGCATAACCTTGGAGGTTTGAGTAATTAATTAAAGAGGTCATAAGGAAATTTTTTAGAACCACATAAAAGAATAATTAAATTCAATACCATGTATATTTAGGTTTAATGAATCAAACATGAAATAATAGATCGCAATTAGAAAATTTCCAACTCAAAAAATGGAAATTTAGTTAGCATAGTCTCTTACGACCTTTGTAATTTTTGATTCCAAACCCCTTGATCGAAATAGATTATAACAATAAATGGATTATTATTTAATATTGAATATTTATGATTAAAAAATATTAATAGGTTATAAGATACATCATTCTAAATAAATAATGTGGGATAATGAAGAAGTATGTCGCAAGGGGTGATTGAGACAAGAAAATCTTTCTTGATCTTAATTTTTTTAGCTCTGATGTATAACATCATAAGAAATAAATAAATTTAATTATATACCTTCTTATGAAACTTAATAATATTTAATTCATTTAACATTTTCAATTTATTGTCAAATAATATTTATTTATAATACAGTTTTTTATGTTGGTGGGAATGTTGAATCACTACATTCTTTATTCATTGACTTTAGGGAAAAAGAAGACATTTTATTAACAAGTAAAATATTTAATAATAAAAAACCAGGAATATATTTAACTTATTTTTAATTTATAACAATATTTTTGTTACATTTCTACAATCATACAATATAGTGTTTTGTAGCATTATTAATGTTGGTGGTCAAACTGACCCAAACATAAACACATTTTATCTCGATCGGTGAGTATGGATAAAGAAGTGTATAAAATCATTAAAATAGAAGAATAATGATATTATTTATATTATTTTTTAATGATATTTTATTTATATTTTATAAATAATGAATGTAAATATGAAAAAAAATGTTAATTTATATAGGCGGTAGTTATCACAACCAAATGTTCTGAATTTTTTTTATGTGGATGGTAATTAATAAATATAGGCTGTTAATTTAATAAAATAATACTTTTTATAAAATTGATAGTGAGGATATAATGTCACTATGTTAATGGTAGGTTTACAAAAACAACAATGTTTGTTCAGATAGGTGGAGGTTTTCACCATGGGGTTCACATGTGTTGTCTACAAAGAAGGATAATGTGTGTTCATTCATATGTGGTGATTATTAGTGGTTGAACAAGATGGTTGTATTGAAATAGTATTCTATTCCATGTCTCAATGATATACTTGAATATTTTAGGGGAGATTATGTGTTCTCTAAGATAAAATTGATATCAGTGTATCATCAATAGAGAGTTAGGACATTTGACGTATCAAGGATTATTTTTAGAAGAACGTACAACATATATGAGTTTGTTGTAATTCCTTTTGGGTTGAAAAATGAATGAAAAATGTTTATAGAAATGATGAACATCATATTCCATATATACCTAGATCAGTTTTGGGAGGTGTTTGTGCAAAAAAATATTGGTGTACACCAAGACTCATGAAAATCATTACAATCATCTTGATATCATCCTAAGTACATTGAGAGAGAATAAATAATATTCCAAGATATTTAAATTTTAGTTTTTGATAGATTTGGTACACATTATGGGACACATCATCTCAGAGGATGGTGTGTCAGTAGTAGCAAATAAGTTTCTTGCTGTTATGAAATTAGAGAATGCCAAAAAACCATTTTGACACCCGAGTTTTTTAGGGGTTAGTGGGATATTAACAGTGAATCATAAAGTAATTTTCCTATTTTCTTGTGCCACATTTAGGATTATTTGGAAAGTGGATAATGTGTGATGGTTCAGAATCATTTAATAAGGCCTTCCAGTATATGAATAAGAATTTGGAATCAGCACCGATATTGATCCCACCTGAGTCAGGTGAGGAGAATAAGATGTATTGTGTTACTTTTGAGATTTAGAATGTGGAATTGTTTATTCAAGGAGATTTATTTTGGTGTATGTGTCTAGTTAGTTGGGGCCACATGAACATATGTACCCTATAAAATACCTTGAGTTATCTGTACTATTTTACACTATGATATGTATGTGACTTTATCATTTGGGTGAAATATTTATTGTGTATATGGATCCTGAGATTTTAATGTACATATTTTTCAACTAGATTTGAATATATGAAAGCATAGATGGGTGGAGAATATGCACTCATTTGATTTTGAGTTACAATATATTCCTAGAAGTGTAAATATTGTTGTTTATTTTTTAGTATTAAAACTCTGACCCAGGTAGTTTATGAGTCTAGTGCTGAGTGAAGGGAGGTGAATTTTTTGGATGAGATGCATGTTGTGGTTCTAGAGAGTCTGACTCAGGTGACACTAATTTCAATTTCAGGGGAGTCTACAGATTTAATAATGATCAGGGATAGGCAGTATGAGGATCCAATGTTTTTGACCTTGAGGGAATGCCCTGAATGTGGAGATACACATTTATACTGAAGAATAGGTGATGATGAGATCATATATTTCAGGAATATTATTTTGTTCCTATGATAATGTGAGATGAGATGATATGGGAGTTTAATGGCTTGAAGTGTGAGGTATGTCCAGTTGTGACCAAAATGTACTGTGACCAATGATGATTGTTTTGGTTGAAAAACAAGGGAAAAATATAGTAGGGTTAATGAAATAACGCTACACCTATCAGCATGTAAAGGTAGAGTATCTATGATCTGGAGGCTTACTTCAGTATTTAACCATTTTAAAGAAGAATTGGGACACACGACCTTGGATTTTGTGGTGGGAATCACTAAGACGCTAATGATGAATTATGATATCTTGGGTTTTATTGATGGACCAATGAAAGTAGTTCATTTATTTCCAATATAGGATACTTTCTTAGTGGAAGAGAAGGAAATTTTTTAGGTTTGATAGATAGTCCTTCTGCACATGGTTCCATAGACTATAGATTAATATCATGACTCACACATCACTTCCCACATCTAGAAGGCCTTGTAGAAGGTACATGTTATACAAGTATTATTGAGTTTAATTAATTGAATGTATGTTATTTATTAATTGAATAATTAATTTATGGTGTGAGAGTGATTACTTGATTGTTAGATTATATAGTGAAAATAATTGTGATAAGAGTATTAATGTTTATTAACCTTCATTTATTTGATATAGTCATTTTTTGTAATATTAGGGATATATATATGTACTATATATATATATGAATTATTGATAAAAATTATTGGGAAATGGTTTTATGATTCCAAATACCACATGATCAGGGCAAGGTCTACTATTTCCAAAGCCCATGAGAGTGGGATAGAGTACTATTTCTGAATCTCTTAGTTATTATACTGTGTGGGAAATGGTTTTGTAGTTCTGAATCCAACAGGGTCCTCGACATGATAAATAAGAATCAAATTGATTAATTTCACTATGTATACACCTTTTCATTTTAATTACTTTAAATGTAAAGGTTAAAGAAAACCCATTAGTTTATTGAATTGTGATTTTTATATTTCACATGATTTAGAATTCAACAAATGTTGAAGTAGGTATAGAGGTATGAGTGGTCTTAGAAACTCAGGGGGTTATATGGTCAAATAAAAATATATGATAATGTGATAACTATTTATTTATGAATTGTACATATTTCCTAATACCAATCCATACACTATTTCACACTGGATTTGTTTTAGACACTGTTGGTGGTGGACAACTAATTTGTACTCAAGAATTACTTGGGGTGCATGATCGATACCCAAATAGACATTATTTGGGAAGGACATGATAAGTGAAAAGGCCATCGGTTAGATTGATAATTTTGGAAAGGATATAGGATGAAGGAACCATATGTGGTTTGGGATCCTCTTGGGTATTTTTAGTTTCTTTATTTTCTGTTTTCATTTTAGACACTTGACACTTACTTTATCATCATATTATTACTATTCCAATTGGATATTGTATTTCATAATTTTTTATCATGAGATATTGGTATTGTGATTATTATATAAACATATGCTATTGTTTAATTATTTCCATGGGTGTATTAATCTCTTAATAGAGGGTATAGTCTTCCCAGGATTGACCTAAAAAACCCTCACTACTAATTGGCATCCTCTAGCATACATGGAGGTGTGCTTGAGGTTAGGTTAAATAACAACTCACTTAACTAGTGTGTGACACAAAGGTTGGGACATTATATTAGAATCTGATTATATGAAACTTCAACTACATTAAATTTATTTAATTTTGTTTATTTTAATTATTCTTATATATATATATATATTCATTATTGTATTCATACATAGTGTAAAACATGATCTTAAATGTCCTTCCAAATGTGAGAAAGAACCAAAATGGTTTATTCTATCCTCTTACAAGAAACAATTATCTCCCAAACACATATTATTCTACATATAGATTTATCATTAGCCTTTAATATCTTGGAGGTGTAATTAATTTATTGTAACGATGTGATCTCTGAACTATTTTTTTATTTAGTTAATTATCATTACATTCACCTTAGAACATATTAATTCATTTAATAGAAAATGTGTTCCCACTTTTTTTTATAAACATTATATTTTTTTAAAAGAAATAACATTATAATTAGGTATCTCATTAGTTGTAGAAGTATTCATCATTGTAACTAATGGTCATACTCTATTCATATAAGGAGCAGTTATTATTTTGGATGATAGAATAAATAGTCAGATTTATGTATGTGAAAGGAATTCTATGATGGACATATATTGTTAAATTCTAGAAACAATTAATATAAATATAAAATATGGGGGAGGTATGTATCCTTCATCTGCATGAAATAATCCACCTATATGTGATGATCACTCATCTCTAGTATTTCCCCTAACAAAAAATATTTGGTTTTGATCTCCTTTAATTTTGTACAATTTCATGTTTATATTTAGTTCTAGGGTTCTCCTACACTAGAATTTACGTGGTGTGATTAATTGGATATTTTTTAGGTTGTCTCATAGTTTACTTACAAATGCCTCTTCATCTCAATACAAGGATGTTATTACTCCTTCTTCCATTATATTATGACTATCTGTGTGATGCTGTCCTGACGCCCTCCCCAAAAAGTGTACCCCTCCTGGGCCGACAATGTGATAAGGGAGATAATGACCCCCCCCCCCCCGAGTCCCGCCGCCAGTAGGCCCCAGGATGGAGACTAGCACTGGGGGTTTAGTAAACACAAAAATGGGAGGCATTACCATCTAAGAGAACACATGTGAAAGATAAAGATAAGATATAAACCAACCAACTCCAACTCAGGACTGAAATATAAAAGAAACCCATGTACATATATGAAATTCCATGAAAAATTACAACAAATGATAGGGGAAACTACAAGTACCCAAAATAATGTAAAACAGCAACAAACACAAGCCCGAACAGCTCCTGCAACCACAATCTAGTAGTAACCAGCATGATCTCCAACCTACTCCAAGTGACCTGAAATGTAGTTTATGTATATGTAGGGTTAGTATAATAGCCTACTCAGTATGATCCTTCACGAAGTCTCTCTTGCAAATGTAAGAAAAACATGCTAAAGCACAGTGAACAACAGTGAAAATAACTCGTCACCTAACAGGTATACCATGTTCCCAACCTCACCATCACTACTCTCATAAAGTAACACATATAAGAATATAGAATATAGAAATGAATATCAAGGGTACCCCGCTACTACTTCCCCACTGGTTAGCCGCTTTGCCCTAATGACATACGTCATGTGCATCTCTCTCCAAAGGCTTACCCATATAAACATGGGCTAAGCTCCACATTATGCCCCACATGCACCACAAAGGCATACCTGTAGACACCTCGGCTAAGCTCCACACCATCCTCACAACCAAAAGTACCCAGAGAGGTTTCGGGAGCCACCACAACCCGCATAATGTGTATCAAACGTCGAGAATTGTACCTCAAGCCATTACAGCCCATACACCACGTAAGTATCCTCAAGACATCACATCCAATACACGTTAATCCTACACTAGTCCATAGGATACTACATAAATAATATATGTGTGGAAATAACCACAAGAAATTACAACCCTCTACAAACATATATGGGGAAAACTAACCGTTGTCCCAATGCCATTAGTATCTACCAAGAGAAGAGAGCAGGGTCAAAGGGGTTAGTCAGCCATTCATCCTCCCACCAGAATGCTAGGGAAAACACCCCCCAGGGCTCAGAATCCTCGGGGTGTCAGTTTCCCTTACTGACAGGGTGGAATTGCGTATAGAAACAAAAAAGTACAAAATATATTATAAATCACAACCACACTATGGGCATAACCTAGTCTTAGACACATCCTCAGCTAAAGTCTCTCGGACTCCGGGCTACCACTTCTTAGACTAGGTATTCAATAAGCACACAACCAATTAAAGGGATTTATTAGATTACGTCCTTCCCTTTTTATCAATTCGTATGTATGTTAATTAATTCTTCCATCATTAATTAATCATGAACAACCCACATTAACTTTCTTGGCATCACATTCAAAAACCACTTTCCCATCAAAAGTTCTCAACCTCGTCATTAAGTTCCATTGGGTTAACATAATTTATTCAAACATTCATTACAGAATTACTTTCCCATATTCCCAGGCATTCTAGAAAAGCTACCTATGCTACTAAACACAAGGGGGCTCAACACGGTGAGTATATGTACTACCCGTCGAGTATTTTCCTCCAATAGCAAGAGCATAGACCCATTCCCCCTTGAGAGGCTAAACATGGAAAGCACATGGAATACCCCTCATGTCTTCACCTCCTTTGGAAGAAGGGTAAGCAAGACGAGCTTCCTTGAGTAATGGGGAAAAGTAAAGGAGATAAAAAACCAAGGATCAACAACATCCAACAATCACAACCATCCCATTCCATCATCTCCAGTGTCCTACCTGACACCCACATGCATAAACCAATGCATCTCACCACTCTAGGTGTCATCCGTTGCCACAACCAAAAGGCCTCCCTGCCTCCACATATCACAACACCCCACCAGGGTCACATTACAACACAATATATCGCAACACCCCTCCAGGGTCCCAGCACAACACAAGATATCACAACACCCCTCTAGGGTCACAACACAGCACCAGAAGAAGGAAAACAGACAACACATCAAATTGGGATCTTAGCCCTTTAACAAGGCATATATCCTTCAAAAAACAACCACGAACAGATTTTAGTCTTACCAACCAACTAAGTTAATCATGTACATCGGCATCAATTTGATTAACATTAATTGGGAACAACATCTACAACAAGAAAAACCAGATTCATTTACATGCCTCTTTATCATTAGCCAATTAATTATCAATTAATTCCTCCTTTAAATTATTTATCAATTTCATCAAGAGAAACATGATAACAAGCAAGGCATATATATTACACTATCTAGAAAATCAAGAGGCAAACCGTTATCACGGTACAAAGCAAAATCATGCGATCACCAATTCTTTTAATCTGGTTCAATTATTTAATTAGGTCAATTCCATTGTGATCCAAAGGAATAAATCATGCTAACTCTACGATTTCACGTGAATAATTAGAGAAGCCACGAATCCCATACCTCAATGGATTTTGAGTAAAACCACAATGGTCGATGAACGCCCAAGAAACCAAGTCGATTCTCCATGAATCCTCCTTAGAACATCTCTCCTAACACAACCAAGACCAAAGCTCATCACAAATGTCATCCACACATATAGATCTACCCATAATGGATGTATATCTAAGAACCGAATAGAAAAGGAGGAGTAGATATAGGTAGATCTAAGAAACCAATAAAAAAGGATCACTTACCTCGAGAAACCAGCTTCGATTCGCGAAGAGAAACCTCGGGATCACCTCCAAAATTCTTGGGAGAGGTTCTTCTACCTCCAAGGAAATGTAATCCTGAGTTATGGTTGATTAGGGTATTAAACGAGGACATTAAAGGAAAAACAAGTTATATCCCCAATTTTAGGATCTATCATTAAGTGCCCACAGGGTTAGTTTGCACGGTTTAACAAACAGTTCTCTAACCATGCGTTACCTTCTGCCTCATCAATCACTCCTCGCACGGTTAGTCCACACAATTAGACAAACCGTGTGCTAATCGTGCACTTTCCACTACCTCTATGACTAGCCTTTCACGGTTTGGCCACATAGTTTAGGAAAACTGTGCGCCTCCCATGCGAAGGCCATAACCCTTTAGATTTCCTTAAAAGTCCACCAAAACGCACCGCCATGTTACTTTGACCTCCCAGAACACCTCTAGCACCACATTATTACAATGGAATGGACTGGAGAGGACCAGGACATTACATCAGATACCTCTCAAAACATTCTCGTCCTCAAGAATCCAAAACCCACCTAAATAGAAAAACAATATAGGGTCTGAACAACCACCCCTTGAGATGCCTATCAAAAGAGATCAAGCCACCGAAGAAACAAAGGATTCAATCTCATAAACATGAAATTTCCACAGCCACATAAGTTACAATTATACACAAAAAGATTTAAACAACAAACAACTCTGGGTACTGAGCGTGTATCTATGACTCACATTCCCATGAACTCTCTTCCAAGCCGCCGTGTGGCCACAAGACACGAACTAAAGGGATGGATCGCTCACGCAACATCTTTTCCGTGCTGTATTGGATCTCCACAGGTCGCTCCTCCAAGGTGGCATCATCATCAACATCAATCTCCCCCCAATCTAAGATGTAGGAGTCATCATGAAGATAACGACGAAGCTGTGATACATATAAAACATCATATATCCAACTCATCTGAGGGGGAAGTGCCAATCAGTATGCCACAACTCCAACACGAGCTAACACCTCTAAAGGCCCAAAAAAACGGGGAGAAGGCTTACTCTTATGACAAAAAATTCATGGCCCACGACATGGAGTCACCTTCAGAAACACATGACCCCCAACATTAAACTCTAATGGTCTCCTTATCTGATCGGAATATGATTTCTGATGATCTTGTGCTGCCTTCATCCTATCACGAATCACCTGAACCATCTCTGTAGTATTCTGCACTAGTTCTGGTCCATGAATTGCTAACTCTCCAACCCCAGTCCATCATAATAGAGAACGGCACAGTCAGCCTTACAAGGCTTCAAATGGTGCCATACCAATGGTGGAGTGAAAACTATTATTGTAAGGGAACTCCACCAAGGGTATGTGCCTCATCCATGAACCTCCAAAATCAAGAACACAAGAGCGTAACATTTCTTCAAGAGTCTGTATGGTTTTCTCTGTCTGACCATCCGTTTGAGAGTTAAAAGCAGTGCTGAGGAATATTTGAGAACCAAAAGAATGTTGGAGACCCCTCCACACCATGTAGGTAAAATGAGGATCTTGATTAGAAATGATCATCCTTGGGAAACCATGAAGTCTCACCACCTACTCCAGATACTACCTTGACAAAACTTCCATTGAGATCGACTCCTTCATTGCAATAAAGTGGGATGATTTTTTAAAACAATCCACTACCACCCAAATAACATCATATCCTCCAGGAGTTCGAGGTAAAACTGTAACGAAGTCCATTGAGATGTCCTCCCACTTCCACTGAGGAATCTCAAATAGCTTGAGAAGACCACCAGGAACACGGTGTTCGGCCTTCACCTTTTGGAAGACTAAACATTGAGACACAAACTCTGCAATCGCACGCTTCAGCCGAGGCCACCAAAACTAACTCCTCAATGATTGGTACTTCTTTGTCACACCAGGATGCTCCGCTAATGGAGAACCATGGAACTCTCTGAGTACCGTCTCGCGCATTGCCAAGGGAACAAAAATCCTTCCATGATACAACACTCTGTGTTGTTCATCCTCAGACCAACCATCAGGGGCCCCACCACAAACAACTCAGTCTCTCCAGACCTCCACCTCATGATCCCCCAACTAGGACTCTTCCACCCTCTACATCAGGGATGACTATACCATCATCTGGAAAAGACAAACTCTACCCACAACTTATCCCATGTCAAGATGCAAAGCTGACAGTTCCTCCATTACCCTCCAGGAATCACTGGTTTCACGCACCGCATCACTACATGAATTTCGGCTCAGCGCATCAGCTACAACATTGCCTCTTCCAGGTGTATACGAAATTTCAAAGTCGTATTCCTGTAGGAACTCTATCCACCAACGCTGCCAAAAGTTCTAGTCATGCTGGGAGAAAACATACCTTAAACTCTAATGGTCGTTGAATACCACAAAGAATCCACCAATGAGGTAATGTCTCCACAACGTCAGAGCAAACACCACGGCTTCCCACTCAATATCATGGGTGGCATAGTTTCATTCATGGGGATGAAACTACAAAGACCCATAAGAAACAACTGACCTTCGCAGCATGAGAACACAACCTAACCCCAGATGTGAAGCATTGCAGAAAATATCAAACTGAACTCCGTCAGCTGCGAGACAAAGAACGGGTGCACTTACTAACCTCTCAGTTAGATATTCGAAGGCTACCTGGAACTGTTAAGTCCATTCGAAGGCCTGATCCTTCCTGGTCAAAGCCGTTAGAGGAGTTGCAACCCGTGAGAAATTGGCTATGAACCTCTTGTAATAGCCTGCGAGACCAAGGAATCTCCGCACCTCTGACACTGTCTTGGGGGCTTCCCAAGACACAACTACATCAATCTTTGATGGATCCATAGCTAATCACTGTTGGGACACAACATTCCCTAAGAGATGGATATCTCGAGCCCAAAAATCACACTTCGACAACTTACCGAACATGTGATGTTGACAAAGAACTCCCAAAACGGCTCACAGATACTCTGCATGCTCCTCTTCAGATGTGGAGTACACAAGGATGTCATTGAATAAAACTACGATGAACATGTCAAGGAACTCACAGAGCACAGCATTCATCAAGCCCATGAACATAGCTGGAGCATTCGTCACACCAAACGGCATTACAATGAACTCATAATGCACATGAAGATAACGAAAAGTAGTCTTCATGATATATGCATCCTTCACACGCATCTAAGGATATCTTGACTGCAATTCGATCTTTGAGAACCAACTTGCACCTTTCAGTTGATCGAGTAAGTCATCGATCCGTGGAAGAGGATAGTGGTTCTTTAATGTCACTTTGTTTAAGCGACGATAAACAACACACAACCGCAAACTGTCATCGGCCTTCTTCACGAACAGAACTGGTTCACCCCATGGTGACACACTTCTTCGAACAAAACCATACTGCAACAGACCATCAACTTGTATATGTAGCTCTTATAACTCAGAAGGGGACATCCTATATGGAGACATACATATAAGAGAGGCTCCTGTCTGTAGCTCGATCCCAAACTCAATCTCTCGTCGAGGGGGTAATGCTACAACATCTTCTGGAAAAACATCAGGGTACTCCTCTAAGACCATAGGAAACTCCAACAACCGAACCTCTGATGAACTCAGCATCATCTCATCCACCATGTTTGATAAAGATAGAACCCGCCTGTGACCAATCCGAGTATCTCGCTCACTAACAAACACCACCTACTCTCCATCAGCACCAAGGAAAATGACATTCTTCCTAATGCAATCCACAATAGCCCACACATAATACAACCAATCCATGTCGAGGATGACATAATATGGTTGTATTTGTAAACATAGTAAATCTACCCAAGAGCGGTGTTCCCTAGCACTAGCTCACAGTCTCTACATATTTCAAACAAGTTAGCTCGACCTCCAGCTGGTGTAGTCAACGACAAGGGCACTAGATTCTTCTCTAACTCATGTCCCATGGCATGGACAAGGGTAGTTGATATTAAGGAGTGCGTTGCTCTTGAATCAAACAAGGCATAAACCAAGGTAGAAAACAAGAAAAGCGTACCTCGAACGATGCCTGGCTCGTCTAGAGCTGGAAATGCTAGAGCATGAAGCTGACCACGGCCTCCTCCATGGCCTCTCTAACCCTGATGACGACCACCACCATGGCCGCGCTCTTCTCTTTGAGGACGGGGAGCGTCATGGGGCTGTCCTCTGCTCACCCCGTCTCCCCTCTTCTGATTGAAAGCTTGTGCAACCTACTGTTGTTGCCTCGTTTGGAACTTCCTCATTAGAGGAACCTAGAGATGGGCGCCCGGTGCACGATGACCACTCTGAATGGTTGGGTACTCCAGATGATGATGACCACAACCACCACAAGAAAAAAAAATGCCATATCCCTTGGCATAGGCCTGAGGGTTATTGCCTCTGGAGAAACGAGATGGAAAGTGTTGGGACCTACCCCCAGGTGAATGGAAACTCTTCTACCCTGGAAACCAGGAACCTCGAACCACATCATTGCTCTATGAGGAATCGTGCTGATTCCCCTGTCGTGATGATTCGGTCCGGGACATAGTACTATCAACAACTTTCGTCGTCACCAGCACCTCAAGATATGTCTTGAGTACAAATGGGGTGACCTGACGCTGGATCTCTGGACACAAAGCCTCTTCGAAATACCTCACCTTGTTCTCCACATCAAGTAATAGGTCTGAAGCATATCGTAGAAGGTTCTTGAAATGGATTCCAAACACTCGAACACTGGAGCTCCCCTTCCGATGGGTAAGAAGCTCCTGATGAATGGACGCCTTCGCAGTGGAAGAAAGGAACTCAACTACAAACTTGTCTCAGAACTCCTCCGATGAGATCGTTGACTCCTCACGATCCTCGTGGAATGATAGCCACCCCTGCCATGCAGCTCCACGCAGCATCATCACAAACAAGCACGCACAATGTTCCTCCCGAGCACGGATCGAACTGAAACCTATCTCGACCTCCTCTAACCTGTCTTTTGTGATTGCATATGAAACAGTTCCCTCAAACTTCTGTAGACTCTGGCACTGAAAATCTCATCGTTTCTTCCTCCAAGTTTCGTCGTCGTCAACCTCTACCCTGTGACGACCTGTTGGAATAGCCTTCTAGACATCTTCTACGCAACCCTGACAAGTACATTGACCTGAAGCCATTCCAGAAAAATAAAAAACAATTAGAGATCCTAAGCCTGGAATATGGAAGACTCAACATAAATTAATTAATTGTTTTCTTTTTTTCGTTTTAGGTTAACCTATCCCAAGATTTACCCATTCAAACACATGAACAAAGAAGAATGATGCACGATCCATTCCGCGGTCTCTACCCTACAACTTGTTTCACCCTATTTAGTATCCATGGTAAACTTAAAGGTCCATACATCAGATCATAGGGGGCCATAAACTCCTATTTCTCTGCCGGTATCCAGTGTTTACCCCACTTGCTAAACATGAATGACACAGTTTCCCTACCAACCCATGAATCCTAAAATGTACCTAGCTCTAAACTCCATCTTATCCCTCAACCATACATTTGATACCACTCTGCCATGACCCCCTCCCCACAAAGTGTACCCCTCCTAATCCGGAAATGTGAGAATGGAGATAATTCCCCCCCCCCCACCCCGAGACGCACCTCCAGTAGGCCCCGGGTTGGTAACTAGCACCGAGGTTATAGTAAACACACAAATGGGAGACATTACCCTCTAAGAGAACACATGCGGAAGAGAGAGATAAGATAGACACCAACCAACTCCAACTCATGAACTAAAATATAAAAGAAACCCATTTACATATATGAAATGTCATGCAAAAGTACAACAACTAAAAGGGGAAACTATAAGTACCCAAAAGAAAGTAAAACAACAGCAAACACAACCTCGAATAGCTCCTGCAACCACAAGTTAGTTGTAACTAGCCTGATCTCTAACCTGCTCCAAGTGACCTAAAAAATAGTTTATGTATACGTAGGGTGAGTATAACAGCATACTCGGTAGGATCCTCCCAGAAGCCTCTCATGCAAAAGTTAGGAAATCATGCTAAAGCACAGTGAACAACAGGGAAACTAACTTGTCACCTAACAGGTATACTATGTTCCCAACCTCACCATGGATACTCTCACCAATTAACGCATACATGAATATATCATATAATAAATAATATAAAGGGTACCCCGCTAATACTCCCCCCCTGGTCTGCCTCCTTTCCCCAACAACATACGTCATGTGCATCTATCTCCAAAGGCTTGATCATAGAAACATGGGCTAAGATCCACAATCTGTACCACGTGCACCACAAAGGCTTGCCCACAGACACCTGGGCTAAGCTCCACACCATCCTCACAACCAAAACTAACCAAGTGTGTTCTGTGAGCCACCATAGCCCGCATAACGTGTATCATACGTCAGGTATTGTACCTCAAGCCATTATAGCCCATATATCACGTAAGGATCCTCAAGCCATAAGAGCCTATATACGTTAAACCTATAGTATTCCATAGGCTACTACATATAGAATATATGTGTGGAAATAACCACAACCCATTACAACCCTCTACACACATATATATGGAAAACTAACCATTGTGCCAACACCAATAGTATCTACCAAGAGAAGAGAGCAGGGTCAAAGGGGTTAGTCAGCCTTTCATCCTCCCACCAAAATGTTAGGGAAAACACCCCCCAAGGCTCAGAATCCCCAGGGTGTCAGTTTCCCTTACTGACAGGGTGGAGTAGCGTATAGAAACACAAAAAGTACAGAATATATTATAACTCACAACCACACTATGGGCATAACCTAGTCTTAGAAACAACTGCAGCTAACGTCTCTCAGGCTCCAGGATGCCACTTCTAAGACTAGGTATCCTATAAACACACAACCAATTAAAGGGATTTATTAGATTAATTCCTTACCTTTTTATCAATTCCACTGTATGTTAATTAATTCTTCCATAATTATTTAACCATGAACAACCCACATTAACTTTCATGGCATCACATTCAAAACCCATTGTCCCTTCAAAAGTTCTCATCCTCATCATTATGTTCCAACATTCTCCAACCCCATGGGTTAACATCATTTATTAACACATTCATTACAGAATTACTTCCCCATATTCCCAGGCATTCTAGAAAAGCAACCTATTCTACTAAACACAAGGGGGCTCAACACGGTGAGTAAACGTAATACTCGTCGAGTCTTTTCTGCATATAGAAAGAGAGTAGACCCATTCTCCCATGAGAGGCTAAAAACGGAAAGCACGCGGAATACCACGTGTGTCTTCGCCTCCTTCAGAAGAAGGGTAAGCATGACCAGTTTCCTTGAGTTGTGGAGAAATTTAAAGCAGATAAACAACCAAGGATCAACAACATCCAACAATCACAACCATCCCATTCCATCATCACCAGTGTCCTCCCTGACACCAAAAATCATAAACCGATGAATCTCGCCACTCTAGGCATTATCCGCTACCACAACCACAAGGCCTCCCTACCTCCACATATCACAACACCCATCCTGGGTCACATCACAACACAAGATATCACAACACCCCTCCAAGGTCACAGTACAACACAAGATATCACAACACCCCTCTAAGGTCACAACACAACACAAGCAGCAGGAAAAAAGACAACACATCAAATTGGTCTCTTGGACCTTTAACAAGGTATCTAGCCTACAAACAAAAAGCACTAACATATTTCAGGTTTACCAACCAACTAAGTTAATCACGTACATCAGCATCAATTTGATTAACATTAATTAGGAACAACATCCACAACAACAATAACCAGATTCATTTACATGCCTTTTTATCTTTAGACAATTAATTATTAATTAATTCTATAATTAAATTATTTATCAATTTCATCAAGAGCAACATGATAATAATCAAGGCATATATATCACACTATCTTGCAAATCCAGAGGCGTACCGTTATCACAGTAAAAAGTAACAACATGCGATCACAAATTCATTTAATCCAGTTCAAGAATTTAATTAGGTCAATTACATTGTGATCCAAAGGAATTAATCATGATAACTCTATGATTACACATGAACAATTAGGGAAGCCACGAATCCTCTACCTCAACGGTTTTTGAGGAAAACCACAACGGTCGACGAACACCCAAGAAATCGGGTAGATTCTCCATGAATCCTCCTTAGATCTCCTCTTCTAAAACAACCAAGACAAAAGATCATCACAATCATCATCCACACACATAGATATACCCATAACTGGCACAGATCTAAGACACCGAGAGAAAAGTAGGAGTATATCTAAGAAACCAAACAAAAAGAATCACTTACCACGAGAAACTGGCTTCAATTCACGAAGAGAAGCCTCCTAATCACCTCCAAAACGATTGGGAGAGGTTATTATACCTCTAAGGAAAGGTAATACCATGTTATGGCTGATTAGAGGCTTAAACGATGGGAATAAAAGTAAAATGAGTTAGATCCACAATTTTAGGATCTAACTTTACGTGCCCACACGGTTAGTCCGCACGGTTTAACAAACCGTGCACTAACCGTGCATGAGATTCTGCCTTGTCAATCACTCCTCACACGGTTAGACAAACCGTGTGCTAACCATGCATTAGACACTGCCTCCAAGACCAACCTTGCATGGTTTGGCAGCATGGTTTTGGAAAAACATGCTCCTCCCGTGCGAAGGCCATAACCCTTTATATTTCCTTAAAAGTCCACCCAAACGCACACCCAAGTAACCTTGACTTCCCTGAACACCACCAGCACCACATTTTCACAAATTAATGGACCAGAGAGGTCTGGGCCATTACAGATGGGATTATTATTCCTTCATGGTTCTCACATTTTTATTTTTTAATGGAATGATCATGGAATTTGATACCATTATGTGTTATCCTAGGGTCCATAATCAATGGTTTCCTTATAGTTATTTGGTTTTAATTCAATCCATAAGTAGCAATAGTAATCTACCTATGATTTTGTGGGTCCATGAACTTC
This sequence comes from Viscum album, assembly GCA_963277665.1. Classification (NCBI taxonomy): domain Eukaryota; kingdom Viridiplantae; phylum Streptophyta; class Magnoliopsida; order Santalales; family Viscaceae; genus Viscum; species Viscum album. The sequence goes on from OY728161.1 coordinate 583,399,068, forward strand.
AATTATATCATATTGTGGTGTTACAGTGAGGGGGTTTTACTTATAGTTAATATTTAAATAAATATTTTTTTTTATTTTTTTTAAATGGATATGATTCATTACATCATGTTTCTATTAGACATAGTTTTGGTCTGTAGTTCCTGTGTTAGTATCATTGTGGTTGAGATCATTATATAGTAATCTAGTTTATTCATTTATTCTAATATGTCTTAAATTCATGATCTCTTTTTATATTATCATCATGGAAATTTTTTCATGGTGGTTCTCTCTGGTAGAAGTGGTGGACAAAAAATATCATCACAAAAATAGTTAGAGATGATTATATGTAATGACATTTTTGGACTAGGGTAAAAGGACAAAATATTGATGAATATTGTTTTGTGGGTGTATAAAATTTCCTCTTCCATTTGTTTTGGTTTCATATATCTTTTTATGGTTGTTTTTTCATAATGGACAACCCCCATAGTGTTTTCTTCTGTTGTAGTCTATTATATATGCTTGATTTGTATTTTTAGAACTAATAGACCTTATATGGTAGTATAGTTTAATAGCGGTGATCTATAGAGACCCATAAATGACGTACATAGACATTACATTACTTTTACGGGATACTTAATACATGACAAAAATAAACACCCAATGACCGTATTAGTTTGGTGTCTTTGGAAACTCAGAACATAATCTTCTAATCATGGTGATAGATCTTAAACTTCTCCCATAATGATATTCCCCTTTGGTTTTCATACCTAAAACCGTTCTTTAAATCCTTTGGAAAATAAAACAGAAAAAGGGTGAGCTCAAATGATCAGTAAGGGTAAACATGGAGAACATAAAACAATCCCTAAACATTTGAAAATAAGAACATGAACACAAAACATCAAAATCATGAGTAATGACATAAATCTTGGTAGTTCATAAGGTATAGATCAAAAAGGAACATTAACCGTGATAAAATAGCATGGGAATAAAACATGTAATTGTGGCAACCAATAATCACATGTTATGATTTCCATAGTAGCCAAGGCATTGCTGCCTAGACCATCATAGTGGATAAAGTCCCTTATTGAATCGAGTTCACTCCTCGTTCCAGTCCTGTATCACTGAACCAGATTAACATGCTGTTCCATCCATATCTATATCATGAGATATAAATCTTTACCCAATATATTGGAGGTAGATATTGGTCCCACCCATCTCATAATGAAATCACTCTTACTTGTTCCACAAAATAAACATAAAACATTCATCATAACCCAAAGAAAAAAATGGGTTTCATAAACATCATCCCATCATCACATAATCCATATAAAACAAATGGATATAATTTCACCATAAGAAAATTAACACCTTTTAAATAATAGAGACATTATAATTGAAAGATAAACATGCTAATCAATTCCATCTTAGATGGAAAATAGTTTCTATAAAACACATGAAATGAATTCTTGAGGAAAATATACTTTATTCTTCAAAATCATTTTCTTTTCACAAAATGCCAAATAAAATTAAAAGAAAAGGATTTTATTGAAAATAACCATGAAATATTGTAGAAGAAGCTTTATAAAAATTAGACATTATGAAACTATAAAAATCTGTTCATGCTGTATAAGTTTAAAAAGACATTCTCCACGTACATTTAATGGAAAAGTCAAAAAGCACCATGTATGGTAAACAAAAGAAAGATTCCTTTCAAAACACAATGTAAAAGTCAAAGAGGAGTAATCATGACATTAAACATACATAGAAAAATATTAAACTCTTTATGGAAAACATTTTTATGGACATGGATGAAAAATATAACCCTAGTAAATACTTCCATATAAGAAATCTCAAATATAATCAGCTTTGAAACATTATCCCTTACCTTAGGTCTGATATGAATTTTATGTATCCAAACCTCCTATATAATGATTTAAATAATGTCATTGACTTATTACAGAATCACAGTCATTCTTATTATATCATTTATGAGTCTCTTAGGTCTTTATATTACCCCTTCATTTGTAAAAAACCATGTTAAATCAATGTTTTGGGTAATATTCGTTTCATTTATCGTATGTGTTCGGACTTGTTGTTATTGATATTATTATTACTTATATCAGGACTTAATTACATAAAAAATGTAAAAAATGATTTATATATCATTTATATTCAGTATATATATGTATATATATATATATAACAGATTGATAAATGAAATAAAACAAATCATTCATGGATATGGTAGGTCGTACGTATGCATGAACGTTGTTTTCCTTTCCATATTTGCTTGAATGGAAGTTAATAGATGACATATATATATATACATAAATCCAGTAGAATTATTATGCCATATATATCATTATTATTCATTATATATACTTTATAATCAGTCTTGAATGGTTAACATGGAGAATGAATCTCATCGCGTCATGGAGACGGTAATCCGTACATATGCACGAGCGATGATATCATTCCCATTATTATTGAATGGAATTGGAGTGGATGATAAAATATCTCAGAATTAGTATGATGTTATTATAACTATATATATTTATTCTTTACACCATTATACCCATCCAAGTAAGGTGGTGGTGGAAAAATAGATTACACCACGGCGTGGAGACGGTATTCCGTACGTACGCACGCGCGGTGATTTCATTTTCCGTAGGATGGATAGAAGGTAAAAGTGGGTTATTTAGTATTTATAATAACATATGAGTATGTTATTTATACTTATGTTATTACTTAATATTGAAATAACTAATGAAGATTAAGTAGAAGAATAAATAATCCTGAAATAATCGATAGAAGAGATTACCTTTTCTTCGACACACCTCTTTTAAAAATCCTATTAGGTCACTAGAGTTGGTCTTTTGAGAAGAATAAAACCTATATGATATAAATAGGGATGTTTAGAAGATATATGGGAAGGGATTGGCTGATCTATAAGGCTCAAAATTGTGTGAGGAGGAGAGAGAGGAGGTGCCCTTTTATAATGGAGCAGAGGGGCACCTTTGAAAACCTCAAAAATATTAATTTATAATAAATAAAATACCACTTAATAGCCTCCAAAAATGACTTATATTCGAATATTATATGATCTAGGGTTGTAATCTCATCAACCAATAAAATTTAGACATGTTGTAAATTTATTTTAAACCTTATCAACTTTATTTATCGTTATTTAATCTATTTAAATTTATTTGTGGTAATAAGATTATAAATTTTAAATTGTTATAAATAATTACTTATGTGTTGTTAATTGTCCATAATTGGATAATTAATGACATTTTATACCATATAAATTTAATTTTAATTTTTTTAAATATGTTTGTGATTTTTAAACAATTTTATATTATGTTATTTTTATAAAATAACAATAGTGCCAATTTTAAATCTATTCAATTATTTGAATTTAAATAAAATCCACACAAAAGATATATTTTAAATAAAAACTTTAATAGATTCATAACATGCCATATTTATCTATAAAATTCGTGTAGAACATTAAATTGTTCATATAATATTTATTGTAATATTTTAAAAGAAATTATTTAATATTTCAATCAATAAAATAATTTCAACATCACTATTGTGTCACCTTTAATGATAATTATTTAATCCCTAAAAATTCTAAATAAATTAAAATGATGTAGATAATTTTATTATATTTCTGGAGACTATTTATTTATGAATGTTAATGAAGTTTATCACTAATGAAAAATTATTATACTTATAATATTTAAGAATGTGACATGTTGTCACTTTCTTTGGTTTTAAGAATAATTAAACTTTTTTCATGGTCAAAAGGCCATAAAATGAATATATTGTTACCCTTAGGTGATATGGGTCTATGTTTAGTCATCCAATATAATTTTGGTAGGTGTTAGGGTAATTTTATAATCTTATTTTTACCCTAAATTACCTGATTTACCTTTAACTGCAGTAAATAAAAATTATCGTAGTTACTATCCATAATATTAAAAAAAATAAATGTAACCTATTAACATAATATGGACCCAGTAAATTCAAATATGGAATCCATTTTTTAAAATTCACAATACAGAAGTTTCAGTAATTAATTTAAAATTAATCTATTTGTTAATAAAATGGGTTTTAAATGATAAAACATAGACAAAGATTGACATGTTTTTACCTATGAATTCAATGTAAAATTAATGGTAATGACCTACATTATATTAAATGGTAAAAATATATTATATTTATACTTTAAATAAATTCAATATTATAACTTAACAATATAAATTATTGGGATGAAAAAAGTTGATTTTAATTAATATATAACGTGTTTTTACTATTCATTAAAATATGAAAGTTAACATAATAATATGAAAATTTTATCCAAAGTAAATTTTTATATCCTGATTCTAGATAAGAATTATATTTTTTAAAATTAAACTTATAAATATTTCAAAAGGTATATTTAATGTGGGTGTGCAATCAAAAGGCGACACAGCTGCATTTTTTTAAAAATACTTATTTTACTCATTTTTTTTGTTATCATACCATTTTCTAGAAAATGTGTAAGATGAATAATAATTTTGAAAAATTAAAAATGTAGTTAATACTATTCATAAAGGCTAGTTCATAATCATATTATAACAACATATCGTTGTTTAGCGAATCCTGGTATTGCGTATTACACACGCTATTGAGGAAGGTCGCAATTGAGTGTAATGAAAGCCAAGTCAGGGCTACGTGTAGTAGAATCTACCTTTGGTGTTGTGTATAATATATTCAAAACTTATTTCATTTATAAATTATACAAAATCTATACTTAATGTTGCGTAGAATAATTCCCACAAAACGAACTTGAAATTGTGTGTAACACTAGCCATGAATAGTGATGCGTATACTGCAAACTAATACGGTGTTGCATATAGTACAAGCTAATCATGGTGTAGTGTACAATAGAATACCTCAAATAAATTAAAAATAATATACCTCATAAAATATCGGGGTGTTACATTCTACCCCCCTTAAAATTAATTTCTCCCTCAAAATTTGTCGGGGTTATAAATCATTTACTACTTGAAAGTTTCATTCATAGAAACCCTCATTTTAAAAACGAATAATAAGACATAATTTTAAAAAGTGAAGTATGAAATGTAACAGTTACCCAAATTAACTCATCACTGGGTTTCCACATAGGAGAACGTAGGTGAAGATATGCATATGGAGGAGGAATCTAACCATCATGTTCTGATGGAGAGTTGTAGAGAACATGGATATGAAAAATCCAATAATCACAAATCCATAAATTTGGGATGATATAAAGTACCATCTATGATAGAGTTTTTGGTTTTCAAGATCATTTACCTAAAGATGAATAATTTTTGAATTAGAAGAAATACATACTTGATTTTTGTACAATTTCACTATTGATTGTTCCTTGAAAAATTTCCACTTCATCTCTTAAAGAAATGAAGATGAATTTGTCTTCCATGAAGTGTTAGCAGATCATACGATAGAATGATATGTCATTCCATTTGTCTCAATCAGATGTATATCAAAAGTTATATACATAATTCCATCGATGGTGAGATTAACCGTATATGGCTCAAAAATGGACTTATACTTTATCTATTATCCTACTTAATAAAATAATACTTGTTTCTAGTAACTGGGGACTTCCTATAGGCCAGTTGTAGGCGATAAAAGCCTATCGTACTTCGGTTATGGGTTTGATTCTTACAACCTTGTTCGATACGACGCGTTATCGCCCATATTACGGGTTATCCTTTTTCTATAACTATACTATTACAACATTCCAGAAATAATATAAAAAATTTCTAGCCTTAAAAAATACCATCTGATGTCCAACATAATGTATTCCAACCTTTAGGCTTATCAGAAATACTTCTGTCCAATCTCATAGTATAAAGAAAATGACTTCTAGAAAGGTCATCTACCAAGCATGTCAATACCATCATTTATCCCCCATATGATATATCTTCTTGTGGATCACATTCCAAACATGTGAATACCTTAATCATGTATTCTCTTGAAAAATGAATACCCATTGAACTTTAGTGAAAACATCAATGCTATCAAAAGTTAACTCTTTCTACATACCAAAATTCCAAAAATTATATATACTCAATCCATGATATCACTTTTTCTGTATCTCAATCATGAGCTCAGGAATACTATCAAACATATTATTTTTCTTCTTATCCCTTCATTATGCCCATATCATCTGCTTTACAAAAATATTTCAATCACTTTTCATGGTTACACGTACTATATAATTATCAAAAACTTCAAAAAACCATTACATAGAGATTCTAATATTCCACAATACTATAAATGATATTCGACAACATTATTTTGGAATCCCATTACATAAACCCGTAATCATTCCACCACATCGTTTTCATACTCAACATCTCTAATAGTGATTGCATGTGACTTCCATTTTTTCCATTTCCTTAAGAGGTTGATGATGTCGATCATCATTAACCCATGTATTAGGGAATTGGTTAGAATAATTCCCCATTTCCTTACACTTGAAGCATTGAAGTGTTGGTGGTGTGTTCTCTGTAGTCTTTTATTTATTTAAATCATTAGCTACGTTTTTTCCCATTACTTAGACACTTAGATGCTCGATGAACTTCTTTTCCAAACATAAAACATTTTATAGTCCCTTTAAGACAATCTTCACCATGCTTCTTTCCACACTTTGAGCATAAAGAAACATTCACTTTCTTTTCACCATTTTTTTGAGGTTTTTCCTTGAACTCCTTCTTTCGTTTCATGTCAAAACCATGAGATGGATATGTAAAACCAACTTCCAGTTCTACCTTGATATCACAACACACAATTTCTTCATAGGTACTGAAGTCTCTAACAGCTAATGCTCTTCAAAGACTTGGTTTTATACCACTAAATAATCGATCAACTTTACTTTTAGGTTGGATGATAAAGCCAAATTCATACCTTGAAAGACTTGTAAAATTATCTTTGTATATACCAAAAGATTCATCATCCTTCTACTTAAGCTCAAGGAACTCCTTTTCCATCTTTTTTTGAAGAATAAGAGGGAAGTATTTTATGAAAAACAAGTTCTTGAACTCTTCCCATTCCATGGATTCAATTTCATCTTGGGGCCTTGTATTATTAATTAGAGTCCACCACTGTTCTGCTTCACCTTCTAACCGGTAAACAGCCAAAATGAATTTTTCATTCTCTGTAAAATGATGTTTGGAAAATATGTTTTCAATGGTACTGATCCATTGTTCAGCAACAAGTGGATCAGAAGACCCAATGAATGAAGTTGAGCGTTGACTCATGAAGGAGTCAATAAAATATGGTTCCTTTATCTGCTCATTTGGAAGTCCAAAATTATTCATTTCTTTTGTAAGTATAGAAAAATGATTTTTCACTCCATCTCTCATCACATTTGATTGTTCATAAGGACAATCATTGAATTGTACATTACATTGATCAACATGGTTACTTCGGGTTGAAGCCATCGTCTAAAACCCATGAAGAACAGTGTGAGAGGCAAAAATCATTATAGGAAAACAACATAATAAAGGGGGAGTACCTTCAATACATAACATCTTAGTTTTAACTCTAAGATTGTTACCATAATTCTAGTACTATAACCTATACGTATACTTATCCTTATGGAAATCCCTACACATACCTTAGAAATATCTCTAGGGATCTCACTAATGTTTTCGCATCCTAGTTTGCAAAGGTTAACTAAACCTTTGCTATGATTAAAATTTTTGAGACCCATACATGATTTACATATACATTACATTACTTTTTCTGAATACTTAATACATGGAAAAAATAGACACCCAAAGACCGTATTAGTTTAGTGTATTTGGAAACTCGGAACATAATCTTCTAATCATGGTGAATGATATTCAACATCCCCCATAAAGATATTCCCCTTTGGTTTTCTTACCTAAAACCTTTCTTTATATCCTGGGGAAAAGAAAACATAAAAAGGTTTAGCTCAAATGCTTAGTAAGGTTAAACATGGAGAACATAAAACAATTCCTAAACATTTGATAGTAAGAACATGAACATAAAATATCAAAATAATGAGAAATGACATAAATCTTTGCAGTGCATAAGGCATTGATCAAAAAGGAAAATTAACCATGATAAAATATCATGGGAATAAAACATGTAATTGTGGCATCCATTAACCACATAGTATGATTTCCATAGTAGCCAAGGCATTGGTTCCAAGACCATCATAGTGGACAAAGTCCCTTACTGAATCGAGTTCACTCCTCGTTCCAGTCCTGTATCACGGAACCGGATTAACATGTCATTCCAGCCATGTCTTTCTCATGAGATATAAATCTCTACACACTGCATTGGAGGAAGATATAGTTCTGACCCATCTCATAATGAAATCATTCTTACTTGTGCCACAAAATAAACATAAAACATTCATCATAACCAAAAGAATAAAATGTATTTCATAAAACATCATCCCATCATCACATAATCCATATAAAAAAATGGATAAAATTTAATCATAAGAAAAATAACACCATGTAAATAATATAGACATTATACATGAAAGATAATCATTCTACTAGTGTCATCTTAGATGGAAAGTAGTTTTGATAAAACACTTGAAATGAATTCTTGAGGAAAATAACATTTCTTCTTCAAAATCATTTTCTTTTCACAAAATTCCACACAATTTTAAAATAAAAGGATTTTATTGAAAATTACCATGAAAAAATGTAGAGTAAGATTCATGAAAATTTGGAATTATGAAACTATAACAATCCGTTCATGCCGTATAAGTTAAAAAACAATCTCCTTGTACTTTTAATGGAAAAGTTAAAAAGTATAATGTATGGTAAACAAAAGAAACATTCCGTCCATAACACAAAGTAAAAGTCAAATATGGGTTAAAATGAATTTAAAAATACATGGAAGAATATTAAACACTTTATGAAAAACATTTTTATGGACATGGATGAAAAATATAACCCCTGCAAATACTTACGTATAAGCAATTACAGATAAAATGAGATTTGCAAAATTATCCCTTACCTTAGGTCTCATATGATTTGTACGTATCTGAACCTCTTGTATAATTATTTAAATAATTTCATTGACTTGTTTCAGAAACATATTCATTCTTATGATATCATTTATGATTCACTTAGGTATTTATCTTACATGTTCATTTGTCAATTCCATGTTAAAGAAATGTTTTGGGAAATATTCCTTTCATTTATCGTACGTGTTTGAACTTGTTGTTCCTGATATTATTATTACATATATCATGACTTACATAAATAATTTATAACATTATTTATATATCATTTATATTCAGTATATATATAAATATATATATATAATAGATAGATAAATGAAATGAAACACACCGTTCATGGAGACGGTAGGTCGTACGTACGCATGAACGCTATTTTACATTCCTTATTGACTTGAATGGAAGTAAGTATATGAAATATATATATATACATAAATCCATTAGGATAATTATTCCATATATATCATTATTACTCATTATATATACTTTATAATCATTCTTGAATGGTTAACATGGAGAATGAATCCCATCACGTCGTGGAGACAATAATCCGTACGTACGCACGAGCGATGATATCATTCCCATTAATATTGAATGGAATTGGAGTATATGATACAATATATAAGAATAATTATGATGTTATAATAACCATATATAGTTATTATTTACACCATTATACCCATCCAGGTAAGGTGGTGGTGGAAAAACACATTACACCACGGCGTGGAGACGATATTATGTACGTACGCGCACGCGGTGATTTCATTTTATGTTTGATGGATAGAAGGTGAAATGGGGTTTTTCCATAATTATAATAACATATAAGTATTTTATTTATTCTGATCTTATTAATTCATATTGAAACAACTAATGAAAAGGAATTATAAGAATAAAGAAACTTGAAAGAATCGGTTGAAGAGATTACCGCTTCTTCGACACGCCTCTTTTAAACCTCATCTTAGGGCACTAGAGTTGGTATTTTGAGAATACCAGAACCACTATGATATAACTAGAGATGTTTATAATAGAAATGGTCAGGTTTTGGCCGAGAATGAAGGCTCAAAATTGTGTGAGGAGGAGAGGGAGGAGGTTCCCTTTTATAAGGGAGGATAGGAGAACCTTTGGAAATCTCAAAAATAATAATTTATAATAAATAAATTCCCAGATAAAAACATTCAAAAATGACACATATTCTAATATTAGATGACATAGGGTTGTAATATAATAAAAAAATAAAATTTAGACATGTTTTAAATTTATTTTAAACCTTATAAACTTGATTTATCCTTATTTAATCTATTTAATTTTATTTGTGGTAATAAGATAATAAATTTTAAATTGTTATAAATAATTACTTATGTGATGTGAATTTTCCATAATTGGATACTTTATGACATTTTAGACTATATAAATTTTAATTTATAATTTTTAAATATGTTTCTGGTTTTTAAACAATTTTATATTATGTTATTTTTATAAAAAAAATAGTGTCAATTTTAACACTATTCATTATTTGAATTTAAATAAAATCCCAAAAAAAGATATGTTCAAAATAAAAGCTTTAATAGATTCATATCATTTAAAATTTGTATAGAAAATTAGTGGAGAACATTATATAGTTCATATAATATTTATTTTAATATTTTTAAAACCTTTTATTTGATATTTCAATCAATAAAATAATTTCAACATCACTATTGTGTCACCTTTAATGATAATAATATAATCCCTAAAAATTCTAAATACATTCACATGATGTAGATAATTTAATTATATTTCTTAAGACTATTCATGTTCGATGTTTCATGACGTTTATCACTAAATTTAAATTATTATACTTATATGATATAAGACAGTGACATGTTGTCACTTTCTCTGGTTTTAATAATAATAAAATTATTTTCATGGTCAAATGTCAATAAAATGAGTCTATTCCAACCCATAGGTGATATGGGTCAACTTTTAGTCATCCAATATAATTTTGGAAGGTGTTAGGTTAAGTTTATAATATTATGTTTACTCTTAATTAACAGATTTACCTTTAACTGCAATAAATAAAAATTACCGTGGTTACTATTCATAATATCAAAAAAATAAAATTAACCTATTAATATAATGAGGACCCTCTAAATTAAAATAAGGAATCCATTTTTCAAAATTCAAAACACATATGTTGTAGTAATTAATTTAAAATCATTCCCATTGTTAAGAAAATGGGTTTTAAAAGTTAAAACATTGCCAAAGATAGAAATGTTTTTACCTATGAATTCAATGTAAAATTAATGGTAATGCCATAAATTATATTAAATCGTAAAAATTTATTCTATTCATACTTTAACACCATTCAATATTGTAACTTAACCATATAAATTATTAGGATGAAATAAGTTGTTTTTAATTAATATATAGCGCGTTTTTACTATTCATTAAAATATGAAAGTGATCAAAATAATATGAAAATTTTATCCAATGTAAATCATTATATCCTTATTCCAAAGAATAATTATATTTTTTTAAATTAAACTAATAAATATGTAAAAAACTAGATTCAATGTGGGTGCGTCATCAAAAGGCGGCAAAACTGCATTTTTTTAAAAATACTTATTTCACCTGATTTTTTTATTCTAATACCACTTTCTAGAAAATGTGTAAGATGAATAATAATGTTATAAAAATAAATATTTATTTAATACTATTCATAATGGATAGTTAATAATAATTTTATAATAATATATCATTGTTCAGTGAATCCTGGTACTGCGTAATACACAGACTATCGAGGAAGGTCGCGATTGAGTGTGATGCAAGCCAAGTCAGGGCTATGTGTAGTAGAATCTCACTTTAGTGTTGCGTATAATATAATCAAAACTTATTTCATTTATAAATTAATCAAAATCTATACTTAATGTTGTGTAGAATAATTCCTACTAAACTAACATTAAATTGTGTGTAACACTAGCAAAGAATAGTGTTGTGTATACTGCAAAATAATACGGTGTTGCATCTAGTACAAGATAATATTGGTGTATTGTACAATAGAATACCTCAAATAAATTAAAAAAAATATATCTCATAAAATCTCAGGGTGTTACATTCTACCCCCCTTAAAATGAATTTCTCCCTCGAAATTCGTTGGGGTTATAAATCATTTACTTCTTGAAAGTTTCATTGTAACATCCCAAGTAAGTAATGAATAATAGATATTTTAATCTATGTCTTTTAATGAATTAGATAGTGTTTTAGAGGCTTAAAATGAAAATAAATACAATCTTATGCATGAAATACAGTAATATTCTTAAAAGATTGTTTTACTGCCTTTTGATGGAAAACCCATTTTAAATCTATATTTTGACAATTGTATAACCTATGTTTGTCAAAATAAACTTATTATTTATGATTGGGACATCAAAATATACTTTGTGTGAATTTTTTGTATTTTTCCTATAAAGTTCATTTTTTAATGAATAGTGAAAAATGTTGTATTTTAATTCAAAACATCTTTTTAATCTAATTTATTTATATGATTAAGAATATCTTTTGAATTGGTTTTGAAGTGAAATTAGAATATATTTTTACCATTTTATCCATTGGTGGTCATTGGAATCAATTTCGCTTTGAAATTGGACTTAAACTAGTGTCAATCTTTTGATACTTATTGTTTCATAAAAACACGCTATTTGTCATGACAACGGGAATTTGTTATTAAATTAATTAATGAAACTTAAATGTTTTTAATTTTGTAAAATAGACATCATTTTTGAATTCGGAATATCAAATATAGCTTAGGGTGAATTTTTGGTATCTTTCTGAAAAACTTCAATTTTTGATGAATAGTGAAACCACTAAATGGTAGTTAAAGAAACTGATTTTTCGTTTAAATGAAACTTTGCCACTTCTGTGATTTGATTTTCAAAAATCCGACATAAATGGTTGTCATTAAGAAGTAAAATGTGGTTCAATGAGATTAAAATAATTTTTTGATGAATAGTAACATTTAAGTTCTTAATCGCGATTAGTGGTAATTAGTGTAGTTTAAGGTAAAAATAATGTTTTAATAATATGAGATGAGCTTGGCACATGTCCTACACTCATTGGATGTGTCATGTCCGACCCATACAATCCATGGGTAAACTTGGGGACCCCATGGAGCCACTTTGGTTATGAAATGACATAAATAATTTTTTATTTAATGTTAAAGTAAAAATGACACAAACATGAGATGTTTTACTAAAACAATTTTTATATGGGTTTTTACAAGTCGGATTTTTGATTATAAATTTTCATTGGTAAGATAAAAATATTTCCTACATCATAGTATTATTCTTATAATTTTTGTACTTTAAATAAATTAAATTATTTATGACATCTTGATGATGTAGTGATTACCTCATTAATAAAGGATTTAATTAAAATGAAATGATAATGTAAAATCTATGAACTACACATGTCCAAAACCTATTTGATGGGTGTATTTCTAACCCTTATCACCTTAACATAGAATTTTATCAATTTGGGACCTTTTGAATCCGAAACTCATTTTAAAATAATGTAACATTTCTTTACTTTCCAAGAGTGCCCCTCCTCTCCTCTTATAAAAGGCCCCCACCTCTACCTCCTTACCCACACTCCCAAAGACTTTGGATCGGACAACCCCTGCCCATTTTGTCTCTCCACATCCCTATATTACCCTTTGAAGCCTCACATTGGGCAGAAGTCTTCCCAAGGAAGCCTTTGAGCTCAAACCAAAGGGAGTTACCCGATTTTAAGGTAATGTCTTCACTTGAGTCCTTTTGTTTTATTTAGCTTCTCCAACCCCCTAAACTCTTTTTATTCATTTATTTTGTAACAAATCCAGTACCCTAAATATACTAGGATGTTTCTATAAGAAGGATTATATCTAAAATTACACACACCTACATCTAATTGTTAAAGAACATACTGTTTCCGTGGATGGTGAATTTATGCCTCCCGAAACGATGATTGTTCAACATTATTTTAACACCATAAAAGGTGGCCATTTAGATGACACTATATTTATATATGATATATAATATGTTTATGTTTTCCTTAAGCTCATGTATTTTTCATTTTGGGCATACCTTTATGGTTTCCATTATGGGTAAACGCGATATCTTTATTTAAGGAAGTGCAGACTACTGCCCCCTCAAAGTGATTTGATTCGTTAAATACCATATGTGGGAAGTATAAAGGATGGAACTATAATATTATATATGATATTATACTTGAATTACAATATACCTTTATATCATTATGATTCCATTCTATAAAATACGAAATAGAAATGAAAGTAGAGTTCATGCGTACGTACGACTTACCGTCTCCATGAACGGTGCATTTCATTTCTTACCTCTAAATGATTATGTACTATTATAAATGCATGTATATACTGGATATATATGATATATACATCATTATTATAATTCTGGATATAATGGATACATGAAAAACTTGTAATTATAAAGGGATTATTTTTTACTCAAGTACCAACGATCGTTAAAACGACCATTATTTACTTAAATAATTACATAGTGTTCATGACATGGAAATAAGTGATATAAAAGGAATAATGAACTTGAAAAAGGTTCGTAAACAAGTAGAAATTAACTCAAGTTTATTATTCAGGAGATTAAAGAATGACCGAGTCAAGTCAGACCTGAGGTATGGGACTTCATCTCAATCACCTTTCATTGAGGCATATTTTGTTTTATACACAACCTTATTTTATACGGAGTATAAACCACTTTGACTTTTACGTTTATCCAAAAGGAATGTTTTTTATATGAATTGTTTTACTAAACGAAAAAATGGAATGTTTTTGTCGTACGTATGCGGAGACAACGACTTCTCCGCTGCCGTGACCATTATTTGAGTTTCGACTTCCTCTACAAGCCATACCTTTTTTTAAAAAGAAAAATAAATACCATGTTTTAATTTTATTTTATTTTGGTATTGAAAATGGTTTTCATAATGTTTTTATATCAATGTGTTGTATTGATATCTTATGATTTAATGGTGGAAATGTTATGTTTCCTTTATGCATGTTTTATGTGATATGATTATGTTGAGGTTCTTGGGCATTATTATGAAGACGGGTGGTTCCGTAATAAAATATGGGCGGGTGAGCCAGATATAGCTCTCTAATGCATTGGGTAACGCGAAGGAGTGAAACGTTAAGGTTTCTCCGAAGCAATTTAGGTAATATACTGTGGTGGGTATTCCAAACGTAACCAAGAGGGTTACTCCCTACGTAAGAATGTTATGAATGCCTCATGTTACCTTTATGTCTTATGATTTCTATGATTTATTCATGATTTGATGAGGTATGTTAAAGTGCTTATCTTTTATGGGTAATGTATGATTTCATTCTTATGTATATATGTACCCATGTTTCCTTTCCATATTTTTATATCCCTTACTGAGCTTTTTATGCTCATCCCAAGTTTTTTTGAAATTTTTATCACAGGTCAAGGGATAGGTACATGATATGATGATAGTGTCAAGGAAGTTTCAAGAAAGAATCCATGTTTTATTTTAAATATGTTTCCATTGATGGGAAAGAAGAATAATATCTTTATGTAACCACTTTGTTTATATGTGGAATGTAATGCATGTTTTATGATCTAATTCTCTAAAACTCTAAACCCGAAAAGATCCTCAATGTGTAATCTTGTAATAAATCAAGATTAAGTAAGGTTTAAGGCTGGGGCCTTATAGTTGGTATCAAAGGTCAGTTTAGATAACTTTAGGAGTTAGAATTCTATTAAATGATTATCCAAAAATAAATTTTTTTTATGGTCAAATTGAAGTGATATAGTATTTGAAGATTACCATGTTGCTTAATCTAAGACATGTTTGTTCAGAATGGTTTTCCGCAGAGGAAACAGGGAAGCAGTGCTAGGAAGGCATGCAGAAAGAAATAACCTTCTGAATAAGCATCCTGAGATGGTCAGAATTGGAACTGAACAGTTTGTTGTAGTAATGGCGAAGTTGACTGAAGTGATAAATGATGGTGGTATCCATGCACGAGATCAGCCAGATCAACCGCAGAGGAAAATGTCAGTTGTGGAACATTTCATGAGGCAACATCCCCCATCATTCAGAGGATCATCTGACCCTGTGTTAGCTGAAGGGTGGATTAAAGAACTGGAGAATATTTTCGATGTCAGGGGGAGTTCAGAAAATCAAAAGGTTAGTCTTTCTATTTACCGTTTGGAGGGTGAGGCAGATCAGTGGTGGTCTATGGTTAAAAATATCAGGGACGCCGATGAGAATGATGCTCTTGACTGGAATGAATTCAAAGGTATGTTTCTTGAGAAGTATTTTCCTAATTCTGTTTGACTTAGGATGGAAAAGAAATTCTTGGAATTGAGGCAAGAGGAAGACTCAGTGGCTACCTATGAAGAAAGGTTCACTCGATTGGCAAGGTATGCTCCAAATTTTATCCGAGACCTTGATAGTAAAATCAGTCGTTTTTACTCAAGATTAAAGCCAATATATCGAAGGGAATTAGCTTCCCGTGAGTTTAAAAGTTATGAAAAGCTTGTTCGATGTGCTGAGAAGGTGGAAATGGAGTTTGCCGATGTTCAAGTGTTCTATAACAACCAACAGAAGAAGAGACCGAGGTGGCAGGAGAAAGGTAAGAATTCTTCAAAAAAGTCTGATGGTAAGAAAACTAAGTTTCCATTTTGTGATAAATGTGGCAAAAGGCATGCTGGGGAATGTCTATTGAATTCTGGAAAGTGTTACCGATGTGGTAAGATGGGACATAAGGCTCGTGATTGCACTGAAAAAGATCAAGGTGAAGGTAAGACCAAATTTGATTTATAGTTAGTGAAATGTTATAAGTGGAATGAGATGGGTCACTATGAAAACGAGTGTCCGACAGAGAGCTTGAGTGATGGGAAGAAATTAGACTACAAGTAGAAAGTGGTGCTGAATCCTTTACAACTACTTCAGAAGATATCGGGCCATCAAATGAAGTTGTATAAGGTACTTTGTTTGTTTTTTCAGATTATGCCAGTGGGTTGTTCGATTCGGGGTCTACACATTCTTTCATCTTTGAAAACTTTTCTAGTAAAATGGGAATACCATATCAAGAAATGACTCCTGAAATTTTGGTAAAAACACCTGGGGGAAATGTTCAGGCAAAAAGAATTTATAATAATCTTCTGTGGAAAGAACATACTTGCAAACCTTATTGTTCTACCTCTAGTAGAGATTGATGTTATCCTGGGTATGGATTGGATCTCTATTTACCATGATAAGATTGACTGTAGAGCTAAAGAAGTTTCTTTTCAGAATGTCTTTCAGTTTGTGTACAAGAATGAACCCTTACTGTTGATAACATATCAAGAGGCCAAGAAACTTGTAAAAGATGGAAATGAATGTTACCTTGCACACATCGTTGAAAATAAAGGAACTGTTTAGATTAATGATGTGCCATAGGTAAATGAGTATCCTGATGCTTTTCCTGATGAGTTGCCTGGAATAATAACAGATCGGGAAGTTGAATTTACTGTTTACTTAGTTCCTGATGCTAAGCCAATTTCAAAACCCCCTTATCGAATGGCTCAAATTGAACTTTTAGAGTTTAAGGAGAAATTGCAAGATTTATTAGAGAAAGGTTTCATTCGACCTAGCACATCACCATGGGGTGCTACTGTTTTATTTGTTAAAAATAAAGATGGTTCAATGAGACTTTTCATTGATTATAGAGCCTTGAATAACATCACTGTTAATAAAAAATATCCTTTGCCTCATATCGAGGATTTGTTTGATCAGCTCCAGGGAGCTCAGTATTTTTCAAAGATTGACTTGAGATTGGGGTACCATCTACTGAAGGTAAAGGAAGCAGACATTACAAAGACTGCATTTCGTACAAGATATGGCCATTATGAATTTGTAGTAATGCCTTTTGGGCTAACCAATGCACCTGCTGTATTCATGGACTTAATGAATAGAATTTTCCATGAGTTCTTGGATAAGTTTGTGGTGGTTTTCATTGATGATATTTTGGTGTTTTCTAAAAGTAAAGAGGAGCATGAAAGACATTTAAGGGTTCTCTTTCAAACCTTAAAAGAAAAGAAATTGTATGGGAAATTTAGCAAGTGTGAGTTTTGGTTGCAACAAATTTCTTTCCTTGGTCACATTGTTTCTAAAGATGGGATAACTGTTGATCCTGCAAAAACAAAAGTTGTGGAAGACTGACCAAGACCCACAAATGTAACTGAGATTCGTAGCTTCCTTGGTTTGGGAGGCTATTACAGAAGGTTTTTTAGAAATTTTTCACGGTTATCTAGTCCAATGACTAAGCTAACTCGGAAGGGTGTTAAGTTTATCTGGACAAAAGAATGTGATGATTGTTTTCAGGAATTGAAAAGAAGATTGGTGAAAGCTCCAGTTTTGGCACTACCTTCTAGGAATGGTGATTTTGTTATCTACAGTGATGCTTCATTGAAAGGACTTGGTTGCATCCTAATGCAGAATGATCAGGTAATTGCTTATACTTCACGACAGTTGAAAACTCATGAGGTAAATTACCCTACACAAGATTTGAAATTAGCTGCTGTTGTTTTCAATTTAAAAATTTGGAGGCATCATTTTTATGGAGTAAAGTGTGAAATTTATACTTATCACAAAAGTTTAAAGTATATATTCACTCAGAAAGAGTTAAACATGAGACAGAGGAGATGGCTGGAATTATTCAAGGATTATGATTGTACAATTCAATACCATCCGGGAAAAGCAAATAAAGTAGCTGATGCTTTGAGTCAAAAAAGTAATGATTCATTAACAATGTTGCATTTGGAACGTGATCCTTTGGTTAAGGATTTGATGAACTTTGGAATAGAAGTTTTTGGCGCATGATGTTCTTCTATTTTGTTTCATGTATCAGTGAGATCATCTCTATCAGATAGAATCAAGCAAGCACAGAAGCAAGACAGTGAGTTGCAGAAAAAGGTAGAGTTGGTTCAGAAAGGTAAGTTGTCTGAATTCAACATTGATAATGATTGTGTTTTGAGATTTGGGAAGAGATTTTTTGTGCCTTGTGATTCACAGTTGAAGAGAGAGTTGTTATGTGAATCTCATAGTTCTCCATTTTCGGTTCATCCTGGCAGTACTAAGATGTAAAGAGATCTGCGGGAGTATTACTGGTGGGATGGAATGAAAAGAGATATTGCTGATTTTACTGTGAAGTGTTTGACATGTCAACAGGTTAAAGCAGAGTGGCAGTTACTGAAAGGGATGCTTCAGCCTTTACCAGTTCCAGAGTGGAAATGGGAGAATATATCCATGGACTTTGTTGTGGGATTACCGAAGACATCTCGAGGTAATAATGCAATCTGGGTTATTGTTGATCGCTTGACTAAATCTGCTCATTTCCTTGATATACGAGATACTTTTTCCCTAGATCAACTTTCCCGAATGTATCTTAAAGAGATAGTCAGGTTACATGGATTTCCTCTCTCCATTGTATCTGATCGTGATCCCAGGTTCACTTCTAGCTTTTGGAAAGGCCTTCAGAAGTCGTTGGGTACTGAATTAAATTTTAGTACAGCTTTTCATCCTCAATCAGATGGGCAGTCAGAACGGACAATTCAGACCTCAGAGGATATGCTACCAGCTTGTTCGATGGATTATCAGGAAAGTTGGGACCAACATCTTTCTTTTATTGAATTTTCATATAATAACAGTTTTCATTCTAGTATACAGATGGCACCATTTCAGGCATTATATGGGAAGCGGTGTCAAACTCCAGATTTCTGGGATGAAGTGGGTGAAAGGAACTTGATGGGACCCAAATTGGTAGAAGAGTTGGGAGAAAAAGTTCAGCTGATACAGAAACACATGAGAACAGCTCAGAGTAGGCAGAAGAGTTATGCGGACAACAGGAGGAGGGATCTCTGTTTTGAGGTAGGTGATCATGTTTTTCTCAAAGTATCACCATGGAAAAGTGTGATGCGATTTGGTAAGAAAGGAAAGCTGAGTCCAAGGTTCATTGGACCATATAGAATTCTGGAGAGAGATGGATCACATGCTTACCGAGTGGCTTTACCTCTGAGTTTATCTCAGGTACACAATGTTTTTCATGTTTCGATGCTGTGAAAGTAAATGCCAGATCCATTTCATGTTTTGAGTCCAGAGGTAGTTCAGCTGGAAGAGAACCTATCTTATGAGGAACAACCGGTCTAGATTCTTGACCACAGGGAGCAAGTGTTTCGAAATAAGGTGATTAATCAGGTAAAGGTTTTTTTGGAAAAACCACATGATGGAAGAGGCAACATGGGAATCTGAAAATGCAATGAGGGATAAATACCCCCATTTATTCGATAAGTAAATAAATTGCGGGGACACCATTTTCTAAATGGGGGAAGAATGTAACATCCCAAGTAAGTAATGAATAATATATATTTTTATCTATGTCTATTAATGAATTAGATAGTGTTTTAGTGGCTTAAAATGAAAATAAATACAATCTTATGCATGGAATACACTAATATTCTTAAAAGATTGTTTTACTGCCTTTTGATGGAAAACACATTTTAAATCTATCTTTTGAAAATTTCATAAGATATGTTTTTCAAAATAAACTTATTATTTATGATTGGGACATCAAAATATACTTTGTGTGAATTTTTGGTATTTTTCCGATGAAGTTCATTTTTTAATGAATAGTGAAAAATGTTGTATTTTAATTCAAAACCTATTTTTAATCTAATTTATTTATATGATTAGAATATCTTTTGAATTTGTTTTGAAGTGAAATTAGAATATATTTTTACCATTTTATCCAATGGTGGTCATTGGAATCAATTTTACTTTGAAATTGGACTTAAACTAGTGTCAATCTTTTGATACTTATTGTTTGATAAAAACACGCTATTTGTCATGACAACGGGAATTAGTTATTAAATTAATTAATGAAACTTAAATGTTTTGAATTTTTTAAAATAGACATCATTTTTGAATTCAGAATATCAAATATAGCTTAGGGTGATGTTTTGGTATCTTTCTGAAAAACTTCAATTTTTGATGAATAGTGAAACCGCTAAGTGGTAGTTAAAGATTCTGATTTTTCATTTAAATGAAAATTTTCCACTTCTGTGATTTGATTTTCAAAAATCCGACATACATGGTTGTCATTAAGAAGTAAAATGTGGTTCAATGAGATTAAAATAATTTTTTTGGTGAATAGTAACTTTTAAATTCTTAATCGGGATTAGTGGTAATTAGTGTAGTTTAAGGTAAAAATAATGTTTTAATAATATGAGATGAGCTTGACACATGTCCTACTCTCATTGGATGTGTAATGGCCGTCCAAGACAATCCATGGGTTAACTTGGGGACCCCATGGAGCCACTTTGGTTGGGAAATGACATAAATAATTTTTTTTAATGTTAAAGTAAAAATGACACAAACATTAGATGTTTTACTAAAACAATTTTTACATGGGGTTATACAAGTCATATTTTTGATTATAAATAGTCATTGGAAAGATAATAAAATTTCCTACATTATAGTAGTTTTTTTATAATTTTTAGACTTTAAATAAATTAAATTATTTATGACATCATGATGATGCAGCGATTACCTCATTAATAATGGATTTAAATAAAATGAAATGATAATGTAAAATATATGAACTACACATTTCGAAAACCTATTTTATGGGTGGATTTCGAACCCTTATCACCTTACCCTCGAAGTATTTCAATGTGGGACCTTTTTAATCCGAAACGCATTTTAAAATAATGTAACATTTCTTTACTTTCCAAGAGTGCCCCTCCTCTCCTCTTATAAAAGGCCCCCACCTCTACCTCCTTACCCACACTCCCAAAGCCTTTGGCTCGGCCAACCCCTGCCCATTTTATCTCTCCACATCCCTATCTTACTCCTTGAAGCCTCACTTTGGGTAGAGTCTTCCCAAGGAATCCTTTGTGCTCAAACTAAAGGGAGTTACCCGATTTTAATGTAATGTCTTCAATTGAGTCCTTTTGTTTTATTTTTCTTCTCCAACCCCCTAAACTCTTTTTATTCATTTCTTTTGTAACAACTCCAGTATCCTCAATATACTAGGATGTTTTTATAAGAAGTATTCGAGCTACATTTACACAAACCTACATCTAATGGTTAAAGAACATACTGTTTCCGTGGATGGTGAATTTATGCCTCCCGAAACGATCATTGTTCAATATTCTTTTAACACATTCAACGATGGCCATTAATATGAAACTATATTTATATATGATATATAATATGTTTATGTTTTCCTTAAGCTTCTGTATTTTTCATTTTGGGCAAACCATTATGGTTTCCATTATGGGTAAATGCGATATCTTCATTTAAGGAAGTGCGGACTACCGCCCGCTCAAAGTGATTTGATTCGTTAAATACCATATGTGGGACGTATAAAGGATGGAACTATGATATTATATATGATATTATACTGGAATTAGAATATACATTTATATCATTATGATTACATTCTATAAAATACGAAATAGAAATGAAAGTAGCGTTCATGCGTACGTACGGCTTACCGTCTCCATGAACAGTGCATTTCATTTCTTACCTATAAATGATTATGTAATATTATAAATGAATGTATATACTGGATATATATGATATATACATCATGATTATAATTCTGGATATAATGGATACATGAACAACTTGTAATTATAAAGGGCTTATTTTTTACTCAAGTACCAATGATCGTTAAAACGACCGTTATTAACTTAAATAATTACATAGTGTTCATGACATGGCAATAAGTGATATAAAATGAATAATGAACTTGAAAATGGTTCTTAAACAAGTAGAAATTAACTCAAGTTTATTATTCAGGAGATTAAAGAACGACCGAGTCAAGTCGGACCCGAGGTATGGGACTTCGTCTCAATCTCCTTTCATTGAGGCAAATTTTGTTTTATACACAACCTTCTTTTATACGGTGTATAAACCCCTTTGACTTTTACGTTTATCCAAAAGGAATATTTTTTATACGAAGTGTTTTACTAATCGACAAAAGGGAATGTTTTTGTCGTACGAATGCGGCGACAATGACTTCTCCGCCGCCGTGACCATTATTTGAGTTTCGGCATCCTCTACAAGCCATACCTTTTTATAAAAAAGAAAAATAAATACCTTGTTTTACTTTTATTTTATTTTGGTATTGAAAAAGGTTTTCATAATGTTTTTATATCAATGTGTTGTATTGATATATTGTGATTGAATGGTGGAAATGTTATGTTTCCTTTATGCATGTTTTATGTGATACGATTATGTTGAGGTTCTTGGGCATTATTATGATGACGGGTGGTTCTGTGATAAACTATGGGTGGGTGAGCCCGATATAGCTCTCCAATGCATTGGGTAACGTGAAGGAGTGAAACGTTAAGGTTTCTCTGAAGAGATTTAGGGAATATAGTGTGACGGGTATTCCAAACGTAACCAAGAGGGTTACTCCCTACGTAAGAATGTTATGAATGCCTCAAGTTACCTTTATGTCTTATGATTTATATGATTTATTCATGGTTTGATGAGGTATGTTAAAGTTCTTATGTTTTATGGGTAAAGTATGATTTCATTCTTATCTATATATGTACCCATGTTTCCTTTCCATATTTTTATATCCCTTACTGAGCTTTTTATGCTCATCCCAAGTTTTTTTGAAATGTTTTTCACAGGTCAAGGGAAAGGTACATGATATGATGATAGTGTCAAGGAAGTGTCAAGAAAGAATCCATGTTTTATTTTAAATATGTTTCCATTGAAGGGAAAGAAGAATACTATCTTTATGTAACCACTTTGTTTATATTTGCAATGTAATGCAAGTTTTATGATTTAATTCTCTAAAATTCTAAACCCGAAAAGATCCTCAATGTGTAATCTTGTAATAACTCAAGATTAAGTAATGTTTAAGGCTGGGGCCTTATATTCATTCATAGAAACCCTCATTGTAAAAAAGAATAATAAGACTTAATTTTAAAAAGTGAACTATGAAATGTAATAGTTACCCAAATGAACTCATCACTATGTTTCCACATAGGATAACATAGGTGAAAATATGGATATGGAATAGAAATCTAACTGTCATGTTCTGATGGAGAGAGGTAGAGAACATGGATATGAAAAATCCAATAATCACAAAGCCATAAATTTGTGATGATCTAAGGTACCATCTAGGAAAAAGTTATTGGTTTTCAAGATCATTTCCCTAAAGATGAATAATTTTAGATTTAGAATATATACTTACTTGATTTTGGTACAATTTCACTATTGTTTGTTCCTTGAACAATTTCCACTTAATATCTTAAAGAAATGAAGTATAATTTGTCTTCCGTGAAGTGTTAGCAGATCATACGATAGAATGATATGTCATTCCATCTGTCTCAAACAAATGGTTAGAAAAATATATATACAAAAGTCCATCAATGGTGAGATTAATCGTATATGGATCAAAAAATGGACTTATACTTCATCTATTATCCTGCTTAATAAAATAATTCTAGTTTCTACTAACTAGGTACTTCATGTAGGATAGTGGTAGGTGATAAAGGCCTATCGTACTTCGGTTGTGGGTTCGATTCTTGAAACCTTGTTCGATGCGACGTGTTGTCCCCCATCTTACGGGTTGTCCTTTTTCTAAAAATATACTATTACAACATTCCAGAAATAATATAAAAAATTTCTAGCCTTAAACAATACTATTTGGTGTCAAACTTAATGCATTCTAACCTTTAGGCTTATCATAAATACTTCTGTCCAATCTCAGAGTATAAAGAAAATGAGTACTATAAAGGTCATCCACCAAGCATGTGAATACCATCATTTATCCCCCATAAGATATATCTTCTTGTTGGTCACATTCCAAACATGGGAATAGCTTAATCATATATTCTCTTGAAAAATAAATACCCATTGAACATTAGTGAAAACATGAATGTTGTCAAAAGTTTACTCTGTCCACATACAAAAATTCCAAAATTTCTATATACTCAAACCATGATATCACTTTGTCCTTATCTCAATCACGAGCTCATGAATACTATCAAACACATTGTTTTCTTCTTATACCTTCATTATGCGCATATCATCTTCTTTCCAAAAATATTTCAATAACTTTTCATGGTTACATGTACCATAAAATTATCAAAAACCTCAAAAAACCATTACCTAGATATTCCAATATTCCAAGATACTATAAATGAGATTCCACAACATTATTTTATAATCTCATTACATAAACACATAATCATTCCACCACATCATTTTCATACTCAACATCTCCAATAGTGATCGCATGTGACTTCCATTTTTCCTTTTCATTAAGAGGTTGTTGATTTCGATCATCATTAACCCTTGTATTAGGGAATTGGTTAGCATAATTCCCCATTTCCTTGCACTTGAAGCATTAAAGTGTTGGTGGTATGTTTTCTGTAGTCTTTTCTTTATTTACATCATTAGATACCTTTTTCCCATGACATCTACACTTAGCTGCTCGATGACAATATTTTCCACACATAAAACATTTTCTAGTCCCTTTAAGACAATCTTCACCATGCTTCTATCCACACATTGAGCATAAAGAAACATTCACCTTCTTTTCACCATTGTTTTGAGATTTTTCCTTGAACTCCATCTTTTTTTTCTTGTCAAAACCATGAGATGGATACGTAACACCAACTTCCAGTTCTACCTTGATATCACAACTCACAATTTCTTCATATGTACTGAAGTCTCTAATAGCTAATGCTCTTCAAAGACTTGGTTTTATGCAACTAAATAATCGATCAAGTTAACATTCAGTTTGGATGATAAAGCTAGATTCATAACTTGGAAGCCTTGTAAAATTATCTTTGTATATACCAATAGATTCCTCATACTTTTGCTTAAGCTCAAGGAACTCCTTTTCCATCTTTGTTTGAAGAATACAAGGGGAATACTTACTGAAAAACAAGTTCTTGAACTTATCCCATTCCATGGATTCAATTTCATCTTGTGGCCTTGTATTCTTAATTAGAGTCCATCACTAGTCTGATTCACCTTCTAACCAGAAAAAAGAAAAAATGACGTTTTCATGCTCTATACAATGAAGTATGGAAAATATGTTTTCAATGGTATTGATCCATTGTTCATCAATAAGTGTATTAGAAGACCCAATGAATGTTGTTGGATGTTGCCTCATGAAGGACTCAATAAAATATTGTTCTTTCTCTGCTCATTTGGAAGTCCAGAATGATTCATATCTTGTGTAAGTATAGAAAAAAGATTTTTCCCTCCATCTACCATAAAATTTGATTGTTCATAAGGACAATCATTTCATTGTTCATTACATTGATCAACATGGTCCATTCGGGTTGCATCCATCGTCTAAATCCCAAAAAAACAGTGTGAGAGGCAAAAATCATGTTAGGAAAACAACATAGTAAAGGGGGAGTACCTTCAATATATAACATCTTAGGTTTAACTATAAGATCGTTACCATAATTCTAGTACTATAACCTATACGTATACTTATCCTTAGGGACATCCCTAAACATACCTTAGAAATATCTCTAGGGATATCACTAAAGTTTTCACATCCTAGTTTCCAAAGGTTAACTAAACATTTACTCTGATACCAACTGTTGAGATCCATACATGACGTACATAAACATGACATTACTTTTTCAGAAATCTTAATGCATGAAAAAAATAGATGCCCAAATACCGTATTAGTTTAGTGTCTTTGGAAATGTGGAACATAATCTTCTAATCATTGTGAAAGATATTCAACATCTCCCATAAAGATATTCCACTTTGGTTTTCTTACCTAAAACCTTTCCTTATATCATTTGGAAAAGAAAACATAAAAATGGTGAGCTAAAATGCTCAGTAATGGTAAACATGGAGAACATAAAACAATCCCTAAACATTTGAATGTAAGAACATGAACATAAAACATCAAAATAATGAGTAATGATATAAATCATGGCAGTTCATAAGGCATAGATAAAAAAAGAAAACTCAACCATGATAAAATAGCATGGGCATAAAACATGAAATTTTGGCAACCATTAAGCACATGTTAAGATTTCCATAGTAGCCAAGTCATTTCTTCCATGACCATCATTGTGGACAAAGTCCCTTACTGAATCGAGTTCACTCCTCATTCCAGTCCTGTATCACTGAACCAGATTAACATGTCGTTCCAGCCTTGTCTATCTAATGAGATATAAATCTTTACACAATGAATTGGAGGGAGATGTAGGTCCCACACATCTCATAATGAAATCATTCTTACTTGTGCCACAATATAAACATAAAACATTCATCATAACCTAAAGAATAAAATGGTTTTCATAAACACCATCCCATCATCACATAATCCATATAAAAAATGGATATAATTTCATCATAAGAAAAATAACACCATTTAAATAATAGAGACATTATACATGAAAGATAATCATGCTAATTAATTCCATCTTAGGTGGAAAATAGTTTTGATAAAACACTTAAAATGAATTCTTGAGGAAAATATCTTTTCTTCTTCAAAATCATTTTCTTTTCATAAAATGCCACACAATTTTAAAAGAAGAGGATTTTATTGTAAATTTACATGAAACAATGTAGAGTAAGCTTCATAAAAATTAGGCATTATGAAACCGTAAAAATCTATTCATTCCTTATAAGATAAAAAAAAATCTCATCGTACTTTTATTAGAAAAATTCAAAAAGTTCCATGTATGGTAAACAAAATAATGATTCCTTCCATAACACAAAGTAAAAGTCATAGAGGGGTAAAAATGACTTTAAACATACATGGAAGAATATTAAACACTATATGAAATACATTTATATGGAGATGGATGAATAATATAACCCCTGTAAATACTTAAGTATAAGAAATCACAAATAAAATGAGATTTGCAAAATTATCCCTTACCATAGGTCTCATATTCTTTGTACGTATCCGACCCTCCTGTATAATTATTTTAATAATGTCATTGAATTGTTACAGAATCATATTCATTCTTATGATATCATTTATGATTCACTTATGTCTTTATATTACATGTTCATTTGTCAATTCCATGTTAAATCAACGTTTTGGGTAATATTCGTTTCATTTATAGTACATGTTTGGAATTGTTGTTGTTGATATTATTATTACTTATATCATGATTAAATTACATCCAGAATGTATAACATTATTTATATATTATTTATATTCAGTATATATATATAATATATATATAAATGAAATGAAACACACCGTTCATGGAGACGGTAGGTTGTATGTATTCATGAATGATGTTTTCCTTTCCTTATTAACTTGAATGGAAGTAAGTAGATGATATATATATATATACATAAATCCATTAGAATAATTATTGAATGGTTATCATTATTCTTCATTATATATAATTTATATTACATGTAGCTTCCCTCTTTTTATAAAATAATTTGTGCCTCGGTCTTTGACTGAGGCACCACCTTCTAAAAAAATTGAATCTCATCGCGTCGTGGAGACGGTAATCTGTACGTACGCACGAGCGATGATATCATTCCCATTAATATTGAATGGAATTGGAGGGGATGACACAATATATAAGAATCAGTATGATGTTATAATAACCATATATTGTTATTCTTCACACCATTATACCCATCCATGTAAGGTGGTGGTGGAAAAACAGATTACACCACGGCGTGGAGACGGTATTTCGTACGTACGCACACGCGGTGATTTTGCTTTCCGTAGGATGGATAGAAGGATAAATGGGGTTGTTTCTTATTTATAATAACATATCAGTATGTTATTTATTTTTATGTTATTACTACATAATGAAACAACTAAAAAAGATGATGTAGATGAGTAAAGAAACATGGAAGAATCAGTAGAAGATATTACCTCTTCTTCGACGTGCCTCTTTTAAACATTCTCTTAGGGCACTAGAGTAGGATTTTGGAGAAGAAAATGACCTATATGATATAACAATAGATGTTTAGAAGAGAAATGGTCAGTTATTTTCTGAGCTTGAAGGCTCAAAATTGTGTGACGAGGAGAGGGAGGAGTTTCCCTTTTATATGGGAGGAGAGGGGCACCTTTGGAAACCTCAAAAATATTAATTTAAAATAAATCAAATACCACTTAAAAACCTCCAAAAATGAAAGATATTATAATATTAGATGATATAGGTTTGTAAGCACATCAACAACTAATATTTAGTCATGTTTTAAATTTATTTTATTTCTTATCAACATGATTTATCCTTATTTAATCTATTTAATTTTATTTGTGGTAATAAGATTATAAATTTTAAATTGCTATAAATAATTACGTATGTGTTGTGAATTTTCCATAATTGGATAATTAATGACATTATGGACCATATAAATTTTAATTTATAATTTTTAAATATGTTTGTGATTTTTAAAAAAATTTATATTATCTTATTTTTATAAAAAAAATAGTTCCAATTTTAACACTATTAATTATTTTAATTTAAATAAAATACCAACAGAAGATATATTCTAAATAAATGCTTTAATAGATTCCTAACATGTCATATATATCTATAAAATTCGTGGAGAACATTAAATAGTTCATATAATATTTATTTTAATATTTTTAAAACAATTTATTTGATATTTCAATCAATAAAATAATTTCAACATCACTATTGTATCACCTTTAATGATAATTATTTAATCCATAAAAAATAAAAATAAATTCACATGATCTATATAATTTAATTATATTTCTTGGAGACTATTCATGTTTGATGGTTCATAAATTTTATCACTATATTAAAATTATTATAATTATAAGATATAAGAGAGTGACATGTTGTCACTTTCTTTGGTTTTAATAACAGTTAAATTATTTTCATTGTCAAAAGTACATAAAATGAGTCTATTCCGACACTTTGGTGATATGGGTCTACTTTTAGTCTTCCAATCTAATTTTGGTAGGAGTTAGGGTAATTTTATAATCTTATGTTTACCCTTAATTAATAGATTTACCTTTAACTATAGTAAAAAAAATTACCGTAGTTACTATTCATAATACTAAAAATATAAAAGTAACCTATTAACATAATTAGGACCCTCTAAATTCAAATATGGAATCCATTTTTCAAAAATGAAAACACAGAAGTTTCTGTAATTAATTTAAAATTAATTCCATTATTAAGAAAATGGGTTTTAAATGTTAAAACATTGACAATGATTGAAATGTTTTTACCTATGAATTCAATGTAAAATTAATGGTAATGAAATAATTTATATTAAATGGAAAAAATTTATTCTATTTATATTTTAAACACATTCAATATTATAATTTATCCATATAAATTATTTCGATGAAAAAAGTTGTTTTTAATTAAAATATAGCGTGTTTTTTCTATTCATTAAAATATGGAAATTATCAGAATAACATGAAAATTTTATGTAAATTAAATTTATATATCCTAATTCCAAAGAATAATTTTATTTTTTGACATTGAACTTATAAATATGTCAAAAACTAGATTTAATGTGGGTGCACCATCAGATGGAAGCAAAAATGCATTTTTTTTAAATACTAATTTTACCTGAATTTTTTTTGTTCTCATACCATATTCTAGAAAATGTGTAAGATGAATAATAATGTTATAAAATTCAAAATTTAGGTAATACTATTCATAACGGCTATTTATAATAATATTATTACAATATATCATTGTTTAGCGAATCCCAGTATTGCGTACTACACACGCTATCGAGGAAGGTTGCGATTGTGTGTGATGCAAGCCAAGTCAGGGTTGCATGTAGTGGAATCTACCTTTGGTGTTGCGTATAACATAATCAATACATATTTAATGTATACATTAAAAAAAATCTATACTTAATGTCGCGTGGGATAATTCTCACAAAACGAACTTGAAATTGTGTCTAACACTAGCCAACAATAGTGTTGCGTATAATGCAAGATAACAAGGTGTTGCGTATAGTACAAGATAATATTGGGGTAGTGTACAATATAAAATATAAAACAAATTAAAAGGAATATATCTCATAAAATCTCGGGTAGTTACATGATCAACAATAGTCTCCAATTCATGAATGTGATAATTGAAATATCGGTGGACATTATAATGATCATGGTATTGAGCATGCGATAGTGAAGGGATCAAAATGATGGATAATTTATTATGGTATTGTTGCTAAGAGATCATGGAGGGTCATTGAACATGAGGTGATTAGTATCAACTAGTTTTCTATAACCACCCTATTTTCTTACCAACTCTTCATTTTTTATTTTGAGTATTTTTATTAGGCAGGTTGTGTTTTTTATTATCATAGATGTTGATATGTTATGGTTATTACATAAACATCAAAGTTTTTATTTTCTTTATAAAAAAATTCATTTGAGATATGGAATGTGTAAAGTATTAATGAAAGGAATATTAGTGGAAAAGAAGAAAATTTCTAAATCTGGTGTGTCCAATATAAAGAAAATATTATACATGAATATGATATGATGGATTATTATATTACTATATTGGAGGATATTTTTATCTACCATAGGTATTAAGTAAATATCCAAAGGATTGAACTATATTCAAGAAAATATATTTTATCTTTCTATAATGGTTTACCACTAATGTTTTATATCTTGAATATTTTTATCATAGTTAATTTATAATAGATGAGTTTCATAGTGTATTAGTTTTATAAGAAATGAAAAATCATACTTTTTTATATAAATTAAGAAAATATGTGAAGTAAATTTTCTATAAATATCTAAATAGTTATAATAAATCTATGGATTTCAAGGAATAATATCAGATTTCATATTTTGATAAAGATTCTGATGTGATATTAAAAAAGATAAATTCACTAATCTAAAGAATTAATTGAAAATGAATGGTTAATATAATGGTAAACTTCCATTAATCATATAGACATAAATTTATTATATATTTTAATATAAATTATCCAAAATTAAATAAATTTGTGAATAAAGAAGAAGAATTTCAATCAATGAATTTAACTATTAAGTTGACTTCAAAATTTAGTAAGAAGACGTATAATTTTATGTTAAAGTTATTTTTTATAAATTAAAAATTAATAGTTCATTTTAGAATATTAGGGAAGATTAATTAGATGATTTTTATGATGGATAATATTATTCATCTACTGTATGTGATTATATTTTATTGATTACTAAGGTAAATTATGCATATTTATTTAGGGAAGGAGAAAAGATATAGAATTTTTGGAATTTTTCATAAATATTGAACTAAATTAAAATATTATTAAATTAATTAAAAAGGAAAACGAAGTTAATTATTTGTGAAAAGTGACTCACATTTTGATTGATGATAAGAATGATCAATGAGAAAGTGGATTGTTTTATGTAAAAGAAGATTAATCTTTAAGTTTAAAACGTTTTAAAGAGAATATGGTAAATGATAGAAAAATGGAATACAATAAATAAAAATAAAATAAATACATGAGTCTTAGAGAATATAATTAATGGATGAAGATCAATATTATAATATTAGATCAAATTCAATAAAATATGTTGACGATGTCGGTGAAAATTTGAAGTAGTGTTTGAAGACTAGTGAAATACTATAGAATATCAGTGATCCCTCAAATAATTAATTACCACCTTTTTGGATTAAAGAATATGCCAAGTTGTGTATAATAGGGATTAAGTTAATGTATATAAAATTATTAAGAAGAATATATTACCATGTAGTACACTCTAGAATTTTAAAAATTTATGTAAATGAGACTTAATGTTGAAATTATTTACAAATAGAAGGGTAAAAGAATCCATAAATCCATATTTAATAATGGGAATAAACATATTTATTTCATAAAGTAAATAAAATTAAATTCATGAAATTGATGTAAATTATGTGTCAAAGTTTTTTTAATAATAAATTTTTAATAAATTTTTTCATTTTATTGATTTTGTTAATGTAGTATATAATATGAGAACATAAAATATTGTTTTAATAAAACCATTAAATTAATAAAATTACCAAAAAATATCATCATAATTATAAGGTACTGAAGCCTCTCAAGTATGAAATGTTTAGAAATAGATAGAAAATTTACAGATCATCTGATGAATCGACTTCAAGTTCTGCATGATGTTTACAGTAGATGTGATGAGCTAGGTAACATGGATAAGATATTCAAATTTTCAAAGAATATAATAGTATAAAAAATAATATATTATTCATGAAAAATAATGAATTATTAATGATCAAATCCCATATGGTGTAATATTCATTGAAATCATCATTGAAGAAGCAATCATGGATAATCATCTCTATATTTTCAATATATTTGATAATGATTGATTACATCCAATCAACGTGATTAGATCTACATAAATTGGTGATAATATGTTAAAATAAATGAATAATATCTTTAGTTTTTGTTTTAAACACAACATTATATGTATTTCACAATTGTGCGATGAAGGATATGAGGTGATATTTCCTAAAAACGGACATATAGTGATGATATTGAATGATGGATATGATTTTATAAAAATATACTTAAATAATGGAATACTATTTCAAATAAGAAGGGATACAAATTATATTATTTATGTATAAATAATTAAAAGGTGTTTTATAATAGATTAAATAAAAAATTTCCAAAAAAGAAGGATCATTTTAACTCAATCTCATAGTGTTCATGATGTTCTATTTCTAGTGGTAGAAATAAAATTATCATGTGTTATATCTCAAATAGTAATGATTATTAATTCTTAATATAGAATAAGGGAAACTAAAATTTATCTCCCACTATATGTGTTTAATTTGGATATGTTTTTATTGATGGGAATTAAATAAATGGATGGTGATAGATACATCATCTCATTAAATGATGATATTACATTTATTACATGAATCATGTTTATAATGAAAATATCCACATAATTTAAATGTGTTTTTACTTTTCATATGATTT
The DNA here is from genome assembly GCA_963277665.1 of Viscum album. Taxonomy (NCBI): domain Eukaryota; kingdom Viridiplantae; phylum Streptophyta; class Magnoliopsida; order Santalales; family Viscaceae; genus Viscum; species Viscum album. Next base: position 583,433,107 of record OY728161.1, read on the forward strand.
CATAAAAATATTGTGTTTATTTCATTACAATATTCCATTTAGACAATAGGGATGGGTATAGATGTAAAACTATTAATGGGTATTTGGGGAAGAATGGGATTTTTCACGAGGCATTGCATTATAGTCTTAATAAAAACCCAATGTTAGTGATAGTAAAAAATAAATATGTGATTATAATGGAGAAAATTATATTTGTGGAACATGGTATATCTTAATATATTTTTAGTGTTGTAATCTAGAAAAATTTCTACTTTAATACTAATGTCTATATTTTCCAAAGATTGATATATTTATTAATGATATGTATTACAGGAAAACCAAAAAAAAGTATTATAAAATTATATTTACTAGTTTTTATATCAAAATATTGATGGTAAAAATGTGGAATATTTGGTTAAAGTGGAGTTGAGGAAATATTCCTTAATTATTCTCAAAATTGGAGAGGATATCTCTACTAAAATAACGAATTTGACAAATAAGTTGATGTTACTGATGTGACAGTGTCTGACCACTGATTTAATAGTCATTAATTGCATGGAACACATATTATTGTTGATATATAGGATGATATTTTTTTTAAAAAAGTGGGAAAAAAACTATAGATGCGTATTAGATATAAGTGCAAGTCATGGAAAACATAGTGAATCAATAATATATAGTTATAATGAAGGATGATTTCCAATTAATCTATAAAAAAAGGTATGTAAAGGTTCATAACATCATTGGTTATTAGGATAATTAGTTTAATATAGGTGGTATTATAGGGAAATGTTTTAGACCTAAAACATTTCTTAAGTTGAACTTAGTAGTGTAGATGATGCGTTGAAGTATTAAGAATATGGTGATTCCATGAATATGGAATTATGCTAGATTAATTAGAATGAATGCTGGTTTTGGAATTGATGTTGGTAAAAATAATTTTTTATAAAAATGTTATTTTCTTGTATGATAGTTATTGAGAAAGTATAAGTGATAGTCAATATGGAAAATATTATTTTGAATGGGAATACATTGGATGAAGGCTGTAGTTTTGATGTGGTTTTTTTTCAAAATAATTGGCTTAAATGTACAAGTATTTTTCACGGTATCATAACTTTTAGGTGAATTAAGATTTTATAAATATAATTAATGTAAAAAATTTACTAATTCTGAAAATATTTTGGATATTTACTTGAAGGATTTAGGGTTATAGAAGATTAATGATATTTTTTAGGTTAAAGATGGTAGTATATGGGTGAAAAATCAATGAGATGATTGTTTAAGAGTCTTGAATATTTCCATGTTTGTGGAATTTAGGAATATGATGGCCATATATTAAACTCTATTTTAAAATTAGACAAGAGTCATCTCTTATTATTATTGTTAACACTGAGGATGTTTTATTTCCTGAGCATAAAAATTATGTTTTTAAAACATTATTTATTGAAATGAAGGATATATTCATGGAGTAATAAATTTATTCTTGGGGATTCAAATTTATCAAGAGAGGGATCACATTTTTCTTTCTCAAGATATTTTTTCCAAAAATTATTGAAGAATATCAATATATAAAATTTTATGAAATATTATATTAAATAATCATATAGAATTAATATTTTAATGTAATAATATGAAAACAAGGTTGATCAAAAAAAAGTTTAGAGAAATTATTTTATGTTTTATATATTTAATAGATTCATGAATACATGTTGTCAAAATTATAAAACTATGTTATGTATAATGATGTGTTACTATGTAATATAATTTCAAATTAGTGATGTGGATTTAAGTGTATACTAATGAAATTATAAACATTCTTCTATTGAAGAAAACTATATGAAAAATAGATCTTTTTTATATGAAAATTCAGATTATTATAGAATTATTAATGATTATATGTCCAAAAGGGGAAAATATATTGAAAATGTAGGTTATTGATAGATTATGATGACCTAATGTAAAATGTGGAATTGTTATTTTATGAACCTGAATTATATGTGATAGAATATAATTATGTTGAATTTTATTTTCAACACATAAAAAACCCTGAAAATACAATGAAATTATATTTTTTAGATTATGTGGTTGTAAATTCTGAATTTTAGTGGTGTTTAAAATAATATTTAAGTTGAAGTTTCATTTTAACTATTTTTAGAGTGAAGGGTAGAAAAACAAGTAGTATAGTCCATGAAAAAACGTTTTGTTTTTATGTTCAAGGAAAACATTTTTTGAAGGTCAACGAGATGTGAATTTCCCTCAATATGGTTTTAAAAAAATACACACTTTTGGAAACATAAATACATAATGGATATTGTATTTTTGGTAATTTTTTACCAAAAATTCTAATGTCCGAATGGTGAAAAACCCATAGCTAAGTTTTACGGCACTGGTAAATGGAAACAGATTATGGTTTTTTCTAATAAAAAATAGTAATCTCCCAAATTCATAGTGTATCCATAACGATCATGGTAAGATAATAAGGATGTTGTGGTTCCATAATCCAAATTATAATGTTTATAGAACCCCAATTTCATTTATGTAGCACATTATTTATGCTTTTTAAGTATGTTATGTCTATGGGTGAAGTTTGGGAGGGTTTGGAAGACATTTGGATTGTGTGGAAGATTTTATAATTGTGCACAGTTGGGGAATTGTTAGTGATAGTGGTGAAAATACTATAGGAAACTGTGTATAGTGAGATAATTGGATTTGGGTAGGTTCATGGATAAGGTGCCTATTTCTTCAAAACTGTATAGCCACCCTAGAGAAAACGTGTTAAGTGGGGCAATGATATTTTTCATTGTTGGAGCATAGTTTTTCTATCCACATGATCCAACCATGTGAGTTACCCCTTGAGGTAGTGGGTGGTTCCCCATTAGCGTAAGGTTTTATTAACAATGTTCCAAACTGTTAATGATTTCAAAACACAATCCAAAAATTGTGGATCTCAGTTAGGATTAAAACTTAACCCATAATTTCACACATATTGTCCATAACATGACATGTTCTCTTCTATATGGTTGTACAGTCATCCCCCATCAGTCTGGAGGTGATCTGATGGCTTCTTTTGGTGTGTTGAAGCAAGATTCTCACGGTAATTCACTATTTGTGGTAGTTTTTCATGGGTATTCTTCGATCTAATTATCCATCTCTAATGTTTTATTAGATCTAATTCTCTTTTTTAATTATTTATGATTTTTGTGAAAACTTTTATTATAGTTTGATTTTTTTATGATATGAGAAGAGATTTGTGTAGATTTTTGGAGATTTAACCCCTTATTTTGGTGTTTTCGTGTCGTTCTTCATGTTAATCATTATTTACATGTTATGTCGATTCAATCTCAAATACATTATTTAGAACAAGAATCCTTGGATTCAAATTGCTTTAAATTCCCGGAATTTATATTCATGTTTTCTGTTTGATCATTATGGAAACAAATTTTATTGATTGTTTTAGTATATTATAGTTTTTGGTAAAACTCTGGATGTGTGTAATGTGGTTGTGGAATTTCTATTGTTATATTGATTCTAAAATATTCAATTTAATATATGGATTTGGTTGAATTTTTGTAATTGGTTTTATTGAGATATTTTCAAAAAGAGGATAATATTATTAAAATGTATTGAATTTTTTTTATGAAAACATTTAGTAAAAGAGATATGTCATTAAATGGTTTTGAAGAGTTGTTTTGAATTTTTTTTAGAATACCTGGGTTGTGTGGGTTCATGATTTAAATGTGACACTGAATAAGGGGAGTGTACCATTGTGGTACAAAGGGATGTAAACCGAAATAAAGGATATGTGCCATAACAGAACAAAAAGATTGGACACATTGTGATAACATAGTGGATAGAATAGAAACCACACATGATTATGTAATTATCATATAAACATGAATGTGTGGGTATTTTTTGAATCATGTAATTGGTCTCCCAGAAAGGAATCAGAAATGGTTTATATTATTTTTTGGTTTTTTTTCCATGGAAACTATTTTAGTTTTGAAATTTTTTTTGAAGATAAACTGATTTTCATGGATAGATAATGTTTTAAATTGTTTTATAAAAATTATTTATATAATTGTGATAACATTATCTATCCATGTAGCATGAGTAAGGATGTCATTTGAGGGAAAATGTACTGAGTTTTGTCAATCAACCCTGTATTGGAACTTTGGTTCATTTTGAGATATCATTTTTTAATATATAAGTAAAGGTAAGGAATTATGCTTCTCTAGTGGAGTTTGGTGATTCATATGATATTTTTTTGAGTTAGATATGGATCATGTTGCATATTTGGATTTATGTGGAATTCATTTAATTTTTTTTGTGTTTTCTTCTACTGTATACTGTGATGTTAGCTATCTTCAACTGTGGTACTCATTACTAGTAGGTTTCAATATTAATGGTATTTCTTTGAGATGTATGTCATATATATCATGTAACATGTACTTGTTTAATTGGTTACCACATGTTTTGTTGGTTGTTTTATTTTCAAAGGTTGAATAATCCCCCATCTCTTAATAAATCCATCGGAATTTATTTCCAGCCATTAGAATCTTGGGGATGTTACTTAATGAAAGGTAATTTCCTCATTCCTTCTCCAAAAAATTATTAGGGGTGGTGTGTTACATGCGGTATTAGCATTTTTTTAGTCCTTGACCTTCAAGTGGTCATTAGTTCTATCGTTAATGGAGTTAAAATTTATTCTGGTATATTCCTGGTCTCAGGTTAGAAGAATAGAGTAGGATTACTAAGATTTGAAATTGAGGGCATAAAAATAATTTGATAACCATTTTATTCTAAACATTATGTTACCATGTATTTGGGTACATAAAAATTTTAGAGACACTTATAGGTTTTTAAATTTCATTTTCATGGGTTTAGCGAATGATAAAAGCATTACACGCATTGTATAAATGACTTCCCAATATGATTTCATATCTCATTTTGAGTAATGATATATAATTTTGTACAAAACTAAAAATTTCTTAATAATGTTATAATTTTTTTTTCAAATTTAATATATTGAAATGGAATGAAACCGTTATTTTCAAAATGGTCTGATTTTCATAGAATGAAAAATTTTCAAGATTTGTGGATTGGGAAAATTATTAAATTTTGTACAGCCTTGTTGTGATAGATAATGAAGTATAATTATAAATTATGAAGTATTTAGTTTCTATATAGTGAGACATAAGAATGCTATCATGTTTCTAAAAAATGGCCTCCAATAAGTATACTAGGAACTAACATGACAAAGCTGCTATAAATGTGGTTCCACATGAACCACAGGTGATCCAACAGATGGTTCAGAGTATATTCAAGGCCTTTCAATCCATGGATACATGCAACAAGAGTAGTGATCCATGTGAAGCAGTTTTCTCCTTATAGTTCCAGAGTCAATATCCACCAATATTTTGGGGTGATTCAGAACTAGAGAATGTAGAGGTGTGGATAAATGAGATGAATTATATATTTTATTTCCTTTTCACACAAATAGTGTTAAAAAGAAATCTTGAAATGTATATGACGGAAGATCATTCAAGATAATGGTGGGAATTACATATTCAACCTAAATTATACAAATGAAATGACTGTGAGGATTTTGAAAAATTGTTTAGCAAACAATTCGATCGTCATATGTTCAAAAATAAAAGAACAACATATTAATTCATCTTGGAACATGAGAGCCTCAAAGAGATAGAGTATGTAGATAATTTAATGAAGTTATTCATATTTAGGCCTAAATTTTCTGGTAGTGTGTCCTTGATGACACACATTATTGAATTAGAGAAGAGGCGGTATATTTTCTCAAATATTTCTAAAATATCTATACAGAATTATGCATATATGGTCAATAGATATATAGTGTATGAAAGGTACATATTAAGATATACATCTAAAGGGAGTTTGTTTATACCTATAGAAATTGCAGGAACACTAATATTGGGGGAAAGAGGAAGAGGGACACCTATATCTAATGTGAGATCATGACAATAAATCTAATGGACTTAATGATGAGCCTTCCTCTATAAACCAAGAGAAATTATGGATATTTCCAATGTATTTCATTCAACCACATGAAGCATGAGTGTAAACAAACACCAAGAACATTCCACAATTACAATAATATGGGGAATCATCAGTTCCACTTTAATTGTTCTACAAGGATGGGTCTTTAAGACACTTCACATGTGTCATAGACATTGTATGCTTTTACAGGATGAGGGAAACAAAATTAGTCTCTTTAGTAGAATAGAGCCTTTAATGGTAATTCTTGGACTACCAATAATCTGAAACAAGGGAAATCTCAATATGGAAACCAAAATGAGGGTGTTGCAAGCAATAAATGTTTTATAGGTGACCATGTGATTATAGATGATCAATCGAGACCACTAATGGTTAGAGGTATTATTCTTTTTAATTCTACCCTTATGAATGACTTTTTTGATATTGGTGCTTCCCTTTAATTTATTTGATGTCATACTATTGATTTTATAGGATTAAAATTTGAGATGATTCCTTCTAAGTTAAAACATCAAAATCTTATTGGTCAAAGAGAATTCCAATCCTGTTTTCTATAGATTTTTTCTAATAACTATTGATAGACCTAACTAGATATGGGATCTCTCAATGATTTAGATATATATATATGACATAAACCAAGATATGGAATTGTTCAGTGTGTTCAAGGATCTCATCAATTGTTATACATGAACAGTATGTTTTTCAACTGAGGATAGCATAAATAATCCCATTAATTGACAAAGGAGTCTAATGACAGGTGCAATGTGGTTATGAGAACAAGATGATGGAACAATATCAATCAAAATAGTAGCATAAACATTGGAATGGATGGAAATAACCAAGAATAGTAGTTTAACATTGGTTTTTGGACACATTCCAGACGATTTCCATGAGAATTTCATAGGGATTCCACTAACAAGAGTAGTTGAGTATGTGACTGATCTCTTTCTAGGGAATAATATTGTCTCGCTGTCATCTTACCATATAGAACCAACAAAATTAAATAAATAGAAAGAATAGTTTTAATAACTGTAACATAAAGGGTTCATTCAGCCTAATGTGTCACCCTAAGAAGCACCTGTTTATCTTTTTAAAAATGTTGGATGGAACTCTATGGTTATGTGTGGATTATTATATAACTAACTATGTTATGGTAAAGAAATTGTATCCACTTACACATTTTGATGATCTGTTTAATCAATTATGGGGAGATTAGTTGTTCTATAAGAATTACTTGGGATCTGGATATCACCAATTGAAAGTACAAAAGGAGGATAACCCAAAGACATATTTCAGGAGAAGATATAGCCAAAAAGAGTTTTTAGTGATTCCTTTTTGTCTAATGAATGCAACAATAGACTTAATGGAATTGATGAATATGATATTTAAAATATATCTATTTTTTTGGTAGTTTATGTAGATTATATATTATTGTATTAAAGGAAAATGGCTGATCATGAGAAACAATTAGTGATAGTGTTGGAAATCTTGAGGGACTATCAGTTGTATGCCAAACTATGAAAGTGTTTTTTTTTGGATATAATATGTACATGTAATTGTAATTTTAATTTATAATTTTTTTGATTCCATGGATCTAGAAAATATAGTGATTTTTATCTCTTGGAAACAAAAAATGAATGTATATGAGATACATAGATTCCTTAGTCAAGCTCGTTATTGCTGCCGCTTTATTCATGATTTTTAACAACATGATTTTCCAATGGAATATTTGAAAAATAATATTACTCCATTACAATATAATGAGTAATGTCAAAATTCTTCTCAATAGATTAATGTTTTTCGTACATGTGCACCAATATTTATACTTACAGAACCCATACAATGTTATTTGGTGTATTGTGATGATTTAGGGTCTAGGAATGGTTTTTTTCTCAGTTGGGATATCATGTTGTTGGATAAGATACAAGGGAAATATCAGTGCATGAGAATTGTTACCCAACACAAGATTAATATTTAGATGATGGATTCCATGTAATGAATAATTTCCTTCATTATCTCCATAGAGTGAAATTTACCATATTTACATATCGTAAATGGTTGAAACATTTTTTATCACAACAAGATTAGGATATGACAAAAAGAAAATGGATGGAGTATCTTTAAATGATTGAATATGATTTTATGTATACACAGGGTAAATGTAAATACAAATGAAGATACATTAAGAATAAATTCATGTGATCAGTTTGAAAAAGAATATTTAGATGTGTGCTAGTTAATATCTGTTCTAGTAGACATGCCATAGGAATGTGAAGACAAAGGTTATGTTGCTATTTTCTTTCTATTTTCATTTGTTATAGAATTCTTGAACAATCATATATAGGAATAGATATTTGATTTATAATTTAATTCAATGAAGTGAAAAAACCAATGGTGGGGAGAAAATTTAGTGCTACAAAATGGGTGGATGTTTAGTATTGTGGTTTAGAAATTGCACTGTCATACCTATAGCTGGTCAGAAAAAAAGTATTCATTGTTAGAACCAATGACAATGGGATATTATATATGGAATACATATGATGTATAAGGTATTGAAAGAATGGTTTTGGAGGGTCAATATAAAAATGATGGTAGATGAAGATTCTTCAAGATTCACAAATTATCAATAGGTTAAAATAGTGCATAAGTGACAAGCATATATGTTGAAGTCTTTAACAATTCATGTTTTTATATGGGAGTAGATAAATATGGATTTTGTGACTGGGATCCCAAGAATTTTTGGATACCAAATTCCATTTGTTTGATATTAGATAAGCTCACAAAGTTATCTCGTTTAATTACAGTTTATTAATCTCATAATGTGAATGAATTTTCCAAAAATATTTATATGAGAAGTATTAAAGAGGTATGGTCTACTTATTTTGAAGTTTAATAATGTGATTCTAGGTTGAATTATAATTTATGGAAATCCTTATGGAAATCCCATGTGACTCACCTAACAATGAGTATGGAATATATTTATCAAACGGACTGCCAGTCCGAAAGGATGATACAAATATTGCAAGACATGTTGTGGGCTTGTGTAATGTGTTTTGGCAGATCAGGGGAAGATTATATGTTGTTATTTTAGTTATCTTTTGAAAACAGCTATCATGTCCCAATTAATATGGCTCCATATAATTATTTTATGGGTTTTCTTGTCATTATTCATGTTTTTGGGTGGAAATTGGTGAGACCTCACTAGTTGATAAAAACCTTATCCAAGAGAAAACATAGAAAAATCAGTTGATGAGGAAATATATGGAGAAATCATGAAGTTGTGATAAATCTTATGCAGATCATCATCAATGGTCAGTGTCATTTGAATTGAGTTATCCTATTTTATTTAAGATATCTAAAAGGCTTGGAATTAATCAGTTTGGAATGTAAGGAATGTTATCTACTTGATATAGAGGACCTTTTGATATATATATGAATGGGTTGGAGTGGGGGAATAATGGTTTAAACTACCACCACGATTTAGTGAAATGCATAATTTTTTTCTTGTATCTCAGTTTCAAAAGTTTCAACTGGATCTTAACTATGTAATTCGATTGGATCATGATGAAATTGAGCAATATTCTTTACTAGTGCATTTACCAACGTATAATGTTTATATGCAAGGGAATGTCTTGTGTGGAAAAAGAATCAATCTAGTTTAAGTTTTGTGAAAAAATGGTTATATTCTTGAAAAGAAATTTCAAGGATATAGGGAAACAAAAGTACAATGGTTAGAAAACTTTTATGGTTATGATGGATTTCAACTATCCATGGATGGAAAGGCCAATTATAGGCAAAATGTATCACCCCCAGTTTCATTTAATAGACCATTATTTTTAAATACAGAGTATATTAGGTCTATTGGTAATGTTTAGGACGGTTTGTAAGGGATTTAGACTGTTTTATGGTATTTTATAATGGTTCATTGAGGTTTCATAGTTTTTGAAAATCATGAAACTCATATAGGAAACCGTACACAGTGAGATATAGGGCTCTAGGAAGGTACACTGTTATGGTTCTCTAGTTGTCCAAATCATGTGGTTACCCAAGAGAAACTATGAAAAGTGTGATAGTTATCTTTTCCATTTCACTTTCATGGTTTGTCTTACATTGTTATCCAACCATTCTTGGTCCCCCATGAGGTAGTGGTTTGAAAACAATTATCCCACAGTTTTCCTAATAATGAAACTAAGCATTCACAGTTTGAAAACAAGATCCTTAAATTGTGGATCTAGGATGGGATTAAAAATTACGTCCACATTTCCCCCCATAACATCACTATATTGATATTTTCACCTCTTAAAGGGTGTAGAGGAATCACCCATCGATCTGGTGGTGATATGAAGGCTTATCATTGTTCATTGAATCTACATTCTCATAGTATGCCATCCTTAGTGGTAGTTTTTATTGGGTATTATTATATCCCCTTCTCCCTCCCTCTCTATTTCATAGATATATTTCAATGTAGATAGATATAAGGTTGTTAATTCCATATATGATTAGATTTGGAATTTCTAATGATTGGAGAATATATATAGGGATGGTTTTTTGATTGTCAACCTGATTTCGTTGGCATTTTCATGTCATTATTCATGTTCATCATATGTTACATGGTCGGTGGACTGACACTTGACTCCCCTTTTTAGAATGGGAAGGATTAGTTTCAAATTAGTTAAAATCATAAAATTTATTATGAAATATTTGTTGAAAAAATGGTAGAAACTATCTACAATGAGAGATTGATTATTTTATGTACCGTTTTTAAAATTGTGGAAGTGTGGATTGTTTTTGTGAATTGTTCTTTATTTTATTGAATTTTAAATGTAGAATTTAATATATGGTGTTTTTTATATTTGGTAGATGGTTTAATTAAAAATTTTTCAATAAAAGTATGGTTTTATTGAAAAGTATTGAAATTGTTTTTTTGAAAGGATTTCAATAAATAAAGGATTTTATTGAAATATTTTAAATCGGTTTGTTTGAAATGGTTTTGGTATACATGGGTTGTGTAAATTAATTCTTTCCACATGACTTTGAATAAGGGGTAGATACATTTATGGTATAATGAATTGTGTCCATGAATAAGAGGCATGATTCATTTGGGCACAAGAATATTGGCCACATTGTGATGAATTATTGGATAGATTAGAAATAACTCATGATTATGGAAATATTAGAGAATAATTAATGAGTGGGTGTGTGGTGAATAATTTAATGGTTCTGAAAAAAAGGAATATAAAATGTTTTAAATCATTTTTTTGTTGATTATACTTGGAATCTGTTTTAGTATAGAATTTTATTCAATGTTAATCTACATGGATTTAATAAAAAATATTTCCAATCTGTTTAATAAAAATTGTTCATATAAATGTGATAACATGTTTTATCATATATTCATGGTTATGTAAGTCATTATGGGTTGAATCATCTAAGTTTCATTACTCACACCTGCTTTAGAACATTGCTTCTTTTGCAGAAATCATTTATGAGGATACATGTAAAAGTTTAGTATCACACTTCTCTAGTGATGGATATTGATTTGTAGCCTTTTGGTGTTGTTGTATATGGGGAATTTTGGAGATTTAGTGTTTTTTGTTATTCATTTTGTTTTGATGGTTTTGTCTTCCAAAGTATACTATGATGTTAGCTATCATATATTGTGTTACATTTTTGTAGTTGTTTTTTATATTAATGGTATTTCTTTGAGTTATCTTTCATTGATATCATTCATCATGTTGATTTTATTTGGTTATGAAACATTCGGTTGGACGTTTTATTTTGAAATTGAAAATTGTCTCCCATCTATTTATGAATCCCTTGGAATTTATTTCAAGCCATTGGCATATTAGGGTTTCTGATTATGCAATGTAATATCATCCCGCCACATCTTTCCAATGAGAATGGGTGGGATGTTACAATGTTTATCATGGATCCATCTTATGAATAAAATGTGACATGAAAATTTTCATGTTTCTGTGTATCAACCATGGTTTTAATGATGTTTCAAAGTAGTTAAGCGGATGAGATAAAATCATTTCTTGTTTCACCCACACAATGACATGGTTGAATAGAAAATTAAAAATTATGTTTTTATGATTTATATTATTGTTTGAAAAACTATATTTACTAATAAGATCCATTATATACCTAGAAAATATAAATTCCAATTTAAAGAACATTATTTTATGTAATGGATGAAATTAAAATTTTTATGGTTGTTAATGTTTGTTTTTGTATTTGGAATTTAAAATTCACAAACCAATGAATGTGTATTCTGTCTTACTAATTTATAGAGAAAAATGTTGAATATTTAAAATATATTATAATGGATTTATAGACACCAAGAATATGCTAAAAATATGTTTATATTTTCATCATCGCATATTCCCATTACCGAAATATTAAAATTCTAAATATAAAAGTATTAAATTGAAGTAGATTGACTAATATGGTTTTATTTTGTGTTATTAAGTTTCTGTTTTTAATTGATGTTCATGGATACAATTATATTTAGTGGTATTTGAAATTTATAAGAAAGGGTATGATTGGTTTAGAAATATTAAAATTGCAGTGATTAAGGTGACCAAGAATGGGTGATACTCTTATCATAGTGAATTATATGATTCTTTGTTATGATAGAAGACCCTTATAAATGTATAATTGAAATGTTATCTTGTTTATGTATATTATCACTTCATATATGTCATGATACATATTTAAAAACATTATTTCAAATATATTCCTCACTTTTTGTAATCAAGTTGAATATTATTTAAGATTTCATGGAAATGGATGACATCATACAATTATAAGGGTTAGCCATTGATTTTTATTGGTAGAACATGTACATAATTTTATCCTCATGTGTAATTTCATAAACCCTATAAAATTATAAGAATCTTGGTATGGTAGTTAAGAGGAGTATCTCATAAAGGAAACTTCCCATTGTCCATCGGTTAGAATATAGAAACAATGGTATAGAAAATCTATAAATTAGAGGAACTACCAGTATGTAAATTTTCTGATAAAATATAAGATCCACCGCTCAAATAAATTTAAAAAATATTTTACCAATCCGAATACATGAATTTCATGAAACTACGGGAACAAAATAAATAATGAAATACACAATGTAGAAGAAAAATACACAAGATGATCCTAAAAAACAATTATTAGCTAATAACACTTTGCTAGAACACAAAAAAACTCTTATAGACCAAAAAATTAATTATATATATATATTTTGTGATCATAAATGTATACTCACTTGGATCCTATAAAAAAATAGGTGTGATTTGTTTTTTGAAAAATACTAGATCCTAGTGAATTAACCATGGAAACCAACTCCTTATCAAAACTAGTTGAACTAATTCCCATACCTATAATGTATTACTCACCATGTAACACATAATAATAGGTAACAGGATATCAATGTATATATATATATATTAATGGTACAAAACATCCACATTCTCATTGAACTAGTCTCCCTCACTCAAACAACATACGTCCTAGTTCTGTTTTCTCTACTATAAGTCACCCTAGCCATCCAAGAAACCATATCACAATCACATAATCATATTATGATACACCTTATGAATATCATATCTACCAAATCATTCTAACATACACATAAAATTTTTTTGTAAGTCATAAATACTTCAAATAACATGTAATCATACAGAAAAAATTAATCCATAAAAACCCATTCATAATGTAAATATTGTTACCACAATCATTAAAGGTCCGATATATGAATATTCTATAACTGTAGCCTCTAATACCTATATGTATATGTTAGGTGAAACAAAGAGCCATCACAACTCCTATAATAACATACACTTTATATTAGTTCATTACAGGTAGAATATGACTATATAATATGATATGGATATGGGAGAGATATAGAGAGATATATAGAGATAGAGGGGTGTGAAAGGGTTGTCATCCATATGTTTCATCAACATCAAGGATTTCCATAAAACTCCTAGGACTAAAGTCCATGTGTTCATCAACATCTCTTCTTATTTAAGTTGTGAATTTTTTAAAATAATATGACACAATTTGAATAAGAAAATTCTATCATATGGGAAATTATCCTACCCTTTGCATGAAGTCTCTCTAACCTTCTACATTAAAACCTAGATTTAATAGATAAGATTATAAAAGTAACCCTTAACTAATAATATAGTTAACATGTTTCAAAATTATAGATCATTTAGTATGTAAAAATTTACCATTTAGTTTTTAAAAATCATCTTAAAAATTACATTTTTACCCATTGACCTTAATTTATCAAAATCTAATGTTCTTTTATAACCATCAATACTATACTGTATTTTATTCCATTACCATAGAGTATTCCCCTAAATAATATTATAGTTTCCATTTAATTATTCATTACCATTATTAATAGCCATTCCATTAAATTAGTTTATTATTAATTTACAACTCCATATTATGTGGTATTATATGAATCAACATGAGTTAATAAATAAGATATACACTCACATTTTATCATGTAAATTTCCAGAAGATAAATAAAAATTTCAGAATCTAGTTCCTATAAAAAGAAAACACCATACAACATGAAACCAAAAAAAACTAAAAAAGTATATCACAACTCATTCTAACCATCACATCAATGAGACTAGATATATGAAATGAAAAATAGGTAAGGAAACACTAACTCTTAGACATCTTCTTAAACATTATCTACATAAAAAAGATATGTTATCCATGAAAGACCACACCAACCGTAAATAAATATCACAATAATTCCATGTTTCACCATAATTAATGTTTATGACACTACCATCTAAGAATAATACATGGTATCATATCATGTTTTCGGCACATATTTTACGGGGAAAAGGGAAAAACATATAAGCGTCGTGCTTTATAAAACATAGTTATGGTATAAAATTTAAAAAACATTATTAGTAGAAATAATTTTCCATTACCATCATGGATTAGCTGATTCATTATGAATATGATTTGAAAAAAAACCTAATATCTAGTAGAAAATTAAACTAAAATAATCCATAGACATATTTGAGGTAATAGTTCTAGGTTAAACCAATTTAATGAAGATCGATAAATTCAATTCTTGTGAATCCTTAATAATTTACATGAACATACAAAAATTATATTTATTGAACAGTTTCATCATTCCAATTAAGCTAATAAACAGTATTAATGGAATAAATTATAAATCACAATATCAATAAAATTTCACAAAGAATATGTTAAACCTAACAAAACCACAATAAAATATTAACACCCCTCTAATAAAATTACATTTTTTATTTTAGGTCGTTAACTTCATTAGGAAAACATAGATACTAATTGAAATAATTTTATCCATAATATTACCATATTTAAACATGTAATAAGGAAATGTTTTATGTCACCTACATTAATATAAATTTTGGTGAAAACATCACATATCAACACATAAATAGGGAATGTATTTTTGCAAAAAAATGTAATCTAACCCAGAACTTATCCACACAAGAAAAACATTATTCTATGCTCAGAAGATGATATAAAAAGCTAAACCTCACCAAATGAACCAAATATAATGGTGTTTATTAAGGAATAAGTGGTGAATATGTGAAGAGAAGAATTAAATACCTCAAATCAAAAGATCATGATCCAAAAAAACTGTATTAAACACTCTTGATAAATTAATGAGAAGTAGTAAGAGGTTTAGGGGATTTCTATAGATTAGGGTATATAATATATTAGGAAAAATGGGAAACCCAACCCCATATTTATATATACATCCCAAAAAGGATCCATTATGGTGTTGTGACTTCTACCATAGTCTTGGCACCTCTCATCAAAATGGACTCTGAGTTTTCAATCATTTGAAATGACCATATCCCCCAATAACCTCATGTTTTTTCTAAAACTACATTAATTAGTGACAACTAGAACCATGACACACACCATTTTATTTTAAAAAAACATTTTCATCTCTAAACAACAACTGCAACTTATCACTATGATGTAGAAGAAATTAAATAACTATTTCAGTGCACAAAAACCCATACAATGACTTGGTGATATCGTACTAATTGTTTCCCTACACCCTCACACAATTGAGGCTATTATTGATTACATGGTACAATTTCAAAAGCTAACAATGTTTTTAAACCTATGGTGATTGTTCTCTATATTATTTAAAATGAATAATCATATAGAAATATCTCGAATCCATTCCATCCACTATGTGAATATATTTTTTCCATATTTTAGACAAGGAAATCTTTCGTACACAATTACTTATGAAGTGACATTTTCATACCTTATGTTTTCCAAGAAAAACTATGTTTACTAAATAAGTGACAACAATAGAATAAGAAGGAGAAAAATCCCCACTATTTTAACTACAATTACACGATTGAACATGAGAGTTCCAACAAACAACTCTCTAACTTTGGAATAACAATAACTCATTTTTATCAAAATAAAAGGCCCAAAAACACAAAGTGAGTGATTTATAAAATTAAATAACTTATAGTTTCTATGGATTTTAAAATTAAATCTCTAAAAAATAGACTAAAATTAGTATTTTTAGTTTTGATGATTTAAGTTGGAAGTAAAACTTTTTTTATTAATATTAAAATATAATAAAAGTTATTAGTGAAGAATCCCAAAAAGTTTCTATTATTTGATTCATCGAACTCATCTTGAATAATTTTAGGGGTCTTAGTTATAATGGTTAAAATTTCTTCTATAATACGATTGTTTCTATTTTTCTTTTTTTGATTAAATAGCTGTAAATCATTTTATGAGTCAATGTATTTAGAATAAATTTAAATAACCCACAATATTTATTGAATTTATAAAAAAAATTATGACTCGGAAGATGTCATATTTATTTTCATCACCTATAAAAGTATAATAAGTATTAGTTTATTGTTTTTTTTATTTTTATGATTAATTAATTTCACTATATGTACTAAATAATTTTCGATCTCTTTTTTTAAATTAAATACCATTTTTGACAATTGAAATAGGTATTGGATATATTGGACTTTCATTAACCCACTTTGAGATTTCATATATTTTTATAATAATATTTATAAAATTATACATTTATCTTATTAAAAAATGATATTTCACTGAATATTTTTAACAATTTTATTTTTTCTTGTGATCCCCACTCACCATCATTTATTTTCATCCCTTATTCATATTAAATTACAAGATCTGTTTTGGAAATTAAAATTCATTACTATCTATATAACTGGATTATGGAAATCTGGCATAATTATTTTTTTAATCATTTAATTTATTAATTCCCTGAATATGATTTTTATACAAATATTTTGTCTTCATTATTTATTGTTGATGAATATTTTTTCTCATCTAATACTTGAAAATAAAAATATAGATATCACTATGAATAAAATTTACAATTGTATAGATTAAAATTTTTTTTTGTTTGAATACAATATTTATTATAATATTATTTAAAATTTATTCACAAAATTATATTCTTCAATATTTTCAAAATAATATATTTACTCTAATTATTTTAACTACCTTTTTTGAAAAATAATCAATTGATTGGTAATAAATCATTCATATATTTACCAACATAATTAAAAAAGCTGTGATTTGTCTCCATGTATAACTTATCTTATAAAATAATTTTTCATATATATTACAATATTTTATTTAGATTCTTTTTTTAGAATCATTTTTTTTATTTTTTAAAATATATTCAGAATTTTAATTCTAGGAACATTTAGCATTTTTTTTAAGAAAACTATATTTGTTACCACAACACCACAATTCCAAGAAATAATCGATTTAAAAATTAATAATCATTGTAATGAGTAATAGTAAACAGGAAATAATTATCTCATCCAATTAATGAAATATATAAATGGTTTTGGGTATATATACATGTCTAAATGAAGTAAAATACAAAAAACTAAAATAAAAAAACCATATGGAATAAACATAGAAGAAGTAATATAAAGAATAAAATTGGATATTCATACATATTATTCATTGATATAAATTGCATCTTTTGTGAATTAATGCGAGACATTAAATAAAAATAATATATATCTTACCTTGAATAATAATAAATAGATCACCGGAATTATAAATCACAATTTTTAGGTTCTCTATAATTTTCCATGATGTGGTAACATCGTTTTATATAAAGGTGTTAAAGAGAATAATAGTCTCTCATATACCAATTAGAAATGATAAATTATATATACCATGAATCTTATGGTAACATATATTTCCCTCCTTCAATGAAAATGGATTCATTAAGGATTATATTTCTCAAATATTTCATTAAAATTTTTTTAAATTGACATTTAAAATCGTGTAATGATTATGAACAAACCATAGAATTTAAATGCTTATAATATTTATTAATTCATAGTTAAATAGTAAAATAATTATAAAATGATAATTTATCTAAAATAATTATATCCACAGTTGTGAAAATGGTATTAAATGAGGTAGTGCAATATATAATATATCACAACCTTTATAAATGTATCTCCCATGTAATAGTCTTCACCAATAGTATATTACAGGTTTATTTATCCAATATAACACACTATATGATATGTATTTCACGAATATATTTTAAAATATTAGAAATTCATGATAACCTTATAGAATTTATATAATTTATACCTAATAGGTAATAAATTGTGAAACATTATCTAAAATTTTCAACTAATAATATATACTCCCTTGGAGAAATAGAATTTAAACTATATGAAATATGAACACGATTATACATAAATTATATCCAAATTATATCTCCTTTATGAGTGACCATGTGGGAATTTGAGGACTATAAATAATTATGTATTTGGAATATATAAATATTATCAATGGGCAGCTTCTATAACCCAATAATGTTACACATTCATCAAATAAATTTAAAATAATCTCAATGAGAAACATATATCTTCATAAAAAATATATAATATATATATATATCATGAATAATTATAAAAATAACATTCTCTAAGAAATAATATTAAATAAAAAAACATTCAATGTGTATATATATTCCTGACCAACTTATTCATCTATAAAATTATATGATTCTAATACCTTATTGAATGACATTATCATATTTACATTATTTAAATAGATGATCACATAAAATGTCACTCATCATGGAATGACCACATATATCCTAAACCTAATAAAATTATGGTACCACATATCCTACCAGTTATATATGAGGACAAATCCCGTCTTTTTTAATTAGATCACATGGTATGATCAACAATACACAAAACCACCACATAATTTTTTCAAAATAAAGGCTAAACAAATAACTTTATCATAGTAGATGGTTTACCTATAGTTTACCTTAATAACTACTGCTAATGAGGATTTTTATGAAGCATTTAACTAATTCATTCCAATAATATCATATATAGAATTTCATTTTGTACACTCTAACAAGTTAGTCAAAAAAACATATGTCTTATTAGTGAAATATATATGGCATTGGGAGTCAATATTCAAGGTAAAAAGAAGGCATTTATTCATCCCATTCAATTATATGATGATTCGTGAAATTTAATAACATAAATATTATCTATGAGGGGGTATTTATCATTCCTTACTCATATTAAATACAAAAACATGTATGCATGATAATGTGTAAATTTTTATTTATTATAAAATATGATATATTTTGAATATCCTCCACTTTTATCATATTCATGAAAAATATAAAGGAACAACCATATACATAAGATCCATTAAAACCTTATTAAATTATTTAGTAACCTTAAATGACACTGTGTTAGGCAATAGTTATTAGTTTTGTAAAAGATTATGTTTTTTCATTTTGTTTCATTACCCAAACTAATAATACAGTATATGTATATTGAAAAATCAACCATGGTTATATATTTAGTTGAAAAAATTGACCAAAACAAAGATATAAATATTATAGCATATATGTATTATAGATGGTTTGGAATATTATCATCAAATGAAAAATTAATGAAACCAAGGATTATTTAGTATCTATAGATAATTCTAATAACAACTTCCTTGGGCTGATAGTGTTCTAATTCAAGTGATTGTAGTGACTCCAATGGAAAATTATATTTATATATGGATGCGAAAATAATACATTATCTCTTATATGGTGAAAAATTAAGGAAACCAACAATTTCATTCACACAATCAAATAAAAAATATACCCATTATCCATGTAATTAATAAAAATAAGGGAATGCAAAAGCCTAAAGGGAAAGAAATCATCCATCACCTAGTTAGGTAAAATAATGATACTTAAAATCATATTTTAGAAATATAATTGAATCAAAATTTTTTTAAGGTAGTGATCTACCTTGTTAAGTGCATCAGTGAGTCGCCAAAGATATTAATCCATCAAATAAAATTACTAAGTCGATCCAAATATTGGAATATAAAATTCTATATTATATTAATATATATACTATCATCACATTAATCCCAATCCCAATTTCTATTTGGGATTTATTTTCTCCTCATGTTCTAAAATTAAAAATATAATTACCTCATTTGTTAAATTATTTTAAAATGACAACTATTTTATTGAATATTTAAAATTAAACAAATAGAAATCCACTTTATGTTTTTCATGAAAATAAATTTTTTAAAAAATGGATATATCACAATGGACCAAATAATATTAATAAAAATATAACCCCAAGGGCCCTTTGTAATGATAGTAATGATTAATAATGTCATTAATAATTATAATAAAGTGTGTTATTTGAAAAAACATCATAGGTAAAAAAAATTATTAATGGATTTTATAAAAAAATATAATTTTTTTATTAGAAATTTTTTATTCTCCATGTTATATAAATTAATCATGATTCATGGAAAATTTTAACTCCATATTTATTATCCATTTTACTTAATTCTAATTATAACAAAACCAAACATAATTATATCTTGTTAAATTATCTTTTAATATCCATAAATTATATATATATTCAACACTCAATTGATATCCATAATTTCATAAACCAATCATATAAGATAATATATACATCTTATTTAAGAAAGAAACTATTGTAGAGTACTAGTATACCCAATAACCCTTTGTGTAAAAAAAATTGAAAAACTATTTTTAGATAGGCATCATGGTTATAAAAATGAAAAGTAATAAAAATCTTAAATACATCATCTTAAATGATATATAAACAATTTATATTAGATTAAAATCAATGATTTAAATGATGAATTCTATCACATTTATTAAAAAAATAAATTTAGATTAAAATTCATAAACATGTATTCCATGAGAGAATAATTTAATCTCATAATGTGAGGAACTTTTCATAGTTAGGGTTATATTTTTTCACAACCAAACATGATATGAATTAATTAGAGATATACTTGTGTTAGATATATTTTTATAGGTCATTATCATACAATATCTCTTATTTTTTGAAATAATAATACAAAATAAGTTATTTATTTCCATAAAAATACATTTCATGATATATAATTTCCCTAAAACAATATATCAAGATATATGTTAGGGGAAAATATCTAAAAATTACCTATTAAAAATACATTCAACCTTATATATAATTTCTATATTTCTAAAATAGTTTTTTTTGTTTTTAATGAATAATGGAATTTTATAGGAGATATAAAATATTTTCCAATGTAATAAGTTCACACATCCTTATATTTAATATAATGAAAATCCATTTAATTCATTTTTGGAAGATGATTAATTTTTTATCTCTCTTCCATGATAGGAACCATAATTTTTACAATTACCCTAATATTATGAATGTGGAGTTCAAATAGTAATTTGAAAAAAATGCATCAAGATAAAATCGTGGTGATTTTGAGTTATGTATATTATAAATTAATGTTGAAAAATATCTTATACCATGATGAATTTGGTGTATATATGAAGGAGTAATTATAGTTGTAATTGATGTTTTTCAATTATTTAAAAAAACTAAATGAATCATTTTAATGAAAAATAAACGTGTTATAAACAAAATAATAATTATTTTTTAATTTATTTATTTTTCTGAAATGAATGTTCTTTGAAAAGGGTGTGTTTTCTATATAATGGGTATAAAAATTAAATTTTAAAATATAATAAATTAATGAGGCTCACATGTGTGAGATTTTACGTAAAATCAAGGATATAATTTCATTAATAAATTGAAATAATATATGCTGATGATATTTTTTGAGGGAATAATCACTCTATTTTCAAGTAATACAAACATGAATATAATTATTTAATAAATGGGTTTACAAAAAGAATTTTATTGTATGAGAAAATAAAATTTTGGGATTGTGAGTGTTAGGCAATAATAGTAACATGAATATAATTTTCGTGGAAAATAGAAGAGTCATGAAAACCAAAAAGAAATTTAATAACTTTATTGTGGTGGATTCGAGTTCATTATTTTAATTAAATATGTAGTTCATGAAACATAAATATTGATGTATGCAATTTAAAAGATGAATTGGATATTCTAAGGAATCATTTAGAGGAGATATACTTTCACATTAATTGAGTGATAAATGAATTCACAATTTTCATTAGTTGTGAATGCGGATGATCAATATCACTAATAAAATTGTGACACTAAAAGTAGCGTGTTTAGTGAAATTTGGTACATTAAAAAATCAAAATTTTATACTTCTTAAATTTATCTCTGTGTTAGTGGGAAAAGGAAAAATAATTATTTTCCCTTTCTATGAGATATTATATCATATCCTTTAATATGGATATAAGTGTTCAAACTAATTGTAGAAAATGATAATTAGTGAGTTTCAATTGATTTAAATATAAATTATCTAATTAACCCTACCCTAATAAGGAATTATTATTGTTTTATACCAACAATTGGAATCAATGAAATTTTTTTAAATAAGTGAATTTATTATCTTTTAGAATTAATAGATGCGCTAAATAAAAAAGGAGTTATGATCATTAAGAGAAGTCATTTTTAGTTACTGATGAATTATATGAAGCACTCTTCCCAACATATTTACATTGATTTTTATATAGATTTTATTCATGGGATTTTTGTCAATATGAAATGTTATTATTTAAAATATTAGGTGATTAAAAAATACACATCTATACAAGATGTATCAATATGTTTGGGGAAACCCTATCCAACACAGTTTACATAAAGGTGATATAATGTAAATCCTCAAATTGAATTTGGGAAAGTTTCTTATCATTAATGAACATACTAATATGTTATGTAATGATAAAATCAATGTTATTTGGAAAAATATTGAGGACATTTGGATTCACCCTAATAAATATGTGGACTCATTCATTAGTTGGGTGAGTGTGATGTGTGGACATAGATAAATTGTCGATGAGGTAAAAATCCCAAAGTGTATATTGAGAATATTGATAAATTTGACTAATATGACTGTATCCCATTTCATGTATAATTATATAATTTATCTAATGATTAATAGTCTTCATAACATTCATGTTGCAAGTATAATGAGGAATAATGAAAATGATGTCATTGAAAATTCACATGAATTAGAATTTGAGGTAATGTGAGATATTTTAGTGGAGGATGATTATAAAGATTTTTAATTTTATGAAGATATATAATTTAATCACAGAATATAATAATTGGAAATGGAATGATCAATTTTAAACATCTACTCACAAAACAAATTGTGTAATGTTTGGGACTCTCACTATAATTAGCTTTATTATTCTCATAGATGATAATGAGACAACAAAGATCACATAAATAAATATTCAAATAATGTGATTATTATGAGAATTACATAAGGAAATTTATTCATGAATATTAAATTGTTTTCATAGAAGTATAATAGATTATAGTAAAGAAATCATAATAACTTTAAGACAATAATTAAATTAAATAATATGTTCTTGTTGCTATTATAGAACAGTAAAAAAATATTTAAAGGTAATGATAGTTATAATGTATATGTTTAGGGATATTTGGACCTAAAAGTGTGGTTGGAGGCTGCAATTGAAGAGATATATGTTTGGAGAAAAAAATAAGTAAATCCAATATAGTATTTTGTGATCATAAAAAGTTCATGTAGAATTAAGAATAATAGAAAATACATTGTAGCGATGAAATAGGGAAACAGAAATATATTAATTCGGAAACCTCACTGAATGTTGTTTGTTAAGATAAAAAATAAATAATACACCCAAATAATTGATAATACAACTAGAATGTGGACATATCATGTTGAATAAATCAAATATATTCAAGGATAAATCATTGATATATTTTATAAATTTGACGATCTCAAGAAACTCTTGACCCGCTGAAATGACATCAATAAATTATATCAAACAGGTGATGAAAAATGTAAAGGAAAAACATAGATATCAAATATAATAGTGATTGGACCATCTCCCAGTGTAGAATATTGTTAATTTTGGAATATAATATAATGGTATTGATCATCATTTTTTCATGGTTGATGTTATGAAACACTTTCATACTTCAACAAAAATGATATATTTGTATGTGACTCAAAATCAAATCACACATAATACAAAAAAGGATGTTATTAAACTAAAAAAACACACATGAATTCAAAAAATAACATGTGATATTATTGTTGAATTTTTTAACACACTTGAATATTATGTTGTAAAGAAAATTTGAAATAGAATCCGTAAGAGTAATTAAGAAATCCAAGATAAAATAAAAATCCAATATATTTTTTGATGAATAATATTTTTTGTATAGTATACACATACATATATATAGATAATTCTAATATATAATGTATGATAATATATATTCGGAGAATTGAATTGTTTATATAATGAAATTCAAGGAATCATCAGTTAACCTTAGTATAAAAATTCAATTTGTATCTTTATTATATTAAATCGGTCTATCATATACATAAGTGGATCAAAAAGAACAATCACCACTAATTATGATTTTATTGAAATGGATAAAAATTAAATGTTACAATAAGGATGAAATTATAGAAATTTTATTGAATGAAATGATTAATATAGAGGTTAGACTCTTGAATGTGGTTGTACTACATTTATGATAAGGAATAAGGATTTGTTCATTGGCACTATCACACTAGACTTATGTTTTCAGGTACTACCATAATGTAATTACATTTTATTACATCCTTTTCAAATATGTGACTGTATTTCATTGTTTTTAGTTTTTTAAGAGTTGTTGGGGGTGTATGTGAGAGAGTTTGTTCAGTTTTTACATGGAACTATAGCTAATGAAGCTTCATGTGGCCCACCGAATTTCCAGTGAGGGTAGACGATGAGCTTGAAGGTGGTTTCAATAATATGATATTACCACCAAACATATGGTGTCAAGGATAGTGACTAATTAATTACTAAATTGTATATAGACTAGCTGGTGGGCCTCTACTTTCATGTTGGTGGTTCTGATCTATCCTTGTTTAGTTAGGGTAATATAATATATAATGTGAATGCAAACCCTATTTTATTAATTAATCAATATTTTAAATTTCATGGAAATGAAATATAATTTTCATTAAAATTATATGGGAATATTTAGATACCACAATATTATATTAAATTTTTTATGTGGCCTAGTGTGCTTAGAATATGTGTGTGTACTGTTTCAATGATTATTTAAAATAGATTGCTTACGTGGTTTTGGGAACATCTAAACAGGTGCTATGATTAAAAATCTGAGGGCAACATTGTGCCTGAAATGAAGATATTACCTATGGAAATACTTAACCATGAGCAAAAATTGGTAAATGGTTGAAGTTATTTTTCATAATTTTCAAGAAAAAATTTATTATATATTTATTATGAAAAAATAAAATAAAACATTATTTTATTTTATTCAAATTTAATATTTAATTTCAATGTAATGACGTTGCAACCCCAGTGTAATAGAAAATCCATACCATAAATGAAACAATTTAATGAAACTATGACTCAGTGTAATAGAAAAACATAATGGAATTTACCACATTTATAGTGTTAACTGAATACCGGATGGTGGGAACAATACAATATTGCATTGATCCATCAGATATTTGGAATTGGCGAGTGTCGTTCGAAAGACCACCACCAACAATAGATTAAGGAATGAAGATTCTCATAGGATCAATCTTCTCTAATGAATAATAAAACCTTGATATAGGGATTTCATTCTATGTGAATTTATTTTCCCCACATTAATTGATTTGAGTGACAAACATGGGCCAAACCACAAATATGTGACCCACATATCGATCACTTATATGAGAGGGTTTCTAATCTAGGAGTTTAAATCTAAGTTATTCATGTTAGGTTCTCAAATCTCATCCGAAAATGATTTTAAATTATATCGCCGAGGGATCAGGATGATACAAACACGGAATGAATCCCTCAGTTGGGGGAATTCCAGTGTTTTTTGCAACTAGACCTCTAGATCGACAGTGATATGACTTGGTGTAAGTTGTATTTATGATCATGAACTGAGGATACCAATGGTACATGTGGATTAGAAAACGGACCACTAGGGTGGGTCCTATGGCCCATGGAAGGAAACACCAATTTGCTGTACTGGTGGACGAGGCTCGCGACAACACCTACAGATAATGGATCGGGGCCACTAGCATCAGCCGATGGCAGTTCAAGTGGATGCAGCTGGAGAGCAGCGATCCAACTAAAATGAGGTAATATCCATGTCAGGAAATGATCAAGCCAGCTCGCTCATGGTAGGCTAGGCTAGAGAAGGTCAGCCATACAGGGTGCCTAGCGAACCAGACCCACAGGTCACGCCGTATCCGGGTCTAGTCGATGAGCTCAGGTCAGGTCCGATCAGGCCGCTATGGTTGGACCCGACCCGTACCAAACCAACCCCTTTTCTGTAAAATGAGCATAAATTCTAAATTTTTCATCTAATTGCGGATATGTTTTAGGAATTGCGACCCTTGTGATGTGACAGTTTCATTGACATACTCTAAGTATTGTTAGATGATTTTAGGTATTCCTTACTTGATGAGGTGTAGATTCTCCCACAATCAAGCACGCTGTGAGTGGGAATCATGCAGCTTGCTATGACAAGAAGGAAGTGATTAGAGGACCTCATTAGACCAGCAGACCTAAGTGGTGAGTAGAACTTTGTAGTCTAGATGACCTCAATAATGAGAGGACCTCAGTTGGAATGTATATTTTAGTAGACAAGAGGACCTCAATGGCCCAACATACCTTAGTGATGGGCGGACATCAGTGGACCATCATACGATCAAACATTAGTGGCCAAGTAGATGAACATACCTTAGTGGACCAGCAAACCAAAGTGATGAGAAGAACTCAGTGTCCCATTAGACAGTAGTGACATGTAGATGTCAGGGGAATAACATTCAATAGTTACACATTTGGGTTGATTCCCTTAGAAGTACAAGATGTTTTTCATTATTACTTATAGTAATTTTTTCAATAATTTAGGTTATAACTGTCTGAGTTGTCCGCTACATCATGTATACTTTTCACAATGTTATTTTCATTGTGTTTTGTGATCTCTACTTATTATTGTGTTACTCACCCCTTCATAGACTCTACCCGCACATATCATGTCTTATATAGAATACTGGAATTTTGACAGAGACCTTGACAGCCCAGGACCAGGTTGTGTTGAGTGAGGACATATAGGCATGTTGCACTCCTAAAACATTCGGCCACTACTCCTCACCTACCCTTTTTGTAGGGTTGTATGTGGACACATTGCTAAATAATTTTTTACCACCTTGTTTATGGCTTGACTTTTGTTGGGATTGTATTCTAGCCCCCATTACTTCCAACTTTTTACTGCTTACTCTCAGTGGTTGTCTTAGTATCAAGAATGTTTTCCCATTTTAGTATCACATACTAGGACTTTGGGACTGCTTGTGTATACGTACTCAGAAAATTCCTTCCACTTGCAAGATAATGGATTTACTACTAGTCACCAGCCCCATGACTTTGGGATGCAGGCATAGGGAAGTCATGACACAGGCCCCGAGGGACGGGTTGTGAAAAATTGGTATCAATGGAGAGTTTTGGTTCTACCATAAGGACCACAATTCAATGGAATTGATTTTGGGAAACATTGTTTTATGATTTTAGTTTGACTAATAGACTCAGGGAGTCCAGTGTGGGTGTAGTGTCCCCTATATCATATAGTAGGACACTAAATCCTACTTTCTGACATGGAACATGAAAACATTGGTTGAATGCATCCTATATAAATTGAGGGTGTTCTTATGTCCTTCTTCAGTTAGTGTTAGCTCACCATGTATAATCTACTGATTTTGTATCATCTTGATTGGTTTTACGATGCCACCACACATAATGCTAGCCAGGATTATGGTGAGTGACCATGAAGATGGTATGCCAAGTGATGAGCTGTCAGTACTGGTACTAGTACTAGAGATGGCCCCACCAGGAGATGCACTAGTGTTACCACCACCCATTGATCAGCTATTGCTTCTAACAATACCTGTAGAGGACGCACGTAGGCCTAATGTCTTACATGAGATCCATAGGTAGATACCTCCCAAGTTTAGGGTAGAGACTAACCCGTAGGTTTTAAAGGATTTCCTCAAGTAGGTTACAAGAGTCAATGGTCTAGGGAGGATGCCTCTTGAATAGATGGCGATCTTAGCCATGAGCCTTCGTCAGGGCTCGACGGGGAGGTGGCAGAGACTGATGATTTAGGTGCACGATGAGGAAAGCCTCACCTAGAAAAAATTTGAGTGCATCTTCAATAATTAGTTCTTTCTAGTGACATTGCTCTCCGTACAAATACAAAATCCGATACACCTATATAAGGGTAGCCTGACAATAGTGGAGTACTCAGCGAGGTTACCTAAGCATTCTCATTATTCCAAATAAATTTTAGGACACCAATTCATTAGGGCTAGTCATTTCTAGTATGGGATACATTGGGAGATTAGGGTGTCCATGGTATCTCTTAGCATCCCTACTCAGGTTGGGGTGCTGGAGTGAGCTCTAATCAAAGAGTTGTTGTCTGAGCAAGCGCCGGAAATAGGAGCAACTAGTAGACACCAGATGGCAGAGTCTTTAGCTATGGGTAGAAGGAAGTAGACATGGGGAACCAAGAGGGCCAGTCATTTCAAGGGACACATCGATTATATAAGATCAGGAATACATGGACCTCAGTGTAGAGGGATTCTTCATAGTAAAAAGGTTTGCTATTCATTTATTGAGTAGGGACACATGGTTTCTAAATACCTGAATAGCTGTGTAGACGACTAAAATATTGTCGAGGGACCACCAAATAATAAGTAGAGGTTCGAGCAGGGTTGTCCGCAAGGTGGCGGGCATGGTAGGGGATAATCAGAGATTTAGTCAGTGGGTGGGGGTTCATCGTGCTCCCACCATCACAACAAGGTGGTCCACTAGGGGATCTAGGTGGTGGTGGATAGGGTCAAGTCTACGTCAGGAGATTGAGGCCTATGACCACAACACCCCATAGATTATTAGAGGTATGATATCTTTATTCTCCACCTTAGAAATAGTTCTTATAGACATAATTTCCAGTCACACTTTCCATGAAATAGACCTTGATCTGAGGTAAGATATTCTAGTAGAGCCGTTGGAATGATCCTTACGGTTAGAGACCAATACGGGAGGGGATTAAATGGTTACCAAACTATTTCTGGTAGTGTGAGATTACTATTATATGCGAGAGATTCGGCTGGGATATCCTTTTAGTGGCCTCAAGGCCTTAAAACCTCATCTTGGGTATGGAATGAGTATCCACTAGTCATTCTCAAATCGACTATATTTGGAGAAAAGTACGGTGTGTTTGTGGATATGGGGAATAGCTAACATCACCATTGAGAAGGGAACACTTGCTGCATAGGAATGAATTTATCATAGAGGATAATAGCCGATCACTCACCAATTGGATGGACTCACACCCAGTGTAGTGGATGAGAAGTGTCCTCACTTTTCTGTACTACTGGATGAGTATGGTGATATCATTCCAAAAAATGTTCTAGGATTACCCTCTATTAAGAAGGATGACCTCTACATTGAATTGTACCCCAGGATGACACCGATATCCACACCAATATATTAGAAGTCCTATGATGAGCTTCATGGGGTGATGGTACAGATGGAGGTTCAATATAGGAAGGGAATTATGAGGCCTAATGTTTCACTGCGGGATGCCCAAGTATTATTTTAGAAGAATTAAGACAAGAGTTTGAGGTTGTTCATTAACTTCCATCACCTGAAGAATGTTTCCGTGAAGAACATGTATCTTCTTCCAATGTCTAATGATATATTCAATCAGATGGAGGAAGAATGATGGTTCTCAAAGATATACCTCAAATCAGGCAATCATCATCATTGTGTATAGGATGATGATGTACCAAATATAACCTTAATTTGTTGGTATGATCACTAAGAGATATTGGAGATTCCTTTCGACATGGAAAATTCCACAGAAGTGTTTGCGAGAATCATGAGCAAGATCTTCTAGAATTACCATGATTTGTTCATCATGGTCTTCATTAATGAATCCCTAGTGTACTCAGTGCCCAAGGAGGATCACATGACACACCTATGGACAGTCTTGGATACACACCAATAGAACCATCTTTATAGAAATCTCGTGAAGTTTCTATTCAAGATTCTAGAGGTCCACTTTATTGACATGTCATTTCAGAGTAAAGAGTTTTAGTGGATCCAGAAATGATAATGGTGATGCCTTCTTGGGAGCCACCTAGGAGAGTAAATGAAGCGAGAAGCTTTTATGGTTTGGATGGATACTACTAGAGGTTTGTGATTTACTATTATAGGGTATGGGCACCCTATTAATCTTCCACATAGAAGAGAGAATAATTCATGTAGAATGAGATGTGCCATTAGGGTTTTTAAGATAATATTTAGAGGCAGAGGAGTGCCCCCATCTTGAGACTACAAGAGGAGGAAATTGGGTATGTAGTATTCTTCAACGAATCAGGGACTGTAATGGGTTGGCTCTAGATGCATGAGAAGGCAGTGATCACCTATGACTCACGAAAGCTGAGGCCACATGAGCATAATTACACAACCATGACCTGGAGAGACCATTAGGGTTCTTTGCATTGATGGTGTGTAAACACTACTTGATGGGAAATTAGTTTACCATATACTATTACCATAAACTTTGTAGTTATATCTTCTCTCATATGAACCTGAAACAAGGAAGCGGGGGTTCCTAGAGTTCTTCCCGGACTATGACATCTAGATAGTCTATAATCTCGGGAAGGGAAACATGGTGGAGGACGATCTCAATCGGATTTCTAGTTTATTGTTACTAAATGACGCATCAGAGAAGTTATCTGCAATGCATATATCCTTCATGGATAGTGATAAAGCAGCATATCATTAGTCGATGGCTATTAGTACCCATCTATTACAATGAGTTAGGGAGGCACAACCTTTAGATGTTGACTATGATTCCTGACCTGCGTAGTTATCATCATGAAAAGTAACTGATGGATATTATTTTGGATGTGAGCACTAAATACTTTTTAGAGGGTGCACCATTATTCCGGTGGTGTCACATGAGTCGTTTATAAGGTATTTCGACACCTCCCCTTTGGCGGTATATCTCAGAGTGAGAAAGATGTACTAAAATCTCTAATGTCAGTATTGGTGATCATGGATGAAAAATGAGAGGTGGAGTATGTTTTAGAGTGCCTTACATGTCAAAAAGTGATGGAAATGAATAAGGTTCCAACTAGATTGACTCAACCACAAGAGGTAATAAAGTGGAATTGGGATGGTGTCTTTAAGTAATTTATGATGGGATTACTGCGAACATCCATAGGAAGTTATACCATCTTGGTAATTTTTGACCCACTCATTGTGTAAGTCCACTTCCAACCCATCTTGGAGTTGGGATCATTAGAGATTTTAAGACAATTCTACATGTAGGAGATTATTTAACTAAACTATTTCCTATTGAATATAGTACCAGAATGAGACCCTTCATTTAAATCCCTGTTGTGGAAGGGATTGCCTAAAAAATTAGGGACTCAACTACACATGAGTACAAATTTCCACCCACATATAGATAGTCAGACTAAGAAGAATATCTATATTTTAAAGGAAATTATTCATGCTTGGATCATTGACTTTGGTCATAGTTTGGAGGATCATCTGCCACTAGTGCAGTTCATATACAACAAAAAAGACCACTCCACCAATGTTATGTCATCATTCGAGGAATTTTATGGGTGACCATGTAGTTCACCGTTATACTGGGTAGACTCAGGGGATTCATCACTCATGGGTCCAGAGTTGGTATGGGTTAACAACGAGAAGGTGTAGGTAATACAGGAGAATATGAGGACTATTCATAACATGAATAACATTTATGGTCATAGGAGACAAATTCCCTTGGTGTTCGAGGAGGAAGACCATGTGTTTATTTGGGTCTCACCTCAACAAGGATTACATATATTTGGCTGGCGATGTATGTTGTCTCCAGGATATATGGGCCCTTTTCATGTTATGAACAGATTCGGAGAGGTTTCAAATAGACTAGATATTCTCCTACAAATTAATTTGGTACGTAATTCTTTTATGTATTGTAGTTGAGGAGTTATATTCACGATCTTTTGTAAGTCCCCGATAGGGGCGGGTTTGACTCTAAAGATTGGGAGATGTTTGCGGAGTTCTCAATAGATATTGAGGATCGATAGGAGCAATTACTTCATGGAAAGTTGATTACATTGGTTCAAGATTGGTGGCAGCATGGAAATTTATAGGAGAGAACTTGGGAGTGAGAGGCTCACATCCATGCTCAATACCCCCATTTGTTTGTTTAGTCCTTGTTTTAACATATGAGTATGTTGATCCTTAAGGTGGGGAGAAAGTAATTTCCGTTAAATTCCATGTATTTTTTTTAAATTATATGGAATTATTTTGAGACAAGTCACTCATATTGTAATTGATTCCAAGGCCCAGTAATCTAGGAATATGGGTTTTTAACTTTTTTATGTTTATTAAATGTTTACTGCATATGAAATTTTGGCAACATCTAAATGGTATATTGTATTAGAAATATGAGGGAATATTTTCATCTAGAACAAAGACTTTACCTATGGAATGAATTAACCTCGAATGACAATGGTCGGGGGAAAAATTATGGTTTTGAATTTTTAAGAAAAAATAAAAATAAAATTTATTTAGGAAAAATAATATGATCATTTCGTTTTTTTTATTATAATTTAAAATTTTAGTGAAATGTAATGATGTTGCAACCCAAGTGTCATTGAAATGTTATTTCATAAATGAAATAACAAAATGACACTGTGACATAGTGAAACCGAAATGCTGAATAATGTTTGGTCTATTTAATGGGTTAACTTAATACGAGATTGTGGGCACAATCCAATATTATTATGAACCCTAGAATATTAAGAATTGGAAAGGGATGATCGATGGAATTCCACCTACGGTAGATCAAGGAACGAAGAATTATAATGGTGTGATCTTCTCCAACAAACGATCCATCCTCGATGTAGGGGTTTGATTATAAGTGAATTTATTTTTCCCCATTAATGGATTTGAGTGAAGAGAATAGATAATTCCATGAAAAGTTGACCCATAGATCAATCAGTTATGCGAGAGGGTTTTGAATCTCATAGTTTGAATCAGACTTAACCTTGTTAGATTATTAAATCTCCTCCCAACATGTTTTTTAGATTATATAGAAGAGGTATCAAGCCGACACAAACAAGGTCATGATCCCATCGTTGGGTATCCTCTAGTGTTCTTCAGGAGCAAACTTCAAGATCAAAGTTGAGAAAATTTGGAGTATGTAGTAGTGACAATGACCACATGATGATCCAGAAGGAGGTCGTGGATCAGAAAACGGACCAACGAAGTTGTTCTGCTGTCCCTATGAAGGAACTGATGGTGAACACTTGTTCCGCACTATTGTGGCAGGCATTGGCAGCATGATGCGAGGGCACGCTATAGTTGCATATGTGGCCTAAAACAACAGTCGTAGGTGGTGGATCAGGGCCACATTCAACGGCTGGTGGTAGCGCAAGCAGATACAGAAATCATCACAATGTCATGAAGCTGGATGGCCGCATTCCAGTTGGACTATGGCGGGAGACCACATGGGGTGGAGGGAGACATGGTGGGTGTCAAGTATCATGAGGAGAAAGCCTGATTCCCACAGAGGGACTAGGTGGAGAAGGTGAGCCATTATGGGTCTTGTGGGCCATGTCAGATCCAAAATTGGTCAGACCCAGGTTGGTTCGATGGACTCAGGTCAGGTCTATTCGACCAGGTCAGACCAGACCAAGACACAACATGCCTCTTTTAGAAAAAAAATAAAAAATAAATTCTATATGTCTGATTGATTAGCTATTTCTAGTGTTGGGATCCTCATGATGAGACTGTCTATTTGACATACTCAAATTGAGTTTTCCTAAAAGTTGAGAAAGGACCAATGGCACGAGGAGTAGATTCTCTTAGAATCATGCTAATTGTGATCATGCATCCTATAGCTGGCTGTGATGAGCTGGTAGTGATGTGGATCTCAGTGGCCCAATGGACCTAAGATTCAAGAAAAAATAAGTATCCCAAAAGACCACAGTGAAGACCTAATCTCAATATATTAAAAGACCTCCGCAGAAGATTAGATCTTACTGGACCATCAAACATTAGTGACAAGTGGACCTCAGTGGCCTAACAGAGGTTCAAACCTTTGTATCCCAACATAAAAGTGGACCACGGTGTCCCAACAAACCTCAGTGATGACCAGACCTCAGTGTCCCATAAGACCAAAATTATGAGAGGAATTCAGTGGCCTAACAGGCCATAGTTACTCATCCGGGATGAGTCCCTTAGAAGAACAAGATGTTCATCATTACTACTTATAGTATTTCTTTATATACATTAGCTTATAACAATTTGGTATGTCCACTAATTCATGTTTAATTTTATTTTGTTTCTTTTCATTGTGAATTGGGGTCCCCACTAAGTATTCTATTACTCACCCCTACACGGGCTCCACCTTCACGTATCATGTTTATTCAGACAGTCAATGTTTTGATAGAGACTTTGGAGGACCAGGACCAGGCCGAACCCAGTGAGGAAAGTCATGTGAGGCGTAGTCCTACTACTTCATGCATCTACTCTTTACCTATTATTCATGTATGGATTTTTGTAGAATGGTTTCTAGAGACTTTTTTACCCACATGTTTAGAACTATAATTTTTTGGGGTTTGTTTCCCAGCACCCTTTAATTACATCATTGTATTTTTTACTCTCAGTGGTTGTCCTAGTAGCACGAATGGTTTCCCTTATCTATAGTGTGGATAGGAGTTTTGAGTGGGAATGTGTATAGTTACTGGGAATATGCCTCATACATACATGATAATGCATTCAGCGGTAATCTCCATCCCCTAGCCTTTGGGAGGTAGGCTTGGAGTAGGAGCGGAACGGGCCCTGGGGGACGAGTCATGACAATATTCCCCATTATTTACTTGATCTATTAAAACATGGGGACACTCTTTAAATTTATTTGGATCACCTAATACTAATACTTTATAGATCAATGTTTTGAAAAGTTCTATGATCCTCTCTTGAGAGTTTTTAATCAATTTTGATATTGGATCATCTTCTCTATTGTGTTACTATTACGTAAAAGATTTAAGAAAAATTTAATTAGTATGATTCAGGATCCATACTATATTAATAATAGAGCCATCATGTAATTGAAAGGATTTTTGAATCTCTAATAATATTAGTTCATTTTTGGGAATTTTTATGGTGTGTGACTTTTGTGTGTGTTTTTCAATAATTTTCAAATTTCAGGAATATTGTTTTTGATATAATGGATTAAGATCCTACCACCATTTTACTAGTCATTAGTTAATCTTGGAAAATGGTCTTTATATATGGATTAATATTACAAGTTGTTCATGATAAGTGGTTTCGTGTGTTTGATTTATTATTAAGGTGTCTCTTTCCAAACCATTGAAATTGGTTTCCATATTATATTAACGACAAGGAAATCATTCTAATAATATATGGTTGTTTTGGTTGTATTTAGGGAAAGTGATTCCCCCCTTTATCATTGTTAATAAATGTGATTTTAAAACATGAATTATATTGTTTCAAATATATAATTAATTTTTAATGATTCTAATTTTGTAAACACATTTTTAATCATTGAAATGTAATGGATATATCCATAGAGACAAATCTTACCCCTACACCTATTTCATTCGGGAAATTTTCACACACTGTGGCCTAGTATGTGATATAGAGACACTCTTGGGAGTGAAATATTATATCCTAGTCATATTTTGTTAGTTTAATGACCTCACTATGTGGCCTATTGATCATGATAATTGAATGTGTATCCTAACTAAACTAAAATTATTGCTACCCCAATGGAATGTTTTACCAGTTTTCATCATTGAAACATGTATTTGAATTGATTATTGTGAATTTTTTTAGAACCAATTTGTTAGGAAATGATACTTACAATGTGGTATGAGTTATTTTTCTTTTTTATATTAAACTATGTAAAATTTTATCACATTCATCATATTTATTTACTTAATCATAATTGTTTTTTATAATGTATTTCTATAAAAGACTAAGTGGGATCTTATGATATTTTTGACCAATCCTTGTATATACCATAGGATGATTGTTGATATAGTTAGTTATAATGTAGCTGAAGGGAAGGTTCCATAGGGTGGTGATAGGACAAATATTTTGAATAGCGTGGGATCCTAGAGATAGTTATATGCCACATGGAGTTGAGGTTTTGCATTATATTTTTCTTTGTTTTAACATTTATTTTTTGCACACGAATCTACCTTAAATATATATCCTTTAGGTTGTGGTATTATATTCTAAAGTTTCAATTATATTTACTCATGATATCAAAATTTATGTTATTTTTTAGAAAATATATTCCAATAGGTAGTTCTAGATTTCAAATCACTGGTTTGCAACCTATGCAGTACAGGAAAGACCTTCAAACCATATTATGGATAAATTCAGTTCAATTTCATTGGGTAAAATAGGTATTTTAATTTAAAATTGGTAATAAAGGGTTGTTTTTATATTTCATGGGAGTTATTTTTCTTAGGGTCTAATAAATTGGAGTGTTATAAATTAATAGTTATTTTTTAGTGAGTGACTAACCAGTTCTCATATTGAAAAGGTTTTGGTAAACATAGGTGTTTATGAAATGTTTCTTTTGGTATTCAAACCATTCTAACTGTAATTATCATTATTTTTACAAGAATCATTAAAATAATACTAAACTACATATATTAGAAGTTGGAATTTATTCTTGGATATCTTTTTCTTGTGTATCTTTATTTGATGTTGTGTCTTACATTGTCTCTAAGAAGAAGTATAATGAATTATTAGGAGGGTTTTTCCAATGATCCTTAGTAGAAAAATACTATATTAAATTATAATCACATAAAAGTTTTGGTGTCCATAGTCAAAGATACCAACCAATGTGTGGCACCATTCCAAATTTATCATAGAGAGATGGAACCTCAAATGGATGAAGATAGAAATCAAACATAACCGTTTCATAATTTGTAACCATCATATTTAAAATGGATGGAATATCCTAATATGTTAGATGATTGGATAAGAAATATAGAATGTATTCTCGAATTCCATGAGTCCTGTCATTCTTTCTAGGTGAGTTGTGTTGTCTCTAAGCTATAGAGACTATGTAGAAGAATACAAGTCTCATTATTTTATTACAGAAGCATGGGGTCATGGTGTTGAAAATATTAATGTTCATTATCATTGTTAAATTTTTCGTAGGTTCAATGAATATGGTTAAATCTATGGAGATCCTCTCCCATGAAGAAGGGAATCCAATAATGGTGGAATTTGATAATTTCCTCAACTAACTCACAGAATTTTCACCAATGTTGGAGACTAATGAAATGATTAAGTATTTTGGGATTAATATGTTTATTATAACTGATATATAGTACCATGACCTCATTAGAAATATTTATTCCTATCTCATAGTGGTGGATAAGTTGTTTTTGGTGGATATTGACATGGGGGGTTTTTCATGATAAACAAATTTCCTCCCACCTATGATTGTAGCATCAATACTTCATATAATGGAAAGAGGAAGAATAGGTAGTTTCATAGAGGAAACAATGGAGGTTCTTATCAAAAGCATTTTTATTTAACATTATCAATAGTTAGTTTCCTAAAATTTACCAGTGTTCTGATTGGATATATGAAGTGATTTTGTATTTTGCTTCCAAATATAGATAACTCATGTTGATGTCGTGGTTACATGTAGATATTTTGATAAGATTTTTAATCTCCCCCCTCTTACATTGGATATTCCACACCTATATAATCTTTAGTTTTGTCAGAATCCTTAAAAATAATAGGGTTCCAATTATAGGTTTTCAGAACAATGTTTTTACATACATTGGAGGAGTCTTCAATAGATGTCAATGTAGTTCCTACTTCCATTAGAGGCATGATTTCTATAATTTTTTACTTTAGTGAAAAATTTTATTGTTACTGGTTCATCTTACTACTTTATTTTGACACATGTCGTGTAAATTTTAAAACATACAATGGATATATTGCCATTTTATTTGGAATTAGAAAAACCTATAGGAAAGAATTAGGAGAAGGGTTTCTGATTCCCCTCATGGTCATTCATTTTTGTGTCATTGAACTGGTTTAGAATTTTTTTGATGCTGAATCAGCTGTCTTAAATATTATTCTGTTGATAGATTCAATTATTTCTCCCAAATTCTATATTTATTATTACCATCATCATGTGTCCTTCACATTCCTAGATGGTAACTCCCATATGCTTCAAGGAAATTAGAACCCATGATCCATTTGCATAAGATTTCATATTATAAATCTTCATAATCTGATTTAATTTACCTTTTATGAGCACTATATGAAATCATAAAATGTAGATCCTCCATTGGTTTTCGATGAATTCCTTAATGTTTTTCTATATGAATTTTCATTTTTTCATCCATATTGGGATGTGAAGATATCGATTAACATAATTTAAATAACTAAAATGAATTTTATGTTATCTTACCTCTTTTATATTTCTATGTTATTGTAGATAAATGTATAGTTGAATGACTTGATATCCAAGGGATTATATAATAAATTTAATCACATTGGTATGATCATGTTATCTTTTCTATGAAGGTTGATGGATCTCGCCACTTATGTATTGGCTACGTAAAATTGAATCTTTTGATAGTCATGAATAAATTTTGTTTTCCACAAAATGATGATTTATACAATAAATTTAGTAGGTAAAAGTGCTTCTCACGGATTGAAATTTATTATAGTTACCACCCGCTCTGAATAAATGATTCATTTATTTTAAATACCACCATCATGATCATGTATGAAAATTTGGAGTACCTTGCCATATTGTTTTGTCAAAATAATTCCCAGGTAGTATTCATGGAATTGATGAACCTTATTTTCCACTATTATATTGCACTATTTTAATATTTTTCATATATAACATTCTAGCACACTAAATGATCAAATAAAATTACACCACCAGTTGAGATATATTCTAGTAATTGTAAGGCATCACCATATTAATGGGAATTGAAGAAAATTAAAATTCATAATTGAAAATTTAAGTTATAAGATAAGTGATCACCGAACATGGTTTTTATGTTTATCCTAAAATGGAGATGGATATCCAGTCATACGAAGAACCAAATAATTAATATTATATTTAAGGATTATTGGGGTCAGTAGGGTATTATCAGCAGTCAATAAAGGATTTATAAAAAACATGATTCACCATTGTATTGTCTCACCCATAAGAGGATGAAGTTCTTATGGTATTAAATGTTTAGAACATCATTCAACAAACCAAAGTAGAGTTTTACCTCCACACTAATTCAAAATCAACAAGAGTATTGACCAGTCTATGTGATTTGTTTCAATTATTCATATAGAGGTTATAAATGAGGTATTATTCCTAAATATTATGTTATAGAAAATGTATTGAACCATATTGGACCTCATGTGGAGTGTTATCACACTACTGATTTAGAACATAGAACATTGTTTATTCAGTTTAGAGGTATAAAATTTATCTTTCATGGGAGATGTTTATAATTAAATATAATTATAAAAGTATGTGCTATAACTTTTATAAAAATTATTTTAAGATATATTAGAGGTGAAGGGTGGAATACTGACACATTTTTTGGATTTTAAATTACCTATACATCAATAAAACATAAGGTGGTTACTGACTCTCATTGTAGGAAGATTCCTTCTATGGCTGTTGAAGAAGTGAAGGATGAATTAAACTCTATAAGGATTTTTCTATGATCGACCTATGAGTCAGAAAGGCTGATTTTGGGAATGTTATATAAATTATTGATTTCTAATCCACTCTCCATGAGTTTATTATCTAGAAGAAGAAAAGCGATAATAAATCCCATGATATCAGATATTATTTATATGTATCCAAGGAAATTATTGAGTTATCAGTCTATATAGAAGGTTTTCAGCCATTCATGAACTAGCATGTTTTCTATTCCACAATGAAAATGATGTGTTTGGATATTTTAATCATTCCTTTTAGAATTTCACCATACTACTAAAAATATGTTTTATGACATGAATCATTGGTTCTTGTTCCACAATAAGAAATTGGACTTAACAGACATTGTGTCTCAACGTAATACATGAAAATTGATTATGGATGAGAACAAAAAATGGTATGTTATAATTTAACCTCTACACATTACAAGATGGAAATGAAATGTGTTATCATCGGAATTTGTTGTTAGATTATCTCGAACTTCCCACGGTAAGAACATAATTTGTGTTTTGTTCTATTGGTTTACCGTGTAAGCTCAATTATTACCGATTTATCAAAACTGTAATGTTGATGACATGTGGATGTAATGTGTATAAGTTATCTTAATGTTTCACAGGACTCCAATTACTATTTCCTTGTGTAATGTCTTGGACCTAGATTCCATTAAATGGTTCCCCTAGCCTTGTTAGCTACATGGCCTCACGAGCATCTCTGAAAACCAAATGCTATCGACGAGCAGTGAGGGCCTATGGTGTTTCTTTGGGGAGTCTATTGCATCTTATCAGAGTTTAATAGATTGGAATAAGATATCAATCAAATATAATATGCATTAAAAAAATGGATAATCATCATAAATTGGAAATATAACCTCTAGACCATTAACCCACCATATTTGAAGCAAAATAATTACTAAAAATGGATATATAAACAATTAAAGATACAATATCATAATCAAATTGATATGTAATGTCATGGGTATTGAAATGTTCCAAAATAGGAATAAAAACATCAGTATAACACATGTATCAAAATACCAAAAAAAACAAAAAGTAAAAACTCCAGATGGAATCATGATCCCCACCTCGGTCTCATGCTCCCCTACTCCTATGCATGGAAAAATGTCAATCATAGAAAAATGAGTGATTTTGTCGATCCCTACCTACAATCATAGAATATTTATGAGTACCCACAAGCATCCCTAATATTGTGTGAGATACTACACATGTAGTTCACTGCCCAAGATATCTTTTAAAAACCTTGAATGAGAAATATAAGCTAAACCAAAGTGAAAAATATAATAGGCATGGATGTACGTAAGGTAATGTGACATAGGGAAAAGTAATCCAACACACGATATTATACCTCCATACAAGTCTCGTATAAAACAAGATGCAAACTCCTATAAAAAGGCATCCGCAAATAATGATGTAAAAAACATGATCATACTGTTTACAAAACATATCATATTATCCACATCTAAGCTGTATATTAAATCATGTCACATTTACTTTCCATATCCTTGGAGAATCTCAATGGAATCAAGGTTAGACACAGATTGTGGTCCAAGGAGAATGTCAATAGACCATGTCCACTATGATCCCAAATAAACTAGATCTAATGGGTATCAAGGCACTAGAATTCCCATTGAATCAAGACGGAAAGAACAATCTCATCCAATATATCCACTACTGCTATCATGATCTAATGAGTAATGTCCATGGAGTCTAATTGAATTTTTTATTATTCATTTGAATTGTCATTTCACAAAAATCCAATTCAATGTGTTTACCATATGATATAAAAATTAAAATTAAAATTAAATCAATGAGTTTAACGACTCATTTTACTATTCTGATTTAAAAAGTTAAATAATAAACGCCATGAATGATACGGAAAAGGAGAAAAACGATATCCAAATCAACCAATTCAATTAAATTCATATATAACTGAATTCATTAATGGATTTTTCTAACTAAAAAATCTCATAAACACACCCATTAGTTGGTATAATCAATATGAAACGTATGGGAACACCCCATGGGTGGAATAGGGTGGTGATATCCTCCAAATATCTCAATGGTTATCAATAGAATCCTTAATAGATTCCAAAACGCCAAATTAAATTACCCAATTGATTATCGTGGTTCTGTCGGATGGTCTGGAATTCTGCACAAGTATAAACTGCTCTATAATGAACTAAACCTCAGGTAAATGGTATAAACCACCTACTGTAGGTTCTTAGTAGAGTAATTATCTAGTTTCATATCTGGATTAGACTTGTATTGGTATAAAAATGATTAAAAGACAAATACCTATTGATTTTTCAAATAATATCATTCACCTAAATAGAGTATCTAATACAATGAAGAATGATGAATTGAAAACATGTAATTGAGTACTCACATACATGATTTCAATGAGATTTATGGTGTATGATTTTGATATTGGGAAGAAGAACGAGATTTAAATATGTCTTCAAGCATAAAGGGAGAACCAATGGGTGTGATTATTTCCATTGTTGAGTAATGGATTGAGTATTAGGTTAAAATATATTTCATGGGATAAATGGTCATTTTTCCTCAAAATATTGTTTTTTGGGTTTTCTACATGGTTATCAAAATCATGCCCTAACCATGGACCCTCCACTATAATGATGGTCACCTCGCACTGTTAGTGCACACAAATTTTCAAACTGTGTGCAAATCATTTGATTTTTATCTCCAAAAATTATAGGTGCCTCAAATAGGTGTGCACCTCTATCCACATAGTTTACTAAAAGTTTGTGACCTATTAAACCCCAATGTCTATCCTCCCACGGTTAGGGATAACCAAGGGAGCATCCCTACATGGTTTATCCTAACCATGAGGCATGCCTATGTTTTCTGAAAAGTGGGTCTCTAGGCTCCGATCATGCCCCATGTACACCCGATACACCCGTGATCAGAAATAGTATTCACATTAGGCCATAAAAATAATTTAAACCAAAATTATTTTGACCCATAAATCATAGGAAAACCTAGGATATTACTATTTTCCCCCTTAAAACAATTCTCCCACAAATTTCCCTTTATAGGGTGGTAATTATTTGTATGAGAATAAATCCAACCAAACTGCATGAACATCAGACTCCCTGTCCCGGTATTGTCTTGAAAACAGTTTTGTTTTCATAGCACTTGTACTAGAGGAAATGATTGTCCTCAAAGAACCTTTTTTCTCATATCAACGATACTAATAAGATTCCACTGAAACGACCCATCAACATGTAGCTCAATTTCCTCGAGCTGAAAAGAAGAAGACAAGTCTAAATGACAATGGAAAAGAAGAGATATGTGGAAGATGTCATGTGTGGCCTGATACTTATGAAGCAATTGTAAATTATAGGAATCCAACCAAACTCTGTATGGAACTCAAACTATCAGAAATATCACATTTGAAACACAACCTATCATCTGATCCTTCTCTTTCACAGCCTCGATGAGATATACAAAATGGCCTGATCCACAACCATGAACAGTAGAGGTCATCTGCGGTGATTGGTGTAATATTTCTATCAATAATATGTAGTATCCATCCACTTCTTGATCAATTATATATTCTCACAAGTCCCTTATAGTAGACGTGGTCTTAGTAAATATGCTTCACCTACCTATAACTAGCACATGGGTGATTGGAATGGAATACCAAAAAAAATCGTCATATGGTTCCATCTATATCATCCCCATATAGCTAATGTTGTAGGTAAACACATCTAGGGGTATTTTCCTCTCCCAAGAAACCTCAAAATCAAGGAAACATTCCCTAAACATATCATCATCAACCATTATTGTATGCTCTTATTGGACATTGGTTCAAGGGTGGTATGATTTACAAAGAAGAACTTATGTACCGAACACCCTATGAAAACTCTACCAGATATAAGATGTAAACCTTGTGTCCCTAGATAATATGATTTTATATGGCCCCCATGAAGTCATACTATTTCATGGATACACAATCTCCCATTCTCTTATACACATAAGGTCTCCTTGATTGGTAGGAAATATGAAACATTCGTCATCCTATTAAAAAAAGCAACACATCATCTCTACCACAAGTTGACATGAGAATACAAACCCTAAAACCCGTTAATAAGTCATAACATTTCCAATTTAGACTAGGTAAATGTGGTAATAATCTAATTGGATACTGATTATGCACTTTCACCTTCTCATCGGTGGAACACCTCATAAAAACAACTATCTACCTTTCTTTTCATCCTTGAAAGCCATTATTGATGGCACAGGTACTAGTACAACTTGGTAGCACTCAGATGCAATTCTTAAACTGAGGAATGAGTCTTCTACATCATCTTACCACATATGACCATTGGAAACCACACATGTCCATGGATACATATTATCTCATCATCACACAAATTCTAACAAAAAGGTAGTTCCTCACATAATGCACTCTCTTATAGGAATATTCCAAATAATATGAAAGATATATAATTCCTAGTCTATCCATAATAGAAGTGGTCACAAAAAAATTATA
The DNA here is from genome assembly GCA_963277665.1 of Viscum album. Classification (NCBI taxonomy): domain Eukaryota; kingdom Viridiplantae; phylum Streptophyta; class Magnoliopsida; order Santalales; family Viscaceae; genus Viscum; species Viscum album. The sequence goes on from OY728161.1 coordinate 583,478,037, forward strand.
TATTATTGTGTGCCCCTATCTATCCTACACCTCCAAGTTCATTTGAAAAAATAGAACCACAATCAGCCACTCACTACTAGATTCTTGAACTGCCTATATCTGAATACACTTGATCAGTGCATCGACCAGTACATTTCCATTAATAGGATTACAAGAAAGTATAATTTTATAATAATCATGTGACATAAACAAAATTGAAAACCTAAAATTCATATAACAATTTTAAAATATATAATTCATGATTTTTTGGTTTGTGTAGACCATATAATGCTCTCCCAATAAATAGTGTCTCTAATAGTGAAAATCATGAACAACAATTTGTATCTCAAGATCATGTGTTGGGTTGTTCTTTACATGTGACCTAAACTAACGAGACCCATATACACCAAAAATCTATCCACATGAATTTTAACAGATCTTATCCTCATACATGATACAATAAAATACACTATATATCACCTGCCGGTCTCTTAGAGAATCGATACCGACACTAAAGTTAATCTCATATCCATCTCTAGGAAGGATTTCTCATAGAGATTTATCCATAAAAACTTCATTAACATATTATTTAATCCCATATACGGTGCATCGTTTTTTGATAAGACCTCTGTAAAAATTATGTAATATATAGATATCTCCATGAAACTTCATATTTCAATGATTTTCTGGGGATTCCCACAGAAAACAACATCTTTCACATTTTGTGGGTCAATGTATATTGATTTATCTATGATAATATAATAAAAGAGGTGAATATTAACCATCTAGATGTTGAACTTTTTGAAATTAGTATATATTTAATATTCTATCAGTGTATAACAAACAATACCAAGATGTTTGGAGTGGTCATTTAAATTGTGAGAATACACAGAGATATCATCAATGAAAACTAGAACAAGAGAATATTGGTAAGTATGGAAAACAAGGTTCATCAATGCCATGAAAACCACTAGCACATTCATTATACGGAATGGCATAACTGGATACACATATAGATCATACATGCTAATAAAATATGTATATTGTTTGTATGTGTGACAAACACACACTTGGTGATATCCCGATCTAAAATAAATTTTCTAGAACATTTCAGCTCTACTAGAGATGATAAAAAACTCCATATATCTGTGGGAAGGGATATTTATTCATAACCAACAACAAGTTCAATTTTTGGTAAGTCACATTAAACATGAGTGTATCATCTATCATTTTCGCAAAATGGATTGGTGAACCCCCAGGAGAAATACTAGTTTTTTAATCCCTTTTGCCTCTGAGTCCTCTAGCTTCCTCTTGAGCTCCCATAACTCTATAGAAACCATATTTTAATGAATAATGAATACTGGTGAAGCTTCATGAACAATATTTAATAAGAACTAAACCTACCTCTTACAAGGTAAAGTAGAAAAGTTGTTTAAAAAATTTTCCTAAAATGATTAAACAATGAAGGAAAATATTCTTATCCAAATGCATGATCATCCAAATAAAAACCACCAATATCAGATATCATCACAGACAAAACAAAAAATTCTTTTCTTGATTAATTGACGTGGACATACCACTCAAACTTTTGAATAAACACTATATCCTTTGATGATGCGAAAATAAAATTCTTGTGATAGAAATAAATATTGTCTTGGTAAACAACTAGCCATTCCTTTTGAGTATGATGTCAAACCCAGTCATCTCAAGGGGAAAAAGATCCTATAAAAAGTGACACCCACGAGTCTCATGGGGAACTCCCTAAAATTCATTACACCCTCTGTTTTGATCCCCAAAATAGTGTCCAAAATCATAACTCCATTAGTAAACTGAATCACGAGACCATATATGTTTACAATAGGTACAAATAAAATCTATGTAATAAACCTATGTAAAAAAGGGAATATTAAATAATTGTGGCTATTAAGATTGTATCCCTCCACAAAGACTTTACGACACAATACTCATTAGGGTTAGGTTGTATAAAATAGATCTTAAATTAACCATGGACCTATTACACAACCTCATAACCCAATGTAGGGCCACTCTTATATCATGGTACAACTAGTGTCTTGATAAATCATCCCAGACCACCACAAACTAAGAATGATCAATCGGTACTACTACAACTCTCTACCAGATAGAGTAATAGGAAACCACTTCTTGACTTGGGGTCTAAGCTGACTCTATACCCCCCCCCCAACTGGAGGGATGGTCCTGTAGAAACATTTCACATGGCCTATCTAACAAAAAACTCAGCAGTTAGTTGGGTCCCAATCGCATTGATTTCTCACAAATCCCTATATACCACAGTGTTGATTGAAAACATAAAATTCAATACAAGAGGTACGGTTGGTACTCATCTAATAGTAAACCATATTATATCACTTCCTTCCACTAGATGTCCATCAACATGGTTTAAATATTACACTACTCTAAATTTCACCACCATATTTCCTCAGGTTATGTTATGTAATTGTCACATTATTTACTATCTCAATAATATTCATCAACCTAAACTTTTTTACCTAAAACTAAATGGAATGTCATATAATTTCACCAAATCATCCCTCCCTAAATGCCTCATCTGTATGGTATATCAACACAAGACACAAATTCCCTATAAAGCATGTAGAATACTCTAAATATTCTATCATGCCCTACTCTAGAATAATGACCACACTTTACCTAACTAATCATATAGTATAAAAAATCCTAATTGAATAACCAATTTTGAATATCCTTCAAAATAATGGATAAAATCCCTCTATCCATGTTCAAAACATACAACTAGTGATTTTCTTCTCTCCAAAGTGTGTAACTCATGAGATTCCTTCTCCTATCAAGAGGTTCCTCCAAGTGATCAAATATCGATAGAGTAGTATTGAACCATATGCCAATAAAATATGGACCACCATCCCAATAAAAAATTGGAGGATTATACTACTAGAACACACATAATAGATCATCTATAGATGAGGTAGGATATGATGTTCCATGAAAAGTTTACATAAATCGTATAGGACTCTCAACCAACATTTCCTCAACACCTTTTTTTCTCAAAACATCTTGTACTGTATATATAACTATAGGATTGTACCCCTGATATCCATGGCACAACACCTCTAGAGTGTGACCATTCCCACCCTCATGGTATACCACATGAGGTCATTATGGTGGCATGTATCTATAATTCCAAACTCAAGACTTATAAAATATCAATAGAAAAGTTATCATATAAATAAATTGTAGAGGTCCAAACCCTCATATAAGAAGTTCATACAACATAATATTATACTAGATAAAATAATGGTAAAAAATTTCATAAAAGTAACTAGAGTCACTATCTACTTCCCACTCAAAAGACAACCATATATCAAGATCTCTATTTCAGTAAAGTCAATGTCTATTTGAATTCACATTCATTCCAATTTTAATTTTAAAAGGTTGACCTAAAGGGTTCACAACTTATGATCCATATGGTCTCATACTTCTCATAAACCAAAATATATGAAATACCTACTCTATAAAAAAACACATTCCATTCCATTTGACTCATGGTCCATGACTCAATGTTCCATAATTGTATGCTTATGGTGTCTGTTCTAGCCTAATTTGAAAAAATGTTTAGGTAATGCAATAAAATTTACGTTCCAACCATGTTTCTCCCATTTACCTACACAAAACATATATCACAATAATAGATATATCAATCATGGATCATATCACATCGTCATGAAAACATGAAATGAATCATATTTGGAATGACATAATTCCTAGAATGCGATTTGTATAAGGTGACTAATATTATTAATGAGATGGAATAACCACATGTCATAGGGTTTAAATGATATAGAACAGACAATAATATCAATTACAACATCAAAAATGATGTTATCCACCCAAAGGTGGATGGAAATCAACTATAAATGAAAAAATCCATAACTTTTTTCCCATTAATGGAAATTTGGATTTTATAAATACGTGGGTTAGCTACACCCAGATACATCTCATTATCATATTCTAATTCCTTTCCAACAAATTCGATTGTCCAAATATTTTAAATAAAACAAGAAGACATCTCCTCTAATACTACTTTGTAACGTCTTTGACCTAGATTCCACTGAATTGTGCCTCGATCCATGTTAGCCACATAGCCTTAAGCAGATCTCCATAATTATTAGATGTTGCCGACTAGTAATGAGGGTGTATGGTGTGTATTAGGGGAGACTATTACCTCTTTTCATATAGTTACAAAATATAAAAACATACCATTCAAATAGAATAATTAGTGAAACAATGTATATTTACCAGGAAGAGACACCAAGACCTCTGGAAGAGTAACCCCCCATAGCGGAACAACATTAAAAACTGAACCTGAATAATGAAAAAATGATAGAAATAATATCATATATAGAATTATATTTATTTTCATGTGTGTAAAAAGATACCTAAAATTTATATAGGAAGAAACAAAACACATGTATCAAAATACTAAATAGTCCAAAAGAACTATTGTCAGATAGCATCATGAGCCTCAGCATGATCCTGTGCTCCCCATCGCCTATGTATGGAAGAAAGTTAAGCATTAAACTATGGGTTCCTGACCTATTCCCAACCTACATCCATATAGTATGTACGAGTACCCAATGACTTCTTGAATATAGTGTGAGATAAAATCACTGTTGTTCACCACCCATGATGACTATAAACAATCATGGATATGCAATATAAGATAATGAAAATTTCAAAATATAATAGGTATGGAATTTTTGAATATAAAGTGGTCATAGAAAATATAATTCAAAACTATATTTTATACTTCCATATAAGGATCCATTCAAAAAAATGTCAAGACCATGCAATAAAATACTAGATAAAAAATGATGTAAACACCATGACCAAGTCATATACACAATATCTCATATCATCCACAACCACACTATATAATCAATCATGTCATATTTTCCATAGTAAAGCCACATAAAGAAATATGTATGATACCTTAGGGTTGGATCCATGGTGTAGTGAACCAAGGAATCCTTCTAGAGACTACAAATAATCTTGATATAATCTATGCTAGACATGGTTTATGGTACAAGGATCATGTCAATAGACTATGTCCATTGTGACACCAAAAAAGCTAGATTCATGGGGTGGCTTGACCCATGGAATCCAACCAAATCATGATCCTTGATGAAATCTCATATGAAAAATCCACTACCGCTCTTAGGATCCTATCTATAACATCCAAGGCATATAATGGAATCATTCATCATTAATTACAATTATCATTTCATAACTACTAAACCTCATGAGTGTAACCACTCATATTAAAACTCTCATTTAACTGCAATAAATTATTTTAACCACTCATTTATAAATTCTCATTTAAATAGTAAATGAATTCACATCATCTATAAAATGGAATGGAGAAAACCCATCTCCTAAATAATAAACTCAATTAAAATCATATAAAGCTAAATTCATTAAGGTATTCCACTATCTATGCAAGATCAAACACTTACCACATTGGTGGTATAATCAATAGGCAAGGAAAGGGCACACTCTATAGGAGTCCTTTGTAAGGTAAATATACTCCAACTATCTCAATGGTACATAGGGGAAACATAAATAGGTTTTAAAACATTAAAATCAATTATTGAATTAATATTCAAGACCCCATCAGAAGGTATAGCATTCTAAAAAACGACACCTCACTATTTAAAGCATCAAACCTCATGGAAATGTATAATCCACCTACCAATGGTCTATAGTAGAGTTTAAGTCCAATATATTCTTTTAATTGGACTCAGATCCAGATAAAAACAAAGAACAAATGAAGAATGTTAAAATACAGAATTTGATCTACCACATAAACAGGGGAACTGATTTTAAAAAGAATGATGAATAGAAAAAAAAGAATGGTGTAATCATCAGAGAAAATACAAAAATAATGACCGGGATCTATTTCATTTTCGGATGGAAGAATGGGATCAAAAGATATAATTGAGCTTTAAAGGAGCTCCAATCGGTATACTTATTCACACCAGTGAATAATGAAATATTTTTTAGTTTTAAATCGATTTTGAAATTAAAAATGGTCATTTTTACACAAAAATATTAAGCCTAACAGTTTTGCCTCATGGTAATCTAAACTATGAACCCATCATAATAAAGAGGGACCCCTCTCATAGTTATTGTGCATGGTTATCCAAACTATGAGTAAACCATATTATTTGGGACTCCTAAAAAATAGCAAGTACATAACATATGCATGTTCCTCCATCTGCATGGTTCCCTCAAACCCTATGACTTGTAGCACCAAACTATCATGCGTCACACGATTAGGGGTAACAATGTGTCCTCACCTATACGGTTTCACCTAACCAAGCTATTTTTTCCATAAATCGGTTCTATGGGCTCCAAAAAATGCTATGGACACTCCTGATACTTCCATAATCATAAAGGATATTCACATTAGTCCATAAAAACACTTAAAATGAGTTAAATTTGATTTTTGCATCATAGGAATACTTGGGATATTACTTGTTGTATAGGGCCCATCTCTTAACCACTTTTCTTCTAGAAAAATCTTCAAGGGGATGAGATCTTATGTCTTTCTGAGCATAATACGCCATCCCATACTAGTATCATTTATTGTGACCCAATCGTGACATACATATATTATGTAATTTTAATGAAAATTTATTATACCCCCAAATAAACATGATCAATAAACATAATTGTTTAGTTTAATTTTAGACTATATATATAAACATCATATTTATGTATGAAAAGTTCACTTCAAACACATTTATTTATAAAATATAATGTTCTATACCCAACTAACTTAAAACATTACATAACATCTAGAGGAAGGAAAATGAAAAAAAAAATTGTGCTCAGATTATCATTATGTGTAGAAAAAGTAGCTATCAATCTCATGAACATATTAAATGATCATAAGTGTATAATAACATAATTAATTATAGGTTCCAAAAAAATCATATTTAATAATTAAATGATCATAATCCCTATAATCATTTCCTGAAAAAAAGTATGATAAATATGTGTTTGAAATAATTCATCATCATTCAAGAGTCATAACATTGGAGTGCAACTTCATATGCCAAGGAAATAAAAATCTTGTGAGAAAGTATATCTTCAGTCAAGTCCACACATAATCAAGTGATCATAGGTAGAAAGAAATCATAATCACACCACAAAATATTAATAGATATATTCATAGTCATATCCATTTATAATCTTATGAGAATATCTTGCCATTTATCATACTTACACATAAAAATTGAAAAAAAATCTATTTTCAAACTTGTCCATGTATACTTTTTTGTGTATAACAAGAAATAAATTGTAATCCCACATAGGATTTTGAAATATTATATTATAAAACAAGTCAATTATTATCATAATCTTCTCATGAGATATTAATATCACATTTCCCAATGCATTGTAGGTCTATAAAATACCCTACCGTGACATAATCATGATCTATTTATATGTATGCCAACTGATGTCGAAACAAATATCATTTAATCATAGAATAAACTATGGATAAAATGGGTTTCCTCCAGATATAGTTATCATAATAAAAAACCATTCAAATAAATATTAAGGATTGTATCATTGGTTCATATCTTTAGTTAAGAATATGTAAAATCAATTGTTATTTTCATAGATGAAGATACCATTAAAACATTCTTCTGACATTTCTAGAGAAAAATACCCTTTTAATATTGAAGGATGTTTTCCAAAAAATAATAAATTTAGAATCTATGAGGAAAAAATTCTTGAAAATTAATCATAGAATATTTTTAATTTAATTTTCAAGGCATTTAGTTGTCCGGATAATAGGAAAGTCAATTCATGTCGTAATCAGTTAATACAAATAATCAATTCACACCTTCATTAAAACGTTCAACATTTATAAAATAATATGAAGGATATTTTAAACCATTAAAAAATTAAATCATAATTTAAATTAATTATATAATAATTGAATATTAGTTAAAAATATTGTTGAAAACATTAATGAATCCTGGATATGAATGAAAATGGACATATGATAAAAATAATTGAAATTCGGTTAGTTCATCTTATTAGATTTTTCATAAAAATAATTATTACTGTTGATATTAAAATGGTACAATGAAAAATTAATTTATGAAATAATTATATGAGAATAAAAATTAAGAGGGTTTATTAGATAAGTATCATATAATTTCCTCAATGAAAATTTATGCCTGATCAATCACAATTAAAAATATTTTGATGTTTAACTCCCTTACTGAATGTCTCTGATTTCCTCATACACTATAAAAACCCATTTATAATTAATATAGATTTATTATAAATCTATTAAATTACTATATTCTTTCATAAATCACTATTTAATAATTTTTTGTAATTTTCAATTATCCGTTTATCAATAATTATTTCTTAAAAAAGACATTTGCGGGAAAACCCGTACGTTTCCCATTCACGTTTCTATTTGATGGTTATAGTCTTTTTACCTTCGTCATGGAATCATAATATAAATATTATCAATCATTGAATATGTATAATAATTTTTCATTATATATACTTTTATAATAATTTATATATAGTGGAGATGAAAAAATAATGACATCACTTTATAAAGACAATAGTTCGTATGTATGCACGAGTGATGTTTCCATTTTTATATATTTGGAAAATATGAATGGTAAATAATAATTAACCTTCAAAAATAATTATTATATCATAATGTTTATATATATTGATATAATTTATCCTTATTACCATATGTTTAAAATTTAAATAAAAAATTAATCACATCACTTCTTATTGGAGGTAGTCCACACATACTCATGAGAAATGTTACGATTTTCAAACAAATGGTAATATAAAATGGTAGATAAAAATTTATAATTATAGAAATTAATTATGTCATAAATATTATTTATAAAAATAAAATCAATATTTATAATTGAGAATGATTTATTGTGATGTATAATTAATCATATTTCTATATGGAAGAGGTAGTCCAAACATATTCTTAAGCTATACTTTTCAATTCTCATTTGATAGAAAATAGGAAAAAAATTGTTGATACATCAACATAATTAAAATTAAATATTTATTATATACTAAATTAATTATTTAAAAATGTATAAATTATATTTAAATTTATTATTATATGAAATAAAATTGGATGTACTCGGCTAATAGTTATACATCTTTGTTGAGAAACCTCATTGGGCATACCCATTATGCGATGATAGAATAATATTATAATCAATCAACAACATAGAGGATATGGTATGGATTTTTTTATTTAATTAGTGATTTTATTTGTTTAAATTTAAGGTATATTATGTGAATTTAATATAGTATATGTGGTATTATTTTATACAGTGGGATTGGACACTGTTTGAAATTTCAGAAATATTAAAATATAATAATGTCATACTAAATAAAATTCTTCCAAATGACACATATTTAGATATGAAATGAAATAGTATAAAAATATGAACATAAAATATTATTTAGATATGTTAATGTAGAAATATTAACCTTATATACTATTTTAATCCCCTGGAAATACAATTTTAACCTTAGACATAGTAATGTATTTTTACTGTTTTTTACTATTTATGATGTCAAAAAATGAACGTTTAACCACTATAATATAAATAAATGATGGTTGAAAATATATAGGAAGATTTATGAAATTAAATTATACTATGTGAAAGAAATAAATATAAAAATAAACCCCCAAATATAGTTGAAAAAATGGTTCTATAGAAAAATCATTTTTAATTCTACAAAATATTTTTATAGAGATATTTTGGGTAAGGTAGATTAAAACAATATTAAATGGATTATATTCAACCAAAATATTGTAATCAAATTTTCAAATAAAATAAAAAGGACCATTCTAAATACATTAATTGGAAATAATGTTATCTATTGAATAAAAAAGATCGATTATTCAATGAAAAATTAATATTGTGGAAAAAAATCCAAAAATTTCTCAATATGATAACTTCGATATGATGATTTAAAAAATGGTATTGTTTTTTTAAAATAAACGTTTTATGAATTTTAGAAATTAACTATAATATATATTCCATATCATATATTTAATTAATATTATATCATAATTTATTATATAATGGTAGGAAATATATAATCCATGAAGATCATAAAGGCTTGTATACATTGAAAATTAGGTACATAAAATGAAATAATGTAATAAAAATAAAATTTAATTTTTGAAAACCTTGTAGACATTCTCTTAAATTTTCATCATTTTTTTAAAACTACACAGGATACCCTGGGGATGTAAATAAGAAAAAAGTTAGCTATAAATCCCAAAAAGGGAACAAAAAATTATTAAATTAGGAAAATAGGTATGTGAGGTAGAGAAGTAAAATAAAGTTAATATAATAGGGGTGAAAATCATAATCAGGAACAATATGGTATGATATAACATGATACCATAAATACAATATATGAATGAGTCAATCACATAAAACATGGCATCATAAACATATGTCAAGGTTAACCTCCATGACATAAAAATATAGTGTTCATAGGAAAACCTATAATTCACCATAAATGATATCTATCTAGATTAAGACAATACCCCATTCCACGGAGGGTTATATAATTGTGAACACACACATCACATCCAGATTGTGTGCTTGTATAAGTGTTCCATATATATTATACAATAGATGGATTTCCATAAACTCTTTTTATCACATGAATAAGGGGTGTGGGAATCATGAATTAAAATAAATAATAAACTATAGAATGTTATATCTTGGTGAATAAAATTGTGTTGAAATAACAATGGGCATTCACTTTATAAATTTTTGGCACTGAAAATAATATGATGATTTTGATAGCGTACCAGGGGATATAAAGATTCATGGAAAGTTTAAATGAATGTGAAATGGGTTGATCATCAAATTTAAATATTTTTTAAAGAAATATAGATGTGTGAAAATATATCCAATTAAATAAATTAGAAAAAATGGTATAATATAAAGAAGGTGCTTAAATAAAGAGGAGAAGAAAAGGATCACATATCATTGGAGGAAAATTCAAAAATCATGGGATAGTATTCTTAAAAGTTTTGGGGAACCATTGGAGGACTATAGAGTGGTGTATTAAGAGTTTTATAATTATCCAAGGGTTAGATAATATTAATTTTATTTTTGGTGGATTTATATGAAAAAATAGAGGATATTTTTTTATTAATTTCCAATCATAAGTTATGGACCCTATATGATAAATTAGTGAAGACCGAAAACCATATCATGGTTTTTCAAAAGATTGATTCTGAAAATTAAGGGATTTAATTATTTTAAAAGTCTAAAAACTTAAAAATTTATAATAATTCACCTGTTGATATGTAATGGAGTCATGTTTATAAAAAATTGATATTAAAACCATACAATATAATATATATTTTATGAGGATTCATTAAATGTTTATGGAATTATTCAAATAACCTCCAAAAAATAATTATTTTAAAGGGTATCAATATTTTTTTTGTTTTTTTATACTCTTTATAGTTTATATTACTTCAATATTTTTTATAATGTCAAAATAAACATCACATATTTATACTATACTTAATTTTCACTCAAAAATTAAATCATAGATAAATTTTATGAAAAAATAACCATTTGATTATTTTGATGTAGAAATGTACAAAATAATATATCTTTTACCCAAATAAATATTTATGTATGAGAATTTACACTTTTAAATAAAAATTCCACATTTATTAAAAATAATAATTTCTTTTTTGAAATGATGTGTTTTATGACCCTTATAAAAATTATGTTTGAATTTATAAAATTATAATATCATTATTATTAAATAAATATTATTTAATAAAAACTATTTGAATAAAATATTAATTATATTTATATTTTAATTCATCAAATGATGTATCTTGATTGAGAATATTTATTTTCCAAAAATACAATTTTTGATTCACTATAGGAAAACCTGTTTTCCCAAAAACACATTTTTTATGATTTAAAAAGTAACATTAAAAAGGGATAAATAAAATAATTTAATCATTAAAACAAAATATATAAATTCATACTATTATAGGATTCATATATTGACCATTACTACACCTGTGAATACTATATGGGTATGGTGTGTGATGGTGTGATTTTAATAGGGTAGTTTGTAGAACAATTTTTGGGTCATGATATCATTGAGCTGTAAAATATACTATAAATGATTTCAAATATTATGTACTTTTTAAATCTTGGTTTTGGAAATGAAAATTGAAAATCCAATTCATGATATCTCCCATGTAAGATCCTATAAATGGTCTGTATATGGTATGATCCAACTGGACAAAATCATTCCTCCTTTCATATCTATCAATTGTAAATTTGCATAACCCTTAATATATTAATCTTAACATTCAATATAAAATGACTATATTATCAATGGATATGGTTATTAATAGTCTTTTAAATCTAAAATAATATATTATGGTCTCAAAATAATCACATTAGAGAATGTGTTATCCGTGACTAATTTACATGATAAAGCATTTATGGATTCAAAAAGAAACATTCATTTATAAGAGTTTGGATCATTAAATTTATCCAATTTCAAAACATTAAACCTAAAAATATTCATTTCATACACTAAAATAGGTGATGGTACATTTTCTTCATTAACTCATCTGGTTCACATGTTTCTTCCACAAACATGAGGTTCTGCCACAACACAATGACCCGTTGAGATGTAATATTATATAAAATGTTGTCTCTACAATCTAAGATCTTCTCAAACTACATTTCATATGAAATATAATTCTTCAAAGAAACAACCTCTATATTGAGAAAATGATAGGGGTATTTTATGTACATCCTCGTGTGGGATACATAGAAAAAATCACATGCTTGAGATTGGTTATGTGAGAGTGATAATCCAAATTCCACATAATTAATATAATATAGGATCTTAAAGGGGACAATGTATCTAGAAATAAGTTATCTCTTTCTCCAAAAAAATTAGGATTTCCTTCCATAACAATATACAATGTAAAAAATTATATCATACCACAAACTACTAGATTCATCAATGATTTATTTCATAGATATTATATTAACTCTATGTTGATTTAATATGATGCTAAATGGTTTGATCCTTGTCTATCATTTCTTAGTTAATATTAGGTCCCATTATATTCCACTATCTCTAAATTATTTACAAATTGAATATTTTGAGGCCTCTTCTTATACAGCTTTATAAGGTTTCATTCAAATTCTATAATGGAATATGTTGTTATAAGATAACTCCACTAGGGGAAGGTGTTGATTTGAACATCCTTTTAAATATATTTAATTTGATTAAATAATATACTATAGAGTTGTACGGTTCATTTTATATTGACCATACATATGAGGGGGATATGTATCGCTTAAGCTCATATCTGTATCCATCACCTACTAAAGGATTATCTAGGACCTTCAGGTAAACCATAGACCTCTCTCTAATACAATATAGAGTGTAACCCTATGAGGTCTTACCTCTAACCTTATATATAAATATACATGTTGGAATGTTTTTTAACATAGAGAGCTTCATTGATAACGATAGAAGAAATATTTTCCATAATTATAATTATAATTTCAATATTTTTTCCCAAAAAATGTTATTTTCTAAGAAATTTTCACATTTTATAAATTTCATGGTATTTTGTGATTAATTAAAAAAATATAATATTTTGGATTTAAAATATTTTAAATAATTACATTTTTTTCCATAAAATTATCTATAATAATCTAAATATTGAAATTCATTAATTCTAGGAATATATGAATCTTGTAGTTCATTTAATTATTTATGACCCAAAGATAAATCCACCATTTGGAAGCCCAAAATTTGCTCAAAAGTCAGGCCTTGAAAAATATTCATATATTGGGTGATTTTTGATTTTGGGAAAATATATCCTAATTAGATGGACTATATTTTTTGAAATTTGAATGGGATAAGGTCAAAATCATTATAAAATATGTTCATGAATTTTTCAATGCATAGATCATATATTTGCAAGGCCATTAATGCATATCAAACCTAAAATATAGAATATGGAGAGTCTACCTAGAAAGAATACAACCTCTAAGTAAAAAGGCACAACTCTCTCTAAAAATGGCCAAATACATTGAAAATATTATGAGGAATGTGGAGGGAATTTATGAAGAATATTTATGAATAAAACATTACCTAATTATATAATTTAAATGGGATAAATTGTCTCCATTTTCTAATGAAAATTATGGCCTATAAAATGAGAAAAGAACATCATTTCAAAATCATCCCACACCATCAGTCGACCACTAAGAAAGAGATCTACATCTAGGATTTGAGCAGTACCATCTTATTCGTCCCGAATTTATTCTTCTTAATTGTAGTTTTCATTTTAGTTAATTTCTCGTTACATTAATTTTTTTTAATTCTAATAAGAATTACTCATTTAGTTAAATAACTTAAATCACACATGTTTTTAATTTTGATTCCACCATGATTCTCTATCCTGAAATCTTCTTTAAGACATTATATTCATACTAAATTTTTTATTATTATTAATATAAATATTTTTTCATTTTTTATAAATTATATATTTAATTTATTCGTCCCCCTTCTATTTATTTTTATTTCCCCCTCTCTCTCTCATCCCCAATTTTTTTCTCTTTTAATGTCTCATCACCCTTATATGTTTTCCCAATTCATTTTTTATTTCATTTTTTATATTGATATCTTGCATTCCACTGTGTATTCTATTAATCATAAAAATGAGAGTTTTACCTTGATTCATGTCAAGGGGAATGTTTATGTTGTTATTGAATTTTTATTAAATTTTATTTTATGTTTTTATTATATCTGATTAGAACACATGAGTGAGGAGAATTTCCAATATGTGGTGACTTCTAAAAAATGAAATGAGACTCAGTCTATTCTATTTTTTATTAACTACTTTTACCTGGCTCCACTACTAATTTAATCATGTGATGGAGTATAAATAATCAACAGATTAAATGGAATTTGTTGAGTTGCATCTTGGAAGATGACATGTACTAGAAAAGAAAAGTCATCATCCTTGATAAAATGAAGAGTTTTAAATGATATTTCATTTATATTCGTTGATTTTCACATTTTAAAAATGAATAATTGTAGTTCAAACATCATATATCATATTTGGATTGTCAAACCAAAATAAAAAATAAAAAATATAATTGTGAGTGAATCCAAAATAATACTCAAGCTAATGTCCTTTCTTTCTTAACTCATCATTTCTAGAATTTTCATTATAATCTGGAACCAATTTTTTTAATGTAATTTATTTTAAATATTAAATACACTGAATATATATATCATTGTTTTATTTAGTTTATTACACCAAAAAATAATTATTTTAGGTGAATTACATAATGTAAATGAACAAAACTGAGAAGGATCCTCTTGTATGATGAACCTAGTCAGTTACTGTGATGCACTGTGGGAAATTATAATTAATTTTGACAATTTCCTATAATTAGAGTGCATAAAAATTGGAACCATTTATAGGGATCCAATAAAAATTTTATTATCATATTCTATTTCACATTTCATATTTTCTTAATTTCTTTTATAATATAAAATAAAAAATATATCTATGATATTTCCAATGACCATTTCATCATTTCGTGGAATATTTTGTCACGACCCGCCCTCGGGGTCCATGCCGTGACTACCCCACGCCCGCCTTCCATAGGCCAGGGGCTGGCGACTAGCACCAAGGCGTAAATCCCGGTAAAAAGGGAAGGCATTGCCTTTGAAAAGTAAACACACACCACAGAGTAAACAAGCAGAAAGTAAACACTAAGCAAGCAGAGTACAACTGAAAGTGCGGAAAAGTAAATGGGCCAGTATACAAACCCAAACTGAAAGTAAAGTACAACTCAAAAAGGGAAAAACAGCAACTGAAAAGTAAAAGCCGCTACTCCGAGCTGTCCACTGGAAATCCCACCTGAAGGGTGGGTACAGATAGCTCCTCTGCTCCACGGGTCCCGCCGTCCGCTCCGTGCACGTCCCACCCAGTGGTCCACCTCCGGGTACCGTCCCGCTATGCAAGCCTCAGCTAAGGTCAACGCTGTCCGTCGTCTGCAACCAACACAACGTAGTGCGGGCGAAGCCCGTGCAGGGGTGAGTATAAGCTACTCAGTAGGGACCCCGAGACCCCTGAAGGTCTCTCAAATCCACAAAGGATAAACCACGAAGAAATGTACAAACACGAAGTAACAACCGACACTGCTTAGGTATATGCCCATACATATACCTAAGTCATCAATTCAAATACGCTCCAATCTCCGAGCCAAAGTACAACTCAGTCCATGCAGGAAAGTATACGTATTCCACATAGGAAAGCAAAACATAATCCACACAGGATTGCACAACACAATCCACACAGGAAAACAACAGGATTTCAGCTCACACAGGTATACTTCTTCAAGGACGATAAAGATGATCACTGATCCATCTAAGTCATCGGACCCACGAAGGATCGATAGGTAACTAACCCCCGCAGAAGACCCACACAGGATCGGGCTCACACAGAACCTGTAGGCGCTGGGTCACCCAGAACCGCTGAGCGCAAGGACCCACACAGGATCGGGACCACACAGGACCTGTAGCACTGATCCACGTAGGATCGCTGAGTGCTGTAGTCGTCGTCGTCGAATCCACACAGGATCTCTGTACTGTCGTCGTCGAATCCACACAGGATCTCTATACTGTCGTCATCGCAGTCACAGTAGCAGTCGTAGCAGTAGTAGCAGTCGCAGCCAGCACTAGGGTTCCCGCACATAGCAAGCTCGTTCGGAGGGTCCGCTCCACGAGCCGAGAGGCTGATACATCAACTGTCACAAAGACCAGAGTTGATGTATCCAAAAGTTCCGTATCGTCAACAGGAACTCAACGCAACAGATGGCGCGTCGATCGGACGCCCGGTCTGAGAGTTATTGGCATTTTCGTCTCCGGGGCCCGGTTGGTTTTAAAGGCTAAACCAACCCGACCGTACTCCACCTGCGTCCAAACCTCGGGCGGAGTATGCCAAAAGATCCGTCTCACTAAGAGGAACACTACGCGACTGACGGCACGTCAATCGGACGTCCGTAGCTCAAGATATGAGCGTTTCCGCTCCGAAGGCCCGGTTGGTTTCGTGAACGAACCAACCCGGCCGAACTCAAAGTAACCCGAAACCTTGAGTGCGATATACCAAAACGACCGTCTCGATCCAAGGATCGCGTTGCCGCAGACGGTTCGTCATTCGGAGGTCCGAGGCTCAAGTTATGAGCCAAAAACCAATTCTGGTTCGAAACGGGGGGGTCCGGGTCCGGGCCGACCCGGCCCGACCCCCCCCCCCCCCCTGGGCGGCGGCGGCGGCGGCGGCGCCTGGCGCCGCTCGTGGGTGGCACGCGGGGGGCTAAGCCCCCGCTTCTTCAAGGTGGCGCGGCCTTTGTGCCGCGCCTGGGTAACAAATCGGCCCCCACGTGGGGGCCGGTTTTGGAGAGTCAAACCGGGGGGCTGCTGCCCCCCCCCCCCCTCTTAAAGAGGGGGGTTTTATTGAACCGGCCGGGGGATTTAATTCCCCCGGTTTTATGTCATCCGGCCGGCCAGTTGGCCGGCCGTTTTTTTACCAACGGGACCGGAAATTCTGGTCCCGCCTTCGACTTCCGACGCCGGCGGCCCGGCCGCCGGTCTCCTCTTCCGCCGCGGCCCGGAACCGGCCGTGGTCTTCTCGTCCCGCCGCGGCCCGGAACCGGCCGCGGTCTCCTCGTCCCGCCGCGGCCCGGATCCGGCCGCGGCGTTCGTCATCCGGCGTGGTGCGACGGCACCGCGCCCCTTCGCCGTACTTTGATTCTTTTCAACGCGGCGCGACGGCGTCGCGTTCTTGAAGTTTCTACCACGGCGT
Organism: Viscum album; assembly: GCA_963277665.1. Lineage (NCBI taxonomy): Eukaryota > Viridiplantae > Streptophyta > Magnoliopsida > Santalales > Viscaceae > Viscum > Viscum album. The sequence goes on from OY728161.1 coordinate 583,496,023, forward strand.
GGCGCGACGGCGCCACGTAAAATAAACGTACGGTAATCCGCGTGGTGCGACGGCACCACGCCACTTTGCTTCCACCGCAAGAATTAAACAAGAACGATGGAGGGGGGGTTCGGCCGTGTTCGTGCGGTCCGGCCCCCCTCGCGTTAACTAGAACACTTAAATAAAATATTTAAATGCCTCACGTAGACATGTGATCCACGTGCAAGAAAAGGAATAAGGAAACCAAAAATGAAATCAACAACCCCTACCTCGGGTTTAAGATTCGAAGATTCGTCTACGTTCCGCGGAAGACGGCGTCGCGGAGGTCGGGCGTCGCGGTCGTCGTTCGTCAAATCCGTTGACGAAGAGATATGCCCGAGGAGACACGTCGTTGGCGGATCTTCGTTTGCCGACGAAGAAGGTCCGAGGAGGAAGCGGCGTTCCCTCTTGTTGACTCCGAGGACGAAGAAGAGAGGTGTCGTTCTTCGTCGGAGTTTGAGTGTTCTTCGTTCTTCGTCAGAGCTTGAAGATGAAGAGGAAGCTCTCAAAAAGCTCTCAAGGGAATAAACAAACAACCCATAATCAAATAAGATTACATCTTATTTTATTAACACATAACTCAAAAGAAATTCAAAAGTTTGAAATTCAAAAGAGTTTAACTCCCAAAATTAATTAAGTAACTTAAGCCATTAAAGAGGGGGGTTAAGGGAATTTGAAAAGTCTAGGGGTTCGTGTGGGCCCCACCACACTTAATCCTCCCAAGGGAGGTTAAGTGGGTGTGGGTCCCACTTCCAACCCCCTTTGGTAGGTTTTTAACAAACTAAAAATAAAATTTGTCTTACACAAATTTTATTTAACTCAACTGAAAACCCCCAAACTTAACTTTCTACCCGCAACAAACGCAACTCCCGAAAAGGTCTCGTTAAGCGAATATCGGCGCTGCGAGTTCATCGGTGCCCTCGGATTTCAATTCCGAGCACCGGATCAAAAGTTAGGAATTCCCGCTCGTTCGTTCACTGAACGTACCCGAGCCAAACTTCGGAAATTAATTCCGGGCACTCCGGGCCTCGGAATCAGGTGCCGTCTGAAACCGCGCTCTTGTAAAATTCTAAAGAAAATTAAGAAAAAAAAAATTTCCTTGAATTTTACGGGTCTTTACATATTTACCCTCAAGTGTAAGATCTAGTAGCTGAAAATCCTAGTTTTATAAAAGAAATTGATTCATAATGGGCTACATATATCAGGGGGCTCAGAACCATGTTTTCATAGTTGAGGAATTCAAGGACCTCATCTAGAATCTCAAGAACACCCTTGAGAGACTAGTGGATGAGGTATTATATAGAGAATTCAATGAATTAAGGGAATATTTTCTAGAAGTATATCATAATGTGGAAAATACATAATAGTACCAGTCACCATTAACTGAAATCATTTTTCAATAGTTTACCCAAGACAATTTCAAGGAAAAAGTGAATAAAAACGAACCCATCAATCATATTCAAGCTATAGGTTAAAAGGTGTAAGATCTATGAGGAAAAAAAGATTCTATAACTTCTTACATCCAAGATTCATTTGAATAACCTAATCTTGAGTCTAAATATAAACATGAAGATGAGACAATTGTCATACCTCAGGAGGAAAAGGAGGAAGAATTTCCTACTGAGCTATATGTGGGATATTTGTAAAAAAATTATGAATTCGAGAGAGAATGTGAGTAACTACAAGATCTCCCCAAACCATTGAAAGAAGAAGATATGACACCACTATAGGAGGAAACCCCCCAATTGTGTAATTTGATGTTATAATAGAGTAGATATATTACCTTGCTCTATAATATGAAAATATAATCCATGATAACCTTAACTCTGTGGAACTGATTGTATTTGAAACATGGTTGTGAGTTGATATTCTCTCAAACTAAATATCATCTAATTTTATTATATCTGAATTGTGAATCACACTCTATTGTTTTGAAATTTCAGATTTAGAAAATATTTTCTATGCATTATAGGAGGATGATGAACCACAACCTTCACCTACTAACAAACACATAGAGCTCCCTGACCTTGATGAACAATCATTTGAGGATCCCCATCAAAATTCTCATGTTGCTTGGCCTGAGGAAATCAGAGTAAATGCTTCTCATTTTAAAGGAGATAAATTACATGTTAATATTTTTTCAAGTGAAGATGAATGTTTAATTCCCCTTTATTGTTCAATTCCTACAGCCCATGAATAGCCTACAATGGAATTGATGATGAAGGTTGAATATGTATCAACCAAGGAATACGGTGAATAAGATGTCATCATGTCCCCAAAATAAAATCTAGACCAGATTGTGATGATATAGGTTCAAATGTACTATATCCCTGGATTATTCCTCACCAAGACGAAAGAAGCACTAGCTAGGAAAAGACACATGTGGTTATTTAAATCATATATGATTCATCCACCATTAAAATATGGATAGTAGTACTTACTTCCCTTTATATTTAGTGAAAATTTAAGAAAAGGAGTGATTATACCATTACTTAAGCATTTTATTACCATCCTATGAATTTAAATTTCAATTGAAGTCTTGGGAAGTAGTGTAGTATGAATCCCCACCCCATCTATAATTTATATCTTTAATGACATGGACCTTGTATTTAATTAAATAATATAATTTTATTGGTTTATAATGGAACAACTAATCCCTCAACGGAGAAGGAGGAAATAGGACCATCCATTAATGAAAAAGGGGGTTCCCTTTTTATTATTATCTTTTAAACTATCTATATTTTTTTTTCTAACATCATATTTTGAGATTTAATGATAAAATTGCATTCCATTGATTGAATTCATATTTTACTGAACTTCTCTAAGAGAAATGAGTTTCTTAGGAATGATGTGATTTTGTTCTTTATCCTTCAATGTTAATGAAATTAAATGAGTAAAATAGTGAATTGAATGATTAATGTCAATCATGGATATAAAAATGATGAATCATGAATTAATGGAATTACTTAAATTATGTAAACTAAATATCCCAAATATTTTTCATGATTTTAATTTCATAAATTCATGTGAATTTATTTGTTATCAATATCCCTGACTTGACTGATTATCCCAAACCATATTTCTGTTATTGAGAGGATTTCTGTACTATGTTCCTCATATTTAGCTTTAGCATATTTATTGAGTAATTTTTTTTACATCTCACCTACTAGAACATTAATTTTAATGTTTCAAAGTTATGAATTTAGATGAAAAATTTTAAAATGATTGATTTATATTTTTATAAAACACTTATATATTAAATACCACCATTATATCAATCAATTTTTATCTCATAGAAACCAAAAATGACCATTATTAAAATTATCCATGATTAAAGAATTTTTTATCCATTCCTTCCATCCTCATAGTATTTTCATGATATTTTAATATTAAATTGTGGGGGTAAGGGAATAATTGGGAAAGGGATGAAATTAATTGTATATATAATGTTTGGGGGTGATATTGTGGGAATAAAGAATGGATTTTGATTCATTCAACATACATAATTATAACCACTAATGAAAACAAAAATAAAAAAGTTAATAAAATTGTAAAAAATGAGTGGGTCGTTAATTAGAAGAATAAAAAATCACTATAATTAGAATAATGATTAATATAATATCTTGTTTGGTGGTGGATTTGAGGTTTATTCTAATATTATATTTCAAAAAATTAATAAAAGAAACAAATATTATTTAAAAAAGAAAAAAAGTATAACAGTGGTGAAAAATGAAGAAGGTGCACATCATTCATTAGGCTTTCATTATTGATTACATTTTCTTTGAAATTTTAGGGGAAGAAATATTTTCTACTTAGAAGGGGGAAATTTCATTAAACTATTATCTTTTATATCATGATTTTACCTTATGATATAAACCTCGTCCTTGTGCATTAATTATTCAACAGAATAAAAACCTACCAACCATAAGCTTAAGAGTCATTAGAACCTTTATTGAATTTCCTCATGATGTTATGTGACAGTTTTCATTAAAAAGTGGAAAATGTATTTCCCTTTATATTTAAAATAAAATAATAATTTCCCCATGATTTTTGAATAAATTTACTTGAATGGTACTGTGAGTGATGAGATAAAAGATTCAGAAGTGAGAAAGTTCATCATTTGTAAGGTTTAAAAATAGTGAATTGGGGAATTTGATTGAATAAAATAAAAAGATCCATTATCTTTAGAAGGATAAAATAATAATACATTATTTCAATATTTCATTGAAAAATGGGAAATATAATTAATATTTTATGTATCATTTGTTATTTTTATTTGACATTGATAGTTGTTCAATTTTATTGCCTTTTAATTTGAATATTGGTAATATTAGAGCCCTTTAATTGTCAAAGTAGATAATTTATTCTTGAGGGAAATAATTCTTTATGTGTGATGGAATTGACAGAAAAAATATTTTCTATAAGTTTTTTGTAAATTTCAATGATTTAATCACAAAAAAGTTATTTAAGGAATTTGTTACAATATACGATATTAGTGGTATATTGAGACTAACCAGACAAATGTCTGATTTTGGATTTTTATTATTTTATATTATTTCTGTATTAAGGTCATAAAATATTATATAATAATACAATTAGTGAAATTTATTATTTTAAAATTTTTGTATGTCATGGGATTCTTTACATTCTTCTAGACCCAAAGCTAAATCCACAAATTAGAAGAGAAAAAAAACTCAAAAGATGGGCCTTGGGAACTGTTAACAAATATGGATATTTTTGTGATAATACCATAGATTCTAATTAGAAAGAAAAAATACTATTATATTTTTAGTGGATAGGTGAAATATATTTATGAACAAATTTTATGATGTAATCCATGCATGAATTGTCAATTTTGAAGGACATTAATTTATAGGAAACCTGAGATATGGAATATGGAATATCGTTCTAGGAAGAATAAATTATCTTAGTAAAATAGATATAACTCTCCTTAACGTGGCCAAATACAGTGAAATTTGGATTAGATACATGGATAGAATTTATGAACAAATTTTAGAATACACCATTACCTTATTTGGACATTTAATGGGGATAAGAAAAATAAAATTTCGATGGAATATTAAGGGATATAAAATGAGTTAATAAACTTCTTTCAAAATCATCACATACAATCAATCAACCAAGGAGGAGGAGATACCCGCCAAGGAGCTGTGCTACCCCATCTTCTTCCTTCCCCATTTATTCTTATTTATTTTCATTATATATTTTAATTGTATATTTTATTTTAAATTGTAATTTGAATTCATTATTTAGATAAAAAAAATAAATTCAAACATGTTTTAAATTTTTTTCCAATATACATCTTCATCCTCTCTTAGAATTAAAATTATTCTTCTATTATTTATTATTATTATTATTATTATTATTATTATCTTTTAGTTACAAATTATATATTTAATTTTTTCAAGCTCATTATATTATATTTTAATTTATCTATCATCCACATTCACTATTCTTTTCTAATTTTCCCTTTTAATATATTTTCACCATTTTATTTATTCCTAATTATATTATTTTATTTTATTTCTTCCATTCTTCATTCACATTGCACCAATTAATCTTTTACTCTCGAAAATGAGAGGATGACCCCAATCCTTAGTCAGAGTGGGTGGTTAATGTGTTCTTGAATTTTCATTACCGTTTATTTTATGTTTGTAATAGATGTGAGTAGCATGCCTATGGTAGGAAAACATCCATGATGTGCTAACTACTAACCAATGACATGAAACTCAATATATTATATTCTTTTGTTTAATTAATTTTATTTTTCCCCATTGCTTCATTCTTTACAAGATTGGGTTCATCTAATCAATGGATGTAGCACCATCAATTGAGTTGAGTCATATATGGAGGAACATAATAGAAAAAGATATATCATCAACATTGATTAAAGGAGGATGTTTAATTTAATTTTTTAAGGAATTCATTGATTTTCACAATTTATAAATGAATAGTAGTATTTCAAACATGATAGCTCACGTTGGGATTATCAAAATCAGAACAAAAATATAAATGAGAATAGAGATTGAATCAAAAAATGAACCCAATCACAAGTCCATTATTCATTAGCACATTTTATCTATTAAATGTGTGGTTGTTTAAATTATCATTTTTCAGGTCATTTCTTTTAAATATTCAAAACCCAAAAAAATATTTATCATTGTTTTCATTAATTAATTAAACCAAAAAAAAAGAAGGTTAGGTGAATTGGATAAGGTAAGTGACCGAAATAGAGAAGGTTCCTCGAGTGTGATGACCCTGGTCATTGATTGCGATGTACTAGGAAAAATTATAACTACATATGACCATGCCCCATGATTGGTATGCTTTAGATAACAATGGAATGTGTTGACATGGTAAGGTGAACCGCTACCACCCCAATGGAATTACTTCCATTTGTTTTCATTGGAATTGATATGATGAAATATATGGTTATATTTTCCCATTTTAGACATGATGTGGGAAATGGTTGCATCATACCTTAACTATTCTGTCATTCAACCATGACCCACTTGCATACCCAACATCTTGAAAAAATCTGAAATCTCTCTGATCATTTTTTTTATAAAAAAACAACATAAGATTATGGTACATTTATTATTCCCATATCCATCAGTTTCAATCTTGAGAATATCTGATCCCTTGAAATCGTCATTATTGATTGGGTTTCAGGACCCTTTATATTCAAATAATCTGCTACATTGTTTTCATTCCTAGGATTGTAATGAATTTTAAAAACATAATCCATGATCATCCCTAACAACCTCCATTGGAACATATTGAGCTCATTTGATGTTAATATATTCATTAGCCTTTTATGGTATGTATATATGTCACTATTATCTTTATAGAGATAATGATTCCATATCTTCAAGGAAAATATCACTACAGCCCATTAGATATCATGATTTTGATATTTTTTTCTCATGAATATTTAATTTTTGGTTTGCCTAGGATATCACATTAACATTTTTTATTATTACCCAATCCAACCCACTTTGGACACATTGTTATACATAGAAAATTCATCTCCACTAGTGGGTAATGTGAACAAAGATGAAGTGACTATATTCTTATTTAACTCATTAAAATTCTCTTCACAATCATCATTCAGGAAACAAATTACACCCTTTTGAATTATCATGGATAGTGGTCTTGATAATCATGAATTGTTTCTTACAAATAGAAGATAATAACTCGCCAACCCAATGAATCGCTAGATTCCCATCACATATATTTTTATTTTCCATCCTTTTATTTTATCTATTTTGGATGGATCCGTGAATATCTAAATGATCTTGATAACCTTATATAAGAATGTTACATTCACTATCCAGAACACACATTTACTATACCTTGAAAATAAAATTTCCATTCACAAATTCATAATTATAGAATATTACTCCTTTATATTGAAGTATATAAGATTATCTCCAATAAAGAATAACACAATTTGTTTATGGTAATCCCTAAATACACTTTTCATCAATTTCAATAGGATTTTTGAATCATTTGAGAGTTAAAAAGAAATTAATATCAACTAATTCTGAAAATACATTTTACAAAAATATTCTTGGGGATATCCTCCTTCAACATTAAATGATAATATCTCAAAAAAAGATCTATCTATGAGATGTATTGGAATCTACAATGTTGCTAAAACAATTCATAAATATTTAGAAATGGATTATTTTAATTTATCATTATCTTGTTTAGCTAATGATAATCAATGCACAGGTTCATTATCCTATCCTTATTCCTAATAAAGAGGACCGGTACACCCCATAGTGTGCCACTTGAGCTGACAAACCCATTATCTATATTATACTATAGCTAATTCATTATCTAATAATTTTTAATACAATCTAATCAATATAGTTTTTGTGATATAGAAAAATATCTATGTATAAGGTCAATTGAAAACTCAACCCCTCGACTAGGAGGAAGACTAGATAATTCATAGGGAAAATATTAGTGAATTCCCTAAAAATGGGAATTTCTTAAGGGATTATGTTTTTTTAGTGTCAATCATTTGAACATGATTCAATTTCTCATTGGGAAATAATAACAATTCTTGGTGTGATAATAAAAGTTGATATTCATCAACCTCCTTGCTATTGTATAAAATCTGAGTAAAATTTTTATATGGAGGGTGATTTCATTCTCTATGTAATTTTTGTTGAATCTTTATATAGAAATACAATATATTAAAAAAATTGTATCAAATTTTAATAAAGGGTGTATCACAATATTTTTTTTGGAATTCAAGGAATAAATTGGGATAAGTGTTTAGTTATATTATCGCGATGAAACAATTGATCAATTCACAGTCAATCTGATAACTCTACATCCTTATTTTGAGGAAATATAGGAATTTTTCTATAAAACATGTATTAAATAAAAGAATTTAAAGAAAATGAATACAAAAATTATGTTGTTAATTCATGAATTAATAACTATCATACCTATTTTCACTTCATTATTGGGATCCACCTTTTTAGGATGGATTCCATATGCTCTAACATTCTGTATAGGACTTGGAAGTTGTTATCATTAGTTTTCATTGACAACACTTGGATAAGGTAATTAATTCACATAATGTCGTTGTTACATTAATTAGAAAAATTGGAGAGTATGTTGATGGTTTACTATATTATTCCATTCTCCCGTCAAATTTTCTCTTTTCTCACCTAAAAAATAACTAGAATGGTTACCTTCCTTTCCAAACCGAAAGTATTTCCTTTTCCCATTTATTATATTTATAGGGTTCTTCATCAAAAAATTATGATGTGTGGGGTGTTATAATTTCATTACCCCATGAGATTTCACCATCACACAAACTAAATTAAATTACACTCTCCTCTTCATATCCCCAATAATATGGGAGCCTTATGATTCATTAATTGTGAAATTGAATTTACGGTCACATGTGATAATTTCATCATAACTATCAATGTCCTGAATAGATAAGGTTTTTCATTGACTCATATTTATCACAAAAATGAATTGGTAAAATATAAAATCAGGTGTAATGAATGATCCAATTCTTTTTCATGAATTTATTTGGATACTTCCCTCATACACCAAATGGATTATTCCCCCTTTTATTGGAGGCTAATTAAGCCCATTTGTATTTTCAGTTAGTGAGTATGAGTAAAATATTGTTCAAAAAAAATTTGGAATCCATTTTACCCCATCACATTGATATCCTCCATATTCTTTTTATTTTTAGCCAACATCCACCATTGATCATATTCTCTATCCATATGATATGTAACCGACTTGACATTCACATTCTCAGTGCATTGAAGGATGGAAAATATATTTTTAATGGAGTTAATCCATTGTTCCATGATTGAATTTATAGAAGATCCACTAAAATGTAGAGGAATTTGTCAAATGATGGTATTAACTGAAAGTTGTTATATCAATGGGGTGTTAACATATATAAAATGAGCATTATCAATTCGAGAATAAATGAAATACTAGATGTATGGGCATTATTTTCCACCAAATACAATGGGAGGATCATCATGGCTACATGGAGACCATGTGTATAGGTTACATGGATCATGTGATTCCCATGAATAATTTTGATCACATAAAATTGGGAAGGTCATGAGAATAATACATGTTCATTACCATATAAACTCATGATCATGAAAATACACTACAAAAAAACTTCATGTTCCTGAAAATTCAACTAAAAAAACATTGATGATCAAGTGAAGGTTGATGGTGATCTTCTATGACCATATTAAAAATCTAGAGGTAGATGTTAGGAAATTCCCCAAATCCACATTTAAAATAATGAAATAAATATGAAAAAATAGTTGTCTTTACGTTTTTGAACTTACATTGTTTTTAATTTGATTGAGTTATGTGCCTCATGTTGTTACCATTTATCATGTGGTGGTCCTTTGGTAAGCCATCATGACCTCATGAAGGAACAAAAACAAGAAATATTTATCTGCTAAATTGTTCTAGGAACATACCCCTAAATCAAGTGACGAACTCTTTAACATGCAACTAAATCTCTTGATGACTCATTTAAATTTCATCCCAGTCTTGCAGAGTCCCTTTGACAAGAATATTTGATCTTGCAACACAACATATATAAAAAGTGCTCATATCCATGATTATGCTCAAACAACATTATGATATCAATTATTATTGATGAAACAATATTATATAAAATATTGGAAATGTTTAAACATTTTTTTTAAATAGTAAAATATTCTCTAAAATTTTATATCATAATGAGATCGAAGTTAGAGTGTATTTCATGTGAAGGTGTTCTAGTTCTCGTGGAAACATCATTGATCATGAAAATGAACGTTGACATGTCGTCATGATCTCTTGGAGGCCCCCCTTTGACATGCCAACTTGATCTTGTGTTGGGCCCAGGAGAATATCTCTTGATCATGAGGAAGCCTATTTTGTAGGTTTTTTAGTATCTAGAAGACTACCAAACATATCAGCCTGATCTAAGGAATATTATTTGATAAAACAACATGATCAAAGGAATAGCCCCTGATATTACAACATGATCTCATTTAAGTCCCCCAATAAAATTCTCCTTTGACCATAATAAATCCACTTCCATAGTATTTATGGTCCTCAAAAGGATCCTATACATGAAATCGCAATCTTTAAAGGTTTTACGTACATTTTTACATTATTTTGATAAATAGATTAGAAAATCCATGGGTCCAATAAATATTGTGACTGTGGAGTGTTTTTAGGGTTGTTATTTATTGTGTGAAGCTATGGATGGCCATTAACAAGATCAAACAAAGTGCATGTTGTGATACCCACACCACCGACTCAGGCCCATATCATAAATCTAGGCCTTGTGAAAGGAAACATAAAAATATGATGGTGAGGCCTATAAATTCTTCTCTCACATCACTAGAAATAGACACACTTGAGAATCTGGGCACACATACAAAAGTGCAGAAGAGTCAAAGGATAACTCATAGTGGATACAAACACAATAAAATGATCTATCCACCAATAAAAAAACATGAAATTATATATAGTACTTTAAATAATGTATATGTGCTTCACATGATCACTCTATTTATCACATGAAGGACTTACAATGTTCATGTTAGATTATACGATATAGAATCATCTTGAAGAATTAGTCATGTGAAACATAAAAAAACTAATTATTGAAAAAAAATTAGAATATATGTAATAAGTCATAAACAGAAGGACTCCTTACATAAATATATATACACATATTCTCATGTTAAGGCATCATTCACATTTCATGACTTATCTAGATCTTATTATAGCTGTAAAAAATGTCTGCCATGCCAAGTGAATTCCACTAGGCATGTCATCCAAATTATAAGAATTCTTTCATAAATTTTATCCATGTCACAATAAGTCCCACAAAAATATATTCTGTAGAGTCAGAATTCATTCATACGTTCTAGCTATATCTTGTGATAGTCTATTAACATGTTATCCTTGATCATGTGACACTCTTAGACGTGTCTATGTTGATCATGTGAAATCCATAAGATATGTTAGATGAGTCATGTAGAATTCATGTGGATATGTCAGCCTAATCATGTGGAACCCTCCAACATGTATGCTTCAATAATGCGAACCACCATTCACATGTAAGTCATGTCATGTATTATCCCACTTGATCACATGAAACTCACCCAAGGACAACAATAAATTCTCAAACATGTCAAGAAGATAATAAGGACACGAACAACTGACATCAATGACATGTAAGTCATGTCATGAAGAAACCCATGGACATGATAACCATTTCTATTATATATATTAAGACATATCATGAAATGAACTATGATGACTCTTATTCCCATCCAAATAGGATACGTAGGATGCCTTCTTAAGGCCTGAGTTTTAATGGGAATCTAAACTATCGTAAGTCCCTACATATCTATAATATTTTTAACTCAATGTAATTATTTTACCATAATTATACCATACTTCATCTTCAACCAGTAGGTGAGAAGTGGTATCACACATAGTCATCCCTTTATGTGTGATCCCTAACCATGTCCTCAAGTACATGAAACCTATCAGTGGGTTTGGGATACTTTTAAATACATTGAATCTGATTCATACTATTAGAATAACACAGAGGAAACATTTATAATTCCCCAACTCTATAATGAACACCATATATGGGATTCCCCAATGCATAATTCCTGAATCTATATGTGATGGGTCTGATAACATGTAGTCCATTGTTTCTCGCACCGAGCATGAATCACTTGTTCATAGGGATTTATAATAACCATACCACCATTGTAACAACCCAGGTAAATAAAGAGTATGAAAATTTTATATTTATCCATATTTTTGAATAAAATATTAATATTACTTTAAAGGGAACGCTATTCTTGATGGCGTACCCAATACGCGACAACGAGTTCCTTTGAAATCTTACGTTGCACTCTAATAATAAAATATTATTATTTTAAGTGGTAGTTAATGCCAAGCCATTGTAATGGCGGGAAAGAACGGAACTTACTAAAAAATGATTATATATGTTTGTCAAATATTTTTACTTTTTACAATAAATTTTAAGGGATTAAAAATGCGAATGAATCCAATTTTAAGCGTAAACATTCTAATATTTTTTAAAAGGTCGATTAACCGCCTTTTGATGGAGAACCCCTTTTAAATCCACTTTTTGACAATTTTATGTGTTATATTTGACAAAATGAAAATCTTATTTAGAATCAGGACATCAAAATTTAATTTGTGTAATTTTTTGGTATTTTTCCGATAATGTTCATTTTTTTGAATAGTGAAAAATGTTGTATTTTATTTCAAAACCTATTTTTAATCAAATTTATTTATATGATTAGATTATCTTTTTAATTGGTTTTAAAGTTGAATTAGAATATATTTTTACCATTAAATCCAATAGTGGTTGTTGGAATTAGTTTCACTTTGAAATTGGACTTAAACTAGTGTCAATCTTTTGATAGATATTGTTTCTTAAAAACACGTTATTTGCATTGACAGTGGGAATTAATTATGAAATTAATTAATTCAACTTATATGTTATGATTTTTGTAAAATAGACACCATTTTGGAGTTCGGAATATCAAATATAGCTTTGGGTGATTTTTTGGTATTTTTCTGAAAAACTTCAATTTTTGATGAATAGTGAAACCACTAAGTGGTACTTATAAAAACTGATTTTCTGTTTAAATGAAATGTCACCACTTCTGGGTTTTGAATTTAAAAAATCTTACATACATCGTTTTCATTAAAAACTAAAATGTGGTTCAATGGTATTAAAATAATTTTTTGGTGAATAGTAACTTTTAAGTTTTTAATCACGATTAGAGGTAATTAGTGTAGTTTAAGGTAAAAATAATGTTTTAATAATATGAAATGAACTTGAAACATGTACTACCCTTATTGGATGTGTCATGGACTACCAATAAAATCCATGGGTCAACTTGGGGACCCCATGTAGACACTTTGGTAGGAAAATGACATTAATAGCTTTTTATTTAAAGGTAAAATAAAAATGTCACAAACATGAGTTGTTTTTCTAAAAAAAATTTTAAATGGGGTTATAAAAGTAAGATTTTGGACTATAAATATTTATTATAAAGATAAAATAATTTCATACATCATTATATTTTTTTATAATTTTTAGACATTAAATAAATTAATTTATTTATGACACCATGATGATGTAGCGATTACCTCATTATTTAACGATTTAAATAAAATGAAAAGATAATGTAAAATATAATACCTAAACTTGTCAAAACCCTATTTGATGAGTATATTTAGAACCATTATCACCTTAGCCTATAATTATATCAATTTGGGACCTTTTAAATCCGAAACCCATTTTAATATAAAGTAACATTTCTTTACTTTCCAAGAGTGCCCCTCCTCTCCTCTTATAAAAGGCCCCCACCTCTACCACCTTACACACACCTCTCAAGCCTTTGGCTCGGCCAAACCCTGCCCATTTAATCTTTCCACATCCCTATATTCATAATTAAAGCCTCCATTTGGGCATAACCCTTTCCAAGGAAGCCTTTGATCTCAAATCAAAGAGAGTTACCCGATTTAAAGGTAGTGTCCTCTCTTGTGTTCTTATGTTTTATTTTGCTTCTCCAACCCTCTAAACTATTTTTATTCATTTATTTTGTAACAAAAATAGTATATTAAATATAATAGGATGTTGTTATGTGAAGTATTCCAGCTACACTTACACACACCTCCGTCTGAAGGTTTTAAGAACATATTGTTTCTGTGGATGGCGAATTTCTGCCTCACGAAACGATGATTGTTCAATATTCTATTAACACCATTCATGGTGGCCATTATGATGTCACTATATTTTATATATGATATATATGGTATTTATGTTTTCTATATGCTTCTGAATTTTATATTTAAAACATTCCTTTATGCTTTTCATGTTGTTTAAATGCGATAATTCCATATGAGGAAGTGTGGACTACCGCAACCTCAAGTGATGTGACTCATTCATGCAATACATGGAATGTATAAAGAATGCAATTAATGAACATATGTGACCTATATAACATATATATTATACTGTAATTATAATATATATATCTTTCAATTATTTTTAATTACCTTAATATGACAAAGAAATGAAAGTAGTGTTCATGCTTACGTACGGCCTACCATCTCCATGAACGGTGCATTTCATTTATTTTTATCTCCAAATGTTATCGAGTAGTATAAAATGAATATGTACTGGATATATATGATATTTAAATCATTAATACTATTCTGTAGATTATTTACTTATAACTACACGGACAATCATTTTCAAACAAGTTCATTTTTGACTCATGTACCAAACATCGACAAAAACGTCTCATATGAACTCTAATTATTAACCAATTATTATAACATTATAACATGTGATATGAACTGAATAATAATGTTTAAAAGAGGTTTTTAAGAAATTATAAATTGACCAATGTTTATTATTCAGGAATATAATGAAACGAACAAGACAAGTCGGACTTGAGGTAAGGGATCCTACCCCTCTCTTTTTAAGTACACTCTTTTATGTAAATTCTTTTAAGTAAATATTTATTATGTTTGGGGATGTTATTTTATATTCCTAATACTGTAATTTTTATTTTAATATTATGAGGGACCCTATTAGATCTCATAAATCCATTTTAAGAAGTTTTAATTGGCGCTGATAGGCTGCCAAGTTTCCGTAAGGTATTTTTCATCTCACTTTTATTCTCGTGACATTTATGCTACGTTTGCCTCTATTTCCTTTGAGTGGTGTATGTACTGCCCATTATTATAAAATTTTGGTAGTATAATTTCATTTATGGGTATTTACATATTCATTGTATGACCCTTCTTCCACGGGGTGTACGTTTCGAAAGTTACCCAACTCAATAAGGGGATCTTTCACCCTCCTCTTTTTAAAAGACGTCTTTTATTATGTCTTTTAACTCACATACTATTATATTGGGATATGTTCTTCTATATCCTTAATTATGTAAATTTTATGTCCATGTTATGAGATACCATTTTCTCTCTCATCAACTCATTTTCTGAATTTTAAAGTAACGCCGTTAGGCTGTCATATTTCTCTAAGGGAACTTCTTAACCCACTTTCAATTATTTGGGTTAAGCCTCTACTTATTTATTTTATTATACCAAGATTATGTGTGGAATATCTATTTTTTAATTTCCACAAACCTTTTTGTGGATATAGTATTTCTACACATAATCATATCATTGATAAATTATTACGAACTTGTATGGGAAATCATAACTCAATCTCATTGCATTAAGTTAAATATCTATGTCATTGGTTTTGTTTTTCCAAGATTATGTGTGAATGACCTCTGATTGTTTCACACTTAATATCCACTTATATTGGGTGTATTTATATTTCTCACACATAATTATGTGATAGATTTATCCTTAATTTAATGATACCATCTTTATAATGGATTTCATCTCAATTTACTTTTCCATTGAGACTTCATTGTTATTATGCACCAATTCACTATTATATGGTGTGTTTACTGTCCTTTGACATATTATATCATGAATCATTTTATTATCATCATATTATAAATCTGCGATTACATTTTATTCCACAATTATTTGTATTCAAGAGTCTCTCATTTTGGTCAAAAATCTTTAATAAAAATATCGTTTTAAATGTTTTAAAGATTCATTATTCTACATCTTTATCTTTAATGTCCATGTTTTCAAAATGGTTTTCAGTATTTATTTATATGGACATTAAAGTATTAAAATTATAATACCATTAAAATCATCAAAGTGGTATGGGACACTTTGATTCAAAAATCTCTTATAAATGGTTTTTGAAAATGGATTGCTTAATTCAATATCTTGGGATTACTTATTGTGATTGCAAATGAAATGTTGTTATTGAAATGTTTATATTTTCAATATTTTATGTGTAATGATGTTACTTGGACATTTTCTGGGTGGTTACGTGATAAACCATATGACGGGTGGTTTCGTTATAACCTCCAATGCATTGTGTATAGTTGTCGGCCGTATGGCTATTCCATTAAGTATGTGTGGAAGTCGATCGTATGGTTATTCCATTTTAGTATGTTTATTTCCCAAGTTACCTTTTTATGTTATGTGTTCTTTATATGGGTTTTATGGTAATATTTTGGTTACAAAAGGTTAAGTAATGATCTTTTATTCATTTAAGAGTTTTTACTACTTCATAAAGGTGAAAATTATTTCTTTGATAAAGTATACATGGTTTACTTGTTGTTTTGAAAAACATATAGTTTTCATTCTTTGTGAATCCCTTAATGATATTTTTATGCTCACCCCAAGTTTTTTGAAATGTTTTTCACAGGACTTAATGTGGAATAGGGTCAAGGATGGGATCAAGGGAAAGTCATGTTATCTGAAACATGGAACTAAACTTGTTTCTTTTTAAGAGTTTTTATTTTATGGAAACTTAATAGAAGTGTCTAATTTGTAATCTTTTTAGATGTAATAGTTATGTACTAATTCTCTAAAACTCTAAACCATGAAAAGATCCTAAATGTGAATTATTCATTTAATTCAATATTAAGTAAGGTTTAAGGCTGGGGACTTATAGTTGGTATCAGAGGTCGGTTTAGACAACTTTAGGGATTATGAGTTTTTGTTAGACACATGGTTAGTCCCTATATATATTATTTCAGTTAAATCCTTATTTTATAACTTTTTCTAGTCAAGTAAAGTCAGTTACGAATGTAAGGAGAAGGATCTCAAACAACATTCATATCCCTTCCTGATGACATGCTTGCAATAATTATTGCAAAGTCATGTTCGAATGATTGTGAATCTTTTTCTAGCATACAACTCACTTGCAAGCAGTTGTTTGTGATGTCAAACACCTCCACTAAACCTCATTATCATCGGGGATCATGGGTTATATTTAGACAAATACTATTTTCACAATATTCTCATATTTTCAAGAAAAAAATTATTATCAAGGTATTTTCAAATATTTTACCGTATCCCAAGAATTTGAAACATATTTTGATTTTAAAAATGGTACTGAGGAAGGAGACCCTTTCTCAACCTACTTATATTTGCTTTTAAAATATAGTCTCTCAGCACATACTTATGGTATTTTAAAAGGTCCAATAATAGAAAGTTTCAACTCAAATTTTGTCCGACTATTTTATAGAAATCATGTTTTATCAGATGTTTTGGAATTATATGTCATACGTGATTATTTTCCAAAACTGTTTTTCTGTGAACACCCATATGACCCATGTTGTACAAGGTGTATTTGGATGGAGCAAGAAAATGATTTTGAAGGATCTCTAAATCATTGTTGTAATGCATGGGACGTCTACCTACGTGAACAAGATGCAGATGAAACCGAGTGGACTCCATGATTAAGTTATGATGTTATTCATTTTGGGAATCGTTTTATTTTATCTTATGGTGGTGAAATAAGACTTCAAGAATTAAGATATTGAGATTGTAATTAATTTGGATGAAAATGAGAGCTATAAAGAAACTATTGAGGTTAAAACATGTTAGGGTTATTTTGGAGTTTTATAAAAAGGACAACACGAAGACCGTGTGACAACCCGTCGCGTCGGACAAAGCTACGTGAATCGAACCCACAACCAAAGTGCGACTGGTATTTAGCGCCTACCACTTGACTACGTGAAGTCCCTGGTTAGTTTGACTAATTAATTTTAGTTAAATGATTTTATGAATTAAGAGTAAGTTGATTTTGGGTTATCTATGGAAATTATTAACCTATCATGGAGGATATATGATTAGTTTAATTACTTTTCAATATGAGACTTTAAGAGCAACTGATTCTATTTGGAGATAAGTGTTATTTTGTACCTTGGAGGACTATGTGATTAAATCCTTCAAATATTTGTGTTTCAATCTTAGTTTGGTTTACATTGAAGAATTTTATGGAAAAATTGTTTATCGAATGGTCTTCGTTGAACTTTGGGTTTTGTTGGACAAATTTTGGAGATTAAGAATAGATTTTATTTTTATAAAGGGTTATCCTTTTCTGGATTATCTGATCTTGTACAGACCTTTTTGGTTTTGGTTTTGGGTAAAGTCTAAATACATGGGAAGTATATAGTTCTCTTTTGTGGATTAGGTGATTCTCTAGAAGTTTATTATAGCTCTCTTAATGTAAACAAGTCATCCTAAATACACATCTTTTGGAGAAAATATGAGTTCGTGTAAGAAATCTAGTAAAAGTTGAAAGTCAACATGATAAGTAAATATGTTTGCTTATGTTTTAGTTAAGCTCAAAAATAAATTCCTCAATGAAAAGTAACAAAAAAATGTTGTCCATTAACTTTTCCTATTGGGGAATCCAATACCGTTTAACCCATAACATGTTTGTGATTTTCTTATGGTTAACTTTTTCCTAGGCATGTTTACTATCACTCTCCATCACAACATGACCTTATGTTTTCTCCTCTATTTCTATGTTTTCCTACATGGAATCCTAGTATGTGTTAACTCGGGTGACCTCTGTACTTCTCTTTCTTGGTTTTAAAGTGATTGTTTTACCGACTCTTGTTCCAATGTGGGACTTTCAAGGATGTTTCCGAGCCCAATTTTAAAATTGAGAGGAAGCAATTCCCAAAAGGGGGGAAGGATGTAACACCCCAGGTAAATAAAGAATATAATATTTTTATATTTATCCATATTTGTGAATAAAATATTAATATTACTTTAAAGGGAACGTTATGCTTGATGGTGTACCCAATACGCGACAACGAGTTCCTTTGAAATCTTACATCGCACTCTAATAATAAAATAATATTATTTTAAATGGTAGTTAACGCCGAGCCATTATAATGGCAGGAAAGAACGAAACCAACTAAAAAATGATTATATATTTTTGTAAAATATTTTTAATTTTTACAATAAATGTTAAAGGATTAAATATGCGAATGAATCCAATTTTAAGCGTAAACATTCTAATATTCTTTAAAAGGTCGATTAACCGCCTTTTGATGGAGAACCCCTTTTAAATCCACTTTTTGACAATTTTATGTGTTATATTTGACAAAATAACATTCTTATTTAGATTCTGGACATCAAAATTTACTTTGTGTAAATTTTTTGGTATTTTTCCGATAAAGTTCATTTTTTTGAATAGTGAAAAATGTTGTATTTTATTTCAAAACCTCTTTTTAATATAATTTGTTTATATGAATATATTATCTTTTGAATTCGTTTTAAATTGTAATTAGAATATATTTTTACCATTTAATCCAATAGTGGTCATTGGAATTAATTTCACATTAAATTGGACTTAAACTAGTGGCAATCTTTTAAAAGATATTGTTTCTTAAAAACGTGCTATTTGCTTTGACAGCGGGAATTAATTATTAAATTAATTAATGAAACTTATATGTTATTAATTTTGTAAAATAGAAACCATTTTTGAGTTCGGAATACCAAATATAGCTTAGGGTGAATTGTTGGTATTTTTCTGAAAAACATCAATTTTAGATGAATAGTGAAACCACTAAGTGGTACTTATAAAAACTGATTTTCCATTTAAATGAAATTTTACCACTTCTGTGTTTTGAATTTCAAAAATCCGACATAAATAGTTGTCATTAAGAACTAAAATGTGGTTCAATGGGATTAAAATAATTTTTCGGTGAATAGTAACTTTTACGTTTTTTATCGCGATTAGAGGTAATTAATGTAGTTTAAGGTAAAAATAATGTTTTAATAATATGAAAAGAACGTGAAACATGTCCTACCATTATTTTATGTGTCATGTCATACCAATACAATCCATGGGTAAACTTGGGGACACCATGGAGCCACTTTGGTAGGAAAATGACATTAATATCTTTTTATTTAAAGTTAAAATAAAAATGTCACAAACATGAGTTGTTTTACGAAAACAATTTTTAAATGGGGATATACAAGTCAGATTTTTTACTATAAATATTCATTAGAAAGATAAAAATATTTTCTACATCATGATATTTTTATATAATTTTTAGACATTAAATAAATTAAATTATTTATGACACTATGATGATGCAGTGATTACCTCACTATTTAACAATTTAAATAAAATGAAACGATAATGTAAAATATAAGACCTAAACTTGTAAAAAACCTATTGTATGGGAATATTTAAAACCCATATCACCTTATCCTTGAATTATTTCAATATAGGACCTTTTAAATTCGAAACTCATTTTAAAATAAAGTAACATTTCTTTACTGTCCAAGAGTGCCCCTCCTCTCCTCTTATAAAAGGCCCCCACCTCTACCACCTTACACACACATCTCAAGCCTTTGTATCGGCCAAACCCTGCACATTTCATCTCTCCACATCCCTCTCTTCATCATTGAAGCCTCCATTTGGGCAGAATCCTTTTCGAAGAAGCCTTTGAGCTCAAATCAAAGAGAGTTACCCGATTTAAATGTAGTGTCCTCTCTTGTGTTCTTATGTTTTATTTTTCTTCTCCAACCCTCTAAACACTTTTTATTAATTTATTTTGTAACAAAACCAGTATCTTAAATAAACTAGTATGTTTTTATGTGAAGGATTCAAGCTACACATACACAAACCTCCGTCTAATGGTTAAAGAACATAATGTTTCTGTGGATGGCGAATTTCTGCCTCACGAAACGATGATTGTTCAATATTATCTTAAGACCATTCATGGTGGCCATTATGATGTCAGTATATTTTATATATGATATATATGGAATTTATGTTTTCTATATTCTTCTTAATTGTATATTTAAAACATGCCTTAATGCTTTTCATGTTGTGCAAATGCGATAATTTCTTACGAGGAAGTGTGGACTACCGCCCCCTCAAATGATGTGACTCAGTCATGCAATACATGGAATGTATAAAGAATAAAATTAATGAACATATGTAACCTATATAACATATATATTATACTGGAATTATAATATATATATCTCTCAATTATTTTTAATTACATTAATATGACAAAGAAATGAAAGTAGCGTTCATGCGTACGTACGGCCTACCGTCTCCAAGAACGGTGCATTTCATTTCATTTTATCTCCAAATGTTATTGAGTAGTATAAAATGAATATGTACTGGATATATATGATATTTAAATAATTAATACTATTCTGGAGATTATTTACTTATAACTACATGGACAATCATTTTCAAACAAGTTCATTTTTGACTCATGTACCAAACATCGACAAAAACGTCTGATATGAACTCTCATTATTAACCAGTTATTATAACATTATAACATGTGATATGAACTGAATAATAATCTTTAAAAGAGGTTCTTAAGAAATTATAAATTGACCAATGTTTATTATTCAGTAATATAAAGAAACGATCAAGACAAGTCGGACTTGAGGTAAGGGATCATACCCCTCTCTTTCTTTTTAAGTACACTCTTTTATGTCATTTCTTTTAAGCTCATATTTATTATGTTTGGGGATGTTATTTTATATTCCTAATACTGTAATTTTTATGTTCATATTATGAGATACCCTATTTGATCTCATAAATCCAGTTTTGGAAGTTTTAAGTGGCGCCGTTAGGCTGCCGAGTTTCCGTAAGAGATTTTTCATCTCACTTTTATTCTCGTGACATTTGTGCTACGTTTTCCACTATTTACTTTGAGTGGTGTATGTACTTCCCATTATTATACACTTTGTGTAGTATAATTTCATTTATGGGTATTTACATCTTCATTGTATGACCCTTCTTCCATGGGGTGTACGTTTTGAAAGTTACCCAACTCGGTAAGGGGATTTTTCACCCTCCTCTTTTAAAAAGACGTCTTTTGTTATGTATTTTAATTCACATACTATTATGTTGGGATATGTTCTTCTATATCCTTATGTATGTAAATTTTATGTCCAAGTGATAAGATAGCATTTTCTCTCTCATCAACTCATTTTCTGAATTTTAAAGTGACGGCGTTAGGCTGTCATATTTCTATAAGGGAACTTCTTAACCCACTTTCAATTATTTGGGTTAAGCCTCTACTTATTTATTTTATTATACCAAGATTATGTGTGTAATATCTATTTTTTAATTTCCACAAACCTTTTTGTGGATATAGTATTTCTACACATAATCATATCATTGATAAATTCTTACGAACTTGTATGGGAAATCATAACTCAATCTCATTTCATTGAGTTAAATATCTATGTCATCGGTTTTGTTTTTCCATGATTATGTGTGAATGACCTCTGATTGTTTCACACTTAATATCCACTTATATTGGGTTTATTTATATTTCTCACACATAATTATGTGATAGATTTATCCTTTACTTATGGATACTATCTTTTTAATGGATTTCATCTCAATTTACATTTTCATTGAGACTTCTATTGTTGTTATGCACCAATTCACTCTTATATGGTGTGTTTACTATCCTTTGACATATTATATCATGAATCCCTTTATTCTCATGATATTATAAAGCACAGATTACATGTTATTCCACAATTATTTGTATTCAAGAGTCTCTCATTTTGTTGAAAACGCTTTAACAAAAATATCATTTTAAATGTTTTAAAGATTCATTATTCTACATCTTTATCTTTAATGTCCATGTTTTCAAAATGGTTTTCAGTATTTTTTTATATGGGCATTAATGTTTTAAAATTATAATACCATTAAAAGCTTCAAAGTGGTATGGGACACTTTTATTCAAAAATCTCTTATAAATGGGTTTTGAAGATGGATTTCTTAATTCAATATCTTGGAATTACTTATTGTGATTGAAAATGAAATGCTGTTATTTAAATGTTTATATTTCAATATTTTATGTGTAATTATGGTACTTGGACATTTTACGGGTGGTTACGTGATAAACCATATGACGGGTGGTTCCATGAATACCCGGACAGGTGGTTACGTTATAACCTCCAATGCATTGGGTATGGAAGTCGGCCATATGGATATTCCATTAAGTATGTGTGGATGTCGACTGTACTGTTATTCCATTTTAGTATGTTTATGTCCCAAGTTACCTTTTTATGTTATGTGTTATTTATATGGGTTTTATGGTAATATTTTGGTTACACAAGGGTATGTAATGATCTTTTATTCATTGAAGAGTTTTTACTACTTCATAAAGGTGAAAATTATTACTTTGATAATGTATAAATGGTTTACTTTTTGTTTTGAATAACTAACAGTTTTAATTCTTTGTGTATCCCTTACTGAGCTTTTTATGCTCACCCCATGTTTTTTGAAATGTTTTTCATAGGACTTAATGTGGAATAGGGTCAAGGATGGGATCAAGGGAAATTCATGCTATCTAAAACATGGATGTAAACATATTTCTTTTTAAGAGTTTTTATTTTATGGAAACGTAGTAGAAGTGTCTACTTTGTAATCTTCTGAGATGTAATAGTTATGTCCTAATTCTCTAAAACTCTAAACCATGAAATGATCCTCAATTTGAATTATTCATTTAATTCAATATTAAGTAAGGTTTAAGGCTGGGGCCTTATAACCATATTTATAAATTTCCCCATCTAGGTAAAATGGAATTTTGTTGTCCTATTCAGTGACATGTAGTTATTTCTCCTATACAAGGCTATCCTCCATAGTGTCTGTCCCAAAGTTATTCCAATATTGGTAAACCATGGGGTAATAAATAACTCTATAATTAATTAATTATCACCACCCAAAAAGGGTAGAGAATTGATAAAAATATGATGAATCTAATTATTGAAATAAGAAGGATACATTGGACACCTTCTTAAGGATTGATCTCTATACATGGTTCCGAGGTTTCCTCATATATGTCCTTTTTGCATGATGTTAAACTGTATGGCTAGAACATAAATGTACTTTGTGGGGTTTGATTCTTATTATAAATAAGATATGTAGTACACTAATCACCCCCCTTGATGGAATTAATATCTCATGTTCTTGGTCATATGTACTCAAAATATAAGTAGCTACCCATTACAAAACAATAATGGGGAACATATGGGAAACCTTCGTTACATATAGATAGTCTCATTAATAGAACCCTTTCAATATATAGAATGATTCAACAATAGATCGTTTTGTTAAGCTAAAGAGTCATGTAACAGGATTTGGAAGATATTCATTAACATATATTAAATATATAAGATAGTATCAAAATTGGATATAATTATTCCTAAAGGGGGTGATGATCCCAACCTCCCATCCTCTTGACCAATGTGATTATTGAATCACCATTGTGTCTAAAACCCCATGTGACCTCTTTTCATTAGAAAAAAGTTATGTACATATTCATGGATGTCAGAAATTTTTGTAGTTTCTGTAAATTGTAAAATATTAAAAACCCAATGTGAAGGACTATGTAACCATACTTGAACACACCACACTCAATTCTCAATAATGATACAATGATAGTGAACATAGTGTGATATCATGCTATGAAACGATAACTGAATCATTATATAAATTAAGCCTTAATATCTCATGAGCACAAGGGATAACCAATCCATAATTTTTATAGGGAAAAATTGTGAATAAGACTATAGAAAATAAAATAATAAAAATGATTAGTTTACCATGGATCATGAAATTTTTTGTGTCTCATACACAAGTGAAAATGGAACACCATATGTGAAACCTTTTTCAATTGCGGTTCCCATGAAAAATACAATTTTAACTCTGAAAATTCCATGAAAGTAAAATAACCAAACTAGGAATAACAAAATCGAAATATGTTACCTATGGAAATATTATATGGAATATTTCATAATTTCAATGATTCATATATCAATGACCCTATACCTTATTTTCATTATGAATGATGAAACATCTCTCACAAACATTCTAACTTGAGATATTGTTTTCATCAAGAGAATGTTGTAAAACCTTAGCAACTATAGTAACCTATGTAGGTCAATGAACTAACTCACCCAACCAAAACTGTTATATTTGAGTGGTGAATACAATAGTTCAGAAATACTAACAACATTGTATGATCCGGAAACATGAGGCTACATAAAAAGTTATTATGATGCTAAATCAAAATTTCATCTCATTTAGGGAAAAATATAATGAAACTAGTAGAATATTTCACCACCACCAATAAATTTGGAAGCCTATCCCTAGAGTGTGTAAATCATCACACTATAGATTAGACAGTGTGGGATGAATGATTTATCAATTGATCTTTATCAGTTTAGGAACTACAGAGGAGGTACCGTATCAATCACTGTTACCAACGTTAACCAACGAGTGACCCTTAGTAACCTACTAAGAGAACTAGTAGATAAATTTTCACCCTAGATACTAATAAATAAGTACCAATTAGTTATCACTGATCATAGAAATTTGGGGATAAATGGGTGGGGAACATATACCTACTTCCACTGATGAATATTGTATGTATATTCCAACAGTTGTTAGTGGGAAGGCTCATATCCCTACTCACTTAACATAAGTATACACTACAATTAATATAAAAAACATGGGGTAGTCACAAATATCATCCCCTCATTTTAGAATCCCATTGGAATATTTTGAAAGAACTAGTAGGGGAGGAGTGTTCTTAAATCCCAGGTTCATCCAAAGGTATCTGCTAGAATATTTTGTAGACATAAAATCAGAATGCCTACATTCATACACCAACTTTTTTAAATTGTAATTACATTCTAGAAATAGTATAAGATCTCATATATTATTTTTTGTCTCTGGTATAGATAAATGGAAGACACGTATTTATATTCAATTATCTATAGTTGTATATCATCATGATCAGTATGAAAAGGAGGGTAATCATGAGAAATCAAACATTTTTTATCCCATCGAGGAGTATTATCTGCATATTCTGGTAAATGATGAGGCACAAGGAAGATCAAATATTCCTCATCCAACAAGGGAGCAACAATTCAGTTGTGGAACATTCCACTGGAAATATAACAATTCATATTGAAAAAGACTAACAACATATTCCAAATGAACAGGACCAGGCTCATATTCCCATTCTAAATGGGGAACACCAAGAAGGTCTGAAACATGACTTTAGATAGGTTCATATTTTGATTGAAAAATACTAGTGGAATACTCCAACGACATATGGCTATGATCATATCCCTGTTCTAAATGAGGTTTGTTAGTACCATTGGTAAATCACCTCAAAGATGTTTTGTATCCCAACCAATGAAGCTACTCATCATATTATAGTAGATCATAGATTCCAAGATTATAACTATACTACAACTAATGAATGAATACACCAGTATCTTATATAGTATATGTAGAATGAGGTTTATATCCATTCCCACATTATAAATGTCGATTAGATTATTCAGACGGGGAATTAATATTTTTGCTGGGATCATATCCCTGCTTTAGCTTGGACGTTCTAACATATTACAGCAACCAACCATAGGAAGGTTCATATTCCTTCCTATAATACAGAAATTCTCCATCATACTCTAGAAGCTTCTCAGTAGTAGGCTCATATCTCTGATGATTCATATGGTTATAAAGGAATTATGAAAATATAAATGTAGAAGGCTCATATCCCTTCTCAACCCCCAAAGGTAGGTTATCATATTTTTTCCCAAATTTAGAATAACGCTCATATACATGATCTTCTCTATGCAAGTGTCCATTAGGTTCTTCAATGCATATCAGAAACAACTTATGGGTGTGTTAAATCTTCAATATAAGTAAAAAGATATCATTACCACATTATTCATCCTTATGTTAGTGTAGAGATGGATTGAAGTGACTCAACTCATAAAATCCATCATGGTCAACATCACAATGTTGATATCTACCTTAGACAAGGAATACATACAATTAATATTAAAACTAAAAATAGATTGGTTCTCAATACTCTGACACCAACATATATATATTTTCTATAATCATAGCGGTTAAAAATATATTCTTCCACATTAACTATCATTATTACTTCACCATTACTAGTAGGTGATCGAATGAAGAAACCTCTATGGAATGACTAGGTGGAATCATACAAATTTTATGAAGAAGAGTTTGACACTAATAAAAGGGTAGATTTATCTATAATGAACCTCCTAACCATGTTATGTCCATCACTACTTCTGAATATGAAATACCACTTGATATAGGTAAGGATTTAATGCCTTACCTATGCTAAAATATGCAATCCATGAAGACTAAAATCCACCCCTATCTAAGAAATAAGTATCACCTTCAGACCAAACACATATTCTGTTGTCAAATAAAGATTAATATTATCTCTATGTCATGATAAACAATACCCAAAAACATAAAAAATCCACCACACACTTTCCACCATTGCACAACAACATGTTATCAACTAATTCCTGATGCCTTATAAGAAATATGCATTTAAAGATTGGGAAATTATGGAACATTTCACTTCTTTGAATTCAGTGAACAACAAAACTCCCTTGATAAGAGATCTTGTAATTTCACATCTAGAGGAGAAATTAGGGGACTAGGTAAAACACAATCCAGTTGGTCAATAAAACAATATCCCCCATATTAATGATACAAATACATTGTGAATATAGGGAGAGCCTGTCAATAATCCTTAATTTTCCTCCTTGAATGAATTTGAATGTTTTTCAGACATATAATCTGATGTTTCAGTCCACATGAAATCTTCTCATAGATATTGTCTCCCATCACATGCTTCTATTTCACCCAACTCATACGCAAGTAAAATTTCACTAAATAGAATACATCACAATATAAACATTCATAAAATCCGTATAGAAATGAACCCATCCCACATAGATGGATGTGTTTCTACCACCACCACCACACTATGTTTATTAAACACTGAGTGTATATAAGAAGTATTTGGGAAAGAACAAACCAAGCCCATGACATAGGGATGTGAGACTTTTTATCTTGATTGTCGTCACCGGGTTCATCACACTACAATAGGGTCTTGGAGAAATAATAAAAAATTCTATTTCAACCCTATCATGTTGGTTTGGAGGATTTTATATCTCAATTATGATCTATGGATTCATAAAATCCCTTATTGGAATCATCTAATACTCAAAAACTGGATCACCAAGTGCAAGTAGAATCAAAAAATATTTCCAATGCTGTAGGACTCGGTAATTTTTTATAATTATCTTCAACCATTAAATAATTAGTGTTCCCTACATTATGATGAAAATTTCAATGATCTCCATCCCATTTGTTTCTCCTGCTATGAGAAAAACATTTTCTAGTTGGGGTTTATTGAGAAAACATGACAAGAAACTCCCTTAATAGTACAATCCACAAAACTAAGATAATAAGAATGTACAGTAAAATCAATCAAATACCATAAGGTCTATTAGCCAAAATGGATAAATATGTATAGGGTTAATAGAAATGATCTTTTTGAAACCCACAAATAAGGAGTAATATGTGATGTATGATGCTATTGAGTAGTGGGTAATAGGACAACTACCATTTCTCAATACATCGTAGTCATTACTTCCATCATAAAAATAATATATGACATGAATTTAAATGCATACATAGAGGGATACAACATATAAATCTTACCTCAAGGGAAGGGTAATCTTGATGCTCTAACTAATGTCATACATATACTGAATCAAACAAGGATCCAAGAACCTAGAATCCTCAAATATGGAATTTCTAGAACTATAAAAGAAAATTACAAAGGATATATGGAATGAAATTGATACATCCCACACACCAGACAAAAGATCCAAAATACCTTCAGAAGA
This sequence comes from Viscum album, assembly GCA_963277665.1. NCBI lineage: Eukaryota > Viridiplantae > Streptophyta > Magnoliopsida > Santalales > Viscaceae > Viscum > Viscum album. The sequence goes on from OY728161.1 coordinate 583,525,306, forward strand.
GAAATTATTGTCTCAATATGACAATGAGATAAGAAATATCTACCAACATAATGGGGATCTATGAAGGGGAAACATTCCCACATGTTATCATCTTCAAAAAGTGATAAATATCCATCCCCCCTCATGTCAGAAGAGAACAAATCTTCTAGAAAGGCAAAAATATAATCAGTAGTTTTACCTTGGATATAATAGAATAACTTATATAAGTTTTATAATTAATGTTGAATGTGACTTTCTACTATTACGATGAAAAAATATCCCCCAACAAGTTGATATTTCAGTCCTATTAAGGATTGATAATCAATAATATATCATACATAGACACCACATCAATCACTACACTCTCCATGTTGATGGGAGTCATTCTAGATAGGGATAAATCTATATATTTTCAACACCATTGAATCCCAAGCTACTCGAATGGAATCCATGAAAGGGCAGTGCACACCTGTAAAACTAGATAAGAATACATATTCCAAGTTGGTGAATGAAATTTCCCCCATATTATTTTGAAAATCCCAATTTATCATCCTTTGATGATATGGGAGAACTAAAATAGTTTGTAATGCACATCAAGTCTCGATACCACCTGATAAAGGTCCATTGAGATCTACAAGAGTTGAACATGCTTAGTTATTTTTAAAAAACTCTATTAGGGAAAATATTTTGGTACAAAAATCATCCAATGGGATGAATTTTGGTTTTTGAATATCTACATCATATATTCATTTATCATTACAACTCCATATTAATGGAAGAAAATAATTAAGACATTAAAACATTAAAAAATTGAAAATGAGGGAATTTATGACTTTATCTCCAGATGGAATGGTATAACCTATTCACTATGTATCCATCTCCCTTAAGAGAAATTTCTTGAACTCTTCAATGAAAATATTCAGGATGAGAGAAAATTTCCCCTGATCCCAATGATTTATATTGGATTATTTCATTTATTTAATGAAATATCACAACATAAAGATTATTTCACTCAGTAGACCTAAGATAAATATAGACCCATTACACTGGAACTGCGAATATTACTTGGTAATGTGGAAACTACTATACTTATCATAAAACTAGTAGAGTGGATTTTAATGAAAAAAAATAGTCATTGAATCACATGTTACCTATTATCTATTTGTAGAATCAACAAACTCATCCACCTACAAAAGTCAATATAGACCAGGAAAACTCATGATTTGAGAAAGTGATGAATTAAGTATACTCCATCCAAACTCAGTATGTTCCCCATCATTCACTTAACGCCGTGAAAAATAACATACTAATGATACGAAAAACCATGAAACCCAGTGTGTTAAACCTCACTGATCATCCTAACTAATTACCTTTCTATAGGAGGTTGAGTCACAACATCCAGGTCAACATCTTCTCCAAAGATTCTCTACAATCCAGTGTTGATTATGGTTATGTGATGATATATAATTCCTAGACATATTTCATTTGTGTTACATTCACACAACCAGTTGAATATGGTTACTAGAATGATTAACTAGCTAGGTATGGATTGATGTTCACTAATTGGATGACTCAATAGATAGTTTACAGATCTAATGACACACTAAGTGAATAGCTTCAAAAAACAAAAAATTACCCATTCACCTAGAGAGCTGACATTATATACACCTCCTAGATGTGGATGTAATCATTGAATATAGTAAAAGTAATTAGAGAGAGAGTGAGTAATATCTTTCTCACTCACAATCTATGTATATTATTTCTTCTTTCCATCATCATCTAAAGAATGGGACATGCCCCAAAAAAATACTCATCATATAAAGTGATCATTTATGGTTATATCAACATTGTTAACATAATATATCCCTTCTTTGGAAAATAATATTTCGTCGAGAATGTGTTCACCATACTTGATCAGGGAGATGGAGGTTGAGGATGTTGAAACTGAGGATTTAGGTGATGACTTAGGCATGGAAAAACCCAATATCTTAGTCAGAAACTCAAATGGGGCATATATACACCCAAGACCATGAGAGTGAACTCTAGTGATCTCAAATGGGGCTCATAAATTCATCAGATCCCTCCAACAATCATCCAAGCCTATATATCATACACAACTGACTAGATGTTGTGTGATTTTATGATCAGCCTATATAAAAAGAAATGCTAGTGTGTCCTACTCCACCACCAATAGATACTCCATAGACATCTGATCAAGCACCAGAACTGCCCACATCATCCACCACATCTATTAATCCATATAATAGGGAGAAATTTGACATTAAGAAGAGAGTAACTCCTATATAAAAGCCATACATTATGAAATGTTAGTTGTTTTCCCAGTAAAAATATCAATCATTTATTATCTACATATTTCTAAAGATCATAGAGAGGCCCTCATTAAATTCTTCCAGATCCAACAAGAATTTATGATAGAAGTCTTTAGATACAATGTTTAAATAGTGGATATAATTCTTATAGAATTTCATGTCATCATATCATTCACTGAACATGATCAGAAAGAATATATTGAGTAAAACATCATAACCCTATAGGTTTCATGAAAACTCTCCAATTTCAATATTCAATGAAATCCAATTGATAATTGTTTTTCAATCCCCCTTAACTAAAATTGGATATTTAGATGATTTTGATATAATGATGGGGGATTATCTCCTGAAAAGATAACCATTCTAGGGTATGATAAGTATTAGAAATATCCAATCATGACGATCAAGCTCTAAGCACATTTTGGGGATCTAACATTTATCCCTAATTTCATGGTTATTGATAAAATAACAACATATAATGTATTTATTTGAAGGACATGGATTTATAGTCATGTATCAATACCTTTCACATTACATTAGTGTCTGAAAGACTCCATAAATTAGAAGGTTGAAAAAATTCATGGTGATAGTTCCCCATTCTATTATTATGTGACCATAAACACTAAGATAGGTCTCCTTACATATTGAGGGAAAAAAGTTTATTGGATGATAATATAAAGGTTTCATCTCATGGCAGGTTGGGGACCACTCATGTGAATCCGTAGAGTATACATAACATCAATTATGTGCTACCAATAAATCATATTGAGGTAATAGACATAATCCAAGAGGTTCAATCTCTTCATCCCACTGATGGTAGTATAAAATAAAACAATCATATTTAGAATGTATCTTCAATGATTTGTTAGTCCATGATGAAAATTTCACTTCTCATGATCTCTCTAACATTGATTATGTAAGTGATTCCCCAAGATTACCCACCATGTACGAAAATGAATCATTGAGATCAGACATGGATGAAGAAGAGGATGATCTCAAGTAATCACCTCCCACATTTGGGGAAGGAATCTCCACCCCCACCAATGAGCTGAAGAATGTGAATCTTGGAATAAAAGAAGACCTGAAATATATATTGATTATTTCTTCCATTTCACTCAATGATTATGAGATGTATATTGAATTTCCAATGTAACATCAATAAATGTTTATTGAAATTATATTATTATTTTTTGGCCTGACCCAGATGTGTCTTTTAAACCCCTAGGATTAAATAATTAACATCAAGGTTTCAAGAAGGCATCCATGATAATTCACTATTCCCACAATAGTAATGTATAATTATAAGTCAAAAAATTAATTGGAAACATATTTATTCAAAAAAACGCAACACCCAAAATGTCTCACTAACGTCATCCCATCAAGAAAAATAATAATTAGATCAAGGGATCAAAAATTTCAGATACCCAAATAGGCACTACATAAACAAATGTTCTCCATTTTCAATCATAGATAATTTTCCTAATGCAGCTACTAGAATCCAATCCCATTACATTATTGATGGGTATTTAGTTTATAATGAGAAAATAATGGACCCAGAAGGTGAGGAAGGCCCATCCTTTAGAGCACCTCAGGGGTTATTTATCTATTAGGTCATACACTTTGGATTAATGAATCCTAATACTACATACCAATACACCATGAATCATATCCTTATCCCTTTAATGGTAAAAATAATATAATTTTATGTCAGTGACTTAGTATTAAAATATTTATAGTTATATGATAACATTTCACATCTTAAAACAATGTTTAATAAGTTGAAGCATCACAGTTTTATGATAAATCCTCTGATGTGTGATTTAAAAGTTACATCTGGGAAATTCCTCTGTATTATGGTATGCCACTATGTCAATGTGGTTGACATAGAAAATAATATTGAAATCCTAGAAACATTAACTTCTTAGAATCATAAATAATAAAGGTAAATATAAGCAGACATATATTTCATTCACAATCTTAAAGCTAAATTGGATATAAAATATCTTCCCATAAGCTAGTTAATGATGAAGGGAGTATCCTACTATTGGGATGATGATTTGATAGAATCATTTAAGAATCTCATGAAGTACATGATTCCCTCACCATTCAGGATGCCACCAGTTTAAGGAAATATACTTAATTGATATGTTTCCTCCATGGAATGATCTATGGACTCTTTCCTCATACAAAACGAAATCATTCAAGAATGAAAACATCATACAATACCTCATTTGAATGATTTTAGGTACTTGGAATATATATTATAATATCAAAACGAACTAAATTTAAATCATATTTGAAGTTAAAAAGATTATCCATGACTTGTATCATCATGAATCCCACATGACCTCTCGCATTGAACCTATTAAGTGTAACCATGGTCATATAAGGTAAATGGGTTGTTTATACTAGTTGGTGGTTATAATAAAACAATATGATAACATGTTTATGTCAAAAAATATAGTTAAAGGGTAGGCAAATGAAGATTTCCTTGTATCACATACAACCCAGAAAAAACTAGTGGAACCGAACATCTTGAAAAGGGGTTTTCTATGCCGATTAAATTCCCCAATATTGGGAGATATATTTTTATAGAACCTCTCGATGTCCTATTGGAAAATTTTAGAAAAATGTGGGGCATAGATAGGATGGTCTAGGGATTGAATTTTTTTCTCTAGAAAAAAATTCCCCCACTCCTTCTCACAATCTTAAGGAGACATGAGTAATGAGGTAGAATACAAAGACCTCATATATAGCTTGGATCAAGACCTATTACTACAGATAGATCATGTAAAAAAAGGGTATTCAGAGCTAGTGACCAATCAAATTAGCAATGAATAGTCTATCATGGTGGAATAATTATCCCCTATCATCAGTTACATCATAGGACTAATGGAAACATTATCTTTTAAACCAAATTTGAATCATACCTCACGATAAAAAAATGATCTTGTCGATGTAATAGATAAGGCATCTAGAATTCTGACTAACCCCAAACAGGGGAATGTGTTTTTTCTCACCACACACCAAATGATGGTCTCTATAGTTATTTTCTATGATGTGAAGGAAATCAATCATGTAAATATGGACTTGTATCATGATAAACTGATATCCACACATGGATGGAGGGATTACATAGGTTATTACCTCCAAAATGGTACCCTATAATTAGATCATGCTAAAATGGAACATACTCAACGCCGATCAGTGAGAATTATTGTTTGGGATGTATAAAAAGAGAAACAATTCTACTAAAAATGAGTCTTTGATGGAATCCTCCTCAGATGTATTGAATAAGGAGAGATTACAACCATCAGGGAAGAAGTACAACCAGCATCCTATGATACTCATCAGTGCAATACCAAAATATCCCATAAAATTAGGATTTAGGGTTAATACTGGATGAAAATGATTTTAGGACTATGTGTATATCACCATAGAATGTCATTCATGCAAAATTCCGGAAATCATCATCTATCAACCCTAGAATTGTTGTATATAGCTAAATATTCATGGACAATTTTCATATGGGAATAAATATTTTGGGGGCCAAATCCCCCAAATGGGATGATAATACACCCATCATTGAATTCAAGGCATATAATATCATCAAATATGTAAATTATAATATCATCACAATATTCTATGTCTCTCACAGGATATTGAAAAATAGTGGAACCAACATAAATTCCACTGAGTTGAGGAAATTTTACCTAGAGTACATCATTGAGTACCATCATTTATCCTACTATCATGTAGTGGAAAAAAGAAAAACAAGTCCCTTAGATATGATTATGTAAAATACACTCTAGAAGAACATGGACAATTATTATAATTCCTAGCCAGACATGCTCTTTCATGATTTATGGGATGATAATACAACCACACACTTCCACTCATGAATATGAATATTCATTGGTTTATAGAACCAATGAAGTGTTTTCCATTGAAGTCAAGTTACCTATTCTCTAGATAACTAGCTTTGGAAAATTATTAGATGAAGAGAAATCATGAAAGAGATTAGATGAGTTGAAATGAATGGATGAGAAACGGTTTCATACACCGTGCAACCAAGATGTGTATCACAATTGTATTGTATGAGCCTTCATAAAAAGGTTCATATCTTCTTGTTCCTTTATTTACAATTTTTATTGGCTATCAAAAACCCCAATGATACCAAGAAATATGTCACCAATGTTAGAAATGAAATGGTATGGGCCTTATGAAATAATTAAGTTCTATTCTAATGGATCTTACTCATTTTTAAAAAAATGGATAGGGAACACATCAAACCCCCACCGATGCATGGTTTCTCATGAAGTAAATTTCAGGGATTCCATTACAACATGAAGGACCTAGTTATATGAAATAATACTACAAGACCCCATTAATTCTTACAACATGACATTAAAATGCAGGGAAAATGTTACTTTAAAGAAGACTCACTACATATTTTCCAGATTTGTGAAAATGGAAAATTATGTTCCCCAATCTATGTGAGTGATTTAGATAATCATATGAAAATTTTCCATTCTAAAATGATGTGTGGATTGATTCTGACAATCATAGGATTAATAGTGATTCCTTGAACCCAAATCCGAGGTCCAACCATAATATTTTTTGGTTGTATCAATATATTATAAAACTACAAGAAACTATTTCATCCATGTAACATGATGTTCAACTATAAGATATGACCTTGATTAATAACATTAAAATTCATTAATGATGTCCAAACAACAATACATTAAACGACACGACATTATAAGTCTTTCCAACAAGACTTTAAACAACACAAAAACATTCATCTGTACCGTATGACGTTAAATTTCATAGTCCACGTCATTCCCATTTGATGTTAACATGATCCCAGAACGATACATGTATATATTTTCATTGTAATGAGATATATAAATATTCCTAGATTTAATATCCATGCTCATACACTACATGATACAAATTTATCAGTTCTTTATATCTTTCAATTCTATGTTATGAAAGAAACCCTTGTAATTCATTGATTCTCACATTGAACATAACTAATGTGGGATTATGAATTTTGGTAACGGAATCACCTAATGATCAATATATATCAGTTCACGTTAGGTTTACCATGTTATTGAATAATGACTATAAAAGGAACACTAAATGACATAAATTTATGATGTTAAATTGGATGGATGTCGTATCCTGAAAGATAAAATGGGCATTACTATGGCCCTCAACTGAGAGGACAACTATAATTGGTGTTAGAATCCCATCACAACTACATTTAACTCCAATATGTGGATAGAATCTTACTGTTTTTGGATATATAGTGACATATAAAACTCATGTCCAAGTTGAAACTACAACATCAATGGAAAAAAAATACCTGCAACCCCCTCTTTGTATGGGTAAGACATGTGTGGAGAGTGTTTCTCTGAAGAACAACATGTGTATTGATTCATATTACTATAGGATAAAATGTGACACCCATATCTCCAATACTATGAATATTCAAACATAAAGTGATAAATTCCATCCTCTTATTATTGGAAGACATTTGTGGATAGTTTTCCATTCTAGAAATACATGTGTCTTGATTCCTGTCACAATAGGATATGTAATGATACCTTAATCTCCAATCATGGGTCCAACGACATCATTAATAGGAAAATTACCCCCTGTGTGTATGGGATAGACCCACGTAGGGTGTTTCCCTTTTTATAACTACATTTTTTTATTCGTATTACCACATGATACATTGGGACACCCATAACCAAAATCCTAGGTCCAACAACATTATAAATGGAAAAAATTCTCCCCTATTTGTATGGGATAGACATGCGTGGTTATTTTTTATACAAAAACTATGTACGGTCATATTATTGTTATTATAGGTTAGGTAGTTTCACCTGGAATTTTAATCCTAGGTGTCACGAACCAACCTGGGTCGACCCTAAACCGATCACCCGAGCCGGTCCGCAACAAGACCCGAGAGGCGTTCCCGATCCTCCCGGGCTGGCGACAAGCGCCGGGGCATCAATAGAGGACAAGTGGGAACGATTTTGCCCAACAAAAATAAATAAATAAACAAAGCAGCGGGAGGAAAATAAATGACACGAAAAAGGAAGAACGACCAACAAAAACACACTAACCTGGTCTCGTCCAAAAACTCCTTGCGACTCCAAGAGTCGCTCACCAGACCACAACTAACTCTCGCCCACGGCGAGCAAGCTCGAGCAAACCTGCAACAAAACTAAAAATAGGAAAACACTATAGGCGTGAGTATTAAAACTCAGTAGGCGTGCCCAACAAACTACTCCCAATGCACTACCTTTAAATGAAGAATTTACCAATTACAGGTTTGAACTAAATATACAAAAATATTGGTTTTCACACACACACACACACATTAATTTCTAAAACAAGTATCAGTCCATTGCCCTTTTTAATTTGAAAACAAGTTAATGTCTGAAAGGATTATGTATATTTCTTTTTAAAACATTTTCAGTGAACCATTTAGAAGACCAAAGTTTAGTTGTTAGCCAAAATGGGGAAACCACACATAACACACAACACACACCAAGGGCAATGGAAAAAGTGGAACACATGGGTCAGCAACCAAACTAGACCTCTCAATCATCTGCCACATATAAATAAACACTAAAGGAAACATGGGTCGAACCTAGGAGATCGTGAACAATCCAGAACGTACTATACATCTGACTCATCCTGAAGGCATGCCCTAACTCGATGACGTCATAACGCCCTAACGCCCGGCATAGCCCTGCATGGCCTAACCGAGGGGCCCAATCCCCATAGCAGCAATAACTCAGTATTCCCCTGCTATGGGGCCACTAGCCAGTGCGTAATCTAAACTAGTGCAGCAATCGTTCTCAGAATATTCCCTCACTATGTCAGGTTCCCATGTCAACACATGCAATAAACAGGGGTGCGTCCACAATGTAAAACAATCAGTCACGATGCACAAACATCACATAACGCTCACATAGTCAACACACACCACAAATCAACCCTGAGTGGGTTTTCCAAAATAATTTATTTTATTAATGTGCCTAACGGGCCTTCGCCAATTTTAAAGAAAAACATCGTTTCTCAAGAAAACCCAAAACCCTTGTTCAGAAGAAATAATTTATCTTTAAAACCAGAACCATATTTGAAATTCCGTAAATTATGTTTAAAGGCCAAATGGGCATTCTTTCAATAATGGGTGTCCGCTCGTCAAGAAAATATTTCAAGAGACGTGTATAAAATAAACAGCTCTTTTTTACATTGAACAATCATTTAAAAATTAATTATCTTATATTATTTATCATTCATTAAAATTTAAAAAAACATCAAGCAATTAATAAATTCTAAATTTAAAGGTGAGTGCAGTGGGGGACCTACCTCGACTCGCAAACCAATCACGACGATGCGACATGCCTCGTGCGGGTGCACGGGCACGTGCAAGCTGACGACCACAATATCACGGAAATGCCTTTCCAACACTCTGCAACCAAAAGTAAAATGATTTAAAACATAGAAACATTGACCAGAAATAACCCAACAACTAAACAATGCAAGAATAACTAAAAACAAACATAAAAATTAAATTAAAATAATCAAAAAAAAAGACAACACATACCTCACCTAAACCCCAGTACAGGTGAAACAGAGTGAGCCCAAACCACTCGCCTTCGGCGGCGGACGCTCGTCGCGCACCCAGTTGAGAACAAGGTGAGAGGCTGGTCACATGAACAGAGGTGGAACAGAAGCTGACAGAACTGGTCGTCCCTCTTCAGAAGGTCGGTGAGGGGCTGCGGGGCGCTGAAAAAGTCACCGATAGCGGCCGAGAAGGGTTCGCGGTCAGTCAGAGGATGCGCGACGGTTTGGAGGGCGCACAATACGAGGGAACCATGTGGTCGTAGTTGCACGTCAGCTAGAAAGAGGCCTCACAGATTTCTGAAGTTGGCCGGAAGTCACGGCGAGTGTGGAGGCTGGAGGCGAGCTAGTGCAGCGTGGGAGATCCAGGTAGGAGGCAGGTCGATGCTGGTACCTGCAGGCCGAGTAGGGTAGGGAGTCCGAAACGTGCAGGGGGCTGGGCGCCGGACCTGGAGGTAGAAGCCAGGGGCACTACAAGGGGGTGCAGGAGGTGGAGGTTAGCAGCGCTGGGTGAGGGAGAATAGGGAGAGGGGACCAGCGGCTAGGTGCTGCAAAGAGGGAGGGGTTCCTTAGTGCGGGACTCACAGGGGCGGAGCGCAAGGAGAGTTGGGGAGCTTGGTGCGGATCTGGCAGAGGGCTCAGGTGAGGAGCAGCATGAGGGCGGAGGCACACTAGGCTGGGGGTGCTATGCAGGAAGACACTAGTGGGAGGGCGACAGAAATCCGGGTAGCAGGTGTTGTGTGCAAACCAGATCGGGAGGGGGAGTTGGCATGCAAGTGGTGCTGGGACGCGAATGTTGAATGCAAGGCGGACAACAGGTGCGCGTGATGTCGGGATGAGGGGGAGGCATCTGAGGGCGGGGACGCTGCAAGGTTGGCCGACGGGAGAGTGGCGACGGCTGGGTGCACGCTGGAGAAGCAAGAGGGGTGCAGCGCCCTTGGCGCCTGCTGGGTTGGAGTGGCGAGGCGGAGGGCTGGTGGCATGACGTTGAGGGAGCGGGGCGCTGAAGAGGGGGGAGAGAGAGAGTTGGGGCGGGTTTCGTGTGGACGGGCTGAGCAAGGCAAGAGCGGTGCTGTGCCGGGCGGAGGTTGTGCTGCATTTGGTAGGAGGTGGGTGCACCGTGGGAGGCGAGGCTAGCGCAGCAAGGGGTGGCGGGCAGATCAGGGACTAGGGGCACCTGCTAGGAGAAAGGTGTTGTGTGCAAAGAGATCCATTGGGAGCAGGGTGCCGCAGGCAGCAAGGAGGAAGGGGGAGACGCGGCAGGAAACCAGATCCACTAATGGCGGGGGGAAGAAGCCGCGTGGAACAAGAAAAGTGAGAAGAAAAAAAATAGAAGAAGATAGAGGATGGAATAAGAAAAAGAAGGGAAAAATATAAATAAAAAAATAAATAAATAAAATAGAATAAATAAGATAAAAATAAAAGTTCAATATATAATAATAATAATAATAATAATAATAACCACAATTATAACAAATATAATAATTAAAATTATTAAACATAACCACAATAAAAAAAACAAAATCTTATTCGTTTAATTCTTTTTTTGAAGACCGACGGACAGTGCCACTGCATGGCGCGAAGCCGTGCTGGGATTCCGAAACGCACTCCACCCGTGCGCTCCACAACGTTAATTAAAAAAACGCATTTTCGATAAAACATAAAAATTGTTGTTCGATGTTCAACCTGAACCTCAACAGAAATTTTTAAAACCAAGAAAATAATAAAATAAAATTGAAATTACAGAAAGGTCGGGGCGTGACAATTCTCCCCACCATGATGCTTCCCGTCCCCGGGAAGCCACAACAAGACCTAGACCCAAGAAGAAACTTTGTAAGTGTCACTCTCCCCCAAAAGTATAAGCGCCTCCAGTCGATCGATCCACACGAATAGCAAACTCTCATAACGTGCAACTTAACCCGAGAACACGAACAATTTAAACTCCACCAAAACGAAACCGAAAATGAATCTCTAATACTGACACGGGGAGGCTCGAACGGACTCCCTGCCATAGGAGACAAGCCAACTAAATTCAACGAGACATGCAGTGGGTCTCCCCACCATAAGGACTGACGAAGCTAACGGAGCTTGAAGATTTTTCCACACGGTCCAAAAATCCCCCACCACGAGGGGGAGAAGGGAAGGGCCCTAAGGGTAGAGCATCGAAACTACCGTCACCATCACTCCAACGATGACACACCTTTGGAAGAACACAAACCATACCACACTAAGGATGAAGATTAAACCAAGGCCCTTCTTCACCGCTGGGGTTCACCTGACTACGCGCCAGCTTCACTCCGGAGCCTATGGCTGGAGCACCGATGATTGAAGCATCTCCTGCCTCATAGTCAGGCTTCAAAAATTCCCAAAAAATATTTTTACCAAACACACATCCATTAGAACAAAGGTTTCAAAGAGGTTCAACCACAACCATTCTTACAACTGAAAGAAAAGAAACACCACAAAACGGTATGGGTGACGACTACTACATCCAAGAAACACTATAAAGAGAAAACCCCAAAATGATCTCCAAACACCATCCTACTCCTGCGGACGGGCTGAGGTGACCTTCAATGAGCCAGATATGGATTTAGCGCGCTTCTTGAAAACACCTCGACAGAATTGCCGTAAGTGGCCCAGACGTCCACAGGTGTGGCAGAGTTTCGGAGAATTCGGGCACATTGGCCTCTTGTGCCCCCGCTTACCGCACTGGTGACAGATCAAGGCATTGTCCTGTGAGTAAGACGACTGAAGGTACGAAGGCCTCTTGATTCCTCTAGTAGTTCCACCACCATCATGTCGCTTCTCTTTCTTCTTATCGCTATCTTCTACACTGTTTCCCAAAGCCGGAGGGGGATTCGTCACCTCATGTCCTCCTGCTAACTCACCTTTGACGAGGAAAGCTTGTCTCACCACATCAGGGAAAGAGATCACGTTGAATTCTCCCACCTTCGACTGTAGCTCAGGATGTAATCCAAGCTCAAAATGCCGAGCTTTCACAGGATCATTTCCAACATACCCTGGTTCATACGGAGCCAGGTCCAGGAAACGACGAAAGAATTCAAGCACCGATCTGACACCTTGCTGGAGACCACACAACTCCATCCTCTTCCTCAACTTTGTCACTTCAGAGAAGTACTGTTGAATGAATGATGACTTGAAGAACTCCCAAGTGAGATCTTTCCGAGGTTTATTTTGAGACACGGACTTCCACCATTTCCAGGTTGGACCTTCAAGCATAAAGGTAGCCAACTTCACCTTTAACGACTCAGGCAACCCAATGAAACTGAACTTCCTCTCAATCTTCCCTAACCACTCCTCTGCCTCAAGAGGATCTGTCTTCCCATAAAAGAGGGGAGGGTTCAACTTCTGAAACTCGAGGACGTAGTCTTTAGGATGATCAACTGGAGCATTTTCTAAGGATGCACCACCTGAAGCTGCACCTTGGGCATCCATCAAACCTTCGTGGGGCAAACACTAAGGAACAAGAAAACAAAGAGATGGGTCAAACATGGTCATTGTCATTTCAAATACCAAAATAACACTTTTCAAAACAATTTTTTTTTTCAGAAATAAGGAAAATCCAGACGAATCACTAGAGGGAAACTAGTGATGATGGGTGACTCGACCATATGGTTGGCGGCCATACGCCAATCACACCACCGTCACTGTGAGCATTCTAGGGTAAAGTCTCCCGCACCACATGGCTTGCCAGACCATGTGAGCTCACAGAGGTCACTTTCCCAACTCTCATTTCATTTCCCAATACCAAACAAACCATAAGAATCAAAAGACATCGACAACCCAAACATCCGATGGTAACCCGAGGTTCGGAACAAGCAAGGGTTCATGACATCCTTCTCATCTGTGTGCCTCGAGTCCCGATAATCATACACCTTCTACCATGAAAACCCCAGATAACAATGGGCGCTCTGAAAAACAAGGTCCGCTCAGGAGCCGACCTCCTCTGATACCATTTTGTCACGAACCAACCTGGGTCGACCCTAAACCGATCACCCGAGCCGGTCCGCAACAAGACCTGAGAGGCGTTCCCGATCCTCCCGGGCTGGCAACAAGCGCCGGGGCATCAATAGAGGACAAGTGGGAACGATTTTGCCCAACAAAAATAAATAAATAAACAAATCAGCGGGAGGAAAATAAATGACACGAAAAAGGAAGAACGACCAACAAAAACACACTAACCTGGTCTCGTCCAAAAACTCCTCGCGACTCCATGAGTCGCTCACCAGACCACAACTAACTCTCGCCCACGGCGAACAAGCTCGAGCAAACCTGCAACAAAACTAAAAATAGGAAAACACTATAGGTGTGAGTATTAAAACTCAGTAGGCGTTCCCAACAAACTACTCCCAATGCACTACCTTTAAATGAAGAATTTACCAATTACAGGTTTGAAATAAATATACAAAAATATTGGTTTTCACACACACACACACACATTAATTTCTAAAACAAGTATCAGTCCATTGCCCTTTTTAATTTGAAAACAAGTTAATGTCTGAAAGGATTATGTATATTTCTTTTTAAAACATTTTCAGTGAACCATTTAGAAGACCAAAGTTTAGTTGTTAGCCAAAATGGGGAAACCACACATAATACACAACACACACCAAGGGCAATGGAAAAAGTGGCACACATGGGTCAGCAACCAAACTAGACCTCTCAATCATCTGCCACATATAAATAAACACTAAAGGAAACATGGGTCGGACCTAGGAGATCGTGAACAATCCAGAACGTACTATACATCTGACTCATCCTGAAGGCATGCCCTAACTCGATGACGTCATAACGCCCTAACGCCCGGCATAGCCCTGCATGGCCTAACCGAGGGGCCCAATCCCCATAGCAGCAATAACACAGTATTCCCCTGCTATGGGGCCACTAGCCAGTGCGTAATCTAAACTAGTGCAGCAATCGTTCTCAGAATATTCCCTCATTATGTCAGGTTCCCATGTCAACACATGCAATAAACAGGGGTGCGTCCACAATGTAAAACAATCAGTCACGATGCACAAACATCACATAACGCTCACATAGTCAACACACACCAAAAATCACCCCTGAGTGGGTTTTCCAAAATAATTTATTTTATTAAAGTGCCAAACGGGCCTTCGCCAATTTTAAAGAAAAACATCGTTTCTCAAGAAAACCCAAAACACTTGTTCAGAAGAAATAATTTATCTTTAAAACCAGAACCATATTTGAAATTCCGTAAATTATATTTAAAGGCCAAATGGGCATTCTTTCAATAATGGGTGTCCGCTCGTCAAGAAAATATTTCAAGAGACGTGTATAAAATAAACAGCTCTTTTTTACATTGAACAATCATTTAAAAAATAATTATCTTATATTATTTATCATTCATTAAAATTTAAAAAAACATCAAGCAATTAATAAATTCTAAATTTAAAGGTGAGTGCAGTGGGGGACCTACCTCGACTCGCAAACCAATCACGACGATGTGACATGCCTCGTGCGGGTGCACGGGCACGTGCAAGCTGACGACCACAATATCACGGAAATGCCTTGCCAACACTCTGCAACCGAAAGTAAAATGATTTAAAACATAGAAACATTGACCAGAAATAACCCAACAATTAAACAATGCAAGAATAACTAAAAACAAACATAAAAATTAAATTAAAATAATCAAAACAAAAGACAACACATACCTCACCTAAACCCCAGTACAGGTGAAACGGAGTGAGCCCAAACCGCTCGCCTTCGGCGGCGGACGCTCGTCGCGCACCCAGTTGAGAACAAGGTGAGAGGCTGGTCACATGAACAGAGGTGGAACAGAAGCTGACAGAACTGGTCTTCCCTCTTCAGAAGGTCGGTGAGGGGCTGCGGGGCGCTGAAAAAGTCACCGATAGCGGCCGAGAAGGGTTCGCGGTCAGTCGGAGGATGCGCGACGGTTTGGAGGGCGCACAATACGAGGGAACCATGTGGTCGTAGTTGCACGTCAGCTAGAAAGAGGCCTCACAGATTGCTGAAGTTGGCCGGAGGTCACAGCGAGTGTGGAGGCTGGAGGCGAGCTAGTGCAGCGTGGGAGATCCAGGTAGGAGGCAGGTCGATGCTGGTACCTGCAGGCCGAGTAGGGTAGGGAGTCCGAAACGTGCAGGGGGCTGGGCGCCGGACCTGGAGGTAGAATCCAGGGGCACTACAAGGGGGTGCAGGAGGTGGAGGTTAGCAGCGCTGGGTGAGGGAGAATAGGGAGAGGGGACCAGCGGCTAGGTGCTGCAAAGAGGGAGGGGTTCCTTAGTGCGGGACTCACAGGGGCGGAGCGCAAGGAGAGTTGGGGAGCTTGGGGCGGATCTGGCAGAGGGCTCAGGTGAGGAGCAGCATGAGGGCGGAGGCACACCAGGCTGGGGGTGCTATGCAGGAAGACACTAGTGGGAGGGCGACAGAAATCCGGGTAGCAGGTGTTGTGTGCAAACCAGATCGGGAGGGGGAGTTGGCATGCAAGTGGTGCTGGGACGCGAATGTTGAATGCAAGGCGGACAGCAGGTGCGCGTGATGACGGGATGAGGGGGAGGCATCTGAGGGCGGGGACGCTGCAAGGTTGGCCGACGGGAGAGTGGCGACGGCTGGGTGCACGCTGGAGAAGCAAGAGGGGCGCAGCGCCCTTGGCGCCTGCTGGGTTGGAGTGGCGAGGCGGAGGGCTGGTGGCATGACGTTGAGGGAGCGGGGCGCTGAAGAGGGGAGAGAGAGAGAGTTGGGGCGGGTTTCGTGTGGACGGGCTGAGCAAGGCAAGAGCGGTGCTGTGCCGGGCGGAGGTTGCGCTGCATTTGGTAGGAGGTGGGTGCACCGTGGGAGGCGAGGCTAGCGCAGCAAGGGGTGGCGGGCAGATCAGGGACTAGGGGAACCTGCTAGGAGAAAGGTGTTGTGTGCAAAGAGATCCATTGGGATCAGGGTGCCGCAGGCAGCAAGGAGGAAGGGGGAGACGCGGCAGGAAACCAGATCCACTAATGGCGGGGGGAAGAAGCTGCGTGGAACAAGAAAAGTGAGAAGAAAAAAAAATAGAAGAAGATAGAGGATGGAATAAGAAAAAGAAGGGAAAAAAATAAATAAATAATAAATAAATAAAATAGAATAAATAAGATAAAAATAAAAGTTCAATATATAATAATAATAATAATAATAATAATAACCACAATTATAACAAATATAATAATTAAAATTATTAACCATAACCACAATAAAAAAAACAAAATCTTATTCGTTTAATTCTTTTTTTGAAGATCGACGGACAGTGCCACTGCATGGCGCGAAGCCGTGCTGGGTTTCCGAAACGCACTCCACCCGTGCGCTCCACAACGTTAATTAAAAAAAACGCATTTTCGATAAAACATAAAAATTGTTGTTCGATGTTCAACCTGAACCTCAACAGAAATTTTTAAAACCAAGAAAATAATAAAATAAAATTGAAATTACAGAAAGGTCGGGGCGTGACACTAGGTCCAGCTGTAATATTAAAATTTCCCCTCTCCATCTGCATGAGTGTGAATTTCACAAAAAACCTTCATTCATGACCTATGTGTGGCTCAGTTATATCAATAATAAGGTATGTTGTGATGATCATATCTTAAATATTGGGTCTATCAATAATACATAAAATAAAACTTTTATCCCCACGCATATGGGATAGAACTATAAGGGAAAATATCTAAGACATATGCATGGCTTGATCCCTTCCTATAAAATGTGAATTTGGAATCCCATGGAATTTGAACAATAAAAGTAGTATATACTATTGTTTAATGATTTTCATCTAATACATTGTCACTATTTTGATAAAAAATTTATATCTATATATGGGATGAGTTTTCATGAGATAAATCTACACAAGAATGGATACGAAATATGGATTCCATAAATAATCTTAAACATGGATAAATAGAGCTTATTACTTCTAAATGACCCCTTGAGTAGAGTGATGTTTCCTGAAGTATATCATGAACAATTTCACACTAGTTATTACATCCTTAAAACATGTTATTGAGCTATATGGAAAATTCCATTTTCACTTGATGTTGATCTTCACAATAGATAGGTCCCTACTACATGAAGTTAAAACACACAGACCATCATCCAATCTTATTTTTTATTAAAGGACCAAAAGATCATTCACTCGGTTTACTAGAGTATGTTGTGCTTATGTCATCTATTATAGAACTCTAACCATTAATCAAAATTGATGTCATGAGAACCTCATGTTGTTATAAAACATTCACAACCCATGTAAAAAATAATATATATCTCTATTTGATCATATTAGAGGAGGATCTATATAAGAGATTTGAAAAAAAAATCTAGAAGAATCGTGGAGCTATATAAATGGATTTATGATAATTGTGATCTGTGATGTCACCAAAAAAGAACTCTCCGCCTTAGGGTGTTCTGGGAAATCACTGAAATGATTTTCCCATATGATTCCTCATAACATAAGAACATTGATATATGATTTACAACATTAACATATCATGATAAAGAGTATGTTCAATTTTTCATGACCCTAGATATCCTAATTAGGATACTTTTTAACATTCCCCACATACCATTTCCACATGAATTATTTCCTTAAATTATGTTCACTATAGTCAAAGACATATGACCATAAACATTAGCCTTTATGGTCAAAATAGTATGATTTTATGATAATAGTGAATATGGCATAAAACCTGTCATGATGAAAACCCAAAAAATGTGTCATGGGAAACATTTATATTCATGATCACAAATATATTCATATTTAGAGGTTATGAATGTGATAAGGAGTAAATATAAAAGGAAAAATTATAATTGGGCCCCTATTGTGGCCCTAGTAAAAGCCTATACATGGTTACTGGACCCCCCGATCTAGTAAAAGATAAGTGTATGGAATTTTTACATATCCTTTCTATAGTAACATGTTCACTAGGATACAACACAACATGTAGGGTTCTTTAACACTTCATTAATATTACATATCTTGAATACCACCATCATACCTTTGATGTTTGATCTAATAAAACTAGTTCCTAGAGTAGGTATCCATCTCATAGAACCCCATGGAACCTAGTATCCAATAATCTAGGTTATTACCATAATATAAATTGGAACCAATATTTTTTAATCCAAAAGGACCTCACTAGTATTCGTTGGAGAATTATACCCTTCCAATTTTCTTTTTACTATTGGTTGTTTAATCCAAGAATGGACCCACTAAATCTAGAATTTATTGTCCTGACCGCATAGAATATGGGCTTCCCCCATTACCAATGGTTGACTTATACCCACCGACTTACACCTCCAAAAAAATAAACTATACCTATACTAGGATTTTTTATTCTGATAACCAAACTATTGAATCGAATTCGACACCCATGGTGTTATATCACTGGGTTATTTTACCATTTATCAAAAATATAATATAACTCTCCATTTTGTAACCATTTTATGGCCCAAACAACACGAGTAAATACAATATGGTGTAGATACAATTAATCCCAAATAAAATCCTACCTACAAAAGGGTGATGGAAAGCTTTATAGATGGATCTTTTATCCACACCCAACTTCATTGTCCCCAAATTTAAGTCATTTTAATTCATTCCAAAATCTTTGAATATAGTTGGGATCCTATTTAATTGAACATTAATGAAATCCCTATAGGTCCTTGTATAATGGCCTATAACCTACCTATTAGAGGAGTTCTGCTATTTGTTGGAAAGGGGATCCAATCCCTATGATCCCCAACAAACTGCAATAGAACATAGCACCTTATGGTGTTTTGGGTCATCCCAGGCCATGTACACCATTCTGTATACATTGGTTCAAACTCTATGGTACATTATTTACACAACCCATATACAAAATATCCCAATTGATTCATCATTTGTAGTATTTTACCATCCCCAAGACATGCTTCAAAAATAATACATGGAACTTTGAAAAGATTGGGGATACCATTAAATTGGTCATAGATGTATTCCCTATAGTCTGATGTAGAAGGTATTATGACCCAACAAAAACATGTATACCCTATTTTATGTATAAGAAATATAATCCCCATGTCCCCTAACAACACTGTGGAGGATCTCATCAACAAAGAGTATTTTTTCATTCTTAAAATGTCTTTCCCATTCCCAATATTCTTTTCACTTACCAACAACAAGACTCTAAACATATCAACATATCAAGACCTAAAAAAGAGTCTAAAATGCATTTCTTTTCATATCCTAGAAGAAAGACTATAAACTGTAAACCGTTTCATGTCCGGAAACACAAGACTTTTTGGGGCATAACATTTATATCTTTACCACATGACATTAAACAACATAGAAGTCATCCTAATCACATGATTTTAAAATATATATAAGACATCATGTCTATATAGACCTACTATTAACATAAATATATATTATTCCATTTCGAATAATATTAATTACATTAAAAAAGTACATGATCAAGGATTGCATTAGTTTATTCTCTTCGGAAACTGGGAAAAAATTATTTCAATTTTGTGAAAGGTATTCAACATCTCTAATAATTATCATCCCCTTTTAGTACTCTAACGTAAAACCTTTATAAATAAATTGGGGAAATGAATCATTAGAAATAGTAATATCAGATTCTCATTAAAGATAAACATGGGAGATATCTAAGAATAATAACAAGGATAAGGGTAAGAGAACATGATCATGACATTAGAAAAATATACCCTGTATATAAAATATCATAATAAAGAGTAATGGAATAAATATTGGTTGTTCATATAACATGTATAATAAGGGAATCAGGAATATAACCCATGAAATAATAAAATAGGAATAAAAAATTGAAATTTTGAAGACTCATAAACATATAAAATGTTTTACATAGTAGTTATGGAATATTAACATGGTTATATTAGGAGAGTTTGTTCACCCCCCAATCCATATAAGTAGTCATGTTTTACTTCAAAGACTATCAAAGTGGAAAAATTCTGTTAATGAAACAGGTTCACACCCCATTTAATCTTTGTATTACTGAACCATGATCACATCCCATTAGAGCCCTATATTACTGAACCATCTTCACTCCTTGTTCTTGCCTAGTATTATTGTGTTGAGTTTACTACTAATTATAGACCATTATTATTGAATCTAATTCACACCACGTTCTTTTGCTATATTACAAAGCCATGTTCAATCTCTTTCCTGCCCTATCATACTGAATCAAGTTCACTCATTATTCATTCACTATATTAGTGAACGAAGTTCACTCCTCATTAATAACCTATATTACTGAACCGAGTTCACTCCTAATTCCATTCAAGTCTATCTCAAGGGATATAAATTCTCACCAATGTCATTGTAGGGTGATATATGTCCGACCAATCACATAATTAAATAATTTATATACATGCCACAAGATCATAAAAAACAATCATATAATAACCCATTAATTTGAAAATGGGCATCATAATCATTTAATGATATCTTAACCTGTAGAAAAGTCATAAGTTTCATAACCATGTCATCAAAGAATAACCCAAGAAAAGAAGCAGAATTCAAAAATGTTTATTATGGTGTAACCCATGGAAGAGAGATGGGTTTCATAAACAATATCAATACAAATAATAAACTTTCATATAACGAATATGAGTGGAATAATTGTATAATAACCCCTGATATATATAGGAAATATCAATGAATGTCATATTATATGGAAAATAATTTTGAAATAAATTTCAAAACATTTCATAAGGAGAATATATTTTCATATTTGAGAAATTTCTTTTTTTAAATCATAAAACACTTTTAAATCCATTTTTATTTGAAAAAAATCATTCATAAAAAATTATAGATTATTTGGAATAGAAATGTTTATTTATGAATATTCTTAAAAACCTATAATTGAAGATTAAAATAAACAACACTTATGATGGTAGATAAATCCATACCTTCTGAATATTTTTTTCATTGTAAAAATGATATAAAAGTGTCTTGATTGGAAAATGATAAGAATATTACATTTAAAATAATTTAGTTAAAATGAAAAACATGGGGATTATTTTTTGAAAAATCATAGAATACATATTTGAAAACATTTTAAGAAAAAAAATTTATGTGAAAAGATATATCTGAATGAAGAGAGAAATAAGGTTAAATTTTTATAGAAATAACTAATCATCCTAACTGAAAAAGATTGAAAATCGTAAAATTAAATTATGAGAACATGAATAACCCATGGAAATGAAAATTTATGGGATTTATTGAGATAAAGATCATAATATTTCACCAATGGAAGCATAATCATAAAATAATATTGATAAATGATGAGATTATAACAATAAACTCTTCCCACCATTATATTATAGAATCAAATTCCATTGGAAGGAATAAAATCACAAGAAGACTAAAATATCATGATGATAATTATATTATTGATGTAAAATTTAATAGGAAAATATACAAACCTCATAAAATAATGTAGTTTCACAACTTAATGTGTGTCTCAAATGGGGAAAATTGAGAAACAAATTCCATACCGATTTAATAACATTTGAACCATAAAACCAATGAAAGAGAGATAATAGAATGGATATGTAAATCCCAATAATTATTAGTTGAAGAATAATAATATTAATATTTGAATATATAAAGAACATATATATGAAATATGTGGTGAACATGGATTGTGTCTCAAGGAAAATAATAGTGAGATAGAAATCTCTTACTACTTAACTATCATTAGAATCATGAGATCCATGAAAAAATAAAATCAATTAAAACATTTAATATCACTAAATAAATTAAATTCATGATATAAAATGTAATATTTTAGTATACACACCACGTAATAGAAACTAGTGATTAATAAGACAAATGTATCACAAAAATAAAATTGAGACTAGAAATCTCTTTATTAATTGAGTTACATTTGAATCATGAGATCTGTGAAAGAATAACATCAATTAATACTTTTTAATATCACTAAATAAATTTAATCCCTGATATAACATGTAATAGGTCATTATATAAACCACAAAACATGAATTAGTGGGGAATACGGTGAAAATTTCACAGAAATAAATGCTTGATGGGATAACCCATAACCTAAGTACGGAATTTATTTGTACGTCTTCAAACTTCATGTATAATAAATATAAATTTATCATAAATATACCAAATAAAATTTTTATTTTATATCATAACATATATTATGTTATTATAACATTATATTACATGTTTTTAAAAAAGTTCATGTTAATATTACATTTTGGGTAATATTATCTCTCTTATTCTAATATGTCATGGCTTGTTATAATTGATCCTCTTACTTTGATAAAGATTTAAATATTTCCAAAACGTAAAATATTATATAAATATCATATATATATATATATATTCATTGTACATATATTTATATGAATATATAAGATATAAATTGGGAAATAAAGTATATCATTCATGGAGATGATAGGTTGTACGTACGCATGAACACTTTTTCCATTTTGTTGTTTTATTTTTAAAGAATGAAATGTAACACCCCAGGTAAATAAAGAATATGACATATTTATATTTATCCATATTTGTGAATAAAATATTAATATTACTTTAAAGGGGAGGCTATGCTCAATGGTTTACCCAATACGCAACAACGAGTTTCTTGAAAATCTTACGTTGCGCTCTAATAATAAAATAATATTATTTTAAATGGTAGTTAATGCCTAGCCAGGTAATGGTGGGAATGAATAGAACTAACTACAAAATGATTATATATGTTTGTCAAATATTTTTACTTTTTATAATAAATGTTAGAGAATTAAAAATGAGAATGAATCCAATTTTAAGCATAATCATTCTAATATTCTTTAAAAGGTCGATTAAACGCCTTTTGATGGCGAACATCTTTTGAGTCCACTTTTTGACAATATTATGTTTTATATTTGACAAAATAAAACTCTTCTTTAGAATCGGGACATCAAAATTTACTTTGTGTAAATTTTTGGTATTTTTCCAAAAAAGTTCAATTTTTAATGAATAGTGAAAAATGTTGTATTTTAATTCAAAACCCCTTTTTAATCTAATTTATTTATATGATTAGATTATATATTGAATTGTTTTTAAAGTGAAATTAGAATATATTTTTACCGTTTTATACAATAGTGGTCATTGGAATTAATTTCACTTTGAAATTAGACTTAAACTAGTGTCAATCTTTTGATACTTATTATTTCATAAAAACACGCTATTTGCTCTGACAGTGGGAATTAATTATTAAATTAATTAATTTGACTTATATGTTTTGAATTTTGTAAAATATACTTCATTTTTGAATTCGGAATATCAAATATAGCTTAGGGTGAATTTTTGGGATTTTTCTAAAAAACTTCAATTTTTGCTGAATAGTGAAACCACTAAGTGGTACTTATAAAAACTGATTTTTCCGTTTAAATGAAATTTTGCCATCTTTGTGTTTTTAATTTAAAAAATACGACATACATAGTTGTCATTAATAAGTAAAATGTGGTTCAATGGGATAAAAATAATTTTTTGTAAATAGTAACTTATTGAGTTTTTAATCGCAATTAGAGGTAATTAGTGTAGTTTATGGTAAGAATAATGTTTTAATAAAATGAAATGACCTAGAAACATGTCCTAACCTCATTGGATGTGTCATGGCCTACCAAGGAAATCCATGGGTAAACTTGGGGACCCCATGGAGCCACTTTGGTTGGGAAATGACATAAATATCTTTTTATTTAATGTTAAAGTAAAAATGACACAGACATGAAATGTTTTACTAAAACAATTTTTACATGGGGTTATAGAAGTCCTATTTTTGACTATAAATAGTAATTGGAAAGCTAAAAAGATTTCCTACATCATAGTATTTTTTTATAATTTTTATACGTTAAATAAATTAAATTATTTATGACATCATGATGATGCAACGATGACCTCATTATTTAACGATTTAAATAAAATGGAAAGATAATGTAATATCTAAGACCTAAACATGTCAAAAACCTATTGGATGAGTGTATTGAGAACCCTTATCACCTTATCCTTGAAACACATCAATGTGGGACCTTTAAAATCCGAAACTCTTTTGAAAATAAAGTAACATTTTGTAACTTTACAAGAGTGCCCCTCCTCTCCTCTTATAAAAGACCCCCCCACCTCTACCTCCTTACCCACACTCCCAAAGCCTTTGGCTCGGACAAACCCTGCCCATTTTGTCTCTCTGCATCTCTCTCTAAATCTTTGAAGACTCACTTTGGGCAGAATCCTTTCCAAGGAAGCCTTTGAGCTCAAATCAAAGGAAGTTACCCGATTTTAAGGTAATGTCTTCACTTGAGTCCTTTTGTTTTATTTTGCTTCTCCAACCCCCTAAACTCTTTTTATTCATTTATTTTGTAACAAATACAGTATATTAAATATACTAGTATGTTTTTATAAGAAGTTTTAGAGCCACAATTACACACACCTACATCTAATGGTTAAATAACATACGGTTTCCGTGGTTGGAGAATTTCTACCTCCTGAAACGATGATTGTTCAACATTCTTCTAACACCTTCAAAGGTGGCCATTAAGATGACACTATATTTATATATGATATCTAATATGTTTATGTTTTACTTAAGCTTATGTATTTTTCTTTTATGGCATACCTTTAGGGTTTCCATTATGGGTAAACACGATATCTTCATTTAAGGAAGTGTGGACTACCGCCCCCTCAAAGTGATTTGATTCGTTAATACCACATGTGGTAAGTATAAAGGATATATTTAATGATATTATATATGATACCATACTGGAATTAAAATACTATTATGTATCATTATGTTTTAATTCCATTAAATATGAAATAGAAATTGAAGTAGCGTTCATGCGTACGTACGGCTTACCGTCTCCATGAACTGTGCATTTCATTTCTTAACTCTAAATGTTATGTAATATTATAAATGCATGAATATACTAGATATATATGATATATATTATATATACATCATGAATACAATTCTGGATATAATGAACCTTTGACCACACGAACAACATGTAATTGTAAGAAGTCCACTTTCGACTTAAGAACCAAGTATCTACAAGACAAACATTATTAACTTAAATGATTACATAATGTCTATGACATGGTAATAAGTGATATAAAATGAATAATGAACTTGAAAAAGGTTCTTAAGAAGTATAAATTAACTCATGTTAATTATTCAGGAGATTAAAGAACGATCGAGTCATGTCGGACCCGAGGCAAGGGATCCTACTCCTCTCTTTCTTTTTAAGTACGCCCTTTTATGTCATTCCTTTTAAGATCATATTTCTTGTGATTGGGATGTTATTTTATATTAATATTACTGTAATTTTTATGTTCATATGATGAGAGACCCTATTTACTCTCATCAATCCATTTTGGAAGTTTTAAGTGGCGCCGTTAGGCTGCCGAGTTTTCGTAAGGGGTTTTTCATCTCACTTTTTATTCCCATGAGATTTATGCTACATTTTCCACAATTTCCTTTGAGTGGTGTATGTACTGCCCATTATTATACACCTTGTGTAGTATAATTTCATTTATGGTTATTCGCATCTTCATTGTATGACCCTTCTTCCATGGGTTGTACGTTTCGAAAGTTACCCAACTCGGTAAGGGGACCTTTCACCCTCCTCTTTTCAAAAGACTTATTTTGTTATGTCTTTTAATTCACATAATATTATGTTGGGATATGTTGTTTTATATCCTTATTGATGTAAATTTTATGTCCAAGTGATGAGATTCCCTTTTTATCTCTCATCAACTCATTTTCTGAATTTTGAAGTGATGCCGTTAGGCTGTCGAATTTTACCAAGGGAACTTTTTAACCCAATTTCGATTTCTTTGGGTTCAACATGTAGTTATTGAATATGTCATATTTTGAATATATTTGAATGACCTTTTATTTTTTTACACTTAATATAAACTTATATTGAGTGTATTTATATTTTTCACACATAATTTTGAGATTGAATTATCCTTAATTTAAGGATATCTTCTTTATAAGGGAATTTGTCACATTTGACATTTCTATTGAGTCTTCTTAGTTGTTATGCACCAATTCACTCTTATGTGGTTTATATACTATCCTTTGGAATATTATATCATTAATCCATTTATTCTCATGATATTATAAAGTTCTGACTAAGTGTTATTCCTCAATTATTGTATTCAAGTGTCTCTAATTTTGGTAAATCCCCTTTAACCAAAATATCGCTTTAAATGTTTTAATGATTTTTTATTATTAATATCCATGTTTTCAAAATGGTTTTAAGGATTTATTTATATGGATATTAATGGTTTAATTTTTTTTAAAGCTTCAAGGTGGTATGGGACACTTTGATTCAAAAATCTCTTTATTAAATGTTTTAAATGGTTTTGGAAATGGTTTCTTTTTGAATGGATTCATTATTTCAATGTCCTAAATGTTATATTCTGATTGAAATGTGGAAATGTTATGTTTCCTTTATGCATGTTTTATGTGATAAGTTTATGTTATGGTTCTTGGGCATTGTTATGAAAACGGGTGGTTCCGTGATAAACTAAGGGCGGGTGAGCCCGACATAGCTCTCCAATGCATTGAGTAATGTGAAGGAGTGAAACGTTAAGGTTTCTCTGAAGAGATTTAGGGAATATACTGTGATGGGTATTCCAAAATGTAACCAAGAGGGTTACTCCCTACGTAATAATGTTATGAATGCCTCAAGTTACCTTTTATGTCTTATGATTTCTATGTTTTATTCATGATTTGATGAGGTATGTTAAAGTGCCTATGTTTTATGGGTAATGTATGATTTCATTCTTATGTATATATGAACTCATTTTTCCTTTTAATATTTTTTATAACACTTATCGAGCTTTTTATGCTCATCCCAAGTTTTTGAAATGTTTTTCACAGGTCAAGGGAAAGTTACGTGATGTGATGATAGTGTCAAGGATGTGTCAAGAAAGAATCCATGTTTTATTTTAAATATGTTTCCATTGATGGAAAGAATGAATACTATCTTTTATATAACCACTTTGTTTAAATGTGGAATGTAATGTAAGTTTTATGATCTAATTCTCTAAAACTCTAAACCTGAAAAGATCTTCAATGTGTAATCAGGTATTAACTCAAGATTAAGTAAGGTTTAAGGCTGGGGCCTTATAGTTGGTATCAAAGGTCAGTTTAGATAACTTTAGAGGTTAGGGTATTCTTTAAGCATAAGTGACGTTACCATATTGTCTAGGATTTTAGAAAGTGTCATAGTTTTTAGATAAAGTGAATGAGTAAGTATATCTTAGTGTTTATCTTACTCATTAGTACATGATGGTTATGTTGATATACTCACACTGACCTTTTTGGTTTTAGTAAATGGCTGGATCTAGCAGGCACCAAAGAGACAACAGGTTTGAAGGAAACTGTGGTGGTTCTATGATTAAGATACTAGATAAAATGGGGGATTCAATGAGGAAACTCGTGGTTGTTCTAAACCAACTATCAAGGAGTCATTATCAACCACATTAACCTTGGTATGATCTTTAATGCATCATGTAAGAGATGACCAATCGATGTGGAAGTTCAGGTAATAATTATAAAGGTAACCATTAGAGTTTATATTATCCTTACTTTTGAGGTAATTATGGGTTACTATATGTTATGATGGAAGTGAAAGGCATGAGATAAAATTGAGGTTAAATTATGGTTATTTTTGTTGATTTTATCTCTTTTTAGGGAATTATTTGAGAAATATATAGTTTTGGAAAAAGGACAACACGCAGACCGTGTGACTACCTGTCGCGTCGGACAAAGCTACGGGAATCGAACCCACAACCAAAGTGCGACTGGTATTTATCATCTACCACTGGACTACGTGAAGTCCCTGGTTAGTTTGACTGATTCTTTTTTAGTTAGATGATCTTATTAATTAAGAGTAAGTTGAATTTGGGTTATCTATGGAAATTTATTAACCTATCATTGATGATATGTGATTAGGTTAATTACTTTTCAATACGAGAGATTAAGAGCAACTGATGTTGTTTGGAGATAAATGTTACGATTTAACTTGGAAGACTATGTGACTAAATCCTTCAACTATTTGGGTTTCAATCTTAGTTTGGTTTAAATTGAATAATTTTATGGACAAATTGTTTATCGAATGGTCCTCGTTGAACTTTGGGTTTTTTTGGACAAATTTTGGAGATTAAGCATAGATTTTCTTTTTATAAAGGGTTATCCTTTTCTGGATTATCTGATCTTGTACTAACCTTTTTGATTTTGGTTTTGTTTAATGTCTAAAGACATGGGAAGTATATAGTTCTCTTTTGTGGATTTGGTGATTCTCTAGAAGTATATTATAGTACTCTTAATGTGAACAAGTCTTCCTAAATACTCGTCTTTTGCAGAAAATATGAGTTTTTGTAAGGAATCTAATAAAAGTTGAAATTCAACATGATAAGTGATTATGTTTCCTTATGAATAAATTCCTCAATAAAAAGTAACTTAAAACAAAAATTTTGTCTATTAACTTTCCCTACTGGGGAATCGAATACTGTTTAACACATCACAAGTTTGTGATTTTCTTGTGGTTAACTTTCTCCTAAACATGTTTTCTATCACTCACCATCAGAACATGACCCTTTGTTTTTTCCTCCATGTCCATATTTTCATACTTGGAATCCTAGTATGGGTTAACTCAGGTGACCTTTGTACTTATCTTTCTTTATTTTAAAGTGATTGTTTTACTGACTCTTGTTCTGATGTGGGACTTTCAAGGATGTTTCCAAGATCAATTTTAAAATTGCGAGGACGTAATTCCCAAAAGGGGGGAAGGATCTAACACCCCAGGTAAATAAATAATATGGAACCTTTATATTTATCCATATTTGTGAATAAAATATTAATATTACTTTAAAGGGGATGCTATGCTCGATGGCGTACCCAATACGCAACAACGAGTTTCTTGGGAATCTTACGTTTCACTCTAATAATAAAATAATATTATTTTAAATGGTAGTTAATGCCTAGACATTGTAATGGCGGGAATGAATAGAACTAACTACAAAATGATTATATATATATTTCAAATATTTTTACTTTTTATAGTAAATGATAGAGAATTAAAAATGCGAATGAATCCAATTTTAAGCGTAAACATTCTAATATTCTTTAAAAGGTCGATTAAACGCCTTTTGATGGAGAACATCTTTTAAATCCACTTTTTGACAATATTCTGTGTTATATTTGACAAAATAAAACTCTTCTTTATAATCGGGACATCAAAATTTACTTTGTGTAAATTTTTGGTATTTTTCCAAAAAAGTTCAATTTTTAATGAATAGTGAAAAATGTTGTATTTTAATTCAAAACCACTTTTTAATCTAATTTATTTATATGATTAGATTATATTTTGAATTGTTTTGAAAGTGAAATTAGAATATATTTTTACCATTTAATACAATATTGGTCGTTGGAATTAATTTCACTTCGAAATTGGACTTAAACTATTGTCAATCTTTTGATACTTATTGTTTCATAAAAACACGCTATTTGCTCTGACAGTGGGAATTAATTATTAAATTAATTAATGTGACTTATATGTTTTTAATTTTGTAAAATAGACTTCATTTTTGAATTCAGAATATCAAATATAGCTTAGGGTGAATTTTTGGGATTTTTCTGAAAAACTTCAATTTTTGATGAATAGTGAAACCACTAAGAGGTACTTATAAAAACTGATTTTTCCGTTTAAATTAAATTTTTCCATCTTTGTGTTTTGAATTTCAAAAATCCGACATACATGGTTTTCATTAAGAAGTAAAATTTGGTTCAATGGGATAAAAATAATTTTTTGGTGAATAGTAACTTATTAAGTTTTTAATCGCGATTAGAGGTAATTAGTATAGTTTATGGTAAGAATAATGTTTTAATAAAATGAAATTACCTAGACACTTGTCCTACCCTCATTGAATGTGTCATGGCCGACCGAGACAATCCATGTGTCAACTTGGGGACCCCATGAAGCCACTTTGGTTGGGAAATGACATAAATATCTTTTTATTTAATGTTAAAGTAAAAATGACACAAACATGAGATGTTTTACTAAAACAATTTTTACATGGGGTTATACAAGTCATGTGTTTAACTATAAATTGTCATTGTAAAGCTAAAAATATTTACTACATCATAGTAGTTTTTTTATAATTTTTAGACGTTAAATAAATAAAATTATTTATGACACCATGATGATGTAGTGATGACCTCATTATTTAACGATTTAAATAAAATGCAAAGATAATGTAATATCTAAGACCTAAACATGTCCAAAACCTATTGGATGAGTGGATTTCGAACCCTTATCACCTTATACTCTAAATACATCAATGTGGGACCTTTAAAATCCGAAACTCTTTTGAAAATAAAGTAACATTTTGTAACTTTACAAGAGTGCCCCTCCTCTCCTCTTATAAAAGGCCCCCACCTCTACCTCCTTACCCACACTCCCAAAGTCTTTGGCTCGGCCAACCCCTGACCATTTTGTCTCTCCACATCCCTTTATAACTCCTTGAAGCCTCACTTTGGGCAGAATCCTTTCCAAGGAATCCTTTGAGCTCAAATCAAAGGAAGTTACCCGATTTTAAGGTAATGTATTCACTTGAGTCCTTTTGTTTTATTTTGCTTATCCAACCCCCTAAATTCTTTTTATTCATTAATTTTGTAACAAATACAGTATCTTCAATATACTAGGATGTTGTTATAATAAGGTTTCGAGCCACACTTACACACACCTACATCTAATGGTTAAAGAACATACTGTTTCCGTGGATGGCGAATTTCTGCCTCCCGAAATGATGATTGTTCAACATTTTTCTAACACCTTCAAAGGTGGACATTAAGATGACACTATATTTATATATGATATCTAATATGTTTATGTTTTACTTAAGATTCTGTATTTTTCTTTTATGGCATAGCTTTATGGTTTCCATTATTGGTAAATGCGATATCTTCATTTAAGGAAGTGCGGACTACCGCCCCCTCAAAGTGATTTGATTCGTTAATACCACATGTGGTACGTATAAGGGATATATTTAATGATATTATATATGATGCCATACTGGAATTAAAATACTATTATGTATCATTATGTTTTAATTCCATTAAATATGAAATAGAAATGGAAGTAGCATTCATGCGTACGTATGGCTTACCATCTCCATGAACAGTGCATTTCATTTCTTAACTCTAAATGTTATGTAATATTATAAATGCATGAATATACTGGATATATATGATATATATGATATATAAATCATGAATAAAATTCTGGATATAATGAACCTTTGACCACACGAACAACATGTAATTGTAAGAAGTCCACTTTCGACTTAAGAACCAAGTATCGACAAAACAAACATTATTAACTTAAATGATTACATAATGTATATGACATGGTAATAAGTGATATAAAATTAATAATGAACTTGAAAAAGGTTCTTATGGAAGTATAAATTAACTCAAGTTTATTATTCAGGAGATTAAAGAATGATCGAGTGAAGCCGGACCTGAGGTAAGGGAACCTACTCCTCTCTTTCTTTTCAAGTACACCCTTTTATGTCATTCCTTTTAAGCTCATATTTCTTGTGATTGGGATGTTATTTTATATTAATCTTACTTTAATTTTTATGTTCATATGATGAGAGACCCTATTTACTCTCATCAATCCATTTTGGAAGTTTTAAGTGGCACTGTTATGCTGCCGAGTTTTCGTAAGGGGTTTTTCATCTCACTTTTATTCCCATGAGATTTATGCTACATTTTCCACAATTTCCTTTGAGTGGTGTATGTACTGACCATTATT
Source organism: Viscum album (assembly GCA_963277665.1). NCBI lineage: Eukaryota > Viridiplantae > Streptophyta > Magnoliopsida > Santalales > Viscaceae > Viscum > Viscum album. Next base: position 583,558,146 of record OY728161.1, read on the forward strand.
ATACACCTTGTGTAGTATAATTTCATTTATGGGTATTCGCATCTTCATTGTATGACCCTTCTTCCATGGGGTGTATGTTTCGAAAGTTACCCAACTCGGTAAGGGGACCTTTCACCCTCCTCTTTTCAAAAGACTTCTTTTGTTATGTCTTTTAATTCACATACTATTATGTTGGGATATGTTCTTTTATATACTTATTGATGTAAATTTTATGTCGAAGTGATGAGATGACCTTTTTATCTCTCATCAACTCATTTTCTGAATTTTGAAGTGATGCCGTTAGGCTGTCGAATTCTACCAAGGGAATTTTTTAACCCAATTTCGATTTCATTGGCTTCAACATGTAGTTATTGAATATGTCATCTTTTTAATATGTTTGAATGAAATTTTATTGTTTTACACTTAATATCCACTTATATTGGGTGTATATATATTTGTCACACATAATTTTGAGATTGAATTATCCTTAATTTAAGGATACCTTCTTTATAAGGGAATTCGTCACATTTGACATTTCTATTGAGACTTCTTTGTTGTTATGCACTAATTCACTCTTATGTGGTGTATATACTGTCCTTTGGATTATTATATCATGAATCCATTTATTCTCATGATATTATAAAGTTCTAACTAAATGTTATTCCTCAATTATTGTATTCAAGTGTCTCTAATTTTGGTAAAACCCCTTTAACCAAAATATCACTTTAAATGTTTTAATGATTTGTTCTTATTAATATCCATGTTTTCAAAATGGTATAAGGATTTATTTATATGGATATTAATGTTTTAATTTTTTTTAAAGCTTCAAGGGGTATGTGACACTTTGATTCAAAAATGTCTTTATTAAATGTTTTAAATGGTTTTGGAAATGGTTTCTTTTTGAATGGATTCATTATTTCAATGTCCTAAAATGTTATATTCTGATTGAAATGTGGAAATGTTATGTTTCCTTTATGCATGTTTTTGGTGATACGTTTATGTTATGGTTCTTGGGCATTATTATGAAAACGGGTGGTTCCATGATAAACTAAGGGCGGGTGAGCCCGACATAGCTCTCCAATGCATTGGGTAACGCGAAGGAGTGAAACGTTAAGGTTTCTCCAAAGAGATTTAGGGAATATAATGTGATGGGTATTCCAAAACATAACCAAGAGGGTTACTCCCAACGTTAGAATGTTATGAATGCCTCAAGTTACCTTTTATGTCTTATGATTTCTATGTTTTATTCATGATTTGATGAGGAATGTTAAAGTGCCTATGTTTTATGGGTAAAGTATGATTTCATTCTTTTGTATATATGAACGCATGTTTCCTTTCCATATTTTTTATAACCCTTACTGAGATTTTTAAGCTCATACCAAGTTTTTGAAATGTTTTTCACAGGTCAAGGGAAAGGTACGTGATGTGATGATAGTGTCAAGGATGTGTCAAGAAAGAATCCATGTTTTATTTTAAATATGTTTTTGTTGATGGGAAGAATGAATACTTTCTTTTATGTAACCACTTTGTTTAAATGTGGAATGTAATGAATATTTTATGATCTAATTCTCTTAAACACTAAACCTGAAAAGATCCTCAATGTGTAATCTTGTATTAACTCAAGATTAAGTAAGTTTAAGGCTGGGGCCTTATATGAAAATTGATCGATATATATAAATAATATTCCCTTTATAATTTTTATTTCATATGTATCATATTTGTGTATTAATCTCATCATTAATACATTAAACGCAATTTTTGAACGAATCACATCAGTTTGAGGCGGCGATAATCCACACAGCGACAAATGAAGTAATAATACTCCCAAAAAATTGAAAGCTTTAATGTTTGGGTTATATAATAACATATAAGTATAATTAAATCATAAATATCATATATATATATATATATAATATTAAAATAGTATTTATATCATTACTTCGATCCTTGAGAGGTGGCTGTGGAAGAACGAACTTCATCAGTTCATGTGGCAATAGTCTGCCATACACATGAATGATGATTGTATATCCCATTCGATAGAAGCGTGTGATGTTTTGTGTCAAAGAATTAAAATAAAAAACATATGATTATTTTTATAATTATGTTCTTATTATATAATGTATAGATAATATTAATTAAAGTTTGGGATAAAGAAATAAAACGTAAGTTTTAATTGAATAAATTTACATCTTCTATGGTTAAATCCTTCTGGTTTGATCCAAAAAAAATCATTGGTTTTATTTCATCCAAAAATCATGTTCATAATTATAGATTAGGTATGATGGGATTTTATTTTTTCAAGTATTGTATGAGGAAAATCTATTTATATGTGTGAATATGTGAGTGGGGTGAGTGCCCTGTTATAATGGGGGAGGAGTGACAATCTTATAAATATAAAACATAAACACTATTGAAAGGTATCCATTTCATCAAGATCCCCCAATAATGTTCAGTTTTCAATAAAATAGGATAAATGGTATTAATATATCAATAAACTATGTTTTATACATATTTATAAGACATATTTCAATGATTAGTCCATTGGTAAAGTAGTTTTTCCCTTAATCGTTGTAATTAATTTATATTATTTCCATTAATATTTTTTTGTCAAATATTGAGTTGAAAATATTACAAATTTGAAAATATTATAAATAATATGGGATTCATTTCTTAAAATTTAAATAAACAATGTGTGAAAAATTAAATTTAAATAATCATGTAGGTGGGATAAAACAAGGATGTTTTATATTGAAAACGTTCGAATGTTAGAAACTTTTTTATATCCAACTTTTATATGAAATACATTAAAATAACCTAAATTGTATTACATGATGTATAATTTATCTAAGTAAAATATAAAATAGATTAAAAATATACTTTATGTATATAACTAAATTATATAAAAATTGTGTTTCTAAATAAAATTCATTATTTTTCACTATTCAACAAAAAAATGAACCGTCTCAAAAAATAGCCAAAAATCACCCTAAATAAAAATTATAATTTTTATTTTAAAATATAATATAATTTTTTCAAGAATATTTTCTTAATTTTTTTCAAAAACAGGACTACCTTTAAAAGGTGGTAAAATTGTGTGTTAGATCAATATGTTTTTTTATGTGTAAAAGTGGATTTGTTATTATTTTGTGAATATCAAACATATTGTATGAATGTGAAAACATTTGGGTGAATTTATAATAAATAAATTTAATTAATATGTCCCAGTAATAGTGATTATTTTAATTTATTAATATTACATACTTTTTTGGTCATAAAACATGTTTTTTCATAAAAACACTTCCTTTACATTCAATTGGTTTTTATTTTCAATTATAATTATTTAATAAATTAATAATTCATTTTATAAACATTATTAAACCATAGTTTAATTATTTATTTAATCTTAATAATATCTTATATTCTAATAGTTATGTGATAACTACACCAATATTATAATAATAATATTTTAGTTTGACAATACTTGGTCTTGCATCTATCACAAGCTATTGAAGGATCTCAGCCTTGTGTGTAACAAAAGACAAACATAGTGTTGTTTGATCTAAAATATAATATAAATTTTTTGTCTAATGTTGTTAGATCTTGTTTTCGTATATAATTGAATATCAAAATTGTGTATCATGGAAGTCAACCTATCAAATAATGTAATTATATTTGAAAAAAAAATTTCGTAATATGTTAGGGTGTTACAATTTTCCCAATATAAAATGGATTTTATCTTCAAAATTTATCTAACATATCAAGGATTTTATACTTGAATGTTTCATTAAAATAAATACACATTTTAATGATGACTACTAAAAGTTCCCCTAAGAAGGTAAGTGTGGAAATATTGAGATTAACCAAAGTAACTCAAAACTATGTTTTTGTATAGGAAAATATATGTTGCGAGTGAAAACATATACAATGAAGTAAAACTAACACTCAAAATTTGAAAGAGATTTTTAAAGAACATTGATTAGAAGAAGTCGGTGATATAGCTTATATTAATGATAAAAAATCATAAATATATGATTATCTAAAGGATTATTATATTCAACAAAAATTTAATGTACTAGGATAATCATTTTTTAATTTCATGGTCTTTTTCTCAGAGTGCATGAATTTTTTTCAAGAATATCTACAAACATGATCTTACTCTATTTCATATGGAAAATATCACCCTTTGGTTTCTCCTTGATCAATTCCCAATTAATATATTACTCCATGGAATAAAGGTTCTTTTTCATTCCTGAATAACTAATATATCATGAGATCCAGAAATATAATGATAAGTCATTCCATCTATCATTAATTAACATCACAATTTTTTTTAAGAAAACAGTATCCAATATGCATAAATCCCCATATAGTGATATAATAACTTAGTATCTGAATACTCATCTTAATAATAAAATAAACCATTCCATAAATGGTTAGTCTTTAAACTCTTTTGGAAGATGAAAATAAAATACCTTATTAAGGTCTCTAAATTTCTCAAAATGAACATAACATTAATCTACCATTTACCATAATGTAACTCATGTTTGTCACATTCGAAACATTTGAATACCTTAATAAAGTATTACTTTGAAAAATTGTAATATCATAAATGACCACAAATCCTTTTTCAAAGAATGAATTCTTCTTTACCCAAATTATTATTGTATATATTCCTTAAATCGAAAACATGTTATAGTGTTCATCAATCACAACAGAAACCAATTTTACATCAAATATAACACAAGTTATGAGGTAATAAAAAATAATAAATTTACATTATACATATCGTTATCATTTTATCCATACTAAATATGATAATATAATCATCAGGATTATATTAAGGGTTACCTTCCCTTAATGGACCCTTCCCATTAAGTAACTTTTCTAGGTCATCAGTATCATTTATCATATTCATAGATATCAATAATGAAAACATTATACAAAAAATCATTATATACATAATGATTCAGATAAAATAATCGTAGAATTAAAATAAATTAATACTTTGATCATTCCACCTCTTCTTTAAGCCCTTAACTAATATTTTTATCTTATTCATTAATATTAATTTCCAAAAATATTGAGTAAAAATCATGTCTACTCAATTTTGACATGATTAAAAACAATCCTATTAGAAAAGAGCATAATGTTCACATGTCTCTAATAGTAACTTCATCATCCAAATCATGACCATTAATATTACATACCTTTATATGTACTTCATGATATTTCCACTAAGAAATTTATTTCCATAATTCCCAATATTTCAAAATTGAAATCATTCATCAGTCGATGATTCCTTAGGGAGGCCATTATTATCATCTATTTATTTAACTAATCATTTCATTTTCCCAATTCAGTTAATATCTTTATGAAAATATATTTTTTAATTTAAAACATATTTCAATTCCACAAATACATCCACTTTTTGTGTCTAGATATTGATGTAATTTTATGGAAAACCCTTTATAAATCCTCTAGAAAAATCAAGTACATATTTTTAATCTGGGACTAATCCTTATACATATCATAAAACAATCCCTAAACACATCTTAATTAATAACCATAAGGGTATCACTTGAGTTTTCTCATTTTTTGTGTCTAAATTATGACTAAAAAATTCATTTTACAACAACTATATCAACCCATGATTAACATACATGGATATTAAATATGTTTTTAATAATATTCATTAAATTACAATATTAATTTCCCAAGGACCATAATATTTTAGTTTCATTGGAAATATGGAACATATTATTCTATTTTAGTGAATTATATTCAACATCTTTTGTAAATAACTTCCCATTTTAGTTATCCTACATAAAAACATTATTTATAAACATTTGAAATAGAACATAAGAAAGGGACTACTTATAAGCTCAATAAGTTTAAACATCGATGATATATGAGCATAATCATGAACTTATGGGTATGAGAATGTGATCAAAATATTCTAAGATAATAACCATCATATCATTGATCAAAATTAGTTGACATGTAATGAAAATTAAAGGTCCATAATACCCAGATCTTAAGTGAATCAAGAGAAAATGTCATGAAATCATTACATAGGAATAAAACATTGAAATGTGTATGAAACATAAACATATATAATTAATTCCATAGTTTTTAAGGCTTATTGTGAAGGCCTTATTAGTGGAATGGTTTCACTCATGAAACCATATTGGTAGTCATGGTTTAAATCCAAGACCATCTTAGTGGAAAATGTTTTTTATGGAATCAGGTTTACTCCCTGTTCCATCCCTTTTTTACCGAAAAATGTTCACATCCCATTCCGACCCCATATTACTAAAAATAGGTAAATCATCCTTCCAACCCAGTATTACTAAACCATATTCACCCCTCTTTCCATCATTGTTTTACTAAAATGATTTCAATCCCCATTCCATCCCTATATAATTGAACTGAGTTTAGTCCTTATTCCATCCCTATCATACTTAATTGAGTTAACTCCTTTTATAATCTCTATATTAACATACTATGTTCACTCATCATTACAAACCCGTATTACTAAGATTAGTTCACTCATTGTTCTAGACATGTCTATCTTATTAGTTATAAATCATTACCCAATGTATTGTATGTATATTGGTCCCACCCATCACATAATCATACCATACATATATATGCCATAAGGACATAAAAAATCATCAAATATAAACCCTAAAATCAAAAAATGGGTATCATAATAATTTTATTATATATTAATCTATGAATAATTGGTAGGTTTTATAATCATTTCATCATAAAATAACCCATGAAAATAATATGCTATTGTAAGTATATATCATGGAATAACTTGCAGATGATAAGTGGTTTTTTTATATATCATTTCATAATAAGTATAACCACTCTAAAAAATAATATGAATGGTATCCTTGGATCATAATCCCAATATGACATAGGAAACACCAATAAATAACATTATATATGGAATAAAATTTGAAAAAACTTTTAATAAAATATCTTTAGAAATTTATCATTTCCACATTGAAAAAAATACTTCTTAAATCAATAAACATATTTGGAATCCTTTATAATTTAATTTTTTAAAAAACCAATCTCATGAATTTTAGGAGAAGATTTTTTATTTAAATATATTATTGTAGTCATTTATAATAATATTCAAAAAAATGAATTTCATAAATATAGGTAATCTGATACATGTTGAACAATCCTTTTTTACCATAAAGCAAAATGGTACCCTTATATGAATATACCATAAATATCCAAAGTAAAATATAATTAATGAGAGTTATTGAGATATGGATCATGATATTTCATTAATAGAAGAATAATGCAATAAAATTTTGATAAATGATGAGATTGTAGAAATAAACTCTTACCACTTTGGTAAATTCGAAAAAAATCCCATGAAATAATAACATTACATGAATAATAAAAAATCATACAAATAAGGATAATATTTATATAATATTTCAAATGGTACTATATAAACCTTGTAAATGAGTATAGGTGAATAACATAACATTTATCTCAAAGATAGAAAATTGAGATAAAATTAATTTACCAATTCAGCATCTTATGAAACATAAAACACCTAAAATATATAACATTGACAAGATATTCAAATATAAATAATTGTAATGGGAATAATTATAAAATAAATCCATAGTTAGTATACATACCATATATAAGAGATATGCAGTGAACATGGATTGTGTCTCAGAGAAATCATAAGTGAGATAGAAATCCCTAAATACTTGATTAACATTAGAATCATGATATCCATGAAATAATATCATTTATTAAATATTTTAATATCAATATATAATTTAAATTAATTATATATCATAAAATTGTTTATTATTTACATCATGTAAATGAAACACGTTATGAATATTGCCTATGTCTCATAGAAATTAGAGTGAGACTAGAAATTACCTGAATACATAAGTATCTTTTGAATCATGCACTATGGGAAAAATCACTATTTGCGACGGGTTATTTGCGGCTGGAAGAAATCCCATCGCAAATAACCCATCCCGGAAGCTATTTATGATGAGGAAAGTAGCCCATCGAAAATAATTGGTTATTTACGACGGGATTTCGTCTCCCATTGCAAATATTTTGGTGCGACATGTGTGCCAAACCGCGTGCTTGTGCGCCAAACCGTGTAGGGGTATTTGCGATAGAACCCGTCGCAAATACCCGATGGCGGTCAATACCTTTTTGCGATGGGATTTCATCCCGTCGCAAAAAGACAGTCAGCAAGTACTATTTGCAATGGGTCCCGTCGCAAATAACCTTTTAACCGCCAACTGTAATTAATGAGGGCGAGGGTAATTACGACATGCCCCATCACAAATACCACCATTTGCTACTCGTGGCGATGGATGATGCTTAAACACATCTTCCATTCCTAGAAATTGGATGATGTCACAGATGTCCAATGATTCATTCTATCAGACTTGTCTAATGAACTATTGAAGAAACATAAAAACATGGGCATGTATATCATGATGCCTCACCTTATGGATCTCTACAAGAGAAGGCAAAACATGAGAGATATGAGATCTCCAATACATTTTTTAAAACTATGATTGGAGATTTTATGCCAGATATGACACATTAATTCCAACTTATTTGCTACATTGAACACCTAGACTTCATAGGGATTAGGATCCTAGATGAGTTGTGTACAGATATCATATTATCCTCACTTCTCAAGGACTTCTCTAGCATTACCGTCTACTATAACTTGAGTAACAATGAGAAGAGTCTATCAGAACTTCTGATCTTAATTATCCATGTTTATAAGGACATGGGGTGTGACAAACCCACACTCATTATAGAGAATAAGAAAATTAAGGACAATGAAAAGGGGCCAATGAATTATAAATGGTCTAAATCCCCTAAGCATTGTCCCTCAAAGAAGGGGAAGATACATAGGTACACTAAGAAATGGGAGGCAGGTTTGTTTTCATTTGTCAAGCCAGGGAAATGGAAAAAGAAATGAACCCATAATCGGGGGATGCTAATGGTGTGTTTGTTATAGTGTTTAATCTTTCTATTTATCCACATTGGGTATTAGATATATCTTGTGGGTCCCACATCAGTATTCAAATGCTATAACCATGTAAATTTAGATTGATTTCCATAGGAGTGGTGGATCTTTGATCTTCCAATGTCGTGAGGCTAGCTGTGTTGGCCATTGTTGATTACCATTTCTCATTTACAACTTGAATTATTTTGGTTTTACATAACTCTTATTATGTGAAAATTGTTATTTAAATCGTAATTCATATATCATGTTTGGGTATGGATGGATTTCTTTTTAGGTTTAGAAATAGGGGTGGGTTCATTTATAAGAACATCATATGTTATTATATGGTGCATTTAAATAATGTTTTGTATGTATGTAATTATGAAAACCATGTTTTGGAAGTCAAGAACCAATCAAACTAACATGACTCATAAGTCACCCAGTCCTGGAATCACTGTCTCAATCATTGATATCCATGAAATTATAATATAAATTTAATCATTGAATAAAATAAAATAAATAAAATTCATTACATTAAATGTAATAGGTATGTATATAAACCACAGAATAAGAATATGTTGTGAATATAGCCTATATGTCACATAAATAAAAGTGAGATAAGAAAACAATTATCATTAGACATGATCTTATTCATACATTTTCACGCATTCTATATAATAAATATAAGGGTATTATAAATATAAATAAAAATCGTATTCATATATATCATACAATATATTATTTTATTATGTCTTTATATTACTCATTTAATATCAATTTCATGTTAAATTTGTGTTTTAGGTAATTGTTGCATTGTTTTTCTTATAGGTTTTGAATTTTTAATCTTGAACAACTTATCTAGATCACAATTAATTAATTTAATGAATTAAAAAAAATTATATTCATATCTTATATATTAATTATATTAATATTTATAACATTATATATAATATGTAAATTTGAAATGAAATACATTATTTATGGACATCGTAGGTCGTACGTTCACATGAACGCGGTTTCCATTTTGTTATAATATATTTAAAGAATGAATATTAAATGATATATTGATATAATATTTCAATTAATTTTATTATGTATTATATATCACATAATTTTATCAAACCCAACCCTAATAAATTCCATTAAAACTATTAATGAATCACATCACTTTGAAGAGGAAGTAGTTCACACTTCTACAAACAAAGTTATAGTATTCCCCCAAAAGGGAAATAATGTGGTTATGTGTTATATAATAATTTACTAAGGCTATATACATAATAAATATAGAAAATAAATTCTTTAAACCACATTTAAATCATTTTTTCCAACATTGAGGGTGGTAATGGAAAAAAACATCTTTTTGCGAGGATGTAGTCCACCATACACTTGAACGATGATTTCCCATCCCATTTGACAGATGTGTGTGAATGTGTAGGTAATAAAATTTACCAAATTAAATATAACTATAATTACTATCCACATATTATTATATAATGATTATATAATAATAATTCAATTGGGGGAGAAAGAAATAAATAAAGGGATCATTGAGGAACATTACCTCTTCTTCAGGTAACTCATTCTGGTTTGTACCAAAAGACTTCATTGGATAAATTTATGAAATAAATTAGGAATATAGGTTGAGATAATAGAACATGGTATCCTATTTGGGTAGGTTTTTGGAGGATTAAAAGTTTTTTATAGGTGTGATTAAGTGAGTGGGTGAGTTCCATTTTATAGTAGAGGAGCAGTAGAATTATTGTAAATAAAAAAAATTAAACACTCTTGAGAGTTATACCTTATATAATATACTTAAAATAATGGTATATATTAGAGAAAATATATAAAATAGTTTAAATATGTCCACAAAATTGTTTTTATATGTTTATGGGTTATTTTGTCTCTATAATTTCAATTTTAGTCCTTTTCTAAACTAATTATTCTATTAATCACTATAATTAATTTTAAATATTTTTATAAATATTTTTTTTAAAATCGTTTAAATGATTATAAATTATGAATATCCAAAATATGGAATTCATTTTTGTAAATTCAACTCACAAATTGGATGAAGTTAATTTAAAATAATACCACAAACGAAACAAAACAATAGGTTTTTAAAGTGAAAATATTTAAAATATTGATTTTTTAATATACAATTTCATTTGGAAATTGATTATATTAAACAAAATATAATTAAAAAAATTATAAATTATCTAAATAAAATTTTAAAATAATTTAAATTTAATTCATGTATATAAATAAATTAGATCATAATATAGTTTTCAATTAAAATTAACTGTTTTCAGTATTCATAAAAAATGAAACATCTTAGAAAAATTCCATCAATTAACCCATAATAATATTTTGTATTAAAATTTTAAAAATTAAATTTATTTCTTCAAATATATTTTGTAAAAGTGTTAAAAATTAGTTTTAAAACAAGCCTATAATTAAACGAAAAAAATCCTACGTTTTAAATTAATAGAACATTTTATACATATAACATGATTTTTTTTTTCATATTTTATGCCTATGAAAATTAGTATACAAATGTAAAAATAAATATGTTAATTTATAATATATATTTTGAAAATATTTCTCACAAGCAGTGATTAATTAAATTCATTAATATAAAAATCCGTTATGCGCATAAAAATAGTTTTCTTTGCAAAATAACATCCTTTATATTGAATTGGTTCCTATTATCATTTATAATTAATTAATAACCGAATAATTCTTTTTATAAAATAATTTAAACTATAGATTCATATATTAGTTAATATTATTCATATCTTCCATTCCAATGGTTATGTGATAACTATAATAATATTTTAATAATAATATTGTAGTTTACTAAAACATAGTCTTGTGTGTAACTAAAGCAATAAAAGAAACCCAAAATTTTGTGTAACACAGTATAAAACTTTATTTTAGTTTAATAAAAGATAATATTTTTGTGGAATATATTGATATATAATCTTGTTGTTGTGTATAAAGAAATATTAACATGTTTTAGTGTGTAACGAAATCCATAAATAAATTCTAATTTATTCAAATATAATAATTTATAAATACTCAGGGTGTTACACTTACCTCATGATGTAAAATTACATTTATAATGTTATTTATGGAATAGTTCACCACACATGATCGAGATGTATAGATTTGGATGAATCTAAACAACATCACAAAAATGTTACAGTTTTAATGACCTTAATGAAAATAATTTTAGAGACACAATTCTCACCAAGATAAAAATGTGAAAAGGGAACACTGAGAAAAAGTTGAGTCTCTCCTAGATGGATATGTAGTTTATGTTATTTAATTAACACTGGGAACATATAAAATAAAAAATTCATACAACATGTTATGTTGAAAATCCATAAAATGGTGGCCTATGAAAAATCCAATTCAACAACCCCTAATATTTACCCCATATAAACCATTAGTAAAAGTTTTATAAAGTAAAAAATGAGAATATACAATTTTTTAGGGGTCATTGATTTCCCTTATAAAAAAACAATCTATGCTCACTAAGACTGTTGACATATGAAACAATTACAGTTTTCTCTCTATCGGATGTGTATTTATACCATAATATCCTTTAAACTAGATGATCACCTTATTACCAAATTATATAAATCAATTAGAAGTATAATGTTTGGCGGAATTCATGATTAAATATAAAGAAACATATATATTGATTTAAGCATTAAAATCCTGGTGATCAGGTTTAATAGGTTATATAAAAAGGGTTGGTATCTTTGAATAACTATGTGATATCAAATTGATGGGAAGTCATACACATCATGAATTTAATAATGTTGGAAAATGACAAGTAATGTTCAAAATATAATCTATATCAAAATATCATATAATGGATAATAGTCCAGGTCACATGTCCCCATATCACAAAATAGTTAGTGACGATGATCCTCTTAGTAAAAAATATCGTCTAATGGAGTACCAGTGATCCAGGAATAGATTTTTTTACAAAATAGTATTCAAGTTACTTAGTTATCTAAGATAATTCAAGTCGGTATATCAGAAGGATGAATAGTTGATATAAGGTATTATAACATCGAATCTATACAAGTAATGATTGGATGAGTGGATGAAGAAGTATTAGAAGATGTTTCATGTTCCAAACTATCAATCATTTTATCATCATATTAATATATCGAAGTGCCATATTCAATGAAAATAGTTGTCCCACTAATGGGATGTTTTTCACTCTGATGATACAACTCCCTTAGTGGATCCCCATGTTATTAATTAACTCCATCGATACGACATTCACGTGGTTTAATAAATAACGTTTCTTTCCCACCTAATGGATAGGTTGATTCAACACAATTTCAAATTATTCTTCTACTAAAGCATCACCATAATAATGAGAGATATGGAAAGGGGAATATTCAAGAAGAGTAATAATCATATAATTTTTTCATCATGTGGTATCGTATGAGAAAATTTGGGGATAAATCAAACATATCACTAGACATGCACACCATCTAAAGTGAGAGTAAAACCCATTATATAAAGCTAACCTGGGAGAAACCTAATAGGGTTATATGGATCATTTATGAGCTTCTCATATATGTGATTCACAATAACCACATCTCAAAGAGATATTTTATATGACCTCTCATCTACAAAGACACTACCATTATGTACAATTAGTATGGTATGTGAACTATATGGAATGATGTTTAAACAATAATTCTAGCACAACATTTCAATAACCTCATCAAGACCTAGTGTAACCAACTCATCCTTAGAATAAATCAACAACATAGGGTGGAATGAAATGTTATGGATTCCAGTAGCGTTCTAAAATTAATAACACCAGAAATGATATCCTTTAAAGAAAGATATGAAATATAAGGGGTATAATATATGAAAAGAAATATTTCCTTGTGGGATATGACCATGTAGTTAATAAATGAGACAATGCATTGGAACGACTATATTTTTAAGGCACTTCTCTTCTGATCAGGATTCCATCAGCAATGTGCCTAATTGAATTCTCAAGCATTTATCCCCACCTGGGAAAAATCCATCCATTACAAAACCTAGATAAAAACACCACTAATATAATGTTTGGGGATACCATTTGTCTCACCTAGTATTCTCATTAAGAATACTCCCTAGTATCATGAATGGCACAATAAGATCCCAAAATGTTACATACTTTATGTGAAGGATACTGATAAGGATATATAATGGTTAGTCGAGTCCTACTATGGTAGTAGAAGATGTTGATCAAAATCCATAAAAGAAAAAAGAGATAATAGGTTCACCAACTTCCTTAAAATATCATTCACTATGGTTATAATTTCCCTTTCAAATGTTGGATTTTGTGTAGGGTCATCTCAAACATCTAAAGTGGGAAAAAGTTCTCCAAACAACTCCCAAAGAGAAGGTATCCATCCAAGCTAGAATATATCCCAAATTCCAAATCTTACTTCACTATGTGAAAAATGAAAGGAATTACATCCATGAAAAGAATAGTTTATAATACCTCTGAGGATTTATGACTGATGGTACATGACAATATGTGAATTACATACCGCTTCATAAATTTTAATAACTTGTAACTTGTTGTAGGATTTTGAGAATCATTGATTCATCTGAAATGGTCATTCCCATTCCTCATAAATGTTACTCCTATGTTGCAAGTAACCCTTTGAGCACCAACTAATTATCTTATTATTCAAATATGAGATGTATATGCATATATATAACTATAAGATTATATTATGGATGAGATTACAATAACGTAGAACCCCATAAGAGTTTTCCAACAAATAAGATAACTTCTTGTGTAGTGTGACAACTAATTAACTATCCTCATAGATTTTTTATTTAATATATTCAGGAGAATATGATATCCTATTTGATTAATGATTATAATTTGGGGATATAATATTGGTATCATCTAAAAAACCAAATCTATTCAAATGAAGTCGGTGCGATAGTGGATAACACATAATTTCGAGTGGAAGAAGCCCAATCAAAGCCTCGTTGTTAGAGAACACTTGATACCAAAGGTCATCATTATTATTTCTAGAAATCATATCCTTATAAAAAGTTGCATTATTAGATGTATGATAATTAGAATCCACCAATATAAGATTATGAAGCATATATGAGAAAGCATACAATAATGAAATGAGAATCAACTAAATGACATGAGAAAAGTGGGAAACATCATGCGAATACCATGAACCATATAAGGGTTCATGATCACATGACCTGTCATAGGTATTATAATGTTCACATAGGGATATCTCATGATCATGTGATTTTCCTTTACAACACTTGATCACATGACCATATTGATGTAATATGAGTTGAACAATGATCAATAGATCGTAAAAAAACATTGTTGATATACAAAATTAGCCTGAGATTCCCATATAGTCAAATGCATACGACATAACATGAGAAATTAACATTTATTGATTAATAAATCCTTTTAGATGCAGTGAGATTACATGGGGGTATTACATAATAAAATATCATGATGTTTTCTGGCAATGTGGTTCTTAAATAGTTGATCTTAAATGGTTTTTATAATGAAACAGTTCTTATAATTAGGCATTGTAAAGAAGTCATGAAGGAGGCCATAAATTGTAATATCGCTAACATTTGAGTCATTGGTGGAATAACAACGACATCTCCAGAAATGGGTCAATTTTAATAGATGAATATTGGAATAAAAAACCATCACTAGGAAGACCAAATACTACTCCGAAAACAGACCAATAAATGGCTCAAGGACTCTAGTGGGAATTTACTATCATCAAAACCGAGCCCTTGTCCTAGCAGACTTCGCTTTTGATGTGGGGTAAATTTATTACACCTTCCAAATTAGCATAAAATGTACTAAAGTCATTGAAATACCTAATTTATTGTTGTTATTTTCTTTGTATGTAAAATGAACTAGAATCATGTATACATGGAGAATAAGTGGATAGGTCATGAAGAACATGTGACATCTAAGAATCCAAGAAATCCTAAGTCTCTAGGATGATCAGGAAAATGGTTTATGTGAAACACATGATCTGTTCAAGATCAAACAGTTCCCCTCAAGTAAGAAGCAATGTTCTTTTAACATTTTCCAAACAAGAACTGATTATTATACAATGGAAGAATGACAATATCATTTAATCATAAGACATATCAAGTGATTGACATCTAAAAATAACTTGAATCCTCCTATAAAATAATGAAATAATTTTGAAAATGTGGGGGATTCATGCGGTCAAATATGCACTATCATTCGTGTGAAGTGGTTATCCACCTCTTGTGATCACTATTAATAACATGCAAGTATAGTATCTTGATATATTGATATCCAAAAGTCTCTCCAACAAGAAATTATGATCTCATGAAGGGTTCTAGAAAATTCTACATTGATCATGTGAAATCCTCTTCAATAGGAATCCTAATCATTGGATGACAACCAGACTTGTAAAAAAAATTTAGAGTCCCTTTAACATTTAGATTATATCATTATACCATCCATGAAAATGAAGATAGAATGTCCATGAGGATTATCTAAAACCATCATGAGATCCTTTATTGATCAAGTGACTCCCTGATGGAGAACCAATGGGAAATGATCAAAATGAATATAAAATAAAAAATTATAGAAAAGTCAGGATCCTCATGTGATCAAAATTATGATGTTTTCCTGAAAATG
This sequence comes from Viscum album, assembly GCA_963277665.1. Taxonomy (NCBI): domain Eukaryota; kingdom Viridiplantae; phylum Streptophyta; class Magnoliopsida; order Santalales; family Viscaceae; genus Viscum; species Viscum album. The sequence goes on from OY728161.1 coordinate 583,574,870, forward strand.
TGTTATGTGTCTCTTTTGATCATGATTAATAATTATAAGGCCATTTGACATGTGAAATTGATCTCATAGAGGCCCCCTTTGACAAGCCAACTTGATGTCATGAAGGGGCCCAAAAAAGTATCTCCCTATCATTGAAAATCCTCCTTAACATGAATTTTGGTATCCGAAATACTCTCTTTTATGTCCTATTGATCTCATTAATGGACTCAGACAAGACTACATGATCTCACGAATGGACCTGGACTAGGTAATTTTATCTCACGAAGGCCCACATACAAGTCTCCCTTGATCATGAAAAATCTTCATCGATAGATGTACTGTTATTTCAAAGACTCCTTGATATGTTAGCCTGATCATGCCAAGGATCCATAAATTTTTAGCATTATTATATGAAATCCCTTTTATAATCCAAGATTCTAATAAATATTGTGAGGAAAAAGTGTTCTTACAATCACTGTTTATCACATGAGACCATGGAAGACTCACGATAGGATCATGATATGATTTTAAAGTGAAAACCCTTCTCTAACTTGAACCCATACTAGTGATACATGAACCATGTATGGTGGTGTGGAACTATGATATTGAGGCATAATAATTCCCCCTTCATGGAACAAAAAACGACAAACACAAGATACACGGAACATCCAAGGGAGAAGAGAAGCAAGATCTGACATCTCTATGTGGAAGTATATATAATCACAATGGTCTTCCAAATGATAAAACATGGCTAATGACTTAAGGGGTTAAAAACATGTATATATTCTTTAGGTGATCACATTATTGATAATACAAAGCAATTCGAATGTGGTTAGAAAATTATGCGATGGATATTCAATGCATCGACTTGGTCACATGATACATCAACTAGATAATTAATGAAAAATACAATGGAATATATGAAATAAAATATGAAAAAGACAGATGAATTATTGGAACACAAATACACTAATTTGAATCTGATGGGATCATGCTCTTCACCTACCCGATCGAGGACATGCGACATCATTATTACATGTCTGTAGAGTCACATAATGTACTATAGACATCTCAACTGAATCAAATAATGTTCTATAGACATGTTATCCAAGTCAAACAATGGTCCCCATACACATAAACCATTGATTGAATATATCTAGAAATTATAGCTAGATCATGTGATATATTTACAACATGTCATTCATGATCATGTGATACCCATGGACATGTCTATTTTTATCATGCGAATTTCATCAAACAATTGAGATGAGTCATGCGATAGTCCTCCAGAAATATTAGTCCTGATCATGAATAAATCTTTGACAATTATACTTAATTCTTTCAAAGAACATTGGAAATTCATGTCTTGTTTGGTGGTGGCCCTTGGAAAAGTAACCTAGATCATGTGGTTGACACCAAAGGAATTTCAAGACATTATTGATACATAAAGAATACAACAATGACATGTCTAATAGATATACATGACAAGTCAATCATGTTAATAAAATGCCCCTAGTCATGATAACCATGTCTATTAAAATTATTTGGATATACCATGAAATGAATTACTTCCAAAATAGATTATATATGTTCGATTCATAAGGCCTGAGATCCAATGGGAACCCCTTAGTATATGTACCTGCAACACTCAAATATTCTTAACATGGAGAGACTGAATTCTACCAAAATCTACCGTTATTCCACATCCATCAGCAGATGATTAGGGAGCTCACGCACATGCATCTTTTTATGTGTAATCCCTAGCCATGCCCTCAAGTACCTCAAACCTATAATCATGTTAAGGACATATTAAACTATGGGGAAATTGATTCCTACTATAATCTAAAAATATTGGATGATATTATAAGGATAGAGTTCCTTATCAAATAGTATATATAGGAATCTTCATTTCATAAGTTGCAAATCAATATTCCATGAGTCTGATTAATTTATATACTTCTTTTCTGACACCACACATGACTCATGTGGAATTTGGGATTTATAATGATAATATAACTTAAATTATAAATTTTCCCAATATAGGAAACCTCATAGTTTATGGATTGTTCTGTGACATTATATGATTTACCCCATATTAGGGAATCCACCTAGGTTCATGTCCTAAAGGAATTCCTTTATTGGTGAACATTGGAAAAATAAACAGAAAGGAATTAATTATTTATCACCACCCACTAGAGATTTGGATGTAGATCAAACTATGGTGACTTAGATACATGCTAGAATAAGGATACGTATGAAGCCTTCTTAAGGCTCTATCTCTATACATGATTCATATGTTCCCTCATTTATGTCCTTTCCATATAATGTTAAACTGAACAAATTTAACATAAATAAACTACAAGGATTTTGATTCTTGTTATAAACAAGATACTATGACGCCACATAAAGGTTCAACACCATCCTTGAAATACCAATTGACTACATGGATGGATGTAAACTCCATATTAACTAGTTATATGCAATGAAAATATAAGTATCTACCCATTTCAAAGAAATAACTAGAAACAGATGGAGTTGATTGGATTATAAAATCCGCGTTCAATATTAGATCCCATATCTACATATAGAATGATTAAACACATATCAATTTTATTAGGCTAACAAGTACTCTTTATTTTTTTTGAAGATATTTATAATCCTATCATCTATCTATAACAATTTCCCATTATAGAAAATAATTTCTCATAAAGGGTGCAATTATATTGTCCTTCCATTATCAAAACAATTGTGTGTTTCAAGTCCCATTTGGGTTTAAAACAAAAAATGACAACATTTCATTGGAAAGAAAGTTTGTATCATGTTATGGATGAGAGAAAAATTGGGTGTTTATATTAATTATTAAAATTGGAAAACTAATGTGAATAATTGTGAAAACATACATGATTTGGAATTTTTGGGTTTCATCCTTCTTTAATTAACAGATTTGAGGGTTCATATTTTATTTTGGATTATACCTGATGACTAATATTATATGTGTTTTGAGGTGGGTGGATTCAGGAGTTGGATTTATTATGAAAACTAGGCTTACATGATGCTATAATTTGTTTTATGAAATTGGTTAATGGAATATAATGTTTGTTGATAAAATATGTATTTATGATATGTTTATAAATTTGTATTCACACACTTTGATGTTGTATATGAATGTGGGTTTAATACATGATTTATATATTATAAAATATAAAAGTACCATTTAAAATTTATAATGTTGTAATAACATTGATGTTCATCGATGAGGAATGAATAAATCCTTGGGGATGAACTCTTTCCCCAAAGGCTAGTTATACATGGGTAGTGTGTGCATTGGGTGACCTAATTTGTTGAAGAGAGACACTCTCTTTTGAGAAATATTACACCAATTTTTTTCTACTAGATTATTACATGCACAAGGTTTCATATTGATCATGAGTGTTGTATGAAAATACTTATTATCCTGAACATAACATTACCCTAAGGTAATTTTTCACCTATTATTATCCATGAAATGTATGTTTTAAATATTGGTGTAAATTATTCAAATAATGGGTTATAGAAATGTCATTCAATTCATAAGAGGGGTGATATTTTGTGTTTTATGTTAAACTATATAAAATATTATCTCATTATTTGTATTTATTTACTTGATCCTAATTTTCACATATAATAAATTGTTAATATAAAACACATAGTGGTATCCATATAAGATTACTTTTCATAAAACCAACATAAACATTCAGGTGTATATAGATCATGTTTTTTCTGATGGATGTAAAAGAAAGGCACCACTGGGTGTTGAAGGGTTTTCTTCTTAGTAGGGTGTGAGATTATAATGTTGAATATATTTCACATGGAGTTGAGTGATTTAAATATACATGCCTTTGGATTGATTTGTGGTATTGAGGCTTTTTTTCAATATTAATTCATATATCCCTTCAGGGACTTGTATGGGAATGTTTAAATAATATTTATTAAAGAAATAATTTTCTATATTTTTTATGTGAAAAAGGAATTCCCAAAGGTAGGTATTGATTCTAAAAAACTTGTATATAACCCAGGAGTATCTAGAATTCCCTTTAGGATATTGATGACTATCTTAGTTTCTGCTTAGTTTGGTAATCCGGGTTGGTTCATAAATGAAATCATGTATGATATAAGGTGTATAGATATAATTTTTGTTGAAGGTATTGATAATAACATAAAAATTATAATCCAATCATGTTATTTTGGATTTTAAATAAATATTACCAATATAATACTTCCCGTCAAGGGAAATTATCGTGTTGTAGTAATTAAATAAAAGCGCATGAGGGAGAAAATCTAAAATAATAATGTAGAAAAAAATATGTTCTTCCCATAAAATGAAAAATAAAATAGGTTATAATAAAAAATTATTCTATATTTGATAAAAATAACCCTATAAGATTTTACAATGAACGATGGAGTTCATGACATCCCTATTCTATCATGAACTCATACTCATATGTACAATGTTTTTCAAGAAGGGTGGATTATCTAGAATACATACAAGATACAAGTCCAAAATTCATCGATTTTTACTGAAATGGTTAATGTTGGGATTTTTGGGTTGATATCTATAAGTTCCATTTATGGGAATATATACTATGTCTTATTCAATTATGTTTATAGAAGGGTGACATAGTTGATAGTTACCAAAAATACGTGTAAGTTGTATAGTTACATTACACAATTTTATCAGATGTTTGAAGTGATATTTTGGAAAAAGATTCACAAATCCAATAATAATAATGGAAATATGTGCAATAACATCATTGTAGATGATTATCTCAAGAATCATGGGATAATGCACCAGGAATCAGCAGTGATAACTCCTCAATAAAATATCAATTTAAGAGGAGAAATAAGATCATAGAAAACATGGATGATGTGATTATTATCAAAAATGACCAACTATACATATTTTGGATGAAATATTTATTGATATCAATGTATTTTAAAACATATAAGTTTTGGTTCTTGGATTGTAAAATACAATATAATAGAGTGGAAAATAATGAATCTATCCCTATAATATTTTTAAATATGTAAGGGTTTTTTATTCCGAATATGGAGAAACAAATGATGTTTAATACTTATATAGATTAATGTATTCCATTGGATAATAATATTTGATGAATGAATACATGTGTTACAACTAACTCCCACATTTTTTAAAAAAATTATATGACATCACTATTGTGGAAAGTGCACCAAACCATCAAAAAATGGGATAAAATTCAATAGGAATGTGATGAGGAGTTAATTGGTTCATGGTGAGTGCAAGGGGATGATTTTTAGTATAAGAAAGGTAATAGTTATGAGTATAATTATGTTATATTAGTAGTTCCAATAAATCATTTAACCAATGCAAAAAACTGTGAGGAAAATTTCATTGTTGGACAAATAATTCGTGTGCCAAAAATGATACTTATGACTCTAAAATACAATTTCTATTATCTCAGGTATATATAAAGTGTTTTAATATGATGATAAAGATAATAATTAGTCTGACCTTATGCATGTATATCATAACTAAACTGACAAGAATCATACATGGGATATTGTTTCATGGATAGTGTTTAAGAACATTATAGTGAAAAAATTGTGTTTCTGTGAAAAACAAAACAAATAAAACATGTTTATTTGATGCAATAAATCTCTTTTATTGAAGGAATAATCTATTATTAATTGTAATTATATATATATATATAATGTGTACTCCCAATGATAGATTTTAAATAATTCGGTCATTAAAATACATTGATATGAAATTTAGGTTCATGGATATCTATATGGGTGTCAAATAAATATTATTAAATAGATTTCATGAATATTAAATGCGTATAATGTATATAAATTCTATTTATTTTCCTGGATAATATAAACAAATTTCTAATTGTGGTAGAATCATTACGATATGAAGAAATATGTTATATAATTTTATTATGGTTTTAATAAATATTAAATGAAACACCATTTTAAAATTGTAAAAGTTTATCATAATCTATGTATCAAAACATGAGAGTGGTCAAATGATTGTGATATTTTATATTTTAAATAAATAATCAGTGAATGACTGAAAAAATCACAGTGAAATCAGTTTGTAGATTTTATATTGTTTGAGTTTGAAGTGACAATGATTGGAGGGATGACCATTTTCATTAGTTTTTGTGTTACATAATAATGGAATGAAACATTCCACTATAAAAATATGTTAATAAGTTTATGAAGTTAATTTTAGTGGGGGTTCCGAGGAAATCAAAAAACTAGTAGCTTCATTGATGACTATTTCAAATGTTGATGATGGTATTGTGGTTAACATAATTAAATACAAGTAGATCATTGATGCCTCATTATAAATACCAAGGAAATTAACTTCTATGGTTTTCACAATTACATGAAATATTCAAATTAAATATTAGAGTAAATCAAATAAATGGTGGATTTTTCTATACTAAAACAACGCGATATGAGTTATTAAGATATATATTTATGGATTTTTGTTTTTCAACAGAATATGGAGGGTTAACATCATTGGGTAAATATTATTGTAATAGATTTTTAATTTTATGTATTCCAAATAAGAATGATTTAATTTCATTTGAAACTATATATTATAAATATATTGTTGTTGTAACAACTCAACAATTATTGAATAAAATTTCCATTATTCTAATGTATTATGGATATAGAAAACATATGCACTTTAACGACCCGACTCTTTGGAAAAGGAACTGATCATTATTTTTTCTTTCCAATCTTTCCTTGAAGAATTTTTTACGTGTGTAAAATCCTAATGAAGGTCCAGGGATTGTCCGGGGTCTGTTCGGATCCCATGAGTTTAAGAAATGGGCTTGTAGAAAGTTGTGCACGGCTTGTGCACGTCCTGCGCATGGTTTCAGACAAATCGTGTGGCTTTCGGTCTGGAGGTAGGGAGGTGCACACGGTTTGCACATGGTTTGGTAAACCATTCACCTAAACCATGCAACCCTATTCTAGGTGAATTTTCCTTTTTGACCATAGTTGTTTTAAAAGCCTAAATCCTTCTCTCTTCCTTCATCCCGCAGACAGAACAGAGGGTAGCCATTTTTGGAGCTCCAAAAACCTCCTCCCTATATTTTCATGGTTGATTCTTTCACCGGTGTCTGAATCATGATCCAACTGAAGCATTGGACTTCCCTTGGTAAGGCTTACCTCATGCACCCTTCATTCCTTGATAAATCATGCCTTCTGTATTATTATACTTCCACAGGCTCATATGCCCTATTTTCAAGGCATTGGACTGAAACTCAGATCTCTTCCAACCTACTGCGAATCTGAGGTCGATATCAAGAGATCCTACATCTACAACTCTAAGGTAGGTGGTCATGTGGTTTCCATTTTGGGTTTTCACCTTTTTGAGTTATTATCATCGTGTTGTGGTTTTTTCTTTCGCAAAACCCCTTTATTTGAGATGACTACTTCATATCTAAATGACCCGTGTGGTATGATATTGATGAATATAACCTTGTTAGGGTATTTAGATGAGGTGTGAACCATGAGTGGTCAACCACAGGTGATATGTCTTGAGATTTGTCCCTTTTTCACTATTGGACATTAACGATATGTCTTGAAAGGCTTTTTCCATGTTAGGCAAATGAGATGGCTTGGTTAGAGGTTGGCTAGGATGAGAGAGCATGAACCCTTTATTGAATTGAGATGTATGTTTTTATTATAATGTAATTGGAAAATTCCATGATTTGTTAATGTGATATGATATAAGATGGATTGCCTTATATATTATGATGTGAATGGTTATTCCATACTGTGTTGACATGCCATATGAATCTCTATTTGTGGGCGGGAAGAATTCTTAACCCGTGCCAGTTGAATCATTGTTTAATGGGAGTAGAAGAATTCATACCTTGTGCCTATATATCTTTTATGGGTGGGAGGCATTCTTCCCCATGCCAGCTATAGTGCTTGTGGATGAGAGGCATTCAAACCTCGTGTCAGTGATGATTATTACAAATGTGAGATTCATGGACGAGAGGAAGGTTTACCTCGTGCCAATGATAACCTATATCTATCTACATATACCCTTGGTGATTGTTAAGAATACTATCAATGAGCTGATGCAGGTAGACCACCAGGTGTCCTTCTAGAACCTGAGCGGGAGGGTTGTTTATTACATATCATTACTTACATGCGGTTTACTACACACTATTTATTTTGCGAACACCTATTTGGATTACACGTAGACCCCATTGGTGGTGGCCTACTAGGACTTGTCTCACACCCTACCCGGGCAGCCACTTTGGCACCCGTGTAGACTCTAATGTTGTAGGTACAAGTAGGGGCAAAGGCCCATCTCCATATTGTTGATACATGTATGTTCTAGCTGGAGATCTAGAGAAGAGGACCGACCTTGGCTAGAGATTCTCGTGGAATACTTTTTGTTCTCTTTTTTTATTACTGTATAGCAAGATTTCTAGCTATTTATACTGTATCAGCATTCCATGCATCCATTTTTTATCACACACCGCCTATGTGGCTTTTGTATATATATCAGGGTTTTCCTTACTTTTGTTGTTTGGTTTTTATGTTTCCATTTTTATTTTGTTTATCCATTAGTTGTGCATCTGCTATTTAACAACTTGCTGCCATACCGATGTGTACTCTGACATGGCGGTACAGTCTCCCCACTGAATTACCATTTCACCCCCACTTCTAGTTGGAAGCCCTTGTCCTATGGGGAGACGAACCAGGGGTTATGTGGCCAATTGGGCACGGGGCTCGGGTTGAGGGGCAGCCAGGTCCGGGACGTCACAAAGTGGTATCAGAGGCTTTTCATTCTTTCTTCAATTACTATTTGGCTACGAGTGACTTGGAGACTGGTATTGCTTAGGGACTTAGCCATGAGCCGGGCTTGGGCATCGTGAACACATGTACGGGGTATAAGACAAGTTTCATATTTTATCTTGTTATTTATTCTACTATTTATTGTAGATACCATTTCACCATTGGATGATTCAAATGTTTTGTGATGTTATAGAGATTTGTAATGTTGGAATTTTGATTTCAGGGTTCGACCCGATGAAATGAGGGTTATTCATTAGAACATGCATCACAGAAGGCACAATATGATTAGGCTATACATCTTGACACTCCATGTTTAAATTTTCAGCGAGCATTGCTTGTTGTTTATTTCCATGCCTTGTTAATATGTGTAAAATTGTGCTAACCCTTCTTTCAGGTTGTGAATTGAGAAATGATGTGGTTTTATTGGGTGTCACTCTTTGGTTCATAATGTGTATGTGCCCTTATGGATCAGAAAATGGCATACCAACTAATCCAATCATTTTCTTTAAAAGGGAAATTCAAATACATAATTAGAATAGGTAAATGAGAAATGACATCCAAGTGTGTGTCATCTTTTGGTTCATGAGTAGTATGGGCCCTTATGGGATATGAAATGCCATATCACTGGATTAAGTTAAATTTGAACAGTTGCAGGTTTTACTAAGAATTACTATTGGTGTGGTTAGGTGATCTTAGATGTAGTAAGGCTTAGTAGCTATCCAAGCTTCTAGAGTTAATCCTTTATTTTTTTTTGTTTCTTCTTTTGAGATGTTTGTTTTTCATTGTATAACTATTCCTCTGAGACATCCTTGAGTCGTGCACGCTGAAGGCGGTGACGATCATGTTCCTAAAGTGGCGGGCCTTGAGCCCCCTGTTGATCTTCTTGTTAAGCCACCCATGGCTCCCCTTTCTATTAATGAGATGGGAGCCGATGCCCAGTTCTGTGAGAGATTCTTGTGTATGATGCAGAGTATGCAAGGTGGAGTGTGACCTTCCCCAAGTATGGTAGAGTTGACCCATGATTTTCAGTCGCAGCATCCTCCTACTTTTATGGGAGATGGTGAACCACATGCTACAAAGTCCTGGTTGGAGGCTATTCTGACCATCATCAAGCACCTCGAGATACATCCAGAGCGGAGGGTCATGCTCACAGCTTATATGCTACGTGGTTCAGCCAGGAGGTGGTGGGATGTCATCACCCAGTTGGGATAGTAGAGAGATATGATATAGACTGATTTTCAGACCGTCTTCTATGAATATTTCATTCTATAGACTTTGAGGGCTGAAAGATCTAGGGAGTTTATGAATCTGAAGTAAGGGACTATGAAAGTCATGGAATATTCGTCCCGTTTCTATGAGTTGCAGTGTTTTGTTCCTACACTAGCTGCTGATGACCTCACGTCTGCTAGGCATTTTGATGATTGGCTATGTTACGCCATCCAGTCGCAGGTTAACATGTTCAGGTTGATGAACATTTTAGAGATTTTCAATCAGGCTTTGATCAAAAGGAGGAATTTGAGAGAATATGACAGTTTGAACTAGGGAGGTTCGGCACCTAAGGGTTCCAGTGGATCTACTTCTTGGAAGAAGCATCATTCTGAGGACTCTCATGGTGTTAATAGTGGTCAGACCCTTTTATCAGGTGGCACTCCTATCTGTCACCAATGTGGGGTGCCAGGACATATGAGGAGGCATTGTACACGAAATCCACTGGAGTGCAAGGGTTGTGGTATATTGCGTTATCACCACCATTTCTGAAAGACTTTTCCCCGCAGGGCCTAGTGACCAGGGATCTGTACCAACTCAACGATATGGTGCTAGATCGGAATGATCATGTCAGTCAGGCGGTTGGAATACAATGACCTGATCAGGCCTTGGCGGCAGTCGAGGCAGTGGTAATCAGGCATATGACTCTCAGCGCCAGTAGGGCGGTTTGACTCAGGTTATCTAGGCTATGACTTAGGGCCGTGGTAATGGCCAGTTTTATGCAGTCGAGTCTACACCACATGAGCTATACGCTAGACCATCTACTGTACGAGGAATGATTCTAGTTTCCTCTACTTTAGTATCAATTTTGATTGACACATGCGCTTCTCACTATTTTATATCGGTGGTGATTATTGGATGTTTGGGCCTCGATGTTGAGTCATATCATGGAATTATCACGTTAGATACCCCATTAGGTATATGTATATAAGGAATTGGTTGTTGTCAGAATTGTCTCTTCGAGGTTGTCGGTTACCATTTCATGTGGAACCTGTATGTTTTGGATATGACAGGTTTTGATGTAATAATCGGGATGGAATGGTTAGTTCCCTATATAGCCAGGATTGACTACTATCATCGGACGGTGGCGTTTACGTCACTAGAGGGTGACACACATATGCATAACGGATAATGGGATCATAGTGAGACACAAGTAGGACCGGAACACCAGGGTTTAGGTGGTGTCACGACACAAGATGCAAGTCTTTATCTCGATGACCAAGGGTTACAACCCTGTTTTTATCCCCCTGTGGTGGATAATTTCAATGATTTATTTTCTGATGATTTCTCTGGTCTACCTTCAGTGCGATAGGTGAATTATGCTATTGAGCTTATTCCAGGAGAAGTAGTAGTGACCATTATTCCTTATAGAATGACACCTATGGAACTTATGGATCTCAAGAGTCAGCTGGAGGACCTGGAAGGAAAAGGATTTATACATCCCAATACTTCTCCATGGGGATCACCGGTCCTCTTTCCCAAGTAGGCAGATGGTACACTTCGTCTCTGCATGGATTATCTAATGTTAAATAAGCTGACAATTAAGAATCGGTATCCTTCACTTCGAATTGATAACCTCTTTGATCAGCTCCGAGGAGCCAAGGTGTTTTCTAAGATAGATTTGAGGTCGGGCTATCAGCAGGTGCGTGTTAGGACTTAATACATACCTCTCATGGAATTCAAGAGTAGGTATGGTCTCTATGAGTTATTAGTAATGTCATTTGTGCTTAAGAATTCTCCTGTAGTGTTTATGGCTCTTATGAATTGGATTTTTCACCCTTACCTTGATTATGTTATGGTTGTATTTGTGGATGACATCTTAGTCTATTCATGCTCGAGACACAACCATGAAACCCATCTTGAGATCATTATGAATACACTAAGAGAGCATTAGCTTTATGCTAAGCTTAGTAAATTCCACTTTTGTATATATTAGGTTCACTTGTTGGGTCATATTTTTTCTGAGTCTGGAGTTTCAGTTGACCTTGTGAAGGTGAGTGCTGTAATTTCTTGGGAGCATCCAAAGAAGGTCTTTGATATCATGAGTTTCATGGGGATTTCTGGTTAATACAGGCGGTTCATTTAGGAATTTTCATACCTAGCAGCACCGCTTATAGCTTTGACCAAAAAGGGGGTGAGATTCGATTGGTCAGATCCTTGGGAAATAGCTTTTCAAGAACTGAAGGGCGGACTAACTTCAACACCGATACTGATCTTGATATAGCTAGGCAGAGCTTATATGGTCTATTTTGATGTGTTAGGTGTCCGGCTTGGATTTTTCTAGATGTTGGACAAGCGAGTTGTTCCGTATAGTTATCTTTAGTTAAATCCGCATGAACGTTATTATTCGACACACGACCTCGAGCTCGTAGCGGTTGTACATGCCTTACGCTATTGAAGACACTATTTTTTGGGAGAGAATTATGTGTTATTCACTGACCACAAATGCCTTAAATATATCTTCACTCAGGGGGATCTAAATCTCAGGCAACGTAGGTGGGTCAAGTACCTACAATCCATTGATTTCGAACTGGCCTACACTCCTGGGAAAGGAAATTCATTATCCGATGCGTTGAGTCAAAAAAAAACTCAGTCACATGTGGTTTGGGTATCTAATGAGGAGTGGAAGCTGATGGCCCTATTTTCGGAGATGCACGTTGAGGTTCAAGAGGGTCAGGATCAAATTTTTCTCTAAACCTTAGTGGTGACGTCTACTCTTTTGGAATGGGTCAGGGCAAGAATGTTATCAGATCCGAAAGGCCTTGTTCGACAAGAAAGTGTTGCTGATGATGCCTCTACAGTTTGGATCATGGATGAAGGTGAGACTTTATTGATCAGTGAGAATTTATGGGTCCCAGCAGACATCAGAGAGGATCTGATTAGGTATTTCCATGCCTCAGCATGGGAAGTTCACCTAGAAATCACAAAAATGTATCGTGATTTGTGACGACAATACTTGTGTCCAAACATGAAGCAGGAGATCACCGGTTTTATGACGCGTTGTTCCACCTGTCAGCAGGTGAAGGCGAAGTATCAGTGACTGGAAGGGATTTTGCAGTCGTTGTCCATTCATGAGTGGAAGTGGGATGATGTGTCTACGGACATTATAACCAGTTTACCTAGGTCACCTCGTGGAAATGATGCAGTATGGGTTATCTTCGACCGTCTGACGAAGGTCACGCATTTTTTAACTGTGCGGGAGACCTTCATGGTTGATAACTTGGAAATAATTTATGTCAAGGAAATAGTGCGCCTTCATGAAGAACCTCATTCTTTTGTATTTTATAGAGACCCTCGTTTTAAATCTCATTTCTGGAAGGGTTTACCAAAGGCCTTGGGTATGCAGGTACTTTTGAGCACGCCCTATCACCCTCAAACTGACAGACAGACCAAGCGAACTATACATGTACTAAAGGATATGTTGCGTGCATATGTTCTTGATTTTGGGGGTTCATGGGAGAAACACATTCCTCTTATCGAGTTCAGTTATAACCATAGATTCTAGGTTACCATTGACATGGCTCCATATGAAGCCTTATATAGTAGGCCCTGTCACTCACCCTTGTGTTGTCTTGAAGCAGGGGAGGTAGCTGTTCTAGGACCACGTCTTTTGTAGGAGTCTATAGAGAAAATTCAGCTTATTATAAAGTATATTCCAATAGCTTAGTCTAGATAGCAGTGCTATGCTAACAAGAACTGGCGACCTTTTGAGTTTGAGGTTTGGAACCAGGTTTTCTTGATAGTCCCACCCAGGATGGGGAAAAGACGTATATGAAAGCAGGGTAAGCTTTCACCAAGGTTTATAAGACCCTTTGAGGCGATGAAGAAGACCATACCAGTAGCTTACCAGCTTGCACTTTTTCATAGATATCATTCTATGCACGATGTTTTTCATGTCTCTCAGCTATGCCAGTACTTTTCAGATCCAACTCATGTTTTTCAGCCTGATGAGGTTGAACTGGAAATGGATTCTTCCTTCGAGGTTTATACGATGCGAATTGTTGACCGGAGCATGAAGACACACTGTGGCCGGTCTGTTCCTCTTGTATGGGTGTTATGGCAGCATGGTCGGGTACAAGATGAGACATGGGAGCGGGATGCTGATATACATTTTCAATGGCCAAATATTTTTATTGATGACACCTCAGTACCCTAGAAAGGCCAATTCGAGGATGATTTTCTTTAAGGAGGAGAGGTTGTAACAACCCGACTCTTTGACAAAGGTACTGGTCATTAGTATTGATTTCAAATGTTTCCTTAAAATGTTTGTAATGTGTGTAACGTCATAAGGACGGTCCGTGGAGTGTCCGGGTTTTTTTCATAGCCTGGGAGTTTGATAAATAGGCTTACAGACAGTGGTGCACGGCCTACGCACGGCCTACGCATGGTTTCAGACAAACCATGTTTCTTTTTTTTTTGGAGTCTGTGAGGTGCACACGATTTGGTAAACCGTGCTCCTAAACCGTGCAACCCTGTTCTGGGTGAATTTACCATTTTCCCTTACTTGTGTTAAAAGCCTAAAAGCCTTCTCTCTTCCTCCTCACGGACAGAACAGAGGGGATCCTACTTTTGGGCTCCAAAACCCTCCTCCCTCTATTTTCTTGCTGGATTCTTCCCCTGGTGTCCGAATCGTGATCCAATGGAAGCATTGGATTTCCCTTGGTAAGGCATACCTCATGCACCCTTCTTTCCTTGGTGAATCATTCCTTCCGTCTTGTAATTTTATCATAGAATCATATGCCCTATTTTTAGGGTATTAGACTTAAATTCAGATCTCTTCCAACCTACTGTGAATCTGAGGTAGATATCAAGTGATCCTACGTCTACATCTCTAAGGTAGGTGGTCACGTGGTTTCCATTTTGGGTTTTCGCATTTTTGAGTTATTATCGACATTTTGTGGTTTGTCTTTTGAAAAACCCCTTATTAGAGATGAATGATTCTTATCTAAATGACCTATATTGTATAATATTGATGAATCTACCCTTGGTAGGATATTTAGAAGAGGTGTGGACCAGGACTGGTCATCCATAGGTGATATGTCTTGAGATTTGGCCCTTTTTCACGTTTGGACCTTAACGATATGTCTCGAAAGTTGTTTTCAAAGTCAGTCAAATAAGATGACTTGGTTAGTGGTTGGCTAGGATGAGGTAACCAGAACCCTTTAATGAATTGAGATGTATGTTTTCCTTTTAATGTGATTGGAAAATTCCATTCATTGTTAATGTGATATGATATAAGATGGATTGCCTTATATATTATGATGTGAATGGTTATTTCATACTG
Organism: Viscum album; assembly: GCA_963277665.1. Classification (NCBI taxonomy): domain Eukaryota; kingdom Viridiplantae; phylum Streptophyta; class Magnoliopsida; order Santalales; family Viscaceae; genus Viscum; species Viscum album. The sequence continues at coordinate 583,590,258 of OY728161.1, forward strand.
TGTTGACATGCCAGATGAATCTCCATGTGTGGGCGGGAAGCATTCTTACCCTGTGCCAGATGAATCTCCCTATGTGGGTGGGAAGCATTCTTACCCCATGCCAGCTGAATCATTGTGTAATGGGATGGGAATCATGTATACCTCATGCTATATATCCTTTATCGGTGGGAAGAATTCTTCCCCATGCCAGCTACATTGGTTGTGGATGAGAGGCATTCATACCTCGTTCCATTGATGATTATTACATATTTGAGAAGCATGGATGAGAATCAGGTTTTCCTCATATTAGTGATAACCTATATCTATGTACTTATACCCCTGGTGATTGTTCAGAATACCATCCATGAGCTGAAGCAGGTAGACCGCCAGGTGTCCTAATGGAACCTGAGCGGGTGGGTTTTTTTATTACTTTTCTTTACTTACAGGCAGTAAAATACACACTGTTTATTTTGCAACCACCAATTTGGAATACACGTAAACTCCATTGGTGGTGAAATTCTGGTACTTGTCTCACACCCTAGCCGGTCAGCCTCCTTGGCACCCGTGTAGACTCTACTGCTGCAGGTACTAGTAGGGGAAAAGGCCCTGCTTCAGATTGTTTATACATGTATGTTCTAGCTGGAGATCTAGTGTAGAGGACCGATCTTGGCTAGAGATGCTCGTGGAATACTTTTGTTCTCTTTTTGTATTACTGTATAGAATGCTTGCTAGCTATTTGTACTGTATCAGAATTTCATGCATCTATTTTGTATCAGACACCACCTATGTGGATTTTGTATATTTACCAGGGTTTTCCTTACTTCTATTGTTTGGTTTGTATGTTTCCCTATTTCTCCTGTTTATCCATTATTTGTGCTTCCGCTATTTAATCACTTGCTGCTATACCGCTGTGTACTATGACATGGGGGTACAGTCTCCCCACTGACTTACCATTACAACCATGATGCTAGTCGGTAGCCCCTGGCCAATGGGGAGAGGAGCCAGGGGTCATGTGGCCAATTGGGCTCGGGGCTCGGGTTGAGGGGCAGCCGGGTCCGAGACGTCACATTCACTCTATTTATTATTATTATTAGTTTTTAAATGCCCATAAAGTATCATTACCGCTTATAATATGGCCAGTGAATAGAGATCACACAACTAATATAAATATAAGGATTAAAAAAATCATTTCAACAACAACAAAGGAGATTATGTACTCATCTAGTAGACAAGGGTCACAAAAAGATCATTTTTTGGTGCTCAAAAAGGAGGCAGTGTCACATGTCTTTGTTCTTTACCATGTCCATGACAAGATTCAAGATGTTAAGCATGAGTAGAACCACCTGTGGGGGAGGTTAAAATTAATAGAGATTACCTCTTGGGTGATGTTATCCAGGCCACCCCAATAGTATGTAACCGTCACTAAACTTACATTTAGATCTTATGTAGGTGTTATAAGGAGTTATGTAACAATTTAATAGTTACTTATTGTGTAATATCTTTCAATAAATAATTGTCTGATTCAGTCAATTAATTTATGAGCATAGTCTTTCTCAATGAAATTATGAATTTCATAAAGTGAATTGTTGGGTAAAATGGTACTTTTGAGAAATATTATAAATAATATATTAAACTATAATTATTTAATAATATATTAAAAAAATCTTATAAACAATGATTATATAAATTTCTTTATTAGAAAATGAATAGGTAATTAGTTTGATTAGAGTAATATTTTTATACGACAAAAAAGAATGTTTATTTTTAAAGAATTTATTTTAAGGAATTATTGAATTTTCGAAATACTTAGTATTTTAATAAAATATTATTATAAAATTACAGTTATTATTGATAAATGTGTATATATTTTTAATGATGTAAAATGTACTTTTTTCATAATGAATAAAAGTTATTTTTGTCAAAACCCGTCAATTTTCAATAAATGCATGTCCTCTATTTAAAAGTAAAAATTATCATATTTATAAAATTAATATTATTTTTTTACTTAGTATGTTGAAATTATGTAGTAGTGATATTTTCATAATTTTCTGAGATAGTCAACTTTTTGGGTAATATTATATATTATAAAAGTATATAGTGCGTTTTATGACATCATAAGGACCCAATAATGATGTAATAAATACCAAAAAAGCGATATTTGACAAAATATAGCTTTTAAATTGAAAAAATGCTATTTAATATATATTTCAATTATTTTACAATGCCATAGTCAATCCGCCAAAATGAATAACATATTTTACAATTTTAAATTCATTTATTTAATAATGTGACCCACATCCAAATAATGAAGGATATTATTTTAATATATTCATCCCATGGAATTATAAAATAATTTTTTCCACTTATCATTTTTATATACCATGAAAAAAACCATTTTATGGTTTGTGGTTTTGAATATTTAATTATATATATTCCAAAATTGATGTTTGTGTAATATTATAGAAAACCCCCCTCATTTCATATATAAACCCTCCCAAACTCAAACTTCTCATCAATAAAAATCCTTGTATCTTGTCCCATATATGTCCTCCCATCTCTAGAATCATCCCAAGGACCCCCAACTTCACAATACTCCCAACTTCAAGATTTTGAAGACACACACTCTAGTAATGGATTCCAACCATTCTCATTTTTATCCAAGTTTCCTTATATTTTTATAGATTTCTTTCAATTAAAAATTATTGTGTATGTTTTCTCACCTCGCCCATACTACCCTTATTATGTATCTATTATGGGGAACTCATTTCTCTATCATTAATCCCTCCCATGTACACCTGTTACCATGCCAAAATTTTCTAAGATTTATTTCGTTCCCCCTCTTTCTTCAAGTTTATTTATTATGTTATGGCTTTTATTTACAAATTCCATATGTTGGAACATGTATATATATTGAGATCATTATTAAAATTTCTCTTATATATGATTAAATACCCCTTTATCTCTCATATACTTTTTTAGATTTTTTATGTCACACAATTTTACACCAGAAACTGCACCATGATTTTCCATGCGAAAATCGTCTTCCAGTGAATACCCAAACCATTCCTCTATCATGTTTATTAACAATTATTCACATATCATATTTTTATTGAGGATATACGTGTATACATTCTATACTCCTTGATCGCGGAATAAATTATGATGAATTATGAATCCATGATTTATGATCTATGTGGAACACTAAATCATGATAATGAAGTGAAACTAATTTACGTGTCCATGATTAAATAAGGATCCAATGAATTGGGTAATTTTTTGTATCATGATACATAATGTTGGGAAAGGGGTTTCCTTAAATTCATTTATGAAATTTTTCCTCCATGTTGGGACCGGTGTTACCTAATTCCATTATGATTATAATGCAGTGTTTTATGTTGCTTCTACATTACCATGTTATGATAATCATGTTATAACATGCATTTATGTCTGTGTTTCTCTTTTTCTCAATTGATATTACTTTTTTCCTGAAATCTGTTATGTTATTCATGTTATTTATTGTTTACTACCTTACTGAGCGTTATAGCTCACACATTTCTTATGTACATCCTGAGGTCATCCTATTCAGTTTTAAGTTAGAATTATAATTATGAACATGTTAAGGAAGTTTTCAATAGTGATTTTAATTTCATATTTTAAATGGTTAGGTAATGTTTCTATGAACCAAATAAATCAGACCTCTAAATCATCTGAGTTTTATTATGTCATTTTTTATTTAATAAATCATGTATTAATGTGTAATAAGATCAGGGTTGTTATAGTTAGTATTAGTGGATATGTTTAGTTATTTTTGGGATTATAATTACAAAATCCTTGTGAAATCCTTTGGTATAAGACTATGTATAAGAAAAACAACCTTATGTTTTAGTGATTATAGATTAAGTGGTTTATGAAGAATATGCATCACTAACAGGAAACTAAAAAGTAGAGGTGGATTGAGAAAAGATGTATCAAGGGGTAAAACACAAAATCACCGCATTGTGTTAGACTCGAACAAGAAATACTGCACAAAAATGGCCCTTAATTCACTCTTGGTTTGACACTCTGAGGGGATATGAATTGGTAAATTCATAAACATTGTATGTTATTTTATTATGGGACCATGGAAAAAATACCATAAGAATATACAATAGGAAATAGATCAATTATAACATAGATTTAATCCTAAAAATTCATATGTTATTTAAATAAATGTTATTTATGAGTTATCCCATTTGTAAGTAGATTTTAATTTATGTGTTTAAAAGTTTAAAATACTTACACCTAATTTTTTTTCTTGACAATGGATGATAATAGGAGGAATCAGGCTAACAACTAATGTGGATATCAATGTGAAGTTTGTTCTAATGAGATGAGTAGTCTAGTGGGAGAACAAAGCATAAATTTTCATGATTCTATCACAGATAACTGATGTTTTGAAATAAACCATTTATCCACTAGAACGTTGACCCCCACCCCCATGAAAGATCAAGTCTCAATTAAGAGTTTCATGAAAAAAGGCCTCCTACTTTCTATGTATTATCTAATCCCTCAATAGTCAAAAAATAGATCATCTCCATTGAGAAGTTCCTCAACATTCATCAATGTTCTTAACAAGAAAAGGTTCATCTAGGAAACTGATGAAAAAAATCCAATAGTGCCATGAAATTCAAAAATCCCACATTCAAATGGTATGGAATAAAGCACCCTTGAAATTTTCTAATAGGGATGAGTAAAGTCTTTATATGTGGGAAGGAAGGACACCTAGCCAGAAATTACCAGCAAGAAAAAATACTACTCCAATAATGTAAAGGAATAATGCGCTCTATTCTCAATGAAATGTTCATTTCTACCATTTCAATGAACTGTGTAACATTTCACACCATTTACCTATACATGGTTTTTTAGAGGCAACCAATATCCTCCAAGGTAGCAAGGAGAAGATTTTTTCCATCACCACCACAAAATGTAATCCCAACAATGAAGTGTTGATAGGTACACTGGATATTCATTCATGAATAGTGAAGGTACTTTTTTTATTCTAGTTCTATGAATTAATTTATATATTAAATGTTTAATAGAACAATACAAACATTACCACACATAATCTATGTAGAGATGTCCGTGAAAATGAGAGACATGGAAATTATTGAACCACATGAATATAACTCCACCATTGTAACAATTTGTGGATTTAACTTCTCTGCAAACCCCATCATACATCCCTTGGTGGAATGTTATGAAATTCATGGAATGAACTAGGTTTTCCTACATAGAGCCAACATAAATTATCGCGAGAGGAGAATCTCTCCCCATTTGGTGAATCGACCCCTGATTCTAAACATTTTCAAGGAGGAGGATGAATCATTTTTAGCACCATAATCTCAAGAATGGATATTAAATCCCTCTGAGTGCACATATCTTTTTTAGATTCTTGTGTCTATGGTAGAAACCATCCTCGAAGATAATCCTATTGTGGGGGAATTTTCTGATGTGTTTCTAGAGGTATTTTCTAGTCTTCCTTCAATAAGATAAGTTGAATTCTTGATTGATCATATACCTGGGCCATTACAATATCAATGACTCATCATAGAAGGGTTGTGGTGGAGTGTGAGGAGATAATTAAACAAATATAAGATAATCTCGATGAAGTGTTTATATTACCATGTGCTTCACCAAGGGGTGCTCCATTTCTCTTCATCAAGATGAAGGATGGTTCAATGTACCATTTCATTGACTATCATGATCTCAAAAAAATCACGATAAAGAATAAGTAGCATTTTCCATGAATTGATGACTTGTTCGATCAACTACATGGAGCACAAAATATCTTAAAGGTGGATATCTGGTTGGGATATTACCATATTAGGGTGGAGAAGGAGGATATCCACAAGACTGATCTTCGTAAAAAGCACATGCACTATGAATTCTAAGTAATTCATTTCAGACTCACTAATAGTATAGAAATATTTATGGACATGATTAATAGGTTCATTAGAGATTTACTTAATATATTTTTGGTAGTCTTTATAGTCGATATTATAATATAATAAAAAACCAAGGCATAAATTGAAGAGTATCTATGAACTGTACTAAAGACCTTGCGAAAGAATAATCTCTATGAAAATTACATCAAGTGTGTGTTCTGGTTGAAGGAGTTGTCATTATAGGGGAATATCATCACAAGAAAAAAGTTATTTATGGATCCTTCCCAAAAAGTGAAATTGAGAGATGTCCAAGGCCAACATCTATGATGGATATTTGTAGCTTCATGGGGTTATCTAGAAATTATCACCAATTTGTGAGAAATTTCGCACGATTGTCATACCATATTTCCAAGCTAACTCAGATGGGAGTCATGTTTTCTTGTATTGATGAATGTGAAGAAATATTTAAGGAGTTGAAGAAAAGGCTTATCACTGCACATGAGGTCACATTACCAAAACATGGGGAGATTTTTTTAATCATAAACACTGCGTAAAAAGGGGCTTGGTATATGTGTTGATGCAGAATGAAACATTCATCGCATATTCCTCAATACAGTTGAAAATTAATGATAGAAAGTATCTCATGCATTATCTGGAGTTCGTAGATGTGATCATTATATTGAAAATATGCTGGGATTATCTCTTTGGGAGAATGTATGAAATATATATAGACTACAAAACTATCATATATATATATATATATTGACATAGACAGAGATGAACATGAACCAATAAATATGGTTAGGGATCATCAAGGATTACAACTACTCAATCCATTACCACCCTGGGTAAAGAGAACTTGGTGGAATATTCTATATGTAGAAAGGACCTAGAGATTCTATCATTGATGATTAATGAAAAGGATCAAATCATATTGGATTAGGTAAAGATGCCCATGTAATTAATAAAGATGGGTAAAAAATCCATCCTTCCACAAATGATTTCTTATCTATCTCTTCTGGAATGTAACATGATGCACAAAAATACGATGTGGTGATTATGAAGAAAGTAGAAGCTATAAAAAAAGGGGAATCTTCTACGATCAGTGTTAATAAATAATGAATTGTGATATTTCTGTCGAGACCATGTATTCCATAAAATCTATTGTTAACAAAAAAACATTTGGATGATACACATTATTCAAATTTCTCCATTTACCCAGGAAACACAAAGATGTATCAGGATCTTCAAGATATTTATTATTTGGAAAAAATGAATAAGGAGAATGCCAAATATACATCAAAAGGACTAGTATGTAACAATGTGAAGTGTAAGAGAAAGATTTCAAAGGGGGTGATGCATCCATTTCCCATAACAACATGGAAATTGCAGAACACCACCATAGAAATTGTCAGCGAACATCCGAAGACATAAAAAAGAAACAATGTTATCTTGGTATTGGTAGATCATCATACAAAGACTTCACACTTCATTTCTATTCAAGAATATTTCTCATTGGATCATCTAGAATAGATATGCATTAGAAAAGTAGTATGGATTTATTGTGTACCACTATCAGTTGTATTAGATCGATATCCAAGATTCACCTCTATGTTCTTGAAGATTCTCCAGCATGCTTTAAATACTGAGTTGAACATCAATACGGATTATCTTCCTCAAACTAATGGCAAGTCTTAGTGGACTATCAAAACACATTATTACATGTTGAGAGCATTCTCAATGGACATCAAAAGATGATGGGATCAAAATCCACATCTATTTGAGTTTTCTTACAACAACAACTTCCACTCAAGAATCCAAAGGGATACATATGAAGCCCTTTATGGGAATAGGTGTAGAAAACTGACATGTTGGAGTGATGTAGGGGAGTAAATACTTCTAGTTCTAGAAATAGTCAAAGAGAATGTGAAAGAGTTTAATAAAATTCATCATCACATCAAAGCTTCTCAGAGTCGAGAAAAGAGATATTCTGAAAATCATCGATGAGAGATAGATTTTAATGTTGGATATTTGGTTTTCCTCTACATATAACCATGGAATATAGTTATCAAATTTTGTAATAAGGTAATTCCTTGTCCATAGTACATCATCCCTTCTGAGATCCTAGATCTCACTAAGGAAATGGCCTATCAACTATCACTCTCACCTAACCTATCCCCAGTACATGATGTGTTCCATGTATGACTATTAAGGAAGTACATACCAGAACCACCAAATGTAATCAATCCAAAGGTTGTTCCTTTGGATAATGACCTCTCGTATGAAGAAAATATGATGATTTTTTTACATTGAAGGGGAAAATTTCTACGAAATAAGATGATACCTCTCATAAAAGTGTTTTAGAGAAATAACATGTTTCCACAAGAACCATGGGAACTAGAGGAAGTGATGAGGCATAATTTCCCTAACTAGTTTTAGTGTGGAAAAAGGAAATTTTGAGGGTAAAATTTCTTAATGTGGGATGGTTGTAATGAACTAATAATTTGTGAATAAAATTTCTTTTATTTTAAAGTCTAATGTATATAGAATACACATGCACTCTTTTATTTTTATTATTCTTTTTAAATGACCGTTATGAATCATTGCCATAGATAATATACCAGTTAGAAAATAATCACACAAATAAAATAAATAAATGGTTTTGAACATTCCTATTGATATAGAAAAAGTAGATGATGACCTCATCTAGTAGACTTGGGCCATACAAAACACATTTTTCAGAGCTCGAAGAGGAGTTATCATCACTGGGAGTCACCCTTGACCAACCCAAGGTGAGCTTCAACTTGTTAATATTGAATGTAATCACTTATGAGTGAATTTTATGTTAATAGAGATTACCTCCTGAGAGATGTTATCTGAGTCATACCAAGAGTCTGTCACCATCACAAACAAAACCCTTAGGCAATATTTGGGTGTTATAAGAGTTCATGTTATAAGGTATTGGTTATTTATTATGTAATACCTTTCTAGAAATTAAATTCTTATTCCATCAATTCCATTATTATAATTATTTTAGATGATGATTTTGATAAATTTATTTTTTGGGAAAAATTGAACCTTTTAAAAGTATTTGAATTATTATTTTAAACTATGTATTTATTAAGTATATTATAAAAAAATTCTTATAAAATATGATTGTATCCATTCTTTATCTGTAATTGATTAGGTAATAACTTTAATAATATTAAAATTTGTATACAATAAAATAGAAAGTGTAATTTTATTGAATTTAATTTATGGAAATAATAATTTTTTGAAATAAATAATATTTTAATAAAAATTTATAATCAATTTAATTTTATTACAAATAAATGAGATTATAATCATTATTAAGTCAAATTTTATTTTTTATAGAGGTTTAAAAACTTTTTTTTTCAAAACCCATATATTTTCAATAAATGTTATTTATCAATTTAAAATTATAAATTCACATAATATAAAAATTATTTAAATAAAATTAATATTATTTTCGGAATTCAGACATTGAAATTATCTAATGGTTAATTTTCCTAATTTTTCTATGACAATAGAATTTTTGGGTAAAACTTTATTAATATATAAGTATATAGTGTGTTTTATGACATAACAATGACCAATAGTGATGTAATAAATAACATAAAAAGGATCATTGACAAAATATATGAATTAAATTTAATATAATATTATTTTAAAGTTATTTGACTTTTTTTATAATGCCTTAGTGAATCCTCCAATATGTATAACATATTTAATGCTTTTAAGTTCATTTATTTAATAATGTGACTCAAGTCCAAATTATAAAGGATAATATTTTAATATATTATACCCATGAACTTATAAAATAATGTTTTAAACACTTCATTGTAAAAAACCATGGGAAAACCATGAGAAGATATGTGGTTTTGAATATTTAATTATATAGATTCCTAAACCTATGTTTGTGAAATATTAAACAATTCTCCGCCCATTTACTCTATGAACCCACCCAATATGCCACAAAAATTCAGTAAAAATATTTAGAGAACGTTACTATCCTTTCTTCCAATCTCTAGAATCCTTTTAAGGATATCAGATGACTCAATAATCACATCTTCAAGCTTTTGAAGTCACACACTCAAGTAAGGGTTTCCTTTTTTTATCCTTTTTATTCAAGTTCAAATAAATTGTTACAATATTTAATTTTAAATAAAAAATTATTGGGTATGATTTAACATCTCCCACATACTACCATTATTTATGTTTTAATGATAAGAGACCCCTTTCTCTTTCAATAATCCCTTTCATGTACACCTGTAACCCTGCGGAATTTTGAAAAGAGTTATTTCATCCCTCTTCTTTCTTTATGTTTTTTTATTATCTTAAGCCTTATATTTACAAATTATTTTAGTTTTAATGTTTATTAATATGACCCTATTACATCCCAATTAATGTATATATGATAAGAGAGCACTTTCCCCCTCTTTAATACATTTTATTAATTTTTATGTTACACCGTTATGCTGCTGAAATTGATTTGTGATTTTCCATGCCAAAATCATCGTGTAATGAATATCATACCCATTTCTATATCAAGGATATTCACTTTTATTCTCATATACCATTTTTATTTATGAAATAAATTTATATATTACACACTACATGATCATGGAATGAATTATGATGAAGAATGAATCCACGTTCTAAGATCTATGTGGCACACTTATGTAATCATAATGAATTGAAAGTTACGGGAGTGCCCAAAATTATATAGTTCTCCAATTAATTGGGTAATGTTTAGTGTCATGATATGTCAGAATGGGATAAGGTATTACCTGATTCATTTAAGGTCATTTATCCACCATTTTTGGACATGGGATTCCTGATTCCATTATGTATATGATGTAATGTTTTATGTTGTTTCCACATTTCCATGTTATGATAATCATGATATATCATGCCTTTCTGTTCATGGTTCTCTTATGATATATTTATTTTCATATTTCATAAAATTTATTTTATTCTTCATATTACACCATATTTAGTCCCTTATTGGGCTTTGTAGGTCACCCCTTTTGTATGTACATCCTTATGTCATCCCATAAATTTTTTTGTATGAAGGAGTTTTATGAACATGTTAAAGAGTTTTTCAATAAATATGGTTCATTTTAGGTTTTAAGTGGTAATTTAATGTTCATAAGCCTCAAAAACAATAGAGCTCTTGATCTTATCATTTTTATTAAGTTTATGTTTATATTATTAATCATGTATTAATGTGTAATAAGATCTGGTTTGTTATTGTAACCACACATGATTTCACAAAACTATTCTAAATGAACTAATATCATGAGGATATGTAAGTTGAAGTGAAGTATCCTATTAAAATTCAATGTTAATATTCGTGTTCTATTGTTCATAAGTATCACATAATTAATGATTAATTTGAACTTGTGAATCTGATATTTGAGTATGTTCCTAACAAACATAATATCATAGATATAATTAAACTCTACTTTCCCAATGATAATTTTGGGAAGTATTTACAAGCCATAGGAGTTCATTTTAATCTGAATACATGAATAAGTTTAAATATTGGGAACCCACTGTATAAAATGTTCCATGATTTCCACTTATATAAGAGAATTGTTTCCCCTTATATCTCACAAATGAGTGAACATTGGGATCCTTGATAATATGGGGGATATTTTTAAAGAAAGGGTGAGATATAACTCAATCCATTAAAGGAAGATTGTACGTACATAATGTTGAAAAAATGAGAAAAATATTTCGTCATAATGTTATGGGGGAAATCCACACCATAAGTAGAAATCCTGTGATAATTATGGATTTATAGCTTGATGGTGTGATTATATAGGATGACGAAATACTTCAATGATCAATTCATGTTTCATTTGTTTCTTACAGTGTAGGTGATTCATATCGGAATACATTACATGTTTATGGAATACATAATTAATATATTGAGATACAGAGACTGAATGATGTATAAATGAATAAGGTGTAAAAGTATATCAATAAGGTGTTTAAGGATTTTAAAGTGTTATCAATAAACCATTGGAGGAAAAATAATTCAAAAATTCCACATGTTTATCATTCCATGATTTTGTGTCATGTTTGTTGAAAAAACATATTGATAATGTCCCATGACATTGAGGACCTGCATACATTCATTATTTAGTGGTTTGTGAGGGATTGATGTCATCAACTTGTTTTTATAGAAAAATGAAGAAATTGATGTATATTAATGAAAAGGAGTTTTTATGGACACAAATACAGAATTTCATGAATTCATTAGGGGTTTTTAATAATGATGATGTGAAAAGTGGGTATTTAATTCAAGATAGTTTCACAATTTTTTGTTTTTATTATGAATAAATTCCATAAGACTAGGAATGGTATGGTTTTCATTTTAAATTGCTCTATATTTTCATCATCATGTGAATTTCCGATAAGTGGATGAAATTTTTGGACCGCCTTATTACTATGATTTTATGAAAAAATTATGCAGATTAATTTCTTATACAAAAGGGTTAAAAAAGAAAATATATTGATTGAGAAAAGAAAATTCTATTATAACGAGTCCTCTATGAATAGATTTTCATGAATAGTATTTTCATTGGAAAATAGAAGACTTATGTGAAATGAAATGAAAATTGATAGTAATTTTTTCGAAAGTTTTATTCATAATTTAAAGTAAGGAACATCTTCATGAAATAAGGAATCTAAAGTGAAACATTTATTAGTTATCTTAGTTCGTATGAATAGTATCTAAAATGTGAAGTAAGTTCCGTTTTTTTAGATAATATTATATCCTAGATTATAATAGTTTTTTATCATATAGTGTGATTGTATCACCTCTAATTTTAATTAAACAAGTATCCTAAAAGTGAATTTTTATTATTAACTTATTTTTTTATTTCCCTATTATATATAAAACTATTGATGAACTATAAAAAAATTACTTGTATCTTTAATTATATGATTTATTTTTTTATATTAATGAAAAATGGAATGAATTTTTCCTAATAACATTGAAATAGAATCATTCAAAATGGTAGTTTGGTTAAAATTAACAAACCATAATTCACTCCACCTCAAGGAATTGACCATTTATGAGGGTAACAGAAGTGCATGATGTTGGGGACCAAGCATATTTCTGAAATAATTATATTAATCCAAAGAACATATTTAGTGACATTATCTATTATGAAATCTTTAGATTATTTTATAAATAAAATAATGATGAGTTTCTTAGAACCTTTCTAAATTTACTCTGAACCATTAATTAAAAAAAATCCAGAAGTAGTTATAATATTTTCACTTATGATTTAGAAACATGAATTTGAATTACCCTCCAAAAGAAGCACTTTCATAAGACCAATAACTATAAACACATATATTGTTACTCTCGACTACACAATGGATATTTTTTATAAAACCCATTCACTATAACAAAGATTTATATCGAATTTACATACACACATAATGAATAAGATATAATAGAATGAATTTGAAAAATATTATACCACACATATCCAAATGATAAGGCCTATAGAATCTTATTAATGTAGTCATTATCATTAACTATGAAATTACATTATTTTATAAAAAGACTCATTCAATCAGAAATGCATAATAATACATTATTTATGTTTTAATTTTTAAGACATTTTTGAAATTTATAAATGTATTTTTCCCAATGGAAAACATTTATTTGAATAAATATTTAATGTTAAATAGGACTAGTCAATAAATTTCAACACTATGATCCTTTATTAAGGGAATATTTTATACCCATTTGTTTGTAATTGTATTTTTGGGATTTTATTTATAATGTGATGTATATTATAAAAAATATATATAATAAAACATACATTTGACACAATTTTTTTACACAAAAACATATCTACATTTTTTATTGTTTGAGAGTATTTGATATATTCACATATAAAATTAAAAAACTGAGAATCTTAATAAACACATAAATGGATGGTTATTTTATACACAATTTCATAAAAATACTTTTACATTCATAACCATTTGTTTTTATTACATATATGTACTAATGTAAATTTTCATCAAGAAAATCTGGTTTTTAAACCCATGAACAAATTTGACCATAGACACATGAGATGTGGTAACATAAAATAGAATACATTAATGGTTTTCTAGAATATTCTATATCAATACTTGAGCCATTGGATTATAAGGCCCATTGTACAATCCTAATTATCGTGGGATAAAAACATGGTCCATAGGAATCCACTAATCATGTTGGTAATTCTTTTTCCAATAAATATAAATTTAACAAATGAGAGAAGAAAAATAGAACTAATGCTGAAAAATGACTATCCAATATAATTTATCATGAGTCTCCAAAATATGAACACATGTAACACAATACAAATACAAATGATATATGACTATACCTAATGAAATTAAATACACCACCAACACCATATAAATCATGAAAAACAATTCATGTCAGCACCTCCATTATAACATAATTAAACTAATAGTGCGGTATCTATTATTAAGAGATATTGTATCCACATTTAAAAAATATTTCTAGACAATTTAATGTATACACTACAATGGGTTGGATATCAAACAGTGCTCTAGTTATACCCTTAATAAAATAAAACATGAGATGAAATGTTGAACTATAAATAAAAAATTATTATTTTTAATTCTAAATAAATCAAAAAATATTATCCGATATCATTTAAAACAAATTTTTACATTGACAAATTATTTAAATTAAATTTAAATTTTTCAATGTGAATAATTATATATGTAAATGGAATACCATATTTAATAAAAACATCACGAATCATAAAATTTGAACTAATTAAATTAATGTAAATAAGACATTGATTCTCATAATTACCATATGCATATCAAAATAACAAGAATGTATTATTAAAAAAATACCCCTAGAAAGACTCATCTTATAATAAAAGAAGGTATAAAATATTGATATCTATTTTGTCCCAAAAAATTGTCCAACTCAAGTCAAAGTCACATCTTTATTAGGTAGGATCACTATGAAGAGACTTATTGAATACCATGAAGCATTACTAATGTTGTGCTCCACTCTATGTACCCAAGAATTCCCATGAGTCATATAAAAAATGATGATATTTAATATTTTTAAAAATAACAAAGTAGATATTTATTTTTTATAATACATCATGATTCACCTAATCTAAACCGCCTTAGTACATTTTGTAATTAGTAATGTAAATTTACATAATAATGATAACATGTATTATCACTTTTAAATAATCCAAACACCAATTCTAATACATTAAACCATCCATTAAACAAATTTATGAATATATTAATGACCATACATAATAACATCAGATTTTTTTTCCACATAATGTTTTTTTAAAATCATTATGGTATTTAAACAAATCCATTGTATGCCTTATTTCATGAAAAATAATAATACTTTATAAAAATAAATTTTTCTAAAAAAAAATTACATAATATAAACCATATTAATTAAATAATAAACCATTTTTAGAAGAGATATATATATATATATATTATGTCAATAAAAACATCATTTTAAAAATGAAATAAAATTTGGTTCTCATAAATAATGGCAGATACATTGATCAAAAAATATATTTAGAACAAAATAAATAATTTTTATAGGTATTATCAAATTAATACCACTCTTATAGAAAGAATAAATCATCTAAAAATAATTTCAATCCCTAAAATAAAATTAATATATAACAGACAGAATCCCTCTTTGTGTGAATACATACCAAAGAGCAATAATATGAAACTATCACCTTAAATTAAGTTAAGATGAACCATAAATATAATTTATTAGGGTATATAGTGGAAGAAAAATGGATATTGGGTGTTTCTGTTTAGAATGGGGAAACATAAAATCAAATAATTTTAGTTTTATAGAAAATACTTCGATAAGAGAAGAAAAATAAAAGGGGATAAATAATAATAAGAATAAGAATAAGAAAAAGAGTTGAAATAATCTACTTTTTTGGACACATAAAAAGGTAAAAAATTATATATTTATTCTAGTACCCCTATTTTATAGTAAGTAACCCTCACTTGATTCTTTTCATTTTTATAATGTTAAGGGGGATTAATGGGAGAGTTAGTAGAATATTGAATTATGTTTTGAGGAAAAAGGGAAGTCGCGTGTGTGGTGCGCAATTTGTATAACCATGCGGATAAGTCGTCCATAGTTGGTCCTTTTGCAGAAGTGGCACCAACATGGTTGGAGCATGATTAGAGGGTCCGTGAAAGGAAGCCTATGTGAGGGTCTTATTAGGTAGTGTAAAAGGCACAATGAGCTCACGTTTTGTCTAACCAGGCAGAATAATCGTGCGATCACTTAGGTGATATCCTAAAAAAGTGGATCTCACACATTTTTTCCTCTAATTGGATTGTTTTTCCTCTTAAGTAGACAAAAATCAAGACTTTTATATTCTTAATTCCAAATAATGTTTTATGATCATTTCAAAGATGATCTGAAGGCTTCCCATGGTGAATCGATGTCGGATTCTTTAGGTATGTGATCTTTATTCTTTATTCTTATTTGGTTTCATACATATCCTTAGATATACTTCTCATTTTCTCTTAGTTTCATATATATACACTTTTTATGGGTATATCCAGTTGTGTGGATACTAGATTTGGTGATATTTGTTCTTGATCTTGTTAGGAGAAGCGATATAAGGCAGGTTCTGGGAGATTCCACCATGTATTCTTGAGCATTCTTCGTTGATTGTGTTTTTCATCAAAACCATTGAGGTATGATGCTTCTATCTTGACTCATATTTCATGAATTGGTTGTATTATTTTCAAATTGTGTTATTTGAATGGTATTGATTGTGAAAAGACTGGAATAAATCATCTTCTATGATGATTTATGGTTTTTGTGAAATTTTGAAAACATGGTTCATTATTGTGCAAAGTGATTTAGCCTATTGAATTTCAAATGATGATTTCAAATTATTGATTTTCTAGAAATGTAAAATTCATTGATGATAGTTTGTTTTTTATTAAAAAGGGTGTTTTATTGAACTGGTTTGGTATTGAAATGACATTTATGGAATTGGTTTTCAATAAAAAGTGTGTTTTTATTGAAAATGTGATTTGGCATGATACTTGGGAATATAGGTGTGTGAGTTCAAATCGCATTTTTGGGGCTTGGATAAAATGTGACATTGTGCTCATTGTTAAAGGATTAATGGACCCTGAGATATATTGTTCAAATTCAATTTTTGGGGCTTGGTTGAAATATGACATTGAGCTTTGTGCCAAAGGTTAAATTGAACATGGAAAAAAATTACCTTGTGATAACCTGGTAGATAGATGAGAAACCACTCATGAGTATGGAACTATCATAATGTATCATGCATGGTATGTTACATGGTTTTGTGGAATTATTAAGTAAGACAAAAAAGGGATATTGTGAAATGGTATTAAATACTGTTTCCTCATTTTTCTGGAAAAATAACTTGCTTGAGAATATAGTTTCAAATTCACTTGTATGCTTTTGGTTATAAATGGTATTGAGAAAATTGATTATATATGGTTATAATCTATTTTTATATAATTTTTTATATAAACTATTCATTGTTAATGTTTCATAATCTTCTATCATAGTGGTTTGAGTATTGAATTCATTGGGGGGGAACACACTGATATTTATACTTACTCGTGCTTTGAAAATTTGTTTCTTTTGCAGATGATATCTTATGGGACAAGGTAAAAGGTAATTCTTCACACTTATTTAGAACTAACGCATGATGTTGGTGTTTTTCGGTGATTTTGGATCTTGGGGCATGTGGAGAATGAAGTCATGTGGTCTCTCGAGGGTCTGTAGTTATTTCTCTGCTGTGTAAATTGATACTTGTTCAGTCTTCAGTTGTGGTGTACATTGATGTGGATTGAGATACCTGAAGTTGTTTAGTTGTCTTCAATTTCATTATGCATCATTTATTGTATGATTTGGTAATAGGGTTTGGTATAATTGGTTTATTTATAGAATGTTAAATTGCCCCCACTTTTATTGGAAACCATTTAACATTTATTGTCAGCCTTTGGCGTCTTGGGGAAGTCACTTTTGGCCTAAAAATGAGTCATTTTACTCTCATGCCAATGAGAATTGGCAGGTCATTACAAATGGTATCAGTATAGTCCTTCCCTTATGGTAAGAACTAATAATTATTTTTTTTATAACATCCTGATAATAATCAAGCACTAGGGGAATGATTTATATTGCTACTAATGATTGTGTTGAAAGATCGATGCCTATGACTTATGGGATAGTAAATAAAATATAAGTCAATTATAATCCTATATTTTTTAATATAATATCCCACTAACTTTTAAGAACATTCCTCTATCCTATTAGAATAGTGAAATTCACTTGTATCTTATGACAACTAATGTGAGTCTGAGAATAGTTCAAAAAACAAATGACGAATATCACATAAATTTGGTTATCTATATAATCTAGAATTTCAATAGAGTTATATAACTAGAAATAAATACTAAAAAGTTTTAAAATTCATAGTGATTATTAAAATTATATCCTAAGGTCCTATCAAGAGGGACATTAACTCAAAGGATATATTAATCGTCAAGTAATGAAACTATAATAATATGGGAACATATAAATGTATGTGTAGAACTATTATAAAAAAGAGTTATAGAAAGTGATGATGTGATCTAATCATCATGAAGAACCATCAATCATCCTTCTCCGTAGTGATTTAATGCTTTTCCCCATCACATATACTCCTACTTACTAAACTCTAGGACCCTAACCATGAGGTTCATGACTCACCTGAGTCAACATCATTTATAGAGTATGAAACTTTTACTAGGGACCTCAGCCTTATCCTGGGGTTTTAGTGTGTTTCTATCCAATTACCCTATGTAAACATGGCTTCAGATATTCCCTATTAGTCTACACTATTGACACATTCTATGAGCTGTTATGTAGAACCCATGGTAGTGTCTAATCGTTCCCTTATGACTACCTGATGTGACACTGACTTTAGTAGTATAAAATCAACCCATATGAGTACTAATGGTTTGAAGAGAACCAAGTTCATGATCATCCAATATGAATCAATAAATATTCAATAACATGTATAAAACCATTGGTGATTTCATTTGGTTAATTCTCCAAACCATCCATATGATACCATGATGAGGATTAGTCTTGAGCATCTAATCCTTATGTTACTCATTAATGGAAAATATTATATATAAAAAATAATTTCAGTTAAAATAGTAGACTAGAAATATTTCTTGATGAATCTCTATTGAATATCCATGAATTATATATTATAATATTGTTTTATCATGTTAGGTTGTAATTCCATGATAAATATTTTTTTGAGGAACTCCCATGGAAGACCCTCACATCTTCATACTTTTTTAAATATTCCCAACCATATCCTATTATGTCACTAATGTATGAATGCCACTAGATTGATCAATATGTCTTATAGCGTCTTGATTATGTCAATTATACCTCTATGATATCACTCCACCCATCAAGATCTTATAGCCATCCAGTTCCATATAAGGATTGCAGATGATGGTGATCAAATTCATGAGTTTATTCAACCGTGGTCATATATACCCCTCCACAAATGGTTGGTATAGTCTATAGGAATCATATTTAGAGTGGATCCAATGTTCGAAGAACTACTGTTGTTGTGGGAGCATGCTTGGGTGAAACATTCTATGAAACGTGTGGTGGTACTAATGCATCCACCTTAGTAAAAAAATTATATTCAGGTTCACCAAGTGTTCCATCAAAGAATATTTGAGTTGTAATTTTCTAATATTACATTTGAAAATTTTGAATTATTGTACTAAACTTCTTTATTTTTTATGTTTCCAACAAATGGGATCCCTATTAGAAGACCTATCCTAAGAGATACATTAACTCACATGGTGTAACCCTATTAGTTCTACCCAATGCTCAAGACTAGTCATCCAATCCTGGACATTAGTCAAAATCATATATATATATATATATATATATATACAAAACTTAACAACATTCAGATATTGAACACATTAACATCAATCGATATATAAAAATGTAAAGACAAATATGCCACTCAATGATTAACACAATTCATGTAATTTAATTTTAGGACCGTGATATTGAACATAACATATATAAATATGACATGTGATCCTACATTAATTCTCATTATGAATTAATGTACCAAAATCCCATAAAATTAAAAATGAAATCCAATTACCGACAACTTAGAGGTCTATTTCACAATAGGTGACTTTTAACATGTTGACTTACCTACCTAATTCCCACTTATCATACCTCCTTCCTCCAAAACCTAAAATTAAAATAATGGATCCTTAAGAATTTGTATTATTTTGTAATACCTCATCCCGAATAACTCAGTATGTTTTGAAGTACCACATAACCTCAAGCTTTACTCCCTGTAAGTGATATGATTATGACTAGATATGCTGGTAAAAAAGAAACATGGGGAGACTATACCCCTAGTACCCATAGCAGTTAGAAGATAATATAACATACATATAATCCCACCAATCACAGAAGATGATAACATAGAAAAATTATCAATCATATATTGCATTAGATATATTTAAAACAAACCATGGAACCCAGATGTTTCAAGTGAATCAATGTATAAAAAACATTATAAAAATAAAATAACCCACAAAAATATCAATCTATAGATTATCATAGTACCACCATTATAACTATGACTATTCTCATCAGCATCAACATATTAGACACATTCCCTTTCCAGGATCAATGAATATGAATTCTATGAAAACATCCTGATTTATATGTATTCTGTGAATATTAAATCCAAGTAGGAAACCTCTAATACATCATTAACATCAATGAAAGGTGTAAAAGGTATATTCGATGGTAAATAAAAATTAAAGGAAAGTGATAACTACATATACTGAGTGTACATGTGCTATCCATATATCATAATCTATGTACATACCTTCGTTGGATGCATGCTAAAAGGATAGGTAGAGAGGTTTGATGGATTGGTCAAGAGCTATCCACAATGATAGCGATTATGCATTTCAATAGTCAAAAGGCATCGAGTCACATTAGGCCAAAGGGTAGTCACATACGACCTAAATCATTGTCCATGGATCAAGAACCTCAAACCTTGTCTCTATCATAATATTTCCCTCAAGGACATTATATCTATTCTTTGTCTTTGGTAAGGCCACACGACCTTCATGTAAACATTAACAATACCTTAGGTTTGGCCTCCATGCCATTATAAACATACCCTATATTCGTTTTCATTATCATCACCATCCCATTTAACGAACACTTCACCTATACTGGATCACCATACAATGTTGGTCTACATGTTCTGAATAATTATATAAATGACCCTAATAGCATGACAATCACACAGAATGGGGTAGTTTTTATATCAGTATAAAATATCTTGTTATCATAAAAGTTAGTAAAAATATATTAGTACATGTGATCAACATAAAACATGAAAAAACAAGTCATATAAGCATGCTCAGTTAATCAATCATCAAACGGGGCTCTCATGCGTTACACAATCACAAACATGTGTTCACTTTCAAACATGGTCAAAATATCTACTCCATCACAAGTAACATATCAGTGAAATAATAGGTTATCAGTGTCCAAGATAATAAATAACATACTATATTATGTTTTATGATATAAAAAATGATGGTTTCCCAAGTAAACATCACCCAAGTCACATTATTTTATTAATTAGATCTATATTCTCTCCACGGATTCCAAGAAATAATTACAATTAATTCATTAAAAAAATAACCAATGCGATGAAAATTTCTCTCTAAAAAATAATCCCAAGATTCACATATGATAATTATTTATCATTCTGTGATAATTCATTATTATTATCCATTAAGGTTTAAGAAAAAACATTTATCTATAATGAATAAAAATTCAAATTTCAAAAATTATACAATAAATATGGGGAATAGAAATTATGGATTTTTATTTAGATATTATTATCTGATAAATAGATCACCCAAAAATATGGGAGATATATATATATCTTTATTGATTATTATACCATTCCAAGAAACCTAAAGAAGAAAATAAATTAACAAAATTAGTCGTCATAGATATTGGATTAAAGAGTTCTAGGATAATTGGAATCAATAAGGTATCAAAAATTAATGGTAGAAAAGTTTAGGGTATCCTAAAAAAATCATAAGACAATCTAGTTCCTTTCTTGGAAACCAAAAATTTTAAACAATGTTTATTTATCCACTGAATCGAATCGTGAATGTGAATTTTTTAAAATGTTAAAAAATATGAGTTAGGAATTTTATTGGGAAAAATATATTTTTCATATGATTTAGGATTTTAAAATTATGTAAAATGTTTATAGGTTCATATTGGGATATAATAATAAATTAAAAACAAGGTTAAATCCCCCTTTACATAAAGAATTTATCTACGTAAGGTTAAAATTATTTTACACTTACATAGCTAATAGTTGTCATGTGAAGGTGATGTTATACCATTATGTAACTATTGAATATTATCTGTTAAAAATATGAATTTTTGGATTACCTTTAATAAGTTAAGGACTTAACTTTTCATGGAATTTTAAAACAGAGATCTTTTCTTCTATGAAATTGGAATTACATGGCTGACCATTACACAAATCCAAATTTATACTTATCTAAGAATAAGGATTATAGGGTTATCCTTACATGACTTTTAAAAAAGATGATCTATAGATACATAACTCATAGATAACGGGCTCTACTTTTACACAATGGCTGGAAATTCTACACACATGCATGTTCCACAAAAAAACTACATAAAAGTATTGTATTTTACCATTAAATGTCATATACAGTGTATGTAAGGGTGAAAAATAATAATTAATAACTTTTCACATCATAAAGCTTTAAAATTAAATGAAAAATGTTCTATAAATTTTAATAGAATTCCTAGGAAATGTAAAAAAATGGATGTTACATTCTTTATATTTGCCAGTTGATAGTTGAGTTGAAAACATGATTCGATTAAGATTATAAAATCAATTTGATGATTTAGGTGAGAAGTCAAAGAGATTCCATATATTGGAGATTAACTTAGTGGGGTATTCATTGGGTTTATAAATGAGTTAAATTAAAGACACATCAGTGACCATGGATAGAGCATGATGGTTAAATTATTTAATTGAGTATCTAACCAAAAAACTACATGGAGTTAGGTTGGGTAAAAACATATGATTTTATAAATTATTTTATTTTAAAAATATATTTGATAATTTATGGTATTTTCAACATTGATCTCAAATAAACCATGATAAAATAAAATATATTGATATATAATTGTGAATGTTAGGACCTAGCCATTATGTTGGAGGGTATAAAGAGAAATAAAAATATTATGAAATATTTAAAGAAACATTTTATTTATTATATTGGATAACTAGTCATGAATTTTTATCAATTGGTTAATAGAGATGATAAAACATATTAATGATAAAAGATATATTTTACATAAAAAATTATTGTGTTCAATGTATTAAATTTATCACTATTGAAAAATGATTCTAATGAAATAAGTATATTTTATATCTAATCATGAGAATTGAAACTTTTTTTATTTATGGTTCTTAAAAAAATTAATGAGAACAAATTCATTTTATAATTTAAAATAATATTTATAAAAAATGGGTTTTATTTGATTTTGTGTTTGGAAATTATATTCAATTTCGACCACTTTTAAATTTTTTTTTTAAAAAAAAATTACATAATTATTGAAACGAACTATCATAATAGTATTTTGATGTATTTTATTTATTTTTTGAAAATGTTTATTTTTCATTGAATATTTAAAATTCCAAATATTGAATTTTAAATATTTTTATTCATTAATTAAAATAATTTATAACACATTATATTTGGGATTATGATTTTATTAAAATTATATCACATTGATTAAATATAATCTTTATAATTTCATACTAATTATCATTATTTTATATTTTTCTATTTGTTTATTTTTCATTATAGATTCATTGTTTTCAAAAACAAATTTGTTACATATTTAATAGTAATATTGAAATTGATTTATAAAAAAATAAAATTATAAACTCATTAAATAGATATTATATTTCGAATATTAATGTATAATTTTTAATATGGATTTTTTTTCAAAATATATTATGTACCCATTTTAAAAATGAGTTTTTATGATAATGATAAATTAATATAAAAAATTAAATTATGTTGAAAATAAAAGAAATGAAAAAATTTACCACTTATTTGTGTAGATGATTGAATTCATGACCTATTATCTTTATTGGATACATTTTAGTGTCTTTCTTTGAGATTTAAGTTGTATTCCATGGGAAGGAAGTGTTATATTTTATATTTTTCATTTTATCAAATTTAATATCACAAATAAGTTATTCATATTAGGATAAGAGAAAATATAAAATTTCAAAGAATTAGTATGACCAGATTGATTTATAAAAAAATAATTTCATGTCATAATTTATTTTTTAATTTGTAAATATTGTATAATTATTTTAAAAAATTATCTAACATCAAAAAAAATGTTATGCAAGAATAGTAAAAAAGAATAATATACATGGTTTGAAAAATATTATATGTGATAATATTTATATGATTTATGTTATTTCAAATTTCTAGAGATAATTTTTATTTTTAGATGCCAATTTATGTGTTGTAATTCTATGTACATTTTTATCCTAATTCCTTTAATGAAAAGATTGGGGAATTGTCCTTAAACAGATAACAAATGGTATTTAATTTTTAAAATTAATATATAAATCTTTATAAAATTATAACAATACTATCATAAAATAAGTTTATGGTAAATTTAATCATCAATTATTAATTTTTCTTTTCTTCAATCTGAATATTTTAAAATTAACTCCCAAAACCTTAATGATTGAATCGTTTGTTAAGAATGGTAATGATAATCATGGTTAAAAATGATATTAAACAAAATGATAATGTGTAAAATGATTATTAAACTAACCAAAATTGGATTTTATTATTATATTTCTTCTTTAACATTCATATATTCTAATTTATGGTACTCTGTGCCCATTTTATATGAGTTACCAACTTAATATATATTAAAATTTATTTATTTTATAAGAATGGTACCCAGTGACCATCCAAAGGGAATATTCTATCCTATCTCCATCACTACTAAATATAAAATTTTATTGAAAAAATAATACCCAAATACTTTCCAATCCTTTCTCACCATGCCCTATAATTTTTTTTCACACAAATATACCATCCAAAAAAATGTATAATGAGTATTCCAAGGGGGGAATTCTAAAGTTGAGGTCTAATTATTAACAAAGGGTTCTAGGGTTATTTCCTTTTCTACCAAAATTAAATCATCTTTCACAATAATAACATTAGTGTCTTCTATATTTTAAAATTTTATTCTGATTATGGTAAAACAATTTGAAATATACATTTCAATCCCAATGTAAATGAACACACCGATTGTGCAAAAATGTCGAATACAACCTTCAGGGAAATATGTGTTTAATTTTAGATCACCACCATAAAAATATGTTAATAAATCTAGAAT
The DNA here is from genome assembly GCA_963277665.1 of Viscum album. Lineage (NCBI taxonomy): Eukaryota > Viridiplantae > Streptophyta > Magnoliopsida > Santalales > Viscaceae > Viscum > Viscum album. Next base: position 583,615,815 of record OY728161.1, read on the forward strand.
TATTGAATTTATAAGATATATTTATATTATAATGTGTTTGGATTGATGAAATATTATTTACTTTCTTACCCATTCTATATGATGTAAAATGACTACTCTACTCATTCATACGTGTCGAATTAAATCTCCATGATGCATGCGATTAATTTATAATTACAATATCAAACATATGGTTTTAAGGTTATAATGAGTGTATTAAAAAATCATTCTGAAATAAAATAATTATATAAATATAAAATATTAAATAACATATTATTTCCATCAAGTAGAAAAATGGAAACATTAATCATGTGATTGTGTGGAATATTTCCTCCATGATTTTACATAATTCATTTTTCACATACAAAATTATTGAATAGTTAAAAAATAATTTATAAACATAAAAAAAATTAAGATTAATATTTTTTAGATGATGTGGCCATTTCCCCTTTAATATTGTTTAATATATGACTATTGTTTTGGGATTATAAAACAAACATCCTTTAAATTTATTACAAGAAATTAATCAATTTAGTGAATGTATGGGACAAGATTATAAATGTTATAAAAGTTATTAATATCATTCAATTGACCTAGAAAACCTTGTTAATCAATTAAATAATAAAAATATATGTATTATATAGGAGATAAAGTAAATACATGGAAGGCCAAACTCGAGGTATATGGTTTCTCTTAGAAATAATCTTATAATGTTTTCCTTCAAACTCTATTTCTTACAAGTTAATGTACATTTATATGTTTTAAAAAATATTAATATATACAAATCAAATGTTCATATGTTTTTTATATAATTTCTTTTAAAATGTATCTAAAATGAATCTGAATAATTTTCTTACGAGTTGTTTTTTTTATTTTATTTAAAAAATTTCAAAGAGAATATTTATTTGAATGAATACGGAATTAGCATATTTCAAACCATAATTATCTTTATTTTACTTTAATATTTCATTAATTTTTACATGGTGACTTTCAATAAAATATATTTTTCATAATATCATGTTATTTATCGCATTAAATTATGTTTCTAAAGAAATTGAAATTTGTTCTCATTTGTGTTAGATCAATAAAGTTTATTCATTTTGGTATTGAATGAAAAATAAAATTATTTTTTTAGTAACATTTCAAGAAAAATGTGTATTATCCATTATATGATTCCAGTAACATGTATATGAATGATAGGTAGGACAGAAATATATCTGATGATGGATGATCTCAACATAGTTATCCTATAAATTAGGTAATGTAATTGAGTTTACCTTTGATTGGTTGCTCTTATGAAATATGTGGATTAAATAATTAGGTGAATCCATAAGAATGGATATTTTTAAGGAAAATAATGAAGATATTTATATGGAATTTCAATTATTTCTTTGGGATTTAAGGTAGATATTTCATTAATAAGTTCTAAAAATAAAAACATGATTTAAAGAATGATTTTGATCTTCCAAAAACAATGGATGTATCTTCATGATTTTTAATGTTTTCCCATTAGAGTCTTACATAATTTCCAATATATCCTTTTTAACAACATTATTTATGTTTAATGATAAATTATTCTACTTATCCCCCACTTTTTAAGGCAGATTCAATTGAAAGGACTGCCCAAATATTCTACAAGATTCATTATGAGTTAATCCATAGGTGTTTTAGTGTTAGTATACAATGATCCCTATCAATATTTTCATATTTATTTTGTGTGTATGACACCATTAAATTCCTATGGATATGTATGTGCATGGAAACTGTGTAAGGATGGATTCAAAATTCTCATGATGCTCAAAACATCTTCCCTAATGGCCGAATCAATTATTTTAACATAATGTCAGGGAGTATTTTTCAAGGAACATATGGGGATTCATATAGGGATTAGTCCAGACATTAGGTCTTTTAAACGATTACTAGTTTTATGGATTTTGGGATACTATAAATTTTGATATTGGTTCTTGGGGTATAATGTAGCTATGGTTACTATGTTTTAGACTATTTGGGATCCTTGTAATGATTACAAACTCAATCGTAGGACATGAAATTTCATCTATTTGATATATTATTTAATTGTACATTTAAAATATATTTCAATCTTTTACATTAACTCAATTAATGGGAATATATATTTGGGTTTGATATAATCTATCACTACACAGGTTGGGATGGTCATTGGGTGGCCTAGATCCCACTTTCGATAGTTCAAATGCTAAAATCAGATTGTTCATAAATTGATGAGATCACGAGAATAGGGGGAGTTGTCTATGATAAAATATGTTATATTTATTTTTCCCATAATTTAGATAACAGTAACATTATACCCCCTCTAATATTAATAAAAACTAATTTGATATGGGAACTTTATCTTTAGGTAAAACTATATTACACTATTAGTTATTGAAATGTTTTTTTATTTAATTTCAGAGTATATATAAGGTAACATGGACTCTCAAAGGTAAATGGATTACAATATCTGGGAATTTAAATATATCACTCCATAAGGACATGTATTTCTAGGGTTAATAAAAATGAAATAGATCAGTAGACATCCATGCTCATATGAGAAGGTCAAACCCAATGTTTTCCATTTTTACATCCTTAATGTACTGAACTCGTTGCTATAAACTAATCAATTATTGTGATGTATAAGGTATACATCACCATAGTACCCCATGAAAATATATTTTCTCTTTTATTATATCATTATTATGTTCCTCATTGGAATAAAAATATATTTTACTTGTTCTTTTTACAAAGTTTAAATTGCATGGCTATGACTTTTACTTGATGATTTGTTACTAAATATTTATGCAAAATACAAGATTTAATGTTTCATTCATGTTTATATAAGAAATTATTTTATGAATAACTATTTATTATGTAAAAATAAACCATCCTTATTGGTTTTAAATAATTTCAAATGCATTAATTTATTTCCATTCTTTTATATCCTTTAATTATCAATTTTATCATTCTATATATTAAAAAAATTCATAGGTATTAATTTTGATTAAAATTTTTAATAAATCCAATATATTGTTATGGGAGATTCCATAAATAAATAATATGAGTTTTTATAAATAACATGCGAAAATTCTACATTCATCAAAGGTTTCAACTTCATTATGTAATATTTTTCCATAATCCAAGACTATATAAACCAAAAATAGCCTCAAATTGTAATAAAGATCAACCCATGTTATAAACAATTAAATTTTATATATTTTTTGTTATGTGTTATCATAGTTTGTATGCAAATAAGTTGTTATATAACAATATAGGTTATGATGATTCTTATGAGGAAATTTAGAAGGATTTAGGTACCATAAATGGTTAATAATTCCTAGTATGATCATATGTTTAATTGTATAAATAATATTTTAGGGTTTTATGTGATGTGAGTATGTTGTAGATATTCATAATATTTTGATATATGTTTTATTTTTATATCACTCTTATTGTAAACATGTATTTTAATAAAATGGTTATTTTAGAAATAATTGTTTTATATTTTGTTAACATAAGAGAAATGATATTGTTAAAAATCAGGTTTAATAAGTTGTTTGATGTTAATGTAATTAAGATTAACTGTGAGAAGGGAAATTAAATTTTGGAATCAATGAATTATAAAATATATTATAAATTGAATGAAATTTGATTCAGTGACTATGTAATAAAATTAATTTTTGGACTAGTCCACTATATTGGGAACATTATGTGATTAAATTAAATGGAAATGTTATTGATAAAAAATAGATTTTATTTAATAAATTAAGGTAGAATTATAATTTGGAAGAATGCATTATTTAAAAAAGATCATATATTTGAGATTATATGATTATGGAATAGAAATTTTATATGTGACTATAATATTAGATGATTATATATAGAGATAAATGTATTTTTCATAGATGATTGTGTGATTAAATCATTCTTATAATTGGGATTCAGTTTTGGTAGTCTCTATTTTGAAGAGTGTTTAGGATAATTATTTTTCAATAGATTTATGTTAAATATTGGAGGCAATTTTTATGGTTTTGTGAATTAATGTAGTGTTTATAATGGTTTATTCAACTTATATATTATCATATCTTATTCTAAATATTATCCATTTTGATTAATTAATGAAAAATGTATAATGGATTTTTCATCATATTAATGATTGTATTATCAAATGAATGTTTATTTTAGTTTTGTTGGAATGAAAAATTCATTATTTTTTTTAAAGAGTATAAAATATTGATCTGGTGAAAAAAATCATAAATAATAAAGAAAAGAATGAAAATATCATTATATATTATTTTTGGAAACCTTAATATTTCCAATATCCTCATTTGAAAATGTTTTTTTACGATCCCATTTTTTTAGTTTGGGTTTTTAAAGAAGATAATTTTAAATTATTATGAATGGGTTTTCTTTCATGATCATTTTTCATATAATGATACCTATATAACTAATGTTAAAAAATGTTTCAAATCAATTTAATAGGTGATGTGATAAAATTATGAGGATGATGGGTAAAAAAATATATTTTAAAAATGATATTTGTTTCCTTAATAAATATGTTCCATATTATATAATTTTATTAACCTACAAAACGTAATGAAACTAACAAGTATTTATTTAATTAATGGATAATGTTACATTAGTCAACAACAAAACCCATGAAAATTACAAATATTTAAAAAGGGTAAAAATATTAAATTGAAAATACATAATAGGAAAACATGGATCATTAGAGTATTTTATAATTTTCTCCCCAATAAACAATACTATGTAAATAAAAAAATTATTAGTAAAATTATATAAATCATTGAAAAATTTAATATAAAATATTTGAGTAATTGAAGTGAATAATGTGTGGAGGAATGAATATTTTTTTACTACTATATTAGTAATGTAAATTTTGAAATTTTATTGTGACTTTTGATATATTATCCCAAATGTTTGGAATGGTATCCAAACCATAATGAATAGTAACTTGACTATTACAATACAAATGAGACATGAATATAAATTTTTTTATTAACAGTATTTAAAATAAATAATTCAATAAAATTTAAGTATTATATTTCCTAAAATATATGACAATTTAATAAAACAATGAAACTATAAAAAAATTTTAAATACCATATATTTTATTTTCTTTATTAAATGTCATCATTTATATGTTAATAAAAATAATTATCTTTGATAGAAAATTATTTTGTTTAAATTAATATTATACTTCTAAATAGGGTGAAAAGTTAAGGGATTGTAATGTTTTGAATTTTTTTAGAGAAACTAAAATTTTTATTTGAATAATTATAATACTATTTTTCAAATACTGAATGTTTTATGACAGAATGATGATGTATAATGACATAATAAATTGAAATTGGGTTTTTAACTCCAAAATAAATTTTATAAAATGAATAAGTATATTTAAAAAACAAACATTATTTTAAAACCTAAAAAGCATTTTCCATAGCCTAAAATTTTGATGTTTCCCATTAAAAAAACATTTTTTCAATTATCCCCATTTGATGCGGTTAAAATAAATAATTTAAGTTATATTGTGATTAATTGTCCCCAAATCATGTTAGTTTTTGAAAAAAAATCATATTGATAAATATATTATTATTTAATGGTTTTCTATTTATATGACAATTTATTTTGTATTTTATCATTAAAATGACATGCATAAAATTCTTCAATAACCAGTCAACCCACCCTTAGAAGAAAACTTACGTTACATTTACCAATGCTATGGATCTAAATAAATCCCCACTCTTAAGCCCCTTATAATCAATATGGTTGTTCTAGATCCATTTATTCCTAATAACACAAGGAGTATAGTTCTATATAAAAAATGTAACATTAAGAAGATGGTATGTTTTCGTCTAATTCAATTACCAATTTCATTTTTAACCCTTTTTCACTAATATATTAATGAAAAACATCAAATATTAATTTATTAGTTTGTTATGCATTATATTAAAGAAATTAACTTAATTTAATGTATCTATTTATGATTTATTCATATTTCATTCTTCTCTATATACTTCTTTAGACAATATCCCATTATTGGTGGATTAACTATAAATATGGACATTATCATTACTTTTTTAATCTCCATGATTGTTTCTGGTTATAATATATTAATTTATAAATATATGAATTTATAATCATTTGGATTTAATCATAATTATGTATAAAAATCAATAAACCTTGACTAGTAAATTAAACCCAGACGTGATATTTTAAGGAACTATGATACCAAAATATTTTACCATTAAAAAAGGGAATTAATGAAGAAAATACTATTATTATAGTTGATCAAGAGTTAATAGGAATAAAATTAATCATTTATGGTTACATTTTTTATTAAACATAGGTTTATAATTTATGTTGAACAAAATTGATAAAATAAGGAAGGGTTTTTGCATATGGGATTCTCGAACCCAATTCATTATTTTTGTCTCATATTCTTATTCAAAAAATTCTCATTAAAGTTGTTTCATTATTTTCTTTAATTTTTCATTTCAAAATTTTTATCCATTCCATTATTCTGATATCCATGTTTTCACCTTGTTAAAAGTTATCCTTTTTCAATTACAAATATTTTTCATAAATGAATTTGTTTTTACAAACTTCTCTTTGAGAATTATTGTTTTATTTATAGTTATTGAAAAATGTTAATTCATCCAAAAATATGAAATTCCGTATTAAATAGGGAACCCCAAAATTTATTCCTTAAATTATGATTTACAACACCCTTAATAAAGACAGTATTTTCCATCTGTTTATTTCATAACTGTTATTGTTATATGTTCCCTTTTAATGTAGAGTGCATGATTATGAGAATTTTATGATCATAATGGTTATCCCATAAATATGTAGCCCTTATACTCCAAGTTTATGGTAATATATCTCATTATATTATGCATATTATACTTTAAAATGATTCTATATTTATAAAAAATTAAAGTATAAGTTATTTAAATATTTTATGTGTGACCATGATTCTATTTATGTTCAAAACTATGTGTTTTATTTTACCACAATGTTATGTTGTTTTATTACTATTAATATTAGGCACTACATAAATTTATCTAATGATTCTCTCATGATTATTTAGAAAATACTTTTTTATTGATATGGGGATTGGGATTATGATCACCCATGTTCAATTTATTCTAGCTGTTTTCCCTCATTTTATATCTGACCCCTTACTTGGGTTTTTACTCACCCAATTATTTGATTTATATTCTCTAAGAATTACATATTCCTAGGATAAAATAAGATATATTTTACGTATGAAGAATACAGATTTAAATAAAATTTATGTTTTATTATTTAAATGTGTTCAATGATTTTTATTATTTATTGTACTACTATTAGTATTACAATAATACAAATGATATTGTAGTCATAGAATAATTTTTTAAAAATGTATTTGTCATCAAATTTACATATTAGTTAATTTCATAGTTATGAAAAGAAAAAATTACAAAAAACATTAGGGATATGTTTGAGTTTTAATTGAAACATACTGATTTTTTTAATTGTATAAGAGTTTTTTTATTATAGGTAATAAAACCTATGTATAGATTCTAGATGTGGATATTTATTTTGAAGCATTTTTTTATATTGTTAATAATATCAATGTTGGAGGATATTGTATGACCTTGATTCTTACATACTCTATAAAAAAGTTTTCGGTGTACATTTCGTTCAACACTCCCAATTTATGAGAATCTGTTAATCACAAGCTCTATAAAACCCAATTTTGTCAATATATATTATTTAATTATTACTATTAGAGAATGAAATATATTTTTTCATGATCCTAGAAGCATCAGAATCCTAGAAGAAATGAATTATAAATTTATTTAGTAGCAATAATAACGTATTTATTAATGATTTGATTACTTATGTTTTCTCAATACTTTTCTATAATAAAATTTGATGGAAACTAGAATAATCTAGATACCCAACCCATGTGTCAAAATATAAAATTAATGTCCTAACAACATTCTTAGTGAAATGTGAGGAGGTGGTAAAAACATCACGATGATTGATACCTATCTATCTCAGGATAAGAACAATAGCCAAAATCATGTGGAACATCTACCTCCATCCATGTAGAATATATTGAATATAATGTAATTTATAAGGTAATTACCCAAAACATTTATCAGATCCTCTTATCCATTTGTCATGAATTGGTGGGTTAACATAATGGATAATATATTTTCCCTTATTCACTATTATAATAAGGATAATGTCACCATGTATATCAATCATTTAGTTAGATAGGTTGATCAATTGTTGGAATTGATAAATAATACTAAAAATGGTTAAATAAATCAACTTGAGAGGTAATACATTAATATATTATTTTAGAACAAATATTTCTGTAGAAATATTTATAAAAATATGGAGAAATAATTCCTTGAGTCCAAGAAAAATGAGGACGAATATGCCAATACTTATAAAAAATATCACAAGGCATGAAGGAAACTCCATATATTTTATTATAATCAATGATACCAAAATAGATATATTATTTATTGGTTTAAGTAAAATCCCCTAAAATTAGTTATCCATCAAGGACATTGGGAGTTATCAAGATATATCTCCAAGTTCTCTTTAAAAAGATATTCTATTTAGATAATAGGACCTTGGACATGGAGAATAGAAGAGAAGAATATAATTTAATGGTGAATGATCAAAAAATATAGGGGGAAAGACGTTCCAACTATTCACATGTCATAAAAATTGGAATAATAATCATTGGGACTTCTCAAAAGAAACAAATAAATTCTTAGTGAATGTGAGAGAAGGCCACCATGATCAAGAATATCGAAGAGACATGAAGATGTTGGCCAAAATGATGAAGGAAATGAATGAACCTCACAATGATCCTTGCATGGAATAATTTATCAACTATAAGGAATAAGGTAAAAATGGAATCTAGTTCACTAAACCTTGATTCTTTGATTTTAATTAGATTCAGAAACTACAATACTTTTGCTTCAATTGAAGTATGCCTTTTTCTAGAAAAACAATACTATTTTACTGAAGGTTTATTTCTATAATTTTGTTAAATTAAAAAAATTAATTTATTTAAATTGATATCATTTTTTAAATTATCAATTCAATATTAGATTAGGTTGAATTTTTTAATATTTCTGAAATGATTTTTTTAATTGAAAAGTACAAACCATACCAATGTTTCCAACACAATGATTACATTTCATTAAATCATTTAATTAATGGTTCCATTGTATATTGAATTTGGTAGAAATATTATAAAAATTACATATAAAAAATTATTAATTTCATTCAAATCAACAATTTTTATGATTTTTAAATAAGTTAATTATTATGATTAAAATAATATTTTTCTAAAAAAATATTTTCATGAAAATTAATTATTTTTTTCAAAAATTAATTTATCATACTTATATAAATTTATTATTTTAAAATGGATTCCATATTTTGATGTTTTAGGTTTAAATATGCTAAATAAGACCGTTTTAATTTTGGTCATTATATATAGTAACTGTCATAAATATTTGTCCCCTAAGGAAGGATAAAATGGAAAAAACATAGTTAAAACTGTTATATTACTTCTCTTAATCATCTGAAATTTTTTTATTATATAGGATCTATTAACACACAACCATAGAAAATACATATATATGGAATAATGGTTTAATTTCTCTTTAACAATGTCATTTATATTATTTAAGGTGATAAAAATTCCATAATGTAACCCTTTAAACATTTAATCCACCAAAATGATTACATAATTATTAATAGATGATATGTTTTTCTAGTTTAATTTATTTAAAATATTAAATAATTTTTTTTCTTGTTAACTTATTATCAATTTTTATTGATGAAATAGTTACCTAAAATGCTTATAGAACACCGACATAATTCATGGGCATGTTATACATAAATCATTTAAATAATTATAAAACCATAAAACTATAATTTTTTGGGTGAATTATAGTGACACGTGAATTTTTCATATTAATATAACATATTAGATATTTTTTAGATTTCTAGAATTAAATTCCAATTGAATTTTGATGTCCTTAAAGTCTAATTAGATGAATAGATTCAATAAATATATTAACGAAATTTTAGGAACAAAATTTATTATTAAATTATATAAAAACATAAAAAACATAATATAATACAATTAGGATTAAAAATTAAAAAATATTATATTTCTAAAAATTTATGATAAAAATTTACCCTTACTAACAAAATTATATCCCTTTAATGTTGAGAAATATATTACTATAGTTCATGTCAAAATCAGTTTACCAGATTGTAAATTTAAAAGCATAATGATTTAAATGAACAAAAAACATATTAAAACCGCATTGAATGTTTTTATTTTTACATAAATATTAACAAAATTTAATATGAGAAAATTTCGACAAATTTTTCCATTTGAAGGTCCTTAATATTATTTTAAAACATTAAAAAAATTCATGTGTTCCACTCACCCAAACTGCATTAAGAACCACTTCTCCTCACTCAATCACTTCAAATGAGTCATTTTTCTCATCAAAACCAAGACCAAATTTCTCTAAAAAATTCTTAAACTTGTTCCTGTGGTGTTGGTCTTCCCAAAATACAAGTTATGTGGCTCCTAATTAGTGACCTAAAATAGGTTTCTCCAAAATAATGAATTCATCTTAAACAGGATCTATATTTTTTCAAATTAACTTTCCACCTTCAATTATTTAATAAAAATTACTATATAAAAAATAAACTATATAAAATATGATAATTTAGATTTCTTATTTCATTATATTTATCCATCTCTGTATCCATCAAATTTGAAGTGAATATATCTCCCATGTGTATGGGTGGATAGCTGTCACGCTCGGACATCGCCTTGAGGTATGACCTTAATTTTAAATTTTTATTTCATAAGTTGAATCGCTCGCTTATTTAATTACTGGTGTTAAGTGCAGGCTGAACCTGAAATGAGACCTTTGTTGTGGCGCTGATAAATGCGTATTTTCTCTACACCACTTGGTGCGCGGGAAGAGCACGAGCGTAGCCGCGTGACCTTTCCTTGTTAGCGTGCGGCGCTCGCTACGCGAATGTTCTTTTGCCGGGCGATTAAATTTGGTTTCAGAGTATTATTATTATTATAATAATAATTATTATTATTATAATATTGTATTTCTATTATTATTAATTTTTATTATGATTATGTTATTATTATTATTATTATTATTATTATTATGATAACATCATCATTATTATTATTGCTAATAATATTAATGTTTTTATTGATTATTATGTTATTAATATTATTATTACTATTGATATTATTATTATTATTATTATTATTATTATGACATTAAATATCATTAAGTGTATTTAATTTTGTTAATCCCCCCTAGAAACCCTAGTCGCCGCCGCTACCCCCCCACTCCCATTTTTTTATTTATTTTCTTTTTCCTTTTTTTATTATTTTCCTTCTTCTTCTTTTTTCTCTTTTCCTTCCTCCCCACGTTTTCATTCTTTCTTGTTTTCTCCTCTATCCGCGGCGCACCCCTCCCCACGCCTTCTTCCTCCTCCGACCTCGCTGCTCCCCTACTACACCCACGTCGGAACCGCATCGGTGACGCCTTCTTCCTCCTCCGACCTCGCCGCTCCCCTGCTGCACCCACACCGGAACCGCATCGGCCATGCCATCTTCCTCCTTCGACCCCGCCGCTCCCCTGCTGCACCCACGCTGGACCCGCGTTGGACCAGCCACCCCTCTCCGCCCCTGCTGCGCCCTGCTGCATCCACGCCAGACCCACGCCCCCCCTTCTTCTTCTTCTCTTCTCCTACTTCTCTTCTTCTTCTCTTCTTTTTATTCTTCTCTTCTTCTTCTTCTACCCTTCTTCTTCTCCTTCTCTTCTTCTCCTTCTCTTCTTCTTCTTCTCTCCTTCTTCTTCTTCTTCTCTTCTTCTTCTTCTTTTTCTTTCTCCTTCCTCTGCTCCGCCACGCAGGTTAGTTTTCTTTTTATTTATTCTAATTTATTCTGTTATTCTATTATATTTAATATGTTATTAACATTTTATTATAAAATTATAATTATGTGATTATTATTATTATTATAGCCTTGTTATTATTAATATGTTAATATTTTTAATATATCATTAATATAATTAGTATTATGTTATTATTATTATTATGTCAATAATATTATTATTATCATTATATTATTATTGTTACTATTATTACATTATTACTATGTTATTGTTATTCATATTATTATTATCATGTTAATATTACTATGTTACTATTTTATTAATATTATTATGATTACGCTATTTTTATTATTATACTATTATTGTATTATTATTGTGTAATATTATTATTAAGATTGTTATGATTATTATTATGTTATTATTATTATGTTATTGATATTTCTATTATCATCTTTACGTTATTATTATTATTTTTATTATTATTATTATTATTATGTTAAAATAATTATTGAACCTGTTTAACGGTCTGCTGTTTTAGGACCTGTTTGACAGCTCGATACGGTACGATCGTTGCGCAACTGGAATCTTGCGCCGTGTCACTTTTCTGTTCCTATTTGAGGTATGTGGTTCCATGTCTTTACATCATTTAGATAATTTAATTTGTTTGTTTAGTTTAACTTAATATGTTCTATGGTTTAGTTGCAAGATGCGAATTATGTTTATAATGTTTTGGTAGAGCTGTAGAGGTTTTGCGAAATGCATTTAAAAATGGTGTAACATGCGTGCGTGATGAAAATTGCACTTGTCTTTAGAAATTGTCATGTTTTTCCTTTAGATTCAGTTGTGGTAAATTTTAGAAGTGTTTAATAATTGTTTACAGAGTACCAAAGAGGTTTTGAAAGGGTTGATTTGTGAAATTGGTTTCGTAATGGTTTCTTTTAAATGATGTTTCCAAGTCACATTAGGTGTTTGTATATTTAAATAGGCATTTTCAAAGTATATGAATCACTTCTGGTGTGTTTTCCTTGTTTTGTACCTTTGAAGTTGAAATGAAAAATTGTTTGAATAATGGAAAACAAGTTTGGACATGGTTACCTCGTGTATCAAGTTTTAAAGTGACGCCTTTGTATAAAATCAAGCTGTTTTTGGTGTAAGGTCTTCTTGTATTTTCTGGAAATGATTTCAATAATAACTCAAATGATTTGTTGGTGTATTTATATGACGCTGAAATGGTTATTTATAGGATTTGAATATGCTTTCACTTTTAAAGTGGGGTATTTTTATAAAAAGAGACATGTCGTGTGCGTGCGTCTTTGAAATAGTGCTATAATAAAAAATGGTGACTTTTGTGTGAAATATCTTCTTTGGTCTGCGAAATGAAAAAGAAATATATTATGTGAATGTGAAACTTGTTTGAGCACAAGGGAAAACCCTTGGTATCTAGGTGGGCGGACTAGAACTAGTGCACTAGTGAACCGGATCGGTGTCGTCCCTGTTTCACTTAGCTGGATTGACGATTGCAACACTAACAAAACATGATATCTGAGGGTCGTGGCCTTCTAAGCCACGTGTTCTGAGGGTCGTGGCCTTCTAAGCCACGTTTTCTGAGGGTCGTGGCCTTCTAAGCCACGTTTCACCAAGACACGAGGTTCTAGGGTCTCACTCGAGCTAGATGAACATTAGGGGATTTACCCACAGTGCTCTACCATCAATGTCGTGGTGCCTTCCGTTGGTATATGGAAGACCACTTGGGTGTTAGTGTGTGTGTGCGTGTATGTGAGTGTGTGTGTGTGTGTGAGTATGTGTGTGTGCGTGTGTGAGAGTGTGTGTGTGTGTGTGCCCATAATGAACTTTTCTTATCCTCTTTAAAATTGTGTCTGTGAAATGAGTTCTTTTTAGTGTTTTTCTTTAGCATTTAGCTTGTAAATGTTTTCTTTAAAAGCATTTTTTTAAGTATAATTTTGAATAAGCACTTTAAATTGTCTTTTGATGTTGTGGCATGGAACCATTTCTCGGTGGCATCCTACTGGGATTTTAGCTCACACCCTGCATACACCCTTGGGTGTATGTAGTTTCTGTTTCTTCTATCTTCCAGGTTGCGACTTCATGCTCAGTGATGGTGGTTCAGGTTGCAGTTGGTCTTCTCATACAGAATGGTGTTGATGTGGTCTCACTTCTTCCGGGAGGTTGGGTATGAGTTTTAGTTTCCGCTGTCGTCTTTTCTTTTTAGTTATTCTTTCGAGTTGTAGACCTTAAACTTGTTCATAGTTTAATGGCACGTTTCGTTGTCTATTTCTAATTTCAGTTTATCTATCTGGTTAGTTGGTTTTTTCTGTCTTGTATTTTGGGTAAAACCGTTCCCACCTGTTAAACTTGATACCCGTGCACTTGTGCCAGCCCGTGGGGATTGGGAACACCCTTCGGGCCTTGCCGCGGACCGGGTCGGGAGCCGGGTCGGATGACGACCCGGCCTGGTTCGTGACAAAATGGTATCAGAGGGCGAGGTTTGCTCTCTTGGGTCGTTTTATTTTGGGATAGAGTCACGGTAGTCTTGAGTTAAATTTGTCGGGACTCGATGTCCTGGCTACGAGTAAGGTGCCCGGCCAGCACACCTCGTGGCGGGACTCGAGTTACTAAAGTATGTTGAGGTTTGTCTGAGTTTTTAGTTCTTGCGGATGATCATGTCTAAGGGGAAATGAAAATGGAGTAAGGTCAGTGGTCTTAGTGAGCTCGCAGGGTCTGGCAATCATTGTGGAGTCGGGGACACTGTCCTAAAATACTCTCTGTGGCCAGTGGCGTGATTGGCGTATGGCCGCCAACCATACTTTACAATCAACCACTGTACCTAGTCTCTTCCTGCTCTGTTAATCGTCTCTTTGTTCTGGATTCGTGTAAATTTGGTTTTTAAGTAAAAATGTTTTGGTCTTGGAAAATGTTTTCAAATGAAGCGCTTTGAAAATGAAATGATGTGTGAGGTTTGAAAAGTGTGGTTGGATGTTTTGGTTTTGAAAAAAATGGAAAGGTTTGGTTTTGATCCTTGGCGCTCTCATGGGAAACCACATGCATGGGTGTATGCGAAAAGGGAAATGGTTAACGGCACGAGCGGATGAGTGCCTGGATGGACATAAGGTACGTTCCGGTGCGGCATGAGAACATGCAAGTGTGAGGCTCATGGGACGCTATTGGTGTTTGTGCAACCCGCTGGGTTTTCATATTTTCAAAATGTTTTGTTAAAGGAAAAAAAATTGGTGTTTTAGTAAATGGTGTCTGTGTGGCACGTCCTTGTGTTTTTGAGATGATTGGATGTGTGGCGTTTTGAGCTGTGTATTCTTTCTGAATGGTTTGTGTCCCGAGTTTGAGTTCTTATTTGTAAGTTGGTATGCAATCATGTGGGTAGTAAATTCCTTGGAAGAGTACATCGGGGAGCCCTTGCAGTGGTTTCCCCTGCACGTTTGGTGTTTTCTTGTGGTATGTCTTGATCATTGGACCAGTTTGATTTTCGTCCATGTTTTTTTTGAGTAGTGTACGCCCCCCATAAAGTGTTGACATGTGATTAAAGTGTGGCCACGGGAAATTCGCCATTGGCCGAACCTCCAGTTGATCAGAGGAAAATCATCTTGAATTCTAGAATGGAACTCACCTATCCTTTTTGCAACTAAGTGGATCCTCTCGTAGTGGGATGACAGATGCGAGGGGAGTTGAAGGGAGTTTTGGTTTCCTTATGTTGTTTGAGTCGTCGGGTATGAAATTTGACATCGTTGTGCTTGAAGGTTTCCCCTAGAAATGGAGAAAGGAAATCCAGTGAGGAGGGTGAGGGCGGTTCAAAATTTTCAATGTTGACCAGTGTCTTGGAGGGATTCGTAGTATCTACATTAGCTATAAGGGTCATGTTCGGTGACGTCTTGCAGCGGAAGGTCGCATTGGTAGTGAACAGTGGTTTGGAAGTGGTAGAGGAGACTCCAGTGGGAAAAAGGTGGAAGCGACCCTAAGTCGTTGGTGTGGTCTATCATTCTGAATAACCTCCGGTCTTGGTTTGTTTTGTTTAAGAAAAAGTTTGTGTTAGGCTACTAGTTGGCATACCTAGTCGTATGAGGCTGCTATGATTTTCTGCAGGAATCACGTGTTGTTTAAGACTCAGTTTGAAGTCCCTCTACATATAGTGTTCTTCTCAACAGAAATGATTATGTTCAGGTGACGATTCGTGGTGTCGTGTTCTCATCCAGTGTGACAAAGAGTGATGCGCATGCACCATTAAAGCTCTTGTGTTGGTAAATGTTCAGTGTACGATCAGTTGGATGTCATAATGTGTTGTGGTTACTGGTGTTTCCTTGGTTGTAGTGTGATTGCATGTGACACCAAAAGGAGAAGCTCTGTTCGGGAGTCTTCCATGCCTGACTACGAGGCAGAAGATGCTTCAAACATCAGGGCTCTAGCCACAGGCCTCAGAGTGAAGCTGGCGCGTGGTCAGGAACCCCGAAAGTGAATGAGACCCCAAAATTATTTCTGTTATCAGTGTTGAAAGTGAAAGCTGCTTAAATGGTCTTCTATGGTTGTTCTTCTCCGAACAAACTGTCTGGTTGCATAATGTTTTTGTGACCATGTAGAGGCGTGTTCGTCTCGTTGCCTTAATGTTTTGGGGGTTGCGTCCCACTGGATGCAATCACTTTTAGTGGTCCTTGAGAGTCTGTTGGGGAAAAATCAGTCCCAAAATTTTATAATTCTCATCCCGGGATGTGGATGTGTTGGTCAGGTCTTAGGTCGTGCTTTTGATGCCCGGGTAGTCGGGCCCCTCCCTCCCCGCCCTTGCGGTTGGGTGTTTCGTCACCATCGAGAATCTTTTTTCTAAATGTTTTGTACCTGCTGTTAGTTCTAATGGAATAGATACCCACTTCGGATCTCGTACAAATATCTCTGTAATGAATCGATGTTGGACTCTTCTTTAATGGTGGAGAGTCCGTTCGGACCTCCCGATGTCGATTTTCCCAAAACTATCTTGGGCGATAGTAGGTTCTTAATGGTGGGGAGTCCGCCCGGGCCTCCTAGTGTCGATTTTCTAGTCTCGTCTTGAGTGTCGGGAAGTTTTTAAATGTGGAGGGCCCCATCGGGCTTTCCTGTGGTGGGCCATTCAGTTTCGTTCCCATAGATGGTTTAGTGGTAGGTTATTGCAGTATTTCTTGGATGGGGGTTGGTCTTGTATCTTCGTTCCAGTAAAGTGGTGTGTTTTACGTTCAGAGATGCTTGAGGTGTTTTGGTTTGTGAGGTTGGTTTCCGAAGGTACGAGAGTTGCTTCCCTGAATCAATCAACTGGAGGCGTTCTAGCTCTTTGGGGGTGGGAAACTCATATCAAAAATTCCTTTTACATGCTTCATGAGGTTGTCATTTGAGTCACTTCTTCTGAGCACGTTGCTTTTTATGCTTTCCCCTTGTTGGTTGTAGAGATCCTTTTTGAACTTTAGTGGGGTATCAGTTTCCTCTTTGTGCCTCAACCCTAGATATGGCTTTCCGGGGACGGAAAGTTTTCATGGTGGGGAGAATTGTCACGCCCGGACATCACCTTGAGGTATGACCTTCATTTCAAATTTTTTTTTCATAAGTTGAATCGGTCACTTATTTAATTACTGGTGTTAAGTGCGGGCTGAACCTGAAATGAGACCTTTTCTGTGGCGCTGATAAATGTGTATTTTCTCTACACCGCTTTGTGCGCTGGAAGAGCACGAGCATAGCCGCGTGACCTTGCCTTTTTAGCGTGCGGCGCTCGCTACGCGAATGTTCTTTTGTCGGGCGATTAACTTCGGTTTCAGAGTATTATTATTATAATAATAATAATTATTATTATTATATTATTGTATTGCTATTATTATTAATTTTTATTATGATTATGTTGTTATTATTATTATTATTTTTATTATTATTATGATAATATCATCATTATTATTATTGCTAATAATATTTTTTTTATTGATTATTATGTTATTAGTATTATTATTACTATTGATATTATTATTATTATTATTATTATTATTATTATTATGACATTAAATATCATTAAGTGTATTTCATTTTGTTAATCCACCCCTAGAAACCCTAGCCGCCGCCACCCCCCCCCCCCCCCACTCCTATTTTTTTATTTATTTTCTTTTTCCTTTTTTTTTATTTTCCTTCTTCTTTTTTTTCTCTTTTCCTTCCTCCCCTAGTTTTCATTCTTTCTTGTTTTCTCCTCCATCCGCGGCGCACCCCTCCCCACGCCTTCTTCCTCCTCCGACCTCACCGCTCCCCTACTGCACCCACGCCGGAACCGCATCAACGACGCCTTCTTCCTCCTCCGACCTCGCCGCTCCCCTACTGCACCCACGCCGGAACCACATCGTCCACGCCATTTTCCTCCTCCGACCTCGCCGCTCCCCTGCTGCACCCACGCCGGAACCACATCGGCCACGCTATCTTCCTCCTTCGACCCTGCCGCTCCCCTGCTGCACCCACATCGGACCCGTGTCGGACCAGCCACCCCTCTCCGCCCCTACTGCGCCCTGCTGCATCCATGCCAGACCCGCGCCCCCCCTTCTTCTTCTTCTTCTCTTCTCCTTCTTCTCTTCTTCTTCTTTTCTTTTTCTTCTTATCTTCTTCTTCTTCTTCTATCCTTCTTCTTCTCCTTCTCTTCTTCTTATTCTCTTCTTCTTCTCTCCTTCTTCTTCTTCTTCTCTTCTTCTTCTTCTTTTTCTTTCTCCTTCCTCTGGTCCGCCACGCAGGTTAGTTTTGTTTTTATTTATTTTAATTTATTCTGTTGTTCTATTATATTTAATATGTTATTAACATTTTATTATAAAATTTTAATTATGTGATTATTATTATTATTATAGCCTTGTTATTATTAATATGTTAATATTATTAATATATCATTAATATAATTATTATTATGTCATTATTATTATGTCAATAATAATATTATTATCATTATATTATTAGTGTTACTATTATTACATTATTACTATGTTATTGTTATTCGTATTATTATTATCATGTTAATATTACTATGTTACTATTTTATTAATATTATTATGATTACGCTATTATTATTATTATTATATTATTGAATTATTATTGTGTAATATTATTATTAAGATTGTTATGATTATTATTATGTTATTGCTATTGCTATTATCATCTTTACATTATTATTATTATTGTTATTATTATTATTATTATGTTAACATCATTATTGAACCTGTTTAACGGTCTGCTGTTTTAGGACCTGTTTGACAGCTCGATACGGTGCGATCGTTGCGCAACTGGAATCTTGCGCCGTGTCACTTTTCCGTTCCTATTTGAGGTAGGTGGTTCCATGTCTTTACATCATTTAGATAATTTAATTTGTTTGTTTACTTTAACTTAATATGTTCTATGGTTTAGTTGCAAGATGCGAATTATGTTTATAATGTTTTGGTAGAGCTGTAGAGGTTTTGCGAAATGCATTTTAAAAATGGTGTAACATGCGTGCGTGATGAAAATTGAACCTGTATTTTGAAATTGTCATGTTTTTCCTTTAGATTCGGTTGTGGTAAATTTTAGAAGTGTTTAATAATTCTTTATAGAGTACAAAAGAGGTTTTGAAAGGGTTGTTTTGTGAAATTGATTTCATAATGGTTTCTTTTGAAAGATGTTTCCAAGTCACATTAGGTGTTTGTATATTTAAATAGACATTTTCAAAGTATATGAATCACTTCTGGTGTGTTTTCCTTGTTGTGTACCTTTGAAGTTGAAATGAAAAATTGTTTGAATAATGGAAAACAAGTTTTGACATGGTTACCTCGTGTATCAAGTTTTAAAGTGACGCCTTTGTATAAAATAAAGATTTTTTTGGTGTAAGGTCTTCTTTTATTATCTAGAAATGATTTCAATAATAACTCAAATGATTTGTTGGTGTATTTATATGAAGCTGAAATGGTTCTTTATAGGAGTTGAATATGATTTAACTTTTAAAGTGGTGTATTTTTATAAAAAGAGACATGTCGTGTGCGTACGTCTTTGAAATAGTGCTTTAATATGCAAATGGTGACTTTTGTGTGCAATATCTTGTTTGGTCTGCGAAATGAGAAAGAAATATATTATGTGAATGTGAAACTTGTTTGAGCACAAGGGAAAACCCTGGGTATCTAGGTGGGCGGACTAGAACTAGTGCGCTAGTGAACCGGATTGTTTCGTCCCTATTTCACTAAGCTGGATTGACGATTGGAACACTAACAAAACATGATATCTGAGGGTCGTGGCCTTCTAAGCCACGTGTTCTGAGGGTCGTGGCCTTCTAAGCCACGTTTTCTGAGGGTCGTGGCCTTCTAAGCCACGATTCACCAAGACACGAGGTTCTAGGGTCTCACTCGAGCTAGATGAACCTTAGGGGATTTACCCACAGTGCTCTTCCATCAATGTCGTGGTGCCTTCCGTCGGTATATGGAAGACCACTTGGGTGTTAGCGTGTGTGTGTGTGTGTGTGAGTGAGTGTGTGTGTGTGTGTGATTATGTGTGTGTGCGTGTGTGAGTGTGTGTATGTGTGTGTGCCCATAATGAACTTTTCTTATCCTCTTTAAAATTGTGTCTGTGAAATGAGTTCTTTTAATTGTTTTTCTTTAGCCTTTAGCTTGTAAATGTTTTCTATAAAAGCATTTTTTTAAGTATAATTTTTAATAAGCACTTTAAATTGTCTTTTGATGTTGTGGCATTTAACCATTTCTCGGTGGCATCCTATTGGGCTTTTAGCTCACACCCTGCATACACCCTTGGGTGTATGTAGTTTCTGTTTCTTCTGTCTTCCAGGTTGCGACTTCGTGCTCAGTGATGGTGGTTCAGGTTGCAGTTGGTCTTCTCATGCAGAATGGTGTTGATGTGGTCTCACTTCTTCTGGGTGGTTGGGTATGAGTTTTAGTTTCCGCTGTCGTCTTTTCTTTTTAATTATTGTTTCGAGTTGTAGACCTTAAACTTGTTCATAGTTTAAAGGCACGTTTCGTTGTCTATTTCTAATTTCAGTTTATCTATCTGGTTAGTTGGTTTTTTCTGTCTTGTATTTCGGGTAAAACCGTTCCCACCTGTTAAACTTGATACCCGGGCACTTCTTCCAGCACGTGGGGATTGGGAACGCCCTTCGGGCCCTGCCACGGATCGGGTTGGGCACCGGGTCGGATGGCGACCCGGCCTGGTTCGTGACAATAGCCACATCCACATAACAATACAATACATTTTCCATCACCATATTTCTTGGATGGTTATTATGATGGGTCGATATTT
The DNA here is from genome assembly GCA_963277665.1 of Viscum album. Lineage (NCBI taxonomy): Eukaryota > Viridiplantae > Streptophyta > Magnoliopsida > Santalales > Viscaceae > Viscum > Viscum album. The sequence goes on from OY728161.1 coordinate 583,637,078, forward strand.
ATATATGACATTTATTAAATTATTATATTTATAAAATTATTATATCATTTCTAAATTCATATTGATAACATTAGTTATGTGCACATATAGACTGTCACCTATACAAATCGAAGTGTTTGTTTTTTTAATTATAGTCTCATAGATGGTAATAAATATATATATAATGAATTTATATATATATATATTAAATTAATTTTACCTTAATTTTTTATTCTTATTTTCCACTCTTTCATTCTATCCATTGAAAAATGAAAAGAGTGTTCATGGATACATATGACCTACCATCCTCCAGAATAGTGTAATAAATTTCCCTATGTCGACCATTCAAAAAAATTAAATATATATATATTTAATATATATTATGTCAATATCATTGTCAAAATTTTATAAATAATAGAAAAAATCAATATTCAATTACTGAAACTAACGAACCAAAATAAAAATGATACACAAAACATCTTCCATGTTGAAACAATGACTTCAATATAAAATTATCCACAAATGGGAATTGAAATGTTATAATAAATTCATAAATGATATTATATATAAGTATATTCATATTTTTTATATCGATATAAAATTATAACATATCATAAAGATTGATAAATGGCATTATAATGCATAAAATACATGAGGTAATGGTTTATTTTTTAATCTCATCATTATTCAATATTGTTAATGATTAAGTCACCATTCAGGGAATTATGTAATAATTATACATTAAACACAATAAATTTTATACAACATTGACTGATTATGATAATTGTGTGTTTCCTTTCATTTTAATCATTCATGTAATGAAGTGACTAAATAAATGTTTTATGGAAAACTGATGGTCTATTTTTTTCAGTCAAGAATCATTTTTCTTTGTCCTAACATTCATTAAAATGTATAAAAGAATGTATTTAATATAATAATATTAATTTTTAAATTAATTTTTTATCATTTATTGTTTTCTATAAAATTATTTCAAAGGATTCATTTTATCTTTTTCAAAAAATATACTTTCTTTCTTTTTACAAAAAATGTGAAAAGAGTCTTTTTTAACATAAATGTATGAATAAAATATTCCACCATTATGACCACTCATTGATTTCAAGATTCAGTTATATTTATTCAATTATTAACTTTAAATGAAATTGTTTTCCTTGGTATATTATATAATTTTTTGTTTCTAATCATTAATATCAAAATAAAATGTGAATTTTCCACATGAAATCATTTAGTTATATTTTTGATGAATTTTCACCTATGTAAAAATTAATTTGTGAATATTACGATTCTATTGTAATGTAATCTTTTGACACCATACACCGTATAACTCAAGTTGGATAATTATTATATTATATTTATTTATTTGGGAAATATTGTCATTTTGTGTGCCAGTTTCCCAATTTGATTGATTATAGTCATTAATTTTAACCCCTTTTATAAGATTAAGGTAGTAGACATAGATTTTGATGGACATGAAATGTTATTACACCTCGTTACATCAACTGGTCACATGATAAAAACATGTTTTTCTATATGGAATATTTCGTACTAATTTATATATGTTTTCTTGGAAGAAGGCCTTAGTGAAAAAGATTTTGATTTCCATCATTACACCTTCTATCATTATGAAACTAGTTGTTTTTATCCATGTGATTATTTATGAGGTTTTGTTTTACATGGTTGTAGAACCATTTTATGGTTTTAGAAATATAGAATATTTTATTTTATTTCTCAAAAATATTAGTCATGTTTAATTTATTTCACAACATATTATTTTCTAGAGTTTCGCATACATGTAATCTTATCCCAACCATTAGGATTGTTTCCATTACACATGATACCATGATGGGATTAATAAATGAAATCAGGGATTTACTATAACAAATAGTAAAGTCCCTAAATGAATTATTATATTATATTTCATATTTTCATATGTGATTTGAGATTTATGTAGTATTTATTTCCCTTAAAATAAAAGGCAATTCAATCATTCGGGATGAAACTATTTTTAATTTTTGGTAATATTATAATATAACAACCAATGATTGGATACTGGATTCAGGGTGTTAATGTTTTATATTAGAGAGAATATATCATAAAATATTAGAGCTCTATTATGTAAAAATTATTTTAGGAAACATAACCCTCACATTAATCTGGGCGAAAAGTATAATTGTAGGATAATATAAAAAATATTTATCATGGTATAAATTATGATTTTTCCTAAAAATACACCCATATCTAGATACTATAGGTTTAATTGGTTTTAGAACATATGAATCATGGTTTAATAACACCCAAAATATTTATTTGATAATATCATGGACATTATTTATATTCAGAGTGATTATTATTTTAATGAATGCCTAGTTTGATACACCAAAGATTTATTCATGGTGTAATTCACATTTTCATTGTAAACCATTATAAAATATTTGACAATATTTTTATGATTTGAGATTTTCCCCAATGATACAAATATTATAATTCAATTATTAGATATTAATAAATATTAATATTATTTTTTGTGTTTCACTATTTTTATATTTTATTTGAATGATTCATAATGTCATATTTTATTCTAGTATACAAAATTGTTTAAAAATGGCTCTCAAAACAATGAATTTAAACCATATAAATTCATGTAATCTATTTAGGTATTTTCCACCTAAATAATTATATAAAACATCATTTGTAATTGTAGATATAATTTGATATGAATAGAGTATATCAATACTATGGTAGATTAAATAGGGGTTTTCTAACAACATTTCTTGTATGGGTTAGCAAACTAATCTTCAATGTGGTGCAACAATGTTTGACAAAAGCATGAATGAAAAACCTCTATCGTTCAATATGATTGCTATTATATCATTATTTTTGATTACTAATAGAGGAAGAATATGTTGTTACTCTTTAATAGTTCTTATGAACCATTAATGAGAAATTTTATTGGTTCAAGCACAAAAAACTCATTTTGGATATTCATTTATTTTATTATGAAATGAAGAGAAAAATAATAAAAAACCCCAATTATTAAATCATTTATATAAAATAATAATATACCAATTAAATATATTTCCATATATTCCAGGACTGTAACAGAATTCTTCAACCATAGGAAAAACTTATTTAAATAAAAAATTCTATCCAAATACATTCATTAATGTTAAATGAATGTTTTTTAATCTTTCATAGATTTGTGGAATTATTGTCATTAAAATTTTAAGATCATTAAATTTCTTGTGATCAATGATATTTTTCACCCTCAATTAAGAATTAGACTTTAGTACTATCTTCCATGTAAATTTGATGATTATCGACTAATGTTCTTCTCCATGGAAACCTTGTAAGTTTTTATTCTAGGGAACCTTCATAATTCCTTTTATAAATTATTAATAGGATTTTTGTTAACCCTTACTAAAATATGGGATTTTTAAATATGGTCATTTAACAATTAAAAACCAAAATTATCGAGATCTAGATTAAAATATAAAGCCTTGATTTATTTAATTGGGGAAAAATGTAATGGCCTCAGATTTATTAAATGATAAAAACATGTTTGATACTACTTATGACACCCAACACCAAGACTAAAATTGAATATAACATCCCAATACATTATGATATAATTAAGATTAATTAAATTCATTCTATTTGATAACATTTCATGGACACAACAATAGGTATAAAAGAAACATGATACTCTATTAAAGTATTATTATTTGAACAAGAACAATATAAATATCCATTATGTTTATGGGTATGAATTTTAAAAACTAAATTATTAATAGTATATGTTCTAAACGTCTATAAAATAAATTCAATGGATATCTTTTTATTATAAATAAAATAATAATCATTGAGAGTAAAAGAATTGTTTTCTAAAAAATTGTATTTTTCTAAAAGGTCGTTCAGTCGCGCATTGTAAACATAATATATAATTTTTTTACATATTTTATAATTTTAATGTTATAAAATATTATTTTTTTATTTAAATAATCATATAAAATTTTATTATGAATATTTTTTTTAATTTGTTAATTTTTTTTTCTTTTTCGATGAATAGTGAAAAAAAGGATTTTTACTAAAGAATAGGTTTTCTTTTAAATTATTTACAAATATTGTTTATAAATTAGATTTTTTATGTTAAAAAAATCCATTATATTATTATTTAATAATTTATTTCTTGATAATCGTTTTAATATTGTATTTTGATATTAAAACCTTCTATACTTATGATAATTTTCTCTTTGACACCCAGATTTTTCATTATGCCGAAATATACAATTTTATACTGGACTTTGAATGTTATGTGAATTTAATTAGAAAAAAAGGATTCCAAATTTAGAATAAGAATAATTTATATTATCTAATATGGTTCAACGTAATTTTTTTATCAATATTAGTAATGAAAAAAGATAAAATTAATTTATATCGTTGTGGAAAAATGGATTTACTCTGAGGATGAACTAAGACGATAATCATTAAAATGTCCTAAAAACTATTAAATATATTATTTGATGGCATTATATCTACCATATTCTACACCAAATCCGATCCTAATTTTATTTTATGTTAATTTCATGTTAAAGTGTTTACCATTTTTCATTCTCTTAGTAAATTTCTATATAATTTCAAAGGGGGTTCCATTTTTCCACTAATCTACATGCACTAATTTTTCACGCTATATAACCATTTTTCTTGTCTGAACCCTACAAAAATATCTCCCTAACATCCATATATATATTATAGAGCTACTTGGAATCCAAAAAGACTATCGCTAAGGTCTTTAAGAAGATATTCAAATGAGGTTTCTCGTAGAGAATGTATTTATATTAAAAAATCACTTTCATTTTAATTCATATTTTTTAAACCTTAAATTAACTATTAAATCATCAAATATATTACCATGATTATCTATCATATAAATATATTTTATTATTTTTATGTAATTATATGTATCAATCTCCAATTCCGTCAAAGGGGAAATACAATCATCAATCATGTGTATGATAAACTACTATCTCAGGAACCGATATAGTTCTTCTTCCATCACCAACACTAAAGGATGGATATAATTATGAATTTAGTACATTTATATAAATTTTAGGATATTATTATTCATATATATTTTTAATATAACATATAAATTTTTATGCTTAATTTTGATTCAAATACGATAACATCAATCATATGTACGGCAGACTACCACCCCCGAAGCGATATGATTCATATTTTAATTATGCTTTGCATGTAATGTAATGAGGATAAATATAATGACTATATAAGATAAATATGTGATGATATTGATTATATAAAATTAATATATCACCGACTTTATTTCTCTTTTACTCTCTAATGGAATGATATCATCAGTCATGCGTACGTTTGACTTACCATCTCCACGAAGTGATGCGATTAGTTTTCCATGTGAAACATTAATAAATGATTGTAAATATTTATTTAATGAGTAAATATGATATTTATAACATTATTATCATTCATTCATGATATATATATATTCCATGAACAAGAACCACAATATTAATTACAAATCACACATGACAATACAAGCCAATTAACAACCAAAGGTGAAAATAATGAAATATTATTAACTATTACATGGTAAAATATTATAATAGGATCACTTATTATACTATAAATATTATTATGGTTATAGTATAAATTAATAACACTATTAAAACCATTATATTCTAGGTAAAAACATGTACATGGGAAATCATAACTGTGGTAAAAGTTTGTCGTCTTGCATTTACTTCTGCAAGACAGATGCCTATTCACCAATAAATTATATTAATTGGTCTAAATAAATAAAATTTGATATTTTATATCATCAATATATATATATTAATCGAACATAATGATTGATATAATTATATTCCTTTTACAAGGATTATGAATCATAAGTAACCAATGTGGTAAGCGTTTATTTCACAATATCATCATTATTCAAGATTTTTTATTTTAATGTATCACATGGGGTAATTAGTTGATATTTATATCATAAAATAAATCACATTTAATAAATAATTTTTATTCATGAACATTTTCAGGTAATAATACAATTTTTCTATTTTTGATAAATATAAATAATTCAATTTTCAAAAAATAAAATCCTACGTTATTTCTCAATTCGATTGGAAATACATTTTCATAAAAACCCATTCCATTTAAAAATGTTTTATAAAATATTCTTATCCTTTTAAATAATTTTTTTAAAATAATTCTTTATCCAATTTTATATCCACAAGGTTTTAAAAGGATTCATCATTTAGTTTTCAATATAATCCCGGTTCGGATTTTATTGAATACGTAAAAGGAATATTTGTTAAAAGATGTACAACATGAATTTTTTTTCAATTTCATGAAAAATATTTTTTTTAATGTATAGTTTACAAATTTTAAAATTTTATTTTAAATGAAAATTATTTTCAATTTTGTTTTAAATTTTTTTTTTTAAAATGTGATTTTAAAAATGAAATTTTTATTTTTTTCAAATATATTTTTAAGGTAATATTCATGGTATTTATATTCATCAATAACCAAAAAACTGTATTTATCATATAATCCACTTATAATATTTTTTATTGATACCATTCACAATATTTCATGATATTATGTATGATTAGTTTGACAAGGTGTGAAAAAGTTTATAACCATTCACCATTTCACAATGGATGGTTTATGATTATTTCTATTTATTGGTGTAGTTATGAATATTTCATATGTTATTTTTTAAATATGATTTTACTTATTATGATTCACATATTTAATATGAATAATTCATGAAACATATTATTTTATGTGTAGGGCATGTTATAGCCCCTCGATTGATCATTAGGTATCATGTGACACAATAGATTGGGTTTAGGTTGATCCCTTACACATTTATTTAGATTTCATGGATCATGGAAATGAACATAAGTTTGTCTTGTTTTTATGTTTTCATTCCATCACTTCCAATTAAGTTATTTATATTTCATATAATTATTTTATTAGTCATAATCTCCATGGTTATGTTTTATGTATCATGCAATTATTTAAATGATATTATTTGATAACCATTTATTGATTATATATTATTCTAATGTTATTTATTAAATGGAATGTCTTTTAGTTATTTACCATACATTATTGATTATGAATTATTTATTCATAGATTGTAGAACACACTTTACATTACAAATTTTATGTTTTCACCCGTTTTTATGATTTTATTTCAACATCATACAAGATTGAGTGTTAGGATTAATAAGTAGGAATATGTTGTGGGGAATAATGTTGTTCCCAACGAAGATACACTATGTATTTTATGTTTTAAAAAGTAATGTGGATTCATGTAAGAATCTAGTTTTCAATGTAAACTAAATTATTCAGTAATTTGGGATATGATTTATTGTATATTATGAAAATGCACCAAAACAGAATTTTCCTTTTGGTTACATAGGCCAAAATGTCTACAATTTCATAATACATGATATTTTTATTTCATCTATTAATGGATATCCCAACCATGCCAAGAATAAAATTTAATTTTTCTAAATTGAGTTTAATAAGTTTTTCTAGGATATTTAACTAGAAAATATTGATATAGGAGATGTTATATACTTGAGAAGAACTAATTTTCCATTTTCCCATTTTCACCGATAGATTGAATTCAATGTTTTATTGGTTGTTGTTGAATTCTTGTACTTAAAATGTGTGATATAAAATAATTTTTATATTCAGTATCAAATATTATTTTCCATATCCTTAATTGCATGACTAGAATATCTATCACCAGTTAATTTTTAGGTGCTTTATTACTATTTTTTATTTCATATTCATGCCTTTTTTAGGTCTTAGAGGTCATTATCGTCTGTTATTTTTGAAATCCCCATATTCAGTGATTTATTTTACAAAGTGTCCTTAATTCATATATTGGTAGAATTATACATTATTATTTGTGTTTATTGGATAATTTATTTCTTCCATCATGTTTGTGGGCCTCTCATATCGACATTTACTATAATTGTTCCACTACTTAACGTATATATTGAATATCATAGATCCATTTATATAATTTCTATGATACTTATTTCCATACATTTAAGAATTGAACTTTTGGTCTTCCTTACAACTATGATATTTCTTCCTCACTATAAAATATTGAAAATATATTATATTATTTTTATCTATAGACCCCTTAGACCCTAAAAAATTTACAATATCCTTTTTGACATTGAGGGAACATCAAAAAAAATTTATATTTCCTATAAAAATATAAAATTTCATAATAATTTCAAAGTTTAGCAATGACATAATAAAGAAGGTATCACCATTAAATTTATGATCAATGAAAAATTCAGATGCATATCCATCAAGTCCAATGATGTTTTCCTTTTATTTGAGATTGATTTTTCCTCCAATTTGTTGAGTACAATGAAATGTCTCCCTATTTTATAATGGTGAGTATGAGGAAAACATTTTTTTGTTTTTTTATGAATTAATTAATCTCCATCTCTTTGAAAAATTCAGTGGGTTTTTTTATTATTTGTCAAATTACACCGATGATCACCTTATCCCTTTATTTAATAATTAGACATCATGATCTGCTCTTACTCAAAGGATGGTGAATATATTTCCAATGGACTTTATCCATTATTATATGATTAAAGGATCATGTGATTCATTGAATATTGGATTCCTTTGTAACATAATGGTATTAATTGATACTAAATCTTTTTTAGAGTGATGTGGGATTTTCGCTTGAATCATGTATTTGTTCAAATCATGATTCAACTGAGTTAATATTTTTAAGATGTTCTGAACTCCTTATCTTATTAGGTTGGCCATCTCATTCCAGAAATCCTCATATTTTCCATCACATTGATTATTGAGTTAGTTCCCCATATTTACCATCATTAAATAACATATAGGGGGAATTATGGATGTGAAATTTCAAAATATTGAAAAAATAAAACTGAATAATTGAATTTTAATGAGATAAATCGTTAATAAAACACATTCTTTAACAAATGAATTTATAGATTTAAATATATTTTATCCATGAACTGTTTCCTAAATTAAAATTAAAAATAAAATTTTCACAAAAAAATCGTTTATAAAAATACAGTGAATTTACAAAAAAATATCCCCCAAGTGTTTCAAACATTGTCTGTAATGTAGAAATTGTTTTTATAACCCAAGAGATAAAAGAATTAATACACAATATACACATTTCAAAGTTATTACAACTAGTATAACTATACTAGATCCACATCCAAATGATGTATCCAAACAAAAATTATTTTTCTTAAAAACCACACTCTCATAAATTTACAAACATTCAAGGTTATTTTTCATTTTTAGTCATATCTGTAAATATTTCCTTATAGTTTTCTAATATAAATCCCCCAAAAAACTAATACTTACTCTAATAATAACTCAAAAATCCCATATTTTTTATAATCATTAGCTCATGATTTCTTATTTATTCATACTCATAGTACCACCAAAAATTACCGAGAGATATTTTTTCATTGGGTAATTATATAAATATCAAAATTTTGTGCATCATTGATACAAAAAAATTAATTAATTACTTATATAATCCCAATGTTTTTTATTTTTCATCTAAAATTTTGAAGGGTAATATAGGAAAATCATAATAAATAGTGAACTATAAATCATAGTAAGGGAATAATCAAAGAATAAAATTATGTAAATAATCCATGTGGTTCAAGAGGAATATCAAGTATACAAAAAATGTTGAGAATCATAAATCGACACATCAATAAAATATATCAGATGATGAAATCAGGGCAAAATAAGAATATAAAAACATTGTAAAACATGACATCATAAGCATATATAAAAGATAAAAATTATGAAATAATAATATATTCTGTTTTGGATAATCTCTTATAAACTATACATGTTTTCTTATGAGAACAAAAATTTACATTATGCATTAGTGGATTATATAATTTTTGTCCACCCATCTGATTTATATTATGAAAACTCATTTATATTCCACAATGATTATACAAAATAAGAACATCATTATTCATTGATAATACAACTATTAATGAGCATGGGATTCATACATGGATTCTACTAATAAATAAATTATAGGTAGATATAACTGAGTAAAATTTATTGGAAATGGGTATTTTTACCCACAAAAAAAACAATTTTCAAGAAAGTCATTGGAAACTTTTAGTAGAATAAAATATGTATGTAAAGAATAAAGAAAGGGTTTAAAGAGAGTGAAAGACTATATATCATTACATGGGAATCATATGTACAGTAAAGGGGTGTTTAAAATAATTATCTAGGATAATTTGGATGTAAATAAGGATTATTACAAATAGAATACTTGAAAAAAATGAAAAAGAGAGAATCCTTTACAATGATAGAAACATCAAAAAGCTTGGGTGGTTATTCATAAATGTTTGATAACATATTAGGAGGTTTTATCGAGGGATATGAAGAGTAAATTTATATTAAATGGGTTTATTGTTAAGTTGAATGAGAGGATGGTTTGGTATTTATTACAAAAAGTGTAATTCATTATAAATTTATAAACATAGTGTTTGGAATCTATGTGAAAAAAATATTAAAAACAACAAAATAATCCATTGTTTTTACAAACATGTATTGTAATAGATGAGCGATTTTTAATATTTTACTATTCGAAGATGAAAATAATTAAAATAATACCATCCATTAATGGAAGTGTGACATTTTCAAAAAAAAATGATTTTAAAATCATATTATAAAATATTTTTTTCAATAAATCATTAAATATGTATGAAATAAATAAAATAACATCAAAATTAGATTATATTAAAGTAGACATGTAACACCCAAAGGATTTAAAAATGAATTGAATTTTATGAAACTTTTCTTTATGATGATATTTAAAACTATCCTTTAAAAATTATTTTTTCAATTTTTTATTTTGAATTTTGAAGAACAGTCATCTAAAATTTTGATCAGTAAGCATTTTGGAGTCTAAATGAACCCACATTATTTTTTGGTGAATAGTAACATACCTTTATGAATAGTAATATTAATAGTAAAATGACCCTAATTATTACTAAATTTTATTATTATTTTATTTTCATATGACTCTATCATAATGAAAACATGATCAATTTTTCAAGGTGTTAAAAAAAGTGTAATAAATATTAAATTGATTTTTTTTAATAAATTATTATTTTAATCATTAGAAATTATTTATATTATTAAAATTATATTCAGAAAATGGAGTTAATTTTTTATTTCTACACATTGAAAAAATGGTTATGATTATTTTTTGGGATTTTTCTAAAATTTCTGAATTTTGGAGGAAAAATGAAATATAGTAAAATACCGTTTATTAAAATTTTAAGTTAAAGAAAATATTTTGGGCATCTACACTAATTTAAGAGCAATTGGTTTGAAATCACATGAAATTTTTATTATTTTGGGTTACATGAATCATGTATATTCATCAACTTGAGGGAAAATATTATAATAATGACTATAATTATGTAAATCCCACATCTCATCCATTATAAATACCACCCTCATTCTCCTCTTCCTCTCACAACTTTCAAGACATGGGTATTGTATAAGTTATTCTATATTACCTACCCAAGGCTCTTACCTACGTCCAAGACTAGATGGTATCACCAAAAGTATAAAGCCAATGTTCTTAAAGAGGATTTCTAGGTGAATAGATCAAGAGGTAGGAATCTTCTTCTTTTTTTCATGAGTTTTCATTTCTATTATTTTATTTTCTCATACACTCTTTCCCTAATCATATACAAGAGGTATGAAATCTCATGATTATAATATATTTAATATGATACTATGTTCATGTAAATGATTCACCATCTTCCCTACTATCTACTCCCTCTTGTTCTATAAATAAAAACATTGTGCAGATTGTGCATATTTACCAAAATCGTGGCCAATTTGATTCCAAATTCCATAACATCCTCCCTAGATGATAATAAAACCCATATTATTTTTGAATCAGAATTCAAAATTTATTTTTTAACCAATTTCATGTTCTATAGTGAACTTTTATGAATGATATTATATTATATAACGAAACAATTTCTTGATTATCGAGGAACTTCCTAAAATGATCTAAACAAACGTCATTAATTATTCATCTAGTGATCCATAATAATATATGAAAAAATAATATTTTATGGTATAATTATTTATTTTTATACTTATTAATACCATTTCATTCCCCTTTTGCAATTTCATTTCCATACGATAAGAAAATCAAACTCAAACCGGCCATAGAAATCACGTGAAGAACGCACAGAAAACAATGGAAGGAACAAAATACAAATAAATAAAGGGTGAAATGATGTAAAGAAATCCTTATATTGGGTATGATTACAATTAATAAATTTCAATATGACATAAATTAATTTGTTAACCATTATACATGAGTTTTAAGGTATTTTTATGTATGAAAACCCCGAGGTAAGAGAATTCTAAACCCAATTTCCATTCATTGGGTTAACAAACTACCTCATTATTTATGTGGTATAATAATTTTTTGTGTGATGAAATATATTAATGTTATGTCAAATAATTGGTATTTATTGTTTATATACTTATTCCATCCACTTTATTGAGTTTCAAATCAAGTATATGTTATTGGTAAGGGGCATTTCTTTTAAAATTCATTTTTAAATTTATGTTTTAGGAAATTCAAAAGACATGTTTTTATGTAATTATTCATATTGTATGATTATGTTATATATGATGGGAATTTATTATAATGAATTTATGGACCTATATCTCTCTCTAATGCATTTGGTATGTTTATGTTGGATGTCAGTCGTATGGCTAGTCCAAGCGTAACTATGATTGTTACACAAAATGTAAGGTAGTTGTGAGGGTTTCAAATTACGAGGTAGCTGAGAGGGTTAAAAGATAATGTATGTAAATTTGCAGGACCCCCTTAGGTTTTATTTATGATCATTATGTTTTTTGGGAATCTCTTGTTTCACAAAGTAAGTATATATATGGCACATGTATGGTTCTTTTTTAAAATGATTTCATGTATTTACAAGTATTCATTGACTAATGTTTTTATTTATTATATACAGATCCCTTACTAAGATTTTGTTCTCATCACATGTTTTTAAATTATTTTCATAGGTTATATATATTTGTAAGACATATAAGGAAGCTAAGTTAAATGTTATGATTATTTTTGAAGAAAATCATGTTTTATTTGAAGATTATTATATTTTGGTATAAATGAATATATTGTTTGTTATATCCACTCTATATTAATATTGAATTTTTTGAATTTATTATATCCTAAACTCGAAATATCTAAAAATGAAAATATCTTAAATGTGAATGGAAGTGATTTCGTGACTAAATTAAATATTTTTAAATGTAATGGGGCATGTGTTTTTAAAGTTGGTACTGGAGGATGGTTTAAATAAATTTATTGGTTAGGATAACGTTAATATAATACAATAAATTATTTTTTACTTTATGGTTAATTTGAAATTATATATCATTTAATAATTACAATGTGTCTTAGACTAAAATCTGTTTGTTCAGTATAATTTTCTATAGAAGAAACATGGATGCTGAAGAAAAGAGGAAGTGACAGAATGACAGCCTAACAAATCTATAGCCTAGAATGGTAGTGATTGAAACCGAGGAGTATGTGACAGTAATGGATCAAATGACATAGGCAATAAATGGTGGTGTCATTCATGAATGAGAACCACTGGAGGAACAAAAATAAAACTAGATGATTGTGGAACAATTTATGAGGAAAACCACTCCTACTTTATATGGATATTCTGACCCAATAATAGCAGAAGGATGGATTAAATCCCTTGAAAATTTATTTGATGTTATCGGTTGTCTAGATTATCAAAAGGAAAGCCTTTCAATTTATCATTTTGATGGTGAAGTTGATTAGTGTCGGTGAATGGTAAAAAATATCATTGATAAATAAGAGATTGATGCCATAGAGTGGGGTGAATTTAAATGTTTCTCATTGAAAAATATTCTCTTAAGGTGGTGTGACTTAGGATGGAGAATAAGTTCATTAAATTGAAGAAAAATAAGGAATATTAAGATGTTTTCTATGAAGGAAACTTCACCCGACTGGTGAGTTATACTCCAAATATTATTCTAGATCTTGATAGAAGAATCAACTGTTTTTTCTCTGGACTAAAGCAATGGTGTCGAAGGACATTGGCTCATGTGAATTCAAAAGTTTGGAGAAACTTTTCAAGTATGCTGAGAGGTTAGATGTGGATATTATTTATGTTAACATGCACATTGAAAATAAATAGATGAAGAGTTCTAGATGGAATGTGATGGGTAAGAGTAAACCCATAAAATCTAATGGTAATAAATTATCGATTCCATTTTGTCAAAACTGTGGGAAAAAGAAACCTGGGGAGTGACCTACCAAAATCAGGACTTTTTTTATGTGGTAAGTTTGGACATATGGCACGAGATTATATTGAAAATTACCCTAACACTAATCTTTATAAAAAAACTATTATGCATTTTAAATGTGGAGATATGGTTCATTATGAAAATGACTGACCAAAGAGCGATCTAAATAATGAAAAGATTCCATATTATAAGTAGAACAGTGAAGTGGGATCCTTTTTGCCTAAATTAGAAAATGTTAGGACATAAAATGAAGATATATCATGTAACTTGTTTGTTTAATCTAATTTTTCTAATTTTTTGTTCGATACAGGGTATATACATTCCTTTATTTCTGAGGAATTTTCTGGTAAATTAAAAATATCACCTCAAAAAATAAGACCAGAAATTTTTTTAAAAAACACAGGGGAAATAATATAGAAAATATGAATTATTAGATTCATTATATTTTTGTGTATGGAAGGAAATTACCAGAGAACCTGGTTGTTTCTCCCTTAGTAGAGTTTGGTTTAATTATAGTAATTGATTGGCTTTCTCAATATTATACTAAGATATTTTGTAGATCTAAAGTTGTTTTTTTGAACGATTATTAGTTTTTATACATGAACAGACCCATTCAATTGATTATATATTAGGAAGCTAAGAAAATGTGGAAATATAGAAATGAAAGTTATCTTGCTCATATTCTTGAAAACATGGTAACTTTTTAGATTAATTATGTGCCAGTGGTAAATGAATACCGTGGTGTTTTTTTTATGAGTTACATTGTGTCCTACCTAATCAGGATGTCGAATTTACAATTTGTTTTGTTCTTAATGATATGCTAATTTCAAAACCCCCATATTTAATGTCCCAAATGGAACTTCATGAATTGAAAAATAAGTTGTATGAGTTTCTTGATAAAGGATGTATTCATATTGGCACATCACCAAGGGGTACTCTTGTTTTTTCATTAAAAGTAAATATGGTTCCAGGAGGATTTTCCTTGAATATATAGCATTGAATAAAATCACTTTTAAAAACAAGTTTCTTTTGTCTCATATTGATGACTTGTTTGATCAACTCCAAGGAGATTATTATTTTTTCAAGATTGAATTGAGATATAGATACCATCATCTGAAGGTGAAGGAGGGTGACATCCCAAAACCAACATTTCGTACTAGATATAAGCATGATGAGTTTGTTGTTTTTCCATTAGGGTTAACTAATTCACCTTTTGTATTCAAGGATTTTAATAATATAATATTTCATGAGTTCATGTATTTTCTTTTTGATGTTTTTTTTATGAAATTATGGTAGTTTTTTAGTGTAAATAGGGTTATGAAAAACATGTAACGGTTATCTTCAAAACATTAATGGGAAATAAACTCTATTGAAAATTCAGCAACAGTGATTTTTGGTTGAAAAAAAATTCTTTTCATGGGAAGATAGTAAATAAGGATGGAATAACAGTTGATCATAGTAAAAAAGTTGTGATGAAGGTCCAGGACCTAAAAATTTAACCGAGATTCGTAGTTTTATTGGATTAATATCTTATTACCGACAGTTTGATAAAATCATTGCACAATTATTTGTACATCTAATTAAGATAACTATAAAAGGGGTTAAATGTATATGGACAGAAGAATGTCATATATGATTTTACGAACTAATGAAGTGAGTGGTGAATTCTATAGTTTTTTCTTTGGATTCTTGTAATGAAGACTTTGTCAACTATAGGGATTTTTCATTGATGGTAATTGGTTTTGTTCTCATGAATAATGATCAATCATTTTATTATTCATTGAGAGAACTAAAACCTCATTAGTTAGATTATCCCACACAGGATTCGGATTTTCAATATATGGTTTAGGCTTTGAAAATTTGGAGGAACCATTTATATGGATCCAAATGTAAAATATATACTAACCATAAAATTCTAAATTATTTATTCACTTAGAAGGAATCAAACATGAGGTAGAGAAGATGGATGTAATTGATAATTTATTATGATTGCATGATCAATTATCATCATGGAATAGAAAACAATGCAGCAGATGGATTGAGATGAAAACATCATCCATCATTAACCATGAAACATTTGGAACCCGATCCATTGATGAATGATTTGATGTATTTTGTCGTAGAAGTTTTTGGTGCAAGAAAAACATATTTTTATTTTCTAGGTTTTAGTGTAGTCACCTTTATCATATATAATTAAGCAAGCGTAGAAGGATGACTGTGAGTTTTAGAAAATTATGGAATTAATTAAAATGGGTATGTTTCTATAATTTAATATTGATAATTATTTTATTTTAATATATGGTAAAAGGATGTGTGTTCCTTGTGATTTATAGTAAAAGAAAAAAAAAATTGTGTGAATCTCATAATTCTCCATTTTATGTTCATCATGATAGTACTAAGATGTATAGAGACCTTCAAGAGTATTACTGGTGAAATGGAATGAAAATATATATTTCTGATTTTACTATGAAATGTTTGTCATGTCAATAGGTTATATAAGAGAGGCAGATAAAAAATGGGATTTTCAGCCTTTTCTAGCGCTAGTGTGGAAATGGGAGAATGTATCCATGGACTTTGCGGTGGAAATAACTCATACTTATTGAAGTGACAATGTGATTTGTGTTTTTGTTGATAAATTGAACAATCTTTACATTTTATTTATATTTGAGAAAAATGAATTTGTATCAACTTTATCGATTATTCCTCAATGAGATTATCATGTTTTATGGAGATTATCTTTCAATTCTATATGACTAGGATCCTAGGTTCACATATATGTTTTGGAAGGGCCATCAGATATCTGTGGGAATAGAATTAAATTTATATAAATCTTTTTATCCTCAATAAAATGGGTAGTCAGAACGAATGATTCAGACTATGGAGGATATTCTTAGAGATTCTTCAATAGAATAATATGGAATTTGGGATTTACATATTTATTAAGTTGAGTTTTCAAATAATAACAATTTTCATTCCACTATTAGAGGCCCCCTTTTGAGACATATTATAAGAAGTGGTGTTGAACTCCGGATTTTTGGTATGATGATAGGGGAAGAAAGTTTATGAGACTATAATTAGTAGATAAAGTGGTTGAGAAAGTGAGTATGATCCAACAATACATGAGTACAACTCAGAGCAGAAAGAAAAGTTATGCAGATAACAGGAGGAAAGACTTTTATTCAGAGGTAGGTGATCGGTTTTTTCTTAGAATCTCACCATGGAATTGTGTTATGTGTTTTGTTACAAAAGGAAAGAGAAGTCCAAAATTCATTGGACTTTATAAAATCATGGAGAAGGCTATAATATTCACCTACTAAGTAGATTTTCCTCAATGTTTATCCTAGGTACATAACTTTTTACATGTTTCGATATTGATAGTGTTGGTTTTAGATTCATCTCTGGTTTTTAGACCAGAAGAAGTTAAACTATAAGGGAACCTTTATTATGAAGAGAAACTAGTTCTGATTATTTATAAAAGGGGTCAACTATTTCAAAATATGGTATTCAACTAGGTAAATGTTTTTTGAAGAAACTACATGGCTGAAGAATAAACAAAGGAATCTAAAAATTCTATGTGTGAAAGGTGCCCTAAAATATTTAATAAGTAATTAAAATTATGAGGGGTAAATTTATAAAACATGGGGACAATTTAACACCCCAAGGATTTAAAAATAAATTAAATGAATGAAAAATTGTTTTGTTCTTGTATTTACAACTATCCTTTAAACAAATTTTTTTCTCTTTATTGTTTTGAATTTTGAAAAAGTGGTCATCTATAATTGTGGATAGAAAGTTATTTGAAGTTTAATGTAACTGACATGATTTTTTGGGAATAGTAACATACTCTTATGAATAGTAATGTTAATATTAATATAACCCTAATTAATAGAAAAATTTGTTTTTGTTTTTGTTTTTTATGAATTAAATATAATGATGACTAGGTCAATTTTTGAAGGTGCAAAAAATGGGTAATTGATTTAAAATTGTTATTTTTTCAACAAAATATGATTTAATTAAAAATTAAACTAATAATATTTAGAAAATTATTTTCAAAAAATGGAGTTCATTTATGAATTATACACCTCAAAAAAATTTTAGGATTAATTTTTGGGTCTTTTCTAAAATTCATGAATTTTTTATGTATAGTGAAATATGCTAAAATATTGAATATTCATATTATCAGTTAAAAAACTATTTTTGACATCATCAATAATTTAAACCCACATGGTTCCACCTCACATTCTATTAATACAATTTAGGGACACATGAATCATGACTACTTGTAGTCTTGAGCAAAAATATTACAATAATGATTAAAATAATGTAAAATCACTCATCTCCTCCACTATAAATACCAACATCATTCCCCTCGTCCTCTCACACCTGTAATAACATGAACATTGTCTATGTTTTACCAAATTTACTCTCTAAGGATCTTCCCCACTCTGAAGACCTTTTTGCCTCCCCAAAATGCCCATACCAACTGCCTTAAGGATGATCTCAAGAAGAACAGATCAAGAGGTACGAATTCTCTTCCTTTTTCATATGTTTTCCTTCCAATTCTTTTTTTCCATAGAATATCATCCACTCAACTTATAAAGAGGGATTTAAATCTAAAGATTATTATAAATTCTATATTTTATCATGTTCATGAAAAATATTCATCATCTTCCTTCCTCTTATCTCCCTCTTGTTCTAAAAATAAAAACACTATCCACGTTGTGCCAATTTAACAATATTTTGGATGATGTGTTTCCAATTTTTATTACTTCCTTAAATGATGATGATACAACCCATTTAATGGTTGAATAATAATATAATGTGTATGTGTTATCATATTTAATTTTCTTTACAGAATATATATGCATGAAATTATATTATATAATGAAACAAGTTCGTGATTATCGGGGAACCGCCAAAAATGATCTAAACATACTCCATTAATGTTTTATCTAATTATCTATCATAACATATGATAAAAATTATTTATGGTATAATTATATTTTCTATAGACATATTAATATAATTTAATTCAAATTTTATATTTTTATTTCTATATTACATGAAAATAAAATACTAACTAACAATGCAAATCCTGTAAAGAACGCAACCGAAACCATGAAAGGAGAAAAATACTAATAATTAAAGGTTGAAATGATTTAATGGAGTGATAATATAAATAAATATAAAGATTAATATGTTTATTTAAGATATAAATAACATTATTTAAACCATTATACTTGAGGATTTAATAATTTTTAAGTAACAAAAACATGAGGTTAGGGAATTCTAAATCTGATTCCCATTCATTAGGTTAACCTTCAACACTATTATTTATGTGGTATTAAAATTGTTTGAATGATGAATTGTATTAATAATTTGTAAAATTATTTTTATTTACTAGGTATATACATATTCCATCCACTCTATTCTGTATCACTTCAATTATATGATATTTTTAATGGACTTTTCTTTTAAATTCCTCTTTTAAAGTTCAGTTTTACAAAATTCAAAAGATATGTTTTTATATAATTATTAATGTGGTTTTATAATGTTACAGTTCTTGGGAATTCTTTTTGATAAATGGTGGGACCTATATCTACCTTAAATTCATTGGGTATGATAATGTTTAATGGTGGTCATATGGTTTCCCAATTTGTATCTTCGATGGTTACACAAATTTTAAGGTTGCTATGAGGATTAAAAATTATAAGGTAGTTGTGAGGGTTACAAGATAATGTACATAATGCCCATATATACCCTTATGGTTCTATTTTAGTTCATTATGTTTTATGGGAATCTCTTGTTTCATAGAGTTTGTATATATTGGTTACATGTCTGTTTATTTCTGAAAATAATTTCACACATTTACATGTATTTATGGGAAAATGTTTTCTTTCCTTTTTTTAATATCCCTTACCAATATTTTGTTCTCATCCTATTTTTTTAAAATATTTTCAATAGTTATAAGGTTTTGTAAGAAAATGAAGGAATCCATGTATAATGTTATGAATATTTTTCATGGAAATCTTGTTTTATGTGAAAATTATAATAGTTTGGACAAATTGAATACTATATTTATAGTACCCAGTCTGTATTAATTAGTTAATTTTTTTAATGTTTCAATCCCAATTATCTAAATCACCAAACATGAAAATATCCTCAATGTGAAATGATGTTAGTTCTTGATTATATTCAAAATTATGTAATGTAATATGGAATGGGTCTTGATAGGACCTTCATTTTTTGATCATGAAACCCTTTATAAAATATATTACATCACTTTTTTCCCTATTAGGATATCATAAAACACATTAAAATTTTACATCATATATATTTTTTCAGGAAAAATAAATTTTTCTTAGAAAATGAAGAAAAATTATATATTAGATAATTGTTATGTGTTTATTTCAAAAATAATATTTATTATTCCCAAATAACGTTCTAAATTTAATAATTGAAACATTTAAATAAAAATCCTTCCTTGTTAAATACATATTCTTGACTAAATAAATTTTATTAGAATTTATTTTTAAATAAGTATTACTTAATAATAAAATTATACTAAAATTACATTTACTTCAAAAAACATGAATTTATATTAAATTTTATTTTATTTTATAATATTCTTTTTTTATAAATACCTTTTTTAGTTTCCTATAATTAATATATATTTTTCATGGAAATAACTATTTAATAAAGAGAATATATATAATGTAATAATTACAAATGGAAACATACTATCATTATTTAATTAAAAAAATATGAATATTCATACAAGTGAGTCTAGATACAAAACCCCTTACCACAGTATTGTCCACCTTAAGGGAATGGTCTGTGATTATGGTACATTCTTATGATGGTTTAGTGATCATGTTTTGGGTTGTGATACATATAAGATTCAATTTATAATGCTATAATTTTCACATGATTTTCAATTGATGTATATCATTTTGGGTTTGGATATGGGAAAATCAAAGCAATTTCATCTTTCTAAGATGTTTTGATAAATGAGGATCATTGGGTATCATCCTCTTATTCAAGTATATCATTTCTTCTCTTTGTGTCAATTATAATTTATCATTACTCATAATATATACTAATAAATTTATTCATTGTAGTGAAACTACATTATGAATGTCTATTATGAGTAATAGTTTTTTAATCCTGACATAAAAATTATGGTCAAATTTTTTATAGGTCCAAAATTAAAAAACTTAAATATAGTGCATAAATTTTCTAAAGCAACTTTAATTTTATAATTATTTTATTATTTGAAAATGTATTTTCATTTATAAAATATTGGATTGTTGAAATATACAATTATAATTGTAAAATATATATTTATACATAAATTTTAAGGGTTATATTAATTTTTCTATGATATATATATATATATATATATATTTATTTATATATAATAACGTATATCAAATATTATATATATATATATATATATATATATTAAATATTCTATTAAAGGATATTATCTATTGTATAATATATATATATATATATATATATTCAAATTCAAATATATATTATAAAACTATATAAAATATATTTTTTAACCGATATATTTTATTAATGTTTTATATAAGGAAGATATATGTATTATATAAATTCCTTATGTTATATTTGGAAAAATTATCTATGTGAATTATGTAATTGATATTGTATATATTTTTATAAATATTATATGTTTACTATATTTATCTGAAAATTCTCAAGATGTGTGTCTGTTGTGTTAATATGAATTTTTCTATTTATGTGTTCATATATTTCACGCATTAAAAGTATTATGTATATCAAAAACATATATAAAATACAATAAAAATTAATTTTAATAAAAAATATTTTTAATAAAATAATTTATTATTTTTTGGCATATCCATTTATTTACATAGTAATATACTGCATATCTTATTTATATTTTATATTTCCCTTCCACATTAATGTTTCATGATTTAATGAATAATCTATGATAATTTATTGATGATTTTCAAACAATGTAAATGGCTTGCACCACATTCTATGTTTTATGAAATCAATATTATTTCAAACCACTTAAAACCCATTCCACAAATTTTATTTATACATCCTTCTCCTAATAATTCACCCTATAATAATTGTTTGGAACTCTACTATTAATTTTTTCTGCAATCAATAATTTTTTCAGGAACCTAATTCACCAATAATAAACACATAAAATGTATTTTATTATAATACTATTATTTTTTATGGAAATAAAATTATGTTCTGTGATTGCTAACTCATTATATATATTATGGAATGTGGATTATTTTTTTGAGATATAATAGAATATTCAATACATATCAAATGTAAATGTTAAATGTTTTAATTTTTATGTAAATATTTTATAAATTATTTTTGTTTTTTAGATTTAATGTATATATTTCTTATATTATAAATTTCTTTTTTATGTTTTTATGTAAAATATTTTTTGTGGAAATATTATGTAAATGTTCCCCATATTTATGTAAATATTATATGTTTTTTGTAAATTCTATTTAAATGTTTTTATTTTTATATGTTTTGTTTTATATTTTATGTCATTAAAAAATTCGATGGGTAAATATTTGTAAAATTTTATAAGTATTTATGTAAAAATTATATGTTTTTTCATTTCATGTATTTTTATCTATATCATAGTGTTTTATATGTTATATATTAATTTTTATTTTCTTAATATGTATTTGTCCTTTTTTGTTAACATCACTACATTAACCCAAATTATTTAATATTATTTATATTTTAAATAGAAATAGAAAAAAATTGATTTAATACATCTAAATATATAGAAATTTTTTAAAATATTTTTCACATGTGATTATTTAAATAAATATAAGTAGTGTATATGTGTTAGGGTTTATTTGCATCTTATGTGTGTATTTTTTCTGTTTTATTATTTTATGTTTGTAAATGCTATATAATAATTTTATTTTTGATTAATTTATTTTATTGGAAATTGTTTTTTAATAAAATTTACCATTGTATTGATATGTATCTTGATAAATTGATTCTTTTATCTCTCATGATAAGTAATTTCCAATAAATAGTTTTATAATTTGATTTCCCTTTTACATTTAAAAATATCATACTTGTTTTTGTTTTATATATTTTTTATAGAATAATTTATTAAATTAATACCAAATTATTTTAATATTTGGAGGGACCCAATCTAATTGAGATGAAACTCTTGAGATACCAATCTAGTTCAGTTACTCATACTTTTTGGATTCATTATCTGATAAAAAATATATAAAAAAATTTCAAAATTAAAATTAATTTTAAAATTGTAATATCATTGATAAATTCCAATGATTAAAACTAAAATAGATTGTGGTATAGTCATTTAGGTACCTAAACCCCAAGTCTAAATAATATATCCATTTTGCAATTAAATTTACAAAATATTAGTATGACCAATTTGATGAAAACTATGTTGATCATTTTTTATTTAGTATTTATGTAATAAATTAAATTTCATTTAATATAAAATTTGTAATCCCAAATGGGTGATACAGTGGGAGTGGATGTGTAAAACATTGAATCAAAATTTATTATTTTTTGATTAACTATTTTCAATATATTCTTTTTTATTGGAAAAAATATAAAACATACTAAATTTATTACTCTCTATTAATTTTTTTGAATATTAAAATCTAATAAGACCCATAAAGATGAATTTTTAATGTTTAATGCATGATAAAAACTATAACATTGATTTTTTTACATAGTACATAACTTTGTAGATAACATAATATTCCATTTCCATGGGTTTATTCATGTTTGGGATGGAAAACACATCAAACTTTATAAAGCCCCACCCTTAAACATTACTTAATCTTGAGTTATTTCAAGAATTTACATTGAGGGTCTTTTATGGTTTAGAGTTTTAGGGAATTAGATCATAAATCATGCATTACATTCCACATTAAAACAAGGCAGTTACATAAAAGGCAATATTCATTTTTTCCATCAAAGGAGACATATTTAAAATAAAACATGGATTCTTTCGTGACACTTCATCGACACTATCAACACATAATTTACTTTTCCATTGACCTGTGAAAAAACATTTCAAAACCTTGGGATGAGCATAAAAAGCTCAGTAAGGTATATAAAAATAAGGAATGAAAACAATAGTCCATGTATACATAATAATAAATGAATTCATACGTTACTCATAAAACATAAGCACATTAACATACCGCATCACATCATGAATAAATCATATAAATCATAAGATATAAAGGTAAGTTTAGGCATTCATAAAATTCTTATGTAGGGAGTAACCCACATGGTTACGTTTGGAATACCCATCATAGTATATTCCCTAAATCTCATCGGAGAAACCTTAGCGTTTAACCCCTTCATATTACCCAATGCCTTGGAGAGATATATCAGGCTCACCTGCCCTTAGTTTATCATGGAACCACCTGTCTTCATAAACAATGCCCAAGAACCATAACATAATCATACCACATAAAACATGCATAAAGGAAACATAGAATTTCCACATTTCAATCACAATATATTAATACAGAACATTGATATAAAAGCATTATCAAAACCATTTTCAATACAAAAATAAAAAAAAAGTAAAACATGGTATTTATTTTTCATTTATAAAAAACTTATGACTTGTAGAAGAAGCCTAAACTCAAATAATGGTCATGGCGGTGGAGAAGTCATTGTCACCGCATACGTAATACCAAAACATTTCTTTTTTCATTTACTAAAACTCTTCATATAAAAACATTCCTTTTGAATAAAATTAAAATTAAAAGGGGTTTATACACCATATAAAACATTGTTGTGTACGAAACAAAATATGCCTCAATGGAAGGAGATTGAGACGAAGTCCCTTACCTCGTGTCCGACTTGACTCGATCATTCTATAATCTCTTGAATAATAAACTTGTGGTAATTTCTACTTGCTTAAGAACCTATTTCATGTTCATTATTCCTTTTATATCACTTGTTACCATGTTATGAACACTATGTAATTATTTAAGTTAATAATGGTCGTTTTAATGATCTTGGGTACTTGAGTCAAAAATAAACTCTTTATAATTACAAGTTGTTCATGTTGTAAAATATCCATTATAACTAGAATTATGTTCTTGATGTAGATATTATATATATCATATATATCCAGTATATACATGCATTTATATAATTACAAAACCTATAGATGTAAGAAATGAAATGCACCATTCATGGAGACGGTAAGCCGTATGTACGCATGAACGCTACTTTCATTTCTATTTCTTATATAATGGAAGGGAATCATAATGATATAAAGGTATATTATAATTCCAGTATAATATCATATATAATATCATTAACTTGATCCTTTATACGTCCTGCATATGGAATTAACAAATCAAATCACTTTGAGGGGGCGGTAGTCTGCACTTCCTAAAATGAAATTATCGCATTTACCCATAATGGAAACCATAAAGGTATGCCATAAATTAAAAATACAGAAGCATAAGGAAAACATAAACATAATACATATCATATATAAACATAGTGAAATCTTAATGGCCACCTTTAAAGGTGTTAAAAGAATATTGAACAATCATCGTATCCTGAGGCAGAAATTCTCCATCCACACAAACAGTATGTTCTTTAGCCATTAGACGTAGGTGTGTGTAAGTTTAGCTCGAATACTTCTTATAAAAACATCTTAGTATATTTAAGATACTTGTGTTACTAAAATATAATGGAATAAAGAGATTATATGGGGTTGGAGAAGAAAAATAAAACAAAATAACATTAGAGAAGACTTTACCTTTAAATCGGGTTACTCCTCTTGGTCTGAACCAAAAGGGTTTCTTGAAGAGCATTATTCATAAGGTAAGGCTCCTAGGATGTAGAGAGGGATATTGGGAGATTATTCGGGTTGAGGTTGGATGAGACAAAGGGCTTGAGAAGTGTGAGAGATGGGTAGGAATTTGGGTTTTTTTTATATTGGAGAGGAGGGACTCTTTTGGAACTCTTGAATCAATTATTTTATTTTAAAACGAAATTTGTTTTATAAAGCTCCAAAAATCATTAAAGTCAAGGATAAGGTGGTCCATTCTCGAAATAAAATCATCCAATAAGAATTGGACAAGTGTTGGATATTATTTTAAACATTATCGTCTTCTTTATTTAAATCATTCATTAATGACCTAAACATTGCATCATCATTGTGTCACAAATAATTTAAATTTTTTGATGTCTAAAAATTATAAAAAAATTACCATGATGTAGGAAATATTTTTATATTTCTAATGAATATTTATAGTAAAAAATATAGATTATATAACCCCATTTAATAATTGTTTTAGTAAAACAATACATATTTGTGATATTTTTATTTTTACTTTAAATAAAAGGTATTAATGTCATTATCTCACTCAAGTGGCACCATGGGGTCCCAAAAATTGACACACGGATTTTCTTGGTCTTCCATGACCTAGACAATATGTTTTGGACATGTGTAAAGATATTTTTATATTTTTATAATATCATTTTTATCTTAAATTACACTAATTACCTCTAATCGTGGTTAACAAAACTCAAAAGTTATTATTCACCAAAAAAATATTTTCATCCCATTGAACCCCACATTACTTACTAATGACCACCATGTATGTTGAATTTTTGAAATTAAATACACAGAAGCGGTGAACTTTCATTTAAAAGAAAAATCTGTTTGTTTAACTACCACTTAGTGGTTTCACTATTAATCAAAAATTGAAGTTCTTCAGAAAAATACCAAAAATTCACCCCATGCTATATTTGATATTCTGAATTAAATAATGATGTATATTTTGAAAAATTCAAAACAAATAAGTTGAATTAATTATTTTTATAATTATTTCCCATTTTCAAAACAAATAGCATGTTTATAAGAAACAATATCTATCAAAAGACTGACACTTGTTTATGTCCAATTTCAAAGTGAAATTAATTCCAATGCCCACCATTGGATTAAATGGTAAAAATATATTCAAATTTCACTTCAAAACCAATAAAAAATATAATTTATCCTTATAGATAAATTATATTAAAATGAGATTTTGAATTAAAATACATAATTTTTCACTATTCATAAAAAAATGAACATTATCAGAAAATACCAAAAATTTACACAAAGTAAATTTTGATGACCTGATTCTAAAGAAAAATTTTATTTGGTCCAATAGAATGTATAACTGTGACCAAAAGTATATTTAGAGATGGTTCTCCATTGAACATTGCAACCCCATTGAAGTAAAATTAATACTTATATAAAAAATATTAATAAAAATGAAAATGTGTTGTTCTTTATTTACCTGGGATGTTACATCCTTCCCCCTTTTTGGGAATTGCGTCCTCACAATTTTATTCACTTATCAAATAAATGGGGGTATTTATCCCTTGTATAATTTTCAGATTCCCATGTTGCCTCTTCAATCATGTGGTTTTTCCACAAAACCATTAATTGAAGAATCGCCTAATTCTGCAATACATGCTCCTTGTGGTCAAGAATCTGGATGGTTATTCCTCATAAGATAGATTCACTTCCAGTTGAACTACCTCTGGACTAAAAACATGTGATAGATCAGTCATGTACTTCCTTAACATTGAAAAATGAAAAACATTGTGTACCTAAGATAAACTCGGAGGTAAAGCCACTCGATATGCAATTGATCCAACTCTCTCCAGAATTTCGTATGGTCCAATGAACCTTGGACTAAACTTTCCTTTCATACCAAATCGCATCACACTTTTCCATGGTGAAACATTGAGTAAGACATGATCACCTACCTCAAAAGATAGATCCTTCCTCCTATTGTTCGCATAACTTTTATGCCTGCTCTGAGCTGTTCTCATGTATTTCTGTATCAGCTGAACTTTTTCTGCCAACTCTTCTACCAATTCTGGTCCCATCAACTTCCTTTCACCCACTTCATCCCAAAAAACTGGAGTTCGACACCACTTCCCATATAATTCCTCAAATGGTGCCATCTGTATACTGAAATGAAAACTGTTATATAAGAAAACTCAACCAAAGAACGATTTTGGTCCCAACTTCCCTGATAATCCATCAAAAAATCACGTAACATATCCTCCAATGTCTGAATTTTTCGTTCTGACTGCCCATTTGATTGAGGATAAAAAGTTGTACTATAATTTAATTCAGTACCCAATGTCTTTTGAAGGCCTTTCCAAAAGTTAGAAGTAAACCTGGGATCACGATCAGACACAATGGTGAGGGGAACTCCATGTAACCTGACTATCGCTTTAAGATACAAATGGGAAAGTTGATCTAGGGAAAAAGTGTCTCGTATAGCATGGAAATGAGCAGATTTATTCGAGTGATCAACAATAACCCAGATTGTATAATTACCTCGAGGTGTCTTGATCAATCCCACAATGCAGTCCATGGATATATTCTCCAATTTCCACTCTGGCCCTAGTAAAGGCTGAAGCATCCCTTTTGGTAAATTCCACTATGGTTTAGCTTGTTGACAAGTCAAACACTTCACAGTAAAATCAGTAATATCTCTTTTCATTCCATCCCACCAGTAATACTCCTGAAGATCTCTGTACATCTTAGTACTGCCTGGTTGAACTAAAAATGGAGAGATATGAGCTTCATATAACAACTATCTCTTCAACTGTTAATCACAAGGAACACACAATATCTTCACAAATCTTAGAACACAATTATTATCAATGTTGAATTCAGGAAACTTACCCTTCGAAACCAGCTCTACCTTTTTCTGCAACTCATGGTCTTGCTTCTGTGCTTGCTTAATTCTGTCTGATAGAGAAGATTTCACTGATACCTAAAACAAAACAGAAGAACATACTGTACCAACAACTTCTATTCCAAATTTCATCAAATCATTAACTAAAGGATCACGTTCCCAATGTAACATTGTTAATGTAGCATTAATTTTTCGACTCAAAGCATCAGCCACTTTATTTTCTTTTACTGGATGGTAATGAATTGTACAATCACAATCCTTGATTAATTCCATCCATCTCCTCTTTCTCATGTTCAATTTTTTCTGAGTGAATATATACTTTAAACTTTTGTGATCACTATATTTTTCACACTTTACACCATAAAAATTATGCCTCCAAAATTTTAAAGCGAAAACAACAGAATCTAATTCTAAATCATGTGTAAGGTAATTTACCTTATGAGTTTTCAACTTTCGTGAAGCATATGCAATTACCTGGTCATTTTGTATTAGGACGCAACCAAGTCCTTTCAATGAAGCATCACTGTAGATAACAAACTCGCCATTCCTGGAAGGTAGTGCCAAAACTGGAGCATTCACCAATCTTCTTTTCAATTCCTGAAAATAATCCTCACATTCTTTTGTCCAGATAAACTTAACACCCTTCCATGTTATCCTAGTCATTGGACTAGATAACCGTGAAAAATTTCAAACAAACCTTCGGTAATAGCCTACCAAACCAAAAACACTATGAATCTCGGTTACATTTGTGGGTCTTGGTCATTCTTCAAAAACCTTTGATTTTACAGGATCAATAGTTATTCCATCTTCAGAAACAATGTGACCAAAGAAAGAAATTTTTTGCAACCAAAACTCACACTTTCGGAATCTCCCATACAATTTCATTTCTTATAAGGTTTGAAAAATAACCCTTAAATGACTTTCATGCTCCTATTTACTTTTTGAAAACGCCAAAATATCATTAATGAAAACAACCACAAATTTATCCAATAACTCATGGAAAATTCTATTTATAAGGTCCATGAATACAACAGGTGCATTGGTTATCCCAAAAGGCATAACTACAAATTCATAATGGCCATATCTTGTACGAAACGTAGTCTTCAGAACATCTGATTCATTTACCTTCAACTGACGGTACCCCGATCTCAAGTTAATCTTTGAAAAATATTAAGCCCCCTAGAGCTGATCAACCAAATCATCGATATGAGGAAAATGAAATTTGTTTTTAATAGTTATGTTATTAAAGGCTCTATAATAAATGAAAAGTCTCATTGAACCATATTTATTTTTAACAAATTAGACAGGAGCACCCCGTGGTGATGTGCTAGGTCGAATGAAACCTTTCTCTAATAAATCATGCAATTGCTCCTTCAACTCTAAAAGTTCAATTTGAGCCATTCGATAAAGGGGTTTTGAAATTGTATTAGCATCAGGAACTATGTCAAGAGTAAATTCAACTTCATGATATGTTATTATTCCAAGAAACTCATCAAGAAAAACATCAGGATACTCATTTACCATAGGCACATCATTAATCTGAATGGTTCCTTTGTTTTCAACAATATGTGCAAGGTAACATTCATTTCCATCTTTTACAAGTTTCTCAACCTCTTGATATGTTATCAACATTAAGAGTTCATTCTTGTAAAAAAACATAAAGGCTTTCTGAAAAGAAACATCATTAGCTCTATATTCAATCTTAGCATGGTAAACAGAGAGCCAATCCATACCCAGGATAACATCAAATTCTACTATTGGTAAAACAATACGATTTTCAAGTAGATTCCTTCCACGGATAAGGATAGGAAGATTATTACAAAATCTTTTTTCCTTAACATTTCCCCCAAGTGTTTTTTCCACATGTTCAGGAGTCATATCTTGAGATGGAATTCCCAATTTAGTAGATAATTTTTCAGAGATGAAAGAATGTGTAAACCCCGAACAAATCAAAACATTGGCATAATCTGAAAAAACAAAAAAAAGTACCTAATACCACTTCATTTGATGGCCCAACATCTGCTAAAGTAGTTGCAAAGGATCTCACCAATCCTTTCTTCTTGTAGTCTGACTGCTTCCCATCATTCAAGCTCTGTTTCAGACACTCGTTTGCATAATGAACCATCTCATTACACTTGAAACATTTCACTAACTGTAAATAAAATTTGGTCTTACCATCACCCTAATCCTTTCCAGTGCAATCATGAGCCTTATGTCCAATCTTACCACATCTGTATATCTTTCCAGAATTCAAAATACATTCCCCAGCATGCTTTTTACCACATGTATCACAAACTAAATACATAGTTTTCTTACCATCAGACCTTTTTGAAGGATTCTTCCCTTTTTCCTGCCACCTTGGTCTCTTATTCTTTTGGTTGTTATAGATTATTGGATCATCATCAAACTCTATTTCCACCTTCTCAGCACATTGAACAAGATTTCCATAACTTTTGAACTCACGAGAAGCTAATGCCCTTCGATATTTCGGCATTAATCTTGAGTAAAAAATGATTGATTTTAGTATCAAGGTCTCAGATAAAATTTGGAGCATACCTTTCCAATCGAGTGAACTTTTCTTCATATGCATCCACTGAGACATCCTCTTGCCTCAATTCCATGAATTGTTTTTTCATACTAAGTCGAACTGCCTTACGAAAATAGTTTTCAAAAAACATACCTTTGAATTCATCCTAGTCAAGAGCATCAATCTCATCAGCGGCCCTGATATTTTTAACCATCGACCACCACTGATATGCTTCACCCTCCAAATGGTAAACAGCAATACTAACCATTTGATTGTATAAAAATCCCATGACATCGAACATATTCTCCAGTGCTTTAATCCACCCTTCAGCTATCATAGGGTCAGATGATCCTCTTAATGATGGGGGATGTTGCCTTGTGAAATGTTCCACCACTGACATGTTCCTCTGCAGTTGATCTGGCTGATCTCGTGCATGGATACCACCACCTTTTATCGCTTGACTCAACTGCACCATTACTACAACAAACTGTTCAGTTCCAATTCCGACCATCTTAGGATGCTGATTTGGGAGGTCATGTCCTTCGGTATACCTTCCCAGCACTGCTTTCGTGTTTCCTCTGTGGAAAACCATTCTGAACAGACATGTATTAGATGAAGAAACATTGTAATCATTAAATGCTATACCAATTGAATTTGACCATAAAAAATCTTTTTGAATAACCATTTAATAGAATTCTAACTCCTAATGTTATCTAAACTGACCTTTGATACCAACTATAAGGCCCCAGCCATAAACATTACTTAATATTGTGTTATTTCAAAAATGAACATTGAGGATATTTTCAGGTTTAGAGTTTTAGAGAATTAGATCATAAATCAAGCATTACATTCCACATTTAAAAAAGGCGGTTACATAAAAGGAAATATTCATTTTTTCCCTCAAATTAGGCATATTTAAAATAAAACATGGATTCTTTCGTGACACTTCCTCGACACTATCAACACATCATGTACTTTTCCCTTGACCTATGAAAAACATTTCAAAAACATGGGATGAACATTAAAATCTCAGTAAGGTATATAAAAATTCGGAATGAAAACATTAGTCCATGTATACATAAGAATCAATGAAATCACACTTTACTCATAAAACATAAGCACTTTTAAATACCTTATCAAATCATGAATAATTCATAGAAATCATAAGACATAAAGGTAACTTGAGGCATTCATAACATTCTTACATAGGGAGTTACCATCATGGTTACGTTTTGAATACCCATCATAGTATATTCCCTAAATCTCGTCGGAGAAAACCATAGTGTTTACCCCTTTCGCGTAACAAAATGCATTGGAGAGATATATCAGGCTCACCCACCCTTAGTTTATCACGGAAAAACCCACCTTCATAAACAAATACCAAGAACCATAACATAATCGTACCACATAAACACATGCATAAAGAAAACATAGCATTTCCACATTTCAATCGCAAGATATCAATACAAAACATTGATATAAAAACATTTTAAAAACCATTTTCAATACCAAAATAAAATAAAAGATAAACATGGTATTTATTTTTCATTTTAAAAAAATCTATGGCTTGTAGAGGAAGCCGAAACTCAAATAATGGTCACGGTAGCAGAGAAGTCGTTGTCGCAGCATACGTAAGACAGAAACATTCCTTTTGTCGTTTAGTAAAACAATTTGTATAAAAAGATTCCTTTTTAATAAAAGTAAAAGTAAAATTGTTTTATACACCATATGAAATAATGTTGTGTATAAAACAAAATATGCCTCAATGGAAGGAGATTGAGAAGAAGTCCCTTACCTGGTGTCCGACATGACTCGATCATTCTGTAATCTCCTGAATAATAAACATCAGTTATTTTATACTTGGATAAGAACCTTTTTCAAGTTAATTAATCCTTTTATATCACTTGTTACCTTGTTATGAACACTATATAATTATTTAAGTTAATAACTGTCATTTTAACGATCTGGGTACTTGAGAAAAAAACTATTTATAATTACAAGTTGTTCATGTCGTAAAATATCCATTATAACCAGAATTATGTTCATTATTTAGATATTATATATATCATATATATCCAGTATATACATCAATTAATAATATTACAAAACATTTAGATGTAATAAATTAAATGCACCATTTCTAGAGACGGTAAGCCGTACGTACGCATGAAAGCTACATTCATTTTTATTTCATATCTAATGGAATGGAATCACAATGATATAAAGGTATATTATAATTCCAGTATAATATCATATATAATATCATTAACTCCATCCATTATAAATCCCACATATGTCATTAACAAATCAAATCACTTTGAGGGGCGGTAGTCCGCACTTCCTAAAATGAAATTATTGTGTTTACCCATAACGGAAACCATTACGGTATGCCATAAATGAAAAATACCGAAGTATAAGGAAAACATAAACATAATAAATATCATATATAAACATAGTGAAATCTTAATGTCCACCTTTAAAGGTGTTAAAAGAATATTGAACAATCATCGTTTCGTAAGGCAGAAATTTGCTATCCACAGAAACAGTATGTTCTTTAGCCATATGATGTAGGTGTGTGTAAGTGTAGATTGAATCATTCTTATAAAAACATCATATTATATTGAAGATACTGGTTTTCTAAAAAATAATGGAATAAAAAGATTTTAGGGGGTTGGAGAAGAAAAATTAAACAAAAGAACATTAGAGAAGACTTTACCTTTAAATCGGGTAACTCCACGTGGTTTGAACAAAAAGGGTTTCTTGAAGAGATATCTTCCTAAGGTAAGGCTTCTAGGATGAAGAGAGGGATACTGGGTGATTATTTGAGTAGAGCTTGTAGGATCCAAATGGCATTAAATTTGTGAGATATGGGTAGTAAGTTGGGTCTTTTTATATTGGAGAGGAGGGACTCTTTTGGAACTCTTGAAACTATTATTTTATTATAAAATAAAATTTGTTTTCTAAAGCTCCAAAAATCATTAAATTCAAGGATAAGACGGTAAATTCTAGAAATAAAATCATCCAATAAGAATTGGACAAGTGTTGGATATTATTTTAAACATTCTCTTCTTATTTATTTAAATCATTCATTAATGACGTAAACACTGCATCATTATTGTGTCAAAAATAATTTAATATTTTTGATGTCTAAAAATTACAAAAAGATTACCATGATGTAGGATATATTTTTATCTTTCTAATTAATATTTATAGTAAAAATATATATTATATAACCCCATTTAATAATTTTTTTAGTAAAACAATACATGTTTGTGATATTTTTATTTTTACTTTAAATAAAAGGTATTAATGTCATTATCTCACACAAGTGGCTCCATGGGGTCCCAAAAATTGACACACGGATATTCATGGTCGTCCATGACCTATCCAATAATGTTAGGAAGTGTTTCAAGATATTTATATATTTTTATAATATCATTTCTATCTTAAATTACATTAATTACCTCTAATCGCGGTTAACAAAACTCAAAAGTTACTATTCACCAAAAGAATATTTTAATCCCATTAAACCACATTTTACATAATAATGAGAACCATGTATGTAGGATTTTTTAATGTCAATACACATAAGTGGTAAACATTCATTTAAATAAAAAATCATTTTGTTTAACTACCACTTAGTGTTTTCAATATTCATCAAAAATTGAAATTCTTCCGAAAAATACCAAAATTTCACCCCATGCTATATTTGATATTCTGAATTCGAAAATGATGTGTATTTTAAAAAATTAAAAACATATAAGTTGTATTAATTAATTTTATAATAAATTCCCATTGAAAAAACAAATATCGTGTTTTTAAGAAACAACATCTATCGAAAGACTGACACTTGTTTATTTCCAATTTCAAAGTGAAATTAATTCCAATGACCACCATTGGATTAAATGGTAATAATATATTATAATTTAACTTTAAAACCAATTAAAAAGATAATCTATACTTATAAAAAAATTTGATTAAAATGAGGTTTTTAATTAAAATACAACATTTTCCACTTTTCATAAAAAAATCAACATTATCAGAAAATACCAAAAATATACACAATGTAAATTTTGATGTCCCGATTCTAAAGAAGAATTTTATTTGGTCCAATAGAATGTATAAGAGTGACCAAAAATATATTTAAAGAGGGTTCTCTATCGAACATAAGAACCCCATTAAAGTAAAATTAATACTTAATTCAAAAATATTAATAAATATGAAAATTTATTATTCTTTATTTACCTAGGATGTTACAACCTTAGTGTTCAAAAAAGTTTTTTAATAATCACAGGATATAATATAATATATTAGGGGAAATGGTTTTCCCCACAAATATATATAATATAATGTTTTCACAAAGAATCAGGATGTGTATTATTTTATATTACACAGATGCACTGAGTGAAATGTAAAATAAAAAATGAATTATCAATTGATATATTTAGGGATTATTTTTGGGGTTTTATAACATACTACAATTCATTTCTAGTATAAAAGTGAATAATCTATATTTCTTTTAATAATGAGAGAATCTATAACCACTACTATCCCTCCAATGGTTTATAATAAATGTTATATTTAAATATGTAATGCTCCCAACTAGTTTATCAAATTTCTTTTGTGTGTGGGACGATATTCAAAAAGCGCCTTAATATCTCAACAATGATCTCTCACCACATTACTCAATCCTCTTCCCTTCATCTGATGGTTCTAATAATAAATTCAGTGTGATTCACTAATTTCAACCCATGTATCAACATTCAATTAATAGGTCACCAGAAAACCTAGACAATTCAATTATATATTGAATTCATTTTTTGGAAGAGGGAAGATTTTATGGGATTATTTAGAAAACATTACCTATAAATATAAACCCAATACAATAAAATATATTTAAATATAAAATAATTGAAAACT
This sequence comes from Viscum album, assembly GCA_963277665.1. Lineage (NCBI taxonomy): Eukaryota > Viridiplantae > Streptophyta > Magnoliopsida > Santalales > Viscaceae > Viscum > Viscum album. Next base: position 583,673,753 of record OY728161.1, read on the forward strand.
AATATAATATAATAAAATAGAATTTAATATTTATTTTAAGACTCAATTATAGAAAAATCATTTCTCTTCTTGTTTTCACAATCGCTAAAAGAGATGTAGTCCCACATGTGATGGGTTAAAACCATGGAAAAATTAAAAACACAATTGAAAATAAAACAAAATAATCAAAAGAGTTAATTCCTTATACTACGATCCAAAATGTCCAAAAATAATTTATCTGTTCCTTCATTAGATTCATGTATTTTTTATCATATACTATGATTTATGAGATTTCATCCACGTGGATTTTGAATATTTTCTTTTAGAATTGGGGTTCCCAATAATTACGCACTTTGACTTTTTATTTCATAAATCATATGGAACATGATATATTTGTTTCTTTCACTCTTTATTTGGTATTGTATTCAAGTATGAAGAGTTTATCCAATTCCCCTCTTAATTCACGAGCCCTATATATCATGTAGATGATCACCACTACTATATTTCATCATAGGTTTTTCATTTTACATGAGACGAAATTATTTTATTTTGATAATTTATATGATTTTATATATCCAAATATTCCACCATATGTTGCCAAAAAAAATTCTCTATGTAACTAAATTTATGTTACATTTCATTTTTGGGAAAGGATTGATTTTAAAAAGTAAAAATATAAAATGAGATTCAGAACATCATATGTTTCTCACTAGATATCTTTTTTTATATCACGTATCACTAATTGTATATCCCATATCTCAAATAAGTTGAAAATTAATCTTACATATCAATGGGAATCTAAACTCCTTTCATGTAATGGAAATGGAAAATTCTTCACTTATAAAGTAACAATACATATGAGGGATCTTGAAAACCTTACACGTCTATTTAATTATCATACACATCCCCATGTTTAAATTTTATATAATAGAAAAATTTCCACTAAATTTCTATTTAAACCCAATTTCATCAGTTCCTCAATCAAATATTTCCTTCATATTCTCAGAAAAATTAAAATTTTATATGTATAAAAACATTAATTATATATTATAAATTTTGAAAATAAATTCAATTCGCAATATCATAAATTTTATAAAATATTCATGATAACCGATGAAATAATCAATTAATTCAAAAAATATGCAATGAAAATTTATTAAAAAATATGAGAGAATAATATGAATCAATTATCAAAAAAATATAATGAATCAATTTTTATTATCGATGGTCAAAACCAAGATAGCCACCAATGTAGTAGATTTAGGAAATAGTTCAGGAAAACTGTTAACACATATTTTTTCCTCGAGAGTTTTGAAATTGTGGTTAAATTCAAGATAATATATGATTATGGATTAATGGATTAAGTTAGAGTTCATAAAAACCTTAACTATAGCTCATTTTTATCATGGTTTAAAATCCCTAGTGGGAACCACTGATGAATCTCGACTGATAGATAATTTCAAAAGAATACATTAATAAAGTTCTAAAACCATTCGTTCCGCTAAGAATTAGATGAATCAAATTACTAACCTATAATTAGACAATAGGATATTAATTATTAAATAAAATATATAGATCATTATTCATGTTATTAATAATAATAAAAATTGACGAACATTAATTATTTAATTTTCAATAAATAATTTTTAAATTTATATTTATTGTTAATGATTATATTTTTTGAAATTTCATTTAATAATAAATAATTATTAATTATTAAATTATATAATAATTAAATATTTTTAAAATTTTAATATTCTATGACCTATAACCATGGTTTTGAAAACCATGCCTCTAGCCCTTTATGGCCATAGTTTGTGAAGACCATTGCCATAAATTTCATCTATTTATTTGATTAATATATATACCTATATATGTGTTTATAATATACCCATGGAATTATCGAAACATGCAAATTGGATTGATAAATGCATTATTTTTAAAATCATTGCAAAAAAAACCATGGACATAGTAACCCATAATTGTTTTCCAAATCGGGTATGTTATAGTCTGTAATTATTAATTAAAAATTCACCCCCTTTTGGGACAATTCTAATGAAATAGTTTTTTAAAATCACAAAAATTCTCATAGATAAAAAATTACTATCAAAAATATAATTATTAGTTGTATATAATAATATGTTACCACACATAAATTTATACCCACACAAAAGGGATAAGAAGTCCTTCTTAAATAAAGATTAATTTCCACCAAAAGACATATAATTGCGGTATATTATAATAATATTTTTTTTATTAATTTTATGTATCTTTTGATGAATATAAAATATTTCATGGGGCCCCAAGATGGAATATTTCCAATATCATATTGCATGTTGTGATTTTATATCCTGATGCGATGAAATAGAGACCCAAATAAAATGTCGTGTCCCTTTAAAGCCGAAGTCCTATTTTAATCGTATATTAGGGAATTAATAATTTTCTTAAAATTAATTATAAACAAATTTTTTTTATATGTGATTTTTATAATTATATATATATATATATATATTTAACAAGATAAATATCACAAACAGACACCCAGATCAAATTCCATAGTTGATTGAATTTTAAGAACAATTTTAAAATTCTCTTACTTCATTCATCAAGTTCGGGGGCATTATAAATAGTTTTAAAATATATCCATTTATGTTTCTTTAAAATATATACCTATATATGATAATGTTTTTTATCCCATGTCTCAAAGCATTACTTTTTTTATCAACTAAAATATATGGAGATAAAGAGATAACCTTGATCCATCTTTGATTAAAGTATTTCCCTTAATCTCTTACGATAAACCTCCCAATACAATTCCATAATGAATGTATATAATAAACCTATATATTTATAGTATATCATTTCACTAACAACAACTTTTGATAGTTGGATAATATAATCCTTGATGTTATTAGATAATTTCACCACTCACAAATATTTATTTCTTATTCATGAATGATACATCATGACTATCAAATTTCAATATCTCTACCTGATTATAGAATTGCAATAACCTATTCATTCTCTAATTTTATAGGAAAATATATTTCTCCAATATTTAATTATTACCACATAAATATTTTTTTATTTTCTCTTTTAATATAAATTATAATATATATTTCTTATTTATATTTAATTTTAAAACACATAATTATTTTAGATTTACACTCTATAAAAACATCCAAAATATCCCATTTAATTGTATTACAAATTTAATGAATCCCCTAAAATATCATTAACTATATTTACTATTTAGGGACCACCAAATAATATTAAATATATCTATTTAATTTTAGTAGTTACTTATGTGATGTAATGAAATGTAATTACGTTTACATTAAGACACATTTATATGAATAAATTGATGTGTTTTCATGATAAGACACATCAGATTCAATAATATTTTTCAATCTCTAGTACTTATCTCAAAAAATATATTGTTTAATGACCAAAATTAAGTGTAATTATCTTTAATAATTCCAATATACTATTCATAACATTCAATTTCATGTATGAATTATAAGATTTTTAGTGTTTTTCAGTTTTATTCTAATGCTAAATAAAATTTATCTTAATAGTTTTCTATCATATCACTTCTCCGTCTTTATATTTTTTTATTTTCATTTTGTCACCCAATCATGAAGCTGGTATTTTTTAACATCTTCAGTCATTGAAAATATAAAGCATAAAAATATTCTATTACATCCACTCATTTATTTTGATTTTAATACGTCAAAAATGATTATTTTCTATAAAAACCCATTTATATAACTTTTTAGACCTTCTCGCACATTTAAGTATCTCCCCCAAACAAATTTCTCCCCCATTGATGATCAATGAATAATCTCCCAATACATAATTTCATAAACCATGTACTAACATTATATTTTCCCACATTAAAAATATAGACCAATTTATAGATAATGGGAGCATGCCATGTCATTTCTTTCAATCTATATATAGTATAGGATGAATAGTTACATTCATCCCCATATATGATTATTCTCATTGTATATATTGATAATATAATATTTCAATTGTAACTCTTATCTGTTACTTCTTTCGAAAAATCTATTCATGCCACATGAATCGTTCTATTTTTTTCTAATAAAAATATATTTTATGGAATCTTTTTCTCATCCAATATTCATGATGAATTTACATTGATTGATACTATATTTTATTAATAATCAGTGAATTGTTTTTTTATTATTCCAATATATTTCAATACGATTCTCACCCCAACCAAAAATCCAAAGAAAATATTTATTCTTATAACTAAAAATTTTTAGATGTTTTACGTTGTGAATATAAATATTTTGACGAAAATAAGGTGTCCTAAGAGATGTTTTATTTAGAAAGGGGTTGTATATTGATTAATAAAGATATATTGGACACAAATGAATGTTATGGTATTGTATTTATTTTGTAACAAAAATATATAATTCATACACACATAAAATGTTGTGTTTATGATGTGGGTATGGTCATTTCAGAACATGGTGGTGTTTGTAATAGGATTGGAGTTTATGTAAAGTGTTTAATTATATTATGATTGAAGGATCATTAAATATTTTTTGGAATTTTTAAAAATAAATCATATTTTAATATTAATGTGATTAATATGTTAATAGTTAGAAAAATAAAAAAATCACTCACTGTGGTTTTCTCGAAATCCATATCCATAATGAGGAAGTATATTTATATATTGGTTTGAATGTTTTTATTCATATATAAACAAATATTATCATCAAATGAAAGTAAAAATATTTATAGTTTAATTATATGATATTAAAAAATTGGGATTATTAATGGTTATTGTAATAATTTTAATAAATAGTGATCTCCCCACATCTTGGAGTATCTTTTGTGATAATGTTTAGATCATGAGGTGTCAATGTTTCAGCAAACTAGACTAAAATGATGATTGAGGTTATATATGGAGAAGATAACTGGAAAGGTAACATCATGGTTTCTCATTATAAGTCTATATATCTAAGTAGTTTCTAAAAATATGAATGTTTGATACCAAAACAATTACACTTTCCACCTCTCCGCTCCATTTTTTGGAAACAAATATTCATTGACGTGTTTTTTATAAAGAAGATTTATTTTAATAAAATGAGACACTCCTACATGATGTTTTAAATCCAAAAACCATATCAGGGGTGAATTAATCTGATATATTTCATTTAAATGATAAAATTAGTGTAGTTTTAGTTATAAGTTGAAGTTGTTTATTATATATAGTATTTAAAATTCAATATTAATTAATAGTGTAAAGTGTGTTGCAGTTGTTTAGTTAATACATGCTGCATGAATATAGGATAGGAGATAGGTATAAGATATAGTTGGATTAGGTGTAGAATAATTCTAGTTATTCATTATGAATGACTGTTATATAAGTAATATTTATAAATAGATTATTGGTGGTTTGTGTCAATGAATATAGATGGATTTAATTGTTATGTGTCCTGTTGTGTATATTGTTATTATTACATAATTAGTGATTTTTATATACATTGTGATGTACATTTGAATGAATAATATTTTTTTGGGTTTTCTAGAATAAGTGATTAGTTACTGAATTTTATAGTTTCAATGATTTATGTAAAAACGTATTGGTAATAAAGTATTTATAGTAAATATGTTGATTATTGTTGGTGAAAAATGATGAATATTCATGTATAGTTAAATACACATCTTGTTTTCATATGGGAGCACATCATACATTTTAGTAAGTATTTTTACACATAAGAGTTCAAGGATATAAAATAATCATTTAAATATATTTATTGATTATATTGGATTTTATAATAATAGATGATACAACATCTTACCAAGGATATAACCACAAATTTTAATGTTGAAAATAGTATATTATTTTATACTATTTAATTTATGTGGATGTGAAAATGAAATCACTGAAGTAGATTTAATGAATTTATAATGTTTTGTGAGGAAGATGTTATATAGAATGATGTAATTTTCTATTCATATTAAATAATTTTGTTTTTTTATTAGTGATGAATAAAAAAATATTATCATTTATCTATTCACACCCATATTAATGAATAATTAGGTGGGATTGTACTCTAAATGGTGATTTTGTGATCTACAATTAGTATCCATATAATGTTTTAGTTTTCTTCAAATTCATAATCCTTAATTAAAATTAACATTGTGAATTTATATTTATTTATATCTAAAATCACATATAAATTTTAATTTACATTATAAAGACACTATCCATAATCAGTTCACTTTTACATTTATTTTTCGTAATTTAATATTATTGTAAGAGTAATTTAGAATAATGGGGGTGTTAGAAAAATTTAGTGGAATGATGAATAGGGAATGAGAGGGATCGTAATTCCTTCACATCACAATGTACCTAGTATTATTGAACTAGATAATCAGTGGAATCCTAGTGGTATTAGATCCACTTTTAGAAAAATCAATGACCAAATGGTCCTATATTGGGTATATAGTGGAACCACATTTGAGATTTTTATATTTATAGGAAAAATTGTATTTTATATTAATTAATAGTCCAAATTTACCAAAAAACTAAAGATTTACCACTCATGTTTATACATTATATTCTATTGGTATTCTTTACTCCCACACATTTCTATAGAAATCAATTCACCATTGATAATAAAATAAGTTTCATCCATTTTTCTATTAGATGATGTCCCTGACATGGATTAAGATTATTCACAGTCCAAAATCACTTTGAATACATGTTTCCAAAATTAGTGGACATTATTATATCTCGTCATGGCATAAGACTTAGTAAATATTTTAATCAATACAATTTTTCTCATATTAAGCTTCTACTGAGGTTGAGTTGAGTTGAGAAAAATATAATTCTTCTATTTTATTTCCATGACTTATTATTCACCAAAGGTAGTAATTCATCCCAAATTAATTCTTTATGATAGGTTTTTTCTAACAAATTATATAGTGGTATCCCCTCTTCCTTTGGACACAAAATATGCCGTATATATATTTTTCTAGATAAACCCCCTATTTCAGTCATATTCCAAAAGGGTTTGAATATAAATTTTATTTAGGTAATGTAACTAATATATCACGATATTTAAAAAATAATTTTTAATTAAAATAGTTTTATATAATATAATCTTCAGTTTTATTTATTTGAATTTAATTTATACTATATAATTAATTGTTTAATATATAATTTTTTTATTCTTTAACTAATTTTATATACCACTTTTCACCTAAATCATAGATAGGGATATAATAGTAACATTAGTTGTTGGTTAATTTTGTAAAATGTTTTAATTTCAGAATGAAATAAATGTATTGTCATTAAACTTTATGTTTTTTGATATCTTTAAAATATATTATATAATAATGGTAAAATATGTATTTATTAGATTTTAAAAGGTTCTCATGTTAATATTTCTTCGATGAAAATATTTGTTTCATTGGATAGGCTTGAAATTCTCTAAATCACTGTTACTCTTTCCATATTCCACATACGACTGGGAACCTAGTTTCCCAAAATCATTAAACATGATTCACCTCCCAAAGGAATGGTGTTTCACCATAAATTAATATAATTGTTCATCTCAAAACCTTTTCGTAGGCATCATGTTGATAATGTTTTGTATAATCATCATTTATCAGGGTTAATATATAAACACATATACATATATTTGATACTTGTAAACATGATTTTTGATTATTTTACTTGTTACTATGTCTCTATATTTTTATAGTTCACAATTATTATTCTAATTAAAATTTATGGGGTGGTGGGGTATTTTTATACTAATGTCCTATATATTATCCATTATAATATGTGTAAATCCCTTTATCTATTACATAATAAATTGTAAAAACCATGACCCTAGAGCTTCAGAATATTTTGACTATGGAGAATAAGAAGAATATTTTGTATCCTTTTAATGGAAATATATAAATTGGTCATTATGGAAGTATATGTATGTCTTCATGAGATGCCTCAACCCAAGGTATCCAATTTCATATCTTATGCTGTATTTTAATTAACTCAGACATGTATATGTGGTAATTTTCACTATATAACACACCTTTATGTTTTTAGGTATTTTTGGGACAATTGTAAAATAAAAATACACGTCTAAGACATTTAATTATTTTTTATAGTTTTTAATTTCGTTAATAATTATATTAAATATATTTTTTTATAGTGTATTATTTAGCCAAATAGGTTGTTCAAAACATGTGCATGAAGCTAACCTGGTTTACTCTATACTCTTAATGGGTAAATTCTTCTCACTCACACATGTTATGAAACCCAAAATATTTATGGTATCCATTAGTTATTAGGTGGCACACCTGAGGCGTTGTAATAGAATGTTCTAAATAATCTTCATATATTTTGGTCAAAATCAATATAAAATAGTTTCAGAGCTCATTAAGGGATTTGAGTTATGGGATAAGAGAGTATCAGTCACTAGGAAATCCATGACTTAATATTTGACCCACAAATATATCTACATAAAATAATTATGAAATAATATTAAATTACTAGGGGATGTTTGAGATTTATTTATCCATTTTCTAGGAATGTTTCTATATTCCTACAGTCTTACACACCATTATAGACATCAAAATATAAGGATAATTAAGGTATTTTGCTATAATTTATTCATGAATGTATCTAGTTAAATTGTTCATTATTAAAACAAATGGACATTTCATATTAACTAAACATTTAAAAATAATTAATTTGAAATATATTAATTGTTTCTGACTCAGTTAATACAAATTAATAGATTATTCTGCTCACATACGACACCCTTATATACCATTTATAGTTATTTATTTTCATGTTATCTTTACAACACATTTTATAATGTTTTAATGAGATATTTTGATCATGTTAATCTATTTTAATAAATATTTCAGAAGATAATTTAAAATAAAATTTATGTTTTCATGTAAAATGAAGGTAAAATGGAAAGAGTAAAAACCACACCATAGTGGTATGACATCTATGATGAGATATCTCTTTTTGGAAAGAAGGTTTTAATTTTAATATTTAATTTATTATAGAGGATATTTACTATATATAAATATCCTAGAATATAGGAATAATTGAATGAGAAATTTTCTCCCTCACATTATGTAGATGAGACATATGCCTTTGAGGTTCTCTTTTAATTTCATCACATTCTTGGTCAAAGGTTACATGGAAATTATGCTATAATATACATTATAATGAATCATATTTAATTACAATATACTTTAACATATTATAGAAATGTATCACCATAGTCTGATGGGGATTATATTTCCCACCTATATTATACAATAGAGTTTAACGATATGAAAAATAAATACCAGACCATATTGGCCTCCTACATTTTATAAGGGGATCATGTTTGTAACACCATGGGATTTGTATGAAATGTTTTTCGGAAATAATTAAATATTTAATTTTTTTCATTTCACACAAAACTGAAAATAGTTTTTTTATATATTAAGTCACTAATTCAATCATTCCATTCACATGGAACATACTATTCTTGTGCTACATGTAAGGCCTACTTGGAATATGTTACATGAAACACCGAGTTTGTATAAGTATCATTTTACTGTTAAAATAATTTAAATGATATAATTGTAACCTAACTGTTAAACATAATAATATATATTGTAATAGAAACATTTAAAAAATTTATTATAAATGTTTTTAGTAATGAATCATATTGATAATTTAATATATAATTTTATGTAATGAAATTATATGTATTATAATACTATTTTATCAAATGGCTTGATTTTATTGTCATTCTTTGTAAAATATTAAAATTAATTTTAGAAAAATCTATAAATTTAATTTTATTAAATAAAATCAATTTTTATTTTGTAATGTTGAAATTATGTTAGAAATAAGTTTTAGGATTTTTCAGATAATGTTCATTTTTGGATGAATAATGATAAATACCAAATTTTAATTCATAAATTCCTTTATGTATAATTTATATTTATGAATAAATTATATTATAATTTGATTTAATAGTTCAATTAGAAATTATTTTTATTATTTAATCCAATTTAGGTAATTATAATTAATTTCACATTGAAATTTTGTTTAAAAACATAAGAAACCTTTGAACGTTTTTACATTAAAAACATGTAGTGTCATCTCATCAACATGATAAATTTAAAATTAATTTATGAAACATATGTGTTTATATTTTTTAAAAATGGATTCAATATTTTGAATCAGAATAATTTATAATATCTAATAATGTCAAAGTTATTTTTTACCAAAAATATTTGCGAATTTGAATGAAATTAATTACAATAGTTAAGAGAAAAATTAGTTTTACAATTTACTAAACCCTATCATTAAGACACATAAATACATCAAAACTTGTAAAAAATCCATATTCTTTCCCTTTTTGGCCTTGAAACATTCATTATTTATTTTGGTTGTTTTATATAAATTTATTTCGTTATAAATGGTGGTACACCTAAATTATTTTAAAAATACCAACTGTTTCATTTCTATTCCCTATAAAAGGCCACCACCTCATCCGCTTTATAACACCTATAAAACCAAATAATTTCATCCATCATAATCCCGATAAACCTCCCAAAAATCTTATATTACTCCTTGATGCCTATTCTAGGGCATAAAGCAATCCAAGGATGGATTTTGGCACAAACCAAAGGTGTTACCTAATTAAGAGGTAGAAAATTCTCTCCTGCTCCATTATTTTATTTCCTTTTCCCATCTCCTCTGAGAGATTTATTCAATGATTTAATAAAAAAATAGTATATTCAATATAATAAGATTTTTATTCAATGTTTTGGACAAACACTTACACACACCTCTATCTAAATGGTACTAAACATATTTTTTAGGTGTACAATGAACTACCACCTTACGGAACAATTATTGATCATTTTTAAATTACGGCATCTCATCGCTGACATTATGATATAAAATATTTTTAAATATTTAATATATTATATTTATTATTTATTAATATTATTTAATCCATTTTCAAAGTAATATTTTTATGCATTCCACTTTGTGTAAATACGATAATTTTGGTTGAGGAACTGTTGACTACCTACCCCGCAAAGTGATGTGATTAGTTCACAGAACATGGAATGTATTAAATATGAGTTTAGTGAATATATATTAAATATATGAATTAGTAATGATAATTTAATTATAACATATATAAACATACGTGTAATTTCTTTTCATTATTTTAATGCGAAAAAAATAGAAACAATATTTATGCATACGTACGGATTAGCATATCCATGAATGGTGTATTTCCATTCATAATTAAATATTAAATAGATTATTATAAAAAACATATACTGAATATAAATTATATTTATATCATTTATTACATTGTTGAAATAAATAAATCATGATCTAATTAAGAATACTAATAATAACATGACAAATCATGTACGGTTAATAAGGTGATTACCACACAAAGCATGATGTTAATGATAAACGGGTAATATAAAGCCTTAAGATAATAATATATTGTGTAATATATATGAATATTTTTAATTATGAAATTATAATTGTTGGTCAGAGTGAATACTCAAGAGGGGGGTTAATTGAGGTCCAATTAAAATTTCTGTTAAAAACATTATGATTAAAATCCCCCTATTCAAAATAGCCCTATAAATTATAGCGATAGAGATATAATTGTTTAATTTCTCAACATGTTCCTCTAAGTTTTATTAGTCCTCATTTGAATCAATGCAATCACTAATTCATTTTTTGAAACAGGTTTACTACATTAAGCATAAATACACACTAACCAAAACTAACAATCAGAGTGAATATAAAAATAGTTTTCTGTCTTTGAAAAATATAATAATATGATAAAATAAAACCGATTATTCTAATATTAGTAGAACAATGAAAATAAGAGGATCAATCTCAATCTGAGACCAAATCCTCTCCACTTGGTGATCTCCTGTCACCAAGAAGTTTGTATAAATAACATTGATACACAACCTATATCGGGGTTTACAACAGTTTTTACAAACTGCCCAGGTTCTAAAACCTCTACAATAGTTCTACATGGAAAAACAAGAAACCAAGCCACACAAGGCTTCTTCAACAGTTATGCATGGGGAACAAGAGTAGAAAGAGTTTTTAGTGGGGATTTTCAGTATCCTCCAGTAAAAGGATAGGAGATAGTGTGGGTGTAACAAACACAAACATCTCAGAAATGTAAATAAAGAACACATTAGATCCAAATAAATTATGATTGAGTTTAGTATGATCTATGTGTTTAACGGTCATCTCTGGACTTCTTGGAGTTGAGGAAATGAATATTTTGTTCTTCTTCTAATTTTGCCTCCAAAAACAGAGTGTTATAACTTTCAGGTAATGGATTCCAGGTACTGAGTTGTTCAAATTCTTGGTACAAGGGTTCTTTTAACCATAGTAGTACAACATCGAATATGTTCTTCAAAAATATATTCGTGAAGCTCTTGGATTTTTAGAATATGTTATGGACTATTTTCTTCTTGTTCTTTTCTTGTTATTCAGTAATTTCTTTCTAATGAATTTATCTTCTGGACTCCCGACTATTGTTTTTCTCTTTACCTCTGTATATATATATATATATTCCTTGGTCTTTTTCTCTTTCTTAATTGAGTTCCAACAAAAGTAGTAATAACATCACATTCAATCTTTCTTGTACCTCATAATGTTAAGATATGGTCTCCTGATATGTCTACTAAAAATATTAATTAATATCAAATTCATGAAATAAATAAAATATGACCATTATGATAATATTAAGAAAATGGATGAATTATAGAAGATGTTATCAGTAGACTAGTAATAGTAGACTGTCAATTGGTTGCATCTTCAGCAGTAAGTTTAATCAATAGTATACTTCTAACAGTAGGCTTATGCAGTGGTAAACTTCACCAACGGTAGACTTGTCTAGAGGAAGACTTCACCAACGGTATAATTCCCCCCCAATATACTTTTCAAATGGTAGACTTTTCCAGTGGTAAAATAAAACATCATTAGACTTCATGTAATAAGTCTAACAGTGGACTTCTAATAGAAACTCTTTGAAAAGAAACTATGTCACAACAGTGACCTATCACATTAACTCAGCATCTGTATGCTTTGATAAGTATTCCAACGGTAGGATTTACAACAGTTACCTTGTACTGGTGACTTCCTACAATAACTTTATAATTGTATTTCTTATAACGGTAACCTTCATCAGTGACCTTTGACATAGAGACTTTTTAAATTGTAAACTGAAATTAGAAAAGTCATGAGAGTAAATTATATTGAAATATATTGTCAAATAATTAACCCATTATAGAATTTAACATGATTTGGGATTATCAAAACGTTTGAGTCCAAAAATCTCCTCCTTTTTGATAATCACAAATTATTCCATTAAACATTAGAATAATTATAAGGTGATCAAAGATAATTAAAATTAGAGGTATGTTAATAAAATAAATAAGTGATTCAGATAATCCTATCACACATTTAGTAACAGAGATTAATGTGATATGGATAATGAATTACTGGTATTGTATTTTCTACACCATTGTGATTAGCAAAAAGACATACAATAAGAGTCAAAAGAGAGTATATTTATTAATGAAAATTATTACATGATCCAAAGAGCATTATAAAAGCCCTATCAAAAGATACAAGCACACTAAATCCACATCAGAAATAGGTAATGACTCATTCCCTTTGGAAGAAGACGAGGGAGGGTCTGTAGGTGGTCGAAGAGACCGAGGCCTAGGGATAACATAAAGGATGATAGGATAAGCTGCAACAGAAGATTCACTATCTCTTGAGGGAGTGAATTTATAAGTAATAAATTGAGTCAAGCTTCTGATGGCTTGAGCTGGAGACATCATAGGAGTAGCACTGGCTGAGGCTAAGGTAGTGGGGGCAGAAGGTATTGCTGGAGGAACAAAAATGGGTGTACAGTCTACATGGGGGAAGAGAAATATAAGATTATATAAGTCCATGATGATGCTTCCACCTCTCTCCATGGCAAAGGTAAAGTCGTATATATTTTCCATAAATTTCTCCATGGCAAGATTCATCTCCCAAAGCATTCCCAAATGATCCTTAATTTCCTCAGGGACTAGTGAAATCCTGATGTTCTCCAACAACTACTTTAAGTGGCCATATATATAATTATTATTTTATACCCTTTTGTAATAAAAGTAAACATGTTACTTGATGTGCTTTTGATCTTGAGCAGCATCCCATAAATAATTTCCTACAATGGTATGAATTTCCCTTGTAATAGAAAGGACCTAATAGTTCGATGTACTAGCACTAGAGATCATTTCCACTTATTCTCTAACAATATATCTGAAATATTCAATGTCAACTAGAGGAGAGGATGAATTGGAAGCAGATGCTCTTAGAGGTTCCAGAGAAAAAGCAACTGTCACCTTAAATATTTAGTCTGGCCACTGATCAGTCTTGTCACATCATCATCTTCAACATTCACATGTGTTTCCATGGACTTCTTAATCTCCTCAAACACAATTAACCACTACTGAACCACAATATTGATTTTTCTGATATCTATATCCACTTGAACCTGTGAATCAATACAGTTGTCCAAACATTCAATTAATTGTTTCTCATTTTCCACAGACTCTATCAGCACACTCATTTTACTCTGGCACTGCATTACTTCCTGGAGCAGATTAGGTTGAATGCTGGATTGAATTTTGGCTAACTCAGATGTTTAATTCTCATGAACTAGAGAAACAACCTTGTCTATCTCAAAGTACCTATCCTTAGAAATTCTCTACAGGACATATTTCAAGGATTCAAGGTCTGTGTTTTTTGACATAGTCATGAGGGAAAGAGTTATATGGAGGTACAAAAATGAGGTCTTTCACTAAAGGTCATCCGTTGGGCCTTTCATCATCTTATTCATCATAGTCAAGTCCCAAAACCAGAAACCTAGGGTACTCACTCTATCCTTAAATGTCATTCACAACAGATGCTGATCCTTTGGATATAGGATCCTCCCCCTCATTTGGAGCTACCTATTGGACAACTATTTCTGCTTCTTCAATTATTGTGACATCGGCAGCAGTTGCTGCTTGATAAACTGACTCAAGAGTAGAGTGAGCCACTACATATACTGAGTCATCCACAATTTCCATAGTAAGGGCAGTAGATACAACTTCTTCTTCCTTTTCACTCACTTCCCTTTCAGATACTCATATAATAGGACTCAAACTTAGTTCCACTTCTTCATTATTCTTATATGTAACAGCCTCACATTACTCATGGTTAGAATGACCACACATGGACACTACCTACTCATATTAGGTATCTCTAACATTTATATGAGCATCATCACACTCTTCTTCACTGGTTTCTTCAAGCCCATTGTCCCCTAAGACAGATTCTCTCCTTGGTAAATCTCTTAGAGGACTGGGCTCTCCAAAAGCTACCATTCCAACAAGAGGACTGGATGTTAGATCAGGATTCGTCCTATCATCTATATATGTACCTTCTTTTTCATCTTCTATAGCCTCCTCAACTTATTCATTAGAATATAGAGGTTCTGCCTCATCAGGATTCAGACCTTGATCCATCTTTTCCTTTGGGCTGGAATGATTATTTACAGGATCGGAATTCCCATAAAACTTCTCTTCATCATTTACCCATTCTATTCTCCTGGGATTCTAGATGATCTTCATAAACATGAAAATTATCTTGGAGATAAATTTTTTTATCTTGGCTAAAATTGTTTCGTTTTTATCTCCAACAATTCCCTTAACCTTCAGCATCACATAAATTCATTTGGCATGAAATAGAGCATTTGATTACAAGATTGGCTTTGTCATGTCTTCCAAGTGATCCATTAGCAGCCTACATAGGTTGATATTATTTCCATTCTTGAGTAAATACAATATGAATATGTCCTGATACTTCAACACAGCGAATTAATCTCTCCTAAGACATATCACATGTTGGATAAACTTAAAAAAAAGTATATCCTCAACATTCATTTCAGTAGAAATAATATTCCTTGAGGTCTCGTTTCCTATAATCTCTTTCAATGCTTTCTCATACTCAAACATCTCACTTAATGGAGGAATCACACAATAGTATTAGTCTAATATACCAACATGAGGTACCCTTATACATTCATCACATTCAGCAGATGAAAAGTTTACCTCAGTTCCATTTATTCTCAACACCGGTCAGTTCACATAATCTAACTTCTCGAATTTCAGATAATGGTTGAATCCATTGACTAGCCTCAGGTAATACAGACCATAATTATTCACAAATCACTCCACCGAACCTTAAGTATCTTGTGCCTCCAACACTATGGATTTACTCGAGAGCAACCAATCTTCGCTTAACTCCTTTTCATCTACAATTGATCTCTTTTATAGATGCTTGTTGACAGGCTCTGTTGATATATTACTATAACCACTGGACTCGGATCTGGGTCTCTTAGTCCTTGGTGCATCACCATCATTAGCCAAAGGTCACTTGACCCTTTCCATTGAGGTTCAAAATGGTTTGAGGGTTCAACAAAATGTTAGGGTTTAAGGGTTTTGAGAGTAGGGGTTTGAGAGTGGGGAAGAGAGTGGATCGAAATGTGTTTGTGATCTAATTTTATCATTTAGCGATGAAAACAAAAACAAATCAAGAAAAAGAATACTAATAAAATGGTTCATATTCAATCATAAAATATGTCATAATGACTATTTCTTATAGTGAGGTGCAACCGTGAGGTTCTAAATGTGAGGTGTGATCGTGAGGTTCTAACAGTGAGGTGCAATCGTGAGGTTCTAAGAGTGAGGTGAAATAGTGAGCTTCTAATAGTGAGGTGCAACAGCGAGGTTACCTATATTGAAATTAATCATCTCTAACTCATGTTTGATGTAGTTCATCCTCTCATAATTCATGGGCATTGTGAATATATCATCCAATTGATGTTTAGTGCCTTTGAAATCAAGAGTGATATAATTTATTTGAGAATGATATCTCAAAAGGTGATGTCTCACATCTATATGCTTTGGCCTATCTTGAGATACTATATTCTTAGAAATGTTAATTTCACTTGTGTGGACACAGATTATAGAGACATGTTTGAATTGATAACCATAGTCTAGTAAAGTGTGTTTTATTTACAAAATTTATGCACATCCACTACCAGCAGCTATATATTTAGCTTCAGCAGTATATAATGCAATGTAATTATATTTCATACTACTCCATGATAGTAGACACTTTCATAAAAGGTTTCATGTTCTAGAGGTTCTTTTTCAATCTAACTTGCAACCAGGAAAGTCATCCATATAATAACTTATCAATTTAAAAGATTTTATTCAAGGATAAAATAGTTTTAATTTAGGATTATATTTGAGATCATTGAAAGTCCTTTTAATAGCATTTAAATGGTATTCTTTGGGATTTGATTGAAAGTGATCATAGATGCATACACTAAACCTAATGTCTAGTCTACTAGCTGTATGGTAGAGAAGACTCCCTACCATACCTCTATAGTGGGTTTGATCCACTGGTTCTCCAGCTTCATCTGCATCCAACATACAAGTGGTACTCATAGGTGTATCATTACCTTTACTACCATTCAAAAGAAAACCGTTTTAAAAGATCCTTAATATAATTACATTGATTTAAAACAATACCATATTTATTTTGAAAAATCTAAAATCCAAGGAAATATTTATGTTCTCCCATTAAACTCATATCAGAATTATTTTGCATTATTTTTGAAAAATCAGTACATAATGAATTTTTAGAAGATCCAATAATGATGTCATATACTAAAATTTTTACTATCAAAAAATCAACTGAAATTATTTTAATTAAGAGAGTAGGATAAACTATTCCTTTAGTAATTTTTTTGAAATATGGAAAGAACTAAGTATGTCATATCGAGCCCTTGGAGCTTGTTTCACACCATATAATTCTTTTGAAAGTTTAGAAACATGATTTGGAAAATGGCGATTTGTAAAACTAGGGGGTTGTTTAACAAACACAACCTCAACTATATACCCTTTTAAAAAATCAATGTTAACATCCATTTGATAAAGTTTAAAATTAATATGAGATGCATAATAATGTAGTATCCTAATGACCTCTACCCAAGATATAGGTGAAATGGTGTCCTCGTAGTCAATTCATTCCACTTGAAAATATCTTTGTGTAAATAACCTAGAATTGTTTCTAACTATATTTCCAAACTCATCAACATTTTTCCTAAATACCTATTTAGTGCCTATTGACATAGTGTCCTTTGGTCTTTCATCTAGTTCCCAGGCATTGTTTCTTTCAAATTGATTTAATTCTTCTTGAATTGAAATCACCCAAAATTCATCATTGATAGCATCATTAATATTTTTGGGTTCATGTTGTGAAAGAAAATATTGATGTTCAACCTGGTTTCTTTGAGAAGCTCTAATTTGGGTCTGTCTATTTAAATCACCTACTACAACATCTAAAGGATGATTTTTTATAGTTCTAATGCCTCTAGAAAGGGTCGAACTAGATTCTTCAAGGTTTTCTATTGGTTCAGACTCAACAGGTGAAGATTCTGGAAGATTCGATGATCTTGTTACTTTTACAGGGTGTTCATTATTTTTATAATTATGGTCTAGAATTGACAAGTCATCCTCAAGATATTCAAGAGGGGTTTTATGTTCATAAGGATCAGTCTCATCGAATTTGAGATGAACTGACTCTTCCACACATTTGGTTTTCTTTTTTAATACTCTATAGGTTTTATTCAAGAATGAGTAACCTAGGGAAATTAATTCATCAATTTTTTAGGAAAAGTTTTCATGATTGTCCTTTGTGTAAATAATATAGACTTTTAAAACAAAAACTCTAAAGTAATAACCATTAGAATTCCTATTTCTCCAACGATCATAAGGGGTCTTCTTAAGAATAGGTCTAATCATGACTCTATTGATAATATAACAAGCTGTGTTAATAGCTTTACCCCAAAAATTAACTAGTAAATAATACTCATTAAGCATAGTTTGGGAAATCTGTTGAGGTGTCCTATTTATTCTTTCTAGAACCCCATTTTATTTATGTGTTCTTAGAGTAGAGAAATTGTGACTAAAACCATTTGGTGAGAAATAAGACTCAAAATACTGATTTTAAAATGCATGGCCATGATCAATCCTCTAGGTCTAAATTCAATGTCCACTATGATTTTCTACAGACATGGAGTATTTTTTTAAAAAAATAAAAAGATTGACTTTTGTGAGATAGAAAGTATACACAAGTGTTCCTAGAAAAATCATCTATTAGAACATTAACATAGTGTTTCCCATTTAAACATGAAATACTTGATAGTCCAAACAAGTCCTTATGAACCAACTCAGGTGGTTGAGAAGTAGAAACTTCTATATTTTGTTTGAAAGAAAACCTGTGTTGTTTAACTTTTGACATGGATTACACACATTGTTAAGAGGAAATTACAATTTAGGTAGTCTCTAACTAATAATTTCCTATTAAGTTTCCTAAGTGAGTGCACATTGTTGTGTCCTAATCTCCTATACCACAACCAGAATTCCTTATGAAAATCATTTAAGCAACAAATATTTTTCATGGATATTGAATTTAAATCAACAAAAAACACATTTTAATATCTACAGGAAGTGAATACTAAATCATTTTTTGGAATTAAAAACATTACATGTATCATTTTCAAACATGACATTGAGAAAATCATCACACGACTAAGATATGCCGAGTAAATTTTACATTAATCGACAAAAAAAATTACTTTGGGAATTAATATTGTATTAGGGTTACCAATCTGGTCCAAGCCGACGATTTTTCCATTTACATTGTCACCAAAAGTTACAAGTCCTCCGTCAACATTGATTAGTCTCTTGAAACAAGAAAAATCTTATTTCATATGTATTGAACCTACACTATCCATGTACCACAATGTATTATAGGAACTCTTTAGGAAACTTCCATACAAAACAGATTAGGCATGGGGTAACTTTGGTAATTAGATTTTCTAGGGTTCATAGGTGTTAGCAAGTGAAACTTTGGGACACCATATTTTTCTTTATAGGTTTCCTAACATTAACATAAATATTCAGAGGCATTAATACATTGATAGGTCTTTTATAAAATTGTCTCTCAAAAGATGGTTTAGAACTGGAACTAGTAGTGAACTATCCAGATTTTGGAACATATTTGGTTTTGGTAATTTTTATTTATCCTAGTTGATATCCTAGACTAGTTGTATATTTTGATACAATATATTTTCCTAGGAACTGAGTCATGGTATCCCTATCCGAAGAAAACTTCTCAAGATCATTTCTTAACTTCTCATTTGATAATTTTAATTCTGTATTTTCTTTTAATAGCTGCGAGAATTTCTCATTTTAAATATCCAGATATGACTTATCATTTTCATTTAAAGAATTTTGTTTCTTTAATGATTAATATTTGTACTTGAGCTCAATAATGGTATCCTCAATAATTTCATAGTATTCAAATAGTTCATCCTTATTCATATCTTCTCTATTATTTTAATCACTATTATTACTAGAATAATAGGAATTATGTATATGATAATTAAGTGTTACCTCAGATGTTTATGTCGTGAAACATAAGTTGGAAAGATTTTCCAGTTCACTATCAGAAGCATCAGATCCACTGGAGCTATCTTCTGAAGCACTCCAAGTATCTCTCATAGCCTTTTTATAACCCTTTCCCTTATCATCATATTTCTTCTTAAATTTCAGCATATGGAAGTCTAACTTCACATGAACTTTTTGTTTTCACTCATAGAATATTATTTCATTTGATTTGTCATTCCATTTTCTATCATTCTTCCATTTTCCATTACTATCATACATTCCCTTATAGTTTGACTTCGTAAAAAAATTCTTCTTTCAGTAATAATTTTTGAACCTTTTATAAAGGTGATCCATCTCCTCATCACTATCTGAATCTGTCTCTTCATTACTGGAACTGACTATATTAACATGATATTTTTCTTTGCCTTTTCTCTTTGAGGTTGACGTCTTGAATGTTACTGACTTCTTCCTTTGTTCTTCTCCTACTACTTTATTCAAATTAAGTTCTTCTTCATAGATCATATGCTTTCCAATTAGTTCCTTCATTGGATTTTTGGCTATGTCACAAGATTCAGGGATAGAAACAGAAGTTCCTCTACATATGTCATGTAGGCATCGAAGAATTCTCATAATCTAGTGCTTGTTATCCACTAGTTTTCCAATTATTCTATTAGTATTCAATATTTCATTGAACCTAAAA
Source organism: Viscum album (assembly GCA_963277665.1). Taxonomy (NCBI): domain Eukaryota; kingdom Viridiplantae; phylum Streptophyta; class Magnoliopsida; order Santalales; family Viscaceae; genus Viscum; species Viscum album. The sequence continues at coordinate 583,695,063 of OY728161.1, forward strand.
TACATTTCAAAAACATGTTCAACATGCTTATTTTTAAAATCATCATATTTAATAATATATGTATTTGATCTCATTTTATTTAAATTAGTTGTTACCTCATGAGAAATTGAAAATGTATCCAAAATATCATATGCAGTTTTGCAAGATGATATTCAATTTAATTCCTCATCACCTGAAGAACAGTATAAAGCATTCATTTCTTTACTGTTATTATTATATGTATCTTTAGTCAACTAAGACCATGTTTCCCTAGTAGTAGCAGGAAATTGATATTGTTCTTCATTTGTATCCTAGATTTTAGGTCCGAGGATCTCTAGATACATTTTCAATTTTAGTGTCCACTAAGCAAAGTTATTACCATTAAAGAAAGGTAGAATGATAGTAGCAACACCCTCAACTCTAGTTTCTATAGTTATATAGAATTTAAATAACTGAAAATTTAGATATGATGAAAATTTTATGATCTTTAAGATAAAACTAAAATCACAGTTGAAAATGAATTTGAACACTTGAAAATAAAATCCTCTGATACCAAATGATTGTCGGAGTGGATACTTAAGAGGAGGTGAATAGAGTTCTAATAAAAATTTCTACTAAAAACATTATGATTAAAATCCCCCAATTCAAAACTACCTAGTCAAATAAAGAAGTACATATATAAATTTTTAATTTATCAACTAGTTTCTCTATGGTTTATTATTCCTCATTTGAATCAATGCAATAACTAATTCAACTTTTGAAATAGGTTTACTGAAGTAAGAATATATACACACTAACTGAAACTAACTATCAGATTGTATGTAAAAATGGTTTTCTGTCTTCGAGAAATATATGCATCGGATGAAATAAAACCCAGTATTTGGGGATTTAAATAACATTTGTTACAAGAGGTTTAGTATTATGATGAGACCTAATCATATCAACATTGTGATCTCCTTCCACCAATCAGTTTTTATAAATTACCTTGATACACAACCTGTATCAGGGTTTACAATAGTTTTTACAAACAGTCTAGGTTCTACATCCTCTACCAAATATCTATAAGGGAAAACAAGAAACCAAACCAAACAAGGCTTCTTCCACAGTTATGTGTGTGGAATAAGAGTTAAGAGAGTTTTGAGTGGGGATTTTCAGTATCCCACAGTTATAGCACATGAGAAAATGTGTGTGTAACAAACACGCATTGCTCAGAAATGTAAATAAGGAACATAGTAGAGCTAGAAATGTTAGGAATGAGTTTAGAATGATCTATGGGTTTGACGATCAGCTCTGGACTTCTTGGATTTGAAGAAATTAATGTTTTATTCTTCTCTACAAGTTGCCTAAAAAAACAGAGTGTCGCAACATTCAGTTACTAGCTTCCAGGTTCTGAGATGTTCAACATCTTGGTACATGGTTTTTTTAATCACAATAGTACATACTTGAATATTTTATTCAAAATGATCATCATGAACCTCTTGGATTTTTATAATAAGCACTGTAGTGTTCTTCTTATTGTTCTTTTATTGTTATTTAGTAATTTCTTTCTCATGCATTTCACTTCTGGACTCTCGAAATTTGTTTTTCTCTGTGCATTTGTATATATCTCTTCCTCGGTCTTTTTCCCATTCATATTTGTGGTACTAAAAAAAGATTATGTACATCATGTGCAAATATTTCTCGTACCTCGTATTATCTTGATATGGTCTTCTAATATGTCTATAAACAATATTAATAAATATCAGATGCATGAAATCAATCAAATAGGACAGTCATGATAATATTAAGAAAATGAATAATGTATGGAATATGTAATCAGTAGAATGGTAACAGTAGCCTATAAATCTATTGCATCTTTAGCAGTAAGCATAATCTGCAGTAGACTTCCAAAAATAGGCTTATTCAGTAGTAGATATGTCCCGTGGAAAAATTAACCAACGATAGACTTGTCCAGTGGTAGAATTTACCAATGCTAGACTTCACCAAATGTAGACATTTCCATTGGTAGACTTTTTCAATGGTATACATCACTAATGTTATACTTCACGTAAAAAGTCTGTCAGTGGACTTCTAACAAAAACTCTTTGTAATCGCAACATTGTCACAAAAGTGTCATTTCACATTGACTCAACATCTGTATTCTTCTGTAAGCATTCCAAATGTTGGATTAAAAAAATTTACCTTGTACTGGTGACTTCCAATAGTAACATTAAAACTGTAGTTCTTATAATGGTAACCTTCATCTGTGACCATTGACTTGGAGCCTTTTTAAACTGTAAACTGATTTTAGCAAAGTCATGAGATTAAAATATATTGAAATAGAATGTCAAATAACTAACCCATTATATAATTAAACATTATTTGGGATTATCAAAATAGGTGAACCAATAATAATCAACATATAATTATCATATATGAGTTTTTAATGACTATATTGATTGTCAAGACATAAGGTAAGGGTATTTCATCTCTTTTTTTCTTTTTGTGATATACATTCTTTATTCACCATCATTCCATTTTGTGGTGTGTATAACTCACATAGATTTATTCTCTTATTGTTATTATTAAATTTATGGGTATTTACATATATATTATATTCACTTTATTTCATGTGTTTTATGTTTCAAATGTTACCAAAGTAGTAAACTATTGTTGTCCCAATTTTCTTTCATTGAGACTCATGTTTGGTTATTCAACTAAATTCATTTTCAAGGTATATATAATACTATTTTACATATTATAACATTAATATCCTTATTTTCATGTTATTTAATGATACATGTAATTTCATTTTCTTACATAAAGTGTATGATCCCATGTTACCAAGTGATAAAATTTTATTGAAAAAATAACATCAGTTTTTTAGTTTTTTTTTGATTTTTCTACTTTAATAAAATCTTATGATACATATCTCAATAACACTACTGAGTTTCATTATACATTGTTTATTGAAGATATATCTAGGTATTATTACCATTCTACCAATCTACGGTTCTAAATATAGATAATAATTTTTTATGAAAATTTTACAGTGTCTCTCTCTTTTTTTGAAAATATGTTTTATTTCGAAACTCGTGTTTTAAAAAATCTTATGAAATCATCCATAGAGATAAATTTAGAGAAAAAGGTATTTCAAAATCGTTTTATGTTTTTTTAATAATTTAATATATTAAAATACGATATTTAAAATAAAAATGTTTTCAAGAAGGATTTATGTTTAAAAATTGTATTAAACATTTTCAAGCACTATTTATATTTTTTCAATGAAAAAATATTAAAATATGATTTCATAGAATTATTTATAAATTTTCAATTATATTTTCAAGGAAATGGTTTTCAAATGGTTTTATGTTTTCAAAATTATTTTTTTTTCAAAGAAGAAAAGATAGTTTCCTCATGAAATATTTTAAAAAGATAAATTAAAATTATTTTCCATTTAATATGACATAAATTGATGTTACTTTTGAATTTATAAGATATTATATGATGGTTCCATTAATATTATTTATATGAATGGTTTCTACTATTATTTCATGATATTTATGAAACCCTATTGTCTTCCCTAAGTTTTAGGCTTTGGAAACCTGCTTCTTTTCAATGGTTGTGATTTCCTAAAATGAGTATGAAACCGTTACATTTTAAATGATTATTATTTTAGGAAATTTTAAGGAAAACATTTCATTCATTGTGTTATGAATTTATTTTTATAAAACAAAAGCCTTTTTATGGTTCATGATATGATAATGTATTATTTTGTTGAACTTGTTTGAATGTTTTTATTATTAGATGACTGGGACATGTATCTCCCTCTAATTCATTAGGTAATTATGGATGAATCATGAGTCCAAATGTTATGTGTGAACCTAATTACATGATCAAAATATAATCCATGGAAATGGGTTCATGTCTATAAGTTTATGTATGAGCCTGAAAACATGTTCACAATTATATGATAGAACCGTATTATGTATTCATAAATTTAAGTGTGGAATTTGTTTCATTTTCATTAGTTTATTCATGAATGTTCACTATGATGTAAATGAACTAGATTACATGTTCAAAATTTATGCATGGACTTTCTTTCATGTCCATAATGTTATGCATAAATGTGATTTCACAATCCCAATGCATTGAATTGACCTAGTTGTATGCCCATAAGATAATTTTGGGGCCTAATTTCATTTCATTAACTTAACTAGTTGAATAATTTAATATATACATGTTAAAAAAATTATAATCAAATGATCATGCATAAATTCCATGTCTTATTACTATGCTATGATTTCACAACTTATGATTATATTTATTTATGATCCATTTCTCATTAACTTCCCATCATTATTATGATATTTAATATTTTTTGTATTATCATAAAATGTTATTCTCATGTTCCATACCCATTTTTCATTTTATGCATACAAATTTTCATTTATTTACCCTAACTAATAATCTGAGAACAATCCTTTGTTTTTTCCCTTTCCCAAGGTTATGAAGAATTGTATTAGGTAGAATTAATAAGGATGAAGATAATTAGGGGTCAATTTTATGATCTTCACTAGGATAAAAGAATTTTTTTGTAGGCTTCCAAGTACAATAATATTTTATAGCCCACATGCATGTATTTGTTTACTGTAGTAAATATTCAAATAAAATGATGTTATATCATCATATATTTATCTTGGGCTGCTATAGTTGGTACCAAATGAAATTTATAGTAAAAATATGGAAAATAGGATGAGAAAACATTAGTGATATCCCTAGGTATATTTCTACGAATATGTCTGGGGATGTCTCTAAGAAGAATTATAAGACTGAGTTAATGTTTATGAAATATGTCCTGGAAATTTGTTAATGGAAAAGTTAGTGGATTACTAGAAATATGTCCATATATAAATACTATAAGGGTATATTTATATAGCATAAATATACCTAGGACTAAAAACACAAACATGTTGTTTCTTTCCGGACTGAGGTAATTTAGTAAAAGATAATGGGAATTTCTGAAAAAATAGTTTGACAATCATAGGGGAAATTATTTGGGAATTCCTGAAATCATCAATAACCATTAAAAATTATTTAAATAGATGTAGGGTATGAATAACGTAGGAAAAATCTATGGTGTCATTGATTAAGTAAGGTGTCATAATTTACCCAACTAATAAGTGAATGTTTATTGATTATGTGGTTCTTAATTATGATAATTATTTCTTAATCTATGTTTATTGCTTTAGTCAATGGATGGAACCAAAAAAAGAAAATATTTAAATATTTTTACAATGTACAATTTTTGACGACATAATTGGAGGCATGTGAAAAATCATCAAGCATTAAGGCCCATCTCGCAAAGATAGATCGGGAAGCTCCCGGAGCCCAGCGACCAGCGCACCAGAGCTCCTTCGTGAGCCCCTGCGAAGAAAGGAGGTGAGACCACTCTGTGAAACCCTATGATGTTCGCAAGACATCCTGAATAATGGAGGCTGTAATGATATGTGACGCCCTCTAACATTCGCAAGTCGTCACTATGTAAGGAGGCAATACCGCTCCGTGAAGCCCACAGTCATTCATGATCCCCTGCGATGTAACGAGGTGGTAACCCTCTATGACTACAGATGACATTTGTGACACAACATGAAGCTCATTGTGCGCCAAGAACGTGTTGATTCACGACGACTCATGCATATCAATACAGGGATCCCCTCGAGCCCGCCGGATGGACCTTTCGACCCTTACTCTTCCTAGCTCCCGAATCATGAAGCACTTGTCCTCTATAAACCATGATCTTCACAAGGTACTTTTTGCTTCGTGAAGTGCCCTCCCCTTGTTGTCAATTGATCCCCTCTTCTGAAATGGATGCCTTTCACAAAGCCCACGGGTCTTCATGAAGGAAGGAGATACACAAGGGGACTCGGGTCTTTGTGGAGCACTTATGCTTTGCAAGGAAGCCCCCATGCGCTTGTAATCCATGTGCCAAGGCTGGGCCACTATGAATCACAGAGCATAGGGCTTTCCGAAGCCCCATTTCACGGGGAATATCTTTGCGAATGAATTTCTACTTCGCGAAGCACCCCCATGTGCATGTAACAGATGTGCCATGGTCGGGTCATTGTGTATCGAGAAGCACATGGAATTCCATGTATAACGACCCATACTTTACATACATTTTTAGTACTTCAAAATTGAAGTACACTTATTACAACATATAACAAAACCATGAAAGGACCGTATAGGTATAGTGTCTTTAGAAACTGGGAAACATAAAAAACGGGTTCATACAACGTCTACAGTATCTCCCATTTATTTCATCATATCTATAGTCCCTTTTGGCATATCTTACTTAATAACCTTCTTCCTGGCCTGGGGAAAGAAAACATATAAAAATGTGAGCTCAAATGCTCAGTAAAGGTAAACAAAAGAAATATCAATCACATAATATTCATAAGAACATAACTTTTGGAAATCTTAACCTGCAAAAGAGATCATAATTTCATAAGGTGGGATAAATAATAGTAGTGAAATGTAATCCCAATAATCATAACATAAAACATGAAACGTAGTGGCATACACACATAATCATAGAGAATCATTTCTTAGTAGTCAAGACTCATGGCAAGACTATCTTAGTGGACAAAGTCCATTTCTGAACCGATTTCATTCCTCGTTTCAGTCCTGTTTCACTGAACTGGTTTAACCTGTCGTTCCAGCCATGTCTATCTCATGAGATATAAAATATTTACCCAATGCATTGGAGGGAGTTATAGGTCCCACCCATCTCATAATGATACGATTCTTATGTGTGATACAAAATCATAAACCATACATCATAGCATAACCCATGTAATAAAAATGAGATTCTTAAACATCATGACATCATAAAACAATTCATATAAGATAAAGAAATTCATAAAAATAATATCATCACAACATAATCAAATCAATGTAATAATAGGGATAGAAACAGAACCCTATATTATCTTAGATGGAATATAATTTTGATAAAACTCTTGAACTCCATTCTTGAGGAAAATATCCTTTCTACTTCAAAAACATTTTCCTTTCTTAACATGTCATACAATTTTAAACTAAAAGAAGTTGATTAAAAATAAACTTGAAAACTTGTATAGTAATCTTCGTGGAAATAATGTTTTAAAAATCCATTGATTCCATATAAGTTTAAAAAAACATTCTTTTCGTACTTTTTTCGGAAAACTCAAAAAGTACCTCGTACGAAAAACGACAAAAGAGTCCCTTCATATCTTTTACAAAAAACTCACCGAAGGGTAAAATTGGATTTAAAAAATTGTAGGTGGATGGAAATAATATTAAATATTGAGGAAACATGGATGTGGATGATAAAATACACCCCAGTAAATACCAAAGTATAAACAATCTCGGATAAAAATGAGATTGTGATATTTTCCTTACCTTAGGTCCGATTTGCTTCATAAGTGTCCAAACCTCCTGTATAATGATTTTAATAATGTCAATGACTTATTCCAGAATCATAGTCATTGTTATGATATCATATATGGTCATATTCTTAGCATATTATTAGTAATATTTCATTGTTACTTGTTATTCGGGTGTTTATTACTTTTTGTTCTTATGCTTGTTTTGTCGAATAAATTATTATTCTTGTTTTTAGGTTATAGATACCTCATTTCAAGAATTGTATTAGTGTAATATATATAATATTCATTCATTTAATTCATTTATATAACCATTATTCAATTAAGATCATGTAGAACGAGTCGCATCACATCGTGGAGACGATATTCCGTACGTACGCACGAGCGATGATATCATTCCCATGATCGTGAAATTGTATTGGAGTGTATGTATACTATTTCAGAATAAATATACCTTCACAATAATCATATATATTCATTCCTTACACCATTATACCCATCCATGTATGGTGGTGGTGGAAAATAGATTACACCACGGCGTGGAGACCGTATTCCGTATGTAGGCACGCGCGGTGATTTCATTTTCCGTAGGATGGATAGATGGTGAAATAGGGTTGTTTCATACATATAATAACATATCAATATATTAGTGATACTGATGTTATTACTTCATAATGAAACAACTAAATAAGAAGAATTGGAATAAGAAATAAAGTTGAAAGAATTATTAACGGACATTACCTCTTCTTTGAGGCGCCTCTTTCAGACCTCCTTTTAGGGCACTAAAATTGGTCTTTGAAGAAGACCAGGACATCTAGAATGTTTCTAGGGAAGTGGAGAGGAGAAATTTTCAGGTTTTGGCCGATCTTGAAGGCTCAAAGTGGTGTGAGGAAGAGGGGTAGGAGGTGCCCTTTTATAAGGGAGGAGAGGGGAACCTTTGAAAAACTAAAAATATTATTTTATTATAAAGTCATATTCGGTTTAAAATAGCTCAAAATTGATTTATTTCAAAGATAAGGTGGGGATGGGTCGGAAGCCTCTCATCCAATAGAATTTAGACATGTTTAGGTTCCTATTTTAACCTTATCATTTAGATTTAACATTAAGATAAATAATTTTACTTTTACCGTGTCTTCTTGTGTTCTTATACTATAAGGTTAATAAACGTACTATAACAAGTCAAACGAACCCCAAGTTGTTTATTACTAATATATATAACCTTATATAAGACATTTGGCCGAGCCTTAGAGTTTTAGGAATAAATAAAAATTAATAATATAATATTGGTTTTAAAAACTATTTTATGTCAATTTTGACACTATTTTGTAATTGATTTTTGTGAAAATCATAACAGAATTATTAGTTAGAAAAAGGTTAATTAAATCAATAATAACATGTCATATTAACCTAGAAAATTAGTTTAATTTATAAAAAGTCTCAAATTACATTTATTTGGGTATTTATAACATCAATTATGTCAATATTTCATTAATAAGATAATTACTGCATCATCATTGTGTTATAAATAAATTAACTTATTTAAAGTCTAAAAATTACAAATAAAATATCATTATGTAGGAAAGCGTTTTATATTTCTAATTAATATTTATAGTCGAATTTATCATATGTATAACCCTATATTAAAAATGATTTTCTTATTAAACATTGATTTTAACTATTTTAAGCCTTCTTTAAATAAATTAATAATAAATGTCCAAATCTAATCCAAGTGGGCCTAAATGGTCATATTTTATTCCTAAGGTTGTTTTTGTTCGAATTACACTTATCCAATAGAATTAGGACATGTTTTAGGGTAATAATACTATCATTTTTACTCTTAATTACCCTATTTACTTTTAACATTGGTAAATACAAGTAAAAAGTTACTATTCACAAAAAAATTATTTTCATCTCATTGAACTAAATTTTACTTAATGAAATCAACCGTGTCTCTCAGATTTTTGAAATTCCATTCACATATGTGGTAAAATTACGTTTTATGAAAAATTCAGTTTTTTTATCTACCACTTAGTGGATTCACTATTCATCAAAAATTGAAAGTTTTCAGAAAAATACCAAAAATTCACCCAAGGATAATTTCGATATTCTGAATCAAAAAATGAAGTCAATTTGGAAAAATAAAATTTACAAAATTTCAAAAAGTGGTTATTACTATTCATAACGGCTAGTTTTAAAAATATTTTAATAGCATATCGTTGTTTAGTGAAACTCGGTATTGCGTACGACGCAAGCTATCGAGGAAGGTCGTGATTGCGTGTAAAGCAAGTCAAGCTAGTGTTGTGTGTAGTGAAATATTCCTTTTATGATTTATAAAAACAAAATATTTCTCATAAAAGTCTCAGATGTTACATTCTACCCCCCTTAAAATGAATTTCGCCCTTGAAATTCGTCACTTGTAACAAACAGATGAGGATACATCTCCCTCATCATATCCTCAAGCTCCCATGTAGCTTCTTATAATTGGTGGTTACTCCATAATGCTTTCACCAAGAGAGTGGTCTTGTTCCGTAGGACTTTTTCACTACGATCGAGAATCTCTATCGATTGTTCTTCATAAGCAAGATCTTGTTCGAACGGTACAACTTCTGAACTGAGTACATGTGAAGGATTGGTTATATACTTTCTCAGGAGAGATACATGGAACACATCGTGAACTTGAGAGAGATTCGGTGGAAGCGCCAATCGGTAAGCTACCTTCCCAACATGATCCAGTATTTCGAAAGGACCGATATATCTAGGGCTCAACATCCCCTTCTTTCCAAATCTCATGACCCTCTTCTAGGGAGATATTCGTAAGAACACTTTATCACCCACTCAAAACACTAGGTCTTTTCTTCAGATGTCGGCATAACTTTTCTGTCGACTCTGAGCTGCTCTTATGTGTTGTTGAATAGATCAGACTTTTTCTGCCATCTCATCGACAAGATCAGGTCCTAATAGCTTTATTTCCCCAACTTCATCCCAGTAAGTTGGAATCCTGCATTTCTTTCCATAGAGAGCTTCATAAGGAGCCATCCGAATACTGGAGTGAAAGCTATTATTATAAGAAAATTCCCCCAAAGGTAGGTGTTGATACCAACCACCTTTGAAATCCATAGAGCAAGCTCTTAACATATCTTCTAGAGTTTGAATTGTTCTCTCAGACTGACCGTCTGTCTGAGGATGATAATCAGTGCTGAAACTCAACTCTGTATCCAGAGTATGCTGAAGACTTCGTCATAACTTTGAGGTAAACCTCGGATCACGATAAGATATAATATAAAGTGGTACTCCATGAAATCCTACCACTTCCTTTACATATATCCTGGCAAGCAGATCCCGAGAGAAATCCTCTCTAATAGCAATGAAGTGTGCAGACTTTGTAAGATGATCAACTATGACTCAGATAGCATTATTGCCTTTGGATTTTTTAGGAATTCCTTTGACAAAGTCCAAAGTGATGTTTTCCCATTTCCATTTGGGTATGGGTAATGGTTGTAAGAACCCCTTAGAGGTCTGTCTCTCCGCTTTAACTTAGTGACAAACCAAGCATCGAGAGACATATTCAGCAACATCTCTTTTCATTCCATCCCACTAGAAGTACTCTTTTAGGTCCCTATACATCTTTGAGATTCCAGGATGAATAGAGAATGAAGAACTATGAGCCTCATCCAGCAGCTCCTTTAATTCGGGGATGGGAGGAACACAAACCCGATTCCTGAACTTTATTATCCAATCAAAATCAAGGTTGAATTCAGTAACATTTCTCACCTTCTTTTGTAACTCTACATCTTCTTTCTGTGCCTCTTTAATCATCACATGTATAGATGGTTGAACATTCATTTGAGAAAGATAAGATTTCTCCCCTTCCATTATAATTCCAAGATCCATCCTTTGTAAATCCATAAATATTGGATCTTTTGTGAACCTCATCGGAGATAAACTGGCATGGTCTTGTCGACTTAATGCATCTGCCACCTTGTTTGCTTTCCCAGGGTGGTAAAGGATTGAGCAGTCGTAATCCTTAATCAGCTCCAACCATCTTCTTTGGCGCATATTCAGCTCCTTTTGTGTGAAAATATTTTTTAAACTATTATGATCAGTATAAATGTCACACCTTCCTACATAAAGATAATGCCTCCAATTCTTTAATGCAATGATTACCACAGCTAACTCCAAATCATGAGTTGGGTAATTTTGCTCATGTATTTTCTTCTATCGTGAGGAATAAGCTATCACCATATCATTTTGCATAAGAACACACCCCACTCCCTTCTTGGATGCATCACTATAGATCACACACCTTTCTCCACTACAAGGAAGTGTGAGTACAGGTGCACTGGATAACCTTCTTTTAAACTCCTTGCAATTCTCTTCACATTCCTCCTTCCAAACAAAATTAACTCCTTTCCGAGTCAACTTGGTGAGTGGATTAGATAATCATGAAAAATCTTTCACAAAACTTCGATAATATCCACCCAAACCAAGAAAACTTCGGATCTTAGTTACTGTTGTTGGTCTCGACCATCTTTCGATAACCTCTGTTTTTGCTGGATCCACAGATATCCCCTCTTTTGAGATTATGTGACCCAAAAATGCAACTTTTTGAAACCAAAATTCACACTTGGTAAATTTGGAATAAAGCTTCTCCTTTCTTAGGGTCTTTAATATAATTTTCAAGTGATCGTCATGTTCTTCCTTGCTCTTTGAATATACAAGAATATCATCTATAAAGACTACCACAAACGGATCAAGATAGTCTCTAAAGACTCTATTCGTCAGATCCATGAAGATAGCATGGGAATTAGTAAGACCAAATGGCATCACTATAAATTCAAAGTGTCCATACATTGTACGGAAAGCCGTATTTGGTATATCCTCCCTTTTGACCCTTAATTGATGATACCCTGAATGAAGATCAATCTTGGAAAATTATTAAGCTCCTTGTAGTTGGTCAAATAAGTCATCAATGTGTGGGAGAGGATATTTGTTCTTGATAGTGATCTTGTTAAGTTCTTGATAATCAATTCATAGTCTCATTGATCCATCTTTCTTCTTAACAAACTGAACAGGTGCTCCCCAAGGAGACGCACTAGGGCGTATGAATCCCTTATCAATATTTTCTTGGAGTTGCTTCTTCAATTCCTGCAACTCAATTAGGGCCATTCTATAAGGTGTCTTTGAAATAGGCAAATCACCCGGTACGTGTTCTATTGAAAACCCAACTTCACGATTTGGTGGAAGACCCGGTAATTCCTCCAGAAAGACATCATCAAACTCCCGTAAAATGGGCATATTCTTAATCGTGAGTTTCTCACCAACCATTTTAGATAAACAACCTTCATTTAGTGCAATCAAGACCCATACGATGGAATAAATTTCCACTGGAAGGTTATGTTCATCCTTGCATCGATAGAAAATCATAGATTGATCTGGAATATGAAATGTGACTTCCCTTCTTTGGATATTGATATGAGCTCCATATAGAGAAATCCAATCCATGCCATGAATCACATCAAATTCCACTATAGGAAGGATCACAAGATTTTCAGGAAGCACTTTCCCACAAACTTCAATCGGAGAAGAATTATAAACTTTTGATGCGACTGTTGTGCCATTAGGGGTTGTCACAGCTAACTCAACATCTAATTGTTGAGGTAATATGGTGATATCCTTAGAAAATTATTCATAAATAAATGAGTGGTTGGATCCAGAATCAAATAAAAAATTTTCTACTTTAGAGTGGATTGTATGTGTACCTTTCACCACTTCGTTATCGTACTCCACATCGCTGATAGAAATTGCATGTGACTTTCCTTTGTCTTTAACCTTAAGAGTTTGTTGACGTCGACCGTCATTATCAACCCTTGGATTTGGGCATTGGTTGGAATAATGCCCCATCTCTTTGCACTTGAAACATTGATGTGTAGGAGGTGCACTCTATGTAGCCTTTTCTTTGTTCGCATCACTAGACATCTTCTTCACGTCATTGCGGCATTCAAATGCTCGATGAACTTCCTTTCCACATTTGGAACATTTACTTGTCCCTTTAAGAAAACTCCCTCCATGTTTCTTTCCACAAGATTGAGCATAAGGGAAAACTCATCTTCTTTTCAGTGTGCTCTTTATATTTTCCTTTTAATTCCATTTTCCTCTTCTTATCAAACCCATATGACTAATGGGTTACTCCAATCTCCATCTCGACGTTGAGTGCACATCGAATGATTTCATCATACCTATTGAAGTCCCTTATGGATAACTCCCTTCTAATACTTGGTTTTAATCCACTAAAGAATCGATCGATCTTACTCTCAGGTTGGACAATAATACCAGAAGCATACCTTGTAAGTCTTGTAAAATTTTCTTCATAGGTACCAACAGATTCATCATCCTTTTGATTTAGTTCAAGAAACTCCTTCTCCATCTTTGTTCGAAGAATACGAGGGATGTACTTATTGAAAAATAAGTTCTTGAACTCGTCCCATTCCATGGACTCAATTTCATATCTTTGCCTCGTATTCTTGATAAGATTCCAGCATTGATCAGCATCACCTTCCAAACGATACACTGCTAAGATGACTTTATCATGTTCAGAACATTGAAGAACTGAAAATATCTTTTCAGTAGTACTGATCCATTGTTCAGAAAATAATGGATCAGTAGACCCGCTGAATGAAGGTGGATGCTGTATCATGAAGGATTCAACAGAATGTTTCTCCTTCATTTGCTCATTTGGAAGTCCTGCATGATTCATAGCTTGATAAAGTTATGTGAGCATGGCTACAAGATTTTGCATTCCATCACCCATAACGTTTGGTTTCTCGGGGGGATAATTATTGCATTGCCCGTCGCATTCCGCATTAACACGGTTCTTTCGGGTTCAGGCCATTGACTAAAACCAAGAAGAATAGTGTGGGAAAAACTAATTATAATAGGAAAACCACATAATCAAGAATAAAATTTCACACTTAAGTTCTTATCTTAGGTTATTCATGGCCATTTTTAAAACACTAATATTGTGATCAATGCTTAGACTTATCCTTAGGATTTTTACTAAGGATTTCACATCCTAGTTTCCAAAGGTTGACTATACCTTTCCTCTGATACCAACTATAACGACCCATACTTTACATACATTTTTAGTACTTCAAAATTGAAGTACACTTATTACAACATATAACAAAACCATGAAAGGACCATATTGGTATAGTTTCTTTAAAAACTGGGAAACATAAACAACTGGTTCATAAAGCATCTACACGGTCTCCCATTTATTTAATCATATCTATAGTCCCTTTTGGCATATCTTACTTAATAACCTTCTTCTTGTCCTGGGGAAAGAAAACATATAAAAGGGTGAGCTCAAATGCTAAACAAAATAAATATCAATCACATCATATTCATAAGAACATAACTTTTGGAAATCTTATCCTGCAAAAGAGATCATAATTTCATAACGTGGGATAAATCATAGTAGTGAAATGTAATCCAAATAACCATAACTTAAAACATGAAACTTTGTGGCATACACACATAATCATAGGGAATCATTTCTTAGTAGTCAAGACTCATTTCCAAGACTATCTTAGTGGACAAAGTCCAATTCTGAATTGAGTTCATTCCTCGTTTCAGTCCTGTTTCACTGAACCGATTTAACCTGCCATTCCAGCCATGTCTATCTCATGAGATATAAAATCTTTACCCAATGCATTGGAGGGAGATATAGGTCCCACCCATCTCATAATGATACCATTATTATGTGTGCCAAAAAATCATAAACCATACATCATAGCATAACCCATGTAATAAAAATGGGATTCTTAAACATCATGACATCATAAAACAATTCATATAAGATAAAAGAATTAATAAAAATAATTCCCTCACAACATAATCAAATCAATGTAATAATAGGGATATAAATAGAACACTATATTATCTTAGATGGAATATAATTTTGATAAAACACTTGAACTCCATTCTTGAGGAAAATATCCTTTCTACTTCAAAAACATTTTCCTTTCTTAACATGTCATACAATTTTAAACTAAAATATGTTGATTAAAAATAAACATGAAAACTTGTAAAGTAAGATTCTTGGAAATAATGTTTTAAAAATCCATTCATGTCGTATAATTTTAAAAAAACATTCTTCTTGTACTTTTGTCGGAAAAGTCAAAAAGTACCTCGTACGAAAAACGACAAAAGATTCTTTTCATATCTTTTATTAAAAACTCACCGAAGGGTAAAATTGGATTTAAACAATTTTAGGTGAATGGAAATAATATTAAATATTGAGGAAACATGGATGTGGATGATAAAATACACCCTAGTAAATACCAAAGTATAAACAATCTCAGATAAAAATGAGATTCAGATATTTTCCATACCTTAGGTCCGATTTGCTTCGTAAGTGTCCAAAACTCCTGTATAATGATTTAAATAATGTCATTGACTTATTACAGAATCATACTCATTGTTATCAAATCATATATGGTCATATTCTTAGCTTATTATTAGTAATATTTCATTGGTACTTGTTATTCGGGTGTTCATTACTTTTTCTTCTTATGCGTGTTTTGTCGAATAAATTCTTATTATTCCTTTTAGGTTATAAATACCTCATTTCCAGAATGGTAATAGTGTAATATATATCATATTAATTCATTTAATTTATTTATATAATCATTATGCAATGAAGATCATGTAGAACGAGTCGCATCACATCGTGGAGACGATATTCCGTACGTACGCACGAGCGATGATATCGTTCCCATGACTGTGGAATTGTATTTGAGCGTATGTATACTATTTAAGAATCAATATCACTTCACAATAATCATATATATTCATTCTTTACACCATTATACCCATCCAAGTAAGGTGGTGGTGGAAAATAGATTACACCACGGCATGGAGACAGTATTCCGTACGTACGCACGCGCGGTGATTTCATTTTCTGTAGGATGGATTGATGGTGAAATAGGGTTGTTTAATACATATAATAACATATAATTATATTATTGATACTTATTTTATTACTTCATAATGAATCAACTAAAGAAGAAGAAGTGGAAGAAGAAATAAAGTTGAAAGAATTGGTAACGGACATTACCTCTTCTTTGAAGCGCCTCTTTGAGACCTCCTTTTAGGCACTAAAATTGGACTTTGAAGAAGACTAGGACCTCTAGGATGTTTATAGGGAAGTTTATAGGATAAATTGGCAGGGTTTGTCCGAGCTTGAAGGCTCAAATTGGTGTGAGGAAGAGGGGGAGGAGGTGCCCTTTTATAAGGGAGGAGAGGGGCACCTTTGGAAAAACAAAAAATATTATTTTATTATAAAGTCTTATTCGGTTTTCAATAGCTCCAAATTAATTTATTTCAAATATAAGGTGGGGATGGGTAAGAATAATCTCATACAATAGAATATATACAAGTTTAGGTTCCTATTTTAATCTTATCATTTAGATTAAACAGTAAGTTAAATAATTTTACTTTTACCGAGTCTTCTTGTGTTCTTATACTATAAGGTTAATAAACTTTCTATAACAAGTCAAAAGAACCCCAAGTTGTTTATTATTAATATATATAACCTTATCTAATTCATTTGGCCGAACATTAGATTTTTGGAATAAAATAACAATTAATAATATAATATTTGTTTTAAAAACTATTTTATGTCAATTTTGACAATATTTTGTAATTGATTTTTGTGAAAATCATAAAAGAATGATTAGTTCAAACAATGTTAATTAAAGAAATACTAACATGTCTTATTAACCTATAAAATTAGTGGAATTCATAAAAAGTCTCGAATTACATTTATTTTGGTATTTATAACATCAATTATGTCAATATTTCATTAATAAGATAATTACTGCATCATCTTTGTGTCAAAAATACATTAACATATATAATGTCTAAAAATTAAAAATAAAATTTAATTATGTAGGAAATCTTTTTATCTTTCTAATGAATATTTATAGTCGAATTTATCATATGTATAACCCTATATTAAAATTTATTTTCTTATTAAACATTGATTTTAAGTATTTTAACCATTCTTTAAATAAATTAATAATAAATGTCCTAATCTAATCCAAGTGGGCCTAAATGGTCATATTTTATTCCTAAGGTTGTTTTTGGTCGAATTAAACTTATCCAATAGAATTAGGACATATTTTATGGTAATAATAATATCATTTTTACTCTTAATTACCCTATTTACTTTTAACCGTGGTAAATAAAATTAAAAATTTACTATTCACCAAAAATTATTTTCATCTCATTGAACTACATTTTACTTACTAACATCAACCGTGTCTCTCAAATTTTCAAAATTCCACTCACATAAACAGTAAAATTAAATTTTATGAAAAATTCAGTTTTTTAATCTACCACTTAGTGGTTTCAGTATTCATCAATAATTGAAAGTTTTCAGAAAAATACCAAAATTTCACCCTAGGCTAATTTCGATATTTCGAATCCAAAAATGAAGTCAATTTTGAAAAACAAAATTTACAAAATTTTAAAAAGTAGTTATTACTATTCATAACTGCTAGTTTTAATAATATTTTAATAGCATATCGTTGTTTAGTGAAACTCGGTATTGCGTACGATGCAAGCTATCGAGGAAGGACACGATTGTGTGTAAATCAAGCCAAGCTAGTGTTGTGTGTAGTGAAAGATTATTTTTATGATTTATAAAAATAAAATATTTCTCATAAAAGTCTCGGGTGTTACACCGAGGCCCCGTTTCATGGGGCATTCCTTCGTGAATGTCTTTCACCTTCTCGATGCTCCTCCCATATGCACCCATGCCATATGACTACCCAAGGAAACTTCACTTCGTAAAGAAGAACCCTTCACAAAGCCCCTATATTGCGTGGATCACCAGAGTATCACATGTCTTCTACCAATGGACCCTCAAGCTCTGCGACTCCTTTTCTCGTGTAGCCCTTCAGGTTTTCACGAAGCATCTTCAATGTCCCTTGGACGATACTTCCTGTTGCATTTCTCCACCTCATGATTCTTCGCATAGGCACACCAACGGCTATTGCTTCTTCACATATCCACACTATCGTGGACCCCCAATGGTTCACTCCATGACATCCCCTAGTCATTGTGTTTCCTATCCCCTCTCTTCATCAAGGTGTAGAGGGTACATGTTATGTAATTCCTAGGGGTGCAGAGCAAACCTTCTTCATCCGAGCTTCTGGACGATAAACTACCAAGAACCTTTGTCCAAGCTGCAAGAAGTTAAACTACCAATCACTTTCGTCCTCAACATATGATATTAAACTGTGACCTCTCCCCATGCCTCGCAAGTGGATTGCCACCACCATGGACATTTTTTCTTCCCACTGTTCCCCACGAGAGTAAGATCGTTCCTCAAATGGAATGAGATTCTCTTTATCGGAGCATCGTATATCCATGGGGAAATAGAAACAATCTTGGTGTAAGCCTCTATCCTTTGTTCAATTAGGTATCATCCCTACACCTCCTTTATTCTTCGTTCCCAAGTACCAGGGGAAATGTTCACAATACCCATCATTTCATCAGTAAAAAATACCTCTACCACTAGGCCTTGTAACCATCAGGTCTCCATCCTAGAGTAAGTACCAACTTCTCTCGGAATCTAACCACGTGTATGCCCATGTTTCTTCTTTGGGAAGATAACTACGTGTAATACCCACTTCACCTTTCACAATTTGATCACCAGGTCTCTGCTATCTCTTGTTTCTCACCCAGAGCATGACTCATGTGGGCTTAAAGTGAGCACCAACCATGACGCCAACACCCTGGGAAGCCTAGAGTATAAGCCACACACCATCTGAACTATGAAGACTTTGATCATTGCTAAGTCAGGGTATTTAGGAAGCCTCCTTGAAGTTCAAACCCTTTTATCCGAACTACAAGGACTTTGATCTTTTCCAAGGAAGGGTATATAGGAAGCCTCCCTGAGGTTCAAGGCCACCACCATCCATTGGTCCCGACCATTTTTACATCGGTGCACCAAGACCCCACAACATGAACTATGAGGTCTCTGATCCTTGCTAAGGCATCGTACGTAAGAAGCCTTCATGCGTTTCAAGCCCACCACCCAATGGTCAATCCGACCCCATTTGTGATGGTTCACCCGCACCTTTGTCCTCCTTTGTGCGTCAACCCCAAATGCCCCCATGAACTACAAAATCTATGATCCTTACCAAGTCAAGGTAAGTAGGAATCCTCCTTGAGGTTCAAGCCCAACATTAGTTTGCTCCAACCCCATTCATGTTGGTTCTCCCCCATCCTGCATGTTGTTAAACTATGGAACTCAATCAGTGGTAAACATTTATTCCCTAGTCAGTGGTAGGCCATTACACCAAAATCCTACACTGAACAACATGGTCTTTGATCCTTTCCAAGGAAAGGTACGTAGGA
The DNA here is from genome assembly GCA_963277665.1 of Viscum album. Taxonomy (NCBI): domain Eukaryota; kingdom Viridiplantae; phylum Streptophyta; class Magnoliopsida; order Santalales; family Viscaceae; genus Viscum; species Viscum album. The sequence goes on from OY728161.1 coordinate 583,714,874, forward strand.
AGCCTTCCTGAGGTTCAATCCCACTATCCATCTAGATCCTAGTTCCTTATGCACGTCGGTTCATATACTCCTTCCTCATAACCGAATTATGTGGACATCGATCCTTGCCAAGGGAGGGTACATAGGAAGCCTCCCTGAGGTTAAATCCCAACAACCAATGGTCCTAGCCACTTCATGTTGGTCCACCCATATCCTGCATGACGTTAAACTATATTCCACTTTTAGTTATCCATTTAGTAGTAATCCATTGTCACTCCATTCAGTGGTAATCCATTGTCAGCCTCTTGGAGCGGTAAGCCATTGTCACTCCATTCAGCTGTAAGCCATTGTCATCCTCTTTCAGTTGTAATCCATCGTCACTCCATTCAACGGTAAGTCATTGTAAATATGAACTACATTTACTAAACTATGAAAACATTGATTCCATACCATAGGGATGTGTAGGAATTCTCTTCGAGCCTCAATCCCAAATTCATTATTCCCTTGCGATGGTCCTATTTCCTTCCCCCACCACTTCATTTATCAACCCATCATCCATCCTGATTCCTACCGGGGCCATCACATCCCGGTGGGATCATTCCGCCTCATTGACCATTCCCCTTTATAGTGACCAGGAAGTCAACCATACGTTGGCCCCAACATCAGTGTTCCCTACAGGGGTTGTACCTATCTGATCCACTCTAGTCGGTGTTTTGATAAGTTTGATCCATCTCTGCTGGACGTTAAACATGCGGCATACCTTGTGTAAAACATGGGAAGCAGAGGAAAATATCAGATACATGACCATGTAATATGATTCCCCGTGTTCAATTTAGTATTCCTCAGGCATCCGCACCCTTGAGAAGCACTATAACAAGGGACAGAAGACAGACGCGCCAGTGTACCTGTGCCTAGACATGCCAGTGATGCCCAACGTGACTACTCCCCTGACCGAAGGTTGCTGCCCTTACAAGACCCCTTGGAATGTCCCGGAAGTAGAAGTGTAATTAAATAGTGTCCATGTAGATATGGTGATAGGGAGAGTTTCATTAACAACATATTAAATCTATAAGGGAGACCTAGACTAGGTGATGAGTTTCGAGGAGGAATCCATGGAAGGAAGAACTGGCATCCCATTACACTGTTTCGATCATGGAGTAAACGTCACTGAAAAAGTGACGGATGTCACCCACCATTGGAAAGCATGAATGAAGGGAAACCAAACCGTGCCTTTTTTCCTCCAAATATGGATGCGCGTGCCCCAGTGAAAGAATCAAAAACAGAAATGGTGAACCCGATGTGAAGTTCTTCTCCCCAATATGGATATTGGTAGTTCTCGGTGCATCAACGGATTGACGTGTCACCAGATCTAGTTATCCAGTGTGGGGTCCAGCTAAGAAAATAGTGGGCCTAGCATGAAACTCACTAGAATTTGGGGCAGTAGAACGTCAGACATCCCATTCTGTGATGTTGTCAGTGTGGATCCCTCTAAACGTCCATGGATGACGGGATGATGCTGGGGCATTGGTTTTCGATTCCATTTTATTTCTGTATTGATGAATTAATCTCCATGATTTCATAAATATTGCTACTGCTCCAGAGATGCGATCATTGTCATCTAATAGATTTAGGGGAAGGGGAAATACCAAAACAGTCATTCAACATGGATTCACCTCTTCCATGATAGCCTCTACATCTACGACCATGGGGCACCGACGCCCCATCTCCCCATATAAGGTTATCCAATGAATGGTAATAAACGACCTTGGGAGCTATTACAAGGAGAAGGGAATAATCCCAACCTAGGATTTGGCACACCTAGGTTTGGAGGAATCTTCTTATCGTCTCCAACGCTGCCCCTGAGGGCCGCACAGGTAGCTGCTACTCCCCACCCTGACATACAGCCATTTCAGGATCCTGTCCCTAGAGTGCATTAACGAATCCATGCCTTACTCTGATGAGGTAGGTGACATCTAGACCAGCCCAGTCAGAGTCCCATTCCAGGGGATCCTAGCAAGGGCTCCCACCCAACCGCGTCTGCACCACCGCCCTGTCTTGCTGGAAGAGGAGCAGGTAAGCTACGTACCTGCACCACCATCACCAGTTCATCCGACCCGATGCCAACATTGGGCAGAAGCTGAGGATGCTTGCAAAGGGGTGACAAAATCAGAGCGACTATATCATGATCCACTGTCGACGCATATAATTTGTTCCCTATATACACTGAGTAGATGATCTAATACACCTGACTATGATAATGGACCAAACCACCCCATGGGCAGGCTGGGTAGACTCTCTTGGTCGCCGGCATGAGTAATGGCATCTGCGAACCAACCCACAGTGATCCCACCCAGTACAGAGTTCCTCCCCATACCACTAACACTGTGAACGCGAACCTCCCCCACTTCAAGGGTCATCATGGAGGTCCACCCCGTGCCACTCCAAATCTGAATGAAGGCCTTTCCCCGATGATGATACTCAGCACAGAAGCCTCTCACGTGCCCATTACACTAGGTATGGAGTCATTCCTTCTTCCCCTGACCGCTGGTGGATGGAAATTTCCATCTGATCTCTCTTCAATGTGGGGATCCTCCCCATGTAATTTCAGTAGCTAGTGAAGGTTCGCCTCACCTCAGAAACTAGAGGTGTGAATGCCAGCCTCACTCCACCCGCACCCAGAATGGAGGTCCTAACCGTGTTCAGCTAGACCAAAATAAAGACCCTCCTACTACTGACGTCTCATGAGAAAACAAGTGAGGAGGTCCTCACCATGATTCTTTCAATTCCAGCAGAGGTATTTCCTGATCCAGCGCTACCCATGGAAGTCCTCCCCATGTCCCCTTTGACATTTGTCTTAGTTCCCCTCACACCCCATCTTTCTCAGGTGGAAACCCTCTCCACCACAACAACACTACAGCTGAAGGACCTTATGTCAAAAATCATCCCTGTCCTGAAGATCCATGAAGGGGCAGGAAGGCAGGACATCGCCGCCATAAGAGGTGTTCTGGGATGTTCCAAACATGGATCAAACCAGTCTTCTTGTCAAACTCTGATGCAGAGTACCACTTAGTGCGGGAACCCTCCTCTCACTCATCCAAGTCAAGGGCCGAGGAATGGACGAGGCACATCAGCCTGGTACTCCCAGAAATCGAGGTCCAAAATAATCTTGCATCCCTCCGCAAGAATATTTAGGAGGATAAAAATCTGGAAACGCTGCATGTTATGGTCATGTTATCAACACTGTCGTCACCAGAAGCACTCTCTACCTCAACAAGATATCACAGAGAACTATTCTATGGACCAATGGTCGGCGAGAAACATTGCATCCTATCACCGGTAGATCTATCCCTAGAGCCAGGAACAGAAGCATCGACCCGTCTTATCGCGATGTGGCAGGCCGGTCACTACATTCTTTAGAGGACAACTCGAGATTCAACGTCCAATATTCCCACTCGCCAACCTCTCCACTGGACAGCCATTCGTCACAGCAGTATTCTTTGGTACCGCTGCTAGTTCCTCAGCCGTCCCTAGTTAACGAGTGGGGAAATCAAGGGAATGAACCTGAATCTAATCTGAGGAGCTTATGAATCATCCTCATAGAGGACCACTTCCTTGAGAATTTTTGGTCCATGGAAGCACCAAATTTTTTCATACCAGAATCCCTCACACCGGAGGAAGTTTAGTGTTTCCACCACACCTTCTGGGGGATGCATTTTAGTCTTCTTCATCATCATGTGGTTTATCCTATGATTCAAAGACATTTTGAAGACATTAGTGAGTTATATCATCTAGACGATTTGGCCGCACTACATGTGGCCCAACGCCCCAAGTCACCTGGTCGTTGTGAGGCCCTCCAGCAGCAATACATTCAGTGTATCAAGGTTCTCCACAAAATTATCCAGGAGGCTACCCCCACGTGAAAATCTGTGACTAGAGGTAGTATGCTGCCTCCTCATTAGTCCTATCTCGTAGCAGCCTGACTCGCTAGGCGATATCGATGACACACCCCAGGAAGGGTCACGATCAACATGGCCGACTTAGTTGACGAGGAGGACAAGTTGGATTTCCTCGATGGAGACTTACCCCCCCCCCCCCCCCCGAGGGAGTGCCACCACTATTCGACCCATCAAAAGGATTAATCATTAGCATAAGAACCTGTGTCATCTTCCTACATCCACTGAGGCATTGGTACTCAACAAGAATTCTGGTAAGGGCAAAGAGCACGTCGGAGCTGAAAAACACTCGGATGCATCCGCCTTAGTGAAGAAGGTGGAAGAGGACCTCGAGAAGGCCACATTGTCCCAAGAACAGGCCAAGAAGAAGAATTTGGTCGATGACCTCTTGGATGAACACACTGTAGAGCGACGACCAGACTACGGCAACCCTATTCCAGTACAGCAGGGGCTTGAACAACTTCCCCTCAGCGAGCTGCCCCCAGCAACCCTAATCATACTTCTCCCGTGGATAGGTTTGAAGCTGGAGCTCATTTCAAGAGAGCGTCATATGTATTTCTAAACCCTCCAAAACGGTGCAGCAATCCAAGGATCCCAGTTCGAGGCTCCACCATCTACCATGTAGGTTGCCCCACCAACCGCTCCATGAGCCGTTGAGCCTATCTACCGTGTTTATGAACCTGCCATCGTGCTCGTTGATAGGGATCCCCATCAAGACAAGGAACCCTGCCCAGATGATCCAATGATGGCACTCATTGCTTTCCTGAATGTGTTAGAAACACGACAGGTGGCGATCTCACCTAATGGATAGCCATATTTGGCATGGGTTGATGATATGTCGGCACCACCAAGTTTCTAGGATCTCACATTCTCCCCCTTTAATGGGATGGGGGACCCACCAAAACACCCGGCCCACTTCAACTTCAAGGTGTGGGATAATGTTAGGGACTCTAGAACAACAGGAGGCTGCCAAGATCTACTGGTTTGTTTAGACATTGGAGAGGCCAACATTCGTCTAGTACATCCACATCCCTGTCAGATCCGTAACCAGGTGGGAGGACCTTTGTAGGAAATTACTCAACCTGTTTAGCTCTACCATGTGGAAAACAAGCATTGTAATCCTTTTCAAGTGAAAACAATGTCCTAATGAGTGAGTTGCTAACTTTTTCAACCAGTGGAAAGGACTCACATACTCCCCTGACATTCCACTGACTCAGGAGAATTTACTGACGATGTGCATAGGGAATGTCAAGACAAAACTTTTTCCCTCTCTAACAACCTATAACTACCCTGGAGGGTTTCGAGACTTCTCTGATAAGGCCTAAAACCTAGAGTGAGCTCTGTAATAGGCTGTCCAGGCTTGTCTGTTGCCTCCCGCAATTCTCGTGAGAAGGGTTGTCAAAGCATAGCCTGCCACAGTGGCCCAAATAGAGGCACCCAGACAGTTGGAGTTATTACTAGTGGAGCTGCCTTTGCATCCTTGTAATGGCCTGCCACCACATGTGTTGCCTCCATCCTTGTAAAGGCTTCTTCAGAATTGGCAGCTACCCCGCGTAATGCGCCTCCACTATCGAGGAAGGACAATCAATGTATGCCTCCTCGATAGGCTTCTCCATCTCCTCATCAGGGCCCGACCCCAAGGGAACCCTTCCCAGACAAATGAAACTGGTCCTACTCGTTCAATGTAAATCAGGTTCTCAGATATTTCAGAATTTCCTTAGAATAAGGGATCATGCGTTTGCCTGAGTGCAGAATGCCCGAGGAGGGAAACCTCACTGATCGCCCCAACTACCGTCACTATCATCGGATCCTGGGGCACCATCTCAATCAGTACTATGTGTTTAAATTCTGGCTTCAAGACCAGGTCAATAACAACATAGTGAGGTTGGCACGGGCCCCAACACAAGTGGCGGGTGTCTTCGTAAGGCCAGATAGCAGCAGCGACAACAAAGGTGGGTGGTAGTAGGTTTCTAATCGCGGGTCCCAGAAGTATGATGACTGCATGGCTCACAAAATGGTTTCCTGCACCCATGGTTTCATCCGTGCATGCCTGAATTAGCCGTAGCCTTCAGAAGCCACAACCACGACTTCTGCATCATCATCTCAATCGACCTCTTCCTAGAAGAATAAGTATCGACAACCCAAGGGAATGAAATTCACCCCGCTAAAGCCATCGTTTTCCCACACTCTCGGTGATTTCATGCCCCGTGAGATGGGGATTCATCCTAGAATCCTCCCAATAGTGGAGTCACGGCCATATGGGTCATCGAGGCACATTAGTTGGCACCTATAGCTAGTCTGTGCATCCCACTGAGGCCAGACAGCAGGCCCAGCGCAGAGCTCATCACGCACAGCCTTTTTATATGGTGTCATCAGGACCGCCTCCAATAATGTTTTTGCTACTAGATCAGGTGGAGCCACTTCGACCATAATGTGACTAGCCTGTCCCTGCTACAAGAAGATCTCATTCATCCGGTATTCATTTGGAAGCTACTCTCTAGGATTCTACTAGGGAACGACGGGACATACCCAGCACCAGGCAGCCCCTGGTCCAGCCGGAAGGGCTCGCCAGGCCTCCTGTCATAGTGTGTCCTCCTTCAAGAAGAAGTTTGTGCCTGGCATGGAAATATGATGCCCTCAAGAACCTTGCCTGTATCACAACAAGGCATTCCATCCTCGGGGCCCTTCACCTATCATCAGATATGCGTGAGGCACTTGCCGACCCTTTATGAAGCCCCTCTAGTTTGAGACGGAGGTAGTAGCTACAGAAGCCTTTCATGCTGAAGATTTCGAGAATGCTGAATTTCATGCCATCATATAATTCTTTGGGGAATATGAAGGCTCAAACATATAGGGGCACATCCTCCCACTGAACTGTAAGAACCAGAATTCGCATCCCCTCAACTGGTGCCCCGTGCTCGGTCTTCCATATCACCTCATGCGCATTTCCCCAAATCCTAGAGGATGGTGACTCGCAGTGAGGGCCTTGGTAAGTTATTAGGGAAACTATGCCCTCATTTGGTAGGGTATGCAAGGTACAAGAAATAACATTCAATAGAGGAAGCATTAAACAACATACAACAACTGAAACTAAACAGCGGAAGAAATGTAAAATATATTAATGATGCATCAATGTACATGTATCTAAGGGAAGCAGTAAACACACCAATGTGCTGAAATACAACTGAGAACAATGCACTAAAAGTAAACAGTAACTCCAGCTGCATCACAAGACGGAGCTCAGTCTTATACTCTACACCTCCAACCAGCAATCATGTACCTGAAGTAGAAGGTCCACAATCACTATCCCCACCTGAAACCATATAACCTATTTGGGCCGAAAAGCAGGACCCAAACAGGGTGTGAGACTAATCCCAATAGGCAATCACCACATGATCTGGACCCTACTGTTAGTGAGAAATATTGCAAAAGTAAAGGAAATAAATGCAGTAGGGAAACAAGAGTACTCTAAAGATAACAATACTACAAAACTCCATCTTCACTTATTTATTAATTTAATACAATCACTTAATCATCAACCAAGGAATCAAGAAAACAACTCTATATTTCCAAGGCAAGCAAGTAACATAACAAGTATGTCACTAGACTACCTAAACAGCAAGATAAACAAAACCCATGCTTGTTCTTTGGCTTGGTGGACTTGGGACAACCATCCAAACAATATTCATAGTTAATCTATGTGTGGCTCACGCTGGAAGACTGCTCTAGTTTATTAAACATACAAAGGCACATACACTCTGGTAAGCTCTCACCGTCAATTCCCATGCGGTCTTGCAATGATAGCTATAGACTGTCTGAGGAAGCACATATGTCTAATTCCTCTAATAGTCTGGATACGTAACTAAGGACACTCAAAGGAAGCGCATAGGCTCATTCCTGTAGATCCTTCGAACGATACTAATTTATAACAGACTCTCTAGGGAAGCCCTTAATCGTCAATTCCCTCTTTAGTCTACCACACCTGGTTCCCACAGCCATGAGTTGTGTAGTCATGTGTAATCATCTATTAGAATCCAAAATTAAGCTCATAATACTACTTGGATAATAGCTAAAATGCATCAAAAGCATATAAACAGTAGGCAATACATGAAATCAACTATGTCAAGGCAAGCAAGCAATGCACCAAGGTATTCCCCATAGGCAACTAATCCAAATGGCGGTAAACAACCATAATAGGGGGAACAACCATGGGGTGATCCTAAAACATGCTAACAAGAAATTATCAATAATCTAATACCCTCAAGAATACATTCAATTTAAGGTAGATAACAATACAGGATAAAACCCTAACCCGAGATACCCGATACATTGGTATCCGGCACTTTTGCATCAAAAACTCAAGGACATTCAACGTTGGGCAACAAAACACCTAAATCGATCCTCAAAGATCTTTATATTTGAACCTTGGAATGTGAATCATCCTGGAATAAAGAAGATCTGCAAAAACGTCTAAAACTTTCAACCTCAGATAATTCTCACAAGAGAAAGAATCATGAAACGTGGCCAAAGAAGAACCAAGAACTCACTACTACGATTCCATTGCAACCGATGGGGTTCGATTGGGATAACCGGTGATAGATCGGTGGGTTGGAGAAGATTCAGCCTCCTAGGGAACTCTGGACGTAATTAGGAAGAGAATAAGATGAAAATTTGTTTAAGAGGCGACCTCGGTCCAATTAATGAAATAAAAAGAAAAGTACACAGCATGTACTTCATAAGTACACAGCGTGTACTCACCCTTTCTGTGCACCACATTAAGAGTCCTCCACATCACCGCTACACATAGTGTGTGTGTCCTAGACACGGCTTGCACACGGGCTCGCGTGGGTGAAAAGTACATGGCGTGTACTTAGAAAATTTCAAGATTTTCTTCTTTTTTACTAAAATGGCCAGAAACGTAAAAACATACCTGAAACAAAGATCTGAGTTCTTACAAACTTCCCCCATTAATGAAATTCGTCCCCGGATTTCCCTAACTTGGTGGAGAAGAATAAACCTCGATCAACTCTAGCCACTGTGATTGCATATCAGCCTCCCTCTCCCAAGTCTCATCATGTACATGACCATGTTGCCATAGCACCCGTACTAGAGGAATAGACCAGCCATGAAATATCTTTTCACTACGATCAACAATCCTGATAGGATGCTCCTCAGATGATGCATCCTACTCCAGGTCAACCTCTTCAGGTTGAAAAACATGAGATGGGTCTAAGAAATAGTTTCGAAGCTGAGAAACCTGGATGACATCGTGCATAGCCTGATACCTCTGAGGTAACTGCAACTAATAAGAAACCGGCCTGAATCTCTTCAGAACCTCAAACGGCCCGATGTATCTCGGTGAATGCATTACCTATCTCATGATCCTCTTGTGTCTCAACCTCAAGGTAACATGTAGAAAAACCTGATCTCTGACCTTGAACTTCAAAGGGAATCTCCGCTGATCAACATAAGATTTATGTGGAGACTGTGCAGTAGCCATCCTTTTTTTAATCAACTCCTCCTGCTCTGTGGTCTCCGGAACAAGACGAGGTCCCAGCATAGCTGCCTCTCCTACCTCCAGCCAACACAATGGAGATCGGCATGACCTACCGTAAAAAGCATTCTAAGGTGACATCTGAATAGTTTCTTTAAAACTATTATTATAGGAAAACTCTACTAGAGATATATGTCTCTCCCAAGAACCTCCAAAATCAAGGACACATACTCATAGCATATCCTCTAGCACCTGAATCGTGCGCTCTAATTGGCCATCTATCTGGGGATGGTAAGATGTACTTAGAAGTACTTGTGTTCCGAAATCCCTCTATAGATCTTTCCATAAATGATACGTAAATGTAAGACCCCAAGATTTCATAGTGTGTCATTTCTTCAAAATAATTCAATAACTTGCACTACACGCAACCCCGAGTTCAAGTGCACCATGACTTACCAAACAAGCTGTTCAAAAGAGGTTATGAATAGTATTAACTAAATTTTAAACTTTATATAATCCTTATAATTTTAGAATCCATATTATGAGTTTCTTAGACATAATGTAAGAACAAATTCATTTTCATTATTGCACTTTTACCAACTTTTAATAGTGAACCCTTTTTAAATATAATATTTTAAACTTTTTGACTAAATGGGGACATCAAAAATTTAAAATAAAACATCCCAAGCTTCCACGATACACTTTCCTTTGAATAATATAGTAGCGTGTGTTGTACGCAACTTCGAGTTCTAACACACACCACAACCAATCAAACTAGCCGTTATGAATCGTAATACCTACTTTTTGAAATTATATATATTTGATATTTCAAAATGGACTTCATTTTTGGATTTTGAATATCTAATTTAGCCTAAGGTGAAATTTTGGAACTTTTCGGATAACTTTAATATTTTGATGAATAGTGAAAATTACTAAATTTTAATTAAAAACAACATTTTTAATCGAAATAATTTATATTGATAAATTATGTATGTGAGTGGTTTTAAAGTATATTTAGAATATATTTTTACCATTTAATACAATGTTGGTCATTGGACATAATTTCACAATTAAACCGAACATAAACAAGTATCAGTCTTTTGATAGTTATTATATCTTAAAAACACGTTTTTTGTTTTGACAGCGGGAATTAATTTTAAATTAATTTCAGACACTTCTATGTTTTGAATTTAGAAAAATGGATTCCATATTTGGAATCAGGATGTTAAAATTGTGTAAATAGGTAACTTTTATTTTTAGACATTTTGAATAATTACTACGGTAAATATTTTATTTACCTTGGTTAAGGGTAAATCCGATAAATAAGGGTTAAAAAATAATATTATAATAATAAACAATTATCCGAAAACGTGTCCTAACCTTATTGGTTGATACATGTTCGCCCATGGGCATCTTTGGGTCGATTTTGGGACCCCATGGTGCCACTTGTAAGTGATAGGGACACTTTATTTTAATTAAGTTAAAATGAATACAAAAATGACACAAGCATATATCTTTTAGAAAAACAATTTTTACATAGAGTAATATATGTTTTATTTTCGACTATAAATATTCATTAGAAATCTAAAACGATTTCCTCCATAATTATATTTTATTTATAATTTTTACACTTTAAATAATTTAATTTATTTATGACACAATGATGATGAAGTAATTACCATAATAGTGACAAATTAAAATAATTGATATTATAAATACCCAAATAAATATAATTTGAGACTTTTAATAAATTAAAATAATTTTATAGGATAATATTACATATTAGGATTGATTTAATTGACTTGTTTCGAAGTAATAATTCTGTTATGAGTTTCAAAAAAATCAACTATTGAATAGTGTCAAAATTGACATAAAAGAGTTTTTAAAAAAAATATTATATTATTAATTGATATTAAATTCCTAAAAATCAAAGGTTCGGCCAAGAGACATATATCATTATAGGTGGATCATTAATGGACCACTTGGGGGACTCTTGAATGTATATAGTACGTTTATTAACTATATAATATAAAAATACAAAGTGTCATGGTAAATGTCAAACTAATTAACTAATAGTTAAAACTAAAAGATAAGGTTAATATAGTAACCCAAACCTATCTAAATTCTATTGGTTGAATGTTTTTCGACCTATACCCACCTTAACTTTTTAATAATCAACTTTGGAGCCATTAGAAACAGAATATGAATTTACTATAAATTAATATTTCTAGATTTTTCAAAGGTGCCCCTCACCCCTCTTATAAAAGGGCACTCCCCCTTCTCATTACTTCACACCTTCAAAGCCTTTTGGATTGGCCAAACTCTTCCCAAATACTCTCTCAACTTCCCTAACTACAACCTAGACACCTTAGTTTGATCATAAAGTCAACCTAAGGAGCCCTTTTGATCAAATCAAAAGGAAGAACCCGAAGAATAGGTAATGTTTTCACCACCCTTTTTCAAATTCATTTCTTCTTCCACATCTACTTTATCTGTTATTACCATTCTAAAATAATAACTCCAGTATCTTATATATACTGGGATGTTATTATAAATATGGTACAACCATATTCAGTATTCTATCCTCCCTTGGATAACATGTCACCATACGTGCGTACGTACGGCTTACCGTCTCCTCGTCGTGGTTTAATTGTTATTCAATATATTATTATTTGGATGGGTATAATAATGATGTGTAACTCATGTAAATAATAAATATAACATGATAATGATTCTGTATTTATTATATACTATCCAATTATATATTATTTTAATATCAAAATAATGATATTGTCGTTCGTGCGTACGTACGGACTATCGTCTCCACGAACGCGATGAGATTCATTCTCTATCACATCCAATCAAGTATAATTCTCATTTTATGATTAATAATAGTATATAAGGACTTGATATCATTCTGGATATGATTAAGATACAACCTATCCATTACAAACATGTCTTACGTAACAAAACATATAAAAGGAAACGAGTAAGTTAACACCCGAAACAACGATAATACTAAGATATTATTAACAAATCAATGTTAAAAGATCATATATGATATCATATTAATGTATATGATTATTGTAAAATTTAATAACAACTATTTCACCATTATACAAGAGGTTAACTTACCCCAACCACGGAAAAGTACAAGGTAAGGTGTTTTCATCTCACTCCTTATTCCCGTGTGATTCATGCCATATTTCCACCATTACCTTTTGTGTGGTGTATGTACTACCCATAATTATATTCTTTGTGTAATACACTTTAATTTATGTGTATTTACATATTAATTTTATGATACCTCTTTAATGGGTTGTATGTTTCATACGTTACCAAATTGGTAAGGGTTTATTTCAAAATCTCTTCATTATCCGAGGTTGTTTATACGTAATTATCTACTGGGATCTCTTTATCATCGACATCCATGTTCCTTAAAAATGTATTTAAAATCATTTTTACTATTTAATAAACAATGGTTTAAAGTCATTTATACCCTTATTTGGTTTGAAAGGAATCTTTCCGTCGTTTTCCAAACAAGGCACTTTTATCCTTTTCGACAAATTTAAGGTAAAAATGTTTTTTTTAACTTATACGGCGGGTGCGGCTATTTACCGCCGTTATAAAATCGTCAAAGCTTCCCTTACAAGCTTATAAGGATATTTTCAAAGTAAATGTTTTCTTTTATAATTATGTGACTTTAAAATGATTTAAAAATGAATATTTTAAGAATTTATGAAAGGTACTCTTTATCAAAATCAGAATTTTAAATGTTTTTAAGATTTATCTTTAAAAATATTTTTAATTAATATCCTTGTTTTCAAAATGATTTTAAGGATTTATTTATATGGACATGAATGTTTTGAAATGAAATTTATTTTCAAAACTTTCAATTGGTTTGGGACACTTTGATTCAAAAATCTCTTTTAAATTACTTCCTTTATAAATGGGTGACTTTTCAATGATTTCTAGAAAAGAGATATTCCTCTCAAATGGTTTTGATTTCATCTATGTCAACATCCTTGTTGGAGTTTAATCTTATTTGAAGTTGATTTATTATGATACAATACTTTTTTAATCTATTTAAGGTTTTGTGATATGTTTTACTGTGGATGTGTTATTTATATACCATTCATGGTTTATGAAGAAATTATTGACATTTCGTATGCTAGTTTTAATACGAATGTTAATGTTATGTTTAAACCTTTTCATATGGGAATGCATTGGACATAGTATGTGATGGGTGGAGCCCGCTATAGCTCCTCGATTCATTGGTAGGTCTAATGAGACAAACTAGTGTCTTAGCACAAGGCCTTGGAAAAATATTATTTGCAGTCTTGGCACAAGGCCCTGGCTATGTGGTTATGATAGTCTGGAATTATGCATTCCATCATTATGAAAGTGGTTATTGATATTGCATGTGATTATTCGATTAGTATAATATCCATGTGAATAAGTAAATGGCATTATTTCATTTTATTTTTTCCATACTATGTTTAAGTTCATGTTTAAAAGCATTTTGTTTTAGTTATACACTGCCTTAAATGTTTATTCTTATTTATGAAAGTTTTCGCTATATTGTTATCCTTACTGGGCATTTGAGCTCACCCCTTTTCTATGTTTTATTATTCCCAGGAAGTGATGAAGTAAATTATGAATGACCTGCAGGGATATTATGTGGGGATATGAGTGTGGAATATGGGGACAATATGTTGTTGTAGTAGTTTTTCACTTTATGATTTAATTTATGACTTATGAATATATCTAGTGTTTCCAAGGCTACTAAACCACTCAGTATTTTGAGATTTGATCTTTCTTGTGATCATGCCAATGTTATGTAATAATGCACTTACTCTAGGTAACTGGGGTCGGGGCATTATAGTTCGTATCAGAGGAAGTTTAGTACAAACCTTGGATGCTAGATTTAGATAAACTCTGATTAGAGCACATAGACCTAAGATGAACATTGAGGATTAGTATAGAAGAACTTCCTATAATTTTGGTATTGTAGAGATTTTGTGAGTTTTCCGAGCAATACATCCCTGTCTGGATACGAGAAGGTAGAGGTGGCTCTGGCACAGATGTACCTAGGGGTAAAACCTGAAAACACCGTTTTGAGCTAGACTCGAACGGGAACTGGTGAACGACAACGGGCCTTGTTGCACTCTTGGTTACGACACTCCCGGGAGATATGCTTAGGATAATTCTCATTTTCTTTACAAACCATTATGAAGGGTTTATGAGTATATACTTCCTCAAAGGAGAAATTTTTATGATTATGGATTATATCCATAAACTATTTAATATAAGGTATGTGTCTTACAAGTTTGGTATTAGGTATTGTTATTCATAAACTAATCTAATGTATGCCATTTTTTAGAAATGGCGCCCAGTAGAAGGAATGATAACTCCAGCAATGCACATGATCCAAAGAGAAATAAGGATCATATCTTTCATGGCCTTAATCCAGAATTTATAAGAGAAATAGTCTCCCATGTATTATCATCATATGAAGAAATAATGTCATGTGTTGATAAGATAAATAAAGATTTTACTGAGTCCTATGGCTTTGAAGGGAAGCAAGATAATAAAAGGATGGAAGAGAGAAAGATGGATAAAGGGAAGAGGGAAAAGAAGAATTTTCCCATATGTGATAACTGTGGGAAGAAACACCCTGGAACTTGCCTGAAAGGAAGGGGAGTTTGTTATAAGTGTGGAGGAAAAGGGAACAAAGTACGTGACTGCAAGGGTAAGAAAATGGTTTCAAATGTACAATGCTTCATTTTCAAGGAGTTTGGACACTACGCGAACCTATGTCCCAGTCATCAGACTATGCCACAAATGATGCTATTGGAAAATAATCAAGTTATGATACTACCACAGATGAAGAGGAATTATTAGAGTTCTTATGTTGATTATGTCATTTGAGTGTTGTATCAACAATTTACTTGTTATAATAATTATGAAGTATATAAGGATTGTACTGCAGTACTATTTCATTAAGGACTTGAGATTGTGTGGAACAAAGAAAATTGACTCAATAGTAGGATAATTTTTTGAAAAATATATGGTTGAGAGGATGATAAACCAGAATATAGTTCTGATACTGAGGTAGTGATTTTTGAATAATACATGATTGATTTGGATGAATTATATTGTATATTCTTGACTACCTTGAAACTGATTAATGATTTGTATATTCCATCATTGTTGGGGTTTAAAACATTTTTGGATTGAAGGAGTATATCTATTGTTCTTTAAGGAATAAGGGATCATGAATGTAATCAATATGGTTTTATGGTAATTCAGGATGTTGTAGCGTTTTAAAAGAATACATGATGAAGGTGTTCACATGTTATTATGCAGAAAAAAGGATCTTTATTGTGTTTACCTTCCTTATAAATTTTGGACTGAAGTATTTTGGATAGTTCTAGTTTGGATTATTTTGGATTGCCATAAAAGGATAACCTGGAGGTCGGGAGGCAACCTGTCGTGTCCAGCAAGGCCGCGAAACTTGAACCCACAACCGAAGGGCGATAAGGGTGTATCACCTACCACTGACCCACATGATGTCCGAGATTAAATAATGTAGTTTTTTTAAAAGTTCTGGTAGATGAATTATAAATTCGTTTTTTTGGAACCCTATACGAATAGGATAAATAGAATATTTTTTTACATTGAATGATGAGTTTGTTAAAGGATGGAACTCTACTTTTCAAGAATATATTTTTCTTTTCTATTATTCTATAAAGAAATTAATTCTTATACTTTATTTAAGGAATCCTAAAACCAAAAATGTGTTATCCTAATACCCTATGTTTTGTTGAACAGATGGTATTTCAAATCATCATAGATTGATGAATTTAAGGACCTCAATTTTACACTTGTTTGTGATTGATGACCTCAATCACTACTTATAAATATTTACGTTTTTCCTCCAATTATATGTCTCTAATTTCCACCAATGTTCTCCTAATCAAGATCATAATTTGGTGGTGACCCTTTCATTTCTCTTTTCGTCATATTAAGACTAAATTTTAGTAACCCAATTTCCGATATGGGTTTTCCCACAAAGATATTTTCTATTTTCAAACTTTTATTTTCTAAGAACAATTTCAAATTGCGAGGACGCAATTTATTGAAGGAGGGGAGAATGTAACACCCCAAGATTTCATAGTGTGTTATTTCTTCAAAATAATTCAATAACTTGCACTACACGCAACACCGAGTTCAAGCGCACCATGACTTACCAAAAAAGCCCTTCAAAAGAGGATATGAATAGTATTAACAAAATTCTAAACTTTATATAATCCTTATAATTTTAGATTCCATATTATGAGTTTCTTAGACATAATGTAAGAACAAATTCATTTTCAGTATTGCACTTTTACCAACTTTTAATAGTGAACCCTTTTTAAATACAATATTTTAAACTTTTTGACTAAATGGGGACATCAAAAATTTAAAATGAAACATCCCAAGCTTCCACGGTACGCTTTCCTTTGAATAATACAGTAGCGTGTGTTGTACGCAACTTTGAGTTCTAACACACACCACAACAATCAAACTAGCCGTTATGAATAGTAATACCTAATTTTTGAAATTATATATATTTTATATTTCAAAATTGACTTCATTTTTGGATTCGGAATATCGAATTTATCCTAGGGTGAAATTTTGGAACTTTTCGGATAACTTTAATATTTTGATGAATAGTGAAAATTACTAAATTTTAATTAAAAACAACTTTTTTAATCAAAATAATTTATATTGATAAATTATTAATTTGAGTGGTTTTAAAGTATATTTATAATATATTTTTACTATTTAAAACAATTTCGGTCATTGGACATAATTTTACAATTAAACCGAACATAAACAAGTATCAATCTTTTGATAGTTATTATATCTTAAAAACACGCTTTTTATTTGGACAGTGGGAATTAATTTTGAATTAAATTCTACCACTTCTGTGTTTTGAATTTAGAAAAATAGATTCCATATTTGGAATCATGATGTTCAAATTGTGTAAATAGGTAACTATTATTTTTAGACATTTTTAATAATTACTGCGGTAAATATTTTATTTACCATGGTTAAGGGTAAATCCGGTAAATAAGGGTTAAAAAATAATATTATAATAATAAACAATTACCCCAAAACGTGTCCTAACCTTATTGGTTGATACATGTTCGACCATGGGCATCTTTGGGTCGATTTTGGGACCCCATGGTGCCACTTGTAAGTGATAGGGACACTTTATTTTAATTATGTTAAAATGAATGCAAAAATGACACAAGCATATATCTTTTAGAAACACAATTTTTACATAGGGTCATATATGTTGTATTTTCGACTATAAATATTCATTATAAAGCTAAAACTATTTCATACATAATGATATTTTATTTATAATTTTTAGACTTTAAATATGTTAATTTATTTATGACACAATGATGATGCAGTAATTACCATAATAGTGACAAATTAAAATAAATGATATTATAAATACCCAAATAAATAAAATTTGAGACTTTTAATGAATTAAACTAATTTTATAGGATAATATTACATATTATTATTGATTTAGTTGAATTTTTTCAAAGTAATAATTCTGTTATGAGTTTTAAAAAAATCAACTATTGAATAGTGTCAAAATTGACATAAAAGAGTTTTTAAAACAAATATTATATTATTAATTGATATTAAATTCCTAAAAATCAAAGGTTCGGCCATGAGACTTATATCATGATAGGTGTATCATTAATTGACTACTTTGGGGATGCTTGGATGTATATAGTATGTTTATTAACTATATAGTATAAAAATACAAAGTGATATGGTAATGTCAAACTAATTAACTAAGAGATAAAACTAAAAGATAAGGTTAATATAGTAACCTAAACCTGTCTAAATTCTATTGGTTGAATGTTTTTCGACCAATACCCACCATAAAATTTGAATAATAAACTTTTGAACCATTAAAACCCGAATATGAATTTATTATAAATTAATTTTTCCAGATTTTCCAAAGGTGCCCCTCACCCCTCTTATAAAAGGGCACTCCCCCTTCTCAGTACATCACACCTTCAAAGCCTTTTGGTTCATCCAAACTCTGCCCAAATACTCTCTAAACTTCTCTCACTACAACCTATAGGCCTTAGTTTGATCATAAAGCCATCTTAAGGAGCCCTTTTGATCAAATCAAAAGGAAGAACCCGAAGAAGAGGTAATGTTTTCACCACCCTTTTTCAAATTCATTTCTACTTCCACTTCTTCTTTTTTTGTTATTACCATTCTAAAATAATAACTCTAGTATCTTATATATACTGTGATGTTATTATAAATATTATACAACCATATTCAGTATTCTATCCACCCATTGAATAACATGTCACCATACGTGCGTACGTACGGCTTACCGTCTCCGCGTCGTGGTTTAATTGTTATTCAATATATTATTATTTGGATGGGTTTAATAATGATGTGTAACTCATGTAAATAATAAATATAACATGATAATGATTCTGTATATATTATATACTATCCAATTATATATTATTTTAATATCAAAAGAAGGATATTGTCGCTCGTGCGTACGTACGGACTACCGTCTCCACGAACGCGATGAGATTCATTCTCTATCGTATCCATTCAAGTATAATTCTCATTTTATGATTAATAATAGTATCTAAGGAATTGATATCATTCTAGATATGATTAATATACAACCTATCCATTACAAACATGGCTTACGTAACAAAACATATAAAAGGAAACGAGTAAGTTAACACTCGAAACAACGATAATACTAAGATATTATTAACAAATCAATGTTAAAAGATCATATATGATATCATATTAATGTATATGATTATTGTATAATTTAATAACAATTATTTCACCATTATTCATGAGGTTAACTTACCCCAACCAATGAAAAGTACAAGGTAAGGGGTTTTCATCTCACTCCTTATTCCCGTGAGATTCATGTCATATTGGCACCATTACATTTTGTGTGGTGTATGTACTACCCATAATTATATTCACTGTGTAATAAACTTTAATTTATGTGTATTTACATATTGATTTTATGATACCTCTTTCATGGGTTGTATGTTTCATAAGTTACCAAATTGGTAAGGGTTTATTTCACAATCTCTTCATTATCCGAGGTTGTTTATACGTAATTATCTACTGGGATCTCTTTATTATCGACATCCATGTTCGTTATAAATGTATTTAAAAACATTTTTACTATTTACTTGACAATGGTTTAAAGTCATTTATAACCTTATCTGTTTTGAAAGGATTCTTTCCGTCGTTTTCCAAACAATGCACTTTTAACCTTTTCGACAAATTTAAGGTAAGAATGTTTTTTTAACTTATACGGCGGGTGCGGCTATTTACCGCCGTTATAAAATCGTCAAAGCTTCCCTTACAAGATTATAAAGATATTTTCAAAGTAAATGATTTATTTTATAATTATGTGACTTTTAAATGATTTCAAAATAAATATTTTAAGAATTTATGAAAGGTACTCTTTATCAAAATCAGAATTTTAAATGTTTTAAAGATTTATCTTTCTAAATATTTTTAATTAATATCCTTGTTTTCAAAATGATTTTAAGGATTTATTTATATGGACATGAATGTTTTGAAATGACATTTCTTTTCAAAAGTTTCAAAGTGGTATGGGAAACTTTGATTCAAAAATCTCTTTTAAATTACTTCCTTTATAAATGGGTGACTTTACAATGATTTCTAGAAAAGAGGTATTCCTCTCAAATGGTTTTGGTTTCATCTATGTCAACATCCTTGTTGTATTTTAATCTTATTTGATGTTGATTTATTATGATAAAAAACTTTTTTATTCTATTGAAGGCTTTATGATATGTTTCACTGTGGATGTGTTATTTTTATACAATTCATGGTTTATGAAGAAAGTATTGACATTTCGTATGCTAGTTTTAATAAAAATGTTTATGTTATGTTTAAACCTTTTCATATGGGAATGCATTGGACTTAGTAAGTGACGGGTGGAGACCGCTATAGCACCTCGATGCATCGGTAGGTCCCATGAGACAAACTAGTGTCTTGGCGCAAAGCCATGGAAAAATCTTATTTGTAGTCTTGGCACGAGGCCTTGGCTATGTGGTTATAATAATTTGGAATTATGCATTCCATCATTATGAATGTGGTTATTGATATTGCATGTGATTATTAGATTAGTAGAATATCCATGTGAATAAGTAAATGGCATTATTTCATTTTATTTTTCCCATACTATGTTGAAGTTCAAGTTTAAAAGGATTTTGTTTTATTTATACACTGCCTTAAATGTTTATTCTTATTTAGGAAAGTTTCCGCTATATTGTTATCCTTACTGGGCATTTGAGCTCACCCCTTTTCTATGTTTTATTTTTCCCAGGAAGTGATGAAGTAAGTTACGAATGACCTGCAGGGATATTATGTGGCGATATGAGTGTGGAATATGGGGACAATATGTTGTTGTAGTAGTTTTTCACTTTATAATGTAATGTAAGACTTATGAATATATCTAGTGTTTCCAAGGGTACTAAACCAATCGGTCTTTCGAGATTTGATCTTTCTTGTGATCATGGCAATGTTATGTAATAATGCACCGACTCTAGGTAACTGGGGTCGGGGCGTTACATAAAGCTGGCGTCCCTATCTAAAATGATAGTACTCAAAACCCCAAGAAAGCGTACAATCACACAGATGTACAACCATTCAAGCTCATCAACACCAAAGGTATCCTTAACCGGAAAGAAGTGAGCAACCATCGTGAGTCTGTCAATGACAACCCATACTGTGTCATTCCCTCGAGGATATCTCGGTAACCTTGTCACGATGTCCGTGGAAACATCATTCCACTTCCACTCGAGAATGCATAGGTGCTTTAAAATCCATCGCGGTCGCTGGTGCTCTGCCTTCACCTGCTGACAGGTGGAACATCTCATGACAAAACCAGCATCATCTCTCTTCATACCTGGACACCAATACTGGTGGTGTATATCACGATACATCTAGGTGACGCCAGGATGAACTTCCCAGAATGAGGAATGAATGTCTCACATCAACTCCTCACATATATCTGCTAGCACCCATACACGTCCCTAGAAATGCCAGATCTCATCCTCGCCTATGGTCCATCCGGGAAGAGGGTCCTCTCTGGTCACGCTTTCCCGTAGGACTAGGCCTTCAGAATTTGATAACTGCCTCATCTGAACTCAGTCGAGAAGTATATAGGTAACTGCTATAGATGATAGGATAGTCTACCCCTATCTATCATGCACCTCCAAATGCATCTCAAAGAACAGAGCAATAAGCTACCACTCAGTAATGGCCTCCCGAAATGCCTGTATTTGAGTCCTCCTGGTCAGTGCATCAGCCACTGAATTTCTTTTTCTAGGCATATAGGCAAACTCGAAATCGAAAGACATCAGGTACTCAACCCACCTCTGGTGTCTCGGATTCAGGTCACGCTACGTGAAGATGTACATGAGGCTCTTATGGTCAGAATACACCAAGAAATGCTCTCCTAGAAGATAATTTCTCCAACAACGCAAAGCATGAACAACTGTAGCCAACTCCAGGTCATGTGTAGGATAGTTCCACCAATGTGTCCTCAACTACCATGATCCATATGCAATAAAAATATCCTCCTACATAAGCACTTATCTGAGCCTGATGCCAGATGCATCACAGAAAACTGTATAACTCTTGCTCGGCTCTGACAAAACTAGAATCGGTTCTGAAGTCATTCTCCCCTTCAACTCTTGAAAGGATGAATCACAGGATTCTGACCAAACATAATTCACCCTTTTCTTAGTCAATCCCATCAATGGCACTGCTATACATTAGAAGTGTTGTATAAACTGCCTGTAATAACCAGCCATCCCTAAGAAACTCTGTACCTCGAAGACATTCTTCGGCTGCTCCCTGGTAACTACTACTCTCACCTACTTTGGGTCTACTGATACTCCTGTATCTGAGATGACATGACCTAGTAATTGAACCTCGTCCATCCAAAAGTGACACTTTGAGATCCTAGAATAAAAATGATCTCCCTCAGTGTACTCAAAATTATCTATAGATGGGTAGCATAGTCGTGGCGAGTATGAGTGTACACAAATATGTCATCCACAAAAACCACCATGAAGGAATCCATATAAGGATGGATAAATCTATTCATCAGTTCCATGAAAACTACTGGCACGTTAGTGAGACCGAAAGGCATTAAACAAATACTCATTCAGACAATACCTGCTTCAGAAGGCTTTAAGAGGTATATGAGATGGTCTGACATGCAACTGATGGTAGCTATATCTCAAGTCGATCTTAGAGAACACTCTGGATCCTCGAAGCTTATCAAAGAGATCATCTATCCGTGGAAATGGATATCAGTTCTTGACTGTCAACTAGTTCAGCTTCTGATAATCAACACAATGCCTAAGGGTGTCGTCTACCTTTTTCGCAAATTGGACAGGCAAACCCCAAGGAGAAGTACTGGGTCAGATGAATCCCCTTTCCTGCAACTCCTCCAACTGCTTCTTGAGCTCATGTAACTCATGTGTAGCCATCCTATAAGGAGGAATAGAAACTGGTGCTACTGCTGGCAGAATCTCAATAGAGAAGTATGCCTCTCACTCAAGAGGCAAACCTAAACAGTTTTCTAGAAAGACATATGGAAAGAGATCAACCACTAGTGTAAAATCTATCTGAGAAGTCCCATGGTCATCCAGTTATAAGCTAGAAATCTAAGTTGTAACACTGCCCAACCCATGATGCTATGGTCCAGCTCTGCTCACCAGGACATCCCATTATCCCTTGTGAAGAAAATATCTGCCCTCTTGTGATGTGACACTCACCCTACGGTGATAGAAATCGACAAAGGCCTGGATGGAAACTAACCAGCCCATCCCAATATTGACATCATAGCCTGCCATCTTCAAATCATTGAGACCCCATGAGAAATGAAACCCACCAACCTCAAGGGGGCATTCAAAGAACTGACGCACGCTAGTAGATATAATTCCCCAGGGAGTGTCTAGTGTCATCATATCCTCATAAGATTAAAAAGTAAGTCTAAGGATTTCCACAGTATGCACAGAAATAAATCTATAAGAAGCCCCTATATCAAAAACTAAAGAGGATAAAACTGAGGCTACTAAAATCATACCTCGAACTGTAGAAGGTCCAGGATCCTGCTCCTGATGAATCTGCTCTACAACAAAAGTTTGGCCTATACCGTGGCCCTACGTAGCAGCCCGAGTTCCCTATACTGCACCTCCCTGAGCCTGACCACTGCGTCCACGGCCTCTACCATGGCCTGAATGACCAGAATAACTCCAGCCCCTAGTCTGCTGTGGAACTGGTAATCCTGCTCTTGTACGTGGAGACAAAACTGGTCCCCCTTCACTAGCCACTGGTGGAAGATCCTTGCAAAAGCACTACAGATGACCCATCTTGCCGCAAGATCGGCACTCCACTAGGTCTCTCAGGCACTGAGGATTCTTATGCCCATTTTCACACACTGATATCACACTACATGGTTTCCAGAAGGAATATCTCATCTACCAGAAGGAATACCTCACTTCCTTGAGTCACCTCGTGTTGACTCTTAGTGGCGCTTCATATTGTCTTCCTGAAATGAATCTGCCCTGGAAGCTGAACCGCCCTGGTCCACAGCTCCAGCCTCTCTCAAGTTTCTCTCCATAATAAGCACCTGGTTTAATATCAGAGTGATATAAGTCAATTGAAATATGTTCACATGTGTCCTGATATCCGGTCTAAGACCTTCCTCATACTTCCTCACCAAAAACAGCTCGTCATTCCCCAGAATGGGAGTGAAACACTAAGACTCTGTAAAGCAGGAGGAATACTCGATAACTTTGAGAGTACCCTGCTGTAGGTTCATGAACTCTTTGGCTCTGTTAGCCCTCAGCGTCGCTAGGTATAAATAGTCATAGAACGTATGCTGAAACTCATCCCAAGCCATAGTCTGCTGGTGCCCTGCCTGCGAAACCACATCCTACCATATCTTGGCAGAATCTCACAGCATATAACAATCCAGCTTTACTCTCCCCTCCAAAGGCGTCTCCAGGTTCTCATAGATGGATATCATGGCTTCTATCCATGACTCTGCCGCCTTCGTTCCTCCATACCCTATGAATGTGGGAGGATGTTGCTGCTGAAAACCCCATGCTAGCTCTTTCATAGACGGGGCAGGATGCTGAGCTCCCTGGAAGGTCTGCGTGAATCTAAAAAACCCTCTCTAAAATGATCATCAACACTACTTTCTGGAATCACTACAGGTTCCATGTCTGGAACGATAGGTGGAACTACTGGTTGTCCCTGATCTACCGTATCAGGTGTACGGTCACTGCACGATTATGGACATGCAACGGGAGGATGTCTTGGTGTCATAGCTCTGAACAGTCAAAATCACACCTTCATTAACGATGAACATAGGTGAAAATTAAGAGAGAAAAACAGAACAGGAGAGAAAATATTTAAAATTTGGGAAAACATGACTACATGGTGTGTAGTACTACTACACAGAGTGATTCTTAAATGTTTACCCTTGGCTTGTACCCTGGTAATACATGGCTGTGTAAACCACCCAGCTACACGGCATGTTCATAAACTACACGGTGTGTACTAAACCTTTTCTCACTATCTGTTCACTCTTACACGGCTGAGAACACAGACTGCCCCAGCAGGAAACTACATGGCGTGCTTTTCTACTACACGGCGTGTCCTTAATATCTCTCCCTTGTCTGTATCTTTAGTCACACAGACTGGTACACAGACCACTACTACATGACGTGTCAAAGGAGACACGACATGTACTTGAAATTCCTTACCTGGCCCGTGTTGTTAGTGACACGGCCTGACACATGGTCGACACTACACGACGTGTTCCATATGGACACGATGATTACATTAAGGAAAACCCTGGGCTGTGTTGTTTGGGACATAGTCAGATACCTATTCTGGACTACACAGTGTGCTAATCTGGTACATGGCATGTTCCTATATAAAAAATTACAACCCCATGTCTCTACCCGACACTGTCAGGGACATGGCTAAATACTACATGGCGTGTATGCATAAAGTGCATGCCGTGTATTCTGGGTTTTTCCGGATAGTAGACTCAGAACTGCACTGAAGCCTAGAACACACAAAAAACAAGTGTTAAGGTGTCAAATACTGATCCGTTGGGGCCCATACTCCCCGTGAATCAATGGTTGGCATCATAATAATGAATATAACAAGTAAAAAAGTATAAAAAACTCACGATCCACCAAATTCTGATACTCGAGGGCCCATAACACCTCTAAGACCAAAGTTTGGCGTCCCTGATGAAGAAGCTCTAAACAAACGATACCATATCAACATAGCAGGTGTTCTATCACTACAGCTATCACAACAACAAGCATCCTCTATCACAAATTCTATCACAACAACATGAAAATTCAAATTCAATCCAGATGGCAAGGAAAAATGCATGACATGTGATTTTTTAACAAGTGCATATATGATGCATGAGATGGAATACCATCATGTCATTGAGTTGCCACAAAATAAAACCACAATCACACAACTAGTAATAGCACAAAACAAGTGCACCACCCAATGGTGAAATCAATTAAATTGTAACATTTTCAAAAACTTGAAAATTGTAATATTCAAGGTAATCTGGCTTTTTCACTGTACACGAGTTCTAGAAAACCTAGGCACAACTATTTACCATTTACCTATTCTGTCATATCCCTGTCTAATGTCGCTAAACATTAAGTAAATATAAAATTAAAGAAACTCATATGATACAACTTTGTAGCAACCAGAATGTGGAGCCCCTCCACTGGTGCCCCGTGATCGGTTTACCACATGACCTCAAGAGCATTTTACCCAATGCCATAGGCTACAGACTAGTAGCAAAGGCCCTGGTATGTTATTGGGGAAACTATTCCCTCATTTGGTAGGGTATACATACTACAAGAAATAACATCAATATAAGAAGTAGTAAACATCATACAACAACTGAAACAAAACAGCGAAAGAAATGTAAAATATAGTAATGATGCAGCATGGTACATGTATCTAAGGAAAGCAGAAAACACAACTACATGCTGAAATACAACTGAGAACAAATCACTAAAAGTAAACAGTAACTCCAGCATCATCGCAAGCCGGAGCTCGGTCTTATGCTCTCCAGCTCCAACCAGAAATCATGTACCTGAAGTAGATGGGCCACAATCCTTATCTGCAACTACAACCTTATAACCTATTTGGGCCAAAAAGTAGGACCCAAACAGGGTTTGAGACTATTCCCAACATACCATCACCACAAGATCTATGCCATACTATTAGTGAGCAATATAGCAAAAGTAATGGAAATAAATGCAGCAGAGAAACATGAGTACTCTTAAGTAAACAATCCTAAAAATCTACATTCACACTTATTTATTAATTTAATACAATCATTTAATTGTCAAACAAGTAATTTAGTAAACAACACTATATTCCCAAGGCAAGCAAGTAACATAATAGGTATCTCAGCAGACTACCTAAACAACAAGAAATACAAAACCCAAGATTGTTCCTTGGATTGGTGGACTCATCACGGCCAACCAATGAATATTCATTGTGACTCTCTAGGTGGCTCACACTGGCAGACCCCTCTAGTTATGTAAACATACAAAGGCACATACACTATGGGATGTTTTCACTGTCAATTCCCCTGCGGTCTTGCAATGATATCTATAGACTCTCTGAGGAATCACTTACGTATAATTCCCCCTATATTCTCGATACCTAACTAAGGACACTAAGGAAGCACAATGTCCCATTCCCATATTTTCTTGCGGTTGGTACTAATTTATAACAGACTCCCTAGGGAATACCTTAATCGTCAATTCCCTATTTAGTCTACTACACCAGGTTCACATAGCCCTGAGTAGTATTGTTGTGCGTAGTCGACTGTTAGCAGCCCAATGTAAGCTCAAAAAACTACTTGGCTAATAGATACAATGCATAAAATGCATAAAAACAGTAGGCAATACCTACAATCAACTATATCAAGGAGTGAAAACAATGCAACAAGGTATGTCGCACAGTCAACCTAAGCCAAACCATGGTAAATATCCAAAACAGGGGGAACAACCATGGGGTGATCCTCAAACATGATAAAAAGAAATTATCAATCATCTAACAACCACAATCATACATTCAATCTAAGGAAGATAATAATACATGATCAAAACCCTAACCCGAGATACTCGATAAATGGGTATTCAAAACTTTTTGACCAAAAACTCAAGGAAATTCCACGTAGGGAAACAAACCTCCTACCTAGATCCTAGAATATCGATATATGTGATCCTCGTCCTATGAATGAGACTATAACGGAGAAGATCTACAAAGACGCCTAAAACGTTCAACCTCAGATAACTCTCAGATGATAAGGAATCAGAAAACGTGGCCATATAAGAACCATAACTCACCGTTGTGATTCTATTGCAACCGATAACGTTTAATTCAGATAACCGGTGACGGATTGGTGGCTTGGAGATGTTTTGGCCTCCTCAGATGCTCTGGATGTAATTTGGTGGAGAAGAAGATGAAAATATGTTTAAGACGCGACCCCTGTCCAATTAATGAAATAAAAATAAAAGTACACGTTGTGTACTTCATTATTACATGATGTGTACTCACCCTTTCCGTACACCGCATTAAGCAGCCTCCACATCACCGCTACACACCGTGTGTGTGGCTCAGATATGGCCAGCAAACGGCCTCGCATGGGAGAAAAGTACATGGTGTGTACTCATAATGTGCATGATGAAGACTTAAAATTTTTCCAAATTTGCTTCTTTTTCACAAAAACAACTAGAAACGGAAAAACATACCTGAAATGAAGATCCTGGTTCTTAAATGGACAACACCAGCCAATTTAACGGCGTGAAGGTTCACCGTTGTCTTGTTGAAACTGAATTCGGGATTAACTTTAACCTGATGCAAACACTAAGGAATCTTGGATTATCCGAAGATAATATAACTCCCTCGGACTCAAGGGTATAAAGATACGATAGGAATGAGTAGATACCAGTTTTTATGATCCGTTTGAAGACCCAATTTAGTGGCCTAGTCGTTAGCACTGAGTTTATGGTTATCTCCCAGGAAATCACCTACAATGCATTGATGGGCAGACCATGGATCCACCTGCATGAGGTTGTCCCCTCATCATATCACAAGTTCCCCATGTACTCCCTTAATGGTCAAGTAGGAATACTACAAGGTGATTCATCTCTTTTGGCCTCTTGTGAAGATCTCTATATAGACACTGACTATTACAAAGTTAAGGGCATACATATTCACGAAACTGAGATAGTGCCCTCCATGGTTGCAACATAACCATGGGAAGGTCTGGATGACACATACGTCTTCTCAGTCCATCTATTGGAGGCCACAACCCCCCAAATGGGGCAATGTTTTATTGTTTATGGTACTAGAGGGAAGCATATTACCCAGTCCATGAGATGGTGGAAAATCACCTTGTTCTCCTACAAAAATCAGGCTCAGATGATCCTGAAACCTCATACCCCCATACGGTATCAGGATGTCCACCCCATGGCAATGGCAGTATGTCATACATGTCTGTTTCGTCGGGCTGGAATTAACCAGCTCCTGCCGACGCACCACTATTTCATTGATATCATCAAGTTTGGACACTTTGGTCGAATACCAGATGGGATGAGATTGACTGCCTTCATTACTATGGTTTTAGCAGCACATGAATCTCCCAATATGTTTTCCACTGCTCACAAGCCTGGAACTAGCCTCCCATTAGGATCTACCGACCCAGAGGAAGCTTCTCCTACAGTGGATCCCACCTCCTCAAGCAAAGAAGAAGATTTGTGGATGCTCCCCCACTGTTGAAGAAGGCATCTCCACCACAGTTGATGAACTAGTATAGGTGAACCTTGGTAGCAAGGTAGACCTGAGACCCACATTGATCAGTGCTTCCATGTCCCTCTAGGAGCAGAAGCAGTACATATATTTCCTGAAGTAGCATCATGATGTATTCGCCCAGAGCTACGACCAGATGCCAGAACATGATACTCAGGTGGTCGTCCCCCGCCTCGGTCTCCCGACAAATCATCACGAGTTCAAGTAGCCTCCCAGGAAGATGTACCTTCTCATGGTCCCATGGTCAAGGATGAAGTTTACAAGCTCATCAGACCCAACTTTTTCAAGGAGGTCCAGTACCCTAAGTGGCTAGCCTACATTGTGCCAATACGGAAGAACGGAAAGATCATGGTCTACATTGACTTCTGAGATGTCAACCATCACTGTCCGAAGGGTGATTTTCCCCTTCTAGTGACATAATAGCTGATCAATGCTACAACTGGGTTCCAAGACCTTTCCTTCATGGATGGGTACTCTGGATACAACCAGATCCGAATTTCCCCTGAGAACGGGGAGTCTGCATATTTCAGTACGCCCCAACATACTTTCTATTACCAGGTTATGCCCTTCAGCTTAATGAATGCAGGTTCCACCTATTAGCGGGATATGCACCGCATATTCAAGCCAATACTCAAGAAATTGGTGGAATGTTATGTGGATGATCTGGTGGTCAAATATTTCTAGTTCATGGACCATCTCACAGATCTTTAGAAAGTGTCTGGTTTCTTTAGTTCTCACTACCTGTAGTTGAAATCGTTGAAGAGTTCCTTCGGGGTCACCTATGGGATGTTTCATGGCATTGTTGTTTGGTACTAGGGCATCGAGATCGACCTAGAGAAGATCAAGGCCATCAGTCAGATGCCTCCCCCGATCAATATTCGGGAGCTTTGAGGTTTCCTATGCCACATAACCTAAAAACTCCGATTCATTTTGCATTTGGCCGCCTTGTGTAATACCTTTTATTAGCTCATGAAAAAATCCACCACCAACGAATGGTACGATGAGTGCCAAACCGCATTTGAGGAAATCATGCAGTATCTACTCTAGCCTTCGGTCTTGATTCCACCCATCTCTGGAAAACCACTGATCCAATATGTGACTTCCCTAGAATGATTTCATGGCACCCTTCTCTCCATGAAAAGAAATGAGGGGATGGAAAAAACCTCTACTACCTCTGTCGCATGCTCCTTGATATAGAGACTAGATACTCCCCAATTTAAAAGAGTTTCCTTGCACTGGTGTTCACAGTACAGAAATTGTGACACTACTTGCAACACCATGAGGTACAACAGGTGTCTCGGGTAGTCCCTCGATGTTCTTTCTGAATCGTCCTATGTGGACCAGCCTTCATCATAGTGTACAGTAATCCTCTTGCAGTTCGATATCAGTTTCATGCCTGAGAAGGCTATCAAAGGAAAAACATTGGAAGTTTTTTTAGCTTCCCATCATACCTCCACGGACCAGTCCCTGGACCTGAATTTTCCCGACCTGGAAATATTCTCGGTAGATCATGTTATCCCATGTTGGCAAATGCACTTTTATGGTGCTTCTTGGAGCCCCAATGGTAGGAGGCTCAATGATCCTAGGCATAACAGGTCATTCCTATGTATTTTCTTTATTACCCCTGCATAGGATATCTTGTCGTACTCATTCCTATTGTTTGAAGGATGCACCAACAATGAAGTAGCGTTTCATGAACTCATTACTGGCCTCGACCTGGCCCTCATGGTCAATGTTCCCCGTTTTCATGTGAAAGGGGATTCCAAACTAGTCATCAAGAAAATCAACGATGAAAACGTAGTTATGAAACTAGACCTCGCACCATTGTTGGAGCACACCCTCCAGCTAATGGCCCAGTTTCCATCCCAGAAAGAAGATACTCATGTCCCTCGATCTCAGAACGACTGAGCTGATGCCCTAGCCATTTTGGGTGCATCACTTGCAGAACCTGAGTAGGATGATCAGATTATACACATGGCACATCAGATATTCATTGCTCCTATCACCTCAGATTATGATGACGACCTACGTGTAATCCATCTAACCACTAAAGCCTCCATCCCAGGACCCCCAGGTTCCTTAGATGTAGTGGTTGAAGTTACCCCTGACTTGAGATCACCCTTTGTGGAGTATCTATAAAATGGTTACCTCCCAGATGATCAGACCGAGCGTGAGTGAATATGATGTCGTGTACTGTCATTTACCATCTAGTGTGGTCCCAGTCTTGAGAATATCCTCAAAAAGCATGGGTTTGATGGTTTTATCCTCTGTTTCATCCATTGATTCAAGATTTCTCATGTCATGCTGGAGGTTCATGCCAGATCCTGTGGGGCTCACCAGACTTGTCTCATGCTGTCCCATCGAATCCCGAGAATGGGGTACTTTTGGCCCCCATAATCCATGATTGCATCGAGTTATCCAAGCAATGTCACACATGCCAAATTCATGATAACTTTGTCTATCGGCTAGCAGAACCACACCACTCCACCGAGTACTATGTCCATTTGTGGAGTGGGGACTCGATGTCATGAGACCATATCCATCAGTGACAGCTCACCTGTGATGGTTCATTCTGACCGCCACAGATTTCTTTTCCAAGTGGGCAGAGTTAGTTCCACTCAAGGAGGTCAAGTCCCATTCTATCATTGACATCCTGAGCCCCCAAAGAATCTACCAGTTTGGAGTCTCTCAGGGTATCATCACCGATAACAGCACCAACTTCCGAGCAACCGAGCTAAGGAAAATTTACACCATGTACAACATCTGTTCGAACTATAGCTCCCGCTATCACACACATGAAAATGGGAAGATTGAGAAGTTCATGAAAACCCTCTCTAACATTTTGCAGAAAATGGTTGGTCAGAATAAGAAGTGTTGGTTGTAAAATCTCCCCAACATCCTCTAGGATTATTGGAAGACCCCTCGTAATTCCACCTAGGTGACCCCATATTCCCTGGGGTACAATGCTGAGGTCATCCTGCCCATCGAGATCTAGCAGCCTTCATTGTGCATTGCGGTCTATGACCAGAAGGATCAAGATAACGTAGCATAAATTCATCTGGATGAATTGGATGCACTTGAAGAGAATAGGATTCATACCCTACCCTATCTAGAAAGGAATCAGAACAAGATTGCTAGATCCTTCAACAAGAAGGTTCACATTCACTATTTCCTACAATGTGACTTTGTATTGGCCCTATAAATGTCAATGATCTCTGGAAAGAAACCACCCAAGTTGGACCCCAAATGGGAAATACCTTACATAATCCATAGTGTTTACCCTAATGGAGAATACTCGCTAGTGACCATGGATGGTGAGCGTATCACTCCTCCCGCCAATGACAAGTTCCTCAAGAAATATTTTTCCTGAGCCTCTTGGTCCATCATGAACATAAACTATTCGGTCCCACATGACCCTAAAATTCATGCTAGTAAAACATGACCCTAAAATGCTTTGTCTTACATGATGTTAAACTATATGTTGTCCCACAAGACATTAAATTGTTCCCTTAGAACTATGTGTGGATTGATTCCCATCCACATGAGATATGTAGGAATTCTCAAGCCTATATTCTTGATCCCAGCCCCCCATCACTTCTCTATGACTATCCCCTGGGTATATTTCTCTCAGAGGATCCTTGAATGATATGGTTTAGGCTTCCTTAGCCCCACCCCTACTAGTATTATAATGTTCGTCCCATGTGCCCACTCCCCATTCTTCTCTCCTCCCATGTCCTCACAACATGAAGTTAAACATCATGGACTTCAAGAACCATGTACGACATGATTCCCATCCTTATGGTATATGTAGGAATTCTGAGACATTTTGTCTGTTGGCCCAGCCTAAATTCCAGAATCTCCCCTCAGGTAAAGACATATAGTGCCGTGTAGGCTTTTTCCTCAATACGCGTCGAGCTCATCTCGATTCCGCCATACATACCACTCCCCATTGGTGTCCACCTCATTCACCAACTGCATGACATTAAAATTTATGGGTACAACATTGCTTCACCCACTCCTTTGATTGGAACTAAATCAGCCATCCCATCCAAAAAGCCCGCCGAACAGTAGGGATGCTTGGGCCAAGGGCTCTCCTACCACTTCTGGCCAATTCCATCAAGGATGTTGAGGAAATAATTTATACAAGTTCCATTTTGTGAATATGGTCCATAGTCGATGCTTATTTTGTGTTCCCATTCCATGTCACTATATGGACGCTGTGTTTCGAACATGTTCAACAGATATCCTTTGTCGTAAGGGCCACCCCAAGATGTCCCAAAAATCGAGTGTAGAGGTTCATTATTACCCATTGTATATCCAAGTGATGAACTCCACTCGGTCGATGCCTCCTACTAGACCCATATATAGAAAGGAGAGTTGAATTTGGCTCCTTGTTTCCCACAATGAGTTGTGCACATGTGGGATTAGGAGTTGTGATGAGGCGGTAATCACACAAGAGGTTGTATGGATACCATTGATTGAGACACCAGGCCTCAGGCCCCTTGTCCTTTTCTGTCCCCTTGACCCTTTCTGACTCGTGGCCCAAGTTCTTATTTAGGATTGTGTGGTGTGGGGTAGACTTATTTAATCATTCACATAGGGCTATTTTTCTATGCCACACATATCCCATTGAGACATCCATGCCTTCATTTATCATCCATACCACGAGCACAGACCCTATCGTGCTTCACGTGCCTTGTTTCGAGCCCCAGGCCAATGTTCTCTCTTATGATATTGTACGATTTGGTATGGGATTATGTTCTCATTCACGTCATGTTACTCTCTATGCCGTACACCTCCCTTGTTTGGGGTATCTTACCCCTTTCTTCATCCTCACTACAAGACATTAAACTGTAAATTGATAGGGAATTCCCATCTAAGGCCCAGCCTCAGGACCCTTGGCTTTTTCTGGACCCCGCCCCAAGTTCTAATTTATGGTTGCATGGCGTGGTATGGGATTATGTCCTCATTCACGTCGGGTTACTCACCACGTCATACACCTCCTTTGTTTGGGTTATCTTACATATTTCTGTTTCATTTCTAGAACTACGTGTTTCTTGATTCCCATCCTCAGGGGATACGTAGGACCTCCTGGGCATCTCATCTTTGGGTCCTACCCCATCTTGGACCCTTGTCCTTCATTCCCCCAGAGAGAGGAATATATGGTGTGGTATGGGATTATTTTATCTCTCACATTGGGTGTTGTAGAGACCACACCCCATACCTCCTTCTCTTGAGAGTTCTACATCCCCTTGTTCAATAATCATCATTTCCAAATTGGCGACCCTCAAGTTGGACCTCCTTGACCCTCTATGTTGATTCACCAATCAGTCTCAGAGTACACTGGTTCAGCATTTCGAGTGTCGGATTTTACGCGGACATTCTTTCTCCCATTTTTCAGGCTTCGAGTTCCCCTTAATTTGTGCTTCCATAATCGTCCACACCCGAAGGGACCACCAAATAGACTGGATTCTAGGCCTAAGGGCTCTCCTATCATCATGGTCCAACTTTCTCGAAGGTTTTGGACAAAAAATCGATATATTCCCCGCATTGTGAATATGGTTACTGGACAATGATCATTTTTTTCCTCATTATAGGCTAATGCGATATGGGTGATACGTTTTGAACACGGTCAATAGTCATCCTCCATCGTCACGCCAGAACCTTTAATCCATGAATTTTGGTTACATTATTCACGACATTTTCCACCCCAACATGTTCATGTTGAATTTTGACAACCCTGACACTGTCTCTCAGTGCACATTTTAATGTTAGGAGGACAAACCCATGGTAAAGGCATCATTCGAGGCTCCGCATAGACATCCCTTCTCTATGGTCCGAGTTCTAACACCGTAAACTATTATATCATTTAGAACTACGTATGGCTAGATTACCATTCTCATGGGATATGTAGGAACTCCCAGAAGTCTCATTTTTTGGTCTAGCTCAATTGGGATCCAGTTTCTCTTGCCCCTTACACTCTTACCTATATTTTCCCCCTTGGCCTGAAGTTTCATTCATGGAATATCATACGGTACGGTTTGGAATTATGTCCTCATTAATGTCAGGTATGTTTTTTTGCAACGTACACATCCCCCCTTTTTCTTGTCTCTACTACGTCTGTGCTACAGGACATCAAAATGCACGCCTGGTCCCATCACAAGACCCTAAATTGTGACATTATTTTCATAGCCGCACGGATAATAACAGAACTACATCATGATGTCCTCACTCTAGGGTACTCTATGATTGGTATCGGTCACACGCCATACCATTTATCAATGACTGCATATGACTTGATTATTGTGGTAATTATGGGACTTTCTATCCTAGGCCTGTCACTTCACAAAAAGAACATTCACCTTAAAGGACAAAAAAGATGCATCAAATACAACTTATTTGGGTGAGAGGGCCACACCCACACGTCCCATTTATTCCTAGAACTGGTATCTTACCATGCCACCCCTTATAACTACGTAATACATGATTCTCAATCTCCTGAAATACGTAGGAATGCCCAGGATCATCCCCAGGGGCACAACCTAACTTTTGTGTTCGGTCCCTTAACCTAAACACACACCCAAGTAACAGATGGAAATATGGACTCCTGGTCCTCCTTCACGTCGAGTTTTATAATAACCTTATCATGATTCCCCTTCAATCTTTACCAATCCATGGTCCGAGCTCTATGACCATAAACTAAGACCACATTGCGTCCTTGCCCTAAGTTTTTAAACTGCACGACACCTCTTAGAACTATGTATGGATTTATTCCCATCCTCATGGGATACATAGAGACACCTTGGCATTCCACCTCTGGTCCAGCACTGGGAATCATGAATCATGGTCCTCCTCATTTCCATCCCCCTGGCCTGACCCCTTGTGGGGAACGATGTAACTACAACTCTTCCCTGAACATGTTTGGGATACCCCAAAATGACATTAGAAAGCAACAACTTACACACCAGAGAGGACCTGTCTAAATGAAGGAATGGTCAATGATCAGACTGGTGCACCCATCCAATGTGCTTCCACCATGGTGGCATAATTTCAAGAGTGTTTGATTCTGTTCGAAAAAACCATCACTCCACATTCCACACTTTGTGTGCCCCTTTTTCGGACCCTTGTCTGCTTTCACGTCGAAGTGAAACCCCAAAAGTATGGATGCTCAGCCTACGGACCACCTATTGTCCTCGGCCAACATACATGAAGACTAATAGATGACATTTTGAGTCAAGCCCCATGTTTGGAATGTGGATAGCGGTCGGTGTGCATTTGATATCCCCATTCTAGG
Organism: Viscum album; assembly: GCA_963277665.1. Classification (NCBI taxonomy): domain Eukaryota; kingdom Viridiplantae; phylum Streptophyta; class Magnoliopsida; order Santalales; family Viscaceae; genus Viscum; species Viscum album. The sequence continues at coordinate 583,751,598 of OY728161.1, forward strand.
ATAACACAATAAGGATACTATGTTTCGAAGATGGTCAGCAGTTATTCATTACTGTCACGCCACCCCCACAGTGTTCCAGATCCGGGGTATCATGATTCACACCTTCCATTCCATCTGTTCAGATTGATTCCAGCACCCTTGGCGTTACCCCATTCGTACACACGGGTACACTAGAAAAATATTAATTTAGCTATTCTGAGAGATTCACTCTGTAGTCAGGTATCTCCCTTCTCTTCATGGGAATCTGGTTCGGTGTTTCAATCCTCAGACACCCAAAACATGGTCATCACTATTATGTTTAGAAAAAGGACATAGCAGTCGTCCTTTGTTTCTCACATTGGGCTCGGGCTGCCTGACCTTAGGGATTGGTCACTGGGTGTCTTCACGAATAAAACAGATGTCTGTAAAACCAATACAAATAATGGAACTCATGCAGGCTATGGCATCAAATGAAAAGTGTATCAAAGTACGTTTGAGGGTAAGTAATCATTACAGTACCCGAGGGTCGTTTCTGTAACACCATGATATTTTATTATAAATATTTTGTGTTTATGTATTATGTTATATGAAACAACAAAGGAATATTTCACTACAAACCACACTATCTCGGCTTGTGTTACACGCAAGAGCAAGCTTCCTCGATATCTTGTGTTGTACGCAATACTGAGTTTCACTATACAACGATATGTTATTAAAATATTATATAAACTAGCTGTTCTGAATAGTAATACCCACCTTTTGAAATTTTATAAATTTTATCTTTCAAAATGGACTTCATTTTTTTATTTAGAATATAGAAATTAGATGAGGGTGAATTTTTGGTATTTTTCTGGAAACATTCAATTTCTGATGAATAGTAAAAAACACTAAGTTATAATTTAAACCCGAAATTTTATTTAAATAATTATCTATTTTATGTAAATTTATTTTAAGTCAAAATAGATATATAATACCCATATAAGTTCAATGTAATTCATTGGAGTCATTTTTTTATAATTTTTGATATATAAAAATATTTTTTCACTTTTTATAGTCTTTTACCCACCTCCTAGGAGAATTTGAAAATTTACATAAAACATAATTTTACCTCTTCTGTCAGTGGAATTTCAAAAATTCAAGATACATGGTTGATATCAGTATGTAAAATGTTTTCTAATAAGATAAATATAATATTTGGTAAGTAGTAACTTTTTACTTTTATTGACAACGGTTAAAAGTAAATAGGATAATTAAGGGTAAAAATGATATTATTATTACTCTAAAATAAGTCCTAATTCTATTGGATAAGTTTAATTCGACCAAAAACAACCATAGGAATAATATATGACCATTTAGGTCCACTTGGATGATATTCGTACATTTATTATTATTTAATTCAAAGAAGAGTTAAAAGTGTTAAAATCAAAGTTTAATACATAAAACTTTTTTAATATAGGGTTATACATAAGATGAATTCAACTATAAATATTCATTAGAAATATAAAATGATTTCCAACATAATGGTATTTTATTTATAAATGTTAGACATTAAATAATTTAATTTATTTACGACACAATGATGATTCAGTAATTACCTTATTATTGAAATATTAACATAATTGATATTATAAACACCCAAATAAATGTAATTTGAGACTTTTTATGAATTAAAATA